>OZ010587.1:4889142-6338714 GCA_963932145.1 Acanthosepion lycidas
TGGACTCGACTCATATGCCTGGGATTTCCATGAAAAGATTGTGGGCCGAAAATGGGTGATCACTGTACATTTCTCTTCTGTTTCCCATTTATATTTATATTTTACCTCCTCAATTTAGCATTATGGCCAGGGTAAGAACTAATCTAACTTCTGCACAAAAATATTTTGCCTTCAAATTCATACCGTGATCGTAGCATGCATGGACTCGACTCATATGACTGGGATTTCCATGAAAAAGATTGTGGGCCGAAAATGGGTGATCACTGTACATTTCTCTTCTGTTCCCTATTTATATTTATATTTTACCTCCTCAATTTAGCATTATGGACAGGGAAAGACCTAATCTAAGATCTGCACAAAAATATTTTGCCTTCAAAGTCATACCGTGATCGTAGCATGGATGTACACGTCTCATATGACTGGGATTTCCATGAAAAAGATTGTGGTCCGAAAATGGGTGATCACTGTACATTTCTCTTCTGTTTCCTATTTATATTTTACCTCCTCAATTTAGCATTATGGACAGGGAAAGACCTAATCTAAAATCTGCACAAAAATATTTTGCCTTCAAATTCATACCGTCATCGTAGCATGCATGGACTCGACTCATATGACTGGGATTTCCATGAAAGAGATTGTGGGCCGAAAATGGGTGATCACTGTACATTTCTCTTCTGTTTCCTATTCATATTTCTATTTTACCTCCTCAATTTAGCATTACGGAGAGGGAAAGACCTAATCTAAAATCTGTACAAAAATAGTTTGCCTTCAAATTCATACCGTGATCGTAGCATGAATGGACTCGACTCATATGACTGGGATTTCCATGAAAAAGAATGTGGGCCAAAAATGTGTGATCACTGTACATTTCTCTTCTGTTTCCTATTTATATTTCTATTTTAACTCCTCAATTTAGCATTATGGACAGGGAAAGACCTAATCTAAAATCTGCACAAAAATATTTTGCCTTCAAATTCATACCGTGATCGTAGCATGCATGGACTCGACTCATATGACTAGGATTTCCATGAAAAAGATTGTGGGCCGAAAATGGGTGATCAGTGTACATTTCTCTTCTGTTTCCTATTTATATTTCTATTTTACCTCCTCGATTTAGCATTATGGACAGGGAAAGACCTAATCTAAAATCTGCACAAAAATATTTTACCTTCAAATTCATACCGTGATCGTAGCATGCATGGACTCGACTCATATTACTGGGATTTCCATGAAAAAGATTGTGGGCCGAAAATGGGTGATCACTGTACATTTCTCTTCTGTTTCCTATTTATATTTCTATTTTACCTCCTCAATTTAGCATTACGGAGAGGGAAAGACCTAATCTAATATCTGCACAAAAATATTTTGCCTTCAAATTCATACCGTGATCGTAGCATGCATGGACTCGACTGATATGACTGGGATTTCCATGAAAAAGATTGTGGGCCGAAAATGGGTGATCTCTGTACATTTCTCTTCTGTTTCCTATTTATATTTCTATATTACATCCTTCATTTAGCATTATGGACAGGGAAAGGCCTAATCTAAGCTCTGCAAAAAAATATTTTGCTTTCAAATACATACCGTGATCGTAGCATGTATGGAATCGACTCATATGACTGGGATTTCCATGAAAAAGATTGTGGGCCGAAAATGGGTGATCACTGTACATTTCTCTCCTGTTTCCTATTTATATTTCTATTTACCTCCTCAATTTAGCATTATGGACAGGGAAAGACCTAATCTAAAATCTGCACAAAAATATTTTGCCTTCAAATTCATACCGTGATCGTAGCATGCATGGACTCGACTTATATGACTGGGATTTCCATGAAAAAGATTGTGGGCAGAAAATTGGTGATCACTGTTCATTTCTCTTCTGTTTCCTATTTATATTTCTATTTTACCTCCTCAATTTAGCATTATGGACAGGGAAAGACCTAATCTAAAATCTGCACAAAAATATTTTGCCGTCAAATTCATACCGTGAACGTAGCATGCAAGGACTCGACTCATATAACTGGGATTTCCATGAAAAAGATTGTGGGCAGAAAATGGGTGATCACTGTACATTTCTCTTCTGTTTCCCATTACTATTTCTATTTTACTTCCTTCATTTACCATTATGGACAGGGAAAGACCTAATCTAAGCTCTACAAAAAAATATTTTGCTTTCAAATTCATACCGTGATCGTAGCATGCACGGACTCGACTTATATGATTGGGATTTCCATGAAACAGACTGTGGGCCGAAAATGGGTGATCACTGTACATTTCTCTTCTCTTTCCTATTTATATTTATATTTTACCACCTCAATTTAGCATTATGGACAGGGAAAGACCTAATCTAAAATCTGCAAAAAAATATTTTGCCTTCAAATTCATACCGTGATCGTAGCATGCATGGACACGACTCATATGACTGGGATTTCCATGAAAAAGATTGTGTGCAGAAAATGGGTGATCACTGTACATTTCTCTTCTGTTTCCTATTTATATTTTTATCTTACTTCCTTCATTTAGCATTATGGACAGGGAAAGACCTAATCTAAGCTCTGCAAAAAAATATTTTGCTTTCAAATTCATACCATGATCGTAGCATGTATGGACACAACTCATATGACTGGGATGTCCATGAAAAAGATTGTGGGCAGTAAATGGGTGATCACTGTACATTTCTCTTCCGTTTCCTATTTATATTTATATTTAACTTCCTTAATTTAGCGTTATGGACAGGGAAAGACCTAATCTAAGCTCTGCAAAAAAATATTTTGCTTTCAAATTCATACCGTGATCGTAGCATGCATGGACTCGACTCATATGACTGGGATTTCCATGAAAAAGATTGTGGGCAGAAAATCGGTGATCACTGTACATTTTTCTTCAGTTTCTTATTTATATTTATATTTTACTTTCCCAATTTAGCATTTTGGACAGGGAAAGAACTAATCAAAGATCTGCAAAAAAATATTTTGCCTTCAAATTCATACCGTGATCGTAGCATGCATGGACTCGACTCATATGACTGGGATTTCAATGAAAAAGATTTTGGGCAGAAAACGGGTGATCACTGTACATTTCTCTTCTGTTTTCTATTCATATTTCTATCTTACCTCCTCAATTTAGCATTATGGACAGGGAAAGACCTAATCTAAGCTCTGCAAAAAAATATTTTGCTTTCAAATTCATACCGTGATCGTAGCATGTATGGACTCGACTCATATGACTGGGATTTCGATGAAAAAGATTGTGGGCAGGAAATGGGTGATCACTGTACATTTTTCTTCTGTTTCTTATTTATATTTATATTTTACTTCCTCAATTTAGCATTATGGACAGGGAAAGACCTAATCTAAGATCTGCAAAAATATATTTTGCCTTCAAATTCATACCGTGATCGTAGCATGCATGGACTCGACTCATATGACTGGGATTTCCATTAAAAAGATTGAGGGCAGAAAATGGGTGGTCACTGTACATTTTTTTTCTGTTTCTTATTTATATTTATATTTTACTTCCTCAATTTAGCATTATGGACAGGGAAAGACCTAATCTAAGATCTGCAAAAAAATATTTTGCCTTCAAATTCATACCGTGATCGTAGCATGAATGGACTCGACACATATGTCTGGGATTTCCATGAAAAAGATTGTCGGCAGAAAATAGGTGATCACTGTACATTTCTCTTCTGTTTCCTATTTCTATTTCTATTTTACTTCCTTCATTTAGCATTATGGACAGGGAAAGACCTAATCTAAGTTCTGTAAAAAAATATTTTGCCTTCAAATTCATACCGTGATCGTAGCAGGCATGGACTCGACTCTTATGACTGGGATTTCCATGAAAAAGATTCTACGCAGAAAATGGCTGATCACTGTACATTTTTATTCTGTTTCTTATTTATATTTATATTTTACTTCCTCAGTTTAGCATTATGGACAGGGAAAGACCTAATCTAAGATCTGCAAAAAAATATTTTGCCTTCAAATTCATACCGTGATCGTAGCATGCATGGACTCGACTCATATGACTGGGATTTCCATGAAAAAGATTGTGGGTAGAAAATGGGTGATCACTGTACATTTCTCTTCTGTTTCCTATTTATATTTTTATCTTACTTCCTTCATTTAGCATTATGGACAGGGAATGACCTAATCTAAGCTCTGCAAAAAAATATTTTGCATTCAAATTCATACCATGATCGTAGCATGTATGGACACGACTCATATGACTGGGATGTCCATGAAAAATATTGTGGGCAGTAAATGGGTGATCACTGTACATTTCTCTTCCGTTTCCTATTTATATTTATATTTAACTTCCTCAATTTAGCATTATGGACAGGGAAAGACCTAATCTAAGATCTGCAAAAAAATATTTTGCCTTAAAATTCATACCGTGATCGTAGCATGCATGGACTCGACTCATATGACTGGGATTTCCATGAAAAAGATTTTGGGCAGAAAATGGGTGATCACTGTACATTTTTCTTCTGTTTCTTATTCATATTTATATTTTACTTCCTCAATTTAGCATTATGGACAGGGAAAGACCTAATCTAAGATCTGCAAAAAAATATTTTGCCTTCAAATTCATACCGTGATCATAGCATGCATGGACTTGACTCATCTGACTGGGATTTCCGTGAAAAAGATTGTGGGCCGAAAATTGGTGATCACTGTACATTTCTCTTCTGTTTCCTATTTATATTTCTATTTTACTTCCTCAATTTAGCATTATGGACAGGGAAAGACCTAATCTAAGATCTGCAAAAAATATTTTCCTTCAAATTCATACCGTGATCATAGCATGCATGGACTCGACTCATATGTCTGGGATTTCCATGAAAAAGATTGTCGGCAGAAAATGGGTGATCAGTGTACATTTCTCTTCTGTTTCCTATTTATATTTATATTTTACTTCCTTCATTTAGCATTATGGACAGGGAAAGACCTAATCTAAGATCTACAAAAAATATTTTGCCTTCAAATTCATACCGTGATCGTAGCATGCATGGACTTGACTCATCTGACTGGGATTTCCGTGAAAAAGATTGTGGGCCGAAAATGGGTGATCACTGTACATTTCTCTTCTGTTTCCTATTTATATTTCTATTTTACTTCCTCAATTTAGCATTATGGAGAGGGAAAGACCTAATCTAAGATCTGCACAAAAATATGTTGCCTTCAATTTCATACCGTGATCGTAGCTTGCATGGACTCGACTCATCTGACTGGGATTTCCGTGAAAAAGATTGTGGGCCGAAAATGGGTGATCACTGTACATTTCTCTTCTGTTTCCTATTTATATTTCTATTTTACTTCCTCAATTTAGCATTATTGACAGGGAAAGACCTAATCTAAGATCTACAAAAAATATTTTGCCTTCAATTTCATACCGTGATCGTAGCATGCATGGACTCGACTCATATGTCTGGGATTTCCATGAAAAAGATTGTCGGCAGAAAATGGGTGATCACTGTACATTTCTCTTCTGTTTCCTATTTATATTTCTATTTTACTTCCTTCATTTACCATTATGGACAGGGAAAGACCTAATCTAAGATCTGCAAAAAAATATTTTGCCTTCAAATTCATACCGTGATCGTAACATGCATGGACTCGACTCATATGACTGGAATTTCCATGAAAAAGATTGTGGGCAGAAAATGGGTGATCACTGTACATTTCTCTTCTGTTTCTTATTTATATTTCTATTTTACTTCCTCAATTTAGCATTATGGACAGGGAAAGACCTAATCTAAGATCTTCAAAAACATATTTTGCCTTCAAATTCATACCGTGATCGTAGCATGCATGGACTCGACTCATATGACTGGGATTTCCATGAAAAAGATTGTGGGCAGAAAATGAGTGATCACTGTACATTTCTCTTCTGTTTCCTATTTATATTTATATTTTACTTTCTCAATTTAGCATTATGGACAGTGAAAGACCTAATCTAAGATCTGCAAAAAAATATTTTGCCTTCAAATTCATACCGTGATCGTAGCATGCATGGATTCGACTCATATGACTGGGATTTCCATGAAAAAGATTGTGGGCACAAAATGGGTGATCACTGTAAATTTCTCTTCTGTTTCCCATTACTATCTCTATTTTACTTCCTCAATTTAGCATTATGGGCAGTGAAAGACCTAATCTAAGATCTGCAAAAAAATATTTTGCCTTCAAATTCATACCGTGATCGTAGCATGCATGGATTCGACTCATATGACTGGGATTTCCATGAAAAAGATTGTGGGCACAAAATGGGTGATCACTGTACATTTCTCTTCTGTTTCCCATTACTATTTATATTTTATTTCCTCAATTTAGCATTATGGGCAGTGAAAGACCTAATCTAAGATCTGCAAAAAAATATTTTGCCTTCAAATTCATACCGTGATCGTAGAGCGCATGGACTCGACTCATATGACTGGGATTTCCATGAAAAAGATTGTGGGCACAAAATGGGTGATCACTGTACATTTCTCTTCTGTTTCCCATTACTATTTCTATTTTACTTCCTAAATTTAGCATTATGGACAGTGAAAGACCTAATCTAAGATCTGCAAAAAAATATTTTGCCTTCAAATTCATACCGTGATCGTAGCATGCATGGATTCGACTCATATGACTGGGATTTCCATGAAAAAGATTGTGGGCACAAAATGGGTGATCACTGTACATTTCTCTTCTGTTTCCCATTACTATTTCTATTTTACTTCCTCAATTTAGCATTATGGACAGTGAAAGACCTAATCTAATCTCTGCAAAAAAATATTTTGCCTTCAAATTCATACCGTGATAATGGCATGCACGGACTCGACTCATATGACTGGGATTTCCATGAAAAAGTATGCGGGCAGAAAATGCGTGATCACTGTACATTTCTCTTCTGTTTCCTATTTATATTTCTATTTTACCTCCTCAATTTAGCATTATGGACAGGGAAAGACCTAATCTAAGATCTGCACAAAAATATTTTGCCTTCAAATTCATATCGTGATAATAGCATGCCTGGACTCGACTCATATGACTGGGATTTCCATGAAAAAGATTGTGGGCAAAAAATTGGTGATCACTGTACATTTCCCTTCTGTTTCCTATTTATTTTTGTATTTTACCTCCTCAATTTAGAATTATGGACAGGGAAAGACCTAATCTAAGATCTGCAAAAAAATATTTTGCCTTCAAATTCATACCGTGATCGTAGCATGCATGGACTCGACTCATATGACTGGAATTTCCATGAAAAAGATTGTGGGCCGAAAATGGGTGATCACTGTACATTTCTCTTCTGTTTCCTACTTATATTTCTATTTTACCTCCTCAATTTAGCATTATGGACAGGGAAAGACCTAATCTAAGATCTACAAAAAATATTTTGCCTTCAAATTCATACCGTGATCGTAGCATGCATGGACTTGACTCATCTGACTGGGATTTCCGTGAAAAAGATTGTGGGCCGAAAATGGGTGATCACTGTACATTTCTCTTCTGTTTCCTATTTATATTTCTATTTTACTTCCTCAATTTAGCATTATGGAGAGGGAAAGACCTAATCTAAGATCTGCACAAAAATATGTTGCCTTCAAATTCATACCGTGATCGTAGCATGCATGGACTCGACTCATCTGACTGGGATTTCCGTGAAAAAGATTGTGGGCCGAAAATGGGTGATCACTGTACATTTCTCTTCTGTTTCCTATTTATATTTCTATTTTACTTCCTCAATTTAGCATTATTGACAGGGACAGACCTAATCTAAGATCTGCAAAAAAATATTTTGCCTTCAAATTCATACCGTTATCGTAGCATGCATGGACTCGACTCATATGACTGGGATTTCCATGAAAAAGATTGTGGGCACAAAACGGGTGATAACTGTACATTTCTCTTCTGTTTCCCATTACTATTTCTATTTTACTTCCTCAATTTAGCATTATGGACAGTGAAAGACCTAATCTAATCTCTGCAAAAAAATTTTTGCCTTCAAATTCATACCGTGATAATGGCATGCACGGACTCGACTCATATGACTGGGATTTCCATGAAAAAGTTTGCGGGCAGAAAATGCGTGATCACTGTACATTTCTCTTCTGTTTCCTATTTATATTTCTATTTTACCTCCTCAATTTAGCATTATGGACAGGGAAAGACCTAATCTAAGATCTGCACAAAAATATTTTGCCTTCAAATTCATATCGTGATAATAGCATGCCTGGACTCGACTCATATGACTGGGATTTCCATGAAAAAGATTGTGGGCACAAAATGGGTGATCACTGTACAGTTCTCTTCTGTTTCCTATTTATATTTCTATTTTACTTCCTTCATTTAGCATTATGGACAGGGAAAGACCTAATCTAAGATCTGCAAAAAAATATTTTGCCTTCAAATTCATACCGTGATCGTAGCATGCATGGACTCGACTCATATGACTGGGATTTCCATGAAAAAGTTTGTGGGCAGAAAATGGGTGATCACTGTACATTTCTCTTCTGTTTCCTATTTATATTTATATTTTACTTTCTCAATTTAGCATTATGGACAGGGAAAGACCTAATCTAACATCTGCAAAAAAATATTTTGCCTTGAAATTCATACCGTGATAATGGCATGCATGGACTCGACTCATATGACTGGGATTTCCATGAAAAAGTTTGTGGGCAGAAAATGGGTGATCACTGTACATTTCTCTTCTGTTTCCTATTTATTTTTCTATTTTACCTCCTCAATTTAGCATTATGGACAGGGAAAGACCTAATCTAAGATCTGCACAAAAATATTTTGCCTTCAAATTCATATCGTGATAGTAGCATGCCTGGACTCGACTCATTACTGCGATTTCCATGAAAAAGATTGTGGGCATAAAATGGGTGATCACTGTACATTTCTCTTCTGTTTCCTATTTATATTTATATTTTACTTCCTTCATTTAGCATTATGGACAGGGAAAGACCTAATCTAAGATCTGCAAAAAAATATGTTGCCATCAAATTCATACCGTGATCGTAGCATGTATGGACTGGACTCATATGACTAGGATTTCTATGAAAAAGATTGTGTGGAGAAAATGGGTGATCACTGTACATTTCTTATCTGTTTGCTATTTATATTTCTATTTTACTTCCTTCATTTAGCATTATGGACAGGGAAAGACCTAAATTAAGATCTGCAAAAATATATTTTGCCTTCAAATTCATACCGTGATCGAAGCATGCATGGATTCGTTCATATGACTGGGATTTCCATGAAAAAGATTGTGGGCCGAAAATGGGTGATCACTGTACATTTCTCTTCTGTTTCCTATTTATATTTATAATTTACCTCCTCAATTTAGCATTATGGACAGGGAAAGACCTAATCTAAGATCTGCACAAAAATATTTTTCCCTCAAATTCATACCGTGATCGTAGCATGCATGGACTCGACTCATATGACTGGGATTTCCATGAAAAAGATTGTGGGCGGAAAATGGGTGATCACTGTACATTTCTCTTCTGTTTCCTATTTATATTTATATTTTACCTCCTCAATTTAGCATTATGGACAGGGAAAGAACTAATCAAGGTCTGCACAAAAATATTTTGCCTTCAAATTCATACCGTGATCGTAGCATGCATGGACTCGACTCATATGACTGGGATTTCCATGAAAGAGATTGTGGGCCGAAAATGGGTGATCACTGTACATTTCTCTTCTGTTTCCTATTTATATTTCTTTTTTACCTCCTCAATTTAGCATTATGGACAGGGAAAGACCTAATCTAAGATCTGCACAAAAATATTTCGCCTTCAACATCATACCGTGATCGTAGCATGCATGGACTCGACACATATGACTGGGATTTCCATGAAAAAGATTGTGGGCCGAAAATGGGTGAGCACTGTACATTTCTCTTCTGTTTCCTATTTATATTTATATTTTACCTCCTCAATTTAGCATTATGGACAGGGAAAGACCTAATCTAAGTTCTGCACAAAAATATTTTGCCTTCAAATTCATGCCGTGATCGTAGCATGCATGGACTCGACTCATATGACTGGGATTTCCATGAAAAAGATTGTGGGCCAAAAATGGGTGATCACTGTATATTTCTCTTCTGTTTCCTATTTATATTTCTATTTTACCTCCTCAATTTAGTATTATGGACAGGGAAAGTCCTAATCTAAAATCTGCACAAAAATAATTTGACTTCAAATTCATACCGTGATCGTAGCATGCATGGACTCGACTCATATCACTGGGATTTCCAGGAAAAAGATTGTGGGCAGAAAATGGGTGATCACTGTATATTTCTCTTTTGTTTCCTATTTATATTTATATTTTACCTCCTCAATTTAGCATTATGTACAGGGAAAGACCTAATCTAAAATCTGCACAAAAATATTTTGCCTTCAAATTCATACCGTGATCGTAGCATGCATGGACTCGACTCATATCACTGGGATTTCCAGGAAAAAGATTGTGGGCAGAAAATGGGTGATCACTGTATATTTCTCTTTTGTTTCCTATTTATATTTATATTTTACCTCCTCAATTTAGCATTATGTACAGGGAAAGACCTAATCTAAAATCTGCACAAAAATATTTTGCCTTCAAATTCATACCGTGATCGTAGCATGCATGGACTAGACTCATATGACTGGGATTTCCATGAAAAAGTTTCTGGGCCGAAAATGGGTGATCACTGTACATTTCTCTTGAGATTACTATTTATATTTCTATTTTACCTCCTCAATTTAGCATTATGGACAGGGAAAGACCTAATCTAAATCTGCACAAAAATATTTTGCCTTCAAATTCATACCGTGATCGTAGCATGCATGGACTCGACTCATATGACTGGGATTTCCATGAAAAAGATTGTGGACCAAAAATGGGTGATCACTGTACATTTCTCTTCTGTTTCCTATTCATATTTCTATTTTACCTCCTCAATTTAGCATTATGGACAGGGAAAGACCTAATCTAAATCTGCACAAAAATATTTTACCCTCAAATTCATACCGTGATCGTAGCATGCATGGACTCGACTCATATGACTGGGATTTCCATGAAAAAGATTGTGGGCCGAAAATGGGTGATCACTGTACATTTCTCTTCCGTTTCCTATTTATATTTCTATTTTACCACCTCAATTTTGCATTATGGACAGGGAAAGACCTAATCTAAGATCTGCACAAAAATATTTTGCCTTCAAATTCATACCGTGATCGTAGCATGCATGGACTCGACTCATATGACTGGGATTTCCATGAAAAATTTTGTGGGCCGAAACTAGTGATCACTGTACATTTCTCTTCTGTTTCCTATTTATATTTCTATTTTACCTCCTCAATTTAGCATTATGGACAGGGAAAGACCTAATCTAGGCTCTGCACAAAAATATTTTGCCTTCAAATTCATACCGTGATCGTAGCATGCATGGACTCGACTCATATGACTGGGATTTCCATGAAAAAGATTGTGCGCCGAAAATGGGTGATCACTGTACATTTCTCTTCTGTTTCCTATTTATATTTCTATTTTACCTCCTCAATTTAGCATTATGGACAGGGAAAGACCTAATCTAAGCTCTGCACAAAAATATTTTGCCTTCAAAATCATACCGTGATCGTAGCATGCATGGACTCAACTCATATGACTGGGATTTCCATGAAAAAGATTGTGGGCCGAAAATGGGTGATCACTGTACATTTCTCTTCTGTTTCCTATTTACATTTCTTTTTTACCTCCTCAATTTAGCATTATGGACAGGGAAAGACCTAATCTAAGCTCTGCACAAAAATATTTTGACTTCAAATTCATACCGTGATCGTAGCATGCATGGACTCGACTCATATGACTGGGATTTCCATGAAAAAGATTGTGGGCCGAAAATGGGTGATCACTGTACATTTCTCTTCTGTTTCCTATTTATATTTATAATTTACCTCCTCAATTTAGCATTATGGACAGGGAAAGACCTAATCTAAGATCTGCACAAAAATATTTTTCCCTCAAATTCATACCGTGATCGTAGCATGCATGGACTCGACTCATATGACTGGGATTTCCATGAAAAAGATTGTGGGCGGAAAATGGGTGATCACTGTACATTTCTCTTCTGTTTCCTATTTATATTTATATTTTACCTCCTCAATTTAGCATTATGGACAGGGAAAGAACTAATCAAGGTCTGCACAAAAATATTTTGCCTTCAAATTCATACCGTGATCGTAGCATGCATGGACTCGACTCATATGACTGGGATTTCCATGAAAGAGATTGTGGGCCGAAAATGGGTGATCACTGTACATTTCTCTTCTGTTTCCTATTTATATTTCTTTTTTACCTCCTCAATTTAGCATTATGGACAGGGAAAGACCTAATCTAAGATCTGCACAAAAATATTTCGCCTTCAACATCATACCGTGATCGTAGCATGCATGGACTCGACACATATGACTGGGATTTCCATGAAAAAGATTGTGGGCCGAAAATGGGTGAGCACTGTACATTTCTCTTCTGTTTCCTATTTATATTTATATTTTACCTCCTCAATTTAGCATTATGGACAGGGAAAGACCTAATCTAAGTTCTGCACAAAAATATTTTGCCTTCAAATTCATGCCGTGATCGTAGCATGCATGGACTCGACTCATATGACTGGGATTTCCATGAAAAAGATTGTGGGCCAAAAATGGGTGATCACTGTATATTTCTCTTCTGTTTCCTATTTATATTTCTATTTTACCTCCTCAATTTAGTATTATGGACAGGGAAAGTCCTAATCTAAAATCTGCACAAAAATAATTTGACTTCAAATTCATACCGTGATCGTAGCATGCATGAACTCGACTCATATGACTGGGATTTCCATGAAAAAGATTGTGGGCACAAAATGGGTGTTCACTGTACATTTCTCTTCTATTTCCCATTACTATTTCTATTTTACTTCCTCAATTTAGCTTTATGGACAGGGAAAGACCTAATCTAAGATCTGCACAAATATATTTTGGCTTGAAATTCATACCGTGATCGTAGCATGCATGGACTCGACTCATATGACTGGGATTTCTATGAAAATATTGTGGGCCGAAAATGGGTGATCACTGTAGATTTTTCTCGTTTCCTATTTATATTTCTATGTTACCTCCTCAATTTAGCATTATAGACAGGGAAAGATCTAAGATCTGCACAAAAATATTTTGCCTTCAAATTCATACCGTGATCGTAGCATGCATGGACTCGACTCATATGACTGGGATTTCCATGACAAAGTTTGTGGGCCGAAAATGGGTGATCACTGTACATTTCTCCTGTTTCCTTTTTCTATTTCTATTTTACCTCCTCAATTTAGCATTATGGACAGCGAAATATCTAATCTAAGATCTGCATAAAAATATTTTGCCTTCAAATTCATACCGGGATCGTAGCATGCATGGACTCGATTCATATGACTGGGATTTCCATGAAAAAGATTGTGGGCCGAAAATGGGTGATCACTGTACATTTCTCCTCTGTTTCCTATTTATATTTTGATTTTACCTCCTCAATTTAGCATTATGGACAGGGAAAGACCTAATCTAAGTTCTGCACAAAAATATTTTGCCTTCAATTCATACCGTGATCGTAGCATGGATGGACACGACTCATATGACTGGGATTTGCATGAAAATGATTGTGGGCCGAAAGTGGGTGATCACCGTACATTTCTTTTCTGTTTCCTATTTATATTTATATTTTACCTCCTCAATTTAGCATTATGGACAGGAAAGACCTAATCTAAGATCTGCACAAAAATATTTTGCCTTCAAATTCATACCGTGATCGTAGCATGCATGGACTCGAATCATATGACTGGGATTTCCATGAAAAAGATTGTGGGCCGAAAATTGGTGATCACTGTACATTTCTCTTCTGTTTCCTATTTATATTTATATTTTACCTCCTCAAATTAGCATTATGGACAGGGAAAGACCTAATCTAAAACCTGCAGAAAAATATTTTGCCTTCAAATTCATACCGTGATCGTAGCATGCATGGACTCGACTCATATGACTGGGATTTCCATGAAAAAGATTGTGGGCCGAAAATGGGTGATCACTGTACATTTCTCTTCTGTTTCCTATTTATATTTATATTTTACCTCCGCAATTTAGCATTATGTTCAGGGAAAGACCTAATCTAAGCTCTGCACAAAAATATTTTGCCTTCAAATTCATACCGTGATCGTAGCATTCATGGACTCGACTCATATGACTGGGATTTACATAAAAAAGATAGTGGGCCGAAAATGGTTGATCACTGAACATTTCTCTTCTGTTTCCTATTTATATTTCTATTTTACCTCCTCTATTTAGCATTATGAACAGGGAAAGACCTAATCTAATATCTGCACAAAAATATTTTGCCTTCAAATTCATACCGTGATCGTAGCATGCATGGACTCGACTCATATGACTGGGATTTCCATGAAAAAGATTGTGGGCCGAAAATGTGTGATCACTGTACCTTTCTCTTCTTTATTCTATTTATATTTCTATTTTACCTCCTCAATTTAGCATTATGGACAGGGAAAGACCTAATCTAAGCTCTGCACAAAAATATTTTGCCTTCGAATTCATACCGTGATCGTAGCATGCATGGACTCGACTCATATGACTGGGATTTCCATGAAAAAGATTGTGGGCCGAAAATGGGTGATCACTGTACATTTCTCTTCTGTTTCCTATTTATATTTATATTTTACCTCCTCAATTTAGCATTATGGACAGGGAAAGACCTAATCTAAAACCTGCAGAAAAATATTTTGCCTTCAAATTCATACCGTGATCGTAGCATGCATGGACTCGACTCATATGACTGGGATTTCCATGAAAAAGATAGTGGGCAGAAAATGGGTGATCACTGTACATTTCTCTTCTGTTTCCTATTTATATTTCTTTATTAACTCCTCAATTTATCATTATGGACAGGGAAAGAGCTCATCTAAGCTCTGCACAAAAATATTTTGCCTTCAAATTCATACCGTGATCGTAGCATTCACGGACTCGACTCATATGACTGGGATTTACATAAAAAAGATTGTGGGCCGAAAATGGGTGATCACTGAACATTTCTCTTCTGTTTCCTATTTATATTTCTATTTTACCTCCTCTATTTAGCATTATGGACAGGGAAAGACCTAATCTAATATCTGCACAAAAATATTTTGCCTTCAAATTCATACCGTGATCGTAGCATGCATGGACTCGACTCATATGACTGGGATTTCCATGAAAGAGATTGTGGGCCGAAAATGGGTGATCACTGTACATTTCTCTTCTGTTTCCTATTTATATTTATATTTTACTTCATCAATTTAGCATTATGGAAAGGAAAGACCAAATCTAAAATCTGCACAAAAATATTTTACCTTCAAATTCAAACCGTGATCGTAGCATGCATGGACTCGACTCATATGACTGGGATTTCCATGAAAAAGATTGTGGGCGGAAAATGGGTGATCACTGTACATTTCTCTTCTGTTTCCTATTTATATTTCTATTTTACCTCCTCAATTTAGCATTACGGAGATGGAAAGACCTAATCTAAAATCTGTACAAAAATATTTTGCCTTCAAATTCATACCGTGATCGTAGCATGAACGGACTCGACTCATATGACTGGGATTTCCATGAAAAGATTGTGGGCCGAAAATGGGTGATCACTGTACATTTCTCTTCTGTTTCCTATTTATATTTCTATCTTACCTCCTCAATTTAGCATTATGGACAGGGAAAGACCTAATCTAAAATCTGCACAAAAATATTTTGCCTTCAAATTCATACCGTGATCGTAGCATGCATGGACTCGACTCATATGCCTGGGATTTCCATGAAAAGATTGTGGGCCGAAAATGGGTGATCACTGTACATTTCTCTTCTGTTTCCCATTTATATTTCTATTTTACCTCCTCAATTTAGCATTATGGCCAGGGTAAGAACTAATCTAACTTCTGCACAAAAATATTTTGCCTTCAAATTCATACCGTGATCGTAGCATTCATGGACTCGACTCATATGACTGGGATTTACATAAAAAAGATTGTGGGCCGAAAATGGGTGATCACTGTACATTTCTCTTCTGTTTCCTATTTATATTTATATTTTAGTTCATCAATTTAGCATTATGGAAAGGAAAGACCAAATCTAAAATCTGCACAAAAATATTTTACCTTCAAATTCAAACCGTGATCGTAGCATGCATGGACTCGACTCATATGACTGGGATTTCCATGAAAAAGATTGTGGGCGGAAAATGGGTGATCACTGTACATTTCTCTTCTGTTTCCTATTTATATTTCTATTTTACCTCCTCAATTTAGCATTACGGAGAGGGAAAGACCTAATCTAAAATCTGTACAAAAATATTTTGCCTTCAAATTCATACCGTGATCGTAGCATGAATGGACTCGACTCATATGACTGGGATTTCCATGAAAAGATTGTGGGCCGAAAATGGGTGATCACTGTACATTTCTCTTCTGTTTCCTATTTATATTTCTATCTTACCTCCTCAATTTAGCATTATGGACAGGGAAAGACCTAATCTAAAATCTGCACAAAAATATTTTGCCTTCAAATTCATACCGTGATCGTAGCATGCATGGACTCGACTCATATGCCTGGGATTTCCATGAAAAGATTGTGGGCCGAAAATGGGTGATCACTGTACATTTCTCTTCTGTTTCCCATTTATATTTATATTTTACCTCCTCAATTTAGCATTATGGCCAGGGTAAGAACTAATCTAACTTCTGCACAAAAATATTTTGCCTTCAAATTCATACCGTGATCGTAGCATGCATGGACTCGACTCATATGACTGGGATTTCCATGAAAAAGATTGTGGGCCGAAAATGGGTGATCACTGTACATTTCTCTTCTGTTCCCTATTTATATTTATATTTTACCTCCTCAATTTAGCATTATGGACAGGGAAAGACCTAATCTAAGATCTGCACAAAAATATTTTGCCTTCAAATTCATACCGTGATCGTAGCATGGATGTACACGTCTCATATGACTGGGATTTCCATGAAAAAGATTGTGGTCCGAAAATGGGTGATCACTGTACATTTCTCTTCTGTTTCCTATTTATATTTTACCTCCTCAATTTAGCATTATGGACAGGGAAAGACCTAATCTAAAATCTGCACAAAAATATTTTGCCTTCAAATTCATACCGTCATCGTAGCATGCATGGACTCGACTCATATGACTGGGATTTCCATGAAAGAGATTGTGGGCCGAAAATGGGTGATCACTGTACATTTCTCTTCTGTTTCCTATTCATATTTCTATTTTACCTCCTCAATTTAGCATTACGGAGAGGGAAAGACCTAATCTAAAATCTGTACAAAAATAGTTTGCCTTCAAATTCATACCGTGATCGTAGCATGAATGGACTCGACTCATATGACTGGGATTTCCATGAAAAAGAATGTGGGCCAAAAATGTGTGATCACTGTACATTTCTCTTCTGTTTCCTATTTATATTTCTATTTTAACTCCTCAATTTAGCATTATGGACAGGGAAAGACCTAATCTAAAATCTGCACAAAAATATTTTGCCTTCAAATTCATACCGTGATCGTAGCATGCATGGACTCGACTCATATGACTAGGATTTCCATGAAAAAGATTGTGGGCCGAAAATGGGTGATCAGTGTACATTTCTCTTCTGTTTCCTATTTATATTTCTATTTTACCTCCTCAATTTAGCATTATGGACAGGGAAAGACCTAATCTAAAATCTGCACAAAAATATTTTACCTTCAAATTCATACCGTGATCGTAGCATGCATGGACTCGACTCATATTACTGGGATTTCCATGAAAAAGATTGTGGGCCGAAAATGGGTGATCACTGTACATTTCTCTTCTGTTTCCTATTTATATTTCTATTTTACCTCCTCAATTTAGCATTACGGAGAGGGAAAGACCTAATCTAATATCTGCACAAAAATATTTTGCCTTCAAATTCATACCGTGATCGTAGCATGCATGGACTCGACTGATATGACTGGGATTTCCATGAAAAAGATTGTGGGCCGAAAATGGGTGATCTCTGTACATTTCTCTTCTGTTTCCTATTTATATTTCTATATTACATCCTTCATTTAGCATTATGGACAGGGAAAGGCCTAATCTAAGCTCTGCAAAAAAATATTTTGCTTTCAAATACATACCGTGATCGTAGCATGTATGGAATCGACTCATATGACTGGGATTTCCATGAAAAAGATTGTGGGCCGAAAATGGGTGATCACTGTACATTTCTCTCCTGTTTCCTATTTATATTTCTATTTACCTCCTCAATTTAGCATTATGGACAGGGAAAGACCTAATCTAAAATCTGCACAAAAATATTTTGCCTTCAAATTCATACCGTGATCGTAGCATGCATGGACTCGACTTATATGACTGGGATTTCCATGAAAAAGATTGTGGGCAGAAAATTGGTGATCACTGTTCATTTCTCTTCTGTTTCCTATTTATATTTCTATTTTACCTCCTCAATTTAGCATTATGGACAGGGAAAGACCTAATCTAAAATCTGCACAAAAATATTTTGCCGTCAAATTCATACCGTGAACGTAGCATGCAAGGACTCGACTCATATAACTGGGATTTCCATGAAAAAGATTGTGGGCAGAAAATGGGTGATCACTGTACATTTCTCTTCTGTTTCCCATTACTATTTCTATTTTACTTCCTTCATTTACCATTATGGACAGGGAAAGGCCTAATCTAAGCTCTGCAAAAAAATATTTTGCTTTCAAATTCATACCGTGATCGTAGCATGCACGGACTCGACTTATATGATTGGGATTTCCATGAAACAGACTGTGGGCCGAAAATGGGTGATCACTGTACATTTCTCTTCTCTTTCCTATTTATATTTATATTTTACCACCTCAATTTAGCATTATGGACAGGGAAAGACCTAATCTAAAATCTGCAAAAAAATATTTTGCCTTCAAATTCATACCGTGATCGTAGCATGCATGGACACGACTCATATGACTGGGATTTCCATGAAAAAGATTGTGTGCAGAAAATGGGTGATCACTGTACATTTCTCTTCTGTTTCCTATTTATATTTTTATCTTACTTCCTTCATTTAGCATTATGGACAGGGAAAGACCTAATCTAAGCTCTGCAAAAAAATATTTTGCTTTCAAATTCATACCATGATCGTAGCATGTATGGACACAACTCATATGACTGGGATGTCCATGAAAAAGATTGTGGGCAGTAAATGGGTGATCACTGTACATTTCTCTTCCGTTTCCTATTTATATTTATATTTAACTTCCTTAATTTAGCGTTATGGACAGGGAAAGACCTAATCTAAGCTCTGCAAAAAAATATTTTGCTTTCAAATTCATACCGTGATCGTAGCATGCATGGACTCGACTCATATGACTGGGATTTCCATGAAAAAGATTGTGGGCAGAAAATCGGTGATCACTGTACATTTTTCTTCAGTTTCTTATTTATATTTATATTTTACTTTCCCAATTTAGCATTTTGGACAGGGAAAGAACTAATCAAAGATCTGCAAAAAAATATTTTGCCTTCAAATTCATACCGTGATCGTAGCATGCATGGACTCGACTCATATGACTGGGATTTCAATGAAAAAGATTTTGGGCAGAAAACGGGTGATCACTGTACATTTCTCTTCTGTTTTCTATTCATATTTCTATCTTACCTCCTCAATTTAGCATTATGGACAGGGAAAGACCTAATCTAAGCTCTGCAAAAAAATATTTTGCTTTCAAATTCATACCGTGATCGTAGCATGTATGGACTCGACTCATATGACTGGGATTTCGATGAAAAAGATTGTGGGCAGGAAATGGGTGATCACTGTACATTTTTCTTCTGTTTCTTATTTATATTTATATTTTACTTCCTCAATTTAGCATTATGGACAGGGAAAGACCTAATCTAAGATCTGCAAAAATATATTTTGCCTTCAAATTCATACCGTGATCGTAGCATGCATGGACTCGACTCATATGACTGGGATTTCCATTAAAAAGATTGAGGGCAGAAAATGGGTGGTCACTGTACATTTTTTTTCTGTTTCTTATTTATATTTATATTTTACTTCCTCAATTTAGCATTATGGACAGGGAAAGACCTAATCTAAGATCTGCAAAAAAATATTTTGCCTTCAAATTCATACCGTGATCGTAGCATGAATGGACTCGACACATATGTCTGGGATTTCCATGAAAAAGATTGTCGGCAGAAAATAGGTGATCACTGTACATTTCTCTTCTGTTTCCTATTTCTATTTCTATTTTACTTCCTTCATTTAGCATTATGGACAGGGAAAGACCTAATCTAAGTTCTGTAAAAAAATATTTTGCCTTCAAATTCATACCGTGATCGTAGCAGGCATGGACTCGACTTTTATGACTGGGATTTCCATGAAAAAGATTCTACGCAGAAAATGGGTGATCACTGTACATTTTTATTCTGTTTCTTATTTATATTTATATTTTACTTCCTCAGTTTAGCATTATGGACAGGGAAAGACCTAATCTAAGATCTGCAAAAAAATATTTTGCCTTCAAATTCATACCGTGATCGTAGCATGCATGGACTCGACTCATATGACTGGGATTTCCATGAAAAAGATTGTGGGTAGAAAATGGGTGATCACTGTACATTTCTCTTCTGTTTCCTATTTATATTTTTATCTTACTTCCTTCATTTAGCATTATGGACAGGGAATGACCTAATCTAAGCTCTGCAAAAAAATATTTTGCATTCAAATTCATACCATGATCGTAGCATGTATGGACACGACTCATATGACTGGGATGTCCATGAAAAATATTGTGGGCAGTAAATGGGTGATCACTGTACATTTCTCTTCCGTTTCCTATTTATATTTATATTTAACTTCCTCAATTTAGCATTATGGACAGGGAAAGACCTAATCTAAGATCTGCAAAAAAATATTTTGCCTTAAAATTCATACCGTGATCGTAGCATGCATGGACTCGACTCATATGACTGGGATTTCCATGAAAAAGATTTTGGGCAGAAAATGGGTGATCACTGTACATTTTTCTTCTGTTTCTTATTCATATTTATATTTTACTTCCTCAATTTAGCATTATGGACAGGGAAAGACCTAATCTAAGATCTGCAAAAAAATATTTTGCCTTCAAATTCATACCGTGATCATAGCATGCATGGACTTGACTCATCTGACTGGGATTTCCGTGAAAAAGATTGTGGGCCGAAAATTGGTGATCACTGTACATTTCTCTTCTGTTTCCTATTTATATTTCTATTTTACTTCCTCAATTTAGCATTATGGACAGGGAAAGACCTAATCTAAGATCTGCAAAAAATATTTTCCTTCAAATTCATACCGTGATCATAGCATGCATGGACTCGACTCATATGTCTGGGATTTCCATGAAAAAGATTGTCGGCAGAAAATGGGTGATCAGTGTACATTTCTCTTCTGTTTCCTATTTATATTTCTATTTTACTTCCTCAATTTAGCATTATGGAGAGGGAAAGACCTAATCTAAGATCTGCACAAAAATATGTTTCCTTCAATTTCATACCGTGATCGTAGCTTGCATGGACTCGACTCATCTGACTGGGATTTCCGTGAAAAAGATTGTGGGCCGAAAATGGGTGATCACTGTACATTTCTCTTCTGTTTCCTATTTATATTTCTATTTTACTTCCTCAATTTAGCATTATTGACAGGGAAAGACCTAATCTAAGATCTACAAAAAATATTTTGCCTTCAATTTCATACCGTGATCGTAGCATGCATGGACTCGACTCATATGTCTGGGATTTCCATGAAAAAGATTGTCGGCAGAAAATGGGTGATCACTGTACATTTCTCTTCTGTTTCCTATTTATATTTCTATTTTACTTCCTTCATTTACCATTATGGACAGGGAAAGACCTAATCTAAGATCTGCAAAAAAATATTTTGCCTTCAAATTCATACCGTGATCGTAGCATGCATGGACTCGACTCATATGACTGGAATTTCCATGAAAAAGATTGTGGGCAGAAAATGGGTGATCACTGTACATTTCTCTTCTGTTTCTTATTTATATTTCTATTTTACTTCCTCAATTTAGCATTATGGACAGGGAAAGACCTAATCTAAGATCTTCAAAAACATATTTTGCCTTCAAATTCATACCGTGATCGTAGCATGCATGGACTCGACTCATATGACTGGGATTTCCATGAAAAAGATTGTGGGCAGAAAATGAGTGATCACTGTACATTTCTCTTCTGTTTCCTATTTATATTTATATTTTACTTTCTCAATTTAGCATTATGGACAGTGAAAGACCTAATCTAAGATCTGCAAAAAAATATTTTGCCTTCAAATTCATACCGTGATCGTAGCATGCATGGATTCGACTCATATGACTGGGATTTCCATGAAAAAGATTGTGGGCACAAAATGGGTGATCACTGTAAATTTCTCTTCTGTTTCCCATTACTATCTCTATTTTACTTCCTCAATTTAGCATTATGGGCAGTGAAAGACCTAATCTAAGATCTGCAAAAAAATATTTTGCCTTCAAATTCATACCGTGATCGTAGCATGCATGGATTCGACTCATATGACTGGGATTTCCATGAAAAAGATTGTGGGCACAAAATGGGTGATCACTGTACATTTCTCTTCTGTTTCCCATTACTATTTATATTTTACTTCCTCAATTTAGCATTATGGGCAGTGAAAGACCTAATCTAAGATCTGCAAAAAAATATTTTGCCTTCAAATTCATACCGTGATCGTAGAGCGCATGGACTCGACTCATATGACTGGGATTTCCATGAAAAAGATTGTGGGCACAAAATGGGTGATCACTGTACATTTCTCTTTTGTTTCCCATTACTATTTCTATTTTACTTCCTAAATTTAGCATTATGGACAGTGAAAGACCTAATCTAAGATCTGCAAAAAAATATTTTGCCTTCAAATTCATACCGTGATCGTAGCATGCATGGATTCGACTCATATGACTGGGATTTCCATGAAAACATTGTGGGCACAAAATGGGTGATCACTGTACATTTCTCTTCTGTTTCCCATTACTATTTCTATTTTACTTCCTCAATTTAGCATTATGGACAGTGAAAGACCTAATCTAATCTCTGCAAAAAAATATTTTGCCTTCAAATTCATACCGTGATAATGGCATGCACGGACTCGACTCATATGACTGGGATTTCCATGAAAAAGTATGCGGGCAGAAAATGCGTGATCACTGTACATTTCTCTTCTGTTTCCTATTTATATTTCTATTTTACCTCCTCAATTTAGCATTATGGACAGGGAAAGACCTAATCTAAGATCTGCACAAAAATATTTTGCCTTCAAATTCATATCGTGATAATAGCATGCCTGGACTCGACTCATATGACTGGGATTTCCATGAAAAAGATTGTGGGCAAAAAATTGGTGATCACTGTACATTTCCCTTCTGTTTCCTATTTATTTTTGTATTTTACCTCCTCAATTTAGAATTATGGACAGGGAAAGACCTAATCTAAGATCTGCAAAAAAATATTTTGCCTTCAAATTCATACCGTGATCGTAGCATGCATGGACTCGACTCATATGACTGGAATTTCCATGAAAAAGATTGTGGGCCGAAAATGGGTGATCACTGTACATTTCTCTTCTGTTTCCTACTTATATTTCTATTTTACCTCCTCAATTTAGCATTATGGACAGGGAAAGACCTAATCTAAGATCTACAAAAAATATTTTGCCTTCAAATTCATACCGTGATCGTAGCATGCATGGACTTGACTCATCTGACTGGGATTTCCGTGAAAAAGATTGTGGGCCGAAAATGGGTGATCACTGTACATTTCTCTTCTGTTTCCTATTTATATTTCTATTTTACTTCCTCAATTTAGCATTATGGAGAGGGAAAGACCTAATCTAAGATCTGCACAAAAATATGTTGCCTTCAAATTCATACCGTGATCGTAGCATGCATGGACTCGACTCATCTGACTGGGATTTCCGTGAAAAAGATTGTGGGCCGAAAATGGGTGATCACTGTACATTTGTCTTCTGTTTCCTATTTATATTTCTATTTTACTTCCTCAATTTAGCATTATTGACAGGGACAGACCTAATCTAAGATCTGCAAAAAAATATTTTGCCTTCAAATTCATACCGTTATCGTAGCATGCATGGACTCGACTCATATGACTGGGATTTCCATGAAAAAGATTGTGGGCACAAAACGGGTGATAACTGTACATTTCTCTTCTGTTTCCCATTACTATTTCTATTTTACTTCCTCAATTTAGCATTATGGACAGTGAAAGACCTAATCTAATCTCTGCAAAAAAATTTTTGCCTTCAAATTCATACCGTGATAATGGCATGCACGGACTCGACTCATATGACTGGGATTTCCATGAAAAAGTTTGCGGGCAGAAAATGCGTGATCACTGTACATTTCTCTTCTGTTTCCTATTTATATTTCTATTTTACCTCCTCAATTTAGCATTATGGACAGGGAAAGACCTAATCTAAGATCTGCACAAAAATATTTTGCCTTCAAATTCATATCGTGATAATAGCATGCCTGGACTCGACTCATATGACTGGGATTTCCATGAAAAAGATTGTGGGCAAAAAATTGGTGATCACTGTACATTTCTCTTCTGTTTCCTATTTATATTTGTATTTTACCTCCTCAATTTAGAATTATGGACAGGGAAAGACCTAATCTAAGATCTGCAAAAAAATATTTTGCCTTCAAATTCATACCGTGATAGTAGCATGCCTGGACTCGACTCATATGACTGGGATTTCCATGAAAAAGATTGTGGGCACAAAATGGGTGATCACTGTACAGTTCTCTTCTGTTTCCTATTTATATTTCTATTTTACTTCCTTCATTTAGCATTATGGACAGGGAAAGACCTAATCTAAGATCTGCAAAAAAATATTTTGCCTTCAAATTCATACCGTGATCGTAGCATGCATGGACTCGACTCATATGACTGGGATTTCCATGAAAAAGTTTGTGGGCAGAAAATGGGTGATCACTGTACATTTCTCTTCTGTTTCCTATTTATATTTATATTTTACTTTCTCAATTTAGCATTATGGACAGGGAAAGACCTAATCTAACATCTGCAAAAAAATATTTTGCCTTGAAATTCATACCGTGATAGTGGCATGCATGGACTCGACTCATATGACTGGGATTTCCATGAAAAAGTTTGTGGGCAGAAAATGGGTGATCACTGTACATTTCTCTTCTGTTTCCTATTTATTTTTCTATTTTACCTCCTCAATTTAGCATTATGGACAGGGAAAGACCTAATCTAAGATCTGCACAAAAATATTTTGCCTTCAAATTCATATCGTGATAGTAGCATGCCTGGACTCGACTCATTACTGCGATTTCCATGAAAAAGATTGTGGGCATAAAATGGGTGATCACTGTACATTTCTCTTCTGTTTCCTATTTATATTTATATTTTACTTCCTTCATTTAGCATTATGGACAGGGAAAGACCTAATCTAAGATCTGCAAAAAAATATGTTGCCATCAAATTCATACCGTGATCGTAGCATGTATGGACTGGACTCATATGACTAGGATTTCTATGAAAAAGATTGTGTGGAGAAAATGGGTGATCACTGTACATTTCTTATCTGTTTGCTATTTATATTTCTATTTTACTTCCTTCATTTAGCATTATGGACAGGGAAAGACCTAAATTAAGATCTGCAAAAATATATTTTGCCTTCAAATTCATACCGTGATCGAAGCATGCATGGATTCGTTCATATGACTGGGATTTCCATGAAAAAGATTGTGGGCACAAAATGGGTGATCACTGTACATTTCTCTTCTGTTTCCCATTACTATTTCTATTTTACTTCCTCAATTTAGCATTATGGACAGGGAAAGTCCTAATCTAAAATCTGCAAAAAAATATTTTGCCATCAAATTCATACCGTGATCGTAGCATGCACGGATTCGTTCATATGACTGGGATTTCCATGAAAAAGATTGTCGGCAGAAAATGGGTGATCACTGTACATTTCTCTTCTGTTTCCCATTACTATTTCTATTTTACTTCCTCAATTTAGCATTATGGGAAGTGAAATACCTAATCTAAGATCTGCAAAAAAATATTTTGCCTTCAAATTCATACCGTGATCGTAGCATGCATGGACTCGACTCATATGACTGGGATTTCCATGAAAAAGATTGTGGGCACAAACTGGGTGATCACTGTACATTTCTCTTCTGTTTCCCATTACTATTTCTATTTTACTTCCTCAATTTAGCATTATGGGCAGTGAAAGACCTAATCTAAGATCTGCAAAAAAATATTTTGCCTTCAAATTCATACCGTGATCGTAGCATGCATGGATTCGACTCATATGACTGGGATTTCCATGAAAAAGATTGTGGGCACAAAATGGGTGATCACTGTACATTTCTCTTCTGTTTCCCATTACTATCTCTATTTTACTTCCTCAATTTAGCATTATGGGCAGTGAAAGACCTAATCTAAGATCTGCAAAAAAATATTTTCCCTTCAAATTCATACCGTGATCGTAGCATGCATGGATTCGACTCATATGACTGGGATTTCCATGAAAAAGATTGTGGGCACAAAATGGGTGATCACTGTACATTTCTCTTCTGTTTCCCATTACTATTTATATTTTACTTCCTCAATTTAGCATTATGGGCAGTGAAAGACCTAATCTAAGATCTGCAAAAAAATATTTTGCCTTCAAATTCATACCGTGATCGTAGCATGCATGGACTCGACTCATATGACTGGGCTTTCCATGAAAAAGATTGTGGGCACAAAATGGGTGATCACTGTACATTTCCCTTCTGTTTCCCATTACTATTTCTATTTTACTTCCTCAATTTAGCATTATGGGCAGTGAAAGACCTAATCTAAGATCTGCAAAAAAATATTTTGCCTTCAAATTCATACCGTGATCGTAGAGCGCATGGACTCGACTCATATGACTGGGATTTCCATGTAAAAGATTGTGGGCACAAAATGGGTGATCACTGTACATTTCTCTTCTGTTTCCCATTACTATTTCTATTTTACTTCCTCAATTTAGCATTATGGGCAGTGAAAGACCTAATCTAAGATCTGCAAAAAAATATTTTGCCTTCAAATTCATACCGTGATCGTAGCATGCATGGATTCGACTCATATGACTGGGATTTCCATAAAAAAGATTGTGGGCACAAAATGGGTGATCACTGTACATTTCTCTTCTGTTTCCCATTACTATTTCTATTTTACTTCCTAAATTTAGCATTATGGACAGTGAAAGACCTAATCTAAGATCTGCAAAAAAATATTTTGCCTTCAAATTCATACCGTGATCGTAGCATGCATGGACTCGACTCATATGACTGGGATTTCCATGAAAAAGATTGTGGGCACAAAATGGGTGATCACTGTACATTTCTCTTCTGTTTCCCATTACTATTTCTATTTTACTTCCTCAATTTAGCTTTATGGACAGGGAAAGACCTAATCTAAGATCTGCAAAAAAATATTTTGCCTTCAAATTCATACCGTGATCGTAGCATGCATGGACTCGACTCATATGACTGGGATTTCCATGAAAAAGATTGTGGGCACAAAATGGGTGATCACTGTACATTTCTCTTCTGTTTCCCATTACTATTTCTATTTTACTTCCTCAATTTAGCTTTATGGACAGGGAAAGACCTAATCTAAGATCTGCAAAAAAATATTTTGCCTTCAAATTCATACCGTGATCGTAGAGCGCATGGACTCGACTCATATGACTGGGATTTCCATGAAAAAGATTGTGGGCACAAAATGGGTGATCACTGTACATTTCTCTTCTGTTTCCCATTACTATTTCTATTTTACTTCCTCAATTTAGCATTATGGGCAGTGAAAGACCTAATCTAAGATCCACAAAAAATTATTTTGCCTTGAAATTCATACCGTGATCGTAGCATGCATGGACTCGATTCATATGACTGGGATTTCCATGTAAAAGATTGTGGGCACAGAATGGGTGATCACTGTACATTTCTCTTCTGTTTCCCATTACTATTTCTATTTTACTTCCTCAATTTAGCATTATGGATAGGGAAAGACCTAATCTAAGATCTGCAAGAAAATATTTTGCCTTCAAATTCATACCATGATCGTAGCATGCATGGACTCGACTCATATGACTGGGATTTCCATGAAAAAGATTGTGGGCACGAAATGGGTGATCACTGTACATTTCTCTTCTGTTTCCCATTACTATTTCTATTTTACTTCCTCAATTTAGCATTATGGATAGGGAAAGACCTAATCTAAGATCTGCAAGAAAATATTTTGCCTTCAAATTCATACCATGATCGTATCATGCATGGACTCGATTCATATGATTGGGATTTCCATGAAAAAGATTGTGGGCACAAAATGGGTGATCACTGTACATTTCTCTTCTGTTTACCATTACTAATTCTATTTTACTTCCTCAATTTAGTATTATGGACTGGGAAACACCAAATCTACGATCTGCAAAAAAATATTTTGCCGTCAAATTCATACCGTGAACGTAGCATGCAAGGACTCGACTCATATAACTGGGATTTCCATGAAAAAGATTGTGGGCAGAAAATGGGTGATCACTGTACATTTCTCTTCTGTTTCCCATTACTATTTCTATTTTACTTCCTCAATTTAGCATTATGGACAGGGAAAGACCTAATCTAAGATCTGCAGAAAATATTTTGCCTTCAAATACATACCGTGATCGTAGCATGCATGGATTCGTCTCATATTCCTGGGATTTCCATGAAAAAGATTGTGGGCAAAAAATTGGTGATCACTGTACATTTCCCTTCTGTTTCCTATTTATTTTTGTATTTTACCTCCTCAATTTAGAATTATGGACAGGGAAAGACCTAATCTAAGATCTGCAAAAAAATATTTTGCTTTCAAATTCATACCGTGATCGTAGCATGCATGGACTCGACTCATATGACTGGGATTTCCATGAAAAAGATTGTGGGCTGAAAATGGGTGATCACTGTACATTTCTCTTCTGTTTCCTATTTATATTTCTATTTTACCTCCTCAATTTAGCATTATGGACAGGGAAAGACCTAATCTAAAATCTCCACAAAAATATTTTGCCTTCAAATTCATACCGAGATCGTAGCATGCATGGACTCGACTCATATGACTGGGATTTCCATGAAAAAGATTGTGGGCCGAAAATGGGTGATCACTGTACATTTCTCTTCTGTTTCCTATTTATATTTCTATTTTACCTCCTCAATTTAGCATTATGGACAGGGAAAGACATATTCTTAAATCTGCACAAAAATATTTTGCCTTCAAATTCATACCGTGATCGTAGTATGCATGGACTCGACTCATATGACTGGGATTTCCATGAAAAAGATTGTGGGCGGAAAATGGGTGATCACTGTACATTTCTCTTCTGTTTCCTATTCATATTTCTATTTTACCTCCTCAATTTAGCATTATGGACAGGGAAAGACCTAATCTAAAATCTGCACGAAAATATTTTGCCTTCAAATTCATACCGTGATCGTAGCATACATTTACTCGACTCATATGACTGGGATTTCCATGAAAAAGATTGTGGGCCGAAAATGGGTGATCACTGTACATTTCTCTTCTGTTTCCTATTTATATTTATATTTTACCTCCTCAATTTAGCATTATGGACAGGGAAAGACCTAATCTGAAATCTGCACAAAAATATTTTGCCTTCAAATTCATACCGTGATCGTAACATGCATGGACTCGAGTCATATGACTGGGATTTCCATGAAAAAGATTGTGGGCCGAAAATGGGTGATCACTGTACATTTCTCTTCTGTTTCCTATTTATATTTCTATTTTACCTCCTCAATTTACCATTATGGACAGGGAAAGACCTAATCTGAAATCTGCACAAAAATATTTTTTGCCTTCAAATTCATACCGTGATCGTAGCATGAATGGACTCGACTCATATGACTGGAATTTCCATGAAAAAGATAGTGGGCCGAAAATGGGTGATCACTGTACATTTCTCTTCTGTTTCCTATTTATATTTCTATTGTACCTCCTCAATTTAGCATTATGGACAGGGAAAGACCTAATCTAAAATCTGCACAAAAATATTTTGCTTTCAAATTCATACCTTGATCGTAGCATGCATGGACTCGAATCATATGACTGGGATTTCCATAAAAAAGATTGTGGGCCGAAAATGGGTGATCACTGTACATTTTTTCTACTGTTTCCTATTTATATTTTTATTTTACCAACTCAATTTAGCATTATGGACAGGGAAACACCTAATCTAAGATCTGCACGAAAATATTTTGCCTTCAAATTCATACCGTGATCGCAGCATGCATGGACTCGACTCGTATGACTGGGATTTCCATGAAAAAGATTGTGGGCACAAAATGGGTGATCACTGTACATTTCTCTTCTGTTTCCTATTTATATTTCTATTTTACCTCCTCAATTTAGCATTATCGCCAGTGAAAGGTCTATTCTAAGCTCTGCACAAAAATATTTTGCCTTCAAATTCATACCGTGATCGTAGCATGCATGGACTCGACTCATATGACTGGTATTTCCATGAAAAAGAATGTGGGCTGAAAATGCGTGATCACTGTACATTTCTCTTCTGTTTCCTATTTATATTTCTATTGTACCTTCTCAATTTAACATTATGGACAGGGAAAGACCTAATCTAAAATCTGCACAAAAATATTTTGCCTTCAAATTCATACCGTGATCGTAGCATGAATGGACTCGACTCATATGCCTGGGATTTCCATGAAAACCTTTGTGGGCCGAAAACGTTTGATCACTGTACATTTCTCTTCTGTTTCCTATTTATATTTCTATTGTACCTTCTCAATTTAACATTATGGACAGGGAAAGACCTAATCTAAAATCTGCACAAAAATATTTTGCCTTCAAATTCATACCGTGATCATAGCATGCATTGACTCGACTCATATGACTGGGATTTCCATGAAAAAGATTGTGGGCCGAAAATAGGTGATCACTGTACATTTCTCTTCTGTTTCCTATTTATATTTCTATTTTACCTCCTCAATTTAGCATTATGGACAGGGAATGAGCTAATCTAAAATCTGCACAAAAATATTTTGCCTTCAAATTCATACCGTGATCGTAGCATGCATGGACTCGACTCATATAACTGGGATTTCCATGAAAAAGATTGTGGGCCGAAAATAGGTGATCACTGTACATTTCTCTTCTGTTTCCTATTTATATTTCACCTCCTCAATTTAGCATTATGGACAGGCAAAGACCTAATCTAAGATCTGCACAAAAATATTTTGCCTTCAAATTCATACCGTGATCGTAGCATGCATGGATTCGACTCATATGACTGGGATTTCCATAAAAAAGATTGTGGGCACAAAATGGGTGATCACTGTACATTTCTCTTCTGTTTCCCATTACTATTTCTATTTTACTTCCTAAATTTAGCATTATGGACAGTGAAAGACCTAATCTAAGATCTGCAAAAAAATATTTTGCCTTCAAATTCATACCGTGATCGTAGCATGCATGGACTCGACTCATATGACTGGGATTTCCATGAAAAAGATTGTGGGCACAAAATGGGTGATCACTGTACATTTCTCTTCTGTTTCCCATTACTATTTCTATTTTACTTCCTCAATTTAGCTTTATGGACAGGGAAAGACCTAATCTAAGATCTGCAAAAAAATATTTTGCCTTCAAATTCATACCGTGATCGTAGCATGCATGGACTCGACTCATATGACTGGGATTTCCATGAAAAAGATTGTGGGCACAAAATGGGTGATCACTGTACATTTCTCTTCTGTTTCCCATTACTATTTCTATTTTACTTCCTCAATTTAGCTTTATGGACAGGGAAAGACCTAATCTAAGATCTGCAAAAAAATATTTTGCCTTCAAATTCATACCGTGATCGTAGAGCGCATGGACTCGACTCATATGACTGGGATTTCCATGAAAAAGATTGTGGGCACAAAATGGGTGATCACTGTACATTTCTCTTCTGTTTCCCATTACTATTTCTATTTTACTTCCTCAATTTAGCATTATGGGCAGTGAAAGACCTAATCTAAGATCCACAAAAAATTATTTTGCCTTGAAATTCATACCGTGATCGTAGCATGCATGGACTCGATTCATATGACTGGGATTTCCATGTAAAAGATTGTGGGCACAGAATGGGTGATCACTGTACATTTCTATTCTGTTTCCCATTACTATTTCTATTTTACTTCCTCAATTTAGCATTATGGATAGGGAAAGACCTAATCTAAGATCTGCAAGAAAATATTTTGCCTTCAAATTCATACCATGATCGTAGCATGCATGGACTCGACTCATATGACTGGGATTTCCATGAAAAAGATTGTGGGCACGAAATGGGTGATCACTGTACATTTCTCTTCTGTTTCCCATTACTATTTCTATTTTACTTCCTCAATTTAGCATTATGGATAGGGAAAGACCTAATCTAAGATCTGCAAGAAAATATTTTGCCTTCAAATTCATACCATGATCGTATCATGCATGGACTCGATTCATATGATTGGGATTTCCATGAAAAAGATTGTGGGCACAAAATGGGTGATCACTGTACATTTCTCTTCTGTTTACCATTACTAATTCTATTTTACTTCCTCAATTTAGTATTATGGACTGGGAAACACCAAATCTACGATCTGCAAAAAAATATTTTGCCGTCAAATTCATACCGTGAACGTAGCATGCAAGGACTCGACTCATATAACTGGGATTTCCATGAAAAAGATTGTGGGCAGAAAATGGGTGATCACTGTACATTTCTCTTCTGTTTCCCATTACTATTTCTATTTTACTTCCTCAATTTAGCATTATGGACAGGGAAAGACCTAATCTAAGATCTGCAGAAAATATTTTGCCTTCAAATACATACCGTGATCGTAGCATGCATGGATTCGTCTCATATTCCTGGGATTTCCATGAAAAAGATTGTGGGCAAAAAATTGGTGATCACTGTACATTTCCCTTCTGTTTCCTATTTATTTTTGTATTTTACCTCCTCAATTTAGAATTATGGACAGGGAAAGACCTAATCTAAGATCTGCAAAAAAATATTTTGCTTTCAAATTCATACCGTGATCGTAGCATGCATGGACTCGACTCATATGACTGGGATTTCCATGAAAAAGATTGTGGGCTGAAAATGGGTGATCACTGTACATTTCTCTTCTGTTTCCTATTTATATTTCTATTTTACCTCCTCAATTTAGCATTATGGACAGGGAAAGACCTAATCTAAAATCTCCACAAAAATATTTTGCCTTCAAATTCATACCGAGATCGTAGCATGCATGGACTCGACTCATATGACTGGGATTTCCATGAAAAAGATTGTGGGCCGAAAATGGGTGATCACTGTACATTTCTCTTCTGTTTCCTATTTATATTTCTATTTTACCTCCTCAATTTAGCATTATGGACAGGGAAAGACATATTCTTAAATCTGCACAAAAATATTTTGCCTTCAAATTCATACCGTGATCGTAGTATGCATGGACTCGACTCATATGACTGGGATTTCCATGAAAAAGATTGTGGGCGGAAAATGGGTGATCACTGTACATTTCTCTTCTGTTTCCTATTCATATTTCTATTTTACCTCCTCAATTTAGCATTATGGACAGGGAAAGACCTAATCTAAAATCTGCACGAAAATATTTTGCCTTCAAATTCATACCGTGATCGTAGCATACATTTACTCGACTCATATGACTGGGATTTCCATGAAAAAGATTGTGGGCCGAAAATGGGTGATCACTGTACATTTCTCTTCTGTTTCCTATTTATATTTATATTTTACCTCCTCAATTTAGCATTATGGACAGGGAAAGACCTAATCTGAAATCTGCACAAAAATATTTTGCCTTCAAATTCATACCGTGATCGTAACATGCATGGACTCGAGTCATATGACTGGGATTTCCATGAAAAAGATTGTGGGCCGAAAATGGGTGATCACTGTACATTTCTCTTCTGTTTCCTATTTATATTTCTATTTTACCTCCTCAATTTACCATTATGGACAGGGAAAGACCTAATCTGAAATCTGCACAAAAATATTTTTTGCCTTCAAATTCATACCGTGATCGTAGCATGAATGGACTCGACTCATATGACTGGAATTTCCATGAAAAAGATAGTGGGCCGAAAATGGGTGATCACTGTACATTTCTCTTCTGTTTCCTATTTATATTTCTATTGTACCTCCTCAATTTAGCATTATGGACAGGGAAAGACCTAATCTAAAATCTGCACAAAAATATTTTGCTTTCAAATTCATACCTTGATCGTAGCATGCATGGACTCGAATCATATGACTGGGATTTCCATAAAAAAGATTGTGGGCCGAAAATGGGTGATCACTGTACATTTTTTCTACTGTTTCCTATTTATATTTTTATTTTACCAACTCAATTTAGCATTATGGACAGGGAAACACCTAATCTAAGATCTGCACGAAAATATTTTGCCTTCAAATTCATACCGTGATCGCAGCATGCATGGACTCGACTCGTATGACTGGGATTTCCATGAAAAAGATTGTGGGCACAAAATGGGTGATCACTGTACATTTCTCTTCTGTTTCCTATTTATATTTCTATTTTACCTCCTCAATTTAGCATTATCGCCAGTGAAAGGTCTATTCTAAGCTCTGCACAAAAATATTTTGCCTTCAAATTCATACCGTGATCGTAGCATGCATGGACTCGACTCATATGACTGGTATTTCCATGAAAAAGATTGTGGGCTGAAAATGCGTGATCACTGTACATTTCTCTTCTGTTTCCTATTTATATTTCTATTGTACCTTCTCAATTTAACATTATGGACAGGGAAAGACCTAATCTAAAATCTGCACAAAAATATTTTGCCTTCAAATTCATACCGTGATCGTAGCATGAATGGACTCGACTCATATGCCTGGGATTTCCATGAAAACCTTTGTGGGCCGAAAACGTTTGATCACTGTACATTTCTCTTCTGTTTCCTATTTATATTTCTATTGTACCTTCTCAATTTAACATTATGGACAGGGAAAGACCTAATCTAAAATCTGCACAAAAATATTTTGCCTTCAAATTCATACCGTGATCATAGCATGCATTGACTCGACTCATATGACTGGGATTTCCATGAAAAAGATTGTGGGCCGAAAATAGGTGATCACTGTACATTTCTCTTCTGTTTCCTATTTATATTTCTATTTTACCTCCTCAATTTAGCATTATGGACAGGGAATGAGCTAATCTAAAATCTGCACAAAAATATTTTGCCTTCAAATTCATACCGTGATCGTAGCATGCATGGACTCGACTCATATAACTGGGATTTCCATGAAAAAGATTGTGGGCCGAAAATAGGTGATCACTGTACATTTCTCTTCTGTTTCCTATTTATATTTCTATTTTACCTCCTCAATTTAGCATTATGGACAGGCAAAGACCTAATCTAAGATCTGCACAAAAATATTTTGCCTTCAAATTCATACCGTGATCGTAGTATGCATGGACTCGACTCATATGACTGGTATTTCCATGAAAAAGATTGTGAGCCGAAAATGGGTGATCACTGTACATTTCTCTTCTGTTTACTATTTATATTTCTATTTTACCTCCTCAATTTAGCATTATGGACAGGAAAAGACCTAATCTAAAATCTGCACAAAAATATTTTGCCTTGAAATTCATACCGTGATCGTAGCATGCATGGACACGACTCATATGACTGGGATTTCCATGAAAAAGACGGTGGGCCGAAAACGGGTGATCACTGTACATTTCTCTTCTGTTTCCTATTTATATTTCTATTTTTCCATCCTTAATTTAGCATTATGGACAGGGAAAGACCTAATCTAAGATCTGCACAAAAAAATTTTGCCTTCAAATTCATACCGTGATCGTAGCATGCATGTACTCGACTCATATGACTGGGATTTCCATGAAAAAGATTGTGGGCTGAAAATGCGTGATCACTGTACATTTCTCTTCTGTTTCCTATTTATATTTCTATTGTACCTTCTCAATTTAACATTATGGACAGGGAAAGACCTAATCTAAAATCTGCACAAAAATATTTTGCCTTCAAATTCATACCGTGATCGTAGCATGAATGGACTCGACTCATATGCCTGGGATTTCCATGAAAACCTTTGTGGGCCGAAAACGTTTGATCACTGTACATTTCTCTTCTGTTTCCTATTTATATTTCTATTTTACCTTCTCAATTTAGCATTATGGACAGGAAAAGACCTAATCTAAGATCTGCACAAAAATATTTTGCCTTCAAATTCATACCGTAATCATAGCATGCATGGACTCGACTCATATGACTGGGATTTCCATGAAAAAGATTGTGGGCCGAAAATGCGTGATCACTGTATATTTCTCTTTTGTTTCCTATTCATATTTCTATTTTACCTCCTCAATTTAGCATTATGGACAGGGAAAGACCTAATCTAAAATCTGCACAAAAATATTTTGCCTTCAAATTCATACCGTGATCGTAGCATGCATGGACTCGACTCATATGACTCGGATTTCCATGAAAAAGATTGTGGGCCGAAAATGGGTGATCACTGTACATTTCTCTTCTGTTTACTATTTATATTTCTATTTTACCTCCTCAATTCAGCATTATGGACAGGGAAAGACCTAATCTAAAATCTGCACAAAAATATTTTGCCTTCAAATTCATACCGTGATTGTAGCATGAATGGACTCGACACATATGACTGGGATTTCCATAAAAAAGATTGTGGGCCGAAAATGGGTGATCACTGTACATTTCTCTTCTGTTTACTATTTATATTTCTATTTTACCTCCTGAATTTAAGATTTATGAACAGGGAATGACCTAATCTAAGATCTGCACAAAAATATTTTGCCTTCAAATTCATACCGTGATCGTAGCATGCATGGACTCGACTCATATGACTGGGATTTCCATGAAAAAGATTGTGGGCCGAAAATGGGTGATCACTGTACATTTCTCTTCTGTTTCCTATTTATATTTATATTTTACCTCCTCAATTTAGCATTATGGACAGGGAAAGACCTAATCTAAAATCTGCACAAAAATATTTTGCCTTCAAATTCATACCGTGATCATAGCATGCATTGACTCGACTCATATGACTGGGATTTCCATGAAAAAGAATGTGGGCCGAAAATAGGTGATCACTGTACATTTCTCTTCTGTTTCCTATTTATATTTCTATTTTACCTCCTCAATTTAGCATTATGGACAGGGAATGACCTAATCTAAAATCTGCACAAAAATATTTTGCCTTCAAATTCATACCGTGATCGTACCATGCATGGACTCGACTCATATAACTGGGATTTCCATGAAAAAGATTGTGGGCCGAAAATAGGTGATCACTGTACATTTCTCTTCTGTTTCCTATTTATATTTCTATTTTACCTCCTCAATTTAGCATTATGGACAGGCAATGACCTAATCTAAGATCTGCACAAAAATATTTTGCCTTCAAATTCATACCGTGATCGTAGCATGCATGGACTCGACTCATATGACTGGGATTTCCATGAAAAAGATTGTGGGCCGAAAATAGGTGATCACTGTACATTTCTCTTCTGTTTCCTATTTATATTTCTATTTTACCTCCTCAATTTAGCATTATGGACAGGCAAAGACCTAATCTAAGATCTGCACAAAAATATTTTGCCTTCAAATTCATACCGTGATCGTAGCATGCATGGACTCGACTCATATGACTGGGATTTCCATGAAAAAGATTGTGGGCGGAAAATGCGTGATCACTGTACATTAATCTTCTGTTTCCTATTTCTATTTCTGTTTTACCTCCTCAATTTAGCCTTATCGCCAGTGAAAGACCTAATCTAAGCTCTGCACAAAAATATTTTGCCTTCAAATTCATACCGTGATCGTAGCATGCATGGACTCGACTCATATGCCTGGGATTTCCATGACAAACTTTGTGGGACGAAAACGGTTGATCACTGTACATTTCTCTTCTGTTTCCTATTTATATTTCTATTTTACCTCTTTAATTTAGCATTATGGACAGGGAAAGACCTAATCTAAGATCTGCACAAAAATATTTTGCCCTCAAATTCATACCGTGATCGTAGCATGCATGGACTCGACTCATATGACTGGGATTTCCATGAAAAAGATTGTGGGCCGAAAATGCGTGATCACTGTATATTTCTCTTTTGTTTCCTATTCATATTTCTATTTTACCTCCTCAATTTAGCATTATGGACAGGGAAAGACCTAATCTAAAATCTGCACAAAAATATTTTGCCTTCAAATTCATACCGTGATCGTAGCATGCATGGACTCGACTCATATGACTCGGATTTCCATGAAAAAGATTGTGGGCCGAAAATGGGTGATCACTGTACATTTCTCTTCTGTTTACTATTTATATTTCTATTTTACCTCCTCAATTCAGCATTATGGACAGGGAAAGACCTAATCTAAAATCTGCACAAAAATATTTTGCCTTCAAATTCATACCGTGATTGTAGCATGAATGGACTCGACACATATGACTGGGATTTCCATAAAAAAGATTGTGGGCCGAAAATGGGTGATCACTGTACATTTCTCTTCTGTTTACTATTTATATTTCTATTTTACCTCCTGAATTTAAGATTTATGAACAGGGAATGACCTAATCTAAGATCTGCACAAAAATATTTTGCCTTCAAATTCATACCGTGATCGTAGCATGCATGGACTCGACTCATATGACTGGGATTTCCATGAAAAAGATTGTGGGCCGAAAATGGGTGATCACTGTACATTTCTCTTCTGTTTCCTATTTATATTTATATTTTACCTCCTCAATTTAGCATTATGGACAGGGAAAGACCTAATCTAAAATCTGCACAAAAATATTTTGCCTTCAAATTCATACCGTGATCATAGCATGCATTGACTCGACTCATATGACTGGGATTTCCATGAAAAAGAATGTGGGCCGAAAATAGGTGATCACTGTACATTTCTCTTCTGTTTCCTATTTATATTTCTATTTTACCTCCTCAATTTAGCATTATGGACAGGGAATGACCTAATCTAAAATCTGCACAAAAATATTTTGCCTTCAAATTCATACCGTGATCGTACCATGCATGGACTCGACTCATATAACTGGGATTTCCATGAAAAAGATTGTGGGCCGAAAATAGGTGATCACTGTACATTTCTCTTCTGTTTCCTATTTATATTTCTATTTTACCTCCTCAATTTAGCATTATGGACAGGCAAAGACCTAATCTAAGATCTGCACAAAAATATTTTGCCTTCAAATTCATACCGTGATCGTAGCATGCATGGACTCGACTCATATGACTGGGATTTCCATGAAAAAGATTGTGGGCCGAAAATAGGTGATCACTGTACATTTCTCTTCTGTTTCCTATTTATATTTCTATTTTACCTCCTCAATTTAGCATTATGGACAGGCAAAGACCTAATCTAAGATCTGCACAAAAATATTTTGCCTTCAAATTCATACCGTGATCGTAGCATGCATGGACTCGACTCATATGACTGGGATTTCCATGAAAAAGATTGTGGGCGGAAAATGCGTGATCACTGTACATTAATCTTCTGTTTCCTATTTCTATTTCTGTTTTACCTCCTCAATTTAGCCTTATCGCCAGTGAAAGACCTAATCTAAGCTCTGCACAAAAATATTTTGCCTTCAAATTCATACCGTGATCGTAGCATGCATGGACTCGACTCATATGCCTGGGATTTCCATGACAAACTTTGTGGGACGAAAACGGTTGATCACTGTACATTTCTCTTCTGTTTCCTATTTATATTTCTATTTTACCTCTTTAATTTAGCATTATGGACAGGGAAAGACCTAATCTAAGATCTGCACAAAAATATTTTGCCCTCAAATTCATACCGTGATCGTAGCATGCATGGACTCGACTCATATGACTGGGATTTCCATGAAAAAGATTGTGGGCCAAAAATGGGTGATCACTGTACATTTCTCTTCTGTTTCCTATTTATATTTATATTTTACCTTTTCAATTTAGCATTATGGCCAGGGAAAGACCTAATCTAAGCTCTGCACAAAAATATTTTGCCTTCAAATTCGTACCGTGATTGTAGCATGCATGGACTCGACTCATATGACTGGGATTTCCATGAAAAAGATTTGGGGCCGAAAATGGGTGATCACTGTACATTTCTCTTCTGTTTCCTATTTATATTACTATTTTACCTCCTCAATTTAGCATTATGGACAGGGAAAGACCTAATCTAAGATCTGCACAAAAATATTTTGCCTTCAAATTCATACCGTGGTCGTAGCATGCATGGAATCGACTCATATGACTGGGATTTCCATGAAAAAGATTGTGGGCCGAAAATGCGTGAACACTGAACATTTCTCTTCTGTTTCCTATTTATATTTCTATTGTACCTCCTCAATTTAGAATTATGGACAGGGAAAGACCTAATCTAAAATCTGCACAAAAATATTTTGCCTTCAAATTCATACCGTGATCGTAGCATGCATGGACTCGACTCATATGACTGGGATTTCCATGAAAAAGATGGTGGGCAGAAAATGGGTGATCACTGTACATTTCTCTTCTGTTTCCTATTTATATTTCTTTTTTACCTCCTCAATTTAGCATTATGGCCAGGGAAAGACCTAATCTAAGCTCTGCACAAAAATATTTTGCCTTCAAATTCATACCGTGATCGTAGCATGCATGGACACGACTCATATGACTGGGATTTCCATGAAAAGATTGTGGGCCGAAAATCGGTGAGCACTGTACATTTCTCTTCTGTTTTCATATTTATATTTATATTTTAACTCCTCAATTTAGCATTATGGACAGGGAAAGACCGAATCTAAAATCTGCACAAAAATATTTTGCCTTCAAATTCATACCGTGATCGTAGCATGCATGGACTCGACTCATATGACTGGGATTTCCATGAAAAAGATTGTGGGCCGAAAATGCGTGAACACTGTACATTTCTTTTCTGTTTTCTATTTATATTTCTATTTTACCTACTCAATTTAGCATTATGGCCAGGGAAAGACCTAATCTAAGCTCTGCACAAAAATATTTTGCCCTCAAATTCATACCGTGATCGTAGCATGCATGGACTCGACTCATATGACTGGGATTTCAATGAAAAAGATTGTTGGCAGAAAATGGGTGATCACTGTACATTTCTCTTCTGTTTCCTATTTATATTTCTATTTTACCTCCTCAATTTAGCATAATGGACAGGGAAAGACCTAATCTAAGATCTGCACAAAAATATTTTGCCTTCAAATTCATATCTTATCGTAGCATGCATGGACTCGACACATATGACTGGGATTTCCATGAAAAAGATTGTGTGCCGAAAATGGGTGATCACTGTACATTTCTCTTCACTTTCCTATTTATATTTCTCTTTTACCTCCTCAATTTAGCATTATGGACAGGGAAAGACCTAATCTAAAATCTGCACAAAAATATTTTGCCTTCAAATTCATACTGTGATCGTAGCATGCATGGACTCGAATCATATGACTGGGATTTCCAGGAAAAAGATTGTGGGCCGAAAATGGGTGATCACTGTACATTTCTCTTCTGTTTCCTATTTATATTTATATTTAACTTCCTCAATTTAGCATTATGGACAGGGAAAGACCTTTGTAAGCTCTGTACAAAGATATTTTGCCTTCAAATTCATACCGCGATCGTAGCATGCATGGACTCGACTCATATGACTGGGATTTCCATGAAAAAGTTTGTAAGCCGAAAATGGGTGATCACTGTACATTTCTCTTCTGTTTCCTATTTATATTTCTTTTTACCTCCTCAATTTAGCATTATGGACAGGGAAAGACCTAATCTAAGATCTGCACAAAAATATTTTGCCTTCAAATTCATACCGTGATCGTAGCATGCATGGACTCGACTCATATGACTGAGATTACCATGAAAAAGATTGTGGGCCGAAAATGGGTGATCACTGTACATTTCTCTTCTGTTTCCTATTTATATTTATATTTTACCTCCTCAATTTAGCATTATTGACAGTGAAAGACCTAATCTAAGATCTGCACAAAAATATTTTGCCTTCAAATTCATTCCGTGATCGTAGCATGCATGGACTCGACTCATATGACTGGGATTTCCATGAAAAAGATTGTGTGCAGAAAATGGGTGATCACTGTACATTTCTCTTCGGTTTCCTATTTATATTTATATTTTACTTCCTCAATTTAGCATTATGGACAGGATAAGAGCTAATCGAAGCTCTGCACAAAAATATTTTGCCTTCAAATTCATACCGTGATCGTAGCATGCATGGACTCGACGAATATGACTGGGATTTCCATGAAAAAGATTGTGGGCCGAAAATGGGTGATCACTGTACAATTCTCTTCTGTTTCCTATTTATATTTATATTTTACATCATCAATTTAGCATTATGGACAGGGATAGACCTATTCTAAGATCTGCACAAAAATATTTTGCCTTCAAATTCATACCGTGATCATAGCAGTCATGGCATTGACTCATATGACTGGGATTTCCATGAAAAAGATTGTGGGCCGAAAATGGGTGATCAGTGTACATTTCTCTTCTGTTTCCTATTTATATTTCTTTTTTACCTCTTCAATTTAGGATTATGGCCAGGGAAAGACCTAATCTAAGCACTGCATAAAAATATTTTGCCTTCAAATTCATACCGTGATCGTAGCATGCATGGACTCGAGTCATATGACTGGGATTTCCATGAAAAAGATTGTGGGCCGAAAATAGGTGATCACTGTACATTTCTCTTCTGTTTCCTATTGATATTTATATTTTACTTCCTTCATTTAGCATTATGGACAGGGAAAGACGTAATCTAAGATCTGCACAAAAATATTTGGCCTTCAAATTCATACCGTGATCGTAGCATGCATGGACTCGACACATATGACTCGGATTTCCATGAAAAAGATTGTGGGCCAAAAATGGGTGATGACTTTACATTTCTCTTCTGTTTTCTATTTATATTTCTTTTTTACCTCCTCAATTTAGCATTATGGAGAGGGAAAGACCTGTGTAAGCTCTGTACAAAAATATTTTGCCTTCAAATTCATACCGCGATCGTAGCATGCATGGACTCGACTCATATGACTGGGATTTCCATGAAATATTTTGTAAGCCGATAATGGGTGATCACTGTACATTTCTCTTCTGTTTTCTATTTATATTTCTTTTTTACCTCCTCAATTTAGCATTATGGACAGGGAAAGGCCTAATCTAAGGTCTGCACAAAAATATTTTGCCTTCAAATTCATACCGTGATCGTAGCATGCATGTACTCGACTCATATGACTGGGATTTCCATGAAAAAGATTGTGGGCCGAAAATGGGTGATCACTGTATATTTCTCTTCTGTTTCTCATTTATATTTATATTTTACATCGTCAATTTAGCATTATGGACAGGGAAAGACCTAATCTAAAAACTGCACAAAAACATTTTGCCTTCAAATTCATACCGTGAACGTAGCATGCATGGACTCGACTCATATGAGTGGGATTTCCATGAAAATGATTGTGGGCCGAAAATGGGTGATCACTTTACATTTCTCTTCTGTTTACTATTTATATTTCTATTTTACCTCCTCAATTTAGCATTATGGACAGGGAAATACCTAATCTAAGCTCTGCACAAAAATATTTTGCCTACAAATTCATACCGTGATCGTAGCATGCATGGACTCGACTCATATGACTCGGATTTCCATGAAAAAGATTGTGGGCCAAAAATGGGTGATCACTGTACATTTCTCTTCTGTTTCCTATTTATATTCTATTTTACGTCCTCAATTTAGCATTATGGACAGGGAAAGATCAAATGTAATCTCTGTACAAAAATATTTCCCCTTCAAATTCATACCGTGATCGTAGCATGCATGGACTCGACTCATATGACTGGGATTTCCATGAAAGAGATTGTGGGCCGAAAATGGGTGATCACTGTACATTTCTCTTCCGTTTCCTATTTATATTTCTTTTTTACCTCCACAATTTAACATTATGGACAGTGAAAGACCTAATCTAAGATCTGCACAAAAATATTTTGCCTTCAAATTCATACCGTGATCGTAGCATGGATGGACTCGACTCATATGACTGGGATTTCCATGAAATAGTTTGTGGGCCGAAAATGGGTGATCACTGTACATTTCTCTTCTGTTTCCTATTTATATTTCTATTGTACCTCCTCAATTTAGCATTATGGACAGGGAAAGACCTAATCTAAGCTCTGCACAAAAATATTTTCCCTTCAAATTCATACCGTGATCGTAGCATGCATGGACTCGACTCATATGACTGGGTTTTCCACGAAAAAGAATGTGGGCCGAAAATGGATGATCACTGTACATTTGTCTTCCGTTTCCTATTTATATTTCTATTTTACCTCCTCAATTTAGCATTATGGCCAGGGAAAGACTTAATCTAATCTTTGCACAAAAATATTTTGCCTTCAAATTCATACCGTGATCGTAGCATGCATGTACTCGACTCATATGACTGGGATTACCATAAAAAAGATTGTGGGCCGAAAATGGGTGATCACTCTACATTTCTCTTCTGTTTCCTATTTATATTTATATTTTAACTCCTCAATTTAGCATTATGGACAGGGAAAGACCTAATCAAGATCTGCACAAAAATATTTTGCCTTCAAATTCATACCGTGATCGTAGCATGCATGGACTCGACTCATATGACTGGGATTTCCATGAAAAAGATTGTGGGCCGAAAGTAGATGATCACTGTACATTTCTCCTCTGTTTCCTATTTATATTTCTATTTTACCTCCTCAATTTAGTATTATGGCCAGGGAAAGACCTAATCTAAGCTCTGCACAAAAATATTTTGCCTTCAAATTCATACCATGATCGTAGCATGGATGGACTCGACTCATATGACTGGGATTTCCATGAAAAAGATTGTGCGCCGAAAATGGGTGATCACTGTACATTGCTTTTCTGTTTCCTATTACTATTTCTATTTTACTTCTTTAATTTAGCATTATGGACAGGGAAAGACCTAATCTAAGATCTGCACAAAAATATTTTGCCTTCAAATTCTTACCGTGATCGTAGCATGCATGGACTCGAATCATATGACTGGGATTTTCATGAAAAAGTTTGTGGGCCGAAAATTGGTGATCACTGTACATTTCTTTTCTGCTTCCTATATATATTTATATTTACCTCCTCTATTTAGAATTATGGACAGGGAAAGACCTAATCTAAGCTCTTCACAAAAATATTTTACCTTCAAATTCATACCGTGATCGTAGCATGCATGGAGTCGACTCATATGACTTGGATTTCCATGAAAAAGGTTGTGGGCCGAAAATTCATGATCACTGTACATTTCTCTTCTGTTTCCTATTTATATTTATATTTTACCTCCTCAATTTAGCATTATGGACAGGGAAAGCCCAGATCTAAGATCTGCAGAAAAATATTTTGCCTTCAAATTCATACTGTGATCGGAGCAGGCATGGACTCGACTCATATGACTGGGATTTCCATGAAAAAGGTTGTGTGCCGTAAATGGGTGATCACTGTACATTACTCTTCTGTTTCCAATTTATATTTAAATTTTACCTCCTCAATTTAGCATTATGGACAGGGAAAGACCTAATCTAAAATCTGCACAAAAATATTTTGCTTTCAAATTCATACCATGATCGTAGCATGCATGGAGTCTACTCATATGACTGGGATTTCGATGAAAAAGATTGTGGGGCGAAAATGGGTGATCACTGTACATTTCTCTTCTGTTTCCTATTTATCTTTCTATTTTACCTCATCAATTTAGCATTATGGACAGGGAAAGACCTAATCTAAAATCTGCACAAAAATATTTTGCCTTCAAATTCATACCGTGAACGTAGCATGTATGGACTCGACTCATATGACTGGGATTTCCATGAAAAAGATTGTCGGCCGAAAATGGGTTATCACAGTACATTTCTATTCTGTTTCCTATTTATATTTCTATTTATCTTCTCAATTTAGCATTATGGACGGGGAAAGACGTAATCTAATCTCTGCACAAAAATATTTTGCCTTCACATTCATACCGTGATCGTAGCATGCATGGACTCGACTCATATGACTGGGATTTCCATGAAAAAGATTGTGGGCCGAAACTGGTGATCACTGTACATTTCTCTTCTGTTTTCTATTTATATTTCAATTTAACTTCCTCAATTTAGCGTTATGGACAGGGAAAGACCTAATCTAAAATCTGCACAAAAATATTTTGCTTTCAAATTCATACCGTGATCGTAGCATGCATGGACTCGACTCATATGACTGGGATTTCCATGAAAAAGATTGTGGGCCGAAAATGGGTGATCACTGTACATTTCTCTTCTGTTTCCTATTTATATTTCTATTTTACCTACTCAATTTAACATTATGGAGAGGGAAAGACCTAATCTAAAATCTGCACAAAAATATTTTGCCTTCAAATTCATACCGTGATCGTGGCATGCATGGACTCGATTCATATGACTGGTATTTCCATGAAAAAGATTGTAGGCCGAAAATGGGTGATCACTGTACATTTGTCTTCTGTTTCCTATGCATATTTATATTTGACCTCCTCAATTTAGCATTATGGTCAGGGAAAGACCTAATCTAAAATCTGCACAAAAATATTTTGCCTTGAAATTCATACCGTGATCGTAGCATGCATGGACTCGACTCATATGACTGGGATTTCCATGAAAAGATTGTGGGCCGAAAATGGGTGATCACTGTACATTTCTCTTCTGTTTCCTATTTATATTTCTATTTTACCTCCTCAATTTAGCATTATGGACAGGGAAAGACCTAATCTAAAATCTGCACAAAAATATTTTGCCTTCAAATTCATACCGTGATCGTAGCATGCATGGACTCGACTCATATGACTGGGATTTCCATGAAAAAGATTGTGGGCCGAAAATGGGTGATCACTGTACATTTCTCTTCTGTTTCTTATTTATATTTTCTATTTTACCTCCTCAATTTAGCATTATGGCCAGGGAAAGACCTAATCTAAAATCTGCACAAAAATATTTTGCCTTCAAATTCATACCGTGATCATAGCATGCATGGACTCGACTCATATGACTGGGATTTTTATGAAAAAGATTGTGGGCCGAAAATGCGTGATCACTATATATTTCTCTTTTATTTCCTCTTTATATTTCTATTTTACCTCCTCAATTTAGCATTATGGACAGGGAAAGACCTAATCTTAGATCTGCACAAAAATATTTTGCCTTCAAATTCATACCGTGATCGTAGCATGCATGGACACGACTCATATGACTGGGATTTCCATGAAAAAGATTGTGGTCCGAAAATGGGTGATCACTGTACATTTCTCTTCTCTTTCCTATTTATATTTCTTTTTTACCTCCTCAATTTAGCATTATGGACAGGGAAAGACCTAATCTAAGCTCTGCACAAAAATATTTTGCCTTCAAATTCATACCGTGATCGTAGCATGCATGGACTCGACTGATATGACTGGGATTTCCATGAAAAAGATTGTGGGCCAAAAATGGGTGATCACTGTACATTTCTCTTCTGTTTCCTATTTATATTTATATTTTACCTCCTCAATTTAGCATTATGCACAGGGAATGACCTAATCTAAGATCTGCACAAAATATTTTGCCTTCAAATTCATACCGTGATCGTAGCATGCATTGACTCGACTCATATGACTGGGATTACCATGAAAAAGATTGTGGGCCGAAAATGGGTGATCACTGTACATTTCTCTTCTGTTTCCTATTTATATTTATATTTTACCTCCTCAATTTAGCATTATGGACAGGGAAAGACCTGTGTAAGCTCTGTACAAAAATATTTTGCCTTCAAATTCATACCGCGATCGTAGCATGCATGGAATCGACTCATGTGACTGGGATTTCCATGAAAAAGATTGTGAGCCGAAAATGGGTGATCACTGTACATTTCTCTTCTGTTTCCTATTTATATTTCTTTTTTACCTCCTCAATTTAGCATTATGGACAGGGAAAGACCTAATGTAAGATCTGCACAAAAATATTTTACCTTCAAATTCATACCGTGATCGTAGCATGCATGGACACGACTCATATGACTGGGATTTCCATGGAAAAGATTATTGGCCGAAAATGGGTGATCACTGTACATATCTCTTCTCTTTACTATTTGTATTTATATTTTACCTCCTCAATTTAGCATTATGGACAGGGAAAGACCTAATCTAAAATCTGCACAAAAATATTTTGCCTTCAAATTCATACCGTGATCGTAACATGCATGGACTCGACTCATATGACTGGGATTTCCATGGAAAAGATTGTGGGCCAAAAATGGGTGATAACTGTACATTTCTCTTCTGTTTCCTATTTATATTTATATTTTACCTCCTCAATTTAGCATTATGGACAGGGAAACACCTAATCTAAGATCTGCACAAAAATATTTTGCCTTCAAATTCATACCGTGATCGTAGCATGCATGGACTCGACTCATAGGACTGGGATTTCCATGAAAGAGATTGTGGGCCGAAAATGGGTGATCACTGTACATTTCTCTTCTGTTTCCTATTTATATTTCTATTGTACCTCCTCAATTTAGCATTATGCACAGGGAATAACCTAATCTAAGATCTGCACAAAAATATTTTGCCTTCAAATTCATACCGTGAACGTAGCATGCATGGACTCGACTCATATGACTGGGATTTCCATGAAAAAGATTGTGGGCCGAAAATGGGGGATCACTGTACACTTCTCTTCTGTTTCCTATTTATATTTCTATTTTACCTCCTCAATTTAGCATTATGGACAGGGAAAGACCTAATCTAAGGTCTGCACAAAAATATTTTGCCTTCAAATTCATACCGTGATCGTAGCATGCATGGATTCGACTCATATGCCTGGGATTTCCACGGAAAAGATTGTGGGCCGAAAATGGCTGATCACTGTACATTTCTCTTCTGTTTCCTATTTATATTTCTATTTTACCTCCTCAATTTAGCATTATGGACAGGGAAAGACATATTCTAAAATCTGCACAAAAATATTTTGCCTTCAAATTCATACCGTGATCGTAGCATGCATGGACTCGACTCATATGACTGGGATTTCCATGAAAAAGATTGTGGGCCGAAAATGCGTGATCACTGTCCATTTCTCATTTGTTTCCTATTTATATTTCTATTTTACCTCCTCAATTTAGCATTATGGACAGCGAAAGACCTAATCTAAAATCTGCACAAAAATATTTTGCCTTCAAATTCATACCGAGTTCGTAGCATGCATGGACTCGACTCATATGACTGGGATTTCCATGAAAAATATTGTGGGCGGAAAATGGGTGATCACTGTACATTTCTCTTCTGTTTCCTATTTATATTTATATTTTACCTCCTCAATTTAGCATTATGGACAGGGAAAGACCTAGTCTAAAATCTGCACAAAAATATTTTGCCTTCAAATTCATACCGTGATCGTAGCATGCATGGACTCGACTCATATGACTGGGATTTCCATGAAAAAGATTGTGGGCCAAAAATGGGTGATCACTGTACATTTCTCTTCTGTTTCCTATTTATATTTCTATTTTACCTCCTCAATTTAGCATTATGGACAGGGAAACACCTAATCTAAGATCTGCACAAAAATATTTTGCCTTCAAATTCATACCGTGATCGTAGCATGCATGGACTCGACTCATAGGACTGGGATTTCCATGAAAGAGATTGTGGGCCGAAAATGGGTGTTCACTGTACATTTCTGTTCTGTTTACTATTTATATTTATATTTTACCTCCTCAATTTAGCATTATGGACAGGGAAAGACCTAATCTAAAATCTGCACAAAAATATTTTGCCTTCAAATTCATACCGTGATCGTAACATGCATGGACTCGACTCATATGACTGGGATTTCCATGAAAAAGATTGTGGGCCAAAAATGGGTGATAACTGTACATTTCTCTTCTGTTTCCTATTTATATTTCTATTTTACCTCCTCAATTTAGCATTATGGACAGGGAAACACCTAATCTAAGATCTGCACAAAAATATTTTGCCTTCAAATTCATACCGTGATCGTAGAATGCATGGACTCGACTCATAGGACTGGGATTTCCATGAAAGAGATTGTGGGCCGAAAATGGGTGATCACTGTACATTTCTCTTCTGTTTCCTATTTATATTTCTATTGTACCTCCTCAATTTAGCATTATGCACAGGGAATAACCTAATCTAAGATCTGCACAAAAATATTTTGCCTTCAAATTCATACCGTGAACGTAGCATGCATGGACTCGACTCATATGACTGGGATTTCCATGAAAAAGATTGTGGGCCGAAAATGGGGGATCACTGTACATTTCTCTTCTGTTTCCTATTTATATTTCTATTTTACCTCCTCAATTTAGCATTATGGACAGGGAAAGACCTAATCTAAGGTCTGCACAAAAATATTTTGCCTTCAAATTCATACCGTGATCGTAGCATGCATGGATTCGACTCATATGCCTGGGATTTCCACGGAAAAGATTGTGGGCCGAAAATGGCTGATCACTGTACATTTCTCTTCTGTTTCCTATTTATATTTCTATTTTACCTCCTCAATTTAGCATTATGGACAGGGAAAGACATATTCTAAAATCTGCACAAAAATATTTTGCCTTCAAATTCATACCGTGATCGTAGCATGCATGGACTCGACTCATATGACTGGGATTTCCATGAAAAAGATTGTGGGCCGAAAATGCGTGATCACTGTCCATTTCTCATTTGTTTCCTATTTATATTTCTATTTTACCTCCTCAATTTAGCATTATGGACAGCGAAAGACCTAATCTAAAATCTGCACAAAAATATTTTGCCTTCAAATTCATACCGAGTTCGTAGCATGCATGGACTCGACTCATATGACTGGGATTTCCATGAAAAATATTGTGGGCGGAAAATGGGTGATCACTGTACATTTCTCTTCTGTTTCCTATTTATATTTATATTTTACCTCCTCAATTTAGCATTATGGACAGGGAAAGACCTAGTCTAAAATCTGCACAAAAATATTTTGCCTTCAAATTCATACCGTGATCGTAGCATGCATGGACTCGACTCATATGACTGGGATTTCCATGAAAAAGATTGTGGGCCGAAAATGTGTGATCACTGTACATTTCTCTTCTGTTTACTATTTATATTTATATTTTACCTCCTCAATTTAGCATTATGGCCAGGGAAAGACATAATCTAAGCTCTGCACAAAAATATTTTGCCTTCAAATTCATACCGTGATCGTAGCATGCATGGACTTGACTCATATGACTGGGATTTCCATGAAAAAGATTGTGGGCGGAAAAAGGGTGATCACTGTACATTTCTCTTCTGTTTCCTATTTATATTTCTATTTTACCTCCTCAATTTAGCATTATGGACAAGGAAAGACCTAATCTAAAATCTGCACAAAAATATTTTGCCTTCAAATTCATACCGAGATCGTAGCATGCATGGACTCGACTCATATGACTGGGATTTCCACGGAAAAGATTGTGGGCCGAAAATGGCTGATCACTGTACATTTCTCTTCTGTTTCCTATTTATATTTCTATTTTACCTCCTCAATTTAGCATTATGGACAGGGAAAGACATATTCTAAAATCTGCACAAAAATATTTTGCCTTCAAATTCATACCGTGATCGTAGCATGCATGGACTCGACTCATATGACTGGGATTTCCATGAAAAAGATTGTGGGCCGAAAATGCGTGATCACTGTCCATTTCTCATTTGTTTCCTATTTATATTTCTATTTTACCTCCTCAATTTAGCATTATGGACAGCGAAAGACCTAATCTAAAATCTGCACAAAAATATTTTGCCTTCAAATTCATACCGAGTTCGTAGCATGCATGGACTCGACTCATATGACTGGGATTTCCATGAAAAATATTGTGGGCGGAAAATGGGTGATCACTGTACATTTCTCTTCTGTTTCCTATTTATATTTATATTTTACCTCCTCAATTTAGCATTATGGACAGGGAAAGACCTAGTCTAAAATCTGCACAAAAATATTTTGCCTTCAAATTCATACCGTGATCGTAGCATGCATGGACTCGACTCATATGACTGGGATTTCCATGAAAAAGATTGTGGGCCGAAAATGTGTGATCACTGTACATTTCTCTTCTGTTTACTATTTATATTTATATTTTACCTCCTCAATTTAGCATTATGGCCAGGGAAAGACATAATCTAAGCTCTGCACAAAAATATTTTGCCTTCAAATTCATACCGTGATCGTAGCATGCATGGACTTGACTCATATGACTGGGATTTCCATGAAAAAGATTGTGGGCGGAAAAAGGGTGATCACTGTACATTTCTCTTCTGTTTCCTATTTATATTTCTATTTTACCTCCTCAATTTAGCATTATGGACAAGGAAAGACCTAATCTAAAATCTGCACAAAAATATTTTGCCTTCAAATTCATACCGAGATCGTAGCATGCATGGACTCGACTCATATGACTGGGATTTCCATGAAAAAGATTGTGGGCCGAAAATGGGTGATCACTGTACATTTCTCTTCTGTTTCCTATTGATATTTCTATTTTAACTCCTCAATTTAGCATTATGGACAGGGAAAGACCTAATCTAAAATCTGCACAAAAATATTTTGCCTTCAAATTCATACCGTGATCGTAGCATGCATAGACTCGACTCATATGACAGGGATTTCCATGAAAAAGATTGTGGCCGAAAAAAGGTGATCACTGTACATTTCTCTTCTATTTCCTATTTATATTTATATTTTACCTTCTCAATTTAGCATTATGGACAGGGAAAGACCTAATCTAAAATCTGCACAAAAATATTTTGCCTTCAAATTCATACCGTGATCGTAGCATGCATGGACTCGACTCATATGCCTGGGATTTCCACGAAAAAGATTGTGGGCCGAAAATGGATGATCACTGTACATTTCTCTTCTGTTTCCTATTTATATTTCTATTTTACCTCCTCAATTTAGCATTATGGACAAGGAAAGACCTAATCTAAAATCTGCACAAAAATATTTTGCCTTCAAATTCATACCGAGATCGTAGCATGCATGGACTCGACTCATATGACTGGGATTTCCATGAAAAAGATTGTGGGCCGAAAATGGGTGATCACTGTACATTTCTCTTCTGTTTCCTATTGATATTTCTATTTTAACTCCTCAATTTAGCATTATGGACAGGGAAAGACCTAATCTAAAATCTGCACAAAAATATTTTGCCTTCAAATTCATACCGTGATCGTAGCATGCATAGACTCGACTCATATGACAGGGATTTCCATGAAAAAGATTGTGGCCGAAAAAAGGTGATCACTGTACATTTCTCTTCTATTTTCTATTTATATTTATATTTTACCTTCTCAATTTAGCATTATGGACAGGGAAAGACCTAATCTAAAATCTGCATAAAAATATTTTGCCTTCAAATTCATACCGAGATCGTAGCATGCATGGACTCGACTCATATGACAGGGATTTCCATGAAAAAGATTGTGTGCCGAAAATGGGTGATCACTGTACATTTCTCTACTGTTTCCTATTTATATTTCTTTTTTACCTCCTCAATTTAGCATTATGGACAGGGAAAGACCTAATCTAAGCTCTGCACAAAAATATTTTGCCTTCAAATTCATACCGTGATCGTAGCATGCATGGACTCGACTCATATGACTGGGATTTCCATGAAAAAGATTGTGGGCCGAAAATGGGTGTTCACTGTACATTTCTGTTCTGTTTACTATTTATATTTCTATTTTACCTCCTCAATTTAGTATTATGGACAGGGAAAGACCTAATCTAAGGTCTGCACAAAAATAATTTGCCATCAAATTCATACCGTGATCGTAGCATGCATGGGCTCGACTCATATGACTGGGATTTCCATGAAACAGATTGTGGGCACAAAATGGGTGATCACTGTACATTTCTCTTCTGTTTCCTATTACTATTTCTATTTTACTTCCTTAATTTAGCATTATGGACAGGGAAAGACCCAATCTAAGATCTGCAAAAATATATTTTGCCTTCAAATTCATACCGTGATTGTAGCATGCATGGACTCGACTCATATGACTGGGATTTCCATGAAAAAGATTGTGGGCCGAAAATGGGTGATCACTGTACATTTCTCTTCTGTTTTCTATTTATATTTCAATTTATCTTCTCAATTTATCATTATGGACAGCGAAAGACCTAATCTAAAATCTGCACAAAAATATTTTGCCTTCAAATTCATACCGAGTTCGTAGCATGCATGGACTCGACTCATATGACTGGGATTTCCATGAAAAAGATTGTGGGCCAAAAATTTTTATCACTGTACATTTCTCTTCTGTTTCCTATTTATATTTATATTTTACTTCCTCAATTTAGCATTATAGACAGGGAAAGACCTAATCTAAAATCTACACAAAAATATTTTGCCTTCAAATTAATACCGTGATCGTAGCATGCATGGACTCGACTCATATGACTGGGATTTCCATGAAGAAGGTTGTAGGCCGAAAATGGGTGATCACTGTACATTTCTCTTCTGTTTCCTATTTATATTTATATTTTACCTCTCAATTTAGTATTATGGACAGGGAAAGACCTAATCTAAAATCTGCAGAAAAGTATTTTCCCTTCAAATTCATACCGTGATCGTAGCATGCATGGACTCGACTCATATGACTGGGATTTGCATGAAAAACATTGTGCGCCGAAAATTTGTGATCACTGTACATTACTCTTCTGTTTCATATTTATATTTCTATTTTACTTCCTCAATTTAGCATTATAGACAGGGAAAGACCTAATCTAAAATCTACACAAAAATATTTTGCCTTCAAATTAATACCGTGATCGTAGCATGCATGGACTCGACTCATATGACTGGGATTTCCATGAAGAAGGTTGTGGGCCGAAAATGGGTGATCACTGTACATTTCTCTTCTGTTTCCTATTTATATTTATATTTTACCTCCTCAATTTAGCATTATGGACAGGGAAAGACCTAATCTAAGATCTGCACAAAAATATTTGGCCATCAAATTCATACCGTAATCGTAGCATTCATGGACTCGACTCATATGACTGGGATTTCCATGAAGAAGGTTGTGGGCCGAAAATGGGTGATCACTGTACATTTCTCTTCTGTTTCCTATTTATATTTCTATTTTATCTCCTCAATTTAGCATTATGGACAGGGAAAGACCTAATCTAAATTCTGCAGAAAAGTATTTTGCCTTCAAATTCATACCGTGATTGTAGCATGCATGGACTCGACTCATATGACTGGGATTTCCATGAAATAGATTGTGGGCATAAAATGGGTGATCACTGTACATTTCTCTTCTGTTTGCTATTTATATTTTACTTCCTCAATTTTGCATTATGGACAGGGAAAGACCTAATCTAAGATCTGCAAAAAAATATATTGCCTTCAAATTCATACCGTGATCGTAGCATGCATGAACTCGACTCATATGACTGGGATTTCCATGAAAAAGATTGTGGGCAGAAAATGGGTAATCACCGTACATTTCTCTTCTGTTTCCTATTTATATTTATATTTTACTTCCTCAATTTAGCATTATGGACAGGGAAAGACCTAATTTAAGATCTGCAAAAAATATTTTGCTTTCAAATTCATACCGTGATCGTAGCATGCATGGAGTCGACTCATTTGACTGGGATTTCCATGAAAAAGATAGTGGGCAGAAAATGGGCGATCCCTGTACATTTCTCTTCTGTTTCCTATATATATTTCTATTTTATTTCCATAATTTAGCATTATGGACAGGAAAAGACCTAATCTAAGATCTGCAAAAAAATATTTTGCCTTCAAATTCATACCGTTATCTTTTCGGACACCGTAAAGTGACACCGGTGACAGCATTGACATGGTCGAAGCTGCTGTTTGCCGCAGGAAAGCGAACGAATAATGCTTGTAGCCATGGACAGAATGAGAGATTCCACACAATTTGATACCAATTTGCAAGAGATTCCAGCTACTGGAAAAAATTCATAATGCAATGAACTGGGGGAGGCCCCCCCTAGTTTTGGTGCGCATAAAAATTCCAACAAATTCACTAACGCTAGGTCCCGAATCGTCGAAGGTCACTCCCTCCCCACTCAAGCGACTGAAATATACCTTTGACTGATGGAGTCAACAGGAAATTCCCCACAATCTGACATCTCATGAGGATCCCCAAGAGAGGAAAAAGTAGAAATGGGATCTCTGCGAGCAAACCGCTTTTCGGACACCATAAAGTGCCAACGGTGACAGCAGTGACATGGTCGAAGCTGCAGTTTGCCGAATGAAAGCGAACGAAAAATGCTTGTAGCCTTGCACAGAGTGAGAGATTCCGCAGAATTTGATACCAATTTGGAAGAGATTCCAGCTACTGGAAAAAATTTATAATGCAATATATTGGGCGTGGCCCCCCAGTTTTGGTCCGCTTCCAACAAATTCACTAACGGTAGGTCCCGAATCGTTGAAGTTCACTCTCTCCCCACGCAATCGACTTAAATAATTATTTGACTCATGGATTAAGCAAGAAATTCCTCATAATTTGATATCAATTTCATGAGGGTGCCCAAGAGTGGAGAAAGTTGAAATCTGATCTCTTCGAGAAAACCGCTTTTCGGACACCGTAAATTGCCAGCGGTGACAGCTGCGGCAAGTTCGAAGCTAGACTTTGCCCTGTAAATGCTACTTAGAAATGCTTGTTGGCATGGACTGAGTCAGAGACTTCGCACAATTTAATACCAAGTTTGAAGAGATTTCATCTGCTGGAAAAAAAAGTTATAAAGCAGGGAAATGGTGAGGGATCCCCCAGTTTTGGTCCACTTCAAAATTCCGACAAATTCACTACATGAGGTCCCGTATCGTTGAACGTCACTCCCTCCCTACACAAGGGACTGAAATAATTCTTTGACTCATTGATTAAGCAGGAAATTCCTCACAATCTGATATCTATTTCATGAGGATCCCCTCGAGAGGAAAAACTTGAAATGGGATCTCCTTGAGCAAACCGCTTTTCGGACACTGTAAATTGCCCACGGTGACAGCAGCGACACACTCGAAGCTACACTTTGCACTATAAAAGCAAATGAAAAATGCTTGTAGACATCGACAGAGTGAGAGATTTCGCACAATTTAATACCAATTTTGAAGAGATTTCATCTGCTGGAAAAAAGTTATAAAGCAGGGATATGGTGAGAGATCCCCCAGTTTTTGGTCCGCATGAAAATTCCAACAAATTCAATAACACAAGGTCCCGTATCCTCGAACATCACTCCCTCCCTACAGAAGTGACTGAAATAATTCTTTGACTCCTGCATTAAGCAGGAAATTCCACACAATGTGATATCTATTTTATGAGGGTTCCTTAGATGGGAAAAATTTGTATTGCAATCTTATCGAGCAAACCGGTTTCCGAACACTGTCAGTTATCAAAGGCCACAGCATCTACATGGTCGTTGCTGTATCGTGTCTATTAAACCTATTTTAAAATCATTCTAGACAGGCCTGTGTCGAGACATTGAAGTTATTTCACTTACTGGATAAAAGTTAAGTAGTGAAAATGTGTGATCACCCAGTTACGGTCCGCATGAAAAATCCCACAATTCTACTAACCCAAGTTACCGTATCATCTAAGGCCTTCTCTCCCTACTCAATCTACTTAAATAATTCTTTCATACATGGATTAAGCAAGAAATTCCGCTCAATCTCATATCTATTTTATGAGGGCTCCATAGAGGGGCAAAGTTCAAATGCAATCTTATCGAGCAAACCGGGTTTCGGACACTGTAAACTTTGAAAGGGCACAGCAGCGACATGGTCGATGCTTTACTTTGCTCTATTAAGCCAAATTTTAAATCCTTCAAGACAGGCATGAGTCGACAAATTCTGCACAATTTAATACTTGCACTAAAAGATTGCAATTGTTTTTTTTTATTTTCTCATGTATCAAACTACATTAGAATCAATAATAAAATCAATATGAATAAAAATTTTGGAAAATACCATTTTTGAGGTTTCTATTACTAGTAGGGGCTAAAACCTCGATCTTCGATGTCTGATTTAAGGCTTATATCTTGCAAAAAATGATTGCCATTGTTTTTTTCTTTTCTTACCCATCAAACCACATAAGAATCAATAATAAAATCCCAAAATAAAAAGTTTTGGAAAATGGTATTTTTGAGGCTTCTTACTACTAGGGGCTAAAACCACTATCTTCGATGTCTGATTTAAGGCATATATAAGGATTGCTATTGTTTTTTTTTCTTTTCTTACTCATCTAACTACATTAGAATCAATAATAAAATGAATATGAATAAAAAGTTTTGGAAATTGGCATTTTTGAGGCTTCTATTACTATGAGGGTTTAAAACCGCTATCTTCCATGTCTTATTTAAGGCATATATCTTGCACGAATATGATTGCAATTGTTTTTTTCTTATCTTATGCATCTAACTACATAAGAATTAATAATAAAATCAATATGAATAAAAAATTTTGATCCCCCAGTTTTGGGCCTCATGAAAATCCCAACAAATCCACTAACACAAGTCGACGTATCATCAAACGCCACATTGTCCATACTTAAGCAACTGGAAAAATTCTTTTATACATGGATTAAGCAAGAAATTAAGAAGAAATGCAGACCCATTGAGCAAACCGGTTTTCGGACATCTTAATTGTTAAAGGACACAACAGTGACATTGTCAAAGCTGCACTTTGCTCGATTCAACCAAATGAAAAATCCTTGTAGACATGGATGTATTGATATATTTCCTACAATACTAATTTTTAAAATATTTCATTTAATGGAAAAAGTGGGTTGACAACTCTAAAACTCTGTTGAATGCAGTGTGTATTATACAATGCACTGGCTGATAGGTTGAGTAGCACTGGCATTGAATTACATTGCCTTTCATTGTATCATTCTCATCATTTTATGTTGCCAGCAGACTCATTCATACATTACATTCGAGGTAACAACAGTTTCATGATGTTTTTTTCCTTTTTTTTTTTTTTTTTTGAATAATGTTAACCCTGTGCAAGGCTCAAAAGCCACTCAGTTTATGAGGATATATGGGGAAGATAACTGTTGACTCTAGACTCAAACAGGTTAAGCTTGTTGGGATTGGGTAAGCATTCTCTTGTGAGTCAAATCAACAAAGCAACATTTCATGGCATCTACAGCTAGACTTTTACATATTTTGTATTATGAGATATCTGACAGAGTCCTTTTCCACAAGTGCAGGAGGGTGAAATCATGCAGTGTACTGTTTATTCTAATGGTATTGGCAATTAATTATCACCATTATACTATTCTCACTCCCAAAGAAGGAAACCATCCACTATCCTATCCCAAATGTGTCAGTAATATCACAGTTTTATCTAATGGGTTACTAAGGAGTTTCTTGAATTAATCCAATATCCATGTGACTAATATAAATTAAGTTCTCTCTTATTGATATAGATTTGGTTAAAAGAGAATCCATTTTTCTGATGATGCTATTTCATTTTTTTCACTATTTTATCAAGTTCTTCCCATGCTAATGCTGGGAGTGGCTTCAGACTTTTGAACAATAGATATATATATATATATATATATATATATATATATATATATATATTACAAGTAGATAAAATTCAATACCCCATAGGATAAAGAGCCATTTTACCCAGAACCAGCTTGTCAACACCAAGAAGTTAGATAAAGAAATGAATCAATGTTTTTGTAAATACGAAGAAAGAGGGGGGAAATTAACAACTAGGAGTAAATGTATTTAAAAAGACAAGCCCATTGTGGGTGAAATGGCTATATATCATATGGGGTATTGAATTTTATCTACAGTAATTCCTGTTTGCTTTATAATAAATATATTGAGATCTCTTCTGTGCATCAGTCTTAATATTTTATATTACGAGGATTCACATGGATTACTTACTATATATATATATATATATATATATATTTAAAGTATGCTATATTTATGAGCTATAACTGCCTCAGCAAGTTGGCATAGTACTCACCATTGATGGTAACTCCTAAACCGTATTTGTCTGCAAACATTTATTGGTATTTTTTAAATAATCGTGTACATTTACACCAGAATGGAAATTTTCATTACAATTGGTTTCTGGGGCTTAATATGCAAATTTACTGAAAAATGACCCTGGATCTTTACTGACTGAGCATAAAAACACAATAATATTTGACTAATTAATTTAATGAAATTACTTATTATTCAACATTCTAGTATTATCACTTAATAAACATTAAAGAATTTAACACTGAAAAATGATGAGACCTCAAAAAACAGAAATGTGATTCTACAGAAGGATACTGAGGATACCAAGGACTGAATATGTAAGCAACAAGTAAGAATTAAGTTTTAAAGAAAATGGAAACCAGAAGGAAACTTATACTTAACATATGTTGATAGTTGAAATTTCCTTGGCACATAATGAGTAAAGAGGGCTTGGCAAATCTGATACTCGCAAGAAGGCAAGAGGGACAGAGGAAAATAATGTATAACCTATTTAGTAAGCTTGAGTAAATGGAACAAGGTTTAGGAGAAATAACAAAAAAATGAATTATTAAGAGCTATGAAGGATAGGAAGTTGTGGAAAGCCATGATTGCCTACATCATGAAGAGAGGAAGTCAGCTTTTAAGACATCCATTTTGCTATTAACTTCTTTCAAGGAATCTTTGAGTAGATTGTAACTTATAGCTTTATCATTTATTATTTCAGATCCTTGTTTCCCAGTTGGTGCTTTCATTCACATCAATGTTCCCTGAAAGAAAACAAGGTGTGCCCCACATTAACAGGACAGTAATTTATGGATCATTTTTATATTTAAAAAAATCTTTCTTTTTAAAACTTAAAGACACCAAGCAATGTAATGTCTAAAAAAAAGAAATTAATGCTTATTTCAGGAGACCTGTGTATTATTTTCCTATTTTCAAATTTTAATGATTAATGATTTCCTTATTAAAATTTAAAGTATGCCCCAGAATTTCAGTTATTCTACAAGTGTGTCCTGAATTAAAAAAAAAATGTTTGTGAAATACAAAGAGTTTAGATTGGATTAAAGCTAAAAGTAACAAGACCTCAACAGAATCCAGAGATGGAAATAGGATATGATGGGTCCTGATCTGGCATCTCATCTACTGTCAATTTCTCACAGATGTACCTTTGCTTCCCTCTGTCTTTTCTACAAGTATTTTCACAGCAACTGCTCTGATGAACTACTTTCTCTGGTTCCCAAACTGCATGAATTCAAGCATGCTACTAGGTTGAAATGATTAAATATAGCCGTCTCTTCTACTCGAATAGCTTCTTATCTTGCACTTCCCATCTGTGGAACTCCCTTCCTCTTAGTTGCTTCCCTAATAGCTACAATCTTCAAATATGCATATGTCAATAGACATGTTCTAATGCTTTGTTTCCCGTCTTTCTTTTTCTTCTTTCCTCAAACACACCACTTTACTCTTGCTCTCATTCACTGTACCACCTACGTGCTAGTAGGACTTCCACCTTGCATGGAGTGAAATGCTAAAAAAAAAACAACAAAAAAACATACCCACCTTACAAGACACCAACATGCAGAGTCACCTGTCACTTTATTTTCTGATTGTATACACCAGCAAACATTTTCATGAAGAGGAGATGAGATGGTCGGATGAGCAAATCAAAACTGAAAATGCCATAAACAAAGGAAATTATTCAATTAATATTCTAGTATTAAAAAATCAAACTGCTGGATACATTCATCAAAATCAATAAATGGAACAGATCAATAGTTATATATGGTATCAGACTATTGATAAATGCAGGGCTAATATCATTCTTCAGTCAAACAAATTGCTAACAAAAATTGATTTCAATTGCTTCATCAATTTAGTTTTTGATTTTGGATTATTTTTATAATTATTTCAATTACATAACATTGTGTTTAATAAAATTCTAAATGTCAAATTTACCATTTAATTTCATCTTGTAATTTAAATATGAATGTAATGACTGCTATTTTTTCTGTGACTTTCTTTAATTACAAAGTGTATTCCTTTTCCACAACTGTTCCTAAGTGATTCTGGTAATGCTTTGCAATTGCAAAGACAAGTTTGTCAGATGAACGACTACTTATTTCTCTACATATTTAACTATCCTGCTCAATTTCCCCCCACCCCACCCCATTGGTGGCACTCACAGAAGATCAGACAGGAAGAGTCTGATGCTAAAAATAAATGGTTATTATTCAGAGAAAAATAGATATTTTTTTTTAGTGATGTGTATATAGTCCAAAAGGATATTAATATGCATACAAAATTTGATTAACCAATGATTAGCTGAGACAGCTTCTCTGTTGACCAATCAGAGAACAGAATTATGTAACTTTATCTTATACATGAATGTCCAGGTGCTACAACGTTATCAGCAGAGAAAATAGAATTAAAAAGTCAATTTGGTTCGGTTGTTTTTTTATGAGTCAAATGGCTTGTTTAATATCAAAATCTAAATATTAAAAATTCAAATCATGAAATAAATGTATTTAAATGTATTCACTTTTGAATTATTTATAAATTAAAGAGAATGATTTTATTTCATGGTTAAATTATAATTACGTATCTGCATTTTTGAAACAAATAACCTAACAAAATCAAATAAGAAGTAAAAATTTGTTTCTCTTTTCAATAAATGAAATTAATCATACCAAATTGTTTGTTTTTTTTAAATTTTTAAAATCTTTTTTGACAATCTGTGCCATGTTTTCAATTTTGCTATATGACCCGGAGGATAAATTTTTATTAATTTTACTATAAATATGTATCTTTCATACTTTTTTTTATGAAAATATATTGTTTGTGACCTTATGTATAAAGTACAGCTATACAGGGAGTTAACCATTTTTACCTATTCTTCTTACATGCCTCAACTTCAAACAGTAACCCTCTACATTGAGTAGCTCTTGAGCCTTGTTTTAGGTGAACAATTAGTTAAAAAAAATAATGTTAACAATAATTCAAATAAATTCAGTTCTTTCTTTAAATTATTTATGGAAGATTAAGCCATTTCATAAATACCAATGAAGGCAGCTAACATTTCTTCAGAAATATCAGTGTACATGTAGCCTGGTTTTTTAAGCTCCATTAAGTACCACATGGTTTATGGTTGAGTTTTCTTTTCATTCAACAGCAAAAACAAATGCCAACTGAATGTTTTATGCAATTTTTGTAGCACAAATCAATATTCTTTGCAAAAGTATATTGAGGAATATAAGTGGAAGAGAATTTGCTTTTTTATCAAATGAAGGATTGTCAACAATTAATTTCCAATCCATTTTGTTTAATTCTAATCAGAGACTAACATTCAAAATACTTGTTTTGAAAAGCAAGTCAAATTAAGATGAAACAAAAAGAGGAAAACTAGAATTTTCAATGTTTAATAAAAATTCAATATTAATACTAATACTACTTGATGAAAAACAATAGAAATTAAATAAGTCAAAATTGACTAATGACTGTCGATGCTTCATCTTATAAAAATTCCAGATAATATTACTACAAATACTAAGAGAGAGAAAAGCTGACAGAAATATTGTGGAGAAATTAACTGTTGGTCAGACAGCAAAGGAGAAGAGTATTTACGTTGTGTTGTTCAAATGCTTACTAAACAAAAGCTTGTTATTTTCTGTACTATCCCTTTAGAGTTACAGTGGTCACATGACAGGTTTACTATGTGATCCCTGAAGTTGCATAAAAAGAAGGGAAAAATCTTTTTTTTATTGCTAAATTTACCTTCTATATTTATACATCACAGAGAAGTGGCAATATATTTTGCAACTTGAGATAAGTGCTATTGCTCCCCCCTCTCTGCTCAACCTGACTAGTCTCCATTCGTTTTGGGGATTGGGAGCATTTTCTCAACAGTACTAATCAAAAATTAATATTGGTTGACAATATTTTATCTAATAAAGAATAAATCAATATTACCACCACCACTGCTAATACTAATAATAATAGTGGTAAAAATAATCGCAAATATGGCATCAAACATCCAAGGGGAAAATGTAAAAGTTTAATGGTTAAACTGGGTCTTTTGCCAACCACAAAAGTCCCAGCAGCTTAATCTGTAGAGCAGCAGCTGAACATAGATTTCCTCAAGTAAAAAGGTTGAAAGTAATATCTCACCTGGAGTCTATTCCTTATTTCCATTCCGTATTGTTTACTGCTGTGGTGAAAAGTAACATCAGATATCTATCAAAAATTAATAAAAGATAACATTCCTAAACATAATGCTTGAACTGAAAGTTTGAAACATAAACGGCATCTACTGATTTGCATATTTATGAAAAATTTCAAATGAAAAAGAGCCACTTGGTTAGATGGGCTGTAGACAGTGCAGAAAACAACTATCAACCACCGATTTTTCTCCAAATGTTGTTTTTCATATTCCATAGATGTTAATATCACAAATCAATAGCAATAATGGATCTTTGTTTCTACCAGAAAATATCATCAGATGTTTAACAAGAATAGTGCTAGCACAGTTACTTTAATAGCTTCTGAAGAAATTTAAAATATTTGCTTCATTTATGACTTGTAAAGGATTTTTATAGACGGTTTAAGAGCCATTCGAAGTAGAGGATTACTGAACGGTTGAAGGGTGTTATCACTAACATTTTTTGTCAAGATTTACAAACTATGTTTCATTCAATTTTGCAAACTACCGTAATTCCCCACGTATAATACGACTTCATCCATAATACGCACCCCTAAAATTTTTGACTGAAAATGTGGGGAAAATGCTTCTACACACGCAGAATACGCACCCCTTGTTTGGTAATCAACAAATTAACTTCTCCACACGTGTTCCGCAAAAGTAAAGGCCTTAACAGCGGAGAACAATGCTTAACTCAAATAACGCAACTTAATTATATTCTGGTTGGTCTTCCGTACTTTATAATTACAGCCCGGTTATAAGCACAAAATTACATTTCTTAATTACTGTGGATCTTCTGATTAGTCAAAATGATACAATTTACAACGCGCTAAAAAAGATCTATCTCATAAGGACACTTAGGAAAATCGATGGGGCTTTTAACTAATTTTATAATATTTTAATGTAAATCTATTATAACTAATAACTTTTAACTAATTTTATAATATTTAAATGTAAAATCTATTATCATTAAAGAAATAAATAATTGTATTAAAAATTCATTTTTCATCGAAAAAATTTTTTTGCTTACAGGATTTATTGTCCATATTCATAAAAACAACTAAAAGAAATAAAAGCATTTGAAATTAAATAATATCTTTGTTTTATTGGGTTTTGTATGTTACAATTCAGAGCTGATTTTCAGGTACGTTGGCTCCAATTAAAAACAAAAAAGACATGCTATGCATTCCTCAAAGCCCTGTGCTTTTAATTTTTGTAATCACTAAACCCGATGCGATCGAATTTCTAGCGTTTTCATAAAATTAGTTGGTGGAGGGGGTAATAAATATTTAAAAAAAATATTTCTACCATGACCTTAATAAAAAAAACATTTATAATAATTTCGATCATCTGTGAATAGTTCCTGAAAGTTTCATTAACACCCGACAATTATTTCTATTTTTGCACGATTTTTCAAATTAATGTGTGTCATACCAAAAAATCGTGCTAAAAATTGTCTGTTATTTACTAGTTCCGCTGATACAAACAGAAACAAAGTTTTTTAATCAAAATTTAGTATGTTCTAAAAAGAAGGAAACATTTTTAAAAATAAAAAAAAAACTTTGGTCTTTCCTCTTAATAACATAAGCATTTAGACAATAAAATTTTGTTTTCGGCAAGATTGGCGTCTTTTTCATCAAGCTATGCTCTTTTTTTTAGCGATTTCGTGGAGGTACATAGTATAATACGACTTCATCCATAATACGCACCCCTAAAATTTTGGCTGAAAATGTGGGGAAAATGCTTCTACAAACGTAGAATACGCACCCCTTGTTTGGTAATCAAACCCCATAAACTCTACCTCCCCAATTTCATTACGGCCAGCGTTTCCTACTCTCATTAACAAAATGGTTTTAAACATAGAATAATATTCTGATTTAGTTTTATAATAATTCTTATTTTATTTTACATTTCTAAGTATTCTTAGGTACATGTGATAGTATTTAACATCCTTATGCGGTCGCAATCGCCGAATGTTTTTGTCAAATTGACGTCTGTTTGTGGTGAATAGTCATTTCGTAACTAAAATCAACCTATGAAAACGCAAATTTTAAAGATTCTTTTTGTTGCTGCGCATAATACGGACTCCTAATTTTGCTTAATTTTTTTTAGAAAAAAATGCGTATTATACATGGGGAAATTTGAATAAATTGATTTCTTTGGAAAAACCCTCTTTGTCAAAAACCCTACTTTGTGGTTATATAATTTCTCTAATTTTAGGACTTCATGGCAAACAATTTTTAACAGCGACGAATAAAAAATTCAACGCTGTTAATAACAAGAGGAACTAGATGATCAAATGTCTATGAAGTGTATTTAAAGTTTCAATTTTAAACAGTAATATTCAAAATTTAAAGAAAGGAAAAGAAGTTCGGTTACCTTTCGTAGTTGAAATTAAGTCTTTTTTCTGATCTCTCTTTTACTTGTTTTGATTTCTTCGTCTTCTCTTTTCTCAGCAAATAAAAACACCAGTTGAGGTTTGTTTTTGGTTTGATTTTTTCGGGGTTTTTTTTTTCGTTTTTGTTTTTGTTTTTGTTTTTTTAGTGGGGAGAGAGGGGGGTGGCTTATGACGAGTGACAAAGATTCCCCCGGCAACTCAAAAAGTTTTAAAACGAGAGAGGAAAAGTCTTGTCTTTTATACAGCTTCTATGGATGATCTTATTTCAGTCAACAGGGGTGACATTTGCACTAAGTCAGTAAGAGCTGACATCGCTAGCTCGTTAACTGAATGCTGTAAGTTCAATCCTTGCGCTAGGCAGTACATTTTATTATTTTTCTCTTCAACATCACATTCTATAATATTTCAAAATAAACAACATGTTCAGCAAGACATCAATTTTCTAAATTTCCTTTTACCATTATGAAAAGTCCATTTGAATTTCAAACTTTTAGACATTAATACATCGGAGTTACCATGTAAAAAAAAACAACTAATTAACTAATGTTTGTTATTTACTCCGAATTGTTTTTTTTTAAATTTGCTGTTTTTCATCTGTTTAAAATAAATAATTCGGTACAGGCAGTTTTCACAGAATCTACATTATTTTTATTTATTTAGATAATTCTGTAGAACTTTTTCGGTTCCGCTTGACGTTAGTAGTGTAGTAATGGCAGGCGAGAACAATTGTTTTGAAGAAATATGAAAAAAGTTCGTTAACTAATAATATCAGTCCTAAAATATAGAAATTTATAACAAAAATAATATTTCTAAATTATTTAAACCCGCTTCTAAAAAAGGAGCTTATTCTTAGAAACCCAAATTCTTACATTTACTTTACGTAGATGACCCCTTCATACTCTGGTCAACCCAGGAAGAAGTCCAATTTCTCCTGAACCAAGTGAACTCAATAAGATCATCGAAACAGTTCCCAGTGGACAGAAAAAACGACATCAAACTCGCAAACTGCACTAATATCTCGAACAGAGCATAGCTTCAAGACATCTCTATTCACCGACCTATACCTCAACTTCAACTCCTAACAGGCATACAGTGTAAAGAAAGGAGTTGTCCCCTGCTTACAACATCGAGCAAAAGTCATAAGTGGTGATTCAGAGATATATGACCAAGAAATGGTCAGTAGAAGCAGTACTCTACAACGTAACAACTAATCTAGGTACATGACAGCAGCTCCTACAAACTGGGATAGAAGGATACAAGAGGATAACTATATTCAGAAAACAGCTTCGGTCAACTTATGTGAAGGGATTATCGGAAAAAAAATACAAAAGATCTGAGATCTATATAACATCTGGACGACCTTCAAAAGTTTTTGAAAACTTCGCAGACACGTCTTTCGGTTAAGAAATAGAGGAGAACTTGATTGAGGACTATGTGTTCACCATCCCCTGCAGTTTTGGTAAGAAAGGAAAAACGGGCTGCTCCCTTAAGACTGCAAGAACATCGTAAAACCATAACACGAGGGGAAATAGAAAAATCAGGCGGAGCTGACCACATATGAAGGAAAAAGTGAGATCACCACCCCTTGTTGTTTTACTTTTAAATGTAATTTTTTATCACAACATTTGTTGAAGCATGCGGCCCCCAAAAAAGTTTGGGAACCACTGCTCTAGCGGAACAAAACTTGTTAACAAAAAAGGAAAGGCCAGATAAACAGAATAAAGAAATATATATAAATATATATATATATAACAATCAAGAATGATCTTAAACTGCAAATCACCACCATACCAATTTATTTTTTAATAACTTACCAACTTACCAGATACATTTTTGGTTTCCTTATTTTTATCAGATAGAAAAGAATGAAAGAATCTTTCTTGTTGGCCGTATTCAATATATATATATATATATATATATATATATACACATACATACATATATATATATTATATTGTTCGGGCTGTTGTCCTGATCTTTATTGCTATATTCACGAGGTTTCGGACGTTGTACGCTCGGGCCTTCTTCAGGTGATATACGCTAGAATTTCGAGCCAAACCACTTATTTAATCCATGGGGATATATTGTTCTAATTCCACGTGTCATGAGTTGGGATATTAATTCGCAAGCCTCCAAGTTTGTTTTTATTTATTTATTTATTTTTCCTCTTTTGGATCCCTTAACCAACACTTTTATCCACACACAGGTGCCCTTAGAGACTTCAGAGAATTAATTTTGCGGACTTATAAACGTAATTGTACAATAAATACATACGCACACACACATATATATATATTAGGTTGGTGCAAAAATAATTTCGTTTTCTAACATATGTTACTATGTGAGAAAACGAAATTATTTTTGCACCAACCAAATATATATATATATATATATATATATATATATATATATATATATATATATATATTACCAGAGCGCATATACAATTTTGTTATTGTTGTTTTTCACCAGCTCTCTGTATTACTGGTTCCCATATTTCATTCATGTCTATGCTTGGCCGAGATTTTTGTAGTCTGGCGCTGATTCCTTAAGTTTTTTGTATTTTCACTAATGTTCTCTATTATATCAAGTTAATCCCACAGAGGCAGGGATCTCCCTCTTCCCTTCATATATGATCAGCCATGCCTGATCTTCTTATTTTCCCTCGTGTTATGTCCTGACGGTGTTCCTGTAGTCTTATCTTCAGGCGACGGCCTGTTTGTCCTTCATATTTCTTGCCACAATTCCACGGGATGATGTTACGCACAGTCCTTAATCTTGTTCTCCTTTATAGGTGGTCTTACTCGAAAGAGGTGTTTACGTAGTGTTGAACCACACCGGAAGGTTGCTCTAATGATATACAGACCACAGATCCTTTATACCTTTCCCAATAAACCATTTACATAGGGTGGGAAGACCGAGATTGGTTTCTGAGTGTTGTTATCATTTTGTACACTTCTTTCCCAGTTTATGGGGGATTTTTTCATCTACCCAAGGTAGTTATTACACTTTAGGCTACTGTTTATACTGACCATTTCTTGTTCATATGTCTCTGGATCGCCACATGACTTTTACTCGATATTGTAGGTTACTTTGTTGGGGGTCGAAGTTGAGGTATAGCTCGGTGAATGTTGGCTTGCGATAAAGGGATATCTTGAACCCAGGTTCTGATAAAGATATTAGTACATCCATCAATGCTAGTCTTTTTTGTTGATTTCTCTCTCCATTGTAAATTATATCAATGCATTTTTAGTCCACATGGCCAGCAGTATCTCTCTTGTCGACCTCTCTGCCTCCGAGCGAGAGAAACCCAGACGAGACTATGCCAAACGGCAAAGTATCGTCTAGGGAAGCAGACAACTTCCCGACCCCGAGTATGCAAGGTCTACGAGTAATTTTTGCCCAAACATACCCTCTCGGAGAGTCCCATGTTAAAAACCGACCTTGCACCACATCACACCTCGTGGTGGTGGTGGTGGTGGTGGGGGGGGGTCTCGGATAAATGTCGAAGCAGTCGAATCGATCAGAGGATGGGTTTTCCCGTTGGAGGAGATGCTGCTGTAGTATCTATTCCGTGCTGGTGACTGTCCTCTCCCCACTGCCTGGACAGAATCCTCGAACTTGTTCCGTAAAATCTGTTCTGTAGTGGTGGGATAACCGACTATAACTAGCTCAGACCAGTTTTATCTAGTGGCCCGAGTGTTGACACACAAGTCCCCACGTTAAAACAAACTGACCTTGTGTCACATTTTGATTCAGTGGTGAGTCAAACGTAAATGCCCACAGGACTCTTAGAGTTTGTCGACCTTTCTATCTTCGGGCAGAATAGAACCTACGCCGAAGAGATAGAGAGCAACCGAAGCCCGTGTATAAGGGGTCTATGAGTAATTTTTACCCGAGCCTATGGGTTCGGAAAACTCCATGTAAAAAAGGCCTTGAGCTGCATATATATATATATATATATATATATTCTATTTTTGTAAATTTTTTAATAAAAATATTTTGTTTTAAATATATTTTTTCATAAAATAGTAAATGATAAATATCACATTGTAATTGGATCATATACTTTTATATTCTTATAAATAAACATTACTGAGTGAGTAGAAAGTGTATTCATTAATCGTGCCGTCAAAGGAATAACAGCTCTTTTGACCTCCCAGCAGACACCATCATGATTCAGGGCAGCACTACTTCTTGAAGTAGGCCTCCGTGTTGAGTCTGATGTTCTTTTCTTATCAGAACAATCAGAGTTAATTTTCTGAGCTGCTGTGCCTTTGTAATCACAATTAGATTCATCCAACTCTTTCGGAATCCTCTGCACTGTCTTCAGATTGACATCTAAACACCATGAAATGTTCGTACTGAAGCTTCTGGTGCAAATGCCAAGCAATACATATTTCTGGCTGAGTGGATTGCGTCATGGTGCTCTTTTTCTCACTGGAAGTAGCCCTCATTAACATCGGGGAAAGCTAAAACAATATGCGAGTCCTTACGAAGTTGGTTCTTTATGTACGGTGCACCGGAGGAGATATCGTCGGACGGAAGAACGCAATTTGACTCCCAAAAATACAATTCGTTCCTTAAGGATTAGGGAATAAAAAAAAATACATATCATCAGTACATTACCCTCAAAGTAATGGACGAGAGCAGAAGTGGTGATATTACCCGTCGTAGATATGCCAGACTACCAGACATCACAACCGCTTACATCGATGACGAACCACCATACACCGCACTGAAAAGTATGGAAATAGACGAGCCGGGATGCGACGACAGGGTCTTGGACAAAATGGAAGTGGACGGAAGACAACCCACAATCGTATAACTACCAACAAATCAGGGTCTACGGCGTAGTACAAAGGTATCACAACCACCTAGATTATTAACCCAACAAATGCGAGGACCGGCACATGATTACCCGTCCTATGAACACAATTCATAGGCCTTGTGGTCATGGGAGGGGGAGCATGTCGGGAAGAGAGGCCCACCGAAAAGATGAAATGAATAAAGTGATCACTGGTAAGAAAACCGGTGAAGGAAAAACAATGTAAATACCAAACTTACGAACATTCTGTTTGAACGACCGTCAAGAGAACAATACTCATGCTATATAGCTTTAATGGTGGCATGACCCACATGTACTCGCGTCCAGGGCTCCATTTCCTTTGGCCAGAAGTGAATTTTAGTTTGCCTAAATTTCTTTATTTCTGCACACTTTGGGGTTTTTTTTTACCATGTTCTTCCACCCTCTTGAATAGCCTGGCCACCATGCTTACAATGTTAAACACATATGCGTAACCAATATACTTCCATGTATATCGTTGTGCACGGCTTTAATTAATTCTTTTCTCGGAGACTGTGGAGGTACTAGGATATCTTCATTACACATAATTTCTTTTTCTATCGTTGTGTCTTGATTCTTTAAAAGGTCTCTCGGTCATACAGCAATTCTTCCATGTATTTCTCTTTATTTCTACCCATAATTCTATTCAACACTGGTCCCTGTCTATTTCCCAGCCTAAGCCCTTTTAAGGATAATACATCCATTTCTATCTAGTACAAAAAACTATCCGCAATATTTCCGATTACTTCAATATTTTTACTCCCAAACTTTAACCAAGATAATGCATCAACATACGGAATAGTATTTCCTTTAATATATACAATGTCAAAGTCAAACGACATCAGCCTAATCGTCCATATTAATATCCTTGCAGATTTGACATTTGGGAACTCTTTTCTGGTGTTGAATATAAATTCCAAAGGCTTATGATCAGATTTCAATAGAAATGTCCTACCCAGCAAAAAAAAAAAAAAAAAAAAAAAAAAAAAAAAAAAATCTAGCTCTTTCTTTGCTCCACACAATCGCTATTTCCTCCTCCTTGTCAATATTTAAATAATTCGCCTCCGTCAATGTTAGTTTTCCGGATAAGTACATTACAAGGTAATAACCCCATGTGACAACATTGCGGCTATAGCACAGTCACTGACATCAGTAGTTAACGTCAATTTTTTCGCCGAGTCCAAAATTTTAACAACTGCTTTGTTTACGAGTGTTTTATTTTTTAATTTCTCGAAAGCAACCTCCTGTCTTTTTGTCCATTGAAATTCGGTATTCTTCTTCCTTATTTTGTTAAATCGTTCCACTATATCGCGGTAGATATCTGTTATAGAAATTGGTTAATCACAAAAAAGATTCTGACTCTTATTTCTGGGTGCAGCTCTCTCTCAAATCTTACGAGTTTATCATCCAGCAATATACCATCTTTGGATATTTGATATCCTAAGTATGATTTTCCCAATTAAACTTGCATTTATCACGATTAATTGTCATACAGTCCTATTTAATTTTCTCAAACTTGCCCCGTTTTACTGTTTAGCGCTTCTTTTCTGCAAGCACCAATGCCAATATTGTCCTCATATACAATTATATTTTTAATCACCTCTAAAACATTTTCGATCGTTTTTTTGATTTTGTGTTTTAAATTTTTAACTCCAAACGTCCTTCTGTTTAATCCAATAATATCTTCATTTTGGTGACTTCTTGAAACTTGCTATCAATTGTTATCTGATTATATGCTGACTTGAAGTTAACTTTAGCAAATTATTTAATACCAGCAAACTCATGGTACGTTATTTCAGTGTTTGGCAGTGGCAATGAATCAGAACAGTTTTGGTGATTCACGCCAATCTTATAATTGCCACAAATTCTTAAATCTTCATTGTACTTGCATATCAGCACAGTGGATGAATCCTAACTGCTACCATCCTGGCTGACTTTTTCTAATATTCCTTGTTCCAACACATTTTCAGCTTAGTAACAACCAAGGGTAACATATGAGCATGAACTTTTCGGGCTTGAAAATACATTGGTTGATTGCTTTCTTTAAGCCGAATTCTCGTCTGTATCACTTTAATAATCCAGTATCCGCTTCTAGAATTCATGGAACTTATCAGCTTCGATGTATCCACTCTTCAATACCTAAAAGACCGTGAATTTTGATGTTTTCCACCCGTCAAAAAATACCCTTTGGTATGACAGGGAAGATATTACGGAATAAAAAAAGAGAAAGAGACTTAAAAAGAAAGAAAAAAAAACATAAAAAATTTAGTGCCTTTGATTTATTTTAAAAAAATTATCACATGTAGACACCATCCCTTCTTCCGACAGATTCCAAGGATTATGTCTGAAAATAATGTATCAATTTATATTTTCAAAAATATTCCTTTTTCAAGTCCGAACTTCTTTTTCTAAAGAGGGAAATAATTTTACCTTGCAAGATCAGCGTAGACAGATAACTCATTTTTAAGACTTTCTTTTAATCTCTCATCTCTGGATATGATTAAAAATTAGAAAAGTTTTATACACAACAATTAAATAAAATCCTTGCTGATAACTTTTATTTCGATTTTAATTTTTGCAAGTAGGTAAAAATGAAGCATAATAAAAGATCTTAAATAATTTGTAAAAAAGGAAATAATCTCATTAGAGTCCAATTTGGGCCACAATTCCATTTATTATCTTTTTGAAGAATGCACAACTCCAAAGTATCTATTGTATCTGAACTATGTCTGGTTTTACAGGTCCTGAACTGGCATCTCCGTATTCAGAAATGATAAGCTAAGCTCCCTATGCAATAATGGATCTGAAATGTTTTTAAAGTCATTATAATTGCACATTTAAAGAAGATAAAAAATATTTGATTGCTATTTCAACTTTTCACATCATAAACGTTTAATTCATTTCAAATTTGTTTTCGTTTTCTTGACGTTCAACTGATGTTTTAAAAATACAAACGAAAAACTAACGTATTTAAACTTATTGTTTTAAATATACATTTCTGACATGCTTTAAGTTTGGGCATCAAATATCTCGGAATTTTGTTTACTGTCTAAGCCTAAGAATAACTTATCCTTGATGACTGGCATCACATCACGTACATTTGAGTAGCGAAATTAAACCTCCTTTAACTTTTACAATTTAAAAAAGCATTGAAACTTATCCATCTAATCACGCAAGGGTTATTTAATGGAAACAGTTGTTACCTGCCTTCCGCCAGACAACTTGGCTAGGTTCAAAGACCTTGTTGGTATCCAGATAATTTGAACTCCGGATTACCTGATACATATTGCTGATCTCGATCTTCTTAATAAACACGTCAGTCAGATATGTGCCATGCATGATACACGTTTAGGCGATCATGTACATATCGATACATGACTGATGAGGCAAATTTGTTTCTCGCAGTAGGTTGCCATTTCTTTCTGCAGTAGATCAGATGCCATCCAAGGCTATAGAACCCGGTCTGTACTGATATTTACCCATAGCTTGGGAAGAAAAAGTGCATTCATACCTTTCGCAAGGGAATTAACACGTAAGCGAATGTAATGGATTCAACCGGGAATTCGAGCTCGGTCCTCCGATTCAGTTAAGTGCCATGCGCGATACACTTTTAGGCGATCATGTATCTTTCGATACATGACTGATGAGGCAGATTTTTTTCTCGCAGTAGGTTGCCATTTCTTTTTGCAGTAGACCAGATGCCATCCAGGAATATAGAACCCGGTCTGTACTGCTATTTAACCATAGATGGTGACAAGAAGAGGATTCATATCTTTTCCAAGGGAATTCGAACTTGGCTCCAAGCCGCTATCAAATACTTCACCGTGCCTCTTGACTTATTACCAATATGACTGTTTCATTATTTAATTTTTCTTTTCCTTTCATTTTCCGATTTTTATTTCAGAAAAAGTTCTACAAAATTATTTTAAATAGAATTTTTGCTGTCGCAGGAAATGAAACAAAAAAAAAAACATCTTTATTAACTGAAATGAAATTTTGATACTTTAAATCAGGTGAACAAATATTGGTACGGTCAGATTTTATTATCAAAGTCAATGTTTTCTCCTTGAAATTCGTGTTAACCAACCAATGTTGGTAAGTTTCGGCATATGAATTTCAGTCTATGTAAAATGAACATTCTTTCATATCAACATATTTAATTAATAATTAATTAAATAAAGGTAAAAATAAATAAACAAAAATAAATAAATAAAGGGAAAAATAGATTACTTTACTTTCCTGGTTTTATCCGAAATAAATACTGCAGTCTGCATAGTTCTTAGATATTTTCCAAATAAATCAATCTCTAGATAGAAGGATAAAGAGCATCACGAAAATATCTATAATTAAATGGAACGGTGTATGATCCAAGAAAATAGATTTCTTCTCCTAATTATAGACTGGAATTTTTTTTAAAATCCTCCTGACCAATAAGTTTCAAAGATTTGATTTTAATCGAATATGTGGATGCGTGTCAGAATTTAAAATTATCAAGAATCTATTTCAAGATGAATTTGTCCCATGTTTTGCTTAGATTATGAAAAATATATAAATAGAAAATACTAAAGTTAAGAAAAGCTTACTACTGAAATGTTGTGCAGTTGTTCTGACACATTAACAAAAGTAAAAGAAATGTTGAAACTTTCAGCGCAATAGCAAACATGTTGGTTTTGATAAACTGTAAGACTGAACACACATTAAATGATTTTTGTAAAAAGGAATTTGAAAATTGCAAATCTATGGTGCGATATGTTTCAGGTAGTGAAAGAATGGACTAAAACTTAGAAATAATTGGAAGGGGTTGACTTCCTCACAGCCACAGTACTGAAGATAACTTGATGACTTTTAGGTATCTGACCAATTTGGTTCGACACAAGAATTTTCTTTATCAGAACAAGAGTTTAATATATATACACTTTATATGCCTACCTTCTATATGAAGTGAAATGTTTGGGCCCAAAATGAAAGACGTAATACAGTGGCAATAAGAAAGTTCACATCTATTCAGTTTTAAACTATGTATTAACAAAAACGTATTTTCCATATACAAGTAAATTGTTTGAAAACGAAAGATGTGCAACAAATCAGGCAACTGATAAATTAACGCAATTTGAAAACTTAATTTGTGCACTATATATTGTTGAAACATAATAAAATATCGAACGGTTTAAATATTCGTAATCATTTAAAATACATTGTATAATAATTGTTGAAACTAAAATAATTTTCACTCACCATTTACGATATTCCGACACAGAAATCTTTTATCGGTAAACTCTAATATTCCTTCTTAGGTGGTACTTCAAAGAGCTAATGAGTGTAACAAAGAAAATAACATGAACCAGCAAAGAACCTCCCGTCAAGAGTTGAGTTTTTACGTGTGGATATTAGCGAATTGAAGCCAAGTGTGATTTTTTAAAATCTTTGTTAGTGGTTTGAACTTTTTATCCCTTCCATCTTTTTTTTTTTTTTAGTTTTGTTTTCTGCTTCAAGCCGCATACCATTTTTTTCTATTTGACTTACTTTTTAATTTTTTAGTCAAATTCTAATTTTCACCCTCCTCCCACTTTAGTTTCTGGCTTTTTTAAGCAGAACTTTCATTTTTTGGTTTGTCTTATTTTCTTTTTCTTATTCTTTTTGCGTTTTTACGTGTGACTTGTTTTTTGGCATAGCCAAGCTTTGTTGAATTTTATTTGGTTTCTTGGCCCGTTTTTCTTGAGTTTTGTTGTAATGCAAATTAAAGAAAAGAAAATTACATTAACAGCACTAAGGTCGTGCTGCTAATGAGGGACTCTGAAAAATCACCGCCGGTAAAGAAACGGACCGGGCTGAAAACGCGCCAAAGAAAAGCCGCACCCTGTTTTTCTTGCGAGTTTTAGTACGTCGATTAGGGGTGGAGAGTTGCCAGCAATAATGGCAAATCCAACGCCGATAAGATCTCCAACGGACGCACAGGAATAATTGATTTCCCGTACAACTAACCATTAGTATGGGTTGCTTGCCAGAATTGAACATGTAACAGCAAGTCCATTTTTTCTCAGACATACCGCTACCTTATAGATTTTTATTGACTTATAAACCTAATGTTTGTTGGCATGGTCTGTTGTAAGAAAAATGTAACATAGCCGCGAGTCTGGCACGATCCTACAATCAGAGATTTCGTGGGTAGAGATCTTACCACTGAACCATTATCGCCGCCTTACAAATTCTTACCTAATAATTGAACTTGAAGTGGGGACTCTTTGGAATTGAAACCGCAAACTATGAGTCTGATTAACTTCGCCTCGGAACATGTTAATCCTCATTTCAACTTTGACATTCACTAGGAAATTATTTCTAAATAGAATGATGAAAATTCATATTTGTTTCAAAGGTTTATTTATTCTTAAGACTTTTTAAACCAGCCAACCAAAGTCTCGAAGTTTTATTATTGTTATGTAATTATTTTGAATTTAACTTCGACGTGTCGAAATATTCCCGCCGCTTCTGGGGTCTGGGGTTAATTTTTTTTAAGGATATAGTTTATATGGTTAACTGGTTATTGCACTTCTTTATTTTGAACATGGCCCGTTTAGACCGTTACAAAGTTAAAGTTATCATTTCTAATCGAATAGTAAGGATTACATGGGTCATTTATTGATTTATTAGCTAGCAGGTTTGAAAAGGCGGGTACAAAAAAGACTGATGACGTGCGGACAGGGGCGAATTCGACATGATCTTCTGTACTTGGCCCTATCAAACCAAATCCTTGGAGAAATGGAAGGACTGAGACATTCCGCACAATTTAATACCAATTTTGAAGAGATTTCATCCACTGTAAAAAAATTACAAAGAAGTGAATTCTGAGCGATCCCCCAGTTTTGGACCGCAAGAAATTCCAACAAATTCACTAGCACAAGGTACCTCATTTTCGAATGTCACTCCTTCCCTACACAAGAGACTGAAATAATTCATTGACTCAAGGATTAAGCAGGAAATTCTGCAGAAACTGATATCAATTTCATAAGGATTCCCTGGAGAGGAAAAGTTCAAATGCGATCTCATCGAGAAAACTGCTTTTCCGACACCGTAATTTGTCAACGGGCACAGCAGCGACACGGTCGAAGCTGAACTTTGCCCTATAAAACCAAATGGAAAAATCATTCTAGACATGGATGGACTGAGAAATTCCGCACAATTTAATACCAATTTTGAAGAGATTTCAGTTAATGTAAAAAAGTCCTAAAGAAGTGAAAGGTGAGTGATCTCTCAGTTTCGGTCTGCATGAAAATTCCAACAAATTCACTAGCACAAGGGCCTGTATAGTCGAAGGTTACTCCCTCCCTACACAAGCGACTGAAATAATTCTTTAACACATGGATTCAGCAGGAAATTCCTCACAATTTGATACCTATTTCATGAAGATCGCCTAGAGAGGACAAAGTTAGAGGCTTCCATTATTACTAGGGCCTAAAACTGCAATGTTCGATGTCTGATTTAAGGCATATGTCTTGCACGAAAAGGACTGCAATTGCTTTTTTCTTTTCTTATGCATCAAACTGTATCGGAATCAATAATAAAATGTGCACAAATAAGAAATTTTCGAAATTGGCATTTTTGAGGATTCTATTACTACTAGGGCCTAAAACTGCAATGTTCGATGTCTGATTTTAGGTGTATGTCTTGCACGAAAAGGACTGCAGTTGCTTTTAACTATTATTATGCATCAAACTGTATAGGAATCAATAATAAAATGTGTAAAAAAAAATATTTTAGAAATTGGCATTTTGGAGACTTCTATTACTACTAGTGCCTAAAAGTGCTATGTGCGATGTCTGATGTAAGTCATGTCTTGCACGAAATGGGCTGCAATTGCTTTTTTGTTTCTTATTCATCAACTTCTATAGGAATCAAAAATTAAATGTGTACAAATAAAACATTTTGGAAATTGGCATTTTTGAGGGTTCTAGTACTACTAGGGCCTAAAACTACAATGTTCGATGATTGATTTAAGGCATATGTCTTCCACGAAAAGGACTGCAATTGCTTTTTTCTTTTCTTATGCGTCAAACCGTATAGGAGACAATAATAAAATGTGTACAAATAAGAAATTTTGGAAATTGGAATTTTTGAGGCTTCTATTACTACTAGGGCCTAAAACTGCAATGTTCGATGTCTGATTTAAGGTATATGTCTTGTACGAAAAGGACAGCAATAGCTTTTTTCTTTTCTCATGCATCAAACTGTATAGGAATCAATAAAAAAATTTTAAAAAATAAGAAATTATGGAAATTGGCATTTCTGAGGCTTCTATTACTTGTATGGTCTTAAAGTGCAATGTTCGATGTCTGATTTATGCCATGTTTCTTGCACAAACAGGACTGGAATTGCTTTTTTCTTTTTTTATTCATCAAACTGTATAGGAATCAATAACAAAATGTGTACAAAAAAACATTTTGGAAATTGATATTTTTGTGGCTTCTATTACAACTACGGCCTAAAACTGCAATGTTCGATGTCAGATTTAAGGCATTTTTCTTGCACGAAAATGACTGCAATTGATTTTTTTTATGCATCAAACTGTATAGGATTCAATAATAAAATGTGTACAAATAAGAAATTTTGGAATTTGGCATTTTTGAGGCTTCTATTACTACTATGCGTCAAACTGCAATGTTCGATGTCAGATTTAAGGGATATGTCTTGCACGAAAAGGACTGCAATTACTTATTTCTTTTCTCATGAGTCAAACTGTATAGGAATCAATAAAAAAAATGTGTACAATTAATAAATTTTGGAAATTGGCATTTTTGAGTCTTCTATTACTACTAGGGCCTAAAACTGCAATGTTCGATGTCTGATTTAAGGCATATGTCTTGCACGAAAAGGACTGCAATTGCTTTTCTCTTTTCTTATGCATCAAACTGTATAGGAATCAATAATAAAATTAGTACAAATAAAACATTTTGGAAATTGGCATTTTTGAGGCTTCTATTACTACTAGGGCCTTAAACTGCAATGTTCGATGACTGATTTAAGGCATTTGTCTTGCAGGAAATGGACTGTAATTGCTTTTTTCTTTTCCCATGCATCAAATTGTATAGGAATCAATAATAAAATGTGAAGAAATAAGAAATGTTGGAAATTGGCATTTTTGAGGCTCCTATTACTACTAGGGCCTAAAACTGCAATGTTCGATATCTGGTTTAAGGCATATATCTTGCACGAAAAGGACTGCAATTGCTTTTTTCTATTCTTATGCATCAAACTGTATAGGAATCAATAATACAATGTGAAGAATTAAGAATTGTTGGAAATTGGCATTTTTGAGGCTTCAATTACTACTAGGGCCTAAAACTGCACTGTTCGATATCTGATTTAAGCCATATGTCTTGCAGGAAAAGGACAGCTTTTGCTTTTTTCTTTTCTTATGCATCAAACTGTATCGGAATCAATAATAAAATGTGTACACATACAACATTTTGGAAATTGGCATTTCTGAGCCTTCTATTACTTCTAGGGACTAAAACTGCAATGTTCGATATCTAATTTAAGGCATATGTTTTGCACGGAAAGGACTACAATTGCTTTTTTCTTTTCTTATGCATCAAACTGTATAGGAATAAATAATAAAATGTGTACAAATAAGAAATTTTGGAAATTAGCATTTTTGAGGCTACTATTACTACTAGGGCCTAAAACTGCAATGTTCAATGTCAGATTTAAGGCATATATCTTGCACGGAAAGGACAGCAATTGCTTTTTTCTTTTCTAATTCATCAAACTGTATAGGAATCAATAATAAAATGTGTATAAACAAAAAATCTTGGAAATTGGCATTTCTGAAGCTTCTAGGGCCTAAAACTGCATTGTTCGAAGTCTTAAAAAGATTTAATTCATATGTCTAGCACGAAAAGGAATGCAATTGCTTTTTTCTTTTCTCATGCATCAAACTCTATAGGAATGAATAGTAAAATGTGTACAAATAAAAAAAATTGGAAATTGGCATTTTAAGGCTTCTATTACAATTTATAAAGCACTGAATTGGGAGAGGCCCCCCAGTTTTGGTCCGCATGAAAATTCCAACAAATTCACTAACGCTAGGTCCCGAATTGTCGAAGGTCACTCCCTCCCCATACAAGCGACTGAAATAATTCTTTGACCGATGGAGTCAGCAGGAAATTCCCCAAAATCTGACATCTATCTCATGAGGATCCCCTAGAGAGGAAAAAGTTGAAATGCGATCTCCTCGAGCAAACCGCTTTTCGGACACCGTAAATTGCCAACGGTGACAGCAGCGACATGGTCAAAACTGCATTTTCCCGCCTAAAAGCGAATTAAAAATGCTTGTAGCCATGCACAGAGTGAGAGATTCCGCACAATTTACTCCCAATTTTGAAGAGATTTCATCTACTGGAAAAAAGTTATAAAGAAGTTAAATGTGAGTGATCCTCCTGTTTTGGTCTGCCTGAAATTTCCAATAAATTCACTAACACAAGGCCCCGTATCATTGAAGGTCACTTTCTCCCCACACAAGTGACTGAAATAATTCTTTGACCCATGGAGTAAGCAGGAAATTCCACACAATGATATCTATTTCATGAGGATTCCCTAGAGAGGACAAAGTGGAAATGTGATCTCATCGAGCCAACCTTAAATTGCCAACGTTCACAGCAGCGACATTGTCGAAGGTGCACGTTTCCCTATAAATCCGAATTAAATATCCTTGTATCAGTGGATGTATTGATAAATTTCCTACAATACTAATTTTTTAAATATTTCATTTAATGGAAAAAAATTAAAAAGAATTGAAACTTTACTGATCCCCCAGGTTTGGGCCGTAATAAAATTCTATCAAATCCCTTATCAGAAGTCCTATTCAAATGCCTGAAAAAAATTTTTTTCAACATGGATTAAGCAAGAAATTCCCTAACATTTGATATCAATTTGATAACTATTCTATAGACGCGGAAAAGTTGAAATACGGAGTCCTCAATCAAACCGGTTTTTGGATGTCGTAAATTTTCAAAGAATGCACCAAAGACATGGTTGCACCTCCAGTTTGCTCTATTCAACAAAATGTATAATCTTTGTAGACATGGATTAATTAATAAATATCCTACAATTTAATACTAATTTTTAAATTATTTCATTCAATGTAAAAATATAAAAAGTGAAATATGACTGATCCCCCACTTTTGGGCTGTACTAAAAATTCCCACAAATCCCCTAACAAGTTGCCACTTCATCCAATCACACGTTGTCCTTATTCAACTGACTGAAAAAAATTTTTAACCTTGGTTTAAGGAAAATATCCATCACATTTGATATCAATTTTATAAGTATTCTATAGAAACGAAAAAGTGGTATTCCAGATTCATCGAGCAAACCGTTTTTTGTATGCCTTTAATTTTCAAAGTACACGACAGAAATCATATGACTGGGATTTGCATGAAAAAGATTGTGGGCAGAAAATGGGTGATCACTGTATATTTCTCTTCTGTTTCCTATTTATATTTCTATTTTACTTCCTCAATTTAGCATTATGGATCAGGAAAGACCTAATCTAAGATCTGCAAAAAAAATATATTGCCTTCAAATTCATACCGTGATCGTAGCATGCATGGATTCGACTCATATGACTGGGATTTCCATGAAAAAGATTGTGGGCAGAAAATGGGTGATCACTGTACATTTCTCTTCTGTTTCCTATTTATATTTATATTTTACTTCCTTCATTTAGCATTATGGACAGGGAAAGACCTAATCTAAGCTCTGCAAAAAAATATTTTCCCTTCAAATTCATACCGTGATCGTAGCATGATTGGACTCGACTCATATGACTGGGATTTCCATGAAAAAGATTGTGGGCCGAAAATGGGTGATCACTGTACATTTCTCTTCTGTTTCCTATTTATATTTCTATTTTACCTCCTCAATTTAGCATTATGGACAGGGAAAGACCTAATCTAAGATCTGCAAAAAAATATTTTGCCTTCAAATTCATACCGTGATCGTAGCATGTATGGACTCGACTCATATGATTCAGATTTCCATGAAAAAGATTGTGGGCAGAAAATGGGTGATCACTGTACATTTCTCTTCTTTTTCCTATTGATATTTCTATTTTACCTCCTCAATTTAGCATTATGGACAGGGAAAGACCTAATCTAAGATCTGCAAAAAAAATATTTTGCCTTCAAATTCATACCGTGATCGTAGCATGCATGGACAAGACTCATATGACTGGGATTTCCATGAAAAAGATTGTGGGCCGAAAATGGGTGATCACTGTACATTTCTCTTCTGTTTCCTATTTATATTTATATTTTACCTCCTCAATTTAGCATTATGGACAGGGAAAGACCTAATCTAAAATCTGCACAAAAATATTTTGCCTTCAAATTCATACCGTGATCGTAGCATGCATGGACTCGACTCATATGACTGGGATTTCCATGAAAAAGATTGTGGGCTGAAAATGGGTGATCACTGTACATTTCTCTTCTGTTTCCTATTTCTATTTCATCTTCTCAATTTAGCATTAAGACAGGCTAAGACCGAATCTAAGATCTGCACAAAAATATTTTACCTTCAAATTCATACGGTGATCGTAGCATGCACGGACTCGACTCATATGACTGGGATTTACATGAAAACGATTGTGGGCATAAAATGGGTGATCACTGTACATTTGTCTTCTGTTTCCTATTTATATTTCTATTTAACTCCTCAATTTAGCATTATGGACAGGGAAAGACCTAATCTAAGATCTGAAAAAAAATATTTTGCCTTCAAATTCATACCGTGATCGTAGCATGTATGGACTCGACTCATATGATTGGGATTTCCATGAAAAAGATTGTGGGCAGAAAATGGGCGATCACTGTACATTTCTCTTCTGTTTCCTATTTATATTTCTATTTTACCTCCTCAATTTAGCATTATGGACAGGGAAAGACTTAATCAAGATCTACACAAAAATATTTTGCCTTCAAATTCATACCGTGATCGTAGCATGCATGGACTCGACTCATATGACTGGGATTTCCATGAAAAAGATTGTGGGCAGAAAATGGGTGATCACTGAACATTTCTCTTCTGTTTCCTATTTATATTTATATTTTAATTCCTTAATTTAGCATTATGGACAGGGAAAGACCTAATCTAAGATCTGCACAAAAATATTTTTCCCTTCAAATTAATACCGTGATCGTAGCATGCATTGACTCGAATCATATGACTGGGATTTCCATGGAAAAGATTGTGGGCGGAAAATGGGTGATCACTGTACATTTCTCTTCTGTTTCCTATTCATATTTCTATTTTAACTCCTCAATTTAGCATTATGGACAAGGAAAGACCTAATCTAAAATCTGCACAAAAATATTTTGCCTTCAAATTCCTACCGTGATCGTAGCATGCATTGACTCGACTCATATGACTGGGATTTCCATGAAAAAGATTGTGGGCCGAAAATGGGTGATCACTGTACATTTCTCTTCTGTTTCCTATTTATATTTATATTTTACCTCCTTAATTTAGCATTATGGACAGGAAAAGACCTAATGTAAAATCTTCACAAAAATATTTTGCCTTCAAATTCATACCGTGATCGTAGCATGCATGGACTTGACTCATATGACTGGGATTTCCATGAAAATATTGTGGGCCGAAAATGGGTGATCACTGTACATTTCTCTTCTGTTTCCTATTTATATTTCTATTTTACCTCCTCAATTTAGCATTATGGACAGGGAAAGACCTAATCTAAGATCTGCACGAAAATATTTTGCCTTCAAATTCATACCGTGATCGTAGCATGCATGGACTCGACTCATATGACTGGGATTTCCATGAAAATATTGTGGGCAAAAAATGGGTGATCACTGTACATTTCTCTTCTGTTTCCTATTTATATTTATATTTTACCTCCTCAATTTAGCATTATGGACAGGGAAAGACCTAATCTAAGATCTGCACAAAAATATTTTGCCTTAAATTCATACCGTGATCGTAGCATGCATGGAATCGACTCATATGACTGGGATTTCCATGAAAAAGATTGTGGGCAGAAAATGGGTGATCACTGTACATTTCTCTTCTGTTTCCTATTTATATTTATATTTTACCTCATCAATTTAGCATTATGGACAGGGAAAGACCTAATCTAAAATCTGCACAGAAATATTTTGCCTTCAAATTCATACCGTGATCGTAGCATGCATGGACTTGACTCATATGACAGGGATTTCCATGAAAAAGTTTGTGGGCCGACAATGGGTGATCACAGTACATTTCTCTTCTGTTTCCTATTTATATTTATATTTTACTTCCTTCATTTAGCATTATGGACACGGAAAGACCTAATCTAAGATCTGCAAAAAAATATTTTGCCTTCAAATTCATACCGTGATCGTAGCATGCATGGTCTCGACTCATATGACTTGGATTTCCATGAAAAAGATTGTGGGCAGAAAATGGGTGATCACTGTATATTTCTCTTCTGTTTCCTATTTATATTTATATTTTACCTCCTCAATTTAGCATTATGGACAGGGAAAGACCTAATCTAAAATCTGCACAAAAATATTATGGCTTAAAATTCATACTGTGATCGTAGCATGCATGGACTCGACTCATATGACTGGGATTTCCATGAAAAAGATTGTGAGCCGAAAATATGGGATCACTGTACATTTCTCTTCTGTTTCCTATTTATATTTATATTTTACTTCCTCAATTTAGCATTATGGCCAGGGAAAGACCTAATGTAAGCTCTGTACAAAAATATTTTGCCTTCAAATTCATACCGTGATCGTAGCATGCATGGACTCGACTCATATGCCTGGGATTTCCATGAAAAAGATTGTGGGCCGAAAATGGGTGATCACTGTACATTTCTCTACTGTTTCCTATTTATATTTCTATTTTACCTCCTCAATTTAGCATTATGGCCAGGGAAAGACATAATCTAAGCTCTGCACAAAAATATTTTGACTTCAAATTCATACCGTGATCGTAGCATGCATGGACTCGACTCATAAGACTGGGATTTCCATGAAAAAGTATCTCGGCCGAAAATGGGAGATCACTGTACATTTCTCTTCTGTTTCCTATTTATATTTCTATTTTACCGCCTCAATTTAGCATTATGGACAAGGAAAGAACTAATCTAAAATCTGCACAAAAATATTTTGCCTTCAAATACATACCGTGATCGTAGCATGCATGGAATCGACTCATATGACTGGAATTTCCATGAAAAAGATTGTGGGCCAAAAATGTGTAATCACTGTACATTTCTCTTCTGTATTCTATTTATATTTATATTTTACCTCCTCAATTCAGCATTATGGCCAGGAAAGACCTAATCTAAGCTCTGCACAAAAATATTTTGCCTTCAAATTCATACCGTGATCGTTGCATGCATGTACTCGACTCATATGACTGGGATTTCCATGAAAAAGATTGTGGGCCGAAAATGGGTGATCACTGTACATTTCTCTTCTGTTTCCTATTGATATTTATATTTTACCTCCTAAATTTAGCATTATGGACAGTGTAAGAACAAATCTAAAATCTGCACAAAAATATTTTGCCTTCAAATTCATACCGTGATCGTAGCATGCATGGACTCGACTCATATGACTGGGATTTCCATGAAAAACATTCTGGGCCGAAAATGGGTGATCACTGTACATTTCTCTTCTGTTTCCTATTTATATTTCTATTTTACCTCCTCAATTTAGCATTATGGACAGGGAAAGACCTAATCTAAGATCTGCACAAAAACATTTTGCCCTCAAATTCAGACCCTGTTCGTAGCATGCATGGACTCGACTCATATGCCTGAGATTTCAATGAAAAACTTTATGGGCCGAAACGAGTGATCACTGTACATTTCTCTTCTGTTTCCTATTTATATTTCTATTTTACCTCCTCAATTTAGCATTATGGACAGGGAAAGACCTAATCTAAGCTCTGCACAAAAATATTTTGCCTTCAAATTCATACCGTGATCGTAGCATGCATGGACTCCACTCATATGACTGGGATTTCCATGAAAAAGATTGTGGGCCGAAAATGGGTGATCACTGTACATTTCTCTTCTGTTTCCTATGTATATTTCTATTTTACCTCCTCAATTTAGCATTATGGACAGGGGAAGACCTAATCTAAAATCTGCACAAAAATATTTTGCCCTCAAATTCATACCGTGATCATAGTATGCATGTACTCGACTCATATGACTGGGATTTACATGAAAAAGATTGTGGGCCGAAAATGGGAGATCACTGTACATTTCTCTTCTGTTTCCTATTTATACTTCTATTGTACCTCCTCAATTTAGCATTATGGACAGGGTAAGACCTAATCTAAAATCTGCACAAAAATATTTTGCCTTCAAATTCATACCGTGATCGTAGCATGCATGTACTCGACTCATATGACTGGGATTTCCATGAAAAAAATTGTGCGCCGAAAATGGGTGATCACTTTACATTTCTCTTCTGTTTCCTATTTATATTTCTATTGTACCTCCTCAATTTAGCATTATGGACAGGGAAAGACCTAATCTAAGGTCTGCAAAAAATTATTTTCCCTTCAAATTCATACCGTGATCGTAGCATGCATGGACTCGAATCATATGACTGGGATTTCCATGAAAAAGATTGTGGGCCGAAAATGGGAGATCACTGTACATTTCTCTTCTGTTTCCTATTTATACTTCTATTTTACCTCCTCAATTTAGCATTATGGACAGGGAAAGGCGTAATGTAAAATCTGCACAAAAATATTTTGCCTTCAAATTCATACCGTGACCGTAGCATGCATGGACTCGACTCATAAGACTGGGATTTCCATGAAAAAGTATGTGGGCCGAAAATGGGAGATCACTGTACATTTCTCTTCTGTTTCCTATTTATATTTATATTTTACCTCCTCAATTTAGCATTATGGACAGGGAAAGAACTAATCTAAAATCTGCACAAAAATATTTTGCCTTCAAATTCATACCGTGATCGTAGCATGCATGGAATCGACTCATATGACTGGGATTTCCATGAAAAAGATTGTAGGCCGAAAATGTGTAATCACTGTACATTTCTCTTCTGTTTCCTATTTATATTTATATTTTCCCTCCTAAATTTAGCATTATGGACAGTGAAAGACCTAATCTAAAATCTGCACAAAAATATTTTGCTTTCAAATTCATACCATGATCGTAGCATGCATGGACTCGACTCATATGACAGGGATTTCCATGAAAAAGATTGTGGGCCGAAAATGGGTGATCACTGTACATTTCTCTTCTGCTTCCTATTTGTATTTATATTTTACCTCCTCAATTTAGCATTATGGTCAGGGAAATTAATTATCTACGCTCTGCACACAAATATTTTGCCTTCAAATTCATACCGTGATCGTAGCATGCATGGACTCGACTCATACGACTGGGATTTCCATGAAAAAGTTTGTGGGGCGAAAATCGGTGATCACTGTACATTTTTCTTCTGTTTCCTATTTATATTTATATTTTACCTCCTCAATTTACCATTATGGGCAGGGAAAGTAATTATCTAAGCTCTGCACACAAATATTTTGCCTTCAAATTCATACCGTGATCGTAGCATGCATGGACTCGACTCATATGACTGGGATTTCCATGAAAAAGATTGTGGGCCGAAAAAAGGTGATCACTGTACATTTCTCTTCTGTTTCCTATTTATATTTCTGTTTTACCTCCTCAATTTAGCATTATGGACAGGGAAAGACCTAATCTAAGATCTGCACAAAAATATTTTGCCTTCAAATTCATACCGTGATCGTAGCATGCATGGACTCGACTCATATGACTGGGATTTCCATGAAACAGATTGGGGTCCGAAAATGGGTGATCACTGTACATTTCTCTTCTGTTACCCATTTATATTTCTATTCTACCTCATCAATTTAGCATTATGGAGAGGGAAAGACCTAATCTAAAATCAGCACAAAAATATTTAGCCTTCAAATTCATACCGTGATCGTAGCATGCATGGACTCGACTCATATGACTGGGATTTCCATGAAAAAGACTGTGGGCCGAAAATAGGTGATCACTGTACATTTCTCGTCTGTTTCCTATTTATATTTCTATTTTACCTCCTCAATTTAGCATTATAGACAAGGAAAGACATAATCTAAAATCTGCACAAAAATATTTTGCCTTCAAATTCATACCGTGATCGTAGCATGCATTGAGTCGACTCATATGACTGGGATTTCCATGAAAAAGGTTGTGGGGCGAAAATGGGTGATCACTGTACATTTCTCTTCTGTTTCCTATTTATATTTATATTTTACCTCCTCAATTTAGCATTATGGACAGGGAAAGACCTAATCTAAAATCTGCACAAAAATATTTTGCTTTCAAATTCATACAGTGATCGTAGCATGAATTGAATCGAGTCATATGACTGGGATTTCCATGAAAAAGTTTGTGGGGCGAAAATTGGTGATCACTGTACATTTCTCTTCTGTTTCCTATTTATATTTATATTTTACCTCCTGAAATTAGCATTATGGGCAGTGAAAGTAATTATCTAAGCTCTGCACAAAAATATTTTGCCTTCAAATTCATACCGTGATCGTAGCATGCATGGACTCGACTCATATGACTGGGATTTCCATGAAAAAGATTGTGGGCCGAAAATGGGTGATCACTGTACATTACTCTTCTGTTTCCTATTTATATTTATATTTTACCTCCTCAATTTAGCATTATGGACAGGGAAAGACCTAATCTAAGATCTGCACAAAAATATTTTGCCTTCAAATTCATACCATGATACTAGCATGGATGGACTCGACTCATATGACTGGGATTTCCATGAAAAATATTGTGGGCCGAAAATGGGTGATCACTACATTTCTCTTCTGTTTCCTATTTATATTTCTATTGTACCTCCTCAATTTAGCATTATGGACAGGGAAAGACCTAATCTAAGATCTGCACAAAAATATTTTGCCTTCAAATTCATACCGTGAGCGTAGAATGCATGGACTCGACTCATATGACTGGGATTTCCATGAAAAAGATTGTGCGCCGAAAATGGGTGATCACTGTACATTTCAGTTCTGTTTCGTAATCATATTTCTATTTTACCTCCTCATTTTAGCATTATGGACAGGGAAAGACCTAATCTGAAATCTGCACATAAATATGATTCCTTCAAATTCATACCGTGTTTGCAGCATGCATGGACTCGACTCATATGACTGGGATTTCCATGAAAAAGATTGTGCGCCAAAAATGGGTGATCACTGTACATTTCTCTTCTGTTTCCTATTTATATTTATATTTTACCTCCTCAAATTAGCATTATGGGCAGTGAAAGTAATTATCTAAGCTCTGCATAAAAATATTTTGCCTTCAAATTCATACCGTGATCGTAGCATGCATGGACTCGACTCATATGACTGGGATTTCCATGAAAAAGATTGTGGGCCGAAAATGGGTGATCACTGTACATTACTCTTCTGTTTCCTATTTATATTTATGTTTTACCCCCTCAATTTAGCATTATGGACAGGGAAAGAACTAATCTAAAATCTGCACAAAAATATTTTGCCTTCAAATTCATACCGTGATCGTAGCATGCATGGAATCGACTCATATGACTGGGATTTCCATGAAAAAGATTGTGGGCCGAAAATGTGTAATCACTGTACATTTCTCTTCTGTTTCCTATTTATATTTATATTTTCCCTCCTAAATTTAGCATTATGGACAGGGAAAGAACAAATCTAAAATCTGCACGAAAATATTTTGCCTACAAATTCATACCGTGATTGTAGCATGCATGGACTCGACTCATATGACTGGGATTTCCATGAAAAAGATTCTGGGCCAAAAATGGGTGATCACTGTACATTTCTCTTATATTTCCTATTTATATTTCTATTTTACCTCCTCAATTTAGCATTATGGCAAGGGAAAGACCTAATCTAAGCTCTGCACAAAAATATTTTACCTTCAAATTCATACCGTGATCGTAGCATGCATGGACTCGACTCATATGACTGGGATTTCCATGAAAAAGATTGAGGGCCGAAAATGGGTGATCACTGTACATTTCTCTTCTGTTTACTATTTATATTTATATTTTACCTCCTCAATTTAGCATTATGGACAGGGAAAGACCTAATCTAAGCTCTGCACAAAAATATTTTGCCTTCAAATTCATACCGTGATCGTAGCATGCATTGAGTCGACTCATATGACTGGGATTTCCATGAAAACGTTTGTGGGGCGAAAATCGGTGATCACTGTACATTTTTCTTCTGTTTCCTATTTATATTTATATTTTACCTCCTCAATTTACCATTATGGGCAGGGAAAGTAATTATCTAAGCTCTGCACACAAATATTTTGCCTTCAAATTCATACCGTGATCGTAGCATGCATGGACTCGACTCATATGACTGGGATTTCCATGAAAAAGATTGTGGGCCAAAAAAAGGTGATCACTGTACATTTCTCTTCTGTTTCCTATTTATATTTCTATTTTACCTCCTCAATTTAGCATTATGGACAGGGAATGACATAATCTATAATCTGCACAAAAATATTTTGCCTTCAAATTCATACCGTGATCGTAGCATGCATTGAATCGACACATATGACTGGGATTTCCATGAAAAAGATTGTTGGCCGAAAATGGGTGATCACTGTACATTTCTCTTCAGTTTCCTATTTATATTTATATTTTACCTCCTCAATTTAGCATTATGGACAGTGAAAGACCTAATCTAAGCTCTGCACAAAAATATTTTGCCTTCAAATTCATACCGTGATCGTAGCATGCATGGACTCGACTCATATGACTGGGATTACCATGAAAAAGATTGTGGGCAGAAAATGGGTGATCACTGTACATTTCTCTTCTGTTTCCTATTGATATTTATATTTTACTTCCTCAATTTAGCATTATGGACAGTGAAAGACCTAATCTAAGATCTGCAAAAAAATATTTTGCCTTCAAATTCATACCGTGATCGTAGCATGCATGAACTCGACTCATATGACTGGGATTTCCAGGAAAAAGATTGTGGGCAGAAAATGGGTGATCACTGTACATTTCTCTTCTGTATTCTATTTATATTTCTATTTTACCTCCTCAATTTAGCATTATGGACAGGGAAAGACCAAATCTAAGATCTGAAAAAAAATATTTTGCCTTCAAATTCATACCGTGATCGTTGCATGCATGGACTCGACTCATATGACTTGGATTTCCATGAAAAAGATTGTGGTCAGAAAATGGGTGATCACTGTACATTTCTCTTCTGTTTTCTATTTATATTTATATTTTACCTCCTCAATTTAGCATTATGGACAGGGAAAGAACTAAGATCTGCACAAAAATATTTTGCCTTCAAATTCATACCGTAATTGTAGCATGCATGGACACGACTCATATGACTGGGATTTCCATGAAAAAGATTTTGGGCCGAAAATGGGTGATCACTGTACATTTCTCTTCTGTTTCCTATTTATATTTCTATTTTACCTCCTCAATTTAGTATTATGGCCAGGGAAAGACCTAATCTAAGCTCTGCACAAAAATATTTTGCCTTCAAATTCATACCGTGATCGTAGCATTCATGGAGTCGACTCATATGACTGGGATTTCCATGAAAAAGATTGTGGGCCGAAAATGGGTGATCACTGTAAATTTCTCTTCTGTTTCCTGTTTATATTTATATTTTACTTCCTCAATTTAGCATTATGGTCAGTGAAAGACCTAATCAAAGATCTGCACAAAAATATTTTGCCCTCAAATTCATACCGTGATCGTAGCATGCATGGACTCGACTCATATGACTGGGATTTCCATGAAAAAGTTTGTGGGCAGAAAATGGGTGATCACTGTACATTTCTCTTCTGTTTCCTCTTTATATTTATATTTTACCTCCTCAATTTAGCATTATGGACAGGGAAAGACCTAATCTAAGCTCTGCACAAAAATATTTTGCGTTTAAATTCATATCGTGATCCCAGCATGCATGGACTCGACTCATATGACTGGGATTTCCATGACAAAGATTGTGGGCAGAAAATGGGTGATCACTGTACATTTCTCTTCTGTTTCCTATTACTATTTCTATTTTACTTCCTTAATTCAGCTTTATGGACTGGGAAAGACCTAATCTAGGATCTGCAAAAAAATATTTTGCCTTCAAATTCATACCGTGATCGTAGCCTGCATGGACTCGACTCATATGACTGGGATTTCCATGAAATGATTGTGGGTTCAAAATGGGTGGTCACTGTATATTTTTTTCCTGTTTCCTATTTATATTTCTATTTAATTGCCTTAATTTAGCATTATGCACAGGGAAAGACCTAATCTAAGATCTGCACAAAAATATTTTGCCTTCAAATCATGCCGTAATCGTAACATGCATGGACTCGACACATATGACTGGGATTTCCATGAAAAAGATTGTTGGCAGAAAATTGGTGATCACTGTACATTTCTCTTCTGTTTCCTATTTATATTTCTATTTTACCTCCTCAATATAGCATTATGGACAGGGAAAGACCTAATCTAAATTCTGCACAAAAATATTTTGCCTTCAAATTCATACCGTGATCGTAGCATGCATGGACTCGACTCATATGACTGGGATTTCCATGCAAAAGATTGTGGGCAGAAAATGGGTGATCACTGTACATTTCTCTTCTGTTTCCTATTCATATTTATATTTTACTTCCTTAATTTAGCATTATGGACAGGGAAAGACCTAATTTAAAATCTGCAAAAAAATATTTTTCCTTCAATTTCATACCGTGATCGTAGCATGCATGGACTCGACTCATGTGACTGGGATTTCCATGAAAAAGATTGTGGGCAGATAATGGGTGATCAAAGTACATTTCTCTTCTGTTTCTTATTTAAATTTCTATTTTACTTCCTTAAATTACCATTGTGGAATGGGAAAGACCTAATCTAAAATCTGCAAATAATATTTTGCCTTCAAATTCATACCGTGATCATAGCATGCATGGACTCGACTCATATGACTGGGATTTCCATGAAATGATTGTGGGTTCAAAATGGGTGGTCACTGTACATTTCTCTTCTGTTTCTCATTAATATTTCTATTTTACTTCCTCAATTTACCATTATGGACAGGGAAAGACCTAATCTAAGTTCTGCAAATAAATAATTTGCCTTCAAATTCATTCCGTGATCGTAGCATGCATGGACTCGACTCATATGACCGGGATTTCCATGAAAAAGATTGTGGGGTCAAAATGTGTGATCACTGTACTTTTCTCTTCTTTTTCCCATTACTATTTCTATGTTACTTCCTCAATTTAGCATTATGGACATGTAAAGACCTAATCTAAAATCTGCAAAAAAATATTTTGCCTTCAAATTCATACCGTGATCGTAGCATGCATGGACTCGACTCATATGACTGGGATTTCCATGAAAAAGATTGTGGGCCGAAAATGGGTGATCACTGTACATTTCTCTTCTGTTTCCTATTTATATTTATATTTTACCTCCTCAATTTAGCATTATGGACAGGAAAGACCTAATCTAAAATCTGCACAAAAATATTTTGCCTTCAAATTCATACCGTGATCGTAGCATGCATGAACTCGACTCATATGACTGGGATTTCCAGGAAAAAGATTGTGGGCAGAAAATGGGTGATCACTGTACATTTCTCTTCTGTATTCTATTTATATTTATATTTTACCTCCTTAATTTAGCATTATGGACAGGGAAAGACCTAATCTAAGCTCTGCACAAAAATATTTTGTCTTCAAATTCATACCGTGATCGTTGCATGCATGGACTCGACTCATATGACTGGGATTTCTATGAAAAAGATTGTGCGCCGAAAATGGGTGGTCACGGTACATTTCTCTACTGTTTCCGATTTATATTTGTATTTTACCTCCTCAATTTAGTATTATGGACAGGGAAAGACCAAATCTAAGATCTGCACAAAGATATTTTGCCTGCAAATTCATACCGTGATCGTAGCATGCATGGACTCGACTCATATGACTGGGATTTCCATGAAAGAGATTCTGGGCCGAAAATCGGTGATCACTGTACATTTCTCTTCTGTTTCCTATTTATATTTCTTTTTTACCTCCTCAATTTAGCATTATGGACAGGGAAAGAACTAAGATCTGCATAAAAATATTTTGGCTTGAAATTCATACCGTGATCGTAGCATGCATGGACTCGACTCATATGACTGGGATTTCCATGAAAATATTGTGGGCCGAAAATGGGTGATCACTGTAGATTTTTCTTGTTTCCTATTTATATTTCTATATTACCTCCACAATTTAGCATTATGGACAGGGAAAGACCTAATCTAAGATCTGCACAAAAATATTTTGCCTTCAAATTCATACCGTGATCGTAGCATGCATGGACTCGACTCATATGACTGGGATTTCCATGAAAAAGATTGTTGGCCGAAAATGGGTGATCACTGTACATTTCTCTTCTGTTTCCTATTTATATTTCTATTTTACCTCCTCAATTTAGCATTATGGCCAGGGAAAGACCTAATCTAAGCTCTGCACAAAAATGTTTTGCCTTCAAATTCGTACCGTGATCGTAGCGTGCATGGACTCGACTCATATGACTGGGATTTCCATGAAAAAGATTGTGGGCCGAAAATGGGTGATCACTGTAAATTTCTCTTCTGTTTCCTATTTATATTTATATTTTACTTCCTCAATTTAGCATTATGGACAGGGAAAGAACTAATCTAAGATCTGCACAAAAATATTTTGCCTTCAAATTCATACCGTAATTGTAGCATGCATGGACACGACTCATATGACTGGGATTTCCATGAAAAAGATTTTGGGCCGAAAATGGGTGATCACTGTACATTTCTCTTGTGTTTCCTATTTATATTTATATTTTACCTCCTCAATTTAGTATTATGGCCAGGGAAAGACCTAATCTAAGCTCTGCACAAAAATATTTTGCCTTCAAATTCATACCGTGATCGTAGCATGCATGGACTCGACTCATATGACTGGGATTTCCATGAAAAAGATTGTGGGCCGAAAATGGATGATCACTGTACATTTCTCTTCTGTTTCCTATTTATATTTATATTTTACCTCCTCAATTTAGCATTATGGCCAGTGAAAGACATAATCTAAGCTCTGCACAAAAATATTTTGCCTTCAAATTCATACCGTGAACGTAGCATGCATGAACTCGACTCATATGACTGGGATTTCCATGAAAATGATTGTGGGCCGAAAATGGGTGATCACTGTACATTTCTCTTCTGTTTACTATTCATATTTCTATTTTACCTCCTCAATTTAGCATTATGGACAGGGAAAGACCTAATCTAAGCTCTGCACAAAAATATTTTGCCTACAAATTCATACCGTGATCGTAGCATGCATGGACTCGACTCATATGACTCGGATTTCCATGAAAAAGATTGTGGGCCAAAAATGGGTGATCACTGTACATTTCTCTTCTGTTTCCTATTTATATTTCTATTTTACGTCCTCAATTTAGCATTATGGACAGGGAAAGATCAAATGTAATCTCTGTACAAAAATATTTTGCCTTCAAATTCATACCGTGATCGTAGCATGCATGGACTCGACTCATATGACTGGGATTTCCATGAAAAAGATTGTGGGCCGAAAATGGGTGATCACTGTACATTTCTCTTCTGTTTCCTATTCATATTTCTATTGTACCTCCTCAATTTAGCATTATGGACAGGGAAAGACCTAATCTAAAATCTGCACAAAAATATTTTGCCTTCGAATTCATACCGTGATCGTAGCACGCATGGACTCGAGTCATTTGACTGGGATTTCCATGAAAAAGATTGTGGGCCGAAAATGGGTGATCACTGTACATTTCTCTTCTGTTTCCTATTTATATTTCTATTTTACCTCCTCAATTTAGCATTATGGACGGGGAAAGACCTAATCTAATTTCTGCACAAAAATATTATGCCTTCAAATTCATACCGTGATCGTAGCATGCATGGACTCGACTCATATGACTGGGATTTCCATGAAAAAGATTGTGGGCCGAAAATGGGTGATCTCTGAACATATCTATTCTGTTTCCTATTTATATTTATATTTTACCTCCTCAATTTAGCATTATGGACAGGGAAAGACCTAATCTAAAATCTGCACAAAAATATTTTGCCTCCAAATTCATACCGTGAACGTAGCATGCGTGGACTCGACTCATATGACTGGGATTTCATGAAAAAGATTGTGGGCAGAAAATGGGAGATCGCTGTACATTTCTCTTCTGTTTCCTATTTATATTTATATTTTACCTCCTCAATTTAGCATTATGGACAGGGAAAGACCTAATCTAAAATCTGCACAAAAATATTTTGCCTTCAAATTCATACCGTGATCGTAGCATGCATTGACTCGACTCATATGACTGGGATTTCCATGAAAATGATTGTTGGCCGAAAATGGGTGATCACTGTACATTTCTCTTCTGTTTCCTATTTATATTTCTATTTTACCTCCTCAATTTAGCATTATGGACGGGGAAAGACCTAATCTAATTTCTGCACAAAAATATTATGCCTTCAAATTCATACCGTGATCGTAGCATGCATGGACTCGACTCATATGACTGGGATTTCCATGAAAAAGATTGTGGGCCGAAAATGGGTGATCTCTGAACATATCTATTCTGTTTCCTATTTATATTTATATTTTACCTCCTCAATTTAGCATTATGGACAGGGAAAGACCTAATCTAAAATCTGCACAAAAATATTTTGCCTTCAAATTCATACCGTGATCGTAGCATGCATTGACTCGACTCATATGACTGGGATTTCCATCAAAAAGATTGTGGGCCGAAAATGGGTGATCACTGTACATTTCTCTTCTGTTTCCTATTTATATTTCTATTTTACCTCCTCAATTTAGCATTATGGACAGGGAAAGACCTAATCTGACATATGCACAAAAATATTTTGACTTCAAATTCATACCGTGCATGCATGGACTCGACTCATATGACTGGGATTTCCGTGAAAAAGATTGTGGGCCGAAAATGGGTGACCACTGTACATTTCTCTTCTGTTTCCTATTTATATGTATATTTTACCTCCTTAATTTAGCATTATAGACAGAGAAAGAGCTAATCTAATATATGCACAAAAATATTTTGCCTTCAAATTCATACCGTGAACGTAGAATGCATGGACTCGAATCATATGACTGGGATTTCCATGAAAAAGATTGTGGGCCGAAAATGGGTGATCACTGTACATTTCTCTTCTGTTTCGTATTCATATTTCTATTTTAACTCCTCAATTTAGCGTTATGGACAGGGAAAGACCTAATCTAAAATCTGCACAAAAATATTTTGCCTTCAAATTCATACCGTGATCGTAGCATGCATGGACTCGACTCATATGACTGGGATTTCCATGAAAAAGATTGTGGGCGGAAAATGGGTGATCACTGTACATTTCTCTTCTGTTTCCTATTTATATTTATATTTTACCTCCTCAATTTAGCATTATGGACAGGGAAAGACCTAATCTGACATATGCACAAAAATATTTTGCCTTCAAATTCATACCGTGCATGCATGGACTCGACTCATATGACTGGGATTTCCGTGAAAAAGATTGTGGGCGGAAAATGGGTGACCACTGTACATTTCTCTTCTGTTTCCTATTTATATTTCTATTTTACCTCCTCAATTTAGCATTATGGACAGGGAAAGACCTAATCTGAAATCTTCACAAAAATATTTTGCCTTCACATTAATACCGTGATCGTAGCATGCATGGATTCGACTCATATGACTGGGATTTCCATGAAAAAGATTGTGGGCGGAAAATGGGTGATCCCTGTACATTTCTCTTCTGTTTCCTATTTATATTTATATTTTACCTCCGCAATTTAGCATTATGGACAGGGAAAGACCTAATCTAAAATCTTCACAAAAATATTTTGCCTTGAAATTCATACCGTGATCGTAGCATGCATGGACTCGACTCATATGACTGGGATTTCCATGAAAAAGATTTTGGGCAGAAAATGGGTGATCACTGTACATTTCTCTTCTGTTTCCTATTTATATTTCTATTTTACCTCCTCAATTTAGCATTATAGACAGGGAAAGATATAATCTAAGCTCTGCACAAAAATATTTTGCCTTCAAATTCATACCGTGATCGTAGCATGCATGGACTCGACTCATATGACTGGGATTTCAACGAAAAATATTGTGGGCAGAAAATGGGTGATCACTGTACATTTCTCTTCTGTTTCCTATTTATATTTCTATTTTACCTCCTCAATTTAGCATTATGGACAGGGAAAGACCTAATCTGAAATTTGCACAAAAATATTTTGCCTTCAAATTCATACCGTGATCGTAGCATGCATGGACTCGACTCATATGACTGGGATTTCCATGAAAAAGATTGTGGGCGGAAAATGGGTGATCACTGTACATTTCTCTTCTGTTTCCTATTTATATTTATATTTTACCTCCTCAATTTAGCATTATGGACAGGGAAAGATATAATCTAAGCTCTGCACAAAAATATTTTGCCTTCAAATTCATACCGTGATCGTAGCATGCATGGACTCGACTCATATGACTGGGATTTCAACGAAAAATATTGTGGGCAGAAAATGGGTGATCACTGTACATTTCTCTTCTGTTTCCTATTTATATTTCTATTTTACCTCCTCAATTTAGCATTATGGACAGGGAAAGACCTAATCTGAAATTTGCACAAAAATATTTTGCCTTCAAATTCATACCGTGATCGTAGCATGCATGGACTCGACTCATATGACTGGGATTTCCATGAAAAAGATTGTGGGCGGAAAATGGGTGATCACTGAACATTTCTCTTCTGTTTCCTATTTATATTTATATTTTACCTCCTCAATTTAGCATTATGGACAGGGAAAGACCTAATCTAAGATCTGCACAAAAATATTTTGCATTCAAATTCATACCATGAACGTAGCATGCATGGACTCGACTCATATGACTGGGATTTCCATGAAAAAGATTGTGGGCCGAAAATGGGTGGTCACTGTACATTTCTCTTCTGTTTCCCTATTTATATTTATATTTTACTTCCTCAATTTAGCATTATGGACAGGGAAAGACCTAATCTGAAATCTTCACAAAAATATTTTGCCTTGAAATTCATACCGTGATCGTAGCATGCATGGACTCGAGTCATATGACTGGGATTTCCATGAAAAAGATTGTAGGGTGAAAATGGGTGATCACTGTACATTTCTCTTCTGTTTCCTATTTATATTTTACCTCCTCATTTTAGCATTATGGACAGGGAAAGATATTATCTAAGCTCTGCACACAAATATTTTGCCTTCAAATTCATACCGTGATCGTAGCATGCATGCACTCAACTCATATGACTGGGATTTCCATGAAAAAGATTGTGGGCCGAAAATGGGTGATTACTGTACATTTCTCTTCTGTTTCCTATTTATATTTATATTTTACCTCCTCAATTTAGCATTATGGACAGGGAATGACCTAATCTAAGATCTGCACAAAAATATTTAGCCTTCAAATTCATACCGTGATCGTAGGATGATTAGACTCGACTCATATGACTGGGATTTCCATGAAAAAGATTGTAGGGCGAAAATGGGTGATCACTGTACATTTCTCTTCTGTTTCCTATTTATATTGATATTTTACCTCCTAAATTTAGCATTATGGACAGAGAAAGAACTAATCTAAAATCTGCACAAAAATATTTTGCCTTCAAATTCATACCGTGATCGTAGCATGTATGGTCTGGACACATATGACTGGGATTTCCATGAAAAAGATTGTGGGCAGAAAATGGGTGATCAATGTACATTTCTCTGCTGTTTCCTATTTATATTTCTATTTTACCTCCTCAATTTAGCATTATGGACAGGGAAAGACCTAATCTAAGATCTGCAAAAAATTATTTTGCCTTCAAATTCATACCGTGATCATAGCATATATGGATTCGACTCATATGACTGGGATTTCCATGAAAAAGATTGTGGGCACAAAATTGGTGATCAATGTACATTTCTCTTCTGTTTCCTATTTATATTTCTATTTAACTCCTCAATTTATCATTATGTACAGGGAAAGACCTAATCTAAGATCTGCAAAAAAACATTTTGCCTTCAAATTCATACTGTGATCGTAGCATGCATGGACTCGACTCATATGACTGGGATTTCCATGAAAAAGATTATGGGCAGAAAATGGGTGATCACTGTACATTTCTCTTCTGTTTCCTATTTATATTTCTATTTTACTTCCTTCATTTAGCGTTATAGACAGGGAAAGACCTAATCTAAACTCTGCAAAAAAATATTTTGCCTTCAAATTCATACCGTGATCGTAGCATGTATGGACTCGACTCATATGACTGGGATTTCCATGAAAAATATTGTGGGCAGAAAATGGGTGATCACTGTACATTTCTCTTCTGTTTCCTATTTATATTTATATTGTACCTCCTCAATTTAGCATTATGGGCAGGGAAAGACCTAATCAAAGATCTGCAAAAAAATATTTTGCCTTCAAATTCATACCGTGATCGTAGCATGCATGGACTCGACTCATATGAGTGGATTTCCATGAAAAAGATTTTGGTCAGAAAATGGTTGATCACTATACATTTCTCTTCTGTTTCCTATTTATATTTCTAATTTACCTCCTCAATTTAGCATTATGAACAGGGAAAGACCTAATCTAATATCTGCAAAAAATATTTGGCCTTCAAATTCATACTGTGATCGTAGCATGCATGGACTCGACTCATACGACTGGGATTTCCATGAAAAAGATTGTGGGCACAAATTGGGTGATCACTGTACATTTCTGTTCTGTTTCCTATTTATATTTCTATTTAACTCCTCAATTTAGCATTATGGACAGGAAAAGACCTAATCTAAGATCTGCAAAAAAATATTTTGCCTTCAAATTCATACCATGATCGTAGCATGCATGGACTCAACTCACATGACTGGGATTTCCATGAAAAAGATTGTGGGCAGAAAATGGGTGATCACTGTACTTTTCTCTTCTCTTTCCTATTTATATTTATATTTTACCTCCTCAATTTAGCATTATGGACAGGGAAAGACATAATCTAAGCTGTGCCAAAAAATATTTTGCCTTCAAATTCATACCATGATCGTAGCATGCATGGACTCGACTCATATGACTGGGATTTCCATGAAAAGGTTGTGGGCAGAAAATGGGTGATCACTGTACATTTCTCTTCTGTTTCCTATTTATATTTATATTTTACCTCCTCAATTTAGCATTATGGACAGGGAAAGACCTCATCTAAGATCTGCACAAAAATATTTTGCCTTCAAATTCATACCGTGATCATAGCATGCATGGACTCCACTCATATGACTGGGATTTCCATGAAAAAGATAGAGCGCCGAAAATGGGTGATCACTGTACATTTCTCTTCTGTTTCTTATTTATATTTCTATTTTACCTCCTCAATTTAGCATTATGAACAGGGAAAGACCTAATCTAAAATCTGCAAAAAAATATGTTACCTTCAAATTCATACCGTGATCGTAGCATGCATGGACTCGACTCATATGACTGGGATTTCCATGAAAAAGATTGTGGGCCGAAAATGGATGATCACTGTACATTTCTCTTCTGTTTCCTATTTATATTTCTATTTTACCTCCTCAATTTAGCATTATGGACAGTGAAAGACCTAATCTAAATCTGCACAAAAATATTTTGCCTTCAAATTCATACCGTGATCGTAGCATGCATGGATTCGACTCATATGACTGGGATTTCCATGAAAAAGATTGTGGGCAGAAAATGGGTGATCACTGTACATTTCTCTTCTGTTTCCTATTTATATTTATATTTTACTTCCTCAATTTAGCATTATGGACAGGGAAAGAACTAATCTAAGCTCTGTAAAAAAATATGTTGCCTTCAAATTCATACCGTGATCGTAGCATGCATGGACTCGACTCATATGACTGGGATTTCCATGAAAAAGATTGTGGGCCGAAAATGGGTGATCACTGTACATTTCTCTTCTGTTTCTTATTTATATTTCTATTTTACCTCCTCAATTTAGCATTATGGACAGGGAAAGACCTAATCTAAAATCTGCAAAAAAATATTTTGCCTTCAAATTCATACCGTGATCGTAGCATGCATGGACTCGACTCATATGACTGGGATTTCCATTAAAAAGTTTGTGGGCCGAAAATGGGTGATCACTGTACATTTCTCTTCTGTTTCCTATTTATATTTCTATTTTACCTCCTCTATTTAGCATTATGGACAGGGATAGACCTAATCTAAAATCTGCACAAAAATATTTTGCCTTCAAATTCATACTATGATCGTAGCATGCATGGACTCGACTCATATGACTGGGATTTCCATGAAAATGATTGTGGGCAGAAAATGGGTGATCACTGTACATTTCTCTTCTGTTTCCTATTTGTATTTCTATGTTATGCCCTGAATTTAGCATTATGGACAGGGAAAGACCTAATCTAAGATCTGCACAAAAATATTTTGCCTTCAAATTCATACCGTGATCGTAGCATGCATGGACTTGACTCATATGACTGGGATTTCCATGAAAAAGATTGTGGGCCGAAAATGTGTGATCACTGTACATTTCTCTTCTGTTTCCTATTTATATTTATATTTTACCTTCTCAATTTAGCATTACGGACAGGGTAAGACATAATCTAAACTCTGCACAAAAATATTTTGCCTTCAAATTCATACCGTGATCGTAGCATGCATGGACTCGACTCATATGACTGGGATTTCCATGAAAAAGATTGTGGGCCGAAAATGGGTGATCACAGTACATTTCTCTTCTGTTTCCTATTTATATTTCTATTTTACCTCCTCAATTTAGCATTATGGACAGGGAAAGACCTAATCTAAGCTCTGCACAAAAATATTTTGCCTTCAAATTCATACCGTGATCGTAGCATGCATGGACTCGACTCATATGACTGGGATTTCCATGAAAAAGATTGTGGGCCGAAAATGGGTGATCACTGTACATTTCTCTTCTGTTTCCTATTTATATTTCTATTTTACCTCCTCAATTTAGCATTATGGACAGGGAAAGACCTAATCTAAGCTCTGCACAAAAATATTTTGCCTTCAAATTCATACCGTGATCGTAGCATGCATGGACTCGACTCATATGACTGGGATTTCCATGAAAAAGATTGTGGGCAGAAAATGGGTGATCACTGTACATTTCTCTTCTGTTTCCTATTTATATTTATATTTTACCTCCTCAATTTAGCATTATGGACAGGGAAAGACCTAATCTAATATCTGCACAAAAATATTTTGCCTTCAAATTCATACCGTGATCGTAGCATGCATGGACTCGAATCATATGACTGGGATTTCCATGAAAAAGATTGTGGTCCGAAAATGGGTGATCACTGTACATTTCTCTTCTGTTTCCTATTTATATTTATATTTTACCTCCTCAATTTAGCATTATGGACAGGTAAAGACCTAATCTAAGCTCTGCACAAAAATATTTTGCCTTCAAATTCATACCGTGATCGTAGCATGCATGAACTCGACTCATATGACTGGAATTTCCATGAAAAAGATTCTGGGCCGAAAATGGGTGATCACTGTACATTTCTCTTCTGTTTCCTATTTATATTTATATTTTACCTCCTCAATTTAGCATTATGGACAGGTAAAGACCTCATCTAAGATCTGCACAAAAATATTTTGCCTTAAAATTCATACCATGATCGTAGCATGCATGGACTCGACTCATATGACTGGGATTTCCATGAAAAAGATTGTGGGCCGAAAAAGGGTGATCACTGTACATTTCTCTTCTGTTTCCTATTTATATTTATATTTTACCCACTCAATTTAGCATTATGGACAGGGTAAGACATAATCTAAGCTCTGCACAAAAATATTTTGCCATCAAATTCATACCGTGATCGTAGCATGCGTGGACTCGACTCATATGACTGGGATTTCCATGAAAAAGATTGTGGGCCGAAAATGGGTGATCACTGTACATTTCTCTTATGTTTCCTATTTATATTTATATTTTACCTCCTCAATTTAGCATTATGGACAGGGAAAGACCTAATCTAAGCTCTGCACAAAAATATTTTGCCTTCAAATTCATACCGTGATCGTAGCATGCATGAACTCGACTCATATGACTGGGATTTCCATGAAAAAGATTTTGGGCCGAAAATGGGTGATCACTGTACATTTCTTTTTTGTTTCCTATTTATATTACTATTTTATCTCCTCAATTTATCATTATGGCCAGGCAAAGACCTAATCTAAGCTCTGCACAAAAATATTTTGCCTTCAAATTCATACCGTGATCGTAGCATGCATGGACTCGACTCATATGACTGGGATTTCCATGAAAAAGATTGTGGGCCGAAAATGGGTGATCACTCTACATTTCTCTTCTGTTTCCTATTTATATTTCTATTTTACCTTCTCAATTTAGCATTATGGCCAGGGAAAGACCTAATCTAAACTCTGCACAAAAATATTTTGCCTTCAAATTCATACCGTGATCGTAGCATGCATGGACTCGGCTCATATGACTGGGATTTCCATGAAAAAGATTGTGGGCCGAAATTGGGTGATCACTGTACATTTCTCTTCTGTTTCCTATGTATATTTCTATTTTACTTCCTCAATTTAGCATTATGGCCAGGGAAAGACCTAATCTAAGCTCTGCACAAAAATATTTTGCCTTCAAATTCATACTGTGATCGTAGCATGCATGGACTCGACTCATATGACTGGGATTTCCATGAAAGACATTGTGGGCCGAAAATGCGTGATCACTGTACATTTCTCTTCTGTTTCCTATTTATATTTATATTTTACCTCCTCAATTTAGCATTATGGACAGGGAAAGAACTAATCTAAAATGTGCACAAAAATATTTTGCCTTCAAATTCTTACCGTGATCGTAGCATGCATGGACTCGACTCATATGACTGGGATTTCCGTGAAAAAGATTGTGGGCCGAAAATGGGTGATCACTGTACATTTCTCTTCTGTTTCCTATTTATATTTATATTTTACCTCCTCAATTTAGCATTATGGACAGGGAAAGAACTAATCTAAAATCTACACAAAAATATTTTGCCTTCAAATTCATACCGTGATCGTAGAATGCATGGACTCGACTCATATGACTGGGATTTCCATGAAAAAGATTGTGGGCCGAAAATGGGTGATCACTGTACATTTCTCTTCTGTTTCCTATTTATATTTATATTTTACCTCCTCAATTTAGCATTATGGACAGGGAAAGATCTAATCTAAGATCTGCACAAAAATATTTTGCTTTCAAATTCATACCGTGATCGTAGCATGCATGGACTTATATGACTGGGAATTCCATGTAAAAGATTGTGGTCAGAAAATGGGTGATCGCTGTACATTTCTCTTCTGTTTCCTATTTATATTTATATTTTACCTCCTCAATTTAGCATTATGGACAGGGAAAGAACTAATCTAAGATCTGCAGTAAAATATTTTGCCTTCAAATTCATACCGTGATCGTAGCATGCATGGACTCGACTCATATGACTTGGATTTCAATGAAAAAGATTGTGGGCCGAAAATTGGTGATCACTGTACATTTCTCTTCTGTTTCCTATTTATATTTCTATTTTACCTCCTCAATTTAGCATTATGGACAGTGACAGACCTAATCTAAGATCTGCACAAAAATATTTTGCCTTCAAATTCATACCGTGATCGTAGCATGCATGGACCCGACTCATATGACTGGGATTTCCATGAAAAAGATTTTGGGCAGAAAATGGGTGATCACTGTACATTTCTCTTCTGTTTCCTATTTATATTTCAATTTTACCTCCTCAATTTAGCATTATGGACAGGGAATGACATAAACTAAGATCTGCACAAAAATATTTTGCCTTCAAATTCATACCGTGATCGTAGCATGCATGGACTCGACTCATATGACTGGGATTTCCATGAAAAAGATTGTGGACCGAAAATACGTCATCACTGTACATTTCTCTTCTGTTTCCTATTTATATTTATATTTTACCTCCTCAATTTAGCATTATGGATAGGGAAAGACCTAATCTAAAATCTGCACAAAAATATTTTGCCTTCAAATTCATACCGTGATCGTAGCATGCATGGACTCGACTCATATGACTGGGATTTCCATGAAAAAGATTGTGGGCAGAAAATGGGTGATCACTGTACATTTCTCTTCTGTTTCCTATTTATATTTATATTTTACCTCCTCAATTAAGCATTATGGACAGGGAAAGACCTAATCTAAAATCTGCACAAAAATATTTTGCCTTCAAATTCATACCGTGATCGTAGCATGTATGGACTCGACTCATATGACTGGGATTTCCATGAAAAAGATTGTGGGCAGAAAATGGGTGATCACTGTACATTTCTCTTCTGTTTCCTATTTATATTTATATTTTACCTCCTCAATTAAGCATTATGGACAGGGAAAGACCTAATCTAAAATCTGCACACAAATATTTTGCCTTCAAATTCATACCGTGATCGTAGCATGCATGGACTCGACTCATATGACTGGGATTTCCATGAAAAAGATTGTGGGCGGAAAATGGGTGATCAGTGTACATTTCTCTTCTGTTTCCTATTTATATTTCTATTTTACCTCCTCAATTTAGCATTATGGACAGGGAAAGACCTAATCTAAAATCTGCACAAAAATATTTTGTCTTCAAATTCATACCGTGATCGTAGCATGCATGGACTCGACTCATATGACTAGGATTTCCATGAAAAAGATTGTGGGCCAAAAATTGGTGATCACTGTACATTTCTCTTCTGTTTCCTATTTATATTTATATTTTACCTCCTCAATTTAGCATTATGGACTGGGAATGACTTAATCTAAGGTCTGCACAAAAATATTTTGCCTTCAAATTTATACCGTGAATGTAGCATGCATGGACTCGACTCATATGACTGGGATTTCCATGCAAAAGATTGTGAGCCGAAAATGGGTGGTCACTGTACATTTCTCTTCTGTTTCCTATTTATATTTATATTTTACCTCCTCAATTTAGCATTATGGACAGGGAAAGACCTAATCTAAGATCTGCACAAAAATATTTTGCCTTCAAATTCATACCGTGATCGTAGCAAGAATGGACTCCACTCATATGACTGGTATTTCCATGAAAAAGATTGTAGGCCGAAAATGGGTGATCACTGTACATTTCTCTGCTGTTTCCTATTTTTATTTCTATTTTACTTCCTCAATTTAGCATTATGGACATTGAAAGACCAAATATAAGATCTGCAAAAAAATATTTTGCCTTCAAATTCATATCGTGATCGTAGCTTGCATGGACTCGACTCATATGACTGGGATTCCCTTAAAAAAGATTGTGGGCCGTAAATGTGTGATCAATGTACATTTCACTTCTGTTTCCTATTTATATTTCTATTTTACTTCTTTAATTTAGCATTATGGACAGGGAAATACCTAATCTAAGCTCGACACAAAAATATTTTGCATTCAAATTCATACCGTGATCGTAGCATGTATGGACTCGACTCATATGACTGGGATTTCCATGAAAAATATTGTGGGCAGAAAATGGTTGATCACTGTATATTTCTCTTCTGTTTTCTATTTATATTTCAATTTTACCTCCTCAATTTAGCATTATGGACAGGGAAAGACCTAATTTAAAATCTGCACAAAAATATTTTGCCTTCAAATTCATACCGTGATCGTAGCATGCATGGACTCGACTCATATGACTGGGATTTCCATGAAAAAGATTGTGGGCCGAAAATGGGGTATCACTGTACATTTCTCTTCTGTTTCCTATTTATATTTCTATTTTACTTCCTCAATTTAGCATTATGGACAGGGAAAGACCTAATGTATGTTCTGCTAATAAATATTTTGCCTTCAAATTCATACCGTGATCGTAGCATGCATGGACTCGACTCATATGACTGGGATTTTCATGAAAAATATTGTGGGCACAAAATGGGTGATCACTGTACATTTCTCTTCTGTTTCCCATTACTATTTCTATTTTACTTCCTCAATTTAGCATTATGGACAGGGAAAGACCTAATCTAAGATCTGCAAAAAAATATTTTGCCTTCAAATTCATACCGTGATCGTAGCATGCATGGATTCGTTCATATGAATGGGATTTCCATGAAAATGATTGTGGGCAGAAAATGGGTGATCACTGTACATTTCTCTTCTGTTTCCCATTACTATTTCTATTTTACTTCCTCAATTTAGCATTATGGACAGGGAAAGACCTAATCTAAGATCTGCAGAAAATATTTTGCCTTCAAATTCATACCGTCATCGTAGCATGCATGGACTCGACTCATATGACTGGGATTTCTATGAAAAAGATTGTGGGCAGAAAATGGGTGATCACTGTACATTTCTCTTCTGTTTCCCATTACTATTTCTATTTTACTTCCTCAATTTAGCATTATGGACATTGAAAGACCAAATATAAGATCTGCAGAAAAATATTTTGCCTTCAAATTCATATCGTGATCGTAGCTTGCATGGACTCGACTCATATGACTGGGATTCCCTTAAAAAAGATTGTGGGCCGTAAATGTGTGATCAATGTACATTTCACTTCTGTTTCCTATTTATATTTCTATTTTACTTCCTTAATTTAGCATTATGGACAGGGAAATACCTAATCTAAGCTCGGCACAAAAATATTTTGCATTCAAATTCATACCGTGATCGTAGCATGTATGGACTCGACTCATATGACTGGGATTTCCATGAAAACGACTGTGGGCTGAAAATGGGTGATCGCTGTACATATCTCTTCTGTTTCCTATTTATATTTTCTATTTTACATCCTCAATTTAGCATTATGGACAGGGAAAGACATAATCTAATATCTGCAAAAAAATATTTTGCCTTCAAATTCATACCGTGATCGTAGCATGCATGGACTCGACTTATATGACTGGGATTTCCATGAAAAAGATTGTGGGCAGAAAATGGGTGATCACTGTACATTTCTCTTCTGTTTCCCATTACTATTTCTATTTTACTTCCTCAATTTAGCATTATGGATAGGGAAAGACCTAATCTAAGATCTGCAAAAAAATATTTTGCCTTCAAATTCATACCATGATCGTAGCATGCATGGACTCGACTCATATGACTGGGATTTCCATGAAAAAGATTGTGGGCAGAAAATGGGTGATCACTGTATATTTCTCTTCTGTTTACCATTACTATTTCTATTTTACCTCCTCAATTTAGCATTATGGGCAGTGAAAGCCCTAATCTAAGATCTGCAAAAAAATATTTTGCCTTCAAATTAATACCATGATCGTAGCATGCATGGACTCGACTCATATGACTGGGATTTCCATGAAAAAGATTGAGGGCACAAAATGGGTGATCACTGTATATTTCTCTTCTGTTTACCATTACTATTTCTATTTTACCTCCTCAATTTAGCATTATGGACAGGGAAAGACCTAATCTAAGATCTGCAAAAAAATATTTTGCCTTCAAATTCATACCATGATCGTAGCATGCATGGATTCGACTCATATGACTGGAATTTCCATGAAAAAGATTGTGGCCACAGAATGGGTGATCACTGTATATTTCTCTTCTGTTTCCTATTTATATTTATATTTTACTTCCTTCATTTAGCATTATGGACAGGGAAATACCTAATCTAATATCTGCAGAAAATATTTTGCCTTCAAATTCATACCGTGATCGTAGCATGCATGGACTCGACTCATATGACTGGGATTTCCATGAAAAAGATTGTGGGCACAAAATGGGTGATCACTGTACATTTCTCTTCTGTTTCCCATTAGTATTTCTATTTTACTTACTCAATTTAGCATTATGGAGAGGGAAAGACCTAATGTATGTTCTGCAAAAAAATATTTTGCCTTCAAATTCATACCATGATCGTAGCATGCATGGATTCGTTCATATGAATGGGATTTCCATGAAAATGATTGTGGGCACAGAATGGGTGATCACTGTACATTTCTCTTCTGTTTCCCATTACTATTTCTATTTTACTTCCTCAATTTAGCATTATGGACAGGGAAAGACCTAATCTAAGATCTGCAGAAAATATTTTGCCTTCAAATTCATACCGTGATCGTAGCATGCATGGACTCGACTCATATGACTAGGATTTCCATGAAAAAGTTTGTGGGCACAAAATGGGTGATCACTGTACATTTCTCTTCTGTTTCCCATTACTATTTCTATTTTACTTCCTCAATTTAGCATTATGGATAGGGAAAGACCTAATCTAACATCTGCAAAAAATATATTGCCTTCCAATTCATACCATGATCGTAGCATGCATGGACTCGACTCATATGACTGGGATTTCCATGAAAAAGATTGTGGGCAGAAAATGGGTGATCACTGTATATTTCTCTTCTGTTTACCATTACTATTTCTATTTTACCTCCTCAATTTAGCATTATGGGCAGTGAAAGACCTAATCTAAGATCTGCAAAAAAATATTTTGCCTTCAAATTAATACCATGATCGTAGCATGCATGGACTCGACTCATATGACTGGGATTTCCATGAAAAAGATTGAGGGCACAAAATGTGTGATCACTGTATATTTCTCTTCTGTTTACCATTACAATTTCTATTTTACCTCCTCAATTTAGCATTATGGACAGGGAAAGACCTAATCTAAGATCTGCAGAAAATATTTTGCCTTCGAATTCATACCGTGATCGTAGCATGCATGGACTCGACTCATATGACTAGGATTTCCATGAAAAAGTTTGTGGGCACAAAATGGGTGATCACTCTACATTTCTCTTCTGTTTCCCATGACTATTTCTATTTTACTTCCTCAATTTAGCATTATGGACAGGGAAAGACCTTATGTAAGATCTGCAAAAAAATATTTTGCCTTCAAATTCATACCGTGATCGTAGCATGCATGAACTCTACTCATATGACTGGGATTTCCATGAAAAAGTTTGTGGGCACAAAATGGGTGATCACTGTACATTTCTCTTCTGTTTCCCATTACTATTTCTATTTTACTTCCTCAATTTAGCATTATGGATAGGGAAAGACCTAATCTAAGATCTGCATAAAAATATTTTGCCTTCAAATTCATACCGTCATCGTAGCATGCATGGACTCGACTCATATGACTGGGATTTCTATGAAAAAGATTGTGGGCAGAAAATGGGTGATCACTGTACATTTCTCTTCTGTTTCCCATTACTATTTCTATTTTACTTCCTCAATTAAGCATTATGAACAGGGAAAGACCTAATCTAAGATCTGCAATAAAATATTTTGCCTTCAAATTCATACCGTGGTCGTAGCATGCATGGACTCGACTTATATGACTGGGATTTCCATGAAAAAGATTGTGGGCACAGAATGGGTGATCACTGTATATTTCTCTTCTGTTTCCTATTTATATTTATATTTTACTTCCTTCATTTAGCATTATGGACAGGGAAATACCTAATCTAAGATCTGCAGAAAATATTTTGCCTTCAAATTCATACCGTGATCGTAGCATGCATGGACTCGACTTATATGACTGGGATTTCCATGAAAATGATTGTGGGCACAAAATGGGTGATCACTGTACATTTCTCTTCTGTTTCCCATTACTATTTCTATTTTACTTCCTCAATTTAGCATTATGGGCAGTGAAAGACCTAATCTAAGATCTGCAAAAAAATATTTTGCCTTCAAATTAATACCATGATCGTAGCATGCATGGACTCGACTCATATGACTGGGATTTCCATGAAAAAGATTGAGGGCACAAAATGTGTGATCACTGTATATTTCTCTTCTGTTTACCATTACTATTTCACCTCCTCAATTTAGCATTATGGACAGGGAAAGACCTAATCTAAGATCTGCAAAAAAATATTTTGCCTTCAAATTCATACCATGATCGTAGCATGCATGGATTCGTTCATATGAATGGGATTTCCATGAAAATGATTGTGGGCACAGAATGGGTGATCACTGTACATTTCTCTTCTGTTTCCCATTACTATTTCTATTTTACTTCCTATATTTAGCATTATGGACAGGGAAAGACCTAATCTAAGATCTGCAGAAAATATTTTGCCTTCGAATTCATACCGTGATCGTAGCATGGATGGACTCGACTCATATGACTAGGATTTCCATGAAAAAGTTTGTGGGCAAAAAATGGGTGATCACTCTACATTTCTCTTCTGTTTCCCAAGACTATTTCTATTTTACTTCCTCAATTTAGCATTATGGACAGGGAAAGACCTTATCTAAGATCTGCAAAAAAATATTTTGCCTTCAAATTCATACCGTGATCGTAGCATGCATGGACTCGACTTATATGACTGGGATTTCCATGAAAAAGATTGTGGACACAAAATGGGTGATCACTGTACATTTCTCTTCTGTTTCCCATTACTATTTCTATTTTACTTCCTCAATTTAGCATTATGGATAGGGAAAGACCTAATCTAAGATCTGCATAAAAATATTTTGCCTTCAAATTCATACCGTGATCGTAGCATGCATGGACTCGACTTATATGACTGGGATTTCCATGAAAAAGATTGAGGGCACAAAATGGGTGATCACTGTATATTTCTCTTCTGTTTACCATTACTATTTCTATTTTACCTCCTCAATTTAGCTTTATGGACAGGGAATCACCTAATCTAAGATCTGCAAAAAAATATTTTGCCTTCAAATTCATACCGTGATCGTAGCATGCATGGACTCGACTCATATGACTGGGTTTTCCATGAAAAATATAGTGGTCACAAAATGGGTGACCACTGTACATTTCTGTTCTGTTTCCCATTACTATTTCTATTTTACTTCCTCAATTTAGCATTATGGACAGGGAATCACCTAATCTAAGATCTGCAAAAAAATATTTTGCCTTCAAATTCATACCGTGATCGTAGCATGCATGGACTCGACTCATATGACTGGGATTTCCATGAAAAAGATTGTGGGAACAGAATGGGTGATCACTGTATATTTCTCTTCTGTTTCCTATTTATATTTATATTTTACTTCCTTCATTTAGCATTATGGACAGGGAAAGACCTAATGTATGTTCTGCAAAAAAATATTTTGCCTTCAAATTCATACCGTGATCGTAGCATGCATGGATTCGTTCATATGACTGGGATTTCCATGAAAAAGATTGTGGGCAGAAAATGGGTGATCACTGTACATTTCTCTTCTGTTTCCTATTACTATTTCTATTTTACTTCCTCAATTTAGCATTATGGACAGGGAAAGACCTAATCTAAGATCTGCAAAAAAATATTTTGCCTTCAAATTCATACAGTGATCGTAGCATGCATGGACTCGACTCATATGACTGGGATTTCCATGAAAAAGATTGAGGGCACAAAATGGGTGGTCACTGTATATTTCTCTTCTGTTTACCATTAATATTTCTATTTTACCTCATCAATTTAGCATTATGGACAGGGAAAGACCTAATCTAAGATCTGCAAAAAAATATTTTGCCTTCAAATTCATACCATGATCGTAGCATGCATGGACACGACTCATATGACTGGGATTTCCATGAAAAGATTGTGGGCAAAAAATGGGTGATCACTGTATATTTCTCTTCTGTTTACCATTACTATTTCTATTTTACCTCCTCAATTTAGCATTATGGACAGGGAAAGACCTAATCTAAGATCTGCAAAAAAATATTTTGCCTTCAAATTCATACCGTGATCGTAGCATGCATGGACTCGACTCATATGACTGGGATTTCCATGAGAAAGATTGTGGGCAGAAAATGGGTGATGACTGTACATTTCTCTTCTGTTTCCCATTACTATTTCTATTTTACCTCCTCAATTTAGCATTATGGATAGGGAAAGACCTAATGTAAGTTCTGCAAATAAATATTTTGCCTTCAAATTCATACCGTGATCGTAGCATGAATGGACTCGACTCATATGACTGGGTTTTCCATGAAAAATATAGTGGTCACAAAATGGGTGACCACTGTACATTTCTGTTCTGTTTCCCATTACTATTTCTATTTTACTTCCTCAATTTAGCATTATGGACAGTTAAAGACCTAATCTAAGATCTGCAAAAAAATATTTTGCCTTCAAATTCATACCGTGATCGTAGCATGCAAGGACTCAACTCATATGACTGGGATTTCCATGAAAAAGATTGTGGGCAGAAAATGGGTGATCACTGTACATTTCTCTTCTGTTTCCCATTATTATTTCTATTTTACTCCCTCAATTTAGCATTATGGACAGGGAAAATCCTAATCTAAAATCTTCACAAAAATATTTTGATTTCAAATTCATACCGTGATTGTAGCATGCATGGACTCGAGACATACGACTTGGATTTCCATGAAAAAGATTGTAGGGCGAAAATGGGTGATCACTGTACATTTCTCTTCTGTTTCCTATTTATATTTATATTTTACCTCCTCATTTTAGCATTATGGACAGCGAAAGATATTATCTAAGCTCTGCACACAAATATTTTGCCTTCAAATTCATACAGTGATCGTAGCATGCATGCCCTCGACTCATATGACTGGGATTTCCATGAAAAAGATTGTGGGCCGAGAATGGGTGATCACTGTACATTTCTCTTCTGTTTCCTATTTATATTTCTATTTTACCTCCTAAATTTAGCATTATGGACAGGAAAAACCTAATTCAAGCTCTGCACGAAAATATTTTGCCTTCAAATTCATACCGTGATCGTAGCATGCATTTACTCGACTCATATGACTGGGATTTCCATGAAAAAGATTTTGGGCCGAAAATGGGTGATCACTGTACATTTCTCTTCTGTTACCTATTTATATTTCTATTTTACCTCCTCAATTTAGCATTATGGACAGGGAAAGACCTAATCTAAAATCTGCACAAAAATATTTTGCTTTCAAATTCATACTGTGATCGTAGCATGCATGGACTCGACTCATATGCCAGGGATTTCCATGAAAAAGATTGTGGGCTGAAAATGGGTGATCACTGTACATTTCTCTTCTGTTTCCTATTTATATTTCTATTTTACCTCCTCAATTAAGCATTATTGACAATGAAAGACCTAATCTAAGATCTGCACAAAAATATTTTGCCTTCAAATTCATTCCGTGATCGTAGCATGCATGGACTCGACTCATATGACTGGGATTTCCATGAAAAAGATTGTGGGCCGAAAATGGGTGATCACTGTACATTTCTTTTCTGTTTCCTATTTATATTTATAATTTACCTCCTCAATTTAGCATTATGGACAGGGAAAGACCTAATCTAATATCTGCACAAAAATATTTTGCCTTCAAATTCATACCGTGATCGTAGCATACATGGATTCGACTAATATGACTGGGATTTCCATGAAAAAGATTGTGGGCACAAAATGGGTGATCACTGTACATTTCTCTTCTGTTTCCTATTTATATTTATATTTTACCTCCTCAATTTAGCATTATGGACAGGGAAAGACCTAATCTAAGCTCTGCACAAAAATATTTTGCCTTCAAATTCATACCGTGATCGTAGCATGCATGGACTCGACTCATATGACTGGGATTTCCATGAAAAAGATTGTGGGGCGAAAATGGGTGATCACTGTACATTTCACTTCTGTTTCCTATTTATATTTCTATTTTACCTCCTCAATTTAGCATTATGGACAGGGAAAGACCTCATCTAAGATCTGCACAAAAATATTTTGGCTTCAAATTCATACCGTGATCGTAGCATGCATGGACTTGACTCATATGACTGGGATTTCCATGAAAATATTGTGGCCCGAAAATGGGTGATCACTGTAGATTTTTCTCGTTTCCTATTTATATTTCTATGTTACCTCCTCAATTTAGCATTATGGACAGGGAAAGATCTAAGATATGCACAAAAATATTTTGCCTTCAAATTCATACCGTGATCGTAGCATGCATGGACTCGACTCATATGACTGGGATTTCAATGAAAAAGATTGTGGGCCGAAAATGGGTGATCACTGTAGATTTTTCTCGTTTCCTATTTATATTTCTATTTTACCTCCTCAATTTAGCATTATGGACAGGGAAAGACCTAATCTAAGATCTGCACAAAAATATTTTGCCTTCAAATTCATACCGTGATCGTAGCATGCATGGACTCGACTGATATGACTGGGATTTCCATGACAAAGTTTGTGGGCCGAAAATGGGTGATCACTGTACATTTCTCCTCTGTTTCCTATTTCTATTTCTATTTTACCTCCTCAATTTAGCATTATGGACAGGGAAAGACCTAATCTAAGTTCTGCACAAAAATATTTTGGCTTCAAATTCATACCGTGATCATAGCATGCATGGACTCGACTCATATGACTGGGATTTCCATGAAAAAGATTGTGGTCCGAAAATGGGTGATCACTGTACATTTCTCTTCTGTTTCCTATTTATATTTCTATTTTACCTCCTCAATTTAGCATTATGGAGAGGGAAAGACCTCATCTAAGATCTGCACAAAAATATTTTGGCTTGAAATTCATACCGTGATCGTAGCATGCATGGACTTCACTCATATAACTGGGATTTCCATGAAAATATTGTGGCCCGAAAATGGGTGATCACTGTAGATTTTTCTCGTTTCCTATTTATATTTATATTTTATCTCCTCAATTTAGCATTATGGACAGGGAAAGACCTAATCTAAGATCTGCACAAAAATATTTTGGCTTCAAATTCATACCGTGATCGTAGCATGCATGGACTCGACTCATATGACTGGGATTTCAATGAAAAAGATAGTGGGCAGAAAATCGGTGATCACTGTACATTTCTCTCCTGTTTCCTATTTATATTTCTTTTTTACCTCCTCAATTTAGCATTATGGACAGGGAAAGTCATAATCAAAGCTCTGCACAAAAATATTTTGCCTTCAAATTCATACCGTGATCGTAGCATGCATGGACTCGACTCATATGACTGGGATTTCCATGAAAAAGATTGTGGGCCGAAAATGGGTGGTCACTGTACATTTCTCTTCTGTTTCCTATTTATATTTCCATTTTACCTCCTCAATTTATCATTATGGACAGGGAAAGACCTCATCTAAGATCTGCACAGAAATATTTTGCCTTGAAATTCATACCGTGATCGTAGCATGCATGGACTCGACTCATATGACTGGGATTTCCATGAAAAAGATTGTGGGCCGAAAATTGGTGATCACTGTAAATTTCTCTTCTGTTTCCTATTTATATTTCTATTTTACCTCCTCAATTTAGCATTATGTACAGGGAAAGACCTAATCTAAAATCTGCAAAAAATATTTTGCCTTCAAATTCATACCGTGATCGTAGCATGCATTGACTCGACTCATATGACTAGGATTTCCATGAAAAAGATTGTGGGCCGAAAATGGGTGATCACTGTACATTTCTCTTCTGTTTCCTATTTCTATCTTACCTCCTCAATTTAGCATTATGGACAGGGAAAGACCTAATCTAAAATCTGCACAAAAATATTTTGCCTTCAAATTCATACCGTGATCGTAGCATGCATGGACTCGACTCATCTGACTGGGATTTCCATGAAAATGATTGTGGGCGGAAAATGGGTGATCACTTTACATTTCTCTTCTGTTTCCGATTTATATTTATATTTTACCTCCTCAATTTAGCATTATGGACAGGGAATGACCTAATCGAAGGTCTGCACAAAAATATTTTGCCTTGAAATTCATACCCTGATCGTAGCATGTATGGACTCGACTCATGTAACTGGGATTTCCATGAAAAAGATTGTAAGCCGAAAATGGGTGATCAATGTACATTTCTCTTCTGTTTCCTATTTATATTTTACTTCCTCAATTTAGCATAATGGACAGGGAAAGACCTAATCTAAGCTCTGCAAAAAATATTTTCCCTTCAAATTCATAACGTGATCGTAGCATGCATGGACTCGACTCATATGACTGGGATTTCCATGAAAAAGATTGTAGGCAGAAAATGGGTCATCACTGTACATTTCTCTTCTGTTTCCTATTTATATTTATGTTTTACTTCCTCAATTTAGCATTATGGACAGGGAAAGACCTAATCTAATTTCAGCACAAAAATATTTTTTTCCTTCAATTTCATACCGTGATCGTAGCATGCATGGATTCGACTCATATGACTGGGATTTCCATGAAATAAATTGTGGGCAGAAAATGGGTGATCACTGTACATTTTTCTTCTGTTTCCTATTTATATTTATATTTTACCTCCTCAATTTTGCATTATGGACAGGGAAAGACCGAATCTAAGCTCTGCAAAAATATTTTCCCTTCAAATTCATAACGTGATCGTAGCATGCATGGACTCGACTCATATGACTGGAATTTCCATGAAAAAGATTGTAGGCAGAAATTGGGTGATCACTGTACATTTCTCTTCTGTTTCCTATTTATATTTATATTTTACTTCCTCAATTTAGCTTTATGGACAGGGAAAGACCTAATCTAAGATCTGCAAAAAAATATTTTGCCTTCAATTTCATACCGTGATCGTAGCATGCATGGACTCGACTCATATGACTGGGATGTACATGAAAAAGATTGTGGGCAGAAAATGGGTGATCACTGTACATTTCTCTTTGGTTTTCTATTGATATTAATGTTTTACTTCCTCAATTTAGAATTATGGACAGGGAAAGACCTAATCTAATTTCAGCACAAAAATATTTTTTTCCTTCAATTTCATACCGTGATCGTAGCATGCATGGATTCGACTCATATGACTGGGATTTCCATGAAATAAATTGTGGGCAGAAAATGGGTGATCACTGTACATTTTTCTTCTGTTTCCTATTTATATTTCTATTTTACTTCCACATTTTAGCATTATAGACAGGGAAAGACCTAATCTAAGATCTGCACAAAAATATTTTGCCTTCAATTTCATACCGTGATCGTAGCATGCATGGACTCGACTCATGTAAATGGGATTTCCATGAAATAGATTGTGGGCAGAAAATGGGTGATCACTGTACATTTCTCTTCTGTTTTTCTTATTTATATTTCTATTTTACCTCCTCAATTTTGCATTATAGACAGGGAAAGACCTAATCTAAGCTCTGCAAAAAATATTTTGCCTTCAAATTCATACTGTGATCGTAGCATGCATGGACTCGACTCATATGATTGGGATTTCCATGAAAAAGATTGTGGTCCGAAAATAGGTGATCACTGTACATTTCTCTTGTTTCCTATTTATATTTATATTTTACTTCATCAATTTAGCATTATGGACAGGGAAAGACCTAATCTAAAATCTGCAAAAAAATATTTTGCCTTCAAATTCATACCGTGATCGTAGCATGCATGGACTCGACTCATATGACTGGGATTTCAATGAAAAAGATTGTGCGCCGAAAATTGGTGATCACTTTACATTTCTGTTCTGTTTCGTATTCATATTTCTATTTTACCTCCTCAACTTAGCATTATGGACAGGGAAAGACCTAATCTAAAATCTGCACAAAAATATTATGCCGTCAAATTCATACCGTGATCGTAGCATGCATGGACTCGACTCATATGACTGGGATTTCCATGAAAAAGATTGTGGGCCAAAAATGGGTGATCACTGTACATTTCTGTTCTGTTTACTATTTATATTTCTATTTTACCTCCTTAATTTAGCATTATGGACAGGGAAAGACCTAATCTAAAATCTGCACAAAAATATTTTGCCTTCAAATTCATACCGTGATCGTAGCATGCATGGACTCGACTCATATGACTGGGATTTCCATGAAAAAGATTGTGGGCCAAAAATGGGTGATCACTGTACATTTCTGTTCTGTTTACTATTTATATTTCTATTTTACCTCCTCAATTTAGCATTATGGACAGGGAAAGACCTAATCTAAAATCTGCACAAAAATATTTTGCCTTCAAATTCATACCGTGATCGTATCATGCATGGACTCGACTCATATGACTGGGATTTCCATGAAAAAGATTGTGGGCCAAAAATGGGTGATCACTGTACATTTTTGTTCTGTTTACTATTTATATTTATATTTTACCTCCTGAATTTAGTATTATGGACAGGGAAAGACCTAATCTAAAATCTGCACAAAAATATTTTGCCTTCAAATTCATACCGTGATCGTAGCATGCATGGACTCGACTCATATGACTGGGATTTCCATGAAAAATATTGTGGGCCGAAAATGGGTGATCACTGTACATTTCTGTTTTGTTTCGTATTCATATTTCCTTTTTTACCTCCTCAATTTAGCATTATGGACAGGGAAAGATCTAATCTAAAATCTGCACAAAAATATGCCTTCAAATTCATACCGTGATTGTAGCATGCATGGACTCGACTCATATGACTGGGATTTCCATGAAAAAGATTGTGCGCCAAAAATTGGTGATCACTGTACATTTCTATTCTGTTTCTTATTCATATTTCTATTTTACCTCCTCAACTTAGCATTATGGACAGGGAAAGACCTAACCTAAAATCTGCACAAAAATATTATGCCTTCAAATTCATACCGTTATTGTAGCATGCATGGACTCGACTCATATGACTGGGATTTCCATGAAAAAGATTGTGGGCCGAAAATGGGTTTTCACTGTACATTTCTCTTCTGTTTCCTATTTATATTTATATTTTACCTCCTCAATTTAGCATTGTGGAGAGGGAAAGACCAAATCTAAAATCTGCACAAAAATATTTTGCCTTGAAATTCATACCGTGATCGTAGCATGCATGTAGTCGACTCATATGACTGGGATTTCTATGAAAAAGATAGTGGGCCGAAAATGCGTGATCACTGTATATTTCTCTTTTGTTTCCTATTTATATTTCTATTTTACCTCCTCAATTTAGCATTATGGACAGGGAAAAACCTAATCTAAGATCTGCACAAAAATATTTTGCCTACATATTCATACCGTGATCGTAGCATGCATGGATCATATGACTGGGATTTCCATGAAAAAGATTGTGGGCAGAAAATGTGTGATCACTGTACATTTCTCTTCGGCTTCCTATTTATATTTATATTTTACTTCGTCAATTTAGCATTATGGACAGGGAAAGAACTAATCTAAGCTCTGCACAAAAATATTTTGCCTTCAAATTCATACCTTGATCGTAGGATGCATGGACTCGACTCATAGGACTGGGATTTCCATGAAAAAGATTGTGGGCAGAAAATGGGTGATCACTGTACATTTCTCTTCTGTTTCCTATTTATATTTCTATTTTACCTCCTCAATTTAGCATTATGGACAGGGAAACACCTAATCTAAGCTATGCAGAAAAATATTTTGCCTTCAAATTCATACTGTGATCGTAACATGCATGGACTCGACAAATATGACTGGGATTACCATGAAAAAGATTGTGGGCCGAAAATGGGTGATCACTGTACATTTCTCTTCTGTTTCGTATTTATATTTCTATTTTACCTCCTCAATTTAGCATTATGGACAGGGAAAGAACTAATCTAAAATCTGCACAAAAATATTTTGCCTTCAAATTCATACCGTGATCGTAGCATGCATGGACACGATTCATATGACTGGGTTTTCCATGAAAAAGATTGTGGGCCGAAAATGGGTGATCACTGTACATTTCTCTTCTGTTTCCTATTTATATTTCTATTTTACCTCCTCACTTTAGCATTATGGACAGGGAAAATCCTAATCTAAAATCTGCACGAAAATATTTTGCCTACATATTCATACCGTGATCGTAGCATGCATGGACTAGACTCATATGACTGGGATTTCCATGAAAACGATTGTGGGCCGAAAATTGGTGATCACTGTACATTTCTGTTCTGTTTCGTATTCATATTCCTATTTTACCTCCTCAATTTAGCATTATGGTCAGGGAAAGATCTAATCTAAAATCTGCACAAAAATATGCCTTCAAATTCATACCGTGATTGTAGCATGCATGGACTCGACTCATATGACTGGGATTTCCATGAAAAAGATTGTGCGCCAAAATTTGGTGATCACTGTACATTTCTCTTCTGTTTCCTATTTATATTTCTATTTTACCTCCTCAATTCAGCATTATGGCCAGGAAAGACCTAATCTAAGCTCTGCACAAAAATATTTTGCCTTCAAATTAATACCGTGATCGTAGCATGCATGGATCATATGACTGGGATTTCCATGAAAAAGATTGTGGGCAGAAAATGGGTGATCACTGTACATTTCTCTTCGGCTTCCTATTTATATTTATATTTTACTTCGTCAATTTAGCATTATGGACAGGGAAAGAACTAATCTAAGCTCTGCACAAAAATATTTTGCCTTCAAATTCATACCGTGATCGTAGCATGCATGGACTCGACTCATATGACTTGGATTTCAATGAAAAAGATTGTGGGCAGAAAATGGGTGATCACTGTACATTTCTCTTCTGTTTCCTATTTATATTTATATTTTACCTCCTCAATTTAGCATTATGGACAAAGAAACACCTAATCTAAGCTCTGCAGAAAAATATTTTGCCTTCAAATTCATACTGTGATCGTAACATGCATGGACTGGACTCATATGACTGGGATTTCCATGAAAAAGATTTTGGACTGAAAATGGGTGATCACTGTACATTTCTCTTCTGTTTCCTATTTATATTTATATTTTACCTCCTCAATTCAGCATTATGGCCAGGAAAGAGCTAATCTAAGCACTGCACAAAAATATTTTGCCTTCAAATTCATACCGTGATCGTAGGATGCATGGATTCGACTCATATGACTGGGATTTCCATGAAAAAGATTGTGGCCCGATATTGGGTGATCACTGTACATTTCTCTTCTGTTTCCTATTTATATTTCTATTTTACCTCCTCAATTTAGCATTATGGACAGGGAAAGACATAATCTAAAATCTGCACAAAAATATTTTGCCTTCAAATTCATACCGTGATCGTAGTATGCATGGACTGGACTCATATGACTGGGATTTCCATGAAAAAGATTTTGGACTGAAAATGGGTGATCACTGTACATTTCTCTTCTGTTTCCTATTTATATTTCTATTTTACCTCCTCAATTTAGCATTATGGACAGAGAAAGACCTAATCTAAAATCTGCACAAAAATATTTTGCCTTCAAATTCATACCGTGATCGTAGCAAGCATGGACTCGACTCATATGACCGGGACTTCCATGAAAAAGATTGTGGGTCGAACATGGGTGATCACTGTACATTTCTCTTCTGTTTCCTATTTATATTTATATTTTACCTCCTCAATTTAGCATTACGGACAGGGAAAGACCTAATCTAAGATCTGCACAAAAATATTTTGCCTTCAAATTCATACCGTGATCGTAGCATGCATGGACTCAACTCATATGACTGGGATTTCCATGAAAAAGATTGTGGCCACAAAATGGGTGATCACTGTACATTTCTCTTCTGTTTCCTATTTATATTTATATTTTACATCATCAATTTAGCATTATTGACAGGGAAAGACCTAATCTAAGATCTGCACAAAAACATTTTGCCTTCAAATTCATACCGTGATCGTAGCATGCATGGACTTGACTCATATGACTGGGATTTCCATGAAAAAGATTGTGGGCCAAAAATGGGTGATCACTGTACATTTCTCTTCTGTTTCCTATTTATATTTCTATTTTACCTCCTCAATTTAGCATTATGGACAGGGAAAGACCTAATCTAAGATCTGCACAAAAATATTTTGCCTTCAAATTCATACCGTGATCGTAGCATGCATGGACTCGACTCATAGGTCTGGGATTTCGATGAAAAAGATTGTGGGCCGAAAATGGGTGATCACTGTTCATTTTTCTTCTGTTTCCTATTTATTTTTATATTTTACCTCCTCAATTTAGCATTATGGCCAGGGAAAAGATATAATCTAAGCTCTGCACAAAAATATTTTGCCTTCAAATTCATACCGTGATAGTAGCATGCATGGACTCGACTCATCTGACTGGGATTTCCATGTAAAAGATTGTGGGCCGAAAATAGGTTATCACTATACATTTCTCTTCTGTTTCCTATTTATATTTCTATTTGACCTCCTCAATTTAGCATTATGGACAGGGAATGACATAATCTAAGATCTGCAGAAAAATATTTTGCCTCCAAATTCATACCGTGAATGTAGCATGCATGGACTCGACTCATATGACTGGGATTTCCATGAAAAAGATTGTGCGCCGAAAATTGGTGATCACTGTACATTTCTGTTCTGTTTCGTATTCATATTTCTATTTTACCTCCTCAACTTAGCATTATGGACAGGGAAAGACTTAATCTAAGCTCTGCACAAAAATATTTTTCCTTCAAATTCATACCGTGATCGTAGCATGCATGGACTCGACTCATATGACTGGGATTTCCATGAAAAAGATAGTGGGCCGAAAATGGGTGATCACTGTACATTTCTCTTCTGTTTCCTATTTATATTTATATTTTACCTCCTCAATTTAGCATTATGGACAGGGAAAGACCTAATCTAAGCTCTGCACAAAAATATTTTGCCTTCAAATTCATACCGTGATATTAGCATGCATGGACTCGATACATATGACTGGGATTTCCATGAAAAATATTCTGGGCCGACAATGGGTGATCACTGTACATTTCTCTTCTGTTTCCTATTTATTTTTCTATTTTACCTCCTCAATTTAGCATTATGGCCAGGGAAAGACCTAATCTAAGCTCTGCACAAAAAAATTTTTTTGCCTTCAAATTCATACCGTGATCGTAGCATGCATGGACTCGACTCATATGACTAGGATTTCCATGAAAAAGATTGTGGGTCGTAAATGGGTGGTCACTGTACATTTCTCTTCTGTTTCCTATTTATATTTTTATTTTACCTCCTCAATTTAGCATTATGGACCGGGAAAGACCTAATCTAAAATCTGCACAAAAATATTTTGCCTTCAAATTATTACCGTGATCGTAGCATGCATGGACTCGACTCATATGACTGGGATTTCCATGAAAAAGATTGTGGGCAGAAAATGGGTGGTCACTGTATATTTCTCTTTTGTTTCCTATTTATATTTATATTTTACCTCCTCAATTTAGCATTATGTACAGGGAAAGACCTAATCTAAAATCTGCCCAAAAATATTTTGCCTTCAAATTCATACCGTGATCGTAGTATGCATGGACTCGACTCATATGACTGGGATTTCCATGAAAAAGTTTCTGGGCCGAACATGGGTGATCACTGTACATTTCTCTTCAGATTACTATTTATATTTATATTTTAATTCCTCAATTTAGCATTATGGACAGGGAAAGACCTAATCTAAAATCTGCCCAAAAATATTTTGCCTTCAAATTCATAACGTGATCGTAGCATGCATGGACTCGACTCATATGACTGGGATTTCCATGAAAAAGATTGTGGGCCGAAAATGGGTGATCACTGTACATTTCTCTTCTGTTTCCTATTTATATTTCTATTTTACCTCCTCAATTTAGCATTATAGACAGGTAAGGACCTAATCTAAAATCTGTACAAAAATATTTTGCCTTCAAATTCATACCGTGATCGTAGCATGCATGGACTCGACTCATATGACTGGGATTTCCATGAAAAAGATTGTGCGCCGAAAATGGGTGATCACTGTACATTTCTCTTCTGTTTCCTATTTATATTTCTATTTTACCTCCTCAATTTAGCATTATAGACAGGGAAAGACCTTATCTAAAATCTGTACAAAAATATTTTGCCTTCAAATTCATACCGCGATCGTAGCATGCATGGACTCGACTCATATGACTGGGATTTCCATGAAAAAGATTGTGAGCCGAAAATGGGTGATCACTGTACATTTCTCTTCTGTTTCCTATTTATATTTCTTTTTTACCTCCTCAATTTAGCATTATGGCCAGGGAAAGACCTAATCTAAATTCTGCACAAAAATATTTTGCCTTAAAATTCATACCGTGATCGTAGCATGCATGGACTCGACTCATATGCCTGGGATTTCCATGAAAAAGATTGTGGGCCAAAAATGGGTGATCACTGTACATTCTCTTCTGTTTGCTATTTATATTTGTATTTTACCTCCTCAATTTAGCATTATGGACAGGGAAAGACCTAATCTAAGATCTGCACAAAAATATTTTGCCTTCAAATTCATACCATGATCGTAGCATGGATGGACTCGACTCATATGACTGGGATTTCCATGAAAAATATTGTGGGCCGAAAATGGGTGATCACTGTACATTTCTCTTCTGTTTCCTATTTATATTTCTATTGTACCTCCTCAATTTAGCATTATGGACAGGGAAAGACCTAATCTAAGATCTGCACAAAAATATTTTTCCTTCAAATTCATACCGTGATCGTAGCATGTATCGACTCGACTCATATGACTGGGATTTCCATGAAAAAGATTGTGGGCCGAAAATGCGTGATCACTGTGCATTTCTCTTTTGTTTCGTATTTATATTTATATTTTACCTCCTCAATTTAGCTTTATGGACAGGGAAAGACCTAATCTAAGATCTGCACAAAAATATTTTGCCTTCAAATTCATACCGTGAACGTAGCATGCATGGACACGACTCATATGACTGGGAGTTCCGTGAAAAAGATTGTGGGCCGAAAATGGGTGATCACTGTACATTTCTCTTCTGTTTCCTATTTATATTTATATTTTACCTCCTCAATTTAGCATTATGGACAGGGAAAGACCTAATCTAAAATCTGCACAAAAATATTTTGCCTTCAAATTCATACCGTGATCGTAGCATGCATGGACTCGACTCATATGACTGGGATTTCCATGAAAAAGATTGTGGGGCGAAAATGCGTGATCACTGTACATTTCTCTTCTGTTTGCTATTTATATTTATATTTTAGCTCCTCAATTTAGCATTATGGCCAGGGAAAGACATAATCTAAGCTCTGCACAAAAATATTTTGCCTTCAAATTCATACCGAGTTCGTAGCATGCATGGACTCGACTCATATGACTGGGATTTCCATGAAAAAGATTGTGGGCCGAAAATGGGTGATCACTGTACATTTCTCTTCTGTTTCCTATTTATATTCCTATTTTACCTCCTCAATTTAGCATTATGGACAGGGAAAGACCTAATCTAAAATCTGCACAAAAATATTTTGCCTTTAAATTCATACCGAGATCGTAGCATGCATGGACTCGACTCATATGACTGGCATTTCCATGAAAAAGATTGTGGGCCGAAAATGGGTGATCACTGTACATTTCTCTTCTGTTTCCTATTTATATTTATATTTTACCTCCTCAATTTAGCATTATGGACAGGGAAAGAACTAATCAAGGTCTGCACAAAAATATTTTGCCTTCAAATTCATACCGTGATCGTAGCATGCATGTACTCGACTCATATGACTGGGATTTCCATGAAAAAGATTGTGGGCCAAAAATGGGTGATCACTGTACATTTCTCTTCTGTTTCCTATTTATATTTGTATTTTACCTCCTCAATTTAGCATTATAGACAGGGAAAGACCTAATCTAAGATCTGCACAAAAATATTTTCCCTTCAAATTCATACCATGATCGTAGCATGGATGGACTCGACTCATATGACTGGGATTTCCATGAAAGAGATTGTGGGCCGAAAATGGGTGATCACTGTACATTTCTCTTCTGTTTCCTATTTATATTTCTTTTTTACCTCCTCAATTTAGCATTATGGACAGGGAAAGACACAATCTAAGATCTGCACAAAAATATTTTGCCTTCAAATTCATACCATGATCGTAGCATGGATGGACTCGACTCATATGACTGGGATTTCCATGAAAAATATTGTGGGCCGAAAATGGGTGAGCACTGTACATTTCTCTTCTGTTTCCTATTTATATTTATATTTTACCTCCTCAATTTAGCATTATGGACAGGGAAAGACCTAATCTAAGATCTGCACAAAAATATTTTGCCTTCAAATTCATACCGTGATCGTAGCATGCATGGACTCGACTCATATGACTGGGATTTCCATGAAAGAGATTGTGGGCCGAAAATGGGTGATCACTGTACATTTCTCTTCTGTTTCCTATTTATATTTCTTTTTTACCTTCTCAATTTAGCATTATAGACAGGGAAAGACATAATCTAAGATCTGCACAAAAATATTTTGCCTTCAAATTCATACCATGATCGTAGCATGGATGGACTCGACTCATATGACTGGGATTTCCATGAAAAATATTGTGGGCCGAAAATGGGTGATCACAGTACATTTCTCTTCTGTTTCCTATTTATATTTCTATTGTACCTCCTCAATTTAGCATTATGGACAGGGAAACACCTAATCTAAGATCTGCACAAAAATATTTTGCCTTCAAAATCATACCGTGATCGTAGCATGCATGGACTCGACACATATGACTGGGATTTCCATGAAAAAGATTGTGGGCCGAAAATGGGTGAGCACTGTACATTTCTCTTCTGTTTCCTATTTATATTTATATTTTACCTCCTCAATTTAGCTTTATGGACAGGGAAAGACCTCATCAAGATCAGCACAAAAATATTTTGCCTTCAAATTCATTCCGTGATCGTAGCATGCATGGACTCGACTCATATGACTGGGATTTCCACGAAAAAGATTGTGGGCCGAAAATGGATGATCACTGTACATTTCTCTTCTGTTTCCGATTTATATTTCTATTTTACCTCCTCAATTTAGCATTATGGACATGGAAAGACCTAATCTAAAATCTGCACAAAAATATTTTGCCTTCAAATTCATACCGAGTTCGTAGCATGCATGGACTCGACTCATATGACTGGGATTTCCATGAAAAAGATTGTGGGCCGAAAATGGGTGATCACTGTACATTTCTCTTCTGTTTCCTATTTATATTCCTATTTTACCTCCTCAATTTAGCATTATGGACAGGGAAAGACCTAATCTAAAATCTGCACAAAAATATTTTGCCTTCAAATTCATACCGAGATCGTAGCATGCATGGACTCGACTCATATGACTGGCATTTCCATGAAAAAGATTGTGGGCCGAAAATGGGTGATCACTGTACATTTCTCTTCTGTTTCCTATTTATATTTCTATTTTACCTCCTCAATTTAGCATTATGGACAGGGAAAGAACTAATCAAGGTCTGCACAAAAATATTTTGCCTTCAAATTCATACCGTGATCGTAGCATGCATGTACTCGACTCATATGACTGGGATTTCCATGAAAAAGATTGTGGGCCAAAAATGGGTGATCACTGTACATTTCTCTTCTGTTTCCTATTTATATTTCTATTTTTTCTCCTCAATTTAGCATTATGGACAGGGAAAGACCTAATCTAAGATCTGCACAAAAATATTTTGCCTTCAAATTCATACCGTGATCGTAGCATGCATGGACTCGACTCATATGACTGGGATTTCCATGAAAAAGATTGTGGGCCGAAAATGGGTGATCACTGTACATTTCTCTTCTGTTTACTATTTATATTTATATTTTACCTCCTCAATTTAGCATTATGGACAGGGAAAGACCTAATCTAAAATCTGCTCAAAAATATTTTGCCTTCAAATTCATACCGAGATCGTAGCATGCATGGACTCGACTCATATGACTGGGATTTCCATGAAAAAGATTGTGGGCAGAAAATGGGTGATCACTGTACATTTCTCTTCTGTTTCCTATTTATATTTCTTTTTTACCTCCTCAATTTAGCATTATGGACAGGGAAAGACCTAATCTAAGATCTGCACAAAAATATTTTGCCTTCAAATTCATACCGTGATCGTAGCATGCATGGACTCGACTCATATGACTGGGATTTCCATGAAAAAGATTGTGGGCCGAAAATGGGTGATCACTGTACATTTCTCTTCTGTTTACTATTTATATTTATATTTTACCTCCTCAATTTAGCATTATGGACAGGGAAAGACCTAATCTAAACTCTGCACAAAAATATTTTGCCTTGAAATTCAAACCGTGATCGTAGCATGCATGGACTCGACAAATATGACTGGGATTTCCATGAAAAAGATTGTTGGCGGCAAATGGGTGATCACTGTACATTTCTCTTCTGTTTCCTATTTATATTTATATTTTACCTCCTCAATTTAGCATTATGGACAGGGAAAGACCTAATCTAAACTCTGCACAAAAATATTTTGCCTTGAAATTCAAACCGTGATCGTAGCATGCATGGACTCGACTCATATGACTGGGATTTCCATGAAAAAGATTTTGGGCAGAAAATGGGTGATCACTGTACATTTCTCTTCTGTTTCCTATTTATATTTTAGCTCCTCAATTTAGCATTATCGCCAGTGAAAGACCTAATCTAAGCTCTGCACAAAAATATTTTGCCTTCAAATCCTACCGTGATCGTAGCATGCATGGACTCGACTCATATGACTGGGATTTCCATGAAAAAGATTGTGGGCCAAAAATGGGTGATCACTGTACATTTCTCTTCTGTTTCCTATTTATATTTATATTTTACATCATCAATTTAGCATTATGGACAGGGAAAGACCTAATCTAAGATCTGCACAAAAACATTTTGCCTTCAAATTCATACCGTGATCGTAGCATGCATGGACTCGACTCATATGACTGGGATTTCCATGAAAAAGATTGTGGGCCGAAAATGGGTGATCACTGTACATTTCTCTTCTGTTTCCGATTGATATTTCCATTTTAACTCCCCAATTTAGCATTATGGACAGGGAAAGACCTAATCTAAGCTCTGCAAAAAAATATTTTGCCTTCAAATTCATACCGAGATCGTAGCATGCATGGACTCGACTGATATGACAGGGATTTCCATGAAAAAGATTGTGGGCAGAAAATGGGTGATCACTGTACATTTCTCTTCTGTTTCCTATTTATATTTTAGCTCCTCAATTTAGCATTATGGACAGGGAAAGACCTAATCTAAACTCTGCACAAATATATTTTGCCTTCAAATTCATACCGTGATCGTAGCATGCATGGACTCGACTCATATGACTGGGATTTCCATGAAAAAGATTGTGGGCCGAAAATGGGTGATCACTGTACATTTCTCTTCTGTTTCCTATTTATATTTCTATTTTAGCTCCTCAATTTAGCATTATGGACAGGGAAAGACCTAATCTAAAATCAGCACAAAAATATTTTGCCTTCAAATTCATACCGTGAACGTAGCATGCATGGACTCGACTCATATGACTGGGATTTCCATGAAAAAGATTGTGGGCCGAAAATGCGTGATCACTGTATATTTCTCTTTTGCTTCCTAATTATATTTCTATTTTAACTTTTCAATTTAGCATTATGGACAGGGACAGACCTAATCTAAAATCTGCACAAAAATATTTTGCCTTCAAATTCATACCGTGATCGTAGCATGCATGGACTCGACTCATATGACTGGGATTTCCATGAAAAAGATATTGGGCCGAAAATGGGTGATCACTGTACATTTCTCTTCTGTTTCCTATTTATATTTCTATTTTACCTCCTCAATTTAGCATTATGGACAGGGAATGACATAATCTAAGATCAGCACAAAAATATTTTGCCTCCAAATTCATACCGTGAACGTAGCATGCATGGACTCGACTCATATGACTGGGATTTCCATGAAAAAGATTGTGGGCCGAAAATGGGTGGTCACTGTACATTTCTCTTCTGTTTCCTATTTATATTTCTATTTTACCTCCTCAATTTAGCAATATGGACAGGGAAAGACCTAATCTAAAATCTGCACAAAAATATTTTGCCTTCAAATTCATACCGTGATTTTAGCATGCATGGACTCGACTCATATGACTGGGATTTCCATGAAAAAGATTGTGCGCCGAAAATTGGTGATCACTGTACATTTCTGTTCTGTTTCGTATTCATATTTCTATTTTACCTCCTCAACTTAGCATTATGGACAGGTAAAGACCTAATCTAAGATCTGCACAAAAATATTATGCCTTAAAATTCATACCGTGATTGTAGCATGCATGGACTCGACTCATATGACTGGGATTTCCATGAAAAAAATTGTTGGCGGAAAATGGGTGATCACTGTACATTTCTCTTCTGTTTCCTATTTATATTTATATTTTACCTCCTCAATTTAGCATTATGGACAGGGAAAGACCTAATCTACAATCTGCACAAAAATATTTTGCCTTCAAATTCATACCGTGATCGTAGCATGAATGGACTCGACTCATATGACTGGGATTTCAATGAAAAAGATTGTGGGCTGAAAATGGGTGATCACTGTACATTTCTTTTCTGTTTCCTATTTATATTTATATTTTACCTCCTCAATTTAGGATTATGGACAGGGAAAGACCTAATCTAAGATCTGCACAAAAATATTTTGCCTTCAAATTCATACCGTGATGGTAGCATGCATGGACTCGACTCATATGACTGGGATTTCCATGAAAAAGATTGTGGGCCGAAAATGGGTGATCACTGTACATTTCTCTTCTGTTTCCTATTTATATTTATATTTTACCTCCTCAATTTAGCATTATGGAGAGGGAAAGACCTAATCTAAGTTCTGCACAAAAATATTTTGCCTTCAAATTCATACCTTGATTGTAGCATGCATGGACCCGACTCATATGACTGGAATTTCCATGAAAAAGATTGTGGGCCGAAAATGGGTGATCACTGTACATTTCTCTTCTGTTTACTATTTATATTTATATTTTACCTTCTCAATTTAGCATTATGGACAGGGAAAGACCTAATCTAAAATCTGCACAAAAATATTTTGCCTTCAAATTCTTACCGTGATCGTAGCATGCATGGACTCGACTCATATGACTGGGATTTCCATGAAAAAGATTGTGGGCCGAAAATGGGTGATCACTGTACATATCTCTACTGTTTCCTATTTATATTTCTATTTTACCTCCTCAATTTAGCATTATGGCCAGGGAAAGAGCTAATCTAAGCTCTGCACAAAAATATTTTGCCTTCAAATTTATACCGTGATCGTAGCATGCATGGACTCGACTCATATGACTGGGATTACCATGAAAAATATTGTGGGCCGAAAATGGGTGATCACTGTACATTTCTCTTCTGTTTCCTATTTATATTTCTATTTTACCTCCTCAATTTAGCATTATGGCCAGGGAAAGACATAATCTAAGCTCTGCACAAAAATATTTTGCCTTCAAATTCATACCGTGATCGTAGCATGCATGGACTCGACTCATATGACAGGGATTTCCATGTTAAAGATTGTGGGCCGAAAATGGGTGATCATTGTACATTTCTCTTCTGTTTCCTATTTATATTTATATTTTACCTCCTAAATTTAGCATTATGGACAGGGAAAGAACCAATCTAAAATCTGCACAAAAATATTTTGCCTTCAAATTCATACCGTGATTGTAGCATGCATGGACTCGACTCATATGACTGGGATTTCCATGAAAAAGATTGTGGGCCGAAAATGGGTGATCACTGTATATTTCTCTTCTGTTTCCTATTTATATTTATATTTTACCGCCTCAATTTAGCATTATGGACAGGGAAAGACCTAATCTAAGCTCTGCACAAGAATATTTTGCCTTCAAATTCATACCCTGATCGTAGCATGCATGGACTCGAATCATATGACTGGGATTTCCATGAAAAAGATTGTGGGCCGAAAATGGGTGATCACTGTACATTTCTCGTCTGTTTCCTATTTATATTTATATTTTACTTCCTTCATTTAGCATTTAGGACAGGGAAAGACCTAATGTAAGATCTGCAAAAAACTTATTTTGCCTTCAAATCCATACCGTGATCGTAGCATGCATGGACTTGACTCATATGACTGGGATTTCCATGAAAAAGATTGTAGGCCAAAAATGGGTGATCACTGTACATTTCTCTTCTGTTTCCTATTTATATTTCTATTTTACCTCCTCAATTTAGCATTATGGACAGGGAAAGACCTAATCTGCACAAGAATATTTTGCCTTCAAATTCTACCGTGATCGTAGCATGCATGGACTCATATGACTGGGATTTCCATGAAAAAGATTGCGGGCAGAAAATGGGTGATCACTGTACATTTCTCTTCGGCTTCCTATTTACATTTATATTTTACTTCGTCAATTTAGCATTATGGACAGAGAAAGAACTAATCTAAGCTCTGCACAAAAATATTTTGCCTTCAAATTCATACCGTGATCGTAACATGCATGGACTCGACAAATATGACTGGGATTACCATGAAAAAGATTGTGGGCCGAAAATGGGTGATCACTGTACATTTCTCTTCTGTTTCCTATTTATATTTATATTTTACCTCCTCAATTTAACATTATGGACAGGGAAAGAACTAATCTAAAATCTGCACAAAAATATTTTGCCTTCAAATTCATACCGTGATCGTAGCATGCATGAACACTACTCATATGACTGGGATTTCCATGAAAAAGATTTTGGGGAAAAATGGGTCATCACTGTACATTTCTCTTCTGTTTCCTATTTATATTTCTATTTGACCTCCTCAATTTAGCATTATGGACAGGGAATGACATAATCTAAGATCTGCACAAAAATATTTTGCCTCCAAATTCATACCGTGAATGTAGCATCCATGGATTCGACTCATATGACTGGGATTTCCATGAAAAGATTGTGGCCCGAAATTGGGTGATCACTGTACATTTCTCTTCTGTTTCCTATTTATATTTATATTTTACCTCCTCAATTCAGCATTATGGCCAGGAAAGACCTAATCTAAGCTCTGCATAAAAATATTTTGCCTTCAAATTCATACCGTGATCGTAGCATGCATGGACTCATATGACTGGGATTTCCATGAAAAAGATTGTGGGCAGAAAATGGGTGATCACTGTACATTTCTCTTCGGCTTCCTATTTATATTTATATTTTACTTCGTCAATTTAGCATTATGGACAGGGAAAGAACTAATCTAAGCTCTGCACAAAAATATTTTGCCTTCAAATTCATACCGTGATCGTAGCATGCATGGACTCTACTCATATTACTTGGATTTCAATGAAAAACATTGTGGGCAGAAAATGGGTGATCGCTGTACATTTCTCTTCTGTTTCCTATTTATATTTATATTTTACCTCCTCAATTTAGCATTATGGACAGGGAAACACCTAATCTAAGCTCTGCAGAAAAATATTTTGCCTTCAAATTCATACCGTGATCGTAACATGCATGGACTCGACAAATATGACTGGGAATACCATGAAAAAGATTGTGGGCCGAAAATGGGTGATCACTGTACATTTCTCTTCTGTTTCCTATTTATATTTATATTTTACCTCCTCAATTTAACATTATGGACACGGAAAGAACTAATCTAAAATCTGCACAAAAATATTTTGCCTTCAAATTCATACCGTGATCGTAGCATGCATGAACTCGACTCATATGACTGGGATTTCCATGAAAATGATTGTGGGCCGAAAATGGGTGATCACTGTACATTTCTCTTCTGTTTCCTATTTATAATTATATTTTACCTCCTCAATTTAGCATTATGGACAGGGAAAGACCAAATCGAAGATCTGCACAAAAATATTTTGCCTTCAAATTCATACCGTGATCGTAGGATGCATTGATTCGACTCATATGACTGGGATTTCCATGAAAAAGATTGTGGGCCAAAAATGGGTGATCACTGTACATTTCTCTTCTGTTTCCTATTTATATTTCTATTTTACCTCCTCAATTTAGCATTATGGACAGGGAAAGATCTAACCTAAATCTGCACAAAAATATGCCTTCAAATTCATACCGTGATTGTAGCATGCATGGACTCGACTCATATGACTGGGATTTCCATGAAAAAGATTGTGGGCCGAAATTGGGTGATCACTGTACATTTCTCTTCTGTTTCCTATTTATATTTATATTTTACCTCCTCAATTTAGCATTATGGACAGGGAAAGATCTAACCTAAATCTGCACAAAAATATGCCTTCAAATTCATACCGTGATTGTAGCATGCATGGACTCGACTCATATGACTGGGATTTCCATGAAAAAGATTGTGGCCCGAAAATGGGTGATCACTGTACATTTCTCTTCTGTTTCCTATTTATTTTTCTATTTTACCTCCTCGATTTAGCATTATGGCCAGGGAAAGACCTAATCTAAGCTCTGCACAAAAATATTCTGTCTTCAAATTCATACCGTGATCGTAGCATGCATGGACTCGACTCATATGACTGGGATTTCCATGAAAAAGATTGTTGGCCGAAAATGGGTGATCACTGTACATTTCTGTTCTGTTTACTATTTATATTTATATTTTACGTCCTCAATTTAACATTATGGACAGGGAAAGACCTAATGTAAGCTCTGTACAAAAATATTTTCCCTTCAAATTTATACCGTGATCGTAGCATGCATGGACTCGACTCATATGACTGGGATTTCCATGAAAAAGATTGTGGTCCGAAAATGGGTGGTCACTGTACATTTCTCTTCTGTTTCCTATTTATATTTATATTTTACCTCCTCAATTTAGCATTATGGACAGGGAAAGACCAAATCTAAGATCTGCACAAAAATATTTTGCCTTCAAATTCATACCGTGATCGTAGCATGCATGGACTCGACTCGTATCACTGGGATTTCCATGAAAAAGATTGTGGGCCGAAAATGGGTGGTCACTGTACATTTCTCTTCTGTTTCCTATTAATATTTATATTTTACCTCCTCAATTTAGCATTATGGACAGGGAAAGACCAAATCTAAGATCTGCACAAAAATATTTTGCCTTCAAATTCATACCGTGATCGTAGCATGCATGGACTCGACTCGTATCACTGGGATTTCCATGAAAAAGATTGTGGGCCGAAAATGGGTGGTCACTGTACATTTCGCTTCTGTTTCCTATTTATATTTATATTTTACCTCCTCAATTTAGCATTATGGACAGGGAAAGACCAAATCTAAGATCTGCACAAAAATATTTTGCCTTCAAATTTATACCGTGATCGTAGCATGCATGGACTCGACTCATATGACTGGGATTTCCATGAAAAAGATTGTGGGCCGAAAATGCGTGATCACTGAGTATTTCTCTTTTGTTTCCTATTAATATTTATATTTTACCTCCTCAATTTAGCATTATGGACAGGGAAAGACCAAATCTAAGATCTGCACAAAAATATTTTGCCTTCAAATTCATACCGTGATCGTAGCATGCATGGAGTCGACTCATATGACTGGGATTTCTATGAAAAAGATTGTGGGCCGAAAATGCGTGATCACTGTGTATTTCTCTTTTGTTTCCAATTTATATTTCTATTTTACCTCCTCAATTTAGCATTATGGACAGGGAAAGAGCTAATCTAAGATCTGCACAAAAATATTTTGCCTTCAAATTCATACCGTGATCGTAGCATGCATGGACTCGACTCATATGACTGGGATTTCCATGAAAAAGATTTTGGGCAGAAAATGGGTGATCACTGTACATTTCTCTTCTGTTTCCAATTTATATTTCTATTTTACCTCCTCAATTTAGCATTATGGACAGGGAAAGAGCTAATCTAAGATCTGCACAAAAATATTTTGCCTTCAAATTCATACCGTGATCGTAGCATGCATGGACTCGACTCATATGACTGGGATTTCCATGAAAAAGATTGTGCGCCGAAAATTGGTGATCACTGTACATTTCTGTTCTGTTTCGTATTCATATTTCTATTTTACCTCCTCAACTTAGCATTATGGACAGGGAAAGACCTAATCTAAAATCTGCACAAAAATATTATCCCTTCAAATTCATACCGTGATTGTAGCATGCATGGACTCGACTCATATGACTGGGATTTCCATGAAAAAGATAGTGGGCCGAAAATGCGTGATCACTGTATATTTCTCTTTTGTTTCCTATTTATATTTCTATTTTACCTCCTCAATTTAGCATTATGGACAGTTAAAGACCTAATCTAAGAGCTGCACAAAAATATTTTGCCTTCAAATTCATACCGTGATTGTTGCATGGATGGACTCGACTCATATGACTGGGATTTCCATGAAAAAGATTGTGCCCCGAAAATGGGTGATCACTGTACATTTCTGTTCTGTTTCGGATTCATATTTCTATTTTACCTCCTCAATTTAGCATAATGGACAGGGACAGACCTAATCTAAAATCTGCACAAAAATATTTTGCCTTCAAATTCATACTGTGATCGTAGCATGCATGGACTCGACTCATATGACTGGGATTTCCATGAAAAAGATTGTGGGCCGAAAATGGGTGATCAATGTACATTTCTATTCTGTTTCCTATTTATATTTATATTTAACTTCCTCAATTTAGCATTATGGCCAGGGAAAGACCTAATCTAATTTCTGCACAAAAATATTTTGCCTTCAAATTCATACCGTGATCGTAGCATGCATGGACTCGACTCATATGACTGGGATTTCCATGAAAAAGATTGTGCCCCGAAAATGGGTGATCACTGTACATTTCTCTTCTGTTTCCTATTTATATTTCTATTTTACCTCCTCAATTTAGCATTATGGACAGGGAAAAACCTAATCTAAAATCTGCACAAAAATATTTTGCCTTTAAATTGATACCGTGATCGTAGCATGCATGGACTCGACTCATATGACTGGGATTTCCATGAAAAAGATTGTACGCCGAAAATGGGTGATCACTGTACATTTCTCTTCTGTTTCCTATTTATATTTATATTTTACCTACTCAATGTAGCATTATGGACAGGGAAAGACCTAATCTAAAATCTGCACAAAAATATTTTGCCTTCAAATTCATACCTTGATTGTAGCATGCATGGACTCGACTCATATGACTGGGATTTCGATGAAAAATATTGTGCGCAGAAAATTGGTGATCACTGTACATTTCTGTTCTGTTTCGGATTCATATTTCTATTTTACCTCCTCAACTTAGCATTATGGATAGGGAAAGACCTAATGCAAGCTCTGCACAAAAATATTTTGCCTTCAAATTCATACCGTGATCGTAGCATGCATGGACTCGACTCATATGACTGGGATTTCCATGAAAAAGATTGTGGGCCGAAAATGGGTGATCACTGTACATTTCTCTTCTGTTTCCTATTTATATTTCTATTTTACGTCCTCAATTTAGCATTATGGACAGGGAAAGAACTAATCTAAGCTCTGCACAAAAATATTTTGCCTTCAAATTAATACCGTGATCGTAGCATCCATGGACTCGACTCATATGACTTGGATTTCAATGAAAAAGATTGAAGGCCGAAAATGGGTGATCACTGTACATTTCTCTTCTGTTTACTATTTATATTTCTATTTTACCTCCTCAATTTAGCATTATGGACAGGGAAAGACCTAATCTAAAATCTGCACAACAATATTTTGCCTTCAAATTAATACCGTGATCGTAGCATGCATGGACTCGACTCATATGACTGGGATTTCCATGAAAAAGATTGTGGGCCGAAAATGGGTGATCACTGTACATTTCTCTACTGTTTCCTATTTATATTTATATTTTACCTCCTCAATTTAGCATTATTGCCAGTGAACGACCTAATCTAAGCTCTGCACAAAAATATTTTGCCTTCAAATTCATACCGTGATCGTAGCATGCATGGACTCGACTCATATGCCTGGGATTTCCATGAAAAAATTGTGGGCCGAAAACGGGTGATCACTGTACATTTCTCTTCTGTTTCCTATTTATATTTTACTTCCTCAATTTGCATTATGGACAGGCAAAGACCTAATCTAAAATCTGCACAAAAATATTTTGCTTTCAAATTTATACCGTGATCGTAGCATGCATAGACTCGACTCATGTGACTGGGATTTCAATGAAAAAGATTGTGTGCCGAAAATGGGTGATCACTGTACATTTCCCTACTGTTTCCTATTTATATTTTACTTCCTCAATTTGCATTATGGACAGGGAAAGACCTAATCTAAAATCTGCACAAAAATATTTTGCCTTCAGATTCATACCGTGATCGTAGCATGCATGCACTCGACTCATATGACTGGGATTTCCATGAAAAAGATTGTGGGCCGAAAATGGGTGATCACGGTACATTTTTCTTCTGTTTCCTATTTATATTTATATTTTACCTCCTCAATTTAGCATTATGGACAGGGAAAGACCTAATCTAAGATCTGCACAAAAATATTTTGCCTTCAAATTCGTACCGTGATCGTAGCATGCATGGCCTCGACTCATATGACTGGGATTTCCATGAAAAAGATTGTCGGCCGAAAATGGGTGATCACTGTTCATTTCTCTTCTGTTTCCTATTTATATTTATATTTTACTTCCTTCATTTAGCATTATGGACAGGGAAAGACCTAATCTAAGCTCTGCACAAGAATATTTTGCCTTCAAATTCATACCGTGATCGCAGCATGCATGGACTCGACTCATATGACTGGGATTTGCATGAAAAAGATTGTGGGCCGAAAATGGGTGATCACTGTACATATCTCTTCTGTTTCCTTTTTATATTTATATTTTATCTCCTCAATTTGCCATTATTGTCAGGGAAAGACCCAATCTAAGATCTGCACAAAAATATTTTGCCGTCAAATTCATATCGTAGCATGCATGGACTCGGCTCATATGACTGGGATTTCCATGAAAAAGATTGTGGGCAGAAAATGGGTAATCACTGTACATTTCTCTTCTGTTTCCTATTTATATTTCTATTTTACATCCTCAATTTAGCATTATGGACAGGGAAAGACCTAATACGAGATCTTCAAAAAAATATTTTGCCTTCAAATTCATACCGTGATCGTAGCATGCATGGACTCGACTCATATGACTGGGATTTCCATGAAAAAGATTGTGGGCCGAAAATGGGTGATCACTGTACATTTCTGTACTGTTTCCTATTTATATTTCCATTTTACCAACACAATTTAACATTATGGACAGGGAATGACCTAATCAAAGATCTGTAAAAAAATATTTTCCCTTCAAATGCATACCGTGATCGTAGCATGCATGGACTCGACTCATATGACTGGTATTTCCATGAAAAAGATTGTGGGCCGAAAATGGGTGATCACTGTACATTTCTCTTCTGTTTTAATATTTATATTTATATTTTACATCGTAAATTTAGCATTATGGCCAGGGAAAGACCTAATCTAAGATCTGCACAAAAATATTTTGCCTTCAAATTCATACCGTGATCGTAGCATGCATGGACTCGACTCATATGACTGGGATTTCTATGAAAAAGATTGTGGGCCGAAAATGGGTGATCACTGTACATTTCTCTTCTGTTTCCTATTTATATTTATATTTTACCTCCTCAATTTATCATTATGGACAGGGAAAGACCTAATCTAAGATCTGCACAAAAATATTTTGCCCTCAAATTTATACCGTCATCGTAGCATGCATGGACTCGACTCATATGACTGGGATTTGAATGAAAAAGATTGTGGGCTGAAAATGGGTGATCACTGTACATTTCTATTCTGTTTCCTATTTATTAACTTCCTCAATTTAGCATTATGGCCTGGGAAAGACCTAATCTAATTTCTGCTCAAAAATATTTTGCCTTCAAATTCATCCCGTGACCGTAGCATGCATGGACTCGACTCATATGACTGGGATTTCCATGAAAAAGATTGTGGGCCGAAAATGAATGATGACTGTACATTTCTCTTCTGTTTCCTATTTATATTTCTATTTTACTTCCTCAATTTAGCATTATGGACAGGGAAAGACCTAATCTGAAATCTTCACAAAAATATTTTGCCTTGAAAACAATACCGTGATCGTAGCATGCATGGACTCGACTCATATGACTGGGATTTCCATGAAAAAGATTGTGGCCGGAAAATGGGTGATCACTGTACATTTCTCTTCTGTTTCCTATTTATATTTATATTTTACCTCCTCAATTTAGCATTATGGACAGGGAAAGACCTAATCTAAAATCTGCACAAAAATATTTTGCCTTCAAATTCATACCGTGATCGTAGCATGCATGGACTCGACTCATATGACTGGGATTTCCATGAAAAAGATTGTGGGCACAAAATGGGAGATCACTGTACATTTCTCTTCTGTTTCGTATTCAAATTTCTATTTTACCTCCTGAATTTAGCATTATGGACAGGGAAAGACCTAATCTAAAATCTGCACAAAAATATTATGCCTTCAAATTCATACCGTGATTGTAGCATGCATGGACTCGACTCATATGACTGGGATTTCCATGAAAAAGATTGTGCGCCGAAAATGGGTGATCACTGTACATTTGTCTGCTGTTTCCTATTTATATTTCTATTTTATCTCCTCAATTTAGCATTATGGACAGGGAAAGACCTAATCTAATATCTGAACAAAAATATTTTGCCTTCAAATTCATACCGTGATCGTAGCATGCATGGACTCGACTCATATGACAGGGATTTCCATGAAAAAGATTGTGGGCCGAAAATGGGTGATCACTGTACATTTCTCTTCTGTTTCCTATTTATATTTATATTTTACCTCCTCAATTTAGCATTATGGACAGGGAAAGACCTAATCTAAAATCTGCACACAAATATTTTGCCTTCAAATTCATACCGTGATCGTAGCATGCATGGACTCGACTCATATGACTGGGATTTCCATGAAAAAGATTGTGGGCCGAAAATAGGTGATCACTGTACATTTCTCTTCTGTTTCCTATTTATATTTCTATTTTACCTCCTCAATTTAGCATTATGGACAGGGAAAGACCTAATCTAAAATCTGCACAAAAATATTTTGCCTTCAAATTCATACCGTGATCGTAGCATGCATTGACTCGACTCATATGACTGGGATTTCCACGAAAAAGATTGTGGGCCGAAAATAGGTGATCACTGTACATTTCTCTTCTGTTTCCTATTTATATTTATATTTTACCTCCTCAATTTAGCATTATGGACAGGGAATGACCAAATCTAAGATCTACACAAAAATATTTTGCCTCCAAATTCATACCGTGAACGTTGCATGCATGGACTCGACTCATATGACTGGGATTTCCATGAAAAAGATTGTGGGCCGAAAATGGGTGGTCACTGTACATTTCTCTTCTGTTTCCTATTTATATTTATATTTACCTCCTCAATTTAGCATTATGGACAGGGAAAGACCTAATCTAAAATCTGCACAAAAATATTTTGCCTTCAATTCATACCGTGATCGTAACATGCATGGACTCGACTCATATGACTGCGATTTCCATGAAAATGATTGTGGGCCGAAAATAGGTGATCACTGTACATTTCTCTTCTGTTTCCTATTTATATTTCTATTTTACCTCCTCAATTTAGCATTATGGACAGGGAATGACCAAATCTAAGATCCTAACAAAAATATTTTGCCTTCAAATTCATACCAAGATCGTAGCATGCATTGACTCGACTCATATGACTGGGATTTCCATGAAAAAGATTGTGGGCGGAAAATGCGTGATCACTGTACATTACTCTTCTGTTTCCTATTTATATTTATATTTTACCTCCTCAATTTAGCATTTTGGACAGGGAAAGACATAATCTAAGATCTCCACAAAAATATTTTGCCTTCAAATTCATACCAAGATCGTAGCATGCATGGACTCGACTCATATGACTGGGATTTCCATGAAAAAGATTGTGGGCCGAAAATGGGTGATCACTGTACATTACTCTTCTGTTTCCTATTTATATTTATATTTTACCTCCTCAATTTAGCATTTTGGACCGGGAAAGACATAATCTAACATCTCCACAAAAATATTTTGCCTTCAAATTCATACCAAGATCGTAGCATGCATGGACTCGACTCATATGACTGGGATTTCCATGAAAAAGATTGTGGGCAGAAAATGGTTGATCACTGTACATTTCTCTTCTGTTTCCTATTTATATTTCTATTTTACCTCCTCAATTTAGCATTATGGACAGGGAAAGACCTAATCTAAGATCTGCACAAAAATATTTTGCCTTCAAATTCATACAGTGATCGTAGCATGCATGGACACGACTCATATGACTGGGATTTCCATGAAAAAGATTGTGTGCAGAATTAGGGTGATCACTGTATATTTCTCTTCTGTTTCTTATTTATATTTCTATTTTACCTCCTCAATTTAGCATTATGGACAGGGAAAGACCTCATCTAAGATCTGCACAAAAATATTTTGCCTTAAAATTCATACCGTGATCGTAGCATGCATGGACTCGTCTCATATGACTGGAATTTCCATGAAAAAATTGTGGGCCGAAAATGGTTGATCACTGTACATTTCTCTTCTGTTTCCTATTTATATTTCTATTTTACCTCCTCAATTTATCATTATGGCCAGGGAAAGACCTAATCTAAGCTCTGCACAAAAATGTTTTGCCTTCAAATTCGTACCGTGATCGTAGCATGCATGGACTCGACTCATATGACTGGGATTTCCATGAAAAAGATTTTGGGCCGAAAATGGGTGAACACTGTACATTTCTCTTCTGTTTCCTATTTATATTACTATTTTACCTCCTCAATTTAGCATTATGGACAGGGAAAGACCTAATCTAAGATCTGCACAAAAATATTTTGCCTTCAAATTCATACCGTGGTCGTAGCATGCATGGAATCGACTCACAGGACTGGGATTTCCATGAAAAAGATTGAGGGCCGAAAATGGGTGATCACTGTACATTTCTCTTCTGTTTCGTATTCATATTTCTATTTTAACTCCTCAATTTAGCATTATGGACAGGGAAAGAACTAATCTAAAATCTGCACAAAATTATTATGCATTCAAATTCATACCGTGATTGTAGCATGCATGGACTCGACTCATATGACTGGGATTTCCATAAAAAAGATTGTGCGCCGAAAATGGGTGATCACTGAACATTTCTGTTCTGTTTCGTATTCATATTTTTATTTTACCTCCTCAATTTAGCATTATGGACAGGTAAAGACTGAATCTAAAATGTGCACAAAAATATTGTGCCTTCAAATTCATACCGTGATTGTAGCATGCATGGACTCGACTCATATGACTGGGATTTCCATGAAAAAGATTGTGGGCAGAAAATGGTTGATCACTGTACATTTCTCTTCTGTTTCCTATTTATATTTCTATTTTACCTCCTCAATTTAGCATTATGGACAGGGAAAGACCTAATCTAAGATCTGCACAAAAATATTTTGCCTTCAAATTCATACAGTGATCGTAGCATGCATGGACACGACTCATATGACTGGGATTTCCATGAAAAAGATTGTGTGCAGAATTAGGGTGATCACTGTACATTTCTCTTCTGTTTCTTATTTATATTTCTATTTTACCTCCTCAATTTAGCATTATGGACAGGGAAAGACCTCATCTAAGATCTGCACAAAAATATTTTGCCTTAAAATTCATACCGTGATCGTAGCATGCATGGACTCGTCTCATATGACTGGAATTTCCATGAAAAAATTGTGGGCCGAAAATGGTTGATCACTGTACATTTCTCTTCTGTTTCCTATTTATATTTCTATTTTACCTCCTCAATTTAGCATTATGGACAGGGAAAGACCTAATCTAAGATCTGCACAAAAATATTTTGCCTTCAAATTCATACAGTGATCGTAGCATGCATGGACTCGACTCATATGACTGGGATTTCCATGAAAAAGATTGTGGGCCGAAAATGGGTGAACGCTGTACATTTCTCTTCTGTTTCCTATTTATATTTCTATTTTACCTCCTCAATTAAGCATTATGGACAGTGTAAGACATAATCTAAGCTCTGCACAAAAATATTTTGCCTTCAAATTCATACCGTGATCGTAGCATGCATGGACTCGACTCATATGACTGGGATTTCCATGAAAAAGATTGTGGGCCGAAAATGGGTGACCACTGTACATTTCTCTTCTGTTTCCTATTTATATTTATATTTTACCTACTTAATTTAGCATTATAGACAGAGAAAGACCTAATCTAATATATGCACAAAAATATTTTACCTTCAAATTCATTCCGTGAACGTAGAATGCATGGACTCGACTCATATGACTGGGATTTCCATGAAAAAGATTGAGGGCCGAAAATGGGTGATCACTGTACATTTCTCTTCTGTTTCCTATTTATATTTCTATTTTACCTCCTCAATTTAGCATTATGGACAGGGAAAGACATAATCTAAGCTCTGCACAAAAATATTTTGCCTTCAAATTCATACCGTGATCGTAGCATGCATGGACTCGACTCATATGACTGGGATTTCCACGAAAAATATTGTGGGCAGAAAATGGGTGATCACTGTACATTTCTCTTCTGTTTCCTATTTATATTTCTATTTTACCTCCTCAATTTAGCATTATGGACAGGGAAAGACCTAATCTGAAATCTGCACAAAAATATTTTGCCTTCAAATTCATACCGTGATCGTAGCATGCATGGACTCGACTCATATGACTGGGATTTCCATGAAAAAGATTGTGGGCCGAAAATGGGTGATCACTGTACATTTCTCTTCTGTTTCCTATTTATATTTTACCTCCTCAATTTAGCATTATGGACAGGGAAAGACCAAATCTAAGATCTGCACAAAAATATTTTGCCTTCAAATTCATACCGTGCATGCATGGACTCGACTCATATGACTGGGATTTCCATGAAAAAGATTGTGGGCCGAAAATGGGTGACCACTGTACATTTCTCTTCTGTTTCCTATTTATATTTATATTTTACCTACTTAATTTAGCATTATAGACAGAGAAAGACCTAATCTAATATATGCACAAAAATATTTTGCCTTCAAATTCATACCGTGAACGTAGAATGCATGGACTCGACTCATATGACTGGGATTTCCATGAAAAAGATTGTGGGCCGAAAATGGGTGATCACTGTACATTTCTCTTCTGTTTCCTATTTATATTTATATTTTACCTCCTCAATTTAGCATTATAGACAGGGAAAGACCTAATCTAAAATCTTCACAAAAATATTTTGCCTTGAAATTCATACCATGATCGTAGCATGCATGGACTCGACTCATATGACTGGGATTTCCATGAAAAAGATTTTGGGCAGAAAATGGGTGATCACTGTATATTTCTCTTCTGTTTCCTATTTATATTTATATTTTACCTCCTCAATTTAGCATTATGGACAGGGAAAGACCTAATCTGACATATGCACAAAAATATTTTGCCTTCAAATTCATACCGTGCATGCATGGACTCGACTCATATGACTGGGATTTCCATGAAAAAGATTGTGGGCCGAAAATGGGTGACCACTGTACATTTCCATTCTGTTTCCTATTTATATTTATATTTTACCTACTTAATTTAGCATTATAGACAGAGAAAGACCTAATCTAATATATGCACAAAAATATTTTGCCTTCAAATTCATACCGTGAACGTAGAATGCATGGACTCGACTCATATGACTGGGATTTCCATGAAAAAGATTGAGGGCCGAAAATGGGTGATCACTGTACATTTCTCTTCTGTTTCCTATTTATATTTATATTTTACCTCCTCAATTTAGCATTGTGGACAGGGAAAGACCTAATCTGAAATCTTCACAAAAATATTTTGCCTTCAAATTCATACCGTGATCGTAGCATGCATTGATTCGACTCATATGACTGGGTTTTCCATGAAAAAGATTTTGGGCAGAAAATGGGTGATCACTGTACATTTCTCTTCTGTTTCCTATTTATATTTCTATTTTACCTCCTCAATTTAGCATTATGGACAGGGAAAGACATAATCTGACATATGCACAAAAATATTTTGCCTTCAAATTCATACCGTGCATGCATGGACTCGACTCATATGACTGGGATTTCCATGAAAAAGATTGTGGGCCGAAAATGGGTGATCACTGTACATTTCTCTTCTGTTTCCTATATATATTTTACCTCCTCAATTTAGCATTATGGACAGGGAAAGACCTAATCTAAAATCTGCACAAAAATATGTTGCCTTCAAATTCATACCGTGATCGTAGCATGCATGGACTCGACTCATATGACTGGGATTTCCATGAAAAAGATTGAGGGCCGAAAATGGGTGATCACTGTACATTTCTCTTCTGATTCCTATTTATATTTCTATTTTACCTGCTCAATTTAGCATTATGGACAGGGAAAGACCTAATCTAAAATCTGCACAAAAATATTTTGCCTTCAAATTCATACTGTGAGCGTAGCATGCATTGACTCGACTCATATGACTGGGACTTCCATGAAAAAGATTGTGGCCCGAAAATGGGTGATCACTGAACATTTCTCTTCTGTTTCCTATTTATATTTATATTTTACCTCCTCAATTTAGTATTATGGACAAGGAAAGACCTATTCTAAGATCTGCACAAAAATATTTTGCCTTCAAATTCATGCCGTGATCGTAGCATGCATGGACTCGACTCATATGACTGGGATTTCCATGAAAAAGATTGTGGGCCGAAAATGGGTGATCACTGTACATTTCTCTTCTGTTTCCTATTTATATTTATATTTTACCTCCTCAATTTAGCATTATGGACAGCGAAAGACATATTCTAAGATCTGCACAAAAATATTTTGCCTTCAAATACATACCGTGATCGTAGCATGCATAGACTCGACTCATATGACTGGGATTTCCATGAAAAAGATTGTGGGCCGAAAATGGGTGATCACTGTACATTTCTCTTCTGTTTCCTATTTATATTATATTTTACCTCCTCAATTTAGCATTATGGACAGGGAAAGACGAAATCTAAGATCTGCACAAAAATATTTAGCCTTCAAATTCATACCGTTATCGTAGCATGCATTGACTCGACTCATATGACTGGGATTTCCATGAAAAAGATTGTGGGCCGAAAATGGGTGATCACTGTACATTTCTCTTCTCTTTCCTATATATATTTTACCTCCTCAATTTAGCATTATGGACAGGGAAAGACCTAATCTAAAATCTGCACAAAAATATGTTGCCTTCAAATTCATACCGTGATCGTAGCATGCATGGACTCGACTCATATGACTGGGATTTCCATGAAAAAGATTGAGGGCCGAAAATGGGTGATCACTGTACATTTCTCTTCTGATTCCTATTTATATTTCTATTTTACCTCCTCAATTTTGCATTATGGACAGGGAAAGACCAAATCTAAGATCTGCACAAAAATATTTAGCCTTCAAATTCATACCGTTATCGTAGCATGCATTGACTCGACTCATATGACTGGGATTTCCATGAAAAAGATTGTGGGCCGAAAATGGGTGATCACTGTACATTTCTCTTCTGTTTCCTATTTATATTTCTATTTTACCTGCTCAATTTAGCATTATGGACAGGGAAAGACCTAATCTAAAATCTGCACAAAAATATTTTGCCTTCAAATTCATACTGTGAGCGTAGCATGCATTGACTCGACTCATATGACTGGGACTTCCATGAAAAAGATTGTGGCCCGAAAATGGGTGATCACTGAACATTTCTCTTCTGTTTCCTATTTATATTTATATTTTACCTCCTCAATTTAGTATTATGGACAAGGAAAGACCTATTCTAAGATCTGCACAAAAATATTTTGCCTTCAAATTCATGCCGTGATCGTAGCATGCATGGACTCGACTCATATGACTGGGATTTCCATGAAAAAGATTGTGGGCCGAAAATGGGTGATCACTGTACATTTCTCTTCTGTTTCCTATTTATATTTATATTTTACCTCCTCAATTTAGCATTATGGACAGCGAAAGACATATTCTAAGATCTGCACAAAAATATTTTGCCTTCAAATACATACCGTGATCGTAGCATGCATAGACTCGACTCATATGACTGGGATTTCCATGAAAAAGATTGTGGGCCGAAAATGGGTGATCACTGTACATTTCTCTTCTGTTTCCTATTTATATTATATTTTACCTCCTCAATTTAGCATTATGGACAGGGAAAGACCTAATCTAAAATCTGCACAAAAATATTTTGCCTTCAAATTCATACCGTGATCGTAGAATGCATTCACTCGACTCATATGACTGGGATTTCCATTAAAAAGATTGCGGGTCGAAAATCGGTGATCACTGTACATTTCTCTTCTGTTTCCTATTTATATTTTACCTCCTCAATTTAGCATTATGGACAGGGAATGACCTAATCTAAGATCTGCACAAAAATATTTTGCCTTCAAATTCATACCGTGGTCGTAGCATGCATGGACTCGACTCATATGACTGGGATTTCCATGAAAAAGGTTGTCAGCCGAAAATGGGTGGTCACTGTACATTTCTCTTTTGTTTCCTATTTATATTTATATTTTACCTCCTCAATTTAGCATTGTGGACAGGGAAAGACCTAATCTGACATATGCACAAAAATATTTTGCCTTCAAATTCATAGCGTGAACGTAGAATGCATGGACTCGACTCATATGACTGGGATTTCCATGAAAAAGATTCTGGGCCGAAAATGGGTGATCACTGTACATTTCTCTTCTGTTTACTATTTCTATTTCTATTTTACCTCCTCAATTTAGTATTATGGACAGGGAAAGACCAAATCTAAGATCTGCACAAAAATATTTTGCCTTCAAATTCATACCGTGATCGTAGCTCATGGACTCGACTCATATGACTGGAATTTCCATGAAAAAATTGTGGGCAGAAAATGGTTGATCACTGTACATTTCTCTTCTGTTTCCTATTTATATTTATATTTTACCTCCTCAATTTAGCATTTTGGACCGGGAAAGACATAATCTAACATCTCCACAAAAATATTTTGCCTTCAAATTCATACCAAGATCGTAGCATGCATGGACTCGACTCATATGACTGGGATTTCCATGAAAAAGATTGTGGGCAGAAAATGGTTGATCACTGTACATTTCTCTTCTGTTTCCTATTTATATTTCTATTTTACCTCCTCAATTTAGCATTATGGACAGGGAAAGACCTAATCTAAGATCTGCACAAAAATATTTTGCCTTCAAATTCATACAGTGATCGTAGCATGCATGGACACGACTCATATGACTGGGATTTCCATGAAAAAGATTGTGTGCAGAATTAGGGTGATCACTGTATATTTCTCTTCTGTTTCTTATTTATATTTCTATTTTACCTCCTCAATTTAGCATTATGGACAGGGAAAGACCTCATCTAAGATCTGCACAAAAATATTTTGCCTTAAAATTCATACCGTGATCGTAGCATGCATGGACTCGTCTCATATGACTGGAATTTCCATGAAAAAATTGTGGGCCGAAAATGGTTGATCACTGTACATTTCTCTTCTGTTTCCTATTTATATTTCTATTTTACCTCCTCAATTTATCATTATGGCCAGGGAAAGACCTAATCTAAGCTCTGCACAAAAATGTTTTGCCTTCAAATTCGTACCGTGATCGTAGCATGCATGGACTCGACTCATATGACTGGGATTTCCATGAAAAAGATTTTGGGCCGAAAATGGGTGAACACTGTACATTTCTCTTCTGTTTCCTATTTATATTACTATTTTACCTCCTCAATTTAGCATTATGGACAGGGAAAGACCTAATCTAAGATCTGCACAAAAATATTTTGCCTTCAAATTCATACCGTGGTCGTAGCATGCATGGAATCGACTCACAGGACTGGGATTTCCATGAAAAAGATTGAGGGCCGAAAATGGGTGATCACTGTACATTTCTCTTCTGTTTCGTATTCATATTTCTATTTTAACTCCTCAATTTAGCATTATGGACAGGGAAAGAACTAATCTAAAATCTGCACAAAATTATTATGCATTCAAATTCATACCGTGATTGTAGCATGCATGGACTCGACTCATATGACTGGGATTTCCATAAAAAAGATTGTGCGCCGAAAATGGGTGATCACTGAACATTTCTGTTCTGTTTCGTATTCATATTTTTATTTTACCTCCTCAATTTAGCATTATGGACAGGTAAAGACTGAATCTAAAATGTGCACAAAAATATTGTGCCGTCAAATTCATACCGTGATTGTAGCATGCATGGACTCGACTCATATGACTGGGATTGCCATGAAAAAGATTGTGGGCAGAAAATGGTTGATCACTGTACATTTCTCTTCTGTTTCCTATTTATATTTCTATTTTACCTCCTCAATTTAGCATTATGGACAGGGAAAGACCTAATCTAAGATCTGCACAAAAATATTTTGCCTTCAAATTCATACAGTGATCGTAGCATGCATGGACACGACTCATATGACTGGGATTTCCATGAAAAAGATTCTGTGCAGAATTAGGGTGATCACTGTACATTTCTCTTCTGTTTCCTATTTATATTTCTATTTTACCTCCTCAATTTAGCATTATGGACAGGGAAAGACATAATCTAAGCTCTGCACAAAAATATTTTGCCTTCAAATTCATACCGTGATCGTAGCATGCATGGACTCGACTCATATGACTGGGATTTCCACGAAAAATATTGTGGGCAGAAAATGGGTGATCACTGTACATTTCTCTTCTGTTTCCTATTTATATTTCTATTTTACCTCCTCAATTTAGCATTATGGACAGGGAAAGACCTAATCTGAAATCTGCACAAAAATATTTTGCCTTCAAATTCATACCGTGATCGTAGCATGCATGGACTCGACTCATATGACTGGGATTTCCATGAAAAAGATTGTGGGCCGAAAATGGGTGATCACTGTACATTTCTCTTCTGTTTCCTATTTATATTTTACCTCCTCAATTTAGCATTATGGACAGGGAAAGACCTAATGTAAAATCTGCACAAAAATATGTTGCCTTCAAATTCATACCGTGATCGTAGCATGCATGGACTCGACTCATATGACTGGGATTTCCATGAAAAAGATTGTGGGCCGAAAATGGGTGATCACTGTACATTTCTCTTCTGATTCCTATTTATATTTCTATTTTACCTCCTCAATTTAACATTATGGACAGGGAAAGACCAAATCTAAGAACTGCACAAAAATATTTAGCCTTCAAATTCATACCGTGATCGTAGCATGCATTGACTCGACTCATATGACTGGGATTTCCATGAAAAAGATTGTGGGCAGAAAATGGGTGATCACTGTACATTTCTCTTCTGTTTCCTATTTATATTTCTATTTTACCTCCTCAGTTTAGCATTATGGACAGGGTAAGACCTAATCTAAGATCTGCACAAAAATATTTTGCCTTCAAATTCATACCGTGCATGCATGGACTCGACTCATATGACTGGGATTTCCATGAAAAAGATTGTGGGCCGAAAATGGGTGACCACTGTACATTTCTCTTCTGTTTCCTATTTATATTTATATTTTACCTACTTAATTTAGCATTATAGACAGAGAAAGACCTAATCTAATATATGCACAAAAATATTTTGCCTTCAAATTCATACCGTGAACGTAGAATGCATGGACTCGACTCATATGACTGGGATTTCCATGAAAAAGATTGAGGGCCGAAAATGGGTGATCACTGTACATTTCTCTTCTGTTTCCTATTTATATTTATATTTTACCTCCTCAATTTAGCATTATGGACAGGGAAAGACATAATCTGACATATGCACAAAAATATTTTGCCTTCAAATTCATACCGTGCATGCATGGACTCGACTCATATGACTGGGATTTCCATGAAAAAGATTGTGGGCCGAAAATGGGTGATCACTGTACATTTCTCTTCTGTTTCCTATATATATTTTACCTCCTCAATTTAGCATTATGGACAGGGAAAGACCTAATCTAAAATCTGCACAAAAATATGTTGCCTTCAAATTCATACCGTGATCGTAGCATGCATGGACTCGACTCATATGACTGGGATTTCCATGAAAAAGATTGAGGGCCGAAAATGGGTGATCACTGTACATTTCTCTTCTGATTCCTATTTATATTTCTATTTTACCTCCTCAATTTTGCATTATGGACAGGGAAAGACCAAATCTAAGATCTGCACAAAAATATTTAGCCTTCAAATTCATACCGTTATCGTAGCATGCATTGACTCGACTCATATGACTGGGATTTCCATGAAAAAGATTGTGGGCCGAAAATGGGTGATCACTGTACATTTCTCTTCTGTTTCCTATTTATATTTCTATTTTACCTGCTCAATTTAGCATTATGGACAGGGAAAGACCTAATCTAAAATCTGCACAAAAATATTTTGCCTTCAAATTCATACTGTGAGCGTAGCATGCATTGACTCGACTCATATGACTGGGACTTCCATGAAAAAGATTGTGGCCCGAAAATGGGTGATCACTGAACATTTCTCTTCTGTTTCCTATTTATATTTATATTTTACCTCCTCAATTTAGTATTATGGACAAGGAAAGACCTATTCTAAGATCTGCACAAAAATATTTTGCCTTCAAATTCATGCCGTGATCGTAGCATGCATGGACTCGACTCATATGACTGGGATTTCCATGAAAAAGATTGTGGGCCGAAAATGGGTGATCACTGTACATTTCTCTTCTGTTTCCTATTTATATTTATATTTTACCTCCTCAATTTAGCATTATGGACAGCGAAAGACATATTCTAAGATCTGCACAAAAATATTTTGCCTTCAAATACATACCGTGATCGTAGCATGCATAGACTCGACTCATATGACTGGGATTTCCATGAAAAAGATTGTGGGCCGAAAATGGGTGATCACTGTACATTTCTCTTCTGTTTCCTATTTATATTATATTTTACCTCCTCAATTTAGCATTATGGACAGGGAAAGACCTAATCTAAAATCTGCACAAAAATATTTTGCCTTCAAATTCATACCGTGATCGTAGCATGCATGGACACGACTCATATGACTGGGATTTCCATGAAAAAGTTTGTGGGCAGAAAATGGGTGATCAGTGTACATTTCTCTTCTTTTTCCTATTTCTATTTCTATTTTACCTCCTCAATTTAGCATTATGGACAGGGAAAGACCTAATCTAAAATCTGCACAAAAATATTTTGCCTTCAAATTCATACCGTGATCGTAGAATGCATTCACTCGACTCATATGACTGGGATTTCCATTAAAAAGATTGCGGGTCGAAAATCGGTGATCACTGTACATTTCTCTTCTGTTTCCTATTTATATTTCTATTTTACCTCCTCAATTTAGCATTATGGACAGGGAATGACCTAATCTAAGATCTGCACAAAAATATTTTGCCTTCAAATTCATACCGTGGTCGTAGCATGCATGGACTCGACTCATATGACTGGGATTTCCATGAAAAAGGTTGTCAGCCGAAAATGGGTGGTCACTGTACATTTCTCTTTTGTTTCCTATTTATATTTCTATTTTACCTCCTCAATTTAGCATTGTGGACAGGGAAAGACCTAATCTGACATATGCACAAAAATATTTTGCCTTCAAATTCATAGCGTGAACGTAGAATGCATGGACTCGACTCATATGACTGGGATTTCCATGAAAAAGATTCTGGGCCGAAAATGGGTGATCACTGTACATTTCTCTTCTGTTTACTATTTCTATTTCTATTTTACCTCCTCAATTTAGTATTATGGACAGGGAAAGACCAAATCTAAGATCTGCACAAAAATATTTTGCCTTCAAATTCATACCGTGATCGTAGCATGCATGGACTCGACTCATATGACTGGGATTTCCATGAAAAAGATTGTGGGCCGAAAATGGGTGATCACTGTACATTTCTCTTCTGTTTCCTATTTATATTTATATTTTACCTTCTCAATTTAGCATTATGGCCAGGGAAAGACCTAATCTAAGCTCTGCACAAAAATATTTTGCCTCCAAATTCATACCGTGATCGTAGCATGCATGGACTCGGCTCATATGACTGGGATTTCCATGAAAAAGATTGTGGGCCGAAATTGGGTGATCACTGTACATTTCTCTTCTGTTTCCTATGTATATTTCTATTTTACCTCCTCAATTTATCATTATATATAGGGAAAGACCTAATCTAAGATCTGCACAAAAATATTTTTCCTTCAAATTCATACCGTGAACGTAGCATGCATGGACTCGACTCATATGACTGGGATTTCCATGAAAAAGATAGTGGGCCGAAAATGGTAGATCGCTGTAAATTTCTCTTCTGTTTCCTATTTATATTTGTATTTTACCTCCTCAATTTAGCATTATGGACAGGGAAAGACCTAATCTAAGATCTGCACAAAAATATTTTGCCTTCAAATTTATACCGTGATCGTAGCATGCATGGACTCGACTCATAAGACTGGGATTTCCATGAAAAAGATTGTGGGCCGAAAATGGGTGATCACTGTACATTTCTCTTCTGTTTACTATTTATATTTCTATTTTACCTCCTCAATTTAGCATTATGGACAGGGAAAGACCTAATCTAATATCTGCACAAAAATATTTTGCCTTCAAATTCATACCGTGATCGTAGCATGCATGAACTCGACTCATATGACTGGAATTTCCATGAAAAAGATTCTGGGCCGAAAATGGGTGATCACTGTACATTTCTCTTCTGTTTACTATTTATATTTCTATTTTACCTCCTCAATTTAGCATTATGGACAGGGAAAGACCTAATCTAATATCTGCACAAAAATATTTTGCCTTCAAATTCATACCGTGATCGTAGCATGCCTGGAGTCGACTCATATGACTGGGATTTCCATGCAAAAGATTGTGGGCCGAAAATGGGTGATCACTGTACTTTTCTCTTCTGTTTCCTATTTACATTTCTATTTTACCTCCTCAATTCAGCATTATGGACAGGGTAAGACCTAATTTAAAATCTGCACAAAAATATTTTGCCTTCAAATTCATACCGTGATCGTAGCATGCCTGAACTCGACTCATATGACTGGGATTTCCATGAAAAAGATTGTGGGCCGAAAATGGGTGATCACTGTACATTTCTCTTCTGTATTCTATTTATATTTGTATTTTACCTCCTCAATTTAGCATTATGGCCAGGGAAAGACCTAATCTAAGCTCTGCACAAAAATATTTTGCCTTCAAATTCATTCCGTGATCGTAGCATGCATGGACTCAACTCATATGACTTGGATTTCCATGAAAAAGATTGTGGGCCGAAAATGGGTGATCACTGTACATTTCTCTTTTTTTTCCTATTTATATTTCTGTTTTACCTCCTCAATTTAGCATTATGGACAGGGAAAGACCTAATCTAAGATCTGCACAAAAATATTTTGCCTTCAAATTCATACCGTGATTGTAGCATGCATGGACTCGACTCATATGACTGGGATTTCCATGAAAAAGATTGTGGGCCGAAAAGTGGTGATCACTGTACATTTCTCTTCTGTTTCCTATTTATATTTATATTTTACCTCCTCAATTTAGCATTATGGACAGGGAAAGACCTAATCTAAGATCTGCACAAAAATATTTTGCCTTCAAATTCATACCGTGATCGTAGCATGCATGGATTCGACTCATATGACTGGGATTTCCATGAAAAAGATTGTGGGCCGAAAATGGGTGATCACTGTACATTTCTCTTCTGTTTCCTATTTATATTTATATTTTACCTCCTCAATTTAGCATTATGGCCAGGGAAAGACCTAATCTAAGATCTGCACAAAAATATTTTGCCTTCAAATTCATACCGTGATCGTAGCATGCATGGACTCGACTCATATGACTGGGATTTCCATGAAAAAGATTGTGGGCCGAAAATGGGTGATCACTGTACATTTATCTTCTGTTTCCTATTTATATTTATATTTTACCTCCTCAATTTAGCATTATGGACAGGGAAAGACCTAATCTAAGATCTGCACAAAAATATTTTGCCTTCAAATTCATACCGTGATCGTAGCATGCATGGACTCGACTCTTGTGACTGGGATTTCCATGAAAAAGATTGTGGGCCGAAAATCGGTGATCACTGTACATTTCTCTAATGTTTCCTATTTATATTTCTATTTTACCTCCTCAATTACGCATTATGGACATGGAAAGACCTAATCTAAGATCTGCACAAAAATATTTTGCCTTCAAATTCATACCATGATCATAGCATGCATGGACTCGACTCATATGACTGGGATTTCCATGAAAAAGATGGTGGGCCTAGAATGGGTGATCACTGTACATTTCTCTTCTGTTTCCTATTTATATTTAGATTTTACCTCCTCAATTTAGCATTATGGCCAGGGAAAGACCTCATCTAAGATCTGCACAAAAATATTTTGCCTTCAAATTCATACCGTGATCGTAGCATTCATGGACTCAACTCATATGACTGGGATTTCCATGAAAAAGATAGTGGGCAGAAAATGGGTGATCACTGTACATTTCTTTTCTGTTTCCTATTTATATTTCTATTTTACCTCCTCAATTTAGCATTATGGAGAGGGAAAGACCTAATCTAAGATCTGTACAAAAATATTTTGCCTTCAAATTCATACCGTGATCGTAGCATGCATGGACTAGACTCATATGACTGGGATTTCCATGAAAAAGATTGTGGGCAAAAAATGGGTGATCACTGTACATTTCTCTTCTGTTTCCTATTTATATTTATATTTTACCTCCTCCATTTAGCATTATGGACAGGGAAAGACCTAATCTAAGAACTGCACAAAAATATTTTGCCTTCAAATTCATACCGTGATCGTAGCATGCATGGACTCGACTCATATGACTGGGATTTCCATGAAAAAGATAGTGGGCAGAAAATGGGTGATCACTGTATATTTCTTTTCTGTTTCCTATTTATATTTTACCTCCTCAATTTAGCATTATGGAGAGGGAAAGACCTTATCTAAGATCTGCACAAAAATATTTTGCCTTCAAATTCATACCGTGATCGTAGCATGCATGGACTCGACTCATATGACTGGGATTTCCATGAAAAAGATTGTGGGCCGAAAATGGGTGATCACTGTACATTTCTCTTCTGTTTCCTATTTATATTTATATTTTACCTCCTCAATTTAGCATTATGGACAGGGAAAGACCTAATCTAAGCTCGGCACAAAAATATTTTGCCTTCAAATTCATACCGTGAACGTAGCATGCATGGACTCGACTCATATGACTGGGATTTCCATGAAAAAGATGGTGGGCCGAAAATGGGTTATCACTGTACATTTCTCTTCTGTTTCCTATTTATATTTGAATTTTACATCCTCAATTTAGCATTATGGACAGGGAAAGACGTAATCTAAGATCTGCACAAAAATATTTTGCCTTCAAATTCATACCATGATCGTAGCATGCATGGACTCGAATCATATGACTGGGATTTCCATGAAAAACATTGTGGGCCGAGAATGGGTGATCACTGTACATTTCTCTTCTGTTTCCTATTTATATTTATATTTTACCTCCTCAATTTAGCATTATGGACAGGGAAAGACCTAATCTAAGATCTGCACAAAAATATTTTGCCTTCAAATTCATACCGTGATCGTAGCATGCATGGACTCGACTCATATGACTGGGATTTCCATGAAAAAATATTGTGGGCCGAAAATGGGTGATCACTGTACATTTCTCTTCTGTTTCCTATTTATATTTATATTTTACCTCCTCAATTTAGCATTATGGACAGGGAAAGACCTAATCTAATATCTGGACAAAAATATTTTGCCTTCAAATTCATACCGTGATCGTAGCATGCATGGACTCGAATCATATGACTGGGATTTCCATGAAAAAGATTGTGGGCCGAAAATGGGTGATCACTGTACATTTCTCTTCTGTTTCCTATTTATATTTCTATTTTACCTCCTCAATTTAGCATTATGGACAGGGAAAGACCTAATCTAAGATCTGCACAAAAATATTTTGCCTTCAAATTCATACCGTGATCGTAGCATGCATGGAATCGACTCATATGACTGGGATTTCCATGAGAAAGATTGTGGACCGAAATTGGGTGATCACTGTACATTTCTCTTCTGTTTCCTATTTATATTTCTGTTTTACCTCCTCAATTTAGCATTATGGACAGGCAAAGACCTAATCTAAGATCTGCACAAAAATATTTTGCCTTCAAATTCATACCGTGATCGTAGCATGCATGGACTCGACTCATATGACTGGGATTTCCATGAAAAAATATTGTGGGCCGAAAATGGGTGATCACTGTACATTTCTCTTCTGTTTCCTATTTATATTTATATTTTACCTCCTCAATTTCGCGTTATGGACAGGGAAAGACCTAATCTAATATCTGGACAAAAATATTTTGCCTTCAAATTCATACCGTGATCGTAGCATGCATGGACTCGAATCATATGACTGGGATTTCCAAGAAAAAGATTGTGGGCCGAAAATGGGTGATCACTGAACATTTCTCTTCTGTTTCCTATTTATATTTATATTTTACCTCCTCAATTTAGCATTATGGACAGGGAAAGTCCTAATCTAAGCTCTTCACAAAAATATTTTGCCTTCAAATTCATACCGTGATCGTAGCATGCATGAACTCGACTCATATGACTGGAATTTCCATGAAAAAGATTCTGGGCCGAAAATGGGTGATCACTGTACTTTTCTCTTATGTTTACTATTTATATTTCTATTTTACCTCCTCAATTTAGCATTATGGACAGGGAAAGACCTAATCTAATATCTGCACCAAAATATTTTGCCTTCAAATTCATACCGTGATCGTAGCTTGCCTGGACTCGACTCATATGACTGGGATTTCCATGAAAAAGATTGTGGGCCGAAAATGGGTGATCACTGTACATTTCTCTTCTGTTTCCTATTTATATTTCTGTTTTACCTCCTCAATTTAGCATTATGGACAGGGAAAGACCTAATCTAAGATCTGCACAAAAATATTTTGCCTTCAAATTCATACCGTGATCGTAGCATGCATGGACTCCACTCATATGACTGGGATTTCCATGAAAAAGATTGTGGGCCGAAAATGGGTGATCACTGTACATTTCTCTTCTGTTTCCTATTTTATTTATATTTTACCTCCTCAATTTAGCATTATGGCCAGGGAAAGACCTAATCTAAGATCTGCACAAAAATATTTTGCCTTCAAATTCATACCGTGATCGTAGCATGCATGGACACGACTCATATGACTGGGATTTCCATGAAAAAGATTGTGGGCCGAAAATGGGTGATCACTGTACATTTATCTTCTGTTTCCTATTTATATTTATATTTTACCTCCTCAATTTAGCATTATGGACAGGGAAAGACCTAATCTAAGATCTGCACAAAAATATTTTGCCTTCAAATTCATACCATGATCGTAGCATGCATGGACTCGACTCTTGTGACTGGGATTTCCATGAAAAAGATTGTGGGCCGAAAATGGGTGATCACTGTACATTTCTCTTCTGTTTCCTATTCATATTTCTATTTGACCTCCTCAATTCAGCATTATGGACAGGGAAAGACCTAATTTAAAATCTGCACAAAAATATTTTGCCTTCAAATTCATACCGTGATCGTAGCATGCCTGAACTCGACTCATATGACTGGGATTTCCATGAAAAAGATTGTGGGCCGAAAATGGGTGATCACTGTACATTTCTCTTCTGTATTCTATTTATATTTGTATTTTACCTCCTCAATTTAGCATTATGGCCAGGGAAAGACCTAATCTAAGCTCTGCACAAAAATATTTTGCCTTCAAATTCATTCCGTGATCGTAGCATGCATGGACTCGACTCATATGACTGGGATTTCCATGAAAAAGATTGTGGGCCGAAAATGGGTGATCACTGTACATTTCTCTTCTGTTTCCTATTTATATTTATATTTTACCTCCTCAATTTAGCATTATGGACAGGGAAAGACCTAATCTAAGATCTTCACAAAAATATTTTGCCTTCAAATTCATACCATGATCGTAGCATGCATGGAATCGACTCATATGACTGGGATTTCCATGAAAAAGATTGTGGGCAAAAAATGGGTGATCACTGTACATTTCTCTTCTGTTTCCTATTTATATTTCTATTTTACCTCCTCAATTTAGCATTATGGACAGGGAAAGACCTAATCTAAGATCTGCCCAAAAATATTTTGCCTTCAAATTCATACCGTGATCGTAGCATGCATGGACTCGGCTCATATGACTGGGATTTCCATGAAAAAGATTGTGGGCCGAAAATGGGTGATCACTGTACATTTGTCTTCTGTTTCCTATTTATATTTCTGTTTTACCTCCTCAATTTAGCATTATGGACAGGGAAAGACCTAATCTAAGATCTGCACAAAATATTTTGCCTTCAAATTTATACCGTGATCGTAGCATGCATGGACTCGACTCATAAGACTGGGATTTCGATGAAAAAGATTGTGGGCCGAAAATGGGAGATCACTGTACATTTCTCTTCTGTTTCCTATTTATATTTATATTTTACCTCCTCAATTTAGCATTATGGCCAGGGAAAGACCTAATCTAAGATCTGCACAAAAATATTTTGCCTTCAAATTCATACCGTGATCGTAGCATGCATGGACTCGACTCATATGACTGGGATTTCCATGAAAAAATATTGTGGGCCGAAAATGGGTGATCACTGTACATTTCTCTTCTGTTTCCTATTTATATTTATATTTTACCTCCTCAATTTCGCATTATGGACAGGGAAAGACCTAATCTAATATCTGCACAAAAATATTTTGCCTTCAAATTCATACCGTGATCGTAGCATGCCTGAACTCGACTCATATGACTGGGATTTCCATGAAAAAGATTGTGGGCCGAAAATGGGTGATCACTGTACATTTCTCTTCTGTATTCTATTTATATTTGTATTTTACCTCCTCAATTTAGCATTATGGCCAGGGAAAGACCTAATCTAAGCTCTGCACAAAAATATTTTGCCTTCAAATTCATACCGTGATCGTAGAAGGCATGGACTCGACTCTTATGACTGGGATTTCCATGAAAAAGATTCTACGCAGAAAATGGGTGATCACTGTACATTTTTATTCTGTTTCTTATTTATATTTATATTTTACTTCCTCAGTTTAGCATTATGGACAGGTAAAGACCTAATCTAAGATCTGCAAAAAAATATTTTGCCTTCAAATTCATACCGTGATCGTAGCATGCATGGACTCGACTCATATGACTGGGATTTCCATGAAAAAGATTGTGGGCAGAAAATGGGTGATCACTGTACATTTCTCTTCTGTTTCCTATTTATATTTTTATCTTACTTCCTTCATTAAGCATTATGGACAGGGAAAGACCTAATCTAAGCTCTACAAAAAAATATTTTGCATTCAAATTCATACCATGATCGTAGCATGTATGGACACGACTCATATGACTGGGATGTCCATGAAAAATATTGTGGGCAGTAAACGGGTGATCACTGTACATTTTTCTTCAGTTTCTTATTTATATTTATATTTTACTTCCTCAATTTAGCATTATGGACAGGGAAAGACCTAATCTAAGATCTGCAAAAAAATATTTTGCCTTCAAATTCATACCGTGATCGTAGCATGTATGGACTCGACTCATATGACTGGGATTTCCATGAAAAAGATTGTGGGCAGAAAATGGGTGATCACTGTACATTTCTCTTCTGTTTCCTATTTATATTTATATTTTACTTCCTTCATTTAGCATTATGGACAGGGAAAGACCTAATCTAAGATCTTCAAAAAAATATTTTGCCTTCAAATTCATACCGTGAACATAGCATGCATGGACTTGACTCATCTGACTGGGATTTCCGTGAAAAAGATTGTGGGCCGAAAATGGGTGATCACTGTACATTTTTCTTCTGTTTCATATTTATATTTTTATTTTACTTCCTCAATTTAACATTATGGACAGGGAAAGACCTAATCTAAGATCTGCAAAAAAATATTTTGCCTTCAAATTCATACCGTGATCGTAGCATGCATGGACTCGAATCATATGACTGGGATTTCCATGAAAAAATATTGTGGGCCGAAAATGGGTGATCACTGTACATTTCTCTTCTGTTTCCTATTTATATTTATATTTTACCTCCTCAATTTCGCATTATGGACAGGGAAAGACCTAATCTAATATCTGCACAAAAATATTTTGCCTTCAAATTCATACCGTGATCGTAGCATGCATGGACTCGAATCATATGACTGGGATTTCCATGAAAAAGATTGTGGGCCGAAAATGGGTGATCACTGTACATTTCTCTTCTGTTTCCTATTCATATTTCTATTTGACCTCCTCAATTCAGCATTATGAACAGGGAAAGACCTAATTTAAAATCTGCACAAAAATATTTTGCCTTCAAATTCATACCGTGATCGTAGCATGCCTGAACTCGACTCATATGACTGGGATTTCCATGAAAAAGATTGTGGGCCGAAAATGGGTGATCACTGTACATTTCTCTTCTGTATTCTATTTATATTTGTATTTTACCTCCTCAATTTAGCATTATGGCCAGGGAAAGACCTAATCTAAGCTCTGCACAAAAATATTTTGCCTTCAAATTCATACCGTGATCGTAGAAGGCATGGACTCGACTCTTATGACTGGGATTTCCATGAAAAAGATTCTACGCAGAAAATGGGTGATCACTGTACATTTTTATTCTGTTTCTTATTTATATTTATATTTTACTTCCTCAGTTTAGCATTATGGACAGGGAAAGACCTAATCTAAGATCTGCAAAAAAATATTTTGCCTTCAAATTCATACCGTGATCGTAGCATGCATGGACTCGACTCATATGACTGGGATTTCCATGAAAAAGATTGTGGGCAGAAAATGGGTGATCACTGTACATTTCTCTTCTGTTTCCTATTTATATTTTTATCTTACTTCCTTCATTAAGCATTATGGACAGGGAAAGACCTAATCTAAGCTCTACAAAAAAATATTTTGCATTCAAATTCATACCATGATCGTAGCATGTATGGACACGACTCATATGACTGGGATGTCCATGAAAAATATTGTGGGCAGTAAACGGGTGATCACTGTACATTTTTCTTCAGTTTCTTATTTATATTTATATTTTACTTCCTCAATTTAGCATTATGGACAGGGAAAGACCTAACCTAAGATCTGCAAAAAAATATTTTGCCTTCAAATTCATACCGTGATCGTAGCATGTATGGACTCGACTCATATGACTGGGATTTCCATGAAAAAGATTGTGGGCAGAAAATGGGTGATCACTGTACATTTCTCTTCTGTTTCCTATTTATATTTATATTTTACTTCCTTCATTTAGCATTATGGACAGGGAAAGACCTAATCTAAGATCTTCAAAAAAATATTTTGCCTTCAAATTCATACCGTGAACATAGCATGCATGGACTTGACTCATCTGACTGGGATTTCCGTGAAAAAGATTGTGGGCCGAAAATGGGTGATCACTGTACATTTTTCTTCTGTTTCATATTTATATTTTTATTTTACTTCCTCAATTTAACATTATGGACAGGGAAAGACCTAATCTAAGATCTGCAAAAAATATTTTGCCTTCAAATTCATACCGTGATCGTAGCATGCATGGACTCGACTCATATGTCTGGGATTTCCATGAAATAGATTGTCGGCAGAAAATGGGTGATTACTGTACATTTCTCTTCTGTTTCCTATTTCTATTTCTATTTTACTTCCTTCATTTAGCATTATGGACTGGGAAAGACCTAATCTAAATTCTGCAAAAAAATATTTTGCCTTCAAATTCATACCGTGATCGTAGGAGGCATGGACTCGACTCATATGTCTGGGATTTCCATGAAAAAGATTGTCGGCTGAAAATGGGTGATCACTGTACATTTCTCTTCTGTTTCCTATTTATATTTCTGTTTTAATTCCTCAATTTAGCATTATGGACAGGGAAATACCTAATCTAAGATCTGCAAAAAAAAAAATTGTCTTCAAATTCATACCGTGATCGTAGCATGCATGGACTCGACTCATATGACTGGGATTTCCATGAAAAAGATTGTGGGCAGAAAATGGGTGATCACTGTACATTTCTCTTCTGTTTCCTATTTATATTTGTATTTTACCTCCTCAGTTTAGCATTATGGACAGGGAAAGACCTAATCTAAGATCTGCAAAAAAATATTTTGCCTTCAAATTCATACCGTGATAGTAGCATGCCTGGACTCGACTCATATGACTGGGATTTCCATGAAAAAGATTGTGGGAACAAAATGGGTGATCACTGTACATTTCTCTTCTGTTTCCTATTTATATTTCTATTTTACTTCCTTCATTTAGCATTATGGACAGGGAAAGACCTAATCTAAGATCTGCAAAAAAATATTTTGCCTTCAAATTCATACCGTGATCGTAGCATGCATGGACTCGACTCATATGACTGGGATTTCCATGAAAAGGATTGTGGGCAGAAAATGGGTGATCACTGTACATTTCTCTTCTGTTTCTTATTTATATTTTTATCTTACTTCCTTCATTTAGCATTATGGACAGGGAAAGACCTAATCTAAGCTCTGCAAAAAAATATTTTGCATTCAAATTCATACCATGATCGTAGCATGTATGGACACGACTCATATGACTGGGATGTCCATGAAAAATATTGTGGGCAGTAAATGGGTGATCACTGTACATTTCTCTTCCGTTTCCTATTTATATTTATATTTAACTTCCTTAATTTAGCATTATGGACAGGGAAAGACCTAATCTAAGCTCTGTAAAAAAATATTTTGCTTTCAAATTCATACCGAGATCGTAGCATGCATGGACTCGACTAATATGACTGGGATTTCCATGAAAAAGATTGTGGGCAGAAAATCGGTGATCACTGTACATTTCTCTTCTGTTTTCTATTCATATTTCTATTTTACCTCCTCAATTTAGCATTATGGACAGGGAAAGACCTAATCTAAGCTCTGCAAAAAAATATTTTGCTTTTAAATTCATACCGTGATCGTAGCATGTATGGACTCGACTCATATGACTGGGATTTCCATGAAAAAGATTGTGGGCAGAAAATGGGTGATCACTGTACATTTCTCTTCTGTTTCCTATTTATGTTTCTATTTTACTTCCTTCATTTAGCATTATGGACAGGGAAAGACCTAATCTAAGTGCTGCAAAAAAATATTTTGCCTTCAAATTCATACCGTGATCGTAGCATGCATGGATTCGACTCATATGACTGGGATTTCCATGAAAATATTGTGGGCACAAAATGGGTGATCACTGTACATTTCTCTTCTGTTTCCTATTTATATTTATATTTTACCTCCTCAATTTAGCATTATGGACAGGGAAAGACCTAATCTAAGCTCTGCAAAAAAATATTTTGCCTTCAAATTCATACCGTGACCGTAGCATGCATGGATTCGACTCATATGACTGTGATTTCCATGAAAAAGATTGTGGGCACAAAATGGGTGATCACTGTACATTTCTCTTCTGTTTCCCATTACTATTTCTATTTTACTTCTTCAATTTAGCATTATGGGCAGTGAAAGACCTAATCTAAGATCTGCAAAAAAATATTTTGCCTTCAAATTCATACCGTGATCGTAGCATGCATGGATTCGACTCATATGACTGGGATTTCCATAAAAAAGATTGTGGGCACAAAATGGGTGATCACTGTACATTTCTCTTCTGTTTCCCATTACTATTTCTATTTTACTTCCTCAATTTAGCATTATGGGCAGTGAAAGACCTAATCTAAGATCTGCAAAAAAATATTTTGCCTTCAAATTCATACCGTGATCGTAGCATGCATGGATTCGACTCATATGACTGGGATTTCCATGAAAAAGATTGTGGGCTGAAAATGGATGATCACTGTACATTTCTCTTCTGATTCCTATTTATATTTATATTTTACTTCCTTCATTTAGCATTATGGACAGGGAAAGACCTAATCTAAGCTCTGCAAAAAAATATTTTGCCTTCAAATTCATACCGTGATCATAGCATGCATGGACTCGACTCATATGACTGGGATTTTCATGAAAAAGATTGTGGGCAGAAAATTGGTGATCACTTTTCATTTCTCTTCTGTTTCCTATTTCTATTTCTATTTTACTTCCTTCATTTAGCATTATGGACAGGGAAAGACCTAATCTAAGATCTGCAAAAAAATATTTTGCCTTCAAAATCATACCGTGATCGTAGCATGCATGGACTCGACTAATATGTCTGGGATTTCCATGAAAAAGATTGTGGGCAGAAAATGGGTGATCACTGCACATTTCTCTTCTGTTTCCTATTTATATTTATATTTTACCTTCTCAATTTAGCATTATGAACAGGGAAAGACCTAATCTAAGATCTGCAAAAAAATATTTAGCCTTCAAATTCATACCGTGATCGTAGCATGCATGGACTCGACTCATATGACTGGGATTTCCATGAAAAAGACTGTGGGACGAAAATGGGTGATCACTGTACATTTCTCATCTGTTTCCTATTTATATTTCTATTTTACCTCCTCAATTCACCATTATGGACAGGGAAAGACCTAATCTAAAATCTGCACAAAAATATTTTGCCTTCAAATTCATACCATGATCGTAGCATGCATAGACTCGACTCATATGACTGGGATTTCCATGAAAAAGATTGTGGGCCGAAAATGTGTGATCACTGTACATTTCTCTTCTGTTTCCTATTTATATTTATATTTTACCTCCTCAATTTAGCATTATGGACAGGGAAAGACCTAATCTAAGATCTGCACAAAAATATTTTGCCTTCAATTTCATACCGTGATCGTAGCATGCATTGACTCGACTCATATGACTGGGATTTCCATGAAAAAGATTGTGGGCCGAAAATGGGTGATCACTGTACATTTCTCTTCTGTTTCCTGTTTCTATTTCTAACTTACCTCCTCAATTTAACATTATGGACAGGGAAAGACCTAGTCTAAGATCTGCACAAAAATATTTTGCCTTCAAATTCATACCGTGATCGTAGCATGCATTGAATCGACTCATATGACTGGGATTTCCATGAAAAAGTTTGTGGGCCGAAAATGGGTGATCACTGTACATTTCTTTTCTGTTTCCTATTTATATTTAACCTCCTGAATTTAGCATTATGGACAGTGAAAAACCTAATCTAAGATCTGCACAAAAACATTTTGCCTTCAAATTCATACCGTGATCGTAGCATGCATTGAATCGACTCATATGACTGGGATTTCCATGAAAAAGATTGTGGGCCGAAAATGGGTGATCACTGTACATTTCTCTTCTGTTTCCTATTTATATTTATATTTTACCTTCTCAATTTAGCATTATGGACAGGGAAAGACCTAATCTAAAATCTTCACAAAAATATTTTGCCTTCAAATTCATACCGTGATCGTAGCATGCATGGACTCGACTCATATGACTGGGATTTCTATGAAAAAGATTGTGGGCCGAAAATGGGTGATCACTGTACATTTCTCTTCTGTTTCCTATTTATATTTATATTTTACCTACTCAATTTAGCATTATGGACAGTGAAAAACCTAATCTAAGATCTGCACAAAAACATTTTGCTTTCAAATTCATTCCGTGATCGTAGCATGCATGGACTCTACTCATATGACTGGGATTTCCATGAAAAAGATTGTGGGCAGAAAATGGGTGATCACTTTACATTTCTCTTCTGTTTCCTATTTATATTTCTATTTTACTTCCTCAATTTAGCGTTATGGACAGGGAAAGACCTAATCTAAGATCTGCACAAAAACATTTTTCCTTCAAATTCATACCGTGACCGTATCATGCATGGACTCGACTCCTATGACTGGGATTTCCATGAAAAAGATTGTGGGCACAAAATGGGTGATCAGTGTACATTTCTCTTCTGTTTCCTATTTATATTTCTATTTTACCTCCTCAATTTAGCATTATGGACAGGGAAAGACCTAATCTAAAATCTGTACAAAAATATTTTTCTTTCAAATTCATACCGTGATCGTAGCATGCATGGAATCGACTCATATGACTGGGATTTCCATGAAAAAGATAGTGGGCCGAAAATGGGTGATCACTGTACATTTCTCTGCTGTTTCCTATTTATATTTCTATTTTACCTCCTCAATTTAGCATTATGGACAGGGAAAGATATAATCTAAAATCTGGACAAAAATATTTTGCCTTCAAATTTTTTCCTGTGATCGTAGCATGCATTGAATCGACTCATATGACTGGGATTACCATGAAAAAGATAATGGGCAGAAAATGTGTGATCACTGTACATTTCTCTTCTGGTTCCTATTTATATTTCTATTTTACTTCCTCAATTTAGCATTATGGACAGGGAAAGACCTAATCTAAGATCTGCACAAAAATATTTTGCCTTCAAATTCAAACCGTGATCGTAGCATGCATGGACTCTACTCCTATGACTGGGATTTCCATGAAAAAGATTGTCGGCCGAAAATAGGTGATCACAGTACATTTCTCTTCTGTTTCCTATATATATTTGTATTTTACCTCCTCAATTTAGCATTATGGACAGGGAAAGACCTAATCAAAAATCTGCTCGAAAATATTTTGCCTTCAAATTCATACCGTGATCGTAGCATGCATGGAATCTACTCATATGACTGGGATTTTCATGAAAAAGATTGTGGGCAGAAAATTGGTGATCACTGTACATTTCTCTTCTGTTTCCTATTTATATTTATATTTTCCCTCCTCAATTTATCATTATGGACAGGGAAAGACCTAATCTAAAATCTGCACAAAAATATTTTCCCTTCAAATTCATACCGTGATCATAGCATGCATGGACTCGACTCATATGACTGGGATTTTCATGAAAAAGATTGTGGGCAGAAAATTGGTGATCACTTTTCATTTCTCTTCTGTTTCCTATTTCTATTTTACTTCCTTCATTTAGCATTATGGACAGGGAAAGACCTAATCTAAGATCTGCAAAAAAATATTTTGCCTTCAAAATCATACCGTGATCGTAGCATGCATGGACTCGACTAATATGTCTGGGATTTCCATGAAAAAGATTGTGGGCAGAAAATGGGTGATCACTGCACATTTCTCTTCTGTTTCCTATTTATATTTATATTTTACCTCCTCAATTCACCATTATGGACAGGGAAAGACCTAATCTAAAATCTGCACAAAAATATTTTGCCTTCAAATTCATACCATGATCGTAGCATGCATAGACTCGACTCATATGACTGGGATTTCCATGAAAAAGATTGTGGGCCGAAAATGTGTGATCACTGTACATTTCTCTTCTGTTTCCTATTTATATTTATATTTTACCTCCTCAATTTAGCATTATGGACAGGGAAAGACCTAATCTAAGATCTGCACAAAAATATTTTGCCTTCAATTTCATACCGTGATCGTAGCATGCATTGACTCGACTCATATGACTGGGATTTCCATGAAAAAGATTGTGGGCCGAAAATGGGTGATCACTGTACATTTCTCTTCTGTTTCCTGTTTCTATTTCTAACTTACCTCCTCAATTTAACATTATGGACAGGGAAAGACCTAGTCTAAGATCTGCACAAAAATATTTTGCCTTCAAATTCATACCGTGATCGTAGCATGCATTGAATCGACTCATATGACTGGGATTTCCATGAAAAAGTTTGTGGGCCGAAAATGGGTGATCACTGTACATTTCTTTTCTGTTTCCTATTTATATTTAACCTCCTGAATTTAGCATTATGGACAGTGAAAAACCTAATCTAAGATCTGCACAAAAACATTTTGCCTTCAAATTCATACCGTGATCGTAGCATGCATTGAATCGACTCATATAACTGGGATTTCCATGAAAAAGATTGTGGGCCGAAAATGGGTGATCACTGTACATTTCTCTTCTGTTTCCTATTTATATTTATATTTTACCTTCTCAATTTAGCATTATGGACAGGGAAAGACCTAATCTAAAATCTTCACAAAAATATTTTGCCTTCAAATTCATACCGTGATCGTAGCATGCATGGACTCGACTCATATGACTGGGATTTCTATGAAAAAGATTGTGGGCCGAAAATGGGTGATCACTGTACATTTCTCTTCTGTTTCCTATTTATATTTATATTTTACCTACTCAATTTAGCATTATGGACAGTGAAAAACCTAATCTAAAATCTGCACAAAAACATTTTGCTTTCAAATTCATTCCGTGATCGTAGCATGCATGGACTCTACTCATATGACTGGGATTTCCATGAAAAAGATTGTGGGCAGAAAATGGGTGATCACTTTACATTTCTCTTCTGTTTCCTATTTATATTTATATTTTACTTCCTCAATTTAGCGTTATGGACAGGGAAAGACCTAATCTAAGATCTGCACAAAAACATTTTTCCTTCAAATTCATACCGTGACCGTATCATGCATGGACTCGACTCCTATGACTGGGATTTCCATGAAAAAGATTGTGGGCACAAAATGGGTGATCAGTGTACATTTCTCTTCTGTTTCCTATTTATATTTCTATTTTACCTCCTCAATTTAGCATTATGGACAGGGAAAGACCTAATCAAAAATCTGCTCGAAAATATTTTGCCTTCAAATTCATACCGTGATCGTAGCATGCATGGAATCTACTCATATGACTGGGATTTTCATGAAAAAGATTGTGGGCAGAAAATTGGTGATCACTGTACATTTCTCTTCTGTTTCCTATTTATATTTATATTTTCCCTCCTCAATTTATCATTATGGACAGGGAAAGACCTAATCTAAAATCTGCACAAAAATATTTTCCCTTCAAATTCATACCGTGATCATAGCATGCATGGACTCGACTCATATGACTGGGATTTTCATGAAAAAGATTGTGGGCAGAAAATTGGTGATCACTTTTCATTTCTCTTCTGTTTCCTATTTCTATTTTACTTCCTTCATTTAGCATTATGGACAGGGAAAGACCTAATCTAAGATCTGCAAAAAAATATTTTGCCTTCAAAATCATACCGTGATCGTAGCATGCATGGACTCGACTAATATGTCTGGGATTTCCATGAAAAAGATTGTGGGCAGAAAATGGGTGATCACTGCACATTTCTCTTCTGTTTCCTATTTATATTTATATTTTACCTCCTCAATTCACCATTATGGACAGGGAAAGACCTAATCTAAAATCTGCACAAAAATATTTTGCCTTCAAATTCATACCATGATCGTAGCATGCATAGACTCGACTCATATGACTGGGATTTCCATGAAAAAGATTGTGGGCCGAAAATGTGTGATCACTGTACATTTCTCTTCTGTTTCCTATTTATATTTATATTTTACCTCCTCAATTTAGCATTATGGACAGGGAAAGACCTAATCTAAGATCTGCACAAAAATATTTTGCCTTCAATTTCATACCGTGATCGTAGCATGCATTGACTCGACTCATATGACTGGGATTTCCATGAAAAAGATTGTGGGCCGAAAATGGGTGATCACTGTACATTTCTCTTCTGTTTCCTGTTTCTATTTCTAACTTACCTCCTCAATTTAACATTATGGACAGGGAAAGACCTAGTCTAAGATCTGCACAAAAATATTTTGCCTTCAAATTCATACCGTGATCGTAGCATGCATTGAATCGACTCATATGACTGGGATTTCCATGAAAAAGTTTGTGGGCCGAAAATGGGTGATCACTGTACATTTCTTTTCTGTTTCCTATTTATATTTAACCTCCTGAATTTAGCATTATGGACAGTGAAAAACCTAATCTAAGATCTGCACAAAAACATTTTGCCTTCAAATTCATACCGTGATCGTAGCATGCATTGAATCGACTCATATAACTGGGATTTCCATGAAAAAGATTGTGGGCCGAAAATGGGTGATCACTGTACATTTCTCTTCTGTTTCCTATTTATATTTATATTTTACCTTCTCAATTTAGCATTATGGACAGGGAAAGACCTAATCTAAAATCTTCACAAAAATATTTTGCCTTCAAATTCATACCGTGATCGTAGCATGCATGGACTCGACTCATATGACTGGGATTTCTATGAAAAAGATTGTGGGCCGAAAATGGGTGATCACTGTACATTTCTCTTCTGTTTCCTATTTATATTTATATTTTACCTACTCAATTTAGCATTATGGACAGTGAAAAACCTAATCTAAGATCTGCACAAAAACATTTTGCTTTCAAATTCATTCCGTGATCGTAGCATGCATGGACTCTACTCATATGACTGGGATTTCCATGAAAAAGATTGTGGGCAGAAAATGGGTGATCACTTTACATTTCTCTTCTGTTTCCTATTTATATTTATATTTTACTTCCTCAATTTAGCGTTATGGACAGGGAAAGACCTAATCTAAGATCTGCACAAAAACATTTTTCCTTCAAATTCATACCGTGACCGTATCATGCATGGACTCGACTCCTATGACTGGGATTTCCATGAAAAAGATTGTGGGCACAAAATGGGTGATCAGTGTACATTTCTCTTCTGTTTCCTATTTATATTTCTATTTTACCTCCTCAATTTAGCATTATGGACAGGGAAAGACCTAATCTAAAATCTGTACAAAAATATTTTTCTTTCAAATTCATACCGTGATCGTAGCATGCATGGAATCGACTCATATGACTGGGATTTCCATGAAAAAGATAGTGGGCCGAAAATGGGTGATCACTGTACATTTCTCTGCTGTTTCCTATTTATATTTCTATTTTACCTCCTCAATTTAGCATTATGGACAGGGAAAGATATAATCTAAAATCTGGACAAAAATATTTTGCCTTCAAATTTTTTCCTGTGATCGTAGCATGCATTGAATCGACTCATATGACTGGGATTACCATGAAAAAGATAATGGGCAGAAAATGTGTGATCACTGTACATTTCTCTTCTGGTTCCTATTTATATTTCTATTTTACTTCCTCAATTTAGCATTATGGACAGGGAAAGACCTAATCTAATATCTGCACAAAAATATTTTGCCTTCAAATTCAAACCGTGATCGTAGCATGCATGGACTCTACTCCTATGACTGGGATTTCCATGAAAAAGATTGTCGGCCGAAAATAGGTGATCACAGTACATTTCTCTTCTGTTTCCTATATATATTTGTATTTTACCTCCTCAATTTAGCATTATGGACAGGGAAAGACCTAATCAAAAATCTGCTCGAAAATATTTTGCCTTCAAATTCATACCGTGATCGTAGCATGCATGGAATCTACTCATATGACTGGGATTTCCATGAAAAAGATTGTGGGCCGAAAATGGGTGATCACTGTACATTTCTCTTCTGTTTCCTATTTATATTTATATTTTCCCTCCTCAATTTATCATTATGGACAGGGAAAGACCTAATCTAAAATCTGCACAAAAATATTTTCCCTTCAAATTCATACCGTGATTGTAGCATGCATGGACTCGACTCATATGACTGGCATTTCCATGAAAAAGATTGTGGGCCGAAAATGGGTGATCACTGTACATTTCTCTTCTGTTTCCTATTTATATTTCTATTTTACCTCCTCAATTTATCATTATGGACAGGGAAAGACCTAATCTAAAATCTGCACAAAAATATTTTCCCTTCAAATTCATACCGTGATCGTAGCATGCATGGAATCTACTCATATGACTGGGATTTCCATGAAAAAGATTGTGGGTAGAAAATGGGTGATCACTGTACATTTCTCTTCCTTTTCCTATTTATATTTCTATTTTAACTCCTCAATTTAGCATTATGGACAGGGAAAGACCTAATCTAAGATCTGCACAAAAATATTTTGCCTTCAAATTCATACCGTAATCGTAGCATGCATGGACACGACTCATATGACTGGGATTTCCATGAAAAAGATTGTGGGCCGAAAATGGGTGATCACTGTACATTTCTCTTCTGTTTCCTATTTATATTTCTATTTTGCCTCCTCAATTTAGTATTATGGCCAGGGAAAGACCTAATCTAAGCTCTGCACAAAAATATTTTGCCTTCAAATTCATACCGTGATTGTAGCATGCATGGACTCGACATTTCTCTTCCTTTTCCTATTTATATTTCTATTTTACCTCCTCAATTTAGCATTATGGACAGGGAAAGACCTCATCAAGATCAGCACAAAAATATTTTGCCTTCACATTCATACCGTGATCGTTGTATTGATGGACTCGACTCATATGACTGGGATTTCCTTGATAAAGATTGTGGGTAGAAAATGGGTGATCACTGTACTTTTTTTTTCTGTTTCCTATTTATGTTTCTATTTTACCTCCTCAATTTAGCATTATGGACAGGGAAAGACATAATCAAGATCTGCACAAAAATATTTTGCTTTCAAATTGTCACCGTGATCGTAGCATGCATGGACTCGACACATATGACTGGGATTTCCATGAAAAAGATTGTGGGCCGAAAATGGGTGATCACTGTACATTTCTGTTCTGTTTCGTATTCATATTTCTATTTTACCTCCTCAATTTAGCATTATGGACAGCGAATGACCTAATCTAAAATCTGCACAAAAATATTATGCCTTCAAATTCATACCGTGATTGTAGCATGCATGAACTCGACACATATGACTGGGATTTCCATAAAAAAGATTGTGCGCCGAAAATGGGTGATCACTGTACATTTCTCTTCTGTTTCCTATTTATATTTATATTTTAGCTCCTCAATTTAGCATTATGGACAGGAAAAGACCTAATCTAAAATCTGCACATAAATATTTTGCCTTGAAATTCATACCGTGATCGTAGCATGCATGGACTCGACTCATAGGTCTGGGATTTCCATGGAAAATATTGTGGGCCGAAAATTGGTGATCACTGTACATTTCTCTTATGTTTCCTATTTATATTTCTATTTTACCTCCTCAATTTAGCATTATGGACAGGGAAAGACCTAATCTAAAATCTGCACAAAAATATTTTGCCTTCAAATTCATACCGTGATCGTAGGATGCATGGACTCGACTCATATGACTGGGATTTCCATGAAAAAGATTGTGGGCCGAAAATGGGTGATCACTGTACATTTCTCTTCTGTTTCCTATTTATATTTCTATTTTACCTCCTCAATTTAGCATTATGGACAGGGAAAGACCTAATCTAAAATCTGCACAAAAATATTATGCCTTCAAATTCATACCGTGATTGTAGCATGCATGGACTCGACTCATATGACTGGGATTTCCATAAAAAAGATTGTGCGCCGACAATGGTTGATCACTGTACATTTCTCTTCTGTTTCCTATTTATATTTATATTTTAGCTCCTCAATTTAGCATTATGGACAGGGAAAGACCTAATCTAAAATCTGCACAAAAATATTTTGCCTTCAAATTCATACCGTGATCGTAGGATGCATGGACTCGACTCATATGACTGGGATTTCCATGAAAAAGATTGTGGGCCGAAAATGGGTGATCACTGTACATTTCTCTTCTGTTTCCTATTTATATTTCTATTTTACCTCCTCAATTTAGCATTATGGACAGGGAAAGACCTAATCTAAAATCTGCACAAAAATATTATGCCTTCAAATTCATACTGTGATCGTAGCATGCATGGACTCGACTCATATGACTGGGATTTCCATGAAAAATATTGTGGGCCGAAAATGTGTGATCGCTGTACATTTCTCTTCTGTTTCCTATTTATATTTCTATTTTACCTCCTCAATTTAGCATTATGGACAGGGAAAGACCTAATCTAAAATCTGCACAAAAATATTTTGCCTTCAATCCGTGATCGTAGCATGCATGGACTCGACTCATATGACTGGGATTTCCATGAAAAATATAGTGGGCCGAAAATGGGTGATCACTGTACATTTCTCTTCTGTTACCTATTTATATTTCTATTTTACCTCCTCAATTTAGCATTATGGACAGGGAAAGACCTAATCTAAAATCTGAACAAAAATATTATGCCTTCAAATTCATACTGTGATCGTAGCATGCATGGACTCGACTCATATGACTGGGATTTCCATGAAAAATATTGTGGGCCGAAAATGTGTGATCGCTGTACATTTCTCTTCTGTTTCCTATTTGTATTTAGATTTTACCTCCTCAATTTAGTATTATGGACAGGGAAAGTCCAAATCTAAGATCTGCACAAAAATATTTTGCCTTCAAATTCATTCCGTGATCGTAGCATGCATTGACTCGACTCATATGACTGGGATTTCCATGAAAAAGATTGTGGGCCGAAAATGCGTGATCACTGTATATTTCTCTTTTGTTTCCTATTTATATTTATATTTTACCTCCTCAATTTAGCATTATGGACAGGGAAAGAACTAATCTAAGATCTGCACAAAAATATTTTGCCTTCAAATTCATACCGTGATCGTAGCATGCATGGACTCGACTCATATGACTGGGATTTCCATGGAAAAGATTGTGGGCCGAAAATGGGTGATCACTGTAGATTTCTCTTCTGTTTCCTATTTATATTTCTCTTTTACCTTCTCAATTTATTATTATGGACAGGGAAAGACCTAATCTAAAATCTGCACAAAAATATTTTGCCTTCAAATTCATACTCTGATCGTAGCATGCATGGACTCGGCTCATATGTCTGGGATTTCCATGGAAAAGATTGTTGGCCGAAAATTTGTGATCACTGTACATTTCTCTTATGTTTCCTATTTATATTTCTCTTTTACCTCCTCAATATCCCATTATGGACAGGGAAAGACCTAATCTAAAATCTGCACAAAAATATTATGCCTTCAAATTCATACTGTGATCGTAGCATGCATGGACTCGACTCATATGACTGGGATTTCCATGAAAAATATTGTGGGCCGAAAATGTGTGATCGCTGTACATTTCTCTTCTGTTTCCTATTTATATTTCTATTTTACCTCCTCAATTTAGCATTATGGACAGGGAAAGACCTAATCTAAAATCTGCACAAAAATATTTTGCCTTCAATCCGTCATCGTAGCATGCATGGACTCGACTCATATGACTGGGATTTCCATGAAAAAGATTGTGGGCCGAAAATGCGTGATCACTGTATATTTCTCTTTTGTTTCCTATTTATATTTATATTTTACCTCCTCAATTTAGCATTATGGACAGGGAAAGAACTAATCTAAGATCTGCACAAAAATATTTTGCCTTCAAATTCATACCGTGATCGTAGCATGCATGGACTCGACTCATATGACTGGGATTTCCATGGAAAAGATTGTGGGCCGAAAATGGGTGATCACTGTAGATTTCTCTTCTGTTTCCTATTTATATTTCTCTTTTACCTTCTCAATTTATTATTATGGACAGGGAAAGACCTAATCTAAAATCTGCACAAAAATATTTTGCCTTCAAATTCATACTCTGATCGTAGCATGCATGGACTCGGCTCATATGTCTGGGATTTCCATGGAAAAGATTGTTGGCCGAAAATTTGTGATCACTGTACATTTCTCTTATGTTTCCTATTTATATTTCTCTTTTACCTCCTCAATATCCCATTATGGACAGGGAAAGACCTAATCTAAAATCTGCACAAAAATATTATGCCTTCAAATTCATACTGTGATTGTAGCATGCATGGACTCGACTCATATGACTGGGATTTTCATGAAAAAGATTGTGGGCAGAAAATTGGTGATCACTTTTCATTTCTCTTCTGTTTCCTATTTCTATTTCTATTTTACTTCCTTCATTTAGCATTATGGACAGGGAAAGACCTAATCTAAGATCTGCAAAAAAATATTTTGCCTTCAAAATCATACCGTGATCGTAGCATGCATGGACTCGACTAATATGTCTGGGATTTCCATGAAAAAGATTGTGGGCAGAAAATGGGTGATCACTGCACATTTCTCTTCTGTTTCCTATTTATATTTATATTTTACCTTCTCAATTTAGCATTATGAACAGGGAAAGACCTAATCTAAGATCTGCAAAAAAATATTTAGCCTTCAAATTCATACCGTGATCGTAGCATGCATGGACTCGACTCATATGACTGGGATTTCCATGAAAAAGACTGTGGGACGAAAATGGGTGATCACTGTACATTTCTCATCTGTTTCCTATTTATATTTCTATTTTACCTCCTCAATTCACCATTATGGACAGGGAAAGACCTAATCTAAAATCTGCACAAAAATATTTTGCCTTCAAATTCATACCATGATCGTAGCATGCATAGACTCGACTCATATGACTGGGATTTCCATGAAAAAGATTGTGGGCCGAAAATGTGTGATCACTGTACATTTCTCTTCTGTTTCCTATTTATATTTATATTTTACCTCCTCAATTTAGCATTATGGACAGGGAAAGACCTAATCTAAGATCTGCACAAAAATATTTTGCCTTCAATTTCATACCGTGATCGTAGCATGCATTGACTCGACTCATATGACTGGGATTTCCATGAAAAAGATTGTGGGCCGAAAATGGGTGATCACTGTACATTTCTCTTCTGTTTCCTGTTTCTATTTCTAACTTACCTCCTCAATTTAACATTATGGACAGGGAAAGACCTAGTCTAAGATCTGCACAAAAATATTTTGCCTTCAAATTCATACCGTGATCGTAGCATGCATTGAATCGACTCATATGACTGGGATATCCATGAAAAAGTTTGTGGGCCGAAAATGGGTGATCACTGTACATTTCTTTTCTGTTTCCTATTTATATTTAACCTCCTGAATTTAGCATTATGGACAGTGAAAAACCTAATCTAAGATCTGCACAAAAACATTTTGCCTTCAAATTCATACCGTGATCGTAGCATGCATTGAATCGACTCATATGACTGGGATTTCCATGAAAAAGATTGTGGGCCGAAAATGGGTGATCACTGTACATTTCTCTTCTGTTTCCTATTTATATTTATATTTTACCTACTCAATTTAGCATTATGGACAGTGAAAAACCTAATCTAAGATCTGCACAAAAACATTTTGCTTTCAAATTCATTCCGTGATCGTAGCATGCATGGACTCTACTCATATGACTGGGATTTCCATGAAAAAGATTGTGGGCAGAAAATGGGTGATCACTTTACATTTCTCTTCTGTTTCCTATTTATATTTCTATTTTACTTCCTCAATTTAGCGTTATGGACAGGGAAAGACCTAATCTAAGATCTGCACAAAAACATTTTTCCTTCAAATTCATACCGTGACCGTATCATGCATGGACTCGACTCCTATGACTGGGATTTCCATGAAAAAGATTGTGGGCACAAAATGGGTGATCAGTGTACATTTCTCTTCTGTTTCCTATTTATATTTCTATTTTACCTCCTCAATTTAGCATTATGGACAGGGAAAGACCTAATCTAAAATCTGTACAAAAATATTTTTCTTTCAAATTCATACCGTGATCGTAGCATGCATGGAATCGACTCATATGACTGGGATTTCCATGAAAAAGATAGTGGGCCGAAAATGGGTGATCACTGTACATTTCTCTGCTGTTTCCTATTTATATTTCTATTTTACCTCCTCAATTTAGCATTATGGACAGGGAAAGATATAATCTAAAATCTGGACAAAAATATTTTGCCTTCAAATTTTTTCCTGTGATCGTAGCATGCATTGAATCGACTCATATGACTGGGATTACCATGAAAAAGATAATGGGCAGAAAATGTGTGATCACTGTACATTTCTCTTCTGGTTCCTATTTATATTTCTATTTTACTTCCTCAATTTAGCATTATGGACAGGGAAAGACCTAATCTAAGATCTGCACAAAAATATTTTGCCTTCAAATTCAAACCGTGATCGTAGCATGCATGGACTCTACTCCTATGACTGGGATTTCCATGAAAAAGATTGTCGGCCGAAAATAGGTGATCACAGTACATTTCTCTTCTGTTTCCTATATATATTTGTATTTTACCTCCTCAATTTAGCATTATGGACAGGGAAAGACCTAATCAAAAATCTGCTCGAAAATATTTTGCCTTCAAATTCATACCGTGATCGTAGCATGCATGGAATCTACTCATATGACTGGGATTTTCATGAAAAAGATTGTGGGCAGAAAATTGGTGATCACTGTACATTTCTCTTCTGTTTCCTATTTATATTTATATTTTCCCTCCTCAATTTATCATTATGGACAGGGAAAGACCTAATCTAAAATCTGCACAAAAATATTTTCCCTTCAAATTCATACCGTGATCATAGCATGCATGGACTCGACTCATATGACTGGGATTTTCATGAAAAAGATTGTGGGCAGAAAATTGGTGATCACTTTTCATTTCTCTTCTGTTTCCTATTTCTATTTTACTTCCTTCATTTAGCATTATGGACAGGGAAAGACCTAATCTAAGATCTGCAAAAAAATATTTTGCCTTCAAAATCATACCGTGATCGTAGCATGCATGGACTCGACTAATATGTCTGGGATTTCCATGAAAAAGATTGTGGGCAGAAAATGGGTGATCACTGCACATTTCTCTTCTGTTTCCTATTTATATTTATATTTTAGCTCCTCAATTCACCATTATGGACAGGGAAAGACCTAATCTAAAATCTGCACAAAAATATTTTGCCTTCAAATTCATACCATGATCGTAGCATGCATAGACTCGACTCATATGACTGGGATTTCCATGAAAAAGATTGTGGGCCGAAAATGTGTGATCACTGTACATTTCTCTTCTGTTTCCTATTTATATTTATATTTTACCTCCTCAATTTAGCATTATGGACAGGGAAAGACCTAATCTAAGATCTGCACAAAAATATTTTGCCTTCAATTTCATACCGTGATCGTAGCATGCATTGACTCGACTCATATGACTGGGATTTCCATGAAAAAGATTGTGGGCCGAAAATGGGTGATCACTGTACATTTCTCTTCTGTTTCCTGTTTCTATTTCTAACTTACCTCCTCAATTTAACATTATGGACAGGGAAAGACCTAGTCTAAGATCTGCACAAAAATATTTTGCCTTCAAATTCATACCGTGATCGTAGCATGCATTGAATCGACTCATATGACTGGGATTTCCATGAAAAAGTTTGTGGGCCGAAAATGGGTGATCACTGTACATTTCTTTTCTGTTTCCTATTTATATTTAACCTCCTGAATTTAGCATTATGGACAGTGAAAAACCTAATCTAAGATCTGCACAAAAACATTTTGCCTTCAAATTCATACCGTGATCGTAGCATGCATTGAATCGACTCATATAACTGGGATTTCCATGAAAAAGATTGTGGGCCGAAAATGGGTGATCACTGTACATTTCTCTTCTGTTTCCTATTTATATTTATATTTTACCTTCTCAATTTAGCATTATGGACAGGGAAAGACCTAATCTAAAATCTTCACAAAAATATTTTGCCTTCAAATTCATACCGTGATCGTAGCATGCATGGACTCGACTCATATGACTGGGATTTCTATGAAAAAGATTGTGGGCCGAAAATGGGTGATCACTGTACATTTCTCTTCTGTTTCCTATTTATATTTATATTTTACCTACTCAATTTAGCATTATGGACAGTGAAAAACCTAATCTAAGATCTGCACAAAAACATTTTGCTTTCAAATTCATTCCGTGATCGTAGCATGCATGGACTCTACTCATATGACTGGGATTTCCATGAAAAAGATTGTGGGCAGAAAATGGGTGATCACTTTACATTTCTCTTCTGTTTCCTATTTATATTTATATTTTACTTCCTCAATTTAGCGTTATGGACAGGGAAAGACCTAATCTAAGATCTGCACAAAAACATTTTTCCTTCAAATTCATACCGTGACCGTATCATGCATGGACTCGACTCCTATGACTGGGATTTCCATGAAAAAGATTGTGGGCACAAAATGGGTGATCAGTGTACATTTCTCTTCTGTTTCCTATTTATATTTATATTTTACCTCCTCAATTTAGCATTATGGACAGGGAAAGACCTAATCTAAAATCTGTACAAAAATATTTTTCTTTCAAATTCATACCGTGATCGTAGCATGCATGGAATCGACTCATATGACTGGGATTTCCATGAAAAAGATAGTGGGCCGAAAATGGGTGATCACTGTACATTTCTCTGCTGTTTCCTATTTATATTTCTATTTTACCTCCTCAATTTAGCATTATGGACAGGGAAAGATATAATCTAAAATCTGGACAAAAATATTTTGCCTTCAAATTTTTTCCTGTGATCGTAGCATGCATTGAATCGACTCATATGACTGGGATTACCATGAAAAAGATAATGGGCAGAAAATGTGTGATCACTGTACATTTCTCTTCTGGTTCCTATTTATATTTCTATTTTACTTCCTCAATTTAGCATTATGGACAGGGAAAGACCTAATCTAATATCTGCACAAAAATATTTTGCCTTCAAATTCAAACCGTGATCGTAGCATGCATGGACTCTACTCCTATGACTGGGATTTCCATGAAAAAGATTGTCGGCCGAAAATAGGTGATCACAGTACATTTCTCTTCTGTTTCCTATATATATTTGTATTTTACCTCCTCAATTTAGCATTATGGACAGGGAAAGACCTAATCAAAAATCTGCTCGAAAATATTTTGCCTTCAAATTCATACCGTGATCGTAGCATGCATGGAATCTACTCATATGACTGGGATTTCCATGAAAAAGATTGTGGGCCGAAAATGGGTGATCACTGTACATTTCTCTTCTGTTTCCTATTTATATTTATATTTTCCCTCCTCAATTTATCATTATGGACAGGGAAAGACCTAATCTAAAATCTGCACAAAAATATTTTCCCTTCAAATTCATACCGTGATTGTAGCATGCATGGACTCGACTCATATGACTGGCATTTCCATGAAAAAGATTGTGGGCCGAAAATGGGTGATCACTGTACATTTCTCTTCTGTTTCCTATTTATATTTATATTTTCCCTCCTCAATTTATCATTATGGACAGGGAAAGACCTAATCTAAGATCTGCACAAAAATATTTTGCCTTCAAATTCATACCGTAATCGTAGCATGCATGGACACGACTCATATGACTGGGATTTCCATGAAAAAGATTGTGGGCCGAAAATGGGTGATCACTGTACATTTCTCTTCTGTTTCCTATTTATATTTCTATTTTGCCTCCTCAATTTAGTATTATGGCCAGGGAAAGACCTAATCTAAGCTCTGCACAAAAATATTTTGCCTTCAAATTCATACCGTGATTGTAGCATGCATGGACTCGACATTTCTCTTCCTTTTCCTATTTATATTTCTATTTTACCTCCTCAATTTAGCATTATGGACAGGGAAAGACCTCATCAAGATCAGCACAAAAATATTTTGCCTTCACATTCATACCGTGATCGTTGTATTGATGGACTCGACTCATATGACTGGGATTTCCTTGATAAAGATTGTGGGTAGAAAATGGGTGATCACTGTACTTTTTTTTTCTGTTTCCTATTTATGTTTCTATTTTACCTCCTCAATTTAGCATTATGGACAGGGAAAGACCTAATCAAGATCTGCACAAAAATATTTTGCTTTCAAATTGTCACCGTGATCGTAGCATGCATGGACTCGACACATATGACTGGGATTTCCATGAAAAAGATTGTGGGCCGAAAATGGGTGATCACTGTACATTTCTGTTCTGTTTCGTATTCATATTTCTATTTTACCTCCTCAATTTAGCATTATGGACAGCGAATGACCTAATCTAAAATCTGCACAAAAATATTATGCCTTCAAATTCATACCGTGATTGTAGCATGCATGAACTCGACACATATGACTGGGATTTCCATAAAAAAGATTGTGCGCCGAAAATGGGTGATCACTGTACATTTCTCTTCTGTTTCCTATTTATATTTATATTTTAGCTCCTCAATTTAGCATTATGGACAGGAAAAGACCTAATCTAAAATCTGCACATAAATATTTTGCCTTGAAATTCATACCGTGATCGTAGCATGCATGGACTCGACTCATAGGTCTGGGATTTCCATGGAAAATATTGTGGGCCGAAAATTGGTGATCACTGTACATTTCTCTTATGTTTCCTATTTATATTTCTATTTTACCTCCTCAATTTAGCATTATGGACAGGGAAAGACCTAATCTAAAATCTGCACAAAAATATTTTGCCTTCAAATTCATACCGTGATCGTAGGATGCATGGACTCGACTCATATGACTGGGATTTCCATGAAAAAGATTGTGGGCCGAAAATGGGTGATCACTGTACATTTCTCTTCTGTTTCCTATTTATATTTCTATTTTACCTCCTCAATTTAGCATTATGGACAGGGAAAGACCTAATCTAAAATCTGCACAAAAATATTATGCCTTCAAATTCATACCGTGATTGTAGCATGCATGGACTCGACTCATATGACTGGGATTTCCATAAAAAAGATTGTGCGCCGACAATGGTTGATCACTGTACATTTCTCTTCTGTTTCCTATTTATATTTATATTTTAGCTCCTCAATTTAGCATTATGGACAGGGAAAGACCTAATCTAAAATCTGCACAAAAATATTTTGCCTTCAAATTCATACCGTGATCGTAGGATGCATGGACTCGACTCATATGACTGGGATTTCCATGAAAAAGATTGTGGGCCGAAAATGGGTGATCACTGTACATTTCTCTTCTGTTTCCTATTTATATTTATATTTTACCTCCTCAATTTAGCATTATGGACAGGGAAAGACCTAATCTAAAATCTGCACAAAAATATTATGCCTTCAAATTCATACTGTGATCGTAGCATGCATGGACTCGACTCATATGACTGGGATTTCCATGAAAAATATTGTGGGCCGAAAATGTGTGATCGCTGTACATTTCTCTTCTGTTTCCTATTTATATTTCTATTTTACCTCCTCAATTTAGCATTATGGACAGGGAAAGACCTAATCTAAAATCTGCACAAAAATATTTTGCCTTCAATCCGTGATCGTAGCATGCATGGACTCGACTCATATGACTGGGATTTCCATGAAAAATATAGTGGGCCGAAAATGGGTGATCACTGTACATTTCTCTTCTGTTACCTATTTATATTTCTATTTTACCTCCTCAATTTAGCATTATGGACAGGGAAAGACCTAATCTAAAATCTGAACAAAAATATTATGCCTTCAAATTCATACTGTGATCGTAGCATGCATGGACTCGACTCATATGACTGGGATTTCCATGAAAAATATTGTGGGCCGAAAATGTGTGATCGCTGTACATTTCTCTTCTGTTTCCTATTTGTATTTAGATTTTACCTCCTCAATTTAGTATTATGGACAGGGAAAGTCCAAATCTAAGATCTGCACAAAAATATTTTGCCTTCAAATTCATTCCGTGATCGTAGCATGCATTGACTCGACTCATATGACTGGGATTTCCATGAAAAAGATTGTGGGCCGAAAATGCGTGATCACTGTATATTTCTCTTTTGTTTCCTATTTATATTTATACTTTACCTCCTCAATTTAGCATTATGGACAGGGAAAGAACTAATCTAAGATCTGCACAAAAATATTTTGCCTTCAAATTCATACCGTGATCGTAGCATGCATGGACTCGACTCATATGACTGGGATTTCCATGGAAAAGATTGTGGGCCGAAAATGGGTGATCACTGTAGATTTCTCTTCTGTTTCCTATTTATATTTCTCTTTTACCTTCTCAATTTATTATTATGGACAGGGAAAGACCTAATCTAAAATCTGCACAAAAATATTTTGCCTTCAAATTCATACTCTGATCGTAGCATGCATGGACTCGGCTCATATGTCTGGGATTTCCATGGAAAAGATTGTTGGCCGAAAATTTGTGATCACTGTACATTTCTCTTATGTTTCCTATTTATATTTCTCTTTTACCTCCTCAATATCCCATTATGGACAGGGAAAGACCTAATCTAAAATCTGCACAAAAATATTATGCCTTCAAATTCATACTGTGATCGTAGCATGCATGGACTCGACTCATATGACTGGGATTTCCATGAAAAATATTGTGGGCCGAAAATGTGTGATCGCTGTACATTTCTCTTCTGTTTCCTATTTATATTTCTATTTTACCTCCTCAATTTAGCATTATGGACAGGGAAAGACCTAATCTAAAATCTGCACAAAAATATTTTGCCTTCAATCCGTCATCGTAGCATGCATGGACTCGACTCATATGACTGGGATTTCCATGAAAAAGATTGTGGGCCGAAAATGCGTGATCACTGTATATTTCTCTTTTGTTTCCTATTTATATTTATATTTTACCTCCTCAATTTAGCATTATGGACAGGGAAAGAACTAATCTAAGATCTGCACAAAAATATTTTGCCTTCAAATTCATACCGTGATCGTAGCATGCATGGACTCGACTCATATGACTGGGATTTCCATGGAAAAGATTGTGGGCCGAAAATGGGTGATCACTGTAGATTTCTCTTCTGTTTCCTATTTATATTTCTCTTTTACCTTCTCAATTTATTATTATGGACAGGGAAAGACCTAATCTAAAATCTGCACAAAAATATTTTGCCTTCAAATTCATACTCTGATCGTAGCATGCATGGACTCGGCTCATATGTCTGGGATTTCCATGGAAAAGATTGTTGGCCGAAAATTTGTGATCACTGTACATTTCTCTTATGTTTCCTATTTATATTTCTCTTTTACCTCCTCAATATCCCATTATGGACAGGGAAAGACCTAATCTAAAATCTGCACAAAAATATTATGCCTTCAAATTCATACTGTGATTGTAGCATGCATGGACTCGACTCATATGACTGGGATTTCCATGAAAAATATTGTGGGCCGAAAATGTGTGATCGCTGTACATTTCTCTTCTGTTTCCTATTTATATTTCTATTTTACCTCCTCAATTTAGCATTATGGACAGGGAAAGACCTAATCTAAAATCTGCACAAAAATATTTTGCCTTCAATCCGTCATCGTAGCATGCATGGACTCGACTCATATGACTGGGATTTCCATGAAAAAGATTGTAGGCCGAAAATGGGTGATCACTGTACATTTCTCTTCTGTTTCCTATTTATATTTGTATTTTACCTCCTCAATTTAGCATTATGGACAGGGAAAGTCCAAATCTAAGATCTGCACAAAAATATTTTGCAGTTCAAATTCATACCGTGATCGTAGCATGCATGGACTCGACTCATATGACTGGGATTTCCATGAAAAAGATTGTGGGCCGAAAATGCGTGATCACTGTATATTTCTCTTTTGTTTCCTATTTATATTTATATTTTACCTCCTCAATTTAGCATTATGGACAGGGAAAGACCTAATCTAAGATCTGCACAAAAATATTTTGCCTTCAAATTCATACCGTGATCGTAGCATGCATGGACTCGACTCATATGACTGGGATTTCCATGGAAAAGATTGTGGGCCGAAAATGGGTGATCACTGTACATTTCTCTTCTGTTACCTATTTATATTTATATTTTACCTCCTCAATTTAGCATTATGGACAGGGAAAGACCTAATCTAAGATCTGCACAAAAATATTTTGCCTTCAAATTCATACCGTGATCGTAGCATGCATGGACTCGACTCATATGACTGGGATTTCCATGGAAAAGATTTTGGGCCGAAAATGGGTGGTCACTGTACATTTCTCTTCTGTTTCCTATTTGTATTTAGATTTTACCTCCTCAATTTAGTATTATGGACAGGGAAAGTCCAAATCTAAGATCTGCACAAAAATATTTTGCCTTCAAATTCATTCCGTGATCGTAGCATGCATGGACTCGACTCATATGACTGGGATTTCCATGAAAAAGATTGTGGGCCGAAAATGCGTGATCACTGTATATTTCTCTTTTGTTTCCTATTTATATTTATATTTTACCTCCTCAATTTAGCATTATGGACAGGGAAAGACCTAATCTAAGATCTGCACAAAAATATTTTGCCTTCAAATTCATACCGTGATCGTAGCATGCATGGACTCGACTCATATGACTGGGATTTCCATGGAAAAGATTGTGGGCCGAAAATGGGTGATCACTGTAGATTTCTCTTCTGTTTCCTATTTATATTTCTCTTTTACCTCCTCAATTTATCATTATGGACAGGGAAAGACCTAATCTAAAATCTGCACAAAAATATTTTGCCTTCAAATTCATACTCTGATCGTAGCATGCATGGACTCGACTCATATGACTGGGATTTCCATGAAAAAGATTGTGGGCCAAAAATGGGTGATCACTGTACATTTCTCTTCTGTTTCCTATTTATATTTATATTTTACCTCTTTAATTTAGCATTATAGACAGGGAAAGACCTAATCTAAGATCTGCACAAAAATATTTTGCCTTGAAATTCATACCGTGATCATAGCATGCATGGACTCGACACATATGACTGGGATTTCCATGAAAAAGATTGTGGGCCGAAAATGGGTGATCACTGTACATTTCTGTTCTGTTTCGTATTCATATTTCTATTTTACCTCCTCAATTTAGCATTATGGACAGGTAAAGACCTAATCTAAAATCTGCACATAAATATTTTGCCTTGAAATTCATACCGTGATCGTAGCATGCATGGACTCGACTCATATGTCTGGGATTTCCATGGAAAAGATTGTGGGCCGAAAATTGGTGATCACTGTACATTTCTCTTCTGTTTCCTATTTATATTTCTCTTTTACCTCCTCAATATCGTATTATGGACAGGGAAAGACCTAATCTAAAATCTGCACAAAAAATATTATGCCTTCAAATTTATACTGTGATCGTAGCATGCATGGACTCGACTCATATGACTGGGATTTCCATGAAAAAGATTGTGGGCCGAAAATGGGTGATCGCTGTACATTTCTCTTCTGTTTCCTATTTATATTTCTATTTTACCTCCTCAATTTAGCATTATGGACAGGGAAAGACCTAATCTAAGCTCTGCACAAGAATATTTTGCCTTCAAATTCATACCGTGATCGTAGCATGCATGGACTCGACTCATATGACTGGGATTTCAATGAAAAAGATTGTGGGCCGAAAATGGGTGATCACTGTACATTTCTCTTCTGTTTCCTATTTATATTTACATTTTACCTCCTCAATTTAGCATTATGGACAGGGAAAGACCTAATCTAAGCTCTGCACAAAAATATTTTGCCTTCAAATTCATACCGTGATCGTAGCATGCATAGACTCGACTCATATGACTGCCATTTCCATGAAAAAGATTCTGGGACGAAAAGGGTGATCACTGTACATTTCTCTTCTGTTTCCTATTTATATTTCTATTTTACCTCCTCAATTTACCATTATGGACAGAGAAAGACCTAATCTAAAATCTGCACAAAAATATTTTGCCTTCAAATTCATACCGTGATCGTAGCATGCATGAACTCGACTCATATGACTGGGATTTCCATGAAAAAGATTGTGGGCCGAAAATGGGTGATCACTGTACATTTCTCTTCTGTATTCTATTTATATTTCTATTTTACCTCCTCAATTTAGCATTAAGGCCAGGGAAAGACCTAATCTAAGCTCTGCACAAAAATATTTTGCCTTCAAATTCATACCGTGATCATAGCATGCATGGACTCGACTCATATATCTGGGATTTCCATGAAAAAGATTGTGGGCCGAAAATGGGTGATCACTGTACATTTCTCTTCTGTTTCCTATTTATATTTATATTTTACCTCCTCAATTTAGCATTATGGCCAGGGAAAGACCTAATCTAAGCTCTGCACAAAAATATTTTGCCTTCAAATTCATACCGTGATCGTAGCATGCATGGACTCGACTCATATGACTGGGATTTCCATGAAAAATATTGTGGGCCGAAAATGTGTGATCGCTGTACATTTCTCTTCTGTTTCCTATTTATATTTCTATTTTACCTCCTCAATTTAGCATTATGGACAGGGAAAGACCTAATCTAAAATCTGCACAAAAATATTTTGCCTTCAATCCGTGATCGTAGCATGCATGGACTCGACTCATATGACTGGGATTTCCATGAAAAAGATTGTGGGCCGAAAATGGGTGATCACTGTACATTTCTCTTCTGTTTCCTATTTATATTTGTATTTTACCTCCTCAATTTAGCATTATGGACAGGGATAGACCTAATCTAAGATCTGCACAAAAATATTTTGCCTTCAAATTCATACCGTGATCGTAGCATGCATGGACTCGACTCATATGACTGGGATTTCCATGGAAAAGATTGTGGGCCGAAAATGGGTGGTCACTGTACATTTCTCTTCTGTTTCCTATTTGTATTTAGATTTTACCTCCTCAATTTAGCATTATGGACAGGGAAAGTCCAAATCTAAGATCTGCACAAAAATATTTTGCAGTTCAAATTCATACCGTGATCGTAGCATGCATGGACTCGAGTCATATGACTGGGATTTCCATGAAAAAGATTGTGGGCCGAAAATGCGTGATCACTGTATATTTCTCTTTTGTTTCCTATTTATATTTATATTTTACCTCCTCAATTTAGCATTATGGACAGGGAAAGACCTAATCTAAGATCTGCACAAAAATATTTTGCCTTCAAATTCATACCGTGATCGTAGCATGCATGGACTCGACTCATATGACTGGGATTTCCATGGAAAAGATTGTGGGCCGAAAATGGGTGATCACTGTACATTTCTCTTCTGTTACCTATTTATATTTATATTTTACCTCCTCAATTTAGCATTATGGACAGGGAAAGACCTAATCTAAGATCTGCACAAAAATATTTTGCCTTCAAATTCATACCGTGATCGTAGCATGCATGGACTCGACTCATATGACTGGGATTTCCATGGAAAAGATTTTGGGCCGAAAATGGGTGGTCACTGTACATTTCTCTTCTGTTTCCTATTTGTATTTAGATTTTACCTCCTCAATTTAGTATTATGGACAGGGAAAGTCCAAATCTAAGATCTGCACAAAAATATTTTGCCTTCAAATTCATTCCGTGATCGTAGCATGCATGGACTCGACTCATATGACTGGGATTTCCATGAAAAAGATTGTGGGCCGAAAATGCGTGATCACTGTATATTTCTCTTTTGTTTCCTATTTATATTTATATTTTACCTCCTCAATTTAGCATTATGGACAGGGAAAGACCTAATCTAAGATCTGCACAAAAATATTTTGCCTTCAAATTCATACCGTGATCGTAGCATGCATGGACTCGACTCATATGACTGGGATTTCCATGGAAAAGATTGTGGGCCGAAAATGGGTGATCACTGTAGATTTCTCTTCTGTTTCCTATTTATATTTCTCTTTTACCTCCTCAATTTATCATTATGGACAGGGAAAGACCTAATCTAAAATCTGCACAAAAATATTTTGCCTTCAAATTCATACTCTGATCGTAGCATGCATGGACTCGACTCATATGACTGGGATTTCCATGAAAAAGATTGTGGGCCAAAAATGGGTGATCACTGTACATTTCTCTTCTGTTTCCTATTTATATTTATATTTTACCTCTTTAATTTAGCATTATAGACAGGGAAAGACCTAATCTAAGATCTGCACAAAAATATTTTGCCTTGAAATTCATACCGTGATCATAGCATGCATGGACTCGACACATATGACTGGGATTTCCATGAAAAAGATTGTGGGCCGAAAATGGGTGATCACTGTACATTTCTGTTCTGTTTCGTATTCATATTTCTATTTTACCTCCTCAATTTAGCATTATGGACAGGTAAAGACCTAATCTAAAATCTGCACATAAATATTTTGCCTTGAAATTCATACCGTGATCGTAGCATGCATGGACTCGACTCATATGTCTGGGATTTCCATGGAAAAGATTGTGGGCCGAAAATTGGTGATCACTGTACATTTCTCTTCTGTTTCCTATTTATATTTCTCTTTTACCTCCTCAATATCGTATTATGGACAGGGAAAGACCTAATCTAAAATCTGCACAAAAAATATTATGCCTTCAAATTTATACTGTGATCGTAGCATGCATGGACTCGACTCATATGACTGGGATTTCCATGAAAAAGATTGTGGGCCGAAAATGGGTGATCGCTGTACATTTCTCTTCTGTTTCCTATTTATATTTCTATTTTACCTCCTCAATTTAGCATTATGGACAGGGAAAGACCTAATCTAAGCTCTGCACAAGAATATTTTGCCTTCAAATTCATACCGTGATCGTAGCATGCATGGACTCGACTCATATGACTGGGATTTCAATGAAAAAGATTGTGGGCCGAAAATGGGTGATCACTGTACATTTCTCTTCTGTTTCATATTTATATTTACATTTTACCTCCTCAATTTAGCATTATGGACAGGGAAAGACCTAATCTAAGCTCTGCACAAAAATATTTTGCCTTCAAATTCATACCGTGATCGTAGCATGCATAGACTCGACTCATATGACTGCCATTTCCATGAAAAAGATTCTGGGACGAAAAGGGTGATCACTGTACATTTCTCTTCTGTTTCCTATTTATATTTCTATTTTACCTCCTCAATTTAGCATTAAGGCCAGGGAAAGACCTAATCTAAGCTCTGCACAAAAATATTTTGCTTTCAAATTCATACCGTGATCGTAGCATGCATGGACTCGACTCATATGACTGGGATTTCCATGAAAAAGATTGTGGGCAGAAAATGGGTGATCACTGTACATTTCTCTTCTGTTTCCTATTCATATTTCTATTTTACTTCCAAGATTAAGCATTATGGACAGGGAAAGAACTAATCTAAGATCTGCAAAAAAATATTTTGCCTTCAAATTCTTACGTGATCGTAGCATGCATGGACACATCTCATATGACTAGGATTTACATGAAAAAGATTGTGGGCAGAAAATGGGTGATCACTGTACATTTCTCTTCTGTTTCCTTTTTATATTTCTATTTTACTTCCTCAATTTAGCATTATGGACAGGGAAAGACCTAATCTAAGATCTGCACAGAAATATTTTGCCTTCAAATTCATACCGTGACCGTAGCAAGCATGGACTCGAATCATATGACTGGGATTTCCATGAAAAAGATTGTGGGCAGAAAATGGGTGATCACTGTACATTTCTCTTCTGTTCCCCATTTATATTTATATTTTACTTCCTGAATTTAGCATTATGGCCAGGGAAAGACCTAATCTAAGATCTGCACAAAAATATTTGCCTTCAAATTCATACCGTGATCGTAGCATGCATGGACTCGAATCATATGACTGGGATTTCCATGAAAAATATTGTGGGCAGAAAATGGGTGATCAGTGTACATTTCTCTTCTGTTTCCTATTCATATTTTAATTTTCCTTCCTCAATTTAGCATTATGGACAGGGAAAGACCTAATCTAAGATCTGCAAAAAATTATTTTGCCTTCAAATTCATACCGTGATCGTAGAATGCATGGACTCGACTCATATGACTGGGATTTCCATGAAAAAGATTGTGGGCCGAAAATGGGTGATCACTGTACATTTCTCTTCTGTTTCCTATTTATATTTATATTTTACTTCCACAATTTAGCATCATGGAGAGGGAAAGACCTAATCTAAGATCTGCAAAAAAATATTTTGCCTTCAAATTCATACCGTGATCGTAGCATGGACGGATGCGACTCATATGACTGGGATTTCCATTAAAAAGATTGTGGGCCGAAAATGGGTGATCACTGTACATTTCTCTTATGTCTCCTATTTATATTTCTATTTTACCTCCTCAATTTAGCATTATGGACAGGGAAAGACCTAATCTAAGCTCTGCACAAAAATATTTTACCTTCAAATTCATACCGTGATCGTAGCATGCATGGACTCGACTCATATGACGGGGATTTCCATGAAAAACATTGTGGGCAGAAAATGGGTGATCACTGTACATTTCTCTTCTGTTTCCTATTTATATTTCTGTTTTACTTCTTCAATTTAGCATTATGGACAGGGAAAGACCAAATCTAAGGACTGCACAAAAATATTTTGCCTTCAAATACATACCGTGATCGTAGCATGCATGGACTTGACTCATATGACTGGGATTCCCATGAAAAAGATTGTGGCCAGAAAATGGGTGATCACTGTACATTTCTCTTCTGTTTCCTATTTATATTTATATTTTACCTCCTCAATTTAGCATTATAGACAGGGAAAAACCTAATCTAAGAACTGCACAAAAATATTTTGCCTTCAAATTCATACCGTGATCGTAGCATGCATGGACTTGACTCATATGACTGGGATTCCAATGAAAAAGATTGTGGCCAGAAAATGGGTGATCACTGTACGTTTCTCTTCTGTTTCCTATTTATATTTACATTTTACCTCTTTAATTTAGCATTATAGACAGGGAAAGACCTAATCTAAGATCTGCACAAAAATATTTTGCCTTGAAATTCATACCGTGATCATAGCATGCATGGACTCGACACATATGACTGGGATTTCCATGAAAAAGATTGTGGGCCGAAAAAAGGTGATCACTGAACATTTCTCTTCTATTTCCTATTTATATTTATATTTTACCTCCTCAATTTAGCATTATGGACAGGGAAAGACCTAATCTAAAATCTGCACAAAAATATTATGCCTTCAAATTCATACCGTGATCGTAGCATGCATGGACTCGACTCATATGACTGGGATTTCCATGAAAAAGATTGTGGGCCGAAAAAAGGTGATCACTGAACATTTCTCTTCTATTTCCTATTTATATTTCTATTTTACTTCCTCAATTTAGCATTATGGACAGGGAAAGACCTAATCTAAAATCTGCACAAAAATATTATGCCTTCAAATTCATACCGTGATCGTAGCATGCATGGACTCGACTCATATGACTGGGATTTCCATGAAAAAGATTGTTGGCAGAAAATGGGTGATCACTGTATATTTCTCTTCTGTTTCCTATTTATATTTCTATTTTACTTCCTTAATTTAGCATTATGGACAGGGAAAGACCTAATCTAAGATCTGCAAAAAAATATTTTGCCTTCAAATTCATACCGTTATCTTTTCGGACACCGTAAAGTGACAATGGTGACAGCATTGACATGGTCGAAGCTGCTGTTTGCCGCAGGAAAGCGAACGAATAATGCTTGTAGCCATGGACAGAATGAGAGATTCCACACAATTTGATACCAATTTGCAAGAGATTCCAGCTACTGGAAAAAATTCATAATGCAATGAATTGGGGTAGGCCCCCCCCTAGTTTTGGTGCGCATAAAAATTCCAACAAATTCACTAACGCTAGGTCCCGAATCGTCGAAGGTCACTCCCTCCCCACACAAGCGACTGAAATAAACCTTTGACTGATGGAGTCAGCAGGAAATTCCACACAATCTGATATCTATATCATGAGGATCCCCTTGAGAGGAAAAAGTAGATATGCGATCTCTTCGGGCTAACCGCTTTTCAGAAACTGTAAAGTGCCATTGGTGACAGCAGTGACATGGTTGAAGCTGCAGTTTACCGCATGAAAGCGAACGAAAAATGCTTGTAGCCATGCACAGAGTGAGAGATTCCACACAATTTGACACCAATTTGTAAGAGATTCCAGCTACTGGAAAAAATTGTAAAGCAATGTATTGGGGGAGCCCCCCAGGTTTGGTGCGCATGAAAATACCAACAAACTCACTAACGCTAGGTCCCGAATCGTCGAAAGTAACTCCCTCCCCACACAAGCGACTGAAATAAACCTATGACTGATGGAGTCAGCAGGAAATTCCCCACAATCTGACATCTATCTCATGAGGATCCCCTAGAGAGCGAAAAATAGAGATGCCATCTCTTCGAGGAATCCGCTTTTCGGACACCATACAGTGCCAACGGTGACAGCAGCGACATGGTCGAAGCTGCAGTTTGCCCCATGAAAGCAAATGAAAAATGCTTTTAGCCATGCAGAGAGTGAGAGATTCCACACAATTTCATTCCAATTTGGAAGAGAATCCAGCTACTTGAAAAAATTTATAAAGCAATGATTTGAGGGATTCCCCGCCAATGTTGGTGTGCATGAATATTCTAACAAATTTACTAACGCTAAGTCACGAATCGTCGAAGGTCACTCCCTGCCCACACAATCGACTGAAATAAACCTTTGACTGATGGAGTCAGCAGGAAATTTCACACAATCTGACGTCTATTTCATGAGGATCCCCTAGAGAGGAAAAAGTAGAAATACGATCACTTCGAGCAAACCGCTTTTCGGAAACCGTAAAGTGCCAACGGTGACAGCAGTGACATGTTCGAAACTGCAGTATGCCGCATGAAAGCGAACGAAAAATGCTTGTAGCCATGCACAGAAAGAGATATTCCACAAATTTGATAACAATTTGGAAGAGGATCCAGCTACTGGAAAAAATTTATAAAACAATGAATTGGGGGAGGACCCCCCAGTTTTGGTGCGCATGAAAATTCCAAAAAAGTCAATAACGCTAGGTCCCGAATCGTCGAATCTCACTCCCTCCCCACACGAGCAACTGAAATAAACCTTTGAATGATGGAGTCAGCAGGAAATTCGCCACAATCTGACATCTATCTCCTGAGGATCCCCTGGAGAGGAAAAAACTGAAATGTGATCTCTTTGAGCAAACCGCTTTTCGGACACCGTACGGTGACAGCAGTGACATGGTCGAAGCTGCAGTTTGCCGCATGAAAGCGAACAAATAATGCTTGTAGCCATGGACAGAGTGAGAGATTCCAAACAATTTGATACCAATTTGGAAGATATTCCAGCTACTGGAAAAAAATTTATAAAGCAATGAATTGGGGGAACCCCCGCCCAGTTTTGATGCATATTGAAATACCAACAAATTCACTAACGCTAGGTCCCGAATCGTCGAAGGTCACTCCCTCCCCACTCAAGCGACTGAAATAAACCTTTGACTGATGGAGTCAACAGGAAATTCCCCACAATCTGACATCTCATGAGGATCCCCAAGAGAGGAAAAAGTAGAAATGGGATCTCTGCGAGCAAACCGCTTTTCGGACACCATAAAGTGCCAACGGTGACAGCAGTGACATGGTCGAAGCTGCAGTTTGCCGAATGAAAGCGAACGAAAAATGCTTGTAGCCATGCACAGAGTGAGAGATTCCGCAGAATTTGATACCAATTTGGAAGAGATTCCAGCTACTGGAAAAAATTTATAATGCAATATATTGGGCATGGCCCCCCAGTTTTGGTCCGCTTCCAACAAATTCACTAACGGTAGGTCCCGAATCGTTGAAGTTCACTCTCTCCCCACGCAATCGACTTAAATAATTATTTGACTCATGGATTAAGCAAGAAATTCCTCATAATTTGATATCAATTTCATGAGGGTGCCCAAGAGTGGAGAAAGTTGAAATCTGATCTCTTCGAGAAAACCGCTTTTCGGACACCGTAAATTGCCAGCGGTGACAGCTGCGGCAAGTTCGAAGCTAGACTTTGCCCTGTAAAAGCTACTTAGAAATGCTTGTTGGCATGGACTGAGTCAGAGACTTCGCACAATTTAATACCAAGTTTGAAGAGATTTCATCTGCTGGAAAAAAAGTTATAAAGCAGGGAAATGGTGAGGGATCCCCCAGTTTTGGTCCACTTCAAAATTCCGACAAATTCACTACATGAGGTCCCGTATCGTTGAACGTCACTCCCTCCCTACACAAGGGACTGAAATAATTCTTTGACTCATTGATTAAGCAGGAAATTCCTCACAATCTGATATCTATTTCATGAGGATCCCCTCGAGAGGAAAAACTTGAAATGGGATCTCCTTGAGCAAACCGCTTTTCGGACACTGTAAATTGCCCACGGTGACAGCAGCGACACACTCGAAGCTACACTTTGCACTATAAAAGCAAATGAAAAATGCTTGTAGACATCGACAGAGTGAGAGATTTCGCACAATTTAATACCAATTTTGAAGAGATTTCATCTGCTGGAAAAAAGTTATAAAGCAGGGATATGGTGAGAGATCCCCCAGTTTTTGGTCCGCATGAAAATTCCAACAAATTCAATAACACAAGGTCCCGTATCCTCGAACATCACTCCCTCCCTACAGAAGTGACTGAAATAATTCTTTGACTCCTGCATTAAGCAGGAAATTCCACACAATGTGATATCTATTTTATGAGGGTTCCTTAGATGGGAAAAATTTGTATTGCAATCTTATCGAGCAAACCGGTTTCCGAACACTGTCAGTTATCAAAGGCCACAGCATCTACATGGTCGTTGCTGTATCGTGTCTATTAAACCTATTTTAAAATCATTCTAGACAGGCCTGTGTCGAGACATTGAAGTTATTTCACTTACTGGATAAAAGTTAAGTAGTGAAAATGTGTGATCACCCAGTTACGGTCCGCATGAAAAATCCCACAATTCTACTAACCCAAGTTACCGTATCATCTAAGGCCTTCTCTCCCTACTCAATCTACTTAAATAATTCTTTCATACATGGATTAAGCAAGAAATTCCGCTCAATCTCATATCTATTTTATGAGGGCTCCATAGAGGGGCAAAGTTCAAATGCAATCTTATCGAGCAAACCGGGTTTCGGACACTGTAAACTTTGAAAGGGCACAGCAGCGACATGGTCGATGCTTTACTTTGCTCTATTAAGCCAAATTTTAAATCCTTCAAGACAGGCATGAGTCGACAAATTCTGCACAATTTAATACTTGCACTAAAAGATTGCAATTGTTTTTTTTATTTTCTCATGTATCAAACTACATTAGAATCAATAATAAAATCAATATGAATAAAAATTTTGGAAAATACCATTTTTGAGGTTTCTATTACTAGTTCGATGTCTGATTTAAGGCTTATATCTTGCAAAAAATGATTGCCATTGTTTTTTTCTTTTCTTACCCATCAAACCACATAAGAATCAATAATAAAATCCCAAAATAAAAAGTTTTGGAAATTGGCATTTTTGAGGCTTCTATTACTATGAGGGTTTAAAACCGCTATCTTCCATGTCTTATTTAAGGCATATATCTTGCACGAATATGATTGCAATTGTTTTTTTTCTTATCTTATGCATCTAACTACATAAGAATTAATAATAAAATCAATATGAATAAAAAATTTTGATCCCCCAGTTTTGGGCCTCATGAAAATCCCAACAAATCCACTAACACAAGTCGACGAATCATCAAACGCCACATTGTCCATACTTAAGCAACTGGAAAAATTCTTTTATACATGGATTAAGCAAGAAATTAAGAAGAAATGCAGACCCATTGAGCAAACCGGTTTTCGGACATCTTAATTGTTAAAGGACACAACAGTGACATTGTCAAAGCTGCACTTTGCTCGATTCAACCAAATGAAAAATCCTTGTAGACATGGATGTATTGATAAATTTCCTACAATACTAATTTTTAAAATATTTCATTTAATGGAAAAAGTGGGTTGACAACTCTAAAACTCTGTAGAATGCAGTGTGTATTATACAATGCACTGGCTGATAGGTTGAGTAGCACTGGCATTGAATTACATTGCCTTTCATTGTATCATTCTCATCATTTTATGTTGCCAGCAGACTCATTCATACATTACATTCGAGGTAACAACAGTTTCATGATGTTTTTTTCCTTTTTTTTTGGAATAATGTTAACCCTGTGCAAGGCTCAAAAGCCACTCAGTTTATGAGGATATATGGGGAAGATAACTGTTGACTCTAGACTCAAACAGGTTAAGCTTGTTGGGGTTGGGTAAGCATTCTCTTGTGAGTCAAATCAACAAAGCAACATTTCATGGCATCTACAGCTAGACTTTTACATATTTTGTATTATGAGATATCTGACAGAGTCCTTTTTCCACAAGTGCGGGAGGGTGAAATCATGCAGTGTACTGTTTATTCTAATGGTATTGGCAATTAATTATCACCATTATACTATTCTCACTCCCAAAGAAGGAAACCATCCACTATCCTATCCCAAATGTGTCAGTAATATCACAGTTTTATCTAATGGGTTACTAAGGAGTTTCTTGAATTAATCCAATATCCATGTGACTAATATAAATTAAGTTCTCTCTTATTGATATAGATTTGGTTAAAAGAGAATCCATTTTTCTGATGAGGCTATTTCATTTTTTTCACTATTTTATCAAGTTCTTCCCATGCTAATGCTGGGAGTGGCTTCAGACTTTTGAATATATATATATATATATATATATATATATATATATATATATATATATATATTACAAGTAGATAAAATTCAATACCCCATAGGATAAAGAGCCATTTTACCCAGAACCAGCTTGTCAACACCAAGAAGTTAGATAAAGAAATGAATCAATGTTTTTGTAAATACGAAGAAAGAGGGGGGAAATTAACAACTAGGAGTAAATGTATTTAAAAAGACAAGCCCATTGTGGGTGAAATGGCTATATATCATATGGGGTATTGAATTTTATCTACAGTAATTCCTGTTTGCTTTATAATAAATATATTGAGATCTCTTCTGTGGATCAGTCTTAACATTTTATATTACGAGGATTCACATGGATTACTTACTATATATATATATATATATATATATATATATATATATATATTTAAAGTATGCTATATTTATGAGCTATAACTGCCTCAGCAAGTTGGCATAGTACTCACCATTGATGGTAACTCCTAAACCGTATTTGTCTGCAAACATTTATTGGTATTTTTTAAATAATCGTGTACATTTACACCAGAATGGAAATTTTCATTACAATTGGTTTCTGGGGCTTAATATGCAAATTTACTGAAAAATGACCCTGGATCTTTACTGACTGAGCATAAAAACACAATAATATTTGACTAATTAATTTAATGAAATTACTTATTATTCAACATTCTAGTATTATCACTTAATAAACATTAAAGAATTTAACACTGAAAAATGATGAGACCTCAAAAAACAGAAACGTGATTCTACAGAAGGATACTGAGGATACCAAGGACTGAATATGTAAGCAACAAGTAAGAATTAAGTTTTAAAGAAAATGGAAACCAGAAGGAAACTTATACTTAACATATGTTGATAGTTGAAATTTCCTTGGCACATAATGAGTAAAGAGGGCTTGGCAAATCTGATACTCGCAAGAAGGCAAGAGGGACAGAGGAAAATAATGTATAACCTATTTAGTAAGCTTGAGTAAATGGAACAAGGTTTAGGAGAAATAACAAAAAAATGAATTATTAAGAGCTATGAAGGATAGGAAGTTGTGGAAAGCCATGATTGCCTACATCATGAAGAGAGGAAGTCAGCTTTTAAGACATCCATTTTGCTTTTAACTTCTTTCAAGGAATCTTTGAGTAGATTGTAACTTATAGCTTTATCATTTATTATTTCAGATCCTTGTTTCTCAGTTGGTGCTTTCATTCACATCAATGTTCCCTGAAAGAAAACAAGGTGTGCCCCACATTAACAGGACAGTAATTTATGGATCATTTTTATATTTAAAAAAATCTTTCTTTTTAAAAGTTAAAGACACCAAGCAATGTAATGTCTAAAAAAAAAGAAATTAATGCTTATTTCAGGAGACCTCTGTATTATTTTCCTATTTTCAAATTTCATGATTAATGATTTCCTTATTAAAATTTAAAGTATGCCCCAGAATTTCAGTTATTCTACAAGTGTGTCCTGAATTAAAAAAAAAATGTTTGTGAAATACAAAGAGTTTAGATTGGATTAAAGCTAAAAGTAACAAGACCTCAACAGAATCCAGAGATGGAAATAGGATATGATGGGTCCTGATCTGGCATCTCATCTACTGTCAATTTCTCACAGATGTACCTTTGCTTCCCTCTGTCTTTTCTACAAGTATTTTCACAGCAACTGCTCTGATGAACTACTTTCTCTGGTTCCCAAACTGCATGAATTCAAGCATGCTACTAGGTTGAAATGATTAAATATAGCCGTCTCTTCTACTCGAATAGCTTCTTATCTTGCACTTCCCATCTGTGGAACTCCCTTCCTCTTAGTTGCTTCCCTAATAGCTACAATCTTCAAATATGCATATGTCAATAGACATGTTCTAATGCTTTGTTTCCCGTCTTTCTCTTTCTTCTTTCCTCAAACACACCACTTTACTCTTGCTCTCATTCACTGTACCACCTACGGGCTAGTAGGACTTCCACCTTGCATGGAGTGAAATGCTAAAAAAAACAACAAAAAAACATACCCACCTTACAAGACACCAACATGCAGAGTCACCTGTCACTTTATTTTCTGATTGTATACACCAGCAAACATTTTCATGAAGAGGAGATGAGATGGTCGGATGAGCAAATCAAAACTGAAAATGCCATAAACAAAGGAAATTATTCAATTAATATTCTAGTATTAAAAAATCAAACTGCTGGATACATTCATCAAAATCAATAAATGGAACAGATCAATAGTTATATATGGTATCAGACTATTGATAAATGCAGGGCTAATATCATTCTTCAGTCAAACAAATTGCTAACAAAAATTGATTTCAATTGCTTCATCAATTTAGTTTTTGATTTTGGATTATTTTTATAATTATTTCAATTACATAACATTGTGTTTAATAAAATTCTAAATGTCAAATTTACCATTTATTTTTCATCTTGTAATTTAAATATGAATGTAATGACTGCTATTTTTTCTGTGACTTTCTTTATTTACAAAGTGTATTCCTTTTCCACAACTGTTCCTAAGTGATTCTGGTAATGCTTTGCAATTGCAAAGACAAGTTTGTCAGATGAACGACTACTTATTTCTCTACATATTTAACTATCCTGCTCAATTTCCCCCCACCCCACCCCATTGGTGGCACTCACAGAAGATCAGACAGGAAGTGTCTGATGCCTTGCTGTATGATTGCTACAAATTCATGGGTATAAATTGGATGCTAAAAATAAATGGTTATTATTCAGAGAAAAATAGATATTTTTTTTTTAGTGATGTGTATATAGTCCAAAAGGATATTAATATGCATACAAAATTTGATTAACCAATGATTAGCTGAGACAGCTTCTCTGTTGACCAATCAGAGAACAGAATTATGTAACTTTATCTTATACATGAATGTCCAGGTGCTACAACGTTATCAGCAGAGAAAATAGAATTAAAAAGTCAATTTGGTTCGGTTGTTTTTTTATGAGTCAAATGGCTTGTTTAATATCAAAATCTAAATATTAAAAATTCAAATCATGAAATAAATGTATTTAAATGTATTCACTTTTGAATTATTTATAAATTAAAGAGAATGATTTTATTTCATGATTAAATTATAATTACGTATCTGCATTTTTGAAACAAATAACCTAACAAAATCAAATAAGAAGTAAAAACTTGTTTCTCTTTTCAATAAATGAAATTAATCATACCAAATTGTTTGTTTTTTTTTAAATTTTTAAAATCTTTTTTGACAATCTGTGCCATGTTTTCAATTTTGCTATATGACCCGGAGGATAAATTTTTATTAATTTTACTATAAATATGTATCTTTCATACTTTTTTTTATGAAAATATATTGTTTGTGACCTTATGTATAAAGTACAGCTATACAGGGGAGTTAACCATTTTTACCTATTCTTCTTACATGCCTCAACTTCAAACAGTAACCCTCTACATTGAGTAGCTCTTGAGCCTTGTTTTAGGTGAACAATTAGTTAAAAAAAATAATGTTAACAATAATTCAAATAAATTCAGTTCTTTCTTTAAATTATTTATGGAAGATTAAGCCATTTCATAAATACCAATGAAGGCAGCTAACATTTCTTCAGAAATATCAGTGTACATGTAGCCTGGTTTTTTAAGCTCCATTAAGTACCACATGGTTTATGGTTGAGTTTTCTTTTCATTCAACAGCAAAAACAAATGCCAACTGAATGTTTTATGCAATTTTTGTAGCACAAATCAATATTCTTTGCAAAAGTATATTGAGGAATATAAGTGGAAGAGAATTTGCTTTTTTATCAAATGAAGGATTGTCAACAATTAATTTCCAATCCATTTTGTTTAATTCTAATCAGAGACTAACATTCAAAATACTTGTTTTGAAAAGCAAGTCAAATTAAGATGAAACAAAAAGAGGAAAACTAGAATTTTCAATGTTTAATAAAAATTCAATATTAATACTAATACTACTTGATGAAAAACAATAGAAATTAAAGAAGTCAAAATTGACTAATGACTGTCGATGCTTCATCTTATAAAAATTCCAGATAATATTACTACAAATACTAAGAGAGAAAAAAGCTGACAGAAATATTGTGGAGAAATTAACTGTTGGTCAGACAGCAAAGGAGAAGAGTATTTACCTTGTGTTGTTCAAATGCTTACTAAACAAAAGCTTGTTATTTTCTGTACTAACCCTTTAGAGTTACAGTGGTCACATGACAGGTTTACTATGTGATCCCTGAAGTTGCATAAAAAGAAGGGAAAAATCTTTTTTTATTGCTAAATTTACCTTCTATATTTATACATCACAGAGAAGTGGCAATATATTTTGCAACTTGAGATAAGTGCTATTGCTCCCCCCCTCTCTGCTCAACCTGACTAGTCTCCATTCGTTTTGGGGATTGGGAGCATTTTTTCAACAATACTAATCAAAAATTAATATTGGTTGACAATATTTTATCTAATAAAGAATAAATCAGTATTACCACCACCACTGCTAATACTAATAATAATAGTGGTAAAAATAATCGCAAATATGGCATCAAACATCCAAGGGGAAAATGAAAAAGTTTAATGGTTAAACTGGGTCTTTTGCCAACCACAAAAGTCCCAGCAGCTTAATCTGTAGAGCAGCAGCTGAACATAGATTTCCTCAAGTAAAAGGGTTGAAAGTAATATCTCACCTGGAGTCTATTCCTTATTTCCAATCCGTATTGTTTACTGCTGTGGTGAAAAGTAACATCAGATATCTATCAAAAATTAATAAAAGATAACATTCCTAAACATAATGCTTGAACTGAAAGTTTGAAACATAAACGGCATCTACTGATTTGCATATTTATGAAAAATTTCAAATGAAAAGAGCCACTTGGTTAGATGGGCTGTAGACAGTGCAGAAAACAACTATCAACCACCGAGACTCTAAAAGTAATGTTTTTCCCCAAATGTTGTTTTTCATATTCCATAGATGTTAATATCACAAATCAATAGCAATAATGGATCTTTGTTTCTACCAGAAAATATCATCAGATGTTTAACAAGAATAGTGCTAGCACAGTTACTTTAATAGCTTCTGAAGAAATTTAAAATATTTGCTTCATTTATGACTTGTAAAGGATTTTTATAGACGGTTTAAGAGCCATTCGAAGTAGAGGATTACTGAACGGTTGAAGGGTGTTATCACTAACATTTTTTGTCAAGATTTACAAACTATGTTTCATTCAATTTTGCAAACTACCGTAATTCCCCACGTATAATACGACTTCATCCATAATACGCACCCCTAAAATTTTTGACTGAAAATGTGGGGAAAATTCTTCTACACACGTAGAATACGCACCCCTTGTTTGGTAATCAAACGGTCTAGGTACCTCCACTTTTTCGCGGGAAAACAGCATAGCGTAATAAAAAAATGCCACAAACTTAACGAAAATAAAGTTTTATCGTCAAAATGCTTATGTTATTATTAAGATGAAAGACCAAAGTATTTTTTAATTATTTTTTGAAATTTTTAAATATTTTCTCAGACGCTCGAAATTTTGGTTAAAGTCTTCTTTTTTTTACGTCATCGCGGTGCTGTTAAAATAACATTGTTTTTTTTTTTTGCGTTTTTTTCCCGTTGAAAACACATTGATTTGGAAATTCTTGTAAAATTAAAGTAATTGTCCGATTTTAATGAAATTTTCGGGACTTATTCACAAATGAATGAAATTATTTTTGAAATATTTCTTTTTAGTAAATTTTGGTAACAAATATTTTTTTTTTAAATATGTTACACCCCATTTACTTTTTTTTTTGTTTAAAGTAAGAGTCATTAGAGATGGTAAATCACCTACTTTTTTTTTTCAACTTTGTGCTAAGTGAAAATCTGCTCTGAAGTGAAAAATAATGAATCCAATAAAACTATGATATTACTTAATTAGAAAAGCTTTTAATTGTTTTTGTAAATAAGTAATATTAAGGTCATTATTGCCTGAAGAAATAAATTTTTTCTGATGAATAATTAAATTTTACAAGAATTTTTTATTTGTTTTACATTTTAATTATAATAATTTAATAGTTTTAAAATCGTACAAAATGCTGTATTAGCCTATTTCCTTGTGATAATTAGTAATTAAGTAGAAACAAAATTTACGAGTTCAAAATTGCAAAGTTTAATAAATTTAGTGATTCCAATTTTTTTTCAAATCATTTTTTATGTTGTATTTTTCTACTTAATACGTTCCTTATTTCTATGTACGGTAGACTGAAATTGCCATTATTACAAAAAGAGTTTTGTCCTAATACGTGCTAGCACCGTTACTTGAAGAAATTTAAAATATTTGCTTCATTTATGACTTGTAAAGGATTTTTATAGACGGTTTAAGAGCCATTCGAAGTAGAGGATTACTGAAGGGTTGAAGGGTGTTATCACTAACATTTTTGTCAAGATTTACAAACTATGTTTCATTCAATTTTGCAAACTAACGTAATTCCCCACATATAATATAAGTACCTCCACGAGATTGCTAAAAAAAGCATGATGAAGAAGACGCCAAACTTGACGAAAACAAAATTTTATCGTCTAAACGTTTGTTATTATTAAGAAGAAAGATCAAAGTAATTTTGGGGTATTTTTTACATTTTATAATCGTTCCTAGCACGTCCGAAATTTTCGTTAAAAATCTAGTTTTTTTTTTTTTGAGTCAGCAAAATTGACCATTTTTTCCATTTAAAAAAAAAACTAGAAATCTCACTTTGAAATTCTTTTAAATATCAATTATCATTTTTTCAAAACTTATTTTAAAAAATCCGACATTATAATGTTTATTTAAAATATTTTGAACCAAACTTAACTTAGCTTTTGTGTCAAGAAGATGTAATTTGAAAATAAAACAAAGCCGGTCAAACTTTCGCGTCTCTTGACAGGTGATGAATGACACATTTACGAATTCCATGAGGCTAATTTGTTCTACGGAAGGAGAAAAGTGAAATAATTTACATTTAAGCGAACAAATTATTTACCTCGTTATTTTAACGAAAACTTTCAGCGGTCTAATTTTTTTTTTGTACTTAGCTTTCACCTTTACGTTTATGATGCTTTATGGAAAGTATATTATAAAGAAATTAAAATAAGACTGTTAAGAGTGACATTAAATTTCATATTTCCTAAGAAATGTGTCTAATTCATTTATAGGTACCTTTCTTATGAAATTTTATCAGAACTGTACATAAAATACTACAATTTTATGTACATTTATTACATTTTACTGTTATTTGTATTTGCATTCATTTTATTAATTTTGATATTTCATTTATGGAAAAATGTCATAACTGAGATTAATATAAAAATAAGATCATATAAATTTCATAAGATGATACTGATACTTGTAGGTACCCTTTTCAGTTGAAATTGAAAAATCAAATTAACTTCTCCACACGTGTTCCGCAAAAGTAAAGGCCTTAACAGCGGAGAACAATGCTTAACTCAAATAACGCAACTTAATTATATTCTGGTTGGTCTTCCGTACTTTATAATTACAGCCCGGTTATAAGCACAAAATTACATTTCTTAATTACTGTGGATCTTCTGATTAGTCAAAATGATACAATTTACAACGCGCTAAAAAAGATCTATCTCATAAGGACACTTAGGAAAATCGATGGGGCTTTTAACTAATTTTATAATATTTTAATGTAAATCTATTATAACTAATAACTTTTAACTAATTTTATAATATTTAAATGTAAAATCTATTATCATTAAAGAAATAAATAATTGTATTAAAAATTCATTTTTCATCGAAAAAATTTTTTTGCTTACAGGATTTATTGTCCATATTCATAAAAACAACTAAAAGAAATAAAAGCATTTGAAATTAAATATCTTTGTTTTATTGGGTTTTGTATGTTACAATTCAGAGCTGATTTTCAGGTACGTTGGCTCCAATTAAAAACAAAAAAAGACATGCTTTGCATTCCTCAAAGCCCTGTGCTTTTAATTTTTGTAATCACTAAACCCGATGCGATCGAATTTCTAGCGTTTTCATAAAATTAGTTGGGGGGGGGGGGGTAATAAATATTTAAAAAAAATATTTCTACCATGACCTTAATAAAAAAAACATTTATAATAATTTCGATCATCTGTGAATAGTTCCTGAAAGTTTCATTAACATCCGACAATTATTTCTATTTTTGCACGATTTTTCAAATTAATGTGTGTCATACCAAAAAAACGTGCTAAAAATTGTCTGTTATTTACTAGTTCCGCTGATACAAACAGAAACAGAGTTTTTTAATCAAAATTTAGTATGTTCTAAAAAGAAGGAAACATTTTTAAAAATAAAAAAAAAACTTTGGTCTTTCCTCTTAATAACATAAGCATTTAGACAATAAAATTTTGTTTTCGGCAAGATTGGCGTCTTCTTCATCAAGCTATGCTCTTTTTTTTAGCGATTTCGTGGAGGTACATAGTATAATACGACTTCATCCATAATACGCACCCCTAAAATTTTGGCTGAAAATGTGGGGAAAATGCTTCTACAAACGTAGAATACGCACCCCTTGTTTGGTAATCAAACCCCATAAACTCTACCTCCCCAATTTCATTACGGCCAGCGTTTCCTACTCTTATTAACAAAATGGTTTTAAACATAGAATAATATTCTAATTTAGTTTTATAATAATTCTTATTTTATTTTACATTTCTAAGTATTGTTAGGTGCATGTGATTGAATTTAACATCCTTATGCGGTCGCAATCGCCGAATGTTTTTGTCAAATTGACGTCTGTTTGTGGTGAATAGTCATTTCGTAACTAAAATCAACCTATGAAAACGCAAATTTTAAAGATTTTTTTTGTTGCTGCGCATAATACGGACTCCTAATTTTGCTTAATTTTTTTTAGAAAAAAATGCGTATTATACATGGGGAAATTTGAATAAATTGATTTCTTTGGAAAAACCCTTTTTGTCAAAAACCCTACTTTGTGGTTATATAATTTCTCTAATTTTAGGACTTCATGGCAAACAATTTTTAACAGCGACGAATAAAAAATTCAACGCTGTTAATAACAAGAGGAACTAGATGATCAAATGTCTATGAAGTGTATTTAAAGTTTCAATTTTAAACAGTAATATTCAAAATTTAAAGAAAGGAAAAGAAGTTCGGTTACCTTTCGTAGTTGAAATTAAGTCTTTTATCTGATCTCTCTTTTACTTGTTTTGATTTCTTCGTCTTCTCTTTTCTCAGCAAATAAAAACACCAGTTGAGGTTTGTTTTTGGTTTGATTTTTTCGGGTTTTTTTTTTTTGTTTTTGTTTTTAGTGGGGAGAGAGGGGGGGGCTTATGACAAGTGACAAAGATTCCCCCGGCAACTCAAAAAAGTTTAACTAGATAGGAAAAGTCTTGTCTTTTATACAGCTTCTATGGATGATCTTATTTCAGTCAACAGGGGTGACATTTGCACTAAGTCAGTAAGAGCTGACATCGCTAGCTCGTTAACTGAATGCTGTAAGTTCAATCCTTGCGCTAGGCAGTACATTTTATTATTTTTCTCTTCAACATCACATTCTATAATATTTCAAAATAAACAACATGTTCAGCAAGACATCAATTTTCTAAATTTCCTTTTACCATTATGAAAAGTCCATTTGAATTTCAAACTTTTAGACATTAATACATCGGAGTTACCATGTAAAAAAAAAACAACTAATTAACTAATGTTTGTTATTTACTCCGAATTGTTATTTATTTACTACAACAAATAATTTTATTTTTAAAATTTGCTGTTTTTCATCTGTTTAAAATAAATAATTCGGTACAGGCAGTTTTCACAGAATCTACATTATTTTTATTTATTTAGATAATTCTGTAGAACTTTTTCGGTTCCGCTTGACGTTAGTAGTGTAGTAATGGCAGGCGAGAACAATTGTTTTGAAGAAATATGAAATAAGTTCGTTAACTAATAATATCAGTCCTAAAATATAGAAATTTATAACAAAAATAATATTTCTAAATTATTTAAACCCGCTTCTAAAAAAGGAGCTTATTCTTAGAAACCCAAATTCTTACATTTACTTTACGTAGATGACCCCTTCATACTCTGGTCAACCCAGGAAGAAGTCCAATTTCTGCTCAACCAAGTGAACTCAATAAGATCATCGAAACAGTTCCCAGTGGACAGAAAAAACGACATCAAACTCGCAAACTGCACTAATATCTCGAACAGAGCATAGCTTCAAGACATCTCTATTCACCGACCTATACCTCAACTTCAACTCCTAACAGGCATACAGTGTAAAGAAAGGAGTTGTCCGCTGCTTACAACATCGAGCAAAAGTCATAAGTGGTGATTCAGAGACATATGACCAAGAAATGGTCAGTAGAAGCAGTACTCTACAACGTAACAACTAATCTAGGTACATGACAGCAGCTCCTACAAACTGGGATAGAAGGATACAAGAGGATAACTATATTCAGAAAACAGCTTCGGTCAACTTATGTGAAGGGATTATCGGAAAAAAATACAAAAGATCTGGGATCTATATAACATCTGGACGACCTTCAAAAGTTTTTGAAAACTTCGCAGACACGTCTTTCGGTTAAGAAATAGAGGAGAACTTGATTGAGGACTATGTGTTCACCATCCCCTGCAGTTTTGGTAAGAAAGGAAAAACGGGCTGCTCCCTTAAGACTGCAAGAACATCGTAAAACCATAACACGAGGGGAAATAGAAAAATCAGGCGGAGCTGACCACATATGAAGGGAAAAGTGAGATCACCGCCCCTTGTTGTTTTACTTTTAAATGTAATTTTTTATCACAACATTTGTTGAAGCATGCGGCCCCCCAAAAAGTTTGGGAACCACTGCTCTAGCGGAACAAAACTTGTTAACAAAAAAGGAAAGGCCAGATAAACAGAATAAAGAATGATCTTAAACTGCAAATCACCACCATACCAATTTATTTTTTAATAACTTACCAACTTACCAGATACATTTTTGGTTTCCTTATTTTTATCAGATAGAAAAGAATGAAAGAATCTTTCTTGTTGGCCGTATTCAAAATATATATATATATATATACATACACATACATACATATATATATATTATATTGTTCGGGCTGTTGTCCTGATCTTTATTGCTATATTCACGAGGTTTCGGACGTTGAACGCTCAGGCCTTCTTCAGGTGATATACGTTAGAATTTCGAGCCAAACCATTTATTTAATCCATGGGGGTATATTGTTCTAATTCCACGTGTCATGAGTTTGGATACTAATTCGCAAGCCTCCAAGTTTGTTTTTATTTATTTATTTATTTTTCCTCTTTTGGATCCCTTAACCAACACTTTTATCCACACACAGGTGCCCTTAGAGACTTCAGAGAATTAATTTTGCGGACTTATAAACGTAATTGTACAATAAATACATACACACACACATATATATATATTAGGTTGGTGCAAAAATAATTTCGTTTTCTAACATATGTTACTATGTGAGAAAACGAAATTATTTTTGCACCAACCAAATATATATATATATATATATATATATATATATATATATATATATATATATATATTACCAGAGCGCATATACAATTTTGTTATTGTTGTTTTTCACCAGCTCTCTGTATTACTGGTTCCCATATTTCATTCATGTCTATGCTTGGCCGAGATTTTTGTAGTCTGGCGCTGATTCCTTAAGTTATTTGTATTTTCACTAATGTTCTCTATTATATCAAGTTAATCCCACAGAGGCAGGGATCTCCCTTTTTTCTTCATATATGATCAGCCATGCCTGATCTTCTTATTTTCCCTCGTGTTACGTCCTGACGGTGTTCCTGTAGTCTTATCTTCAGGCGACGGCCTGTTTGTCCTTCATATTTCTTGCCACAATTCCACGGGATGATGTTACGCACAGTCCTTAATCTTGTTCTCCTTTATAGGTGGTCTTACTCGAAAGAGGTGTTTACGTAGTGTTGAACCACACCGGAAGGTTGCTCTAATGATATACAGACCACAGATTCTTTATACCTTTCCCAATAAACCATTCACCTAGGGTGGGAAGACCGAGATTGTTTTCTGAGTGTTGTTATCATTTTGTACACTTCTTTCCCAGTTTATGGGGGATTTTTTTCATCTACCCAGGGTAGTTATTACACTTTAGGCTACTGTTTATACTGACCATTTCTTGTTCATATGTCTCTGGATCGCCACATGACTTTTACTCGATATTGTAGGCTACTTTGTTGGGGGTCGAAGTTGAGGTATAGTTCGGTGAATGTTGGCTTGCGATAAAGGGATATCTTGAACCCAGGTTCTGATAAAGATATTAGTACATCCATCAATGCTAGTCTTTTTTGTTGATTTCTCTCTCCATTGTAAATTATATCAATGCATTTTTAGTCCACATGGCCAGCAGTATCTCTCTTGTCGACCTCTCTGCCTCCGAGCGAGAGAAACCCAGACGAGACTATGCCAAACGGCAAAGTATCGTCTAGGGAAGCAGACAACTTCCCGACCCCGAGTATGCAAGGTCTACGAGTAATTTTTGCCCAAACATACCCTCTCGGAGAGTCCCATGTTAAAAACCGACCTTGCACCACATCCCACCTCGTGGTGGTGGTGGTGGGGGAGGTCTCGGATAAATGCCGAAGCAGTCGAATCGATCAGAGGATGGGTTTTTCCGTTGGAGGAGATGCTGCTGTCGTAGTATCTATTCCGTGCTGGTGACTGTCCTCTCCCCACTGCCTGGACAGAATCCTCGAACTTGTTCCGTAAAATCTGTTCTGTAGTGGTGGGATAACCAACTATATCTAGCTCAGACCAGTTTTATCTAGTGGCCCGAGTGTTGACACACAAGTCCCCACGTTAAAACAAACTGACCTTGTGTCACATTTTGATTCAGTAGTGAGTCAAACGTAAATGCCCACAGGACGGGTTTTCTCAAACTCTTAGAGTTTGTCGACCTTTCTATCTTCGGGCAGAATAGAACCTACGCCGAAGAGATAGAGAGCAACCAAAGCCCGTGTATACGGGGTCTATGAGTAATTTTTACCCGAGCCTATGAGTTCGGAAAACTCCATGTAAAAAAGGCCTTGAGCTGCATATATATATATATATATATATATATATATATATATATATATATATATATATATTCTATTTTTGTAAATTTTTTAATAAAAACATTTTGTTTTAAATATATTTTTTCATAAAATAGTAAATGATAAATATCACATTGTAATTGGATCATATACTTTTATATTCTTATAAATAAACATTACTGAGTGAGTAGAAAGTGTATTCATTAATCGTGGCGTCAAAGGAATAACAGCTCTTTTGACCTCCCAGCAGACACCATCTTGATTCAGGGCAGCACTACTTCTTGAAGTAGGCCTCCGTGTCGAGTCTGATGTTCTTTTCTTATCAGAACAATCAGAGTTAATTTTTTGAGCTGCTGTGCCTTTGTAATCACAATTAGATTCATCCAACTCTTTCGGAATCCTCTGCACTGTCTTCAGATTGACATCTAAACACCATGAAATGTTCGTACTGAAGCTTCTGGTGCAAATGCCAAGCAATACATATTTCTGGCTGAGTGGATTGCGTCATGGTGCTCTTTTTCTCACTAGAAGTAGCCCTCATTAACATCGGGGAAAGCTAAAACAATATGCGAGTCCTTACGAAGTTGGTTCTTTATGTATGGTGCACCGGAGGAGATATCGTCGGATGGAGGAACGCAATTTGACTCCCCAAAAAACAATTCGTTCCTTAAGGATTAGGGAATAAAAAAAACACATATCAGTACATTACCCTCAAAGTAATGGACGAGAGCAGAAGTGGCGATATTACCCGTCGTAGATATGCCAGACTACCGGACATCACAACCGCTTCCATCGATGACGAACCACCATACACCGCACTGAAAAGTATGGAAATAGACGAGCCGGGATGCGACGACAGGGTCTTGGACAAAATGGAAGTGGACGGAAGACAACCCACAATCGTATAACTGCCAACAAATCAGGGTGTACGGCGTAGTACAAAGGTATCACAACCACCTAGATTATTAACCCAACAAATGCGAGGACCGGCACATGATTACCCGTCCTATGAATACAATTCATAGGCCTTGTGGTCATGGGAGGGGGAGCATGTCGGGAAGAGAGGCCCACCGAAAAGATGAAATGAATAAAGTGATCACTGGTAAGAAAACCGGTGAAAGAAAATACAATGTAAATACAGGCCAAGCGGCACTTACGAACATTCTGTTTGAACGACCGTCAAGAGAACAATACTCATGCTACATAGATTTAATGGGGGCATGACCCACATGTACTCGCGTCCAGGGCTCCATTTCCTTTGGCCAGAAGTGAATTTTAGTTTGCCTAAATTTCTTTATTTCTGCACACTTTGGGTTTTTTTTTTTTTACCATGTTCTTCCACCCTCTTGAATAGCCTGGCCACCATGCTTACAATGTTAAACACATATGCGTAACCAATATACTTCCATGTATATCGTTGTGCACGGCTTTAATTAAAAAGGCTTAAAAAAGATTGTGACTCTTTCTTATTTCAGGGTGCAGCTATCTCTCATATCTTACGAGTTTATCATCCAGCAACATACCATCTTAGGATATTTGATATCCTAATATGATTTTCCCAATTAAACTTGCATTTATCACGATTAAGTCCTATTTGATTTTCTCAAACTTGTCCCGTTTTACTGTTTAGCGCTTCTTTACTGCAAGCACCAATGCCAATATTGTCCTCATATACAATTATATTTTCGATGGCTTTTTTGATTTTGTGTTTTAAATTTTTAACTCCAAACGTCCTTCTGTTTAATCCAATAAGATGTTCATTGTGGTGACTTCTTGAAACTTGCTATCAATTGTTATCTGATTATATGCTGACTTGAAGTTAACTTTAGCAAATTATTTAATACCAGCAAACTCATGGTACGTTATTTCAGTGTTTGGCAGTGGCAATGAATCAGAACAGTTTTGGTGATTCACGCCAATCTTATAATTGCCACAAATTCTTAAATCTTCATTGTACTTGCATATCAGCACAGTGGATGAATCCTAACTACTACCATCCTGGCTGACTTTTTCTAATATTCCTTGTTCCAACACATTTTCAGCTTAGTAACAACCAAGGGTAACATATGAGCATGAACTTTTCGGGCTTGAAAATACATTGGTTGATTGCTTTCTTTAAGCCGAATTCTCGTCTGTATCATTTTAATAATCCAGTATCCGCTTCTAGAATTCATGGAACTTATCAGCTTCGATGTATCCACTCTTCAATTCCTAAAAGACTGTGAATTTTGATGTTTTCCACCCCTCAAAAAATACCCTTTGGTATGACAGGGAAGATATTACGGAATAAAAAAAGAGAAAGAGACTTAAAAAGAAAGAAAAAAAAACATAAAAAATTTAGTGCCTTTGATTTATTTTAAAAAAATTATCACATGTAGACACCATCCCTTCTTCCGACAGATTCCAAGGATTATGTCTGAAAATAATGTATCAATTTATATTTTCAAAAATATTCCTTTTTCAAGTCCGAACCTCTTTTTCTAAAGAGGGAAATAATTTTACCTTGCAAAATCAGTGTAGACAGATAACTCATTTTTAAGACTTTCTTTTAATCTCTCATCTCTGAATAGGATTAAAAATTAGAAAAGTTTTATACACAACAATTAAATAAAATCCTTGCTGATAACTTTTATTTCGATTTTAATTTTTGCAAGTAGGTAAAAATGAAGCATAATAAAAGATCTTAAATAATTTGTAATAAAGGAAATAATCTCATTAGAGTCCAAATTGGGCCACAATTCCATTTATTATCTTTTTGAAGAATGCACAACTCCAAAGTATCTATTGTATCTGAACTATGTCTGGTTTTACAGGTCCTGAACTGGCATCTCCGTATTCAGAAATGATAAGCTAAGCTCCCTATGCAATAATGGATATGAAATGTTTTTAAAGTCATTATAATTGCACATTTAAAGAAGATAAAAAATATTTGATTGCTATTTCAACTTTTCACGTCATAAACGTTTAATTCATTTCAAATTTGTTTTCGTTTTCTTGACGTTCAACTGATGTTTTAAAAATACAAACGAAAAACTAACGTATTTAAACTTATTGTTTTAAATATACATTTCTGACATGCTTTAAGTTTGGGCATCAAATATCTCGGAATTTTGTTTACTGTGTAAGCCTAAGAATAACTTATCCTTGATGACTGGCATCACATCACGTACATTTGAGTAGCGAAATTAAACCTCCTTTAACTTTTACAATTTAAAAAAGCATTGAAACTTATCCATCTAATCACGCAAGGGTTATTTAATGGAAACAGTTGTTACCTGCCTTCCGCCAGATAACTTGGCTAGGTTCAAAGACCTTGTTGGTATCCAGATAATTTGAACTCCGGATTACCTGATACATATTGCTGATCTCGATCTTCTTAATAAACACGTCAGTCAGTTATGTGCCATGCATGATACACGTTTAGGCGATCATGTACCTATCGATACATGACTGACGAGGCAAATTTTTTTCTCGCAGTAGGTTGCCATTTCTTTCTGCAGTAGATCAGATGCCATCCAAGGCTATAGAACCCGGTCTGTACTGATATTTACCCATAGCTTGGGAAGAAAAAGTGCATTCATACCTTTCGCAAGGGAATTAACACGTAAGCGAATGTAATGGATTCAACCGGGAATTCGAGCTCGGTCCTCCGATTCAGTTAAGTGCCATGCGCGATACACTTTTAGGCGATCATGTATCTTTCGATACATGACTGATGAGGCAGATTTTTTTCTCGCAGTAGGTTGCCATTTCTTTTTGCAGTAGACCAGATGCCATCCAGGAATATAGAACCCGGTCTGTACTGCTATTTAACCATAGCTGGTGAGAAGAAGAGGATTCATATCTTTTCCAAGGGAATTCGAACTTGGCTCCAAGCCGCTATCAAATACTCCACCGTGCCTCTTGACTTATTACCAATATGACTGTTTCATTATTTAATTTTTCTTTTCCTTTCATTTTCCGATTTTTATTTCAGAAAAAGTTCTACAAAATTATTTTAAATAGAATTTTTGCTGTCGCAGGAAATGAAACAAAAAAAAACATCTTTATTAACTGAAATGAAATTTTGATACTTTAAATCAGGTGAACAAATATTGGTACGGTCAGATTTTATTATCAAAGTCAATGTTTTCTCCTCGAAATTCGTGTTAACCAACCAATGTTGGTAAGTTTCGGCATATGAATTTCAGTCTATGTAAAATGAACATTCTTTCATATCAACATATTTAATTAATAATTAATCAAATAAAGGTAAAAATAAATAAACAAAAATAAATAAATAAATAAAGGTAAAAATAGATTACTTTACTATCCTGGTTTTATCCGAAATAAATACTGCAGTCTGCATAGTTCTTAGATATTTTCCAAATAAATCAATCTCTAGATAGAAGGATAAAGAGCATCACGAAAATATCTATAATTAAATGGAACGGTGTATGATCAGAGAAAATAGATTTCTTCTCCTAATTATAGACTGGAATTTTTTTTAAAATCCTCCTGACCAATAAGTTTCAAAGATTTGATTTTAATCGAATATGTGGATGCGTGTCAGAATTTAAAATTATCAAGAATCTATTTCAAGATGAATTTGTCCCATGTTTTGCTTAGATTATGAAAAATATATAAATAGAAAATACTAAAGTTAAGAAAAGCTTACTACTGAAATGTTGTGCAGTTGTTCTGACACATTAACAAAAGTAAAAGAAATGTTGAAACTTTCAGCGCAATAGCAAACATGTTGGTTTTGATAAACTGTAAGACTGAACACACATTAAATGATTTTTGTAAAAAGGAATTTGAAAATTGCAAATCTATGGTGCGATATGTTTCAGGTAGTGAAAGAATGGACTAAAACTTAGAAATAATTGGAAGGGGTTGACTTCCTCACAGCCACAGTACTGAAGATAACTTGATGACTTTTAGGTATCTGACCAATTTGGTTCGACACAAGAATTTTCTTTATCAGAACAAGAGTTTAATATATATACACTTTATATGCCTACCTTCTATATGAAGTGAAATGTTTGGGCCCAAAATGAAAGACGTAATACAGTGGCAATAAGAAAGTTCACATCTATTCAGTTTTAAACTATGTATTAACAAAAACGTATTTTCCATATACAAGTAAATTGTTTGAAAACGAAAGATGTGCAACAAATCAGGCAACTGATAAATTAACGCAATTTGAAAACTTAATTTGTGCACTATATATTGTTGAAACATAATAAAATATCGAACGGTTTAAATATTCGTAATCATTTAAAATACATTGTATAATAATTGTTGAAACTAAAATAATTTTCACTCACCATTTACGATATTCCGACACAGAAATCTTTTATCGGTAAACTCTAATATTCCTTCTTAGGTGGTACTTCAAAGAGCTAATGAGTGTAACAAAGAAAATAACATGAACCAGCAAAGAACCTCCCGTCAAGAGTTGAGTTTTTACGTGTGGATATTAGCGAATTGAAGCCAAGTGTGATTTTTTAAAATCTTTGTTAGTGGTTTGAACTTTTTACCCCTTCCATCTTTTTTTTTTAGTTTTGTTTTCCGCTTCAAGCCGCATACCATTTTTTTCTATTTGACTTACTTTTTAATTTTTTAGTCAAATTCTAATTTTCACCCTCCTCCCACTTTAGTTTCTGGCTTTTTTAAGCAGAACTTTCATTTTTTGGTTTGTCTTATTTTCTTTTTCTTATTCTTTTTGCGTTTTTACGTGTGACTTGTTTTTTGGCATAGCCAAGCTTTGTTGAATTTTATTTGGTTTCTTGGCCCGTTTTTCTTGAGTTTTGTTGTAATGCAAATTAAAGAAAAGAAAATTACATTAACAGCACAAAGGTCGTGCTGCTAATGAGGGACTGAAAAATCACCGCCGGTAAAGAAACGGACCGGGCTGAAAACGAGACAAAGAAAAGCCGTACCCTGTTTTTCTTGCGAGTTTTAGTACGTCGATTAGGGGTGGAGAGTTGCCAGCATCGGATTTGCCAATAATGGCAAATCCAACGCCGATAAGATCTCCAACGGACGCACAGGAATAATTGATTTCCCGTACAACTAACCATTAGTATCGGTTGCTTGCCAGAATTGAACATGTAACAGCAAGTCCATTTTTTCTCAGACATACCGCTACCTTATAGATTTTTATTGACTTATAAACATAATGTTTGTTGGCATGGTCTGTTGTAAGAAAAATGTAACATAGCCGCGAGTCTGGCACGATCCTACAATCAGAGATTTCGTGGGTAGAGATCTTACCACTGAACCATTATCGCCACCTTACAAATTCTTACCTAATAATTGAACTTCAAGTGGGGACTCTTTGGAATTGAAACCGCAAACTATGAGTCTGATTAACTTCGCCTCGGAACATATTAATCCTCATTTCAACTTTGACATTCACTAGGAAATTATTTCTAAATAGAATGATGAAAATTCATATTTGTTTCAAAGGTATATTTATTCTTAAGACTTTTTAAACCAGCCAACCAAAGTCTCGAAGTTTTATTATTGTTATGTAATTCTTTTGAATTTAACTTCGACGTGTCAAAATATTCCCGCCGCTTCTGGGGTCTGGGGTTAATTTTTTTTAAGGATATAGTTTATATGGTTAACTGGTTATTGCACTTCTTTATTTTGAACATGGCCCGTTTAGACCGTTACAATGTTAAAGTTATCATTTCTAATCGAATAGTAAGGATTACATGGGTCATTTATTGATTTATTAGCTAGCAGGTTTGAAAAGGCGGGTACAAAAATGACTGATGACGTGCGGACAGGGGCGAATTCGACATGATCTTCTGTACTTGGCCCTATCAAACCAAATCCTTGGAGAAATGGAAGGACTGAGACATTCCGCACAATTTAATACCAATTTTGAAGAGATTTCATCCACTGTAAAAAAATTACAAAGAAGTGAATTGTGAGCGATCCCCCAGTTTTGGACCGCAAGAAATTCCAACAAATTCACTAGCACAAGGTACCGCATTTTCGAATGTCACTCCTTCCCTACACAAGAGACTGAAATAATTCATTGACTCAAGGATTAAGCAGGAAATTCTGCAGAAACTGATATCAATTTCATAAGGATTCCCTGTTCAAATGCGATCTCATCGAGAAAACTGCTTTTCCGACACCGTAATTTGTCAACGGGCACAGCAGCGACACGGTCGAAGCTGAACTTTGCCCTATAAAACCAAATGGAAAATCATTCTAGACATGGATGGACTGTGAAATTCCGCACAATTTAATACCAATTTTGAAGAGATTTCAGTTAATGTAAAAAAGTTCTAAAGAAGTGAAAGGTGAGTGATCTCTCAGTTTCGGTCTGCATGAAAATTCCAACAAATTCACTAGCACAAGGTCCCCTATCATCGAAGGTCAATTGTCCCTACACAAGAGAGTTAAATAATTCTTTGATGCATAGTTTACGCAGGAAATACTGCACAATCTGATATCAATTTCATGAGAATTCCCTGGAGAGGAAAAAGTTGAAATGCGATCTCATCGAGCAAACCGCTTCTCGGACACCATAAATTGCAAAGAGTCACAGCAGAGACAAGGTCGAAGTATTACTTTGCTTATAAAACCAAATAAAAAAAAAACATGTAGACATGGATATACTGAGATAGTTGGCACATTTTAATATCAAATTTGAAGATATTTCAGCTAAAAATTTATAAAGGAGTGAAATGTGAGTGTTCCCCCGGTTTACGTACACATGAAAATTCCTACAAATTCACTAGCACAAGGGCCTGTATAGTCGAAGGTTACTCCCTCCCTACACAAGCGACTGAAATAATTCTTTAACACATGGATTCAGCAGGAAATTCCTCACAATTTGATACCTATTTCATGAAGATCGCCTAGAGAGGACAAAGTTAGAGGCTTCCATTATGACTAGGGCCTAAAACTGCAATGTTCGATGTCTGATTTAAGGCATATGTCTTGCACGAAAAGGACTGCAATTGCTTTTTTCTTTTCTCATGCATCAAACTGTATAGGAATCAATAATAAAATGTGTACAAATAAAAAATTTTGGAAATTTGCATTTTTGAGGCTTCAATTACTACTAGGGCCTTAAACTGCAATGTTCGATGTGTGATTTAAGGGATATGTCTTGCCCGAAAAGGACTGCAGTTGTTTGTTTTTTTTTCTTTTCTTATGCATCAAACTGTAGAGGAATCAATAATAAAATGTGTACAAAAAAGAAATTTGGGAAATTGGTACTTTTGAGGGTTCTATTACTACTAGGGCCTAAAACTGCAATGTTCGATGTGTGATTTAAGGCATATGATTTGCACGACAAGTACTGCAATTGCTTTTTTTTTCTAATGCATCAAACTGTATAGGAATCAATGATAACATGTGTACAAATAAGAAATTATGGAAATTGGCATTTTTGAGGCTTCTATTACTAGTAGGGACTAAAACTGCAATGTTCGATGTTTGATTTAAGGCATATGTCTTGCACGAAATGGACTGCAATTGCTTTTTTCTTTTCTTATGCATCAAACTCTATAGGAATCAATAATAACATCTGTACAAACAAGAAATTTTGGAAATTGTCTTTTTCTGTCTTCTATTATTACTAGGGCCTAAAACTGATTTAAGTCTGATTTAAAACTGATTCGATGTCTGATTTAAGGTATATGTCTTTCACGAAAAGGACTGCAATTGCTTTTTTCTTTTCTCATGCATCAAACTGTATAGGAATCAATAATAAAATGTGTACACATAAAACATTTTGGAAATTGGCATTTCTGAGCCTTCTATTACTACTAGGGCCTAAAACTGCAATGTTCGATGTCTGATTTAAGGCATATGTCTTGCACGAAAAGGACAGCAATTGTTTTTTTACTATTCTTATGCATCAAACTGTATAAGAATCAATAATAAAATGTGTACAAATAAGAAATTTTGGAAATAGACATTTTTGAGGCTTCTATTACTACTAGGGCCTAAAACTGCAATCTTCGATGTCTGATTTAAGGCATATGTCGTGTACGAAAAGGACTGCAATTGCAAATTTTTTCTCATGCATCAAACTGTATAGGAATCAAAAATAAAATGTGTAACAATAACAAATTTTGGAAATTGTCATTTTTGAGTCTTCTATTACTACTACGGCCTGAAACTACAATGTTCGATGTTTGATTTAAGGCATATGTCTTGCACGAAATGGACTGCAATTGCTTTTCCTCTTTTCTTATGCATCAAACTCTATAGGAATCAATAATAAAATGTGTACAAATAAGAAATTTTGGAAATTGTCTTTTTCTGTCTTCTATTACTACTAGGGCCTAAAACTGCAATGTTCGATGTCTGATTTAAGGTATACGTCTTTCACGAAAAGGACTGCAATTGCTTTTTTCTTTTCTCATGCATCAAACTGTATAGGAATCAATAATGAAATGTGTACAAATAAGAAATTTTGGAAATTGGAATTTTTCATGCTTCTATTACTACTAGGGGCTAAAACTGCAATGTTCGATGTCTGATTTAAGGCATATCTCTTGCACGAAATGGACAGCAATTGCTTTTTTCTTTTGTTATGCATCAAACTGTAAAGGAATCAATAATAAAATGTGTAAAAAAAAATATTTTAGAAATTGGCATTTTTGAGGGTTCTAGTACTACTAGGCCCTAAAACTACAATGTTCGATGATTGATTTAAGTCATATGTTTTCCACGAAAAGGACTGCAATTGCTTTTTTCTTTTCTTATGCACCAAACCGTATAGGAGACAATAATAAAATGTGTACAAATAAGAAATTTTGGAAATTGGAATTTTTGAGGCTTCTATTACTACTAGGGCCTAAAACTGGAATGTTCGATGTCTGATTTAAGGTATATGTCTTGTACGAAAAGGACAGCAATAGCTTTTTTCTTTTCTTATGCATCAAACTGTATAGGAATCAATAATAAAAAATTTTTAAAATAAGAAATTATGGAAATTGGCATTTCTGAGGCTTCTATTACTTGTAAAGTCTTATAGTGCAATGTTCGATGTCTGATTTATGCCATGTTTCTTGCACAAACAGGACTGGAATTGCTTTTTTCTTTTTTTATTCATCAAACTGTATAGGAATCAATAACAAAATGTGTACAAAAAACATTTTGGAAATTGGTATTTTTGAGTCTTCTATTACTAGTAGGGATTAAAACTGCAATGTTCGATGTCAGATTTAAGGCAGATGTCTTGCACGAAAAGGACTGCAATTGCTTTTCTCTTTTCTTATGCATCAAACTGTATAGGAATCAATAATAAAATTAGTACAAATAAAACATTTTGGAAATCGGCATTTTTGAGGCTTCTGTTACTACTACGGACTAAAGTGCATTGTTCAATGTCTTATTTAAAGCATATGTCTTGCACAAAAAGGACTGCAATTGTTTTTTTCTTTTCTTATGCATCAAACTGTATAGGAATCAGTAATAAAATGTGTACAAATAAGAAATTTTGGAAATTAGCATTTTTCAGGCTTCTATTACTACTAGGGTCTTAAACTGCAATGTTCGATGTCTGATTTAAGGCATATGTCTTGCACGAAAAGGACTGCAGATGTTTTTTTTCTTTTCTCATTCATCAAACAGTATAGGAATCAATAATACAATGTGTACAAATAAGAAATTTTGGAAATTGGCATTTTTGAGGCTCCTATTACTACTAGGGCCTAAAACTGCAATGTTCGATATCTGGTTTAAGGCATATATCTTGCACGAAAAGGACTGCAATTGCTTTTTTCTATTCTTATGCATCAAACTGTATAGGAATCAATAATACAATGTGAAGAATTAAGAATTGTTGGAAATTGGCATTTTTGAGGCTTCAATTACTACTAGGGCCTAAAACTGCAATGTTCGATATCTGGTTTAAGGCATATGTCTTGCAGGAAAAGGACAACAATTGCTTTTTTCTTTTCTAATTCATCAAACTGTATAGGAATCAATAATAAAATGTGTACAAATATAAAATCTTGGAAATTGGCATTTCTGAGGCTTCTAGGGCCTAAAACTGCATTGTTCCATGTCTTAAAAAGATTTAATTCATATGTCTAGCACGAAAAGGAATGCAATTGCTTTTTTCTTTTCTCATGCATCAAACTCTATAGGAATAAATAGTAAAATGTGTACAAATAAAAAAAATTGGAAATTGGCATTTTAAGGCTTCTATTACAATTTATAAAGCACTGAATTGGGGGAGCACCCCAGTTTTGGTCCGCATGAAAATTCCAACAAATTCACTAACGCTAGGTCCCGAATTGTCGAAGGTCACTCCCTCCCTACACAAGCGACTGAAATAATTCTTTGACCGATGGAGTCAGCAGGAAATTCCCCAAAATCTGACATCTATGTCATGAGGATCCCCTAGAGAGGAAAAAGTTGAAATGCGATCTCCTCCAGCAAACCGCTTTTCAGACACCGTAAATTGCCAACGGTGACAGCAGCGACATGGTCGAAACTGCATTTTCCTGCCTAAAAGCGAATGAAAAATGGCTACAGCCATACACAGAGTGAGAGATTCCGCACAATTTTCTCCCAATTTTGAAGAGATTTCATCTACTGGAAAAAAGTTATAAAGAAGTTAAATGTGAGTGATCCTCCTGTTTTGGTCTGCCTGAAATTTCCAACAAATTCACTAACACAAGGCCCCGTATCATTGAAGGTCACTTTCTCCCCACACAAGTGACTGAAATAATTCTTTGACCCATGGAGTAAGCAGGAAATTCCACACAATGATATCTATTTCATGAGGATTCCCTAGAGAGGACAAAGTGGAAATGTGATCTCATCGAGCCAACCTTAAATTGCCAACGTTCACAGCAGCGACATTGTCGAAGGTGCACGTTTCCCTATAAATCTGAATTAAATATCCTTGTATAAGTGGATGTATTGATAAATTTCCTACAATACTAATTTTGTAAATATTTCATTTAATGGAAAGAAATTAAAAAGAATAGAAACTTTACTGATCCCCCAGTTTTGGGCCGTATTAAAATTCTATCAAATCCCTTATCAGAAGTCCTATTCAACCGACTGAAAAAAATTTTTTTCAACATGGATTAAGCAAGTAATTCCCTAACATTTGATATCAATTTGATAACTATTCTATAGACGCGGAAAAGTTGAAATCCGGAGTCCTCAATCAAACCGGTTTTTGGATGCCGTAAATTTTCAAAGAATGCACCAAAGACATGGTTGCACCTCCAGTTTGCTCTATTCAACAAAATGTATAATCATTGTAGACATGGATTAATTAACAAATATCCTACAATTTAATAATAATTTTTAAATTATTTCATTCAATGTAAAAAAATAAAAAGTGAAATATGACTGATCCCCCACTTTTGGGCTGTACTAAAAATTCCCACAAATCCCCTAACAAGTTGCCACTTCATCCAATCCCACGTTGTCCTTATTCAACTGACTGAAAAAAAATTTTAACCCTGGTTTAAGGAAAATATCCATCACATTTGATATCAATTTTATAAGTATTCTATAGAAACGAAAAAGTGGGATTCCAGATTCATCGAGCAAACCGTTTTTTGTATGCCTTTAATTTTCAAAGTAGACGACAGAAATCATATGAGTGGGATTTCCATGAAAAAGATTGTGGGCAGAAAATGGGTGATCACTGTACATTTCTCTTTAGTTTCCTATTTATATTTATATTTTACTTCCTCAATTTAGCATTATGGACAAGGAAAGACCTAATCTAAAATCTGGAAAAAAAATATTTTGCCTTCAAATTCATATCCGTGATCGTAGCATGCTTGGACTCGACTCATATGACTGGGATTTCAATGAAAAAGATTGTGGGCAGAAAATGGGTGATGTCTGTGCATTTCTCTCCTGTTTCCTATTTATATTTCTATTTTACTTCCTTAATTTAGCATTATGGACAGGGAAAGACCTAATGTAAGATCTGCAAAAAATAATTTGCCTTCAAATTCATACCGTGATCGTAGCATGCATGGACTCGACTCATATGACTGAGATTTCCATGAAAAAGATTGTTGGCAGAAAATAGATGATCTCTGTGCATTTCTCTTCTGTTTCCTATTTATATTTCTATTTTACTTCCTCAATTTAGCCTTATGGACAGGGAAAGACCTAATCTAAGATCTGCAAAAAAATATTTTGCCTTCAAATTCATACCGTGATCGTAGCATGCATGGACTCGACTCATATGACTGCGATTTCCATGAAAAAGATTGTGGGCAGAAAATGGTTGATCACTGTACATTTCTCTTCTGTTTCCCATTACTATTTCTATTTTACTTCCTCAATTTAGCATTATGGACAGGGAAAGACATAATCTAAGATCTGCAAAAAAATATTTTGCCTTCAAATTCATACCGTGATTGTAGCATGCATGGACTCGACTCATATGACTGGGATTTCCATGAAAAAGATTGTGGGCACAAAAAGGGTGATCACTGTACATTTCTCTTCTGTTTCCCATTAATATTTCACTTCCTCAATTTAGCATTGTGGACAGGGAAAGACCTAATCTAAAATCTGCAAAAAAAGATTTTGCCTTCAAATTCATACCATGATCGTAGCATGCATGGACTCGACTCATATGACTGGGATCTCCATGGAAAAGATTGTGGCACAAAATGGGTGATCACTGTATACTTCTCTTCTGTTTCCCATTAATATTTCTATTTTACTTCCTGAATTTAGCATTATGGACAGGGAAAGACCTAATCTAAGATCTGCAAAAAAATATTTTGCCTTCAAATTCATACCGTGATCGTAGCATCCATGGACTCGACTCATATGACTGGGATTTCAATGAAAAAGATTGTGGGCAGAAAATGGGTATGTCTGTGCATTTCTCTCCTGTTTCCTATTTATATTTCTATTTTACTTCTTTAATTTAGCATTATGGACAGGGAAAGACCTAATCTAATATCTGCAAAAAAATATTTTGCATTCAAATTCATACCGTGATCGCAGCATGCATGGACTCGACTCATATGACTGGGATTTACATGAAAAACATAGTGGGCACAAAATGGGTGATCACTGTACATTTCTCTTCTGTTTCCCATTACTATTTCTATTTTACTTCCTCAATTTAGCATTATGGACAGGGAAAGACCTAATCTAAAATCTGCAAGAAATTATTTTTCCTTCAAATTCATTCCGTGATCGTACCATGCATGGATACAACTCATATCACTGTGATTTTCATGAAAAAGATTGTGGGTATAAAATGGGTGATCAGTGTACATTTCTCTTCTGTTTCCCATTAATATTTCTATTTTACTTCCTTAATTTAGCATTATGGACAGGGAAAGAACTAATCTAAAATCTGCAAAAAAATATTTTGCCTTCAAATTCATACCGTGATCGTAGCATGCATGAACTCGACTCATATGACTGGGATTTCCAAGTAAAAAATTCTGAGCAAAAAATGGGTGATCTCTGTGCATTTCTCTTCTGTTTCCCATTACTATTTCTATTTTACTTCCTCAATTTAGCATTATGGACAGGGAAAGACCTAATCTAAGATCTGCAAAAAAATATTTTGCCTTCAAATTCATACCGTGATCGTATCATGCATGGACTCGACTCATATGACTGGGAATTCTATGAAAAAGATTGTGGGCAGAAAATGGGTGATCACTGTACATTTCTCTTCTGTTTCCTATTTATATTTATATTTCACTCCTCAATTTAGCATTATGGACAGGAAAAGACTTAATCTAAAACCTGCAAAAAAATATTTTGCCTTCAAATTCATACCGTGATCGTGGCATGCATGGACACGACTCATATGTCTGGGAGTTCCATGAAAAAGATTTTGGGCACAAAATGGGTGATCACTACATTTCTCTTCTGTTTCTTATTTCTATTTCTATTTTACTTCCTTAATTTAGCATTATGGTCAGGGAAAGACCTAATCTAAAATCTGCAAAATAATATTTTGCCTTCAAATTCATACCGTTATCGTAGCATGCATGGACTCGACATATGACTGGGATTTCCATGAAAAAGATTGTGGGCAGAAAATGGGTGATCACTGTACATTTCTCTTCTGTTTACTATATATATTTCTATTTTCCTTCCTTAATTTAGCATTATGGACAGGGAAAGACCTAATCTAAAATCTATAAAAAAATATTTTGCCTTCAAATCCATACCGTGATAGTAGCATGCATGGACTCGACTTATATGACTGGGATTTCCATGCAAAAGATTTTGTGCAGAAAATGTGTGATCACTGTACATTTCTCTTGTTTCAATTTATATTTATATTTTACTTCCTTAATTTAGCATTATGGACAGGGAAAGAACTAATCTAAAATCTGCAAAAAATATTTTGCCTTCAAATTCATACCGTGTTCCTGGCTTGCATGGACTCGACTCATATGACTGGGATTTCCATGAAAAAGATTAGGGGCAGAAAATGGGTGATCACTGTACATTTCTCTTCTGTTTCCTATTTATATTTATATTTTACGTCCTTCATTTAGCATTATGGAGAGGGAAAGACCTAATCTAAAATCTGCAAAAAACTATTTTGCCATCAAATTCATACCGTGATCGTAGCATGCATGGATTCGATGCATATGACAGGGATTTCCATGAAAAAGATTGTGGGCAGAAAATGGGTTATCACTGAACATTTCTCTTCTGTTTCCTATTTATATTTCTATTTTAGTTCCTTAATTTAGCATTATGGACAGGGAAAGACCTAATCTAAAATCTGCAAAAAAATATTTTGCCTTCAAATTCATACCGTGAGCGTCGCATGCATGGACTCGACTCATATGATTGGGATTTCCATGAAAAAGATTGTGGGCAGAAAATGGGTGATCACTGTACATTTCTCTTCCATTTCCTATTTATATTTATATTTTACTTCCTTAATTTAGCATTATGGCCAGGGAAAGACCTAATCTAAAATCTGCAATAAAATATTTTGCCTTCAAATTCATACCGTGAACGTAGCATGCATGGACTCGATTCATATGACTGGGATTTCCATGAAAAAGATTGTGGGGAGAAACTGGTGATCACTGTACATTTCTCTTCTGTTTCCTATTTATATTTTTATTTTACTTCCTCAATTTAGCATTATGGACATGGAAAGACCTAATCTAAGATCTGCAAAAAAATATTTTACCTTCAAATTCATACCGTGATCGTAGCATGCATGGACTCGACTCATACGACTGGGATTTCCATGAAAACGATTGTGGGCAGAAACTGGTGATCACTGTACATTTCTCTTCTGTTTCCTATTTATATTTCTATTTTACTTCCACAATTTAGCATTATGGACAGGGAAAGATCTAATCTACGATCTGCAAAAAAATATTTTGCCTTCAAATTCATACCATGATCGTAGTATGCATGGACTCGACATATGACTGGGATATCCATGAAAAAGATTGTGGGCAGAAAATGGGTGATCACTGTACATTTCTGTTCTGTTTCCTATTTATATTTAACTTCCTTAATTTAGCATTGTGAACAGGGAAAAACCTAATCTAAGATCTGCAAAAAAATATTTTGCCTTCAAATTCATACCGAGATCGTAGCATGCATGGATTCAACTCATATGACTGCGATTTCCATGAAGAAGATTGTGGGCAGAAAATGGGTGATCACTGTACATTTCTCATCTGTTTCCTATTTATATTTATATTTTACTTCCTCAATTTAGCATTATGGACAGGGAAAGACCTAATCTAAAATCTGCAAAAAAATATTTTGCCTTCAAATTCATACCGTGATCGTAGCATGCATGGACTCGACTCATATGACTGGGATTTCCATGAAAAAGATTGTGGGCCGAAAATGTGTGATCACTGTATATTTCTCTTCTGTTTCCTATTACTATTTCTATTTTACTTCCTTAATTTAGCATTATGGACAGGGAATGAACTAATCTAAGATCTGCAAAAAAATATTTTGCCTTCAAATTCATACCGTGATCGTAGTATGCATGCACTCGACACATATGACTGGGATTTCCATGAAAAATATTGTGGGCAGAAAATGGGTGATCACTGGATATTTCTCTTCTGTTTCCTATTACTATTTCTATTTTACTTCCTAAATTTAGCATTATGGACAGGGAAAGACCTAATCTAAAATCTGCAAAAAATATTTTGTCTTCAAATTCATACCGTGATCGTAGCATGCATGGACTCGACATATGACTGGGATTTCCATGAAAAAGATTGTGGGCAGAAAATGGGTGATCACTCTACATTTCTCTTCTGTTTCCTATTTATATTTATATTTTACTTCCTTAATTTAGCTTTATGGACAGGGAAAAACCTAATCTTAAATCTGCAAAAAAATATTTTGCCTTCACATTCATACCGTGATCGTGGCATGCATGAACTCGACACATATGACTGGGATTTCCATGAAAAAGATTGTAGGCAGAAAATGGGTGATCACTGTACATTTCTCTTCTGTTTCCTATTTATATTTATATTTTACTTCCTTCATTTAGCATTATGGACAGGGAAAGACCTAATCTAAGATCTGCAAAAAAATATTTTGCCTTCAAATTCATACCGTGATCGTAGCATGCATGGACTCGACTCATATGACTGGGATTTCCATGAAAAAGATTGTGGGCAGAAAATGGGTGATCTCTGTGCATTTCTCTTCTGTTTCATATTCATATTTCTATTTACCTTCCTTAATTTAGCATTATGGACAGGGAAAGATCTAATCTAAAATCTGGAAAAAAATATTTTGCCTTCAAATTCATACCGTGATCGTAGCATGCATGGACTCGACTCATATGACTGGGATATCCATGAAAACGATTTTGGGCAGAAAATGGGTGATCACTGTACATTTCTCTTCTGTTTCCTATTTATATTTATATTTTACTTCCTTAATTTAGCATTATGGACAGGGAAAGTCCTAATCTAAGACCTGCAAAAAATATTTTGCCTTCAAATTTATACCATGATCGTAGCATGCATGAACTCGACTCATATGACTGGGGTTTCCATGATAAAGACTGTGGGCAGAAAATGGGTGATCACTGTACATTTCTCTTCTGTTTCCTATTTATATTTCCATTTTCCTTCATAATTTAGCATTATGGAGTGGAAAAGACCTAATCTAAGATCTGCAAAAAAATATTTTGCCTTCAAATTCATACCGTGATCGTAGCATGCATGGACTCGACTCATATGACTGGGATTTCCATGAAAAAGATTGAGGGCTAGAAAATGGGTGAGCAATGTACACTTCTCTTCTGTTTCTTATTTATATTTCTATTTTACTTCCACAATTTAGCATTATGGACAGGGAAAGACCTAATCTAAGATCTGCAAAAAAATATTTAGCCTTCTAATTCATACTGTGACCGTAGCATGCATGGACTCGACTCATATGACTGGGATTTCCATGAAAAAGATTTTGGGCAGAAAATGGGTGATCACTGTACATTTCTCTTCTGTTTCCTATTTATATTTATATTTTACTTCCTCAATTTAGCATTATGGACAGGGAAAGACCTAATCTAAGATCTGCAAAAAAATATTTTACGTTCAAATTCATACCGTGTTCGTAGCACGCATGGAATCGACTCATATGACTGGTATCTCCATGAAAAAGATTGTGGGCACAAAATGGGTGATCACTCTACATTTCTCTTCTGTTTCCTATTTATATTTAACTTCCTTAATTTAGCATTGTGGACAGGGAAAGACCTAATCTAAGATCTGCAATAAAATATTTCTCTTTCAAATTCATACCGTGATCGTAGCATGCATGGACTCGACTCATATGACGGGGATTTCCATGAAAAAGATAGTGGGCCGAAAATGGGTGATCACTGTACATTTTTCCTCTGTTTCCTATTTATATTTATATTTTACCTCTTCAATTTAGCATTATGGACAGGGAAAGACCTAATCTAAGCACTGCACAAAAATATTTTGCCTTCAAATTCATACCGTGATCGTAGCATGCATGGACTCGACTCGAATGACTGGGATTTCCATGAAAAAGATTGTGGGAAGAAAATGGGTGATCACTGTACATTTCTCTTCTTTTTCCTATTTATATTTATATTTTACTTCCTTAATTTAGCATTGTGGACAGCGAAAGACCTAATCTAAGGACTGCAAAAAAATATTTTGCCTTCAAATCCATGCCGTGATCGTAGCATGCATGTACTCGACTTATATGACTGGGATTTCGAAGAAAAAAATTGTGGGCAGAAAATGGGTGATCTCTGTGCATTTCTCTTCTGTTTCCTATTTATATTTCTATTTTAATTCCTTATTTTAGCATTATGGACAGGGAAAGACCTAATCTAAGATCTGCAAAAAAACATTTTGCCTTCAAATTTATACCGTGATCGTAGCATGCATGGACTCGACTCATATGACTGGGATTTCCATGAAAAAGATTTTGGGCAGAAAATGGGTGATCACTGTAAATTTCTCTTCTTTTTCCTATTTATATTTATATTTTACTTCCTTAATTTAGCATTGCGGACAGGGAAAGACCTAATCTAAGATCTCCAAAAAAACATTTTTCCTTCAAATTCATACCGTGATCTTAGCATGCATGGACTCGACTCATATGACTGAGATTTCCATGAAAAACATTGTGGGCAGAAGATGGGTGATCTCTGTCCATTTCCCTTCTGTTTCCTATTTATATTTATATTTTACTTCCTTAATTTAGCATTATGGACAGGGAAAGACCTAATCTAAATCTGCAAAAAAATATTTTGCCTTCAAATTCATACCGTGATCGTCGCATGCATGGACTCGACTCATATGACTGGGATTTCCATGAAAAAGTTTGTGGGCAGAAAATGGGTGATCACTCTAAATTTCTCGTCTGTTTCCTATTTATATTTCTATTTTACTTCCTTAATTTAGCATTATGGACAGGGAAAGACCAAATCTAAGATCTGCAAAAAAATATTTTGCCTTTAAATTCATAACGTGATCGTAGCATGCATGGACTCGACTCATATCACTGGGATTTCCATGAAAAATATTGTGGGCAGAAATTGGGTGATCTCTGTGCATTTCGCTTCTGTTTCCTATTTATATTTATATTTTATTTCCTTAATTTAGCATTATGGACAGGGAAATACCTAATCTAAGATCTGCAAAAAAATATTTTGCCTTCAAATTCATAACGTGATCGTAGCATGCATGGACTCGACTCATATAAATGGGATTTCCATGAAAAAGATTGTGGGCAGAAAATGGGTGATCTCTGTGCATTTCTCTTCTGTTTCCTATTTATATTTCTATTTTACTTCCTTAATTTAGCATTATGGACAGGGAAAGATCTAATCTAAGATCTGCAAAAAAATATTTTGCCTTCAAATTCATAACGTGATCGTAGCATGCATGGACTCGAATCATATGACTGGGATTTCCATGAAAAAGATTGTGGGCAGAAAATGGGTGATCTCTGAGCATTTCTCTTCTGTTTCCTATTTATATTTATATTTTACTTCCTTAATTTAGCATTGTGGACAGGGAAAGACCTAATCTAAGATCTGCAAAAAAAATATTTTGCGTTCAAACTCATACCGTGATCGTAGCATGCATAGACTCGACTCATATGACTGGGATTTCCATGAAAATGATTGTGGGCAGAAAATGGGTGATCACTGTATATTTCTCTTCTGTTTCCTATTACTATTTCTATTTTACTTCCTCAATTTACCATTATGGACAGGGAAAGACCTAATCTAAGATCTTCAAAATAATATTTTGCCTTCAAATTCATACCGTGATCATAGCGTGAATGGACTCGACTCATATGACTGGGATTTCCGTGAAAAAGATTGTGGGCAGAAAAGGGGTGAACACTAAACATTTCTCTTATGTTTCCTCTGTATCTTTCTATTTTACTTCCTTAATTTAGAATTATGGACAGGGAAAAACCTAATCTAAGATCTGCAAAAAATATTTTGACTTTCTTGAAAGTGAAAGTGATTTTGAAAGTCCTAATGTAAGATCTGCAAAAAAATAATTTGCCTTCAAATGCATACCGTAATCGTAGCATGCATGGACTCGACTCATATGACGGGGATTTCCATGAAAAAGATTGTGGGCAGAAAATGGGTGATCAGTGTACATTTCTCTTCTGTTTCCTATTTATATTTATATTTAACTTCCTTAATTTAGCATTTTGGACAGGGAAAGACCTAATCTAAGATCTGCAAAAAAATATTTTGCCTTAAATTCAAATCGTGATCAAAGCATGCATGGAAGCGACTCATATGACTGGGATTTCCATGAAAAAGATTGTGGGCAGAAAATGGGTGATCACTGTACATTTCTCTTCTGTTTCCTATTTATATTTATATTTAACTTCCTTAATTTAGCATTGTGGACAGGGAAAGACCTAATCTAAGATCAGCAAAAAAATATTTTGCCTTCAAATTCATACCGTGATCGTAGCATGCATGGACTCGAATCATATGACTGGGATTTCCATGAAAAAGATTGTGGGCAGAAAATGGGTGATAACTGTACATTTCTCTTCTGCTTCCTATTTATATTACTATTTTACTTCCTCAATTTAGCATTATGGACAGTGAAAGACCTAATCTAAGATCTGAAAAAAAATATTTTGCCTTCAAATATATACCGTGTTCGTTGCATGCATGGACTCGATTCATATACTGGGATTTCCATGAAAAAGATTGTGGGCAGAAAATGGGTGATCACTGTATATTTCTCTTCTGTTTCCTATTTATATTTATATTTTACTTACTCAATTTAGCATTATGGACAGGGAAAGACCTAATCTAAAATCTGCAAAAAAATATTTTGCCTTCAAATTCATACCGTGATCGTACCATGCATAGACTCATCTCATATGACTGGGATTTCTATGAAAAAGATTGTGGGCTGAAAATGGTTGATCACTGTACATTTCTCTTCTGTTTCCTATTTATATTTATATTTTACTTCCTTAATTTAGCTTTATGGACAGGGAAAACCTAATCTAAGATCTGCAAAAAAATATTTTCCCTTCAAATTCATACCGTGATCGTAGCATGCATGGACTCGACTCATATGACTGGGATTTCCATGAAAAAGATTGTGGGCAGAAAATGTGTGATCACTGTACATTTCTCTTCTGTTTCCTATTTATATTTATATTTTACGTCCTTAATTTAGCATTGTGAACAGGGAAAGACCTAATATAAGATCTGCGAAAAAATATTTTGCCTTCAAATTCATACCGTGATCGTAGCATGTATGGACTCGACTCATATGACTGGGATTTCCATGAAAAAGATTGTGGGCAGAAAATGGGTGATCACTATATATTTCTCTTCTGTTTCCTATTTATATTTATATTTTACTTCCTCAATTTAGCATTATGGACAGGAAAAGACCTAATCTAAGATGTGCAAAAAAATATTTTGCCTTCCAATTCATACCGTGATCGTAGCATGCATGTTCTCAAGTCATATTATTGGGATTTCCATGAAAAAGATTGTGGGCCGAAAATGGGTGATCACTGTACATTTCTCTTCTGTTTCCTATTTATATTTCTATTTTACTTCCTCAATTTAGCATTATGGACAGGGAAAGTCCTAATCTAAAATCTGCAAAATAATATTTTGCCTTCAAATACATAACGTGAACGTAGCATGCATGGACTCGACTCATATGACTGGGATTTACATGTAAAAGATTGTGGGCACAAAATGGGTGATGACTGTACATTTCTCTTCTGTTTCCCATTACTATTTCTATTTTACTTCCTCAATTTAGCATTATAGACAGGGAAAAACCTAATCTAAGGTCTGCAAAAGAAAATTTGCCTTCAAATTCATACCATGATCGTAGCATGCATTGACTCGACTCATATAACTGGGATTTCCATGCAAAAGATTGTGGGAAGAAAATGTGTAATCACTGTACATTTCTCTTCTGTTTCCTATTTATATTTATATTTTACCTCCTCAATTTAGCATTATGGACAGTGAAAGACCTAACCTAAGATCTGCAAAAAAATATTTTGCATTCAAATTCATACCGTGATCGTAGCATGCATGGACTCGACTCATATGACTGGGATTTCCATGAAAAAGATTGTGGGCAGAAAATGGGTGATCACTGTACATTTCTCTTCTGTTTCCTATTCATATTTATATTTTACTTCCTTCATTTAGCATTATGGACTGGGAAAGACCTAATCTCAGATCTGCATGAAAATATTTTGCCTCAAATTCATACCGTGATCGTAGCATGTATGGACTAGACTCATATGACTGGGATTTCCATGAAAAAGATTGTGAGCAGAAAATGGGTGATCACTGTACATTTCTTTTCTGTTTCCTATTTATATTTATATTTTACTTCCTTCATTTAGCATTATGGACAGGGAAAGACCTAATCTTAGCCCTGCAGAAAAATATTTTGCCTTCAAATTCATACCGTTTTCGTAGCATGCATGGACTTGACTCATATGATTGGGATTTCCATGAAAAAGTTTGGGGGCAGAAAATGGGTGATCACTGTACATTTCTCTCCTCTTTCCTATTTATATTTATATTTTACTTCCTTCATTTAGCATTATGGACAGGGAAATACCTAATCCAAGCTCTGCACAAAAATATTTTGCGTTCAAATTCATACCGTGTTCGTAGCATGCATGGACTCGACTCATATGACTGGGATTTCCATGAAAATGATTGTGGGCCGAAAATGGGTGATCACTGTACATTTCTCTTCTGTTTCCTATTTATATTTCTAATTTACCTCCTTAATTTAGCATTATGGACAGGGAAAGACCAAATCTAAGATCTGCAAAAAAATATTTTGCCTTCAAATTCATACCGTGATCGTAGAATGCATGGACTCGACTCATATGACTGGGATTTCCATGAAAAAGATTGTGGGCAGAAAATGGGTGATCACTGTACATTTCTCTTCTGTTTCCTATTAATATTTATATTTTATTTCCTCAATTTAGCATTATGGACAGTGAAAGACCTAATCTAAGCTCTGCAAAAAAATATATTGCCTTCAAATTCATACTGTGATCGTAGCATGTATGGACTCGACTCATATGACTGGGATTTCAGTGAAAAGATTGTGGGCAGAAAATGGGAGATCATTGTACATTTCTCTTCTGTTTCCTATTTATATTTATATTTTACCTCCTCAATTTAGCATTATGGACAGGGAAAGACCTAATCTAAGATCTGCACAAAAATATTTTGCCTTCAAATTCATACCGTGATCGTAGCATGCATGGACTCGACTCATATGACTGGGATTTCCATGAAAAGATTGTGGGCAGAAAATGTGTGATCACTGTATTTTCTCTTCTGTTTCCTATTTATATTTCTATTTTACCTCCTCAATTAAGCATTATGGACAGGGAAATACCTAATCCAAGCTCTGCACAAAAATATTTTGCCTTCAAATTCATACCGTGTTCGTAGCATGCATGGACTCGACTCATATGACCGGGATTTCCATGAAAATGATTGTGGGCCGAAAATGGGTGATCACTGTACATTTCTCTTCTGTTTCCTATTTATATTTCTAATTTACCTCCTTAATTTAGCATTATGGACAGGGAAAGACCAAATCTAAGATCTGCAAAAAAATATTTTGCCTTCAAATTCATACCGTGATCGTAGAATGCATGGACTCGACTCATATGACTGGGATTTCCATGAAAAAGATTGTGGGCAGAAAATGGGTGATCACTGCACATTTCTCTTCTGATTCCCTTTAATATTTATATTTTACTTCCTTAATTTAGCATTATGGACAGTGAAAGACCTAATCTAAGCTCTGCAAAAAAATATATTGCCTTCAAATTCATACTGTGATCGTCGCATGTATTGACTTGACTCATATGACTGGGATTTCAGTGAAAAGATTGTGGGCAGAAAATGGGAGATCATTGTACATTTCTCTTCTGTTTCCTATTTATATTTCTATTTTACCTCCTAAATTTAGCATTATGGACAGGGAAAGACCTAATCTAAGATCTGCACAAAAATATTTTGCCTTCAAATTCATACCGTGATCGTAGCATGCATGGACTCGACCCATATGACTGGGATTTCCAAGAAAAAGATTGTGGGCAGATAATGGGTGATCACTCTACATTTCTCTTCTGTTTCCTATTTATATTTATATTTTACCTCCTCAATTTAGCATTATGGACAGGGAAAGACCAAATATAAGATCTGCAAAAAAATATTTTGCCTTCAAATTCATACTGTGATCGTAGCATGTATGGACTCGACTCATATGACTGGGATTTCCATGAAAAAGATTGTGGGCAGAAAATGGGTGATCACTGTACATTTCTCTTCTGTTTCCTATTTATATTTATATTTTACCTCCTCAATTTAGCATTATGGACAGAGAAAGACCTAATCTAAAATCTGCACAAAAATATTTTGCTTTCAAATTCATACCGTGATCGTAGCAGGCATGAACTCAACTCATACGACTGGGATTTCTGAGAAAAACTTTGTGGGCCGAAAATGGGTGATCACTGTACATGTCTCTTCTGTTTCCTTTTTATATTTCTATTTTACCTCCTCAATTTAGCATTATGGACAGGGAAAGACCTAATCTAAGCTCTGCACAAAAATATTTTGCCTTCAAATTCATACCGTGATCGTAGCATGCATGACCTCTACTCGTATGACTGGGATTTCCATGAAAAAAATTGTGGACCGAAAATGGGTGATCACTGTACATTTCTCTTCTGTTTCCTATTTATATTTATATTTTACCTACTGAATTTAGCATTATGGACAGGGAAAGACCTATTCTAAGCTCTGCACAAAAATATTTTGCCTTCAAATTCATACCGTGATGGTAGCATGCATGGACTAGACTCATATGACTGGGATATCCATGAAAATGATTGTGTGCAGAAAATGGGTGATTACTGTACATTTCTCTTCTGTTTCCTATTTATATTTCTATTTTACCTCCTCAATTTAGCATTATGGACAGGGAAAGACCTAATCTAAGCTCTGCACAAAAATATTTTGCCTTTAAATTCATACCGTGATCGTAGCATGCATGGACTCGACTCATATGACTGGGATTTCCATTAAAAAGATTGTGGGCCGAAAATGGGTGATCACTGTACATTTCTCTTCTGTTTCCTATTTATATTTCTATTTTACCTCCTCAATTTAGCATTATGGACAGGGAAAGACCTAATCTAAAATCTGCACAAAAATATTTTGCCTTCAAATTCATATCGTGAGCGTAGCATGCATTGACTCGACTCATATGACTGGGATTTCCATGAATAAGATTGTGGGCCGAAAATGGGTGATCACTGTACATTTCTCTTCTGTTTCTTATTCATATTTATATTTTACCTCCTCAATTTAGCATTATGGACAGTGAAAGACATTATCTAAGCTCTGTACACAAATATTTTGCCTTTAAATTCATACCGTGATCGTAGCATGCATGGACTCGACTCATATGACTGGGATTTCCATTAAAAAGATTGTGGGCCGAAAATGGGGGATCAATGTACATTTCTCTTCTGTTTCCTATTCATATTTATATTTTACCTCCTCAATTTAGTGTTATGGACAGGGAAAGACCTAATCTAAAATCTTCATACAAATATTTTGCCTTCAAATTCATACCGTGATCGTAGCATGCATAGGACTGGACTCATATGACTTGCAATTCCATGAAAAAGATTGTGGGCCGAAAATGGGTGATCACTGTACATTTCTCTTTTGTTTCCTATTTATATTTATATTTTACCTCCTCAATTTAGCATTATGGACAGGGAAAACCTACTCTAAGCTCTGCACATAAATATTTTGCCTTCAAATTCATACCGTGATCGTAGCATGCATGGACTCGACTCATATGACTGGGATTTCCATGAAAAAGATTGTGGGCCGAAAATGGGTGATCACTGTACATTTCTCTTCAGTTTCCTATTTATATTTATATTTTACCTCCTCAATTTAGCATTATGGATAGGGAATGATTTAATCTAAAATCTGCACAAAAATATTTTGCTTTCAAATTCATACCGTGATCGTAGCATGCATGGACTCGACTCATATGACTGGGATTTCCATGAAAAAGATTGTGGACCGAAAATGGGTGATCACTGTACATTTCTCTTCTGTTTCCTATTTATATTTCTATTTTACCTCCTCAATTTAGCATTATGGACAGGGAAAGACCTAATCTAAAATCTGCACAAGAATATTTTGCCTTCAAATTCATACTGTGATCGTAGCATGCATGGACTCGACTCATATGACTGGGATTTCCATGAAAAAGATTGTGGGCCGAAAATGGGTGATCACTGTACATTTCTCTTCAGTTTCCTATTTATATTTCTATTTTACCTCCTCAATTTAGCATTATGGATAGGGAAAGATTTAATCTAAAATCTGCACAAAAATATTTTGCTTTCAAATTCATACCGTGATCGTAGCATGCATGGACTCGACTCATATGACTGGGATTTCCATGAAAAAGATTGTGGGCCGAAAATGGGTGATCACTGTACATTTCTCTTCTGTTTCCTATTTATATTTCTATTTTACCTCCTCAATTTAGCATTATGGACAGGGAAAGATTTAATCTAAAATCTGCACAAAAATATTTTGCTTTCAAATTCATACCGTGATCGTAGCATGCATGGACTCGACTCATATGACTGGGATTTCCATGAAAAAGATTGTGGGCCGAAAATGGGTGATCACTGTACATTTCTCTTCTGTTTCCTATTTATATTTCTATTTTACCTCCTCAATTTAGCATTATGGACAGGGAAAGACCTAATCTAAAATCTGCACAAAAATATTTTGCCTTCAAATTCATACCGTGATCTTAGCATGCATGGACTCGACTCATATGACTGGGATTTCCATGAAAAAGATTGTGGGCAGAAAATGGGTGATCTCTCTGCATTTCTCTCCTGTTTCCTATTTATATTTCTATTTTACTTCCTTAATTTAGCATTATGGACAGGGAAAGACCTAATCTAAGATCTGCAAAAAAATATTTTGCCTTCAAATTCATACCGTGATCGTAGCATGCATGGACTCGACTCATATGACTGGGATTTGGATGAAAATATAGTGGGCAGAAAGTGGGTGATCACTGTACATTTCTCTTCTGTTTCCTATTTATATTTTACTTCCTTAATTTAGCATTATGGACAGGGAATGACCTAATCTAAGATCTGCAAAAAAATATTTTGCCTTCAAATTCATACCATGATCAGAGCATGCATGGACTCGACTCATATGACTGGGATTTCCATGAAAAATATTGTGGGCAGAAAATGGGTGATCTCTCTGCATTTCTCTTCTGTATCCTATTTACATTTCTATTTTACTTCCTTAATTTAGCATTATGGACAGGGAAAGACCTAATCTAAGATCTGCAAAAAAATATTTTGGTTTCAAATTCATACCGTGATCGTAGCATGCATGGACTCGACTCATATGACTGGGATTTCCATGAAAAGGATTGTGGGCAGAAAATGGGTGATCTCTCTGCATTTCTCTTCTGTTTCCTATTTATATGTCTATTTTACTTCCTTAATTTAGCATTATGGACAGCGAACGACCTGATGTAAGATCTGCAAAAAAATATTTTGCCTTCAAATTCATACCGTGATCGTAGCATGCATGGAGTCGACTCATATGACAGGGATTTCCATGAAAAAGACTGTGGGCAGAAAATGGGTGATCACTGTTCATTTCTCTTCTGTTTCCTATTTATATTTATATTTTACTTCCTTAATTTAGCATTGTGAACAGGGAAAGACCTAATCTAAGATCTGCAAAAAAATATTTTGCCTTCAAATTCATACCGTGATCGTAGCATGCATGGACTCGACTCATATGACTGGGATATCCATGAAAAAGATTGTGGGCAGAAAATCGGTGATGTCTGTGCATTTCTCTTCTGTATCCTATTTATATTTATATTTTACTTCCTTAATTTAGCATTATGGACAGGGAAAGACCTAATCTAAGATCTGCAAAAAAATATTTTGCCTTCAAATTCATACCGTGATCGTAGCATGTATTGACTCGACTCATATGACTGGGATTTCCATGAAAAGGATTGTGGGCACAAAATGGGTGATCACTGTACATTTCTCTTCTGTTTCCTATTTATATTTATATGTAACTTCCTTAATTTAGCATTGTGGACAGGGAAAGACCTAATGTAAGATCTGCAAAAAAATATTTTGCCTTCAAATTCATACCGTGATCGTAGCATGCATGGACTCGACTCATATGACTGGGATTTCCATGAAAAAGATTGTGGGCAGAAATTGGGTGATCTCTGTGCATTTCTCTTCTGTTTCCTATTTATATTTCTATTTTACTTCCTTAATTTAGCATTATGGACAGGGAAAGACATAATCAAAAATCTGCAAAAAAATATTTTGCCTTCAATTTCATACCGTGATCGTAGCATGCATGGACTCGACTCATATGACTGGGATTTCGATGAAAAAGATTGTGGGCACAAAATGGGTGATCACTGTACATTTCTCTTCTGTTTCCTATTTATATTTATATTTTACTTCCTTAATTTAGCATTATGGACAGGGAAAAACCTAATCTAAGATCTGCAAAAAATATTTTGACTTTTTTGAAAGTGAAAGTGATTTTGAAAGTCCTAATGTCAGATCTGCAAAAAAATAATTTGCCTTCAAATTCATACCGTGATCAGAGCATGCATGGACTCGACTCATATGACTGGGATTATCATGAAAAAGATTGTGGGCAGAAAATGGGTGATCACTGTACATTTCTCTTCTGTTTCCTATTTATATTTCTATTTTACTTCCTCAATTTAGCATTATGGACAGGGAAAAACCTAATCTAAGATCTGCAAAAAAATATTTTGCCTTCAAATTCATACCGTGATCGTAGAATGCATGGACTCGACTCATATGACTGGGATTTCCATGTAAAAGATTGTGGGCAGAAAATGTGTGATCACTGTACATTTCTCTTCTGTTTCCTATTTATATTTCTATTTTACTTCCTCAATTTAGCATTATGGACAGGGAAAAACCTAATCTAAGATCTGCAAAAAAATATTTTGCCTTCAAATTCATACCGTGATCGTAGCATGCATGGACTCTACTCATATGACTGAGATTTCCATGAAAATAATTGTGCGTAGAAAGAGGGTGTTCACTGTACATTTCTCTTCTGTTTCCTATTTATATTTCTATTTTGCTTCCTAAATTTAGCATTATGGGCAGGGAAAGACCTAATATAAGATCTGCAAAAAATTATTTTACCTTCAAATTCATACCGTGATCTTAGCATGCATTGACTCGACTCATATGACTGGGATTTCCATGAAAAAGATTGTGGGCACAAAATGGGTGGTCACTGTACATTTCTCTTCTGTTTCCTATTTATATTTCTATTTTACTTCCTTCATTTAGCATTATGGACAGGGAAAGACCTAATCTAAGCTCTGCACAAAAATATTTTGCCTTCAAATTCATACCGTGATCGTAGCATGCATGGACTCGACTCATATGACTGGGATTTCCATGAAAAAGATTGTGGGCCGAAACTGGGTGATCAGTGTACATTTCTCTTCTGTTTCCTATTCATATTTATATTTTACCTCCTCAATTTAGCATTATGGACAGGGAAAGACCTAATCTAAAATCTGCACAAAAATATTTTGCCTTCAAATTCATACCGTGATCGTAACATGCATGGACTCGACTCATATGACTGGGATTCCCATGAAAAAAGATTTTGGGCAGAAAATGGGTGATCACTGTACATTTCTCTTCTGTTTCCTATTTATATTTATATTTTACCTCCTCAATTTAGCATTATGGACAGGGAAAGGCCTAATCTAAAATCTGCACAAAAATATTTTGCTTTCAAATTCATACCGTGATCGTAGCATGCATTGACTCGACTTATATGACTGGGATTTCCATGAAAAAGATTGTGGGCCGAAAATGGGTGATCACTGTACATTACTCTTCAGTTTCCTATTAATATTTATATTTTACCTCCTCAATTTAGCATTTTGGACCGGGAAAGAACTAATCTAAAATCTGCACAAAAATGTTTTGCCTTCAAATTCATACCGTGATCGTAGCATGCATGGACTCGACTCATATGACTGGGATTTACATGAAAAAGATTGTGGGCCGAAAATGGGTGATCACTGTACATTTCTCTTCTGTTCCCTATTTATATTTATATTTTACCTCCTCAATTTAGCATTTTGGACCGGGAAAGAACTAATCTAAAATCTGCACAAAAATATTTTGCCTTCAAATTCATACCGTGATCGTAGCATGCATGGACTAGACTCATATGACTGGGATTTCCATGAAAAAGATTGTGGGCTAAAAATGGGTGATCACTGTACATTTCTCTTCTGCTTCCTATTTATATTTCTATTTTACCTCCTCAATTTAGCATTATGGACAGGGAAAGACCTAATCTAAGCTCTGCACAAAAATATTTTGCCTTCAAATTCATACCGTGATCGTAGCATGCATGGACTCGACTCATATGACTGGGATTTACATGAAAAAGATTGTGGGCCGAAAATGGGTGATCACTGTACATTTCTCTTCTGTTTCCTATTTATATTTCTATTTTACCTCCTCAATTTAGCATTATGGACAGGGAAAGACCTAATCTAAAATCTGCACAAAAATATTTTGCTTTCAAATTCATACCGTGATCGTAGCATGCATGGACTCGACTCATATGACTGGGATTTCCATGAAAAAGATTGTGGGCTAAAAATGGGTGATCACTGTACATTTCTCTTCTGCTTCCTATTTATATTTCTATTTTACCTCCTCAATTTAGCATTATGGACAGGGAAAGACCTAATCTAAGCTCTGCACAAAAATATTTTGCCTTCAAATTCATACCGTGATCGTAGCATGCATGGACTCGACTCATATGACTGGGATTTCCATGAAAAAGATTGTGGGCCGAAAATTGGTGATCACTGTACATTTCTCTTCTGTTTCCTATTTATATTTCTATTTTACCTCCTCAATTTAGCATTATGGACAGGGAAACACCTAATCTAAGGTCTGCACAAAAATATTTTGCCTTCAAATTCATACCGTGATCGTAGCATGCATGGACTCGACTCATATGACTGGGATTCCCATGAAAAACATTTTGTCCCGAAAATGGGTGATCACTGTACATTTCTCTTCTGTTTCAAATTCAAATTTCTATTTTACCTCCTCAATTTAGCATTATGGACAGGGAAAGACCTAATCTAAAATCTGCACAAATATATTATGCCTTCAAATTCATAACGTGATTGTAGCATGCATGGACTCGACTCATATGACTGGGATTTCCATGACAAAGATTGTGCGCCGAAAATAGGTGATCACTGTACATTTCTCTTCTGTTTCCTATTTATATTTATATTTTACCTTCTCAATTTAGCATTATGGACAGGGAAAGACATAATCTAAGCTCTGCACAAAAATATTTTGCCTTCAAATTCATACCGTGATCGTAGCATGCATGGACTCGACTCATATGACTGGGATTTCCATGAAAAAGATTGTGGGCGGAAAATGGGTGATCACTGTACATTTCTCTGCTGTTTCCTATTTATATTTCTATTTTACCTCCTCAATTTAGCATTATGGACAGGGAATGACCTAATCTAAGAATTGCACAAAAATATTTTGCCTTCAAATTCATACCGTGATCGTAGCATGCATGGAAACGACTCATATGACTGGGATTTCCATGAAAAAGATTGTGGGCAGAAAATGGGTGATCACTGTACATTTTTCTTCTGTTTCTTATTTATATTTCTATTTTACTTCCTTAATTTAGCATTATGGATAGGGAAAGACCTAATCTAAGATCTGCACAAAAATATTTTGCCTTCAAATTCATACCGTGATCGTAGCATGCATGGACTCGACTCATATGACTGGGATTTCCATGAAAAAGATTGTGGGCAGAAAATGGGTGATCACTGTACATTTCTCTTCTGTTTCCTATTTACATTTATATTTTACCTCCTCAATTTAGAATTATGGACAGGGAAAGACCAAATCTAAGATCTGCAAAAAAATATTTTGCCTTCAAATTCATACTGTGATCGTAGCATGCATGGACTCGACTCATATGACTGGGATATCCATGAAAAAGATTGTGGGACGAAAAAAGTGATCACGGTACATTTCTCTTCTGTTTCCTATTTATATTTATATTTTACCTCCTCAATTTAGCATTATGGACAGTGAAAGACTTAATCAAGATCTGCAAAAAAATATTTTCCCTTCAAATTCATACTGTGATCGTAGCATGCATGGACTCGACTCATATGACTGGGATTTCCATGAAAAAGATTGTGGGCAGAAAATGGGTGATCACTGTACATTTCTCTTCTGTTTCCTATTTACATTTATATTTTACCTCCTCAATTTAGAATTATGGACAGGTAAAGACCTAATCTAAGATCTGCAAAAAAATATTTTGCCTTCAAATTCATACCGTGATCGTACCATGCATGAACTCGACTCATATGACTGGGATTTCCATGAAAAAGATTGTGGGCAGAAAATGGTTGATCACTGTATATTTCTCTTTTGTTTCCTATTTATATTTATATTTTACCTCCTCAATTTAGCATTATGGACAGAGAAAGACCTAATCTAAAATCTGCACAAAAATATTTTGCCTTCAAATTCATACCGTGATCGTAGCATGTATGGACTCGACTCATATGACTGGGATTTCCATGAAAAAGATTGTGGGCACAAAATGGGTCATCACTGTACATTTCTCTTCTGTTTCGTATTCAAATTTCTATTTTACCTCCTCAATTTAGCATTATGGACAGGGAAAGACATAATCTAAGCTCTGCACAAAAATATTTTGCCTTCAAATTCATACCGTGATCGTAGCATGCATGGACTCGACTCATATGACTGGGATTTCCATGAAAAAGATTGTGGGCTAAAAATGGGTGATCACTGTACATTTCTCTTCTGCTTCCTATTTATATTTCTATTTTACCTCCTCAATTTAGCATTATGGACAGGGAAAGACCTAATCTAAGCTCTGCACAAAAATATTTTGCCTTCAAATTCATACCGTGATCGTAGCATGCATGGACTCGACTCATATGACTGGGATTTCCATGAAAAAGATTGTGGGCCGAAAATTGGTGATCACTGTACATTTCTCTTCTGTTTCCTATTTATATTTCTATTTTACCTCCTCAATTTAGCATTATGGACAGGGAAACACCTAATCTAAGGTCTGCACAAAAATATTTTGCCTTCAAATTCATACCGTGATCGTAGCATGCATGGACTCGACTCATATGACTGGGATTCCCATGAAAAACATTTTGTCCCGAAAATGGGTGATCACTGTACATTTCTCTTCTGTTTCAAATTCAAATTTCTATTTTACCTCCTCAATTTAGCATTATGGACAGGGAAAGACCTAATCTAAAATCTGCACAAATATATTATGCCTTCAAATTCATAACGTGATTGTAGCATGCATGGACTCGACTCATATGACTGGGATTTCCATGACAAAGATTGTGCGCCGAAAATAGGTGATCACTGTACATTTCTCTTCTGTTTCCTATTTATATTTATATTTTACCTTCTCAATTTAGCATTATGGACAGGGAAAGACATAATCTAAGCTCTGCACAAAAATATTTTGCCTTCAAATTCATACCGTGATCGTAGCATGCATGGACTCGACTCATATGACTGGGATTTCCATGAAAAAGATTGTGGGCGGAAAATGGGTGATCACTGTACATTTCTCTGCTGTTTCCTATTTATATTTCTATTTTACCTCCTCAATTTAGCATTATGGACAGGGAATGACCTAATCTAAGAATTGCACAAAAATATTTTGCCTTCAAATTCATACCGTGATCGTAGCATGCATGGAAACGACTCATATGACTGGGATTTCCATGAAAAAGATTGTGGGCAGAAAATGGGTGATCACTGTACATTTTTCTTCTGTTTCTTATTTATATTTCTATTTTACTTCCTTAATTTAGCATTATGGATAGGGAAAGACCTAATCTAAGATCTGCACAAAAATATTTTGCCTTCAAATTCATACCGTGATCGTAGCATGCATGGACTCGACTCATATGACTGGGATTTCCATGAAAAAGATTGTGGGCAGAAAATGGGTGATCACTGTACATTTCTCTTCTGTTTCCTATTTACATTTATATTTTACCTCCTCAATTTAGAATTATGGACAGGGAAAGACCAAATCTAAGATCTGCAAAAAAATATTTTGCCTTCAAATTCATACTGTGATCGTAGCATGCATGGACTCGACTCATATGACTGGGATATCCATGAAAAAGATTGTGGGACGAAAAAAGTGATCACGGTACATTTCTCTTCTGTTTCCTATTTATATTTATATTTTACCTCCTCAATTTAGCATTATGGACAGTGAAAGACTTAATCAAGATCTGCAAAAAAATATTTTCCCTTCAAATTCATACTGTGATCGTAGCATGCATGGACTCGACTCATATGACTGGGATTTCCATGAAAAAGATTGTGGGCAGAAAATGGGTGATCACTGTACATTTCTCTTCTGTTTCCTATTTACATTTATATTTTACCTCCTCAATTTAGAATTATGGACAGGTAAAGACCTAATCTAAGATCTGCAAAAAAATATTTTGCCTTCAAATTCATACCGTGATCGTACCATGCATGAACTCGACTCATATGACTGGGATTTCCATGAAAAAGATTGTGGGCAGAAAATGGTTGATCACTGTATATTTCTCTTTTGTTTCCTATTTATATTTATATTTTACCTCCTCAATTTAGCATTATGGACAGAGAAAGACCTAATCTAAAATCTGCACAAAAATATTTTGCCTTCAAATTCATACCGTGATCGTAGCATGTATGGACTCGACTCATATGACTGGGATTTCCATGAAAAAGATTGTGGGCACAAAATGGGTCATCACTGTACATTTCTCTTCTGTTTCGTATTCAAATTTCTATTTTACCTCCTCAATTTAGCATTATGGACAGGGAAAGACATAATCTAAGCTCTGCACAAAAATATTTTGCCTTCAAATTCATACCGTGATCGTAGCATGCATGGACTCGACTCATATGACTGGGATTTCCATGAAAAAGATTGTGGGCGGAAAATGGGTGATCACTGTATATTTCTCTTTTGTTTCCTATTTATATTTCTATTTTACCTCCTCAATTTAGCATTATGGACAGGGAAAGACCTAATCTAAAATCTGCACAAAAATATTTTGCCTTCAAATTCATACCGTGATCGTAGCATGCATGGACTCGACTCATATGACTGGGATTTCCATGAAAAAGATTGTGGGCCGAAAATGGATGATCACTGTACATTTCTCTTCTGTTTCCTATTTATATTTTACCTCCTCAATTTAGCATTATTGACAGGGAAAGACCTAATCTAAAATCTGCACAAAAATATTTTGCCTTCAAATTCATACTGTGATCGTAGCATGCATGGACTCGACTCATATGACTGGGATTTCCATGAAAAAGATTGTGGGCCGAAAATAGGTGATCAATGTACATTTCTCTTCTGTTTCCTATTTATATTTATAATTTACCTCCTCAATTTAGTATTATGGACAGGGAAAGACCTAATCTGAAATCTTCACAAAAATATTTTGCCTTCAGATTCATACCGTGATCGTAGCATGCATGGCCTCGACTCATATGACTGGGATTTCCATGAAAAAGATTGTGGGCAGAAAATGGGTGATCACTGTACATTTCTCTTCTGTTTCCTATTTACATTTATATTTTACCTCCTCAATTTAGAATTATGGACAGGGAAAGACCAAATCTAAGATCTGCAAAAAAATATTTTGCCTTCAAATTCATACTGTGATTGTAGCATGCATGGACTCGACTCATATGACTGGGATATCCATGAAAAAGATTGTGGGACGAAAAAAGGTGATCACGGTACATTTCTCTTCTGTTTCCTATTTATATTTATATTTTACCTCCTCAATTTAGCATTATGGACAGTGAAAGACTTAATCTAAGATCTGCAAAAAAATATTTTCCCTTCAAATTCATACCGTGATCGTAGCATGCATGGACTTGACTCATATGACTGGGATTTCCATGAAAAAGATTGTAGGCAGAAAATGGGTGATCACTGTACATTTCTCTTCTGTTTCCTATTTACATTTATATTTTACCTCCTCAATTTAGAATTATGGACAGGTAAAGACCTAATCTAAGATCTGCAAAAAAATATTTTGCCTTCAAATTCATACCGTGATCGTACCATGCATGAACTCGACTCATATGACTGGGATTTCCATGAAAAAGATTGTGGGCAGAAAATGTTTGATCACTGCACATTTCTCTTCTGTTTCCTATTTATATTTATAATTTACCTCCTCAATTCAGCATTATGGAGAGTGAAAGACCTAATCTAAGATCTAGAAAAAAATATTTTGCCTTCAAATTCATACCGTGATCGTAGCATGCATGGAAACGACTCATATGACTGGGATTTCCATGAAAAAGATTGTGGGCAGAAAATGGGTGATCACTGTACATTTTTCTTCTGTTTCTTATTTATATTTCTATTTTACTTCCTTAATTTAGCATTATGGACAGGGAAAGACCTAATCTAAGATCTGCACAAAAATATTTTGCCTTCGAATTCATACCGTGATCGTAGCATGCATGGACTCGACTCATATGACTGGGATTTCCATGAAAAAGATTGTGGGCAGAAAATGGGTGATCACTGTACATTTCTCTTCTGTTTCCTATTTACATTTATATTTTACCTCCTCAATTTAGAATTATGGACAGGGAAAGACCAAATCTAAGATCTGCAAAAAAATATTTTGCCTTCAAATTCATACTGTGATCGTAGCATGCATGGACTCGACTCATATGACTGGGATATCCATGAAAAAGATTGTGGGACGAAAAAAGGTGATCACGGTACCTTTCTCTTCTGTTTCCTATTTATATTTATATTTTACTTCCTCAATTTAGCATTATGGACAGGGAAAGACCTAATCTATAATCAGCACAAAAATATTTTGCCTTCAAATTCAAGCCATGATCGTAGCATGCATGGACTCGACTCATATGACTGGGATTTCCATGAAAATATTCTGGGCCGAAAATGGGTGATCACTGTACATTTTTCTTCTGTTTCTTATTTATATTTATATTTTACTTCCTTAATTTAGCATTATGGACAGGGAAAGACCTAATCTAAGATCTGCACAAAAATATTTTGCCTTCAAATTCATACTGTGATTGTAGCATGCATGGACTCGACTCATATGACTGGGATATCCATGAAAAAGATTGTGGGACGAAAAAAGGTGATCACGGTACATTTCTCTTCTGTTTCCTATTTATATTTATATTTTACTTCCTCAATTTAGCATTATGGACAGTGAAAGACTTAATCTAAGATCTGCAAAAAAATATTTTCCCTTCAAATTCATACCGTGATCGTAGGATGCATGGACTCGACTCATATGTCTGGGATTTCCATGAAAAAGATTGTGGGCAGAAAATGGGTGATCACGGTACATTTCTCTTCTGTTTCCTATTTACATTTATATTTTACCTCCTCAATTTAGAATTATGGACAGGTAAAGACCTAATCTAAGATCTGCAAAAAAATATTTTGCCTTCAAATTCATACCGTGATCGTAGCATGCATGGACTCGTCTCATATGACTGGGATTTCCATGAAAAAGATTATGGGGCGAAAATGGGTGATCACTGTACATTTCTCTTCTGTTTCCTATTTATATTTATATTTTACCTCCTCAATTTAGCATTATGGACAGGGAAAGACCTAATCTAAAATCTGCACAAAAATATTTTGCTTTCAAATTTATACCGTGATCGTAGCATGCATGGACTCGACTCATATGAATGGGATTTCCATGAAAAAGATAGTGGGCCGAAAATGGGTGATCACTGTACATTTCTCTTCTGTTTCCTATTTATATTTATATTTTACCTCCTCAATTTACCATTATGGCCAGGGAAAGACCTAATCTAAAATCTGCACAGAAATATTTTGCATTCAAATTCATACCGTGATCGTAGTATGCATGGACTCGACTCATATGACTGGTATTTCCATGAAAAAGATTGTGGGCCGAAAATGGGTGATCACTGTACATTTCTCTTCTGTTTTTTATTTATATTTCTATTTTACCTCCTCAATTTAGTATTATGGACAGGGAAAGACCTAATCTAAACTCTGCACAAAAATATTTTGCTTTCAAATTCATACCGTGATCGTAGCATGCATGGACTCGATTCATATGACTGGGATTTCCATGAAAAAGATTGTGGGCCGAAAATGGGTGATCACTGTACATTTCTCTTCTGTTTCCTATTTATATTTATATTTTACCTCCTCAATTTAGCATTATGGACAGGGAAAGACCTAATCTAAAATCTGCACGAAAATATTTTGCCTTCAAATACATACCGTGATCGTTGCATGCATGGACTCGACTCATATGACTGGGATTTCCATGAAAAAGATTGTGGGCCGAAAATGGGTGATCACTGTACATTTCTCCTCTGTTTCCTATTTATATTTTTATTTTACCTCCTCAATTTAGCATTATGGACAGGGAAAGACCTAATCTAAAATCTGCACAAAAATTTTTTGCCTTCAAATTCATACCGTGATCGTAGCATGCATGGACTCGACTCATATGACTGGGATTTCCATGAAAAAGATTGTGGGCCGAAAATTTGTGATCACTGTACATTTCTCTTCTATTTCCTATTTCTATTTATATTTTACCTCCTCAATTTAGCATTATGGACAGGGAAAGACAATATATAAGCTCTGCACAGAAATATTTTGCCTTCAAATTCATACCGTGATCGTAGCATGCATGGACTCGACTCATATGACTGGGATTTCCATGAAAAAGATTGTGGGCAGAAAATGGGTGATCACTGTACATTTCTCTTCTGTTTCCTATTGATATTTATATTTTACCTCCTCAATTTAGCATTATGGACAGGGAAAGACAATATATAAGCTCTGCACAGAAATATTTTGCCTTCAAATTCATACCGTGATCGTAGCATGCATGGACTCGACTCATATGACTGGTATTTCCATGAAAAAGATTGTGGGAGGAAAATGGGTGATCACTGTACATTTCTCTTCTGTTTCCTATTGATATTTATATTTTACCTCCTCAATTTAGCATTATGGACAGGGAATGACCTAATCTAAGAACTGCCCAAAAATATTTTGCCTTCAAATTCATACCGTGATCGTAGCATGCATGGACTCGACTCATATGACTGGGATTTCCATGAAAAAGATTGTGGGCCGAAAATGGGTGATCACTGTACATTTCTCTTCTGTTTCCTATTTATATTTATATTTTACCTTCTCAATTTAGCATTATGGACAGGCAACGACCAAATCTAAGATCTGCACAAAAATATTTAGCCTTCAAATTCATGCCGTGATCGTAGCATGCATGGACACGACTCATATGACTGGGAATTCTATGAAAAAGATTGTGGGCAGAAAATGCGTGATCACTGTATATTTCTTTTTTGTTTCCTATTTATATTTCTATTTCACCTCCTCAATTTAGCATTATGGACAGGGAAAGACCTAATCTAAAATCTGCACAAAAATATTTTGCCTTCAAATTCATACCGTGATCGTAGCATGCATGGACTCGAATCATATGACTGGGATTTCCATTAAAAAGATTGTGGGCACAAAATGGGTCATCACTGTACATTTCTCTTCTGTTTCGTATTCAAATTTCTATTTTACCTACTCAATTTAGCATTATGGACAGGGAAAGACATAATCTAAGCTCTGCACAAAAATATTTTGCCTTCAAATTCATACCGTGATCGTAGCATGCATGGACTCGACTCATATGACTGGGATTTCTATGAAAAACATTGTGGGCCGAAAATGCGTGATCACTGTATATTTCTCTTTTGTTTCCTATTTATATTTCTATTTTACCCCCTCAATTTAGCATTATGGACAGGGAAAGACCTAATCTAAAATCTGCACAAAAATATTTTGCCTTCAAATTCATACCGTGATCGTAGCATGCATGGACTCGACTCATATGACTGGGATTTCCATGAAAAAGATTGTGGGCCGAAAATGGGAGATCGCTGTACATTTCTCTTCTGATTCCTATTTATATTTCTATTTTACCTCCTCAATTTAGCATTATGGACAGGGAAAGACCTAATCTAAAATCTGCACAAAAATATTTTGCTTTCAAATTTATACCGTGATCGTAGCATGCATGGACTCGACTCATATGAATGGGATTTCCATGAAAAAGATAGTGGGCCGAAAATGGGTGATCACTGTACATTTCTCTTCTGTTTCCTATTTATATTTATATTTTACCTCCTCAATTTACCATTATGGCCAGGGAAAGACCTAATCTAAAATCTGCACAGAAATATTTTGCATTCAAATTCATACCGTGATCGTAGCATGCATGGACTCGACTCATATGACTGGTATTTCCATGAAAAAGATTGTGGGCCGAAAATGGGTGATCACAGTACATTTCTCTTCTGTTTCCTATTTACATTTATATTTTACCTCCTCAATTTAGAATTATGGACAGGTAAAGACCTAATCTAAGATCTGCAAAAAAACATTTTGCCTTCAAATTCATACCGTGATCGTAGCATGCATGGACTCGACTCATATGACTGGGATTTCCATGAAAAAAATTGTGGGCAGAAAATGGGTGATCACTGTACATTTCTCTTCTGTTTCCTATTTATATTTATATTTTACTTCCTCAATTTAGCATTATGGACAGGGAAAGACCTAATCTAAAATCTGCACAAAAATATTTTGCCTTCAAATTCATACCGTGATCATAGCATGCACGGACTCGACTCATATCACTGGGATTTCCATGAAAAAGATTGTGGGCCGAAAATAGGTGATCACTGTACATTTCTCTTCTGTTTCCTATTTATATATCTATTTTACCTCCTCAATTTAGCATTATGGACAGGGAAAGACCTAATCTAAGCTCTGCACAAAAATATTTTGCCTTCAAATTCATACCGTGACCTTAGCATGCATGGACTCGACTCATATGACTGGGATTTCCATGAAAAAGATTGTGGGCTGAAAATGGGTGATCACCGTACATTTCTCTTCTGTTTCCTATTTATATTTTACCTCCTCAATATAGCATTATGGACAGGGAAAAACCTAATCTAAGACCTGCAAAAAAATATTTTGCCTTCAAATTCATACCGTGATCGTAGCATGCATGGACTCAACTCATATGACTGGGATTTCCATGAAAAAGATTATGGGGCGAAAATGGGTGATCACTGTACATTTCTCTTCTGTTTCCTATTTATATTTATATTTTACCTTCTCAATTTAGCATTATGGACAGGGAAAGACAATATATAAGCTCTGCACAGAAATATTTTGCCTTCAAATTCATACCGTGATCGTAGCATGCATGGACTCGACTCATATGACTGGTATTTCCATGAAAAAGATTGTGGGCCGAAAATGGGTGATCACTGTACATTTCTCTTCTGTTTTTTATTTATATTTCTATTTTACCTCCTCAATTTAGCATTATGGACAGGGAAAGACATTATCAAAGCTCTGCACGAAAATATTTTGCCTTCAAATTCATACCGTGATCGTAGCATGCATGGACTCGACTGATATGACTGGTATTTCCATGAAAAAGATTGTGGGCCGAAAATTGGTGATCACTGTACATTTCTCTTCTGTTTCCTATTTATATTTATATTTTACCTCCTCAATTTAGCATTATGGACAGGGAGAGATCTAATCTAAACTCTGCACAAAAATATTTTGCTTTCAAATTCATACCGTGATCGTAGCATGCATGGACTCGATTCATATGACTGGGATTTCCATGAAAAAGATTGTGGGCCGAAAATGGGTGATCACTGTACATTTCTCTTCTGTTTACTATTTATATTTATATTTTACCTCCTCAATTTAGCAGTATGGACAGGGAAAGACCTAATCTAAAATCTGCACGAAAATATTTTGCCTTCAAATACATACCGTGATCGATGCATGCATGGACTCGACTCATATGACTGGGATTTCCATGAAAAAGATTGTGGGCCGAAAATGGGTGATCACTGTACATTTCTCCTCTGTTTCCTATTTATATTTAACCTCCTCAATTTAGCATTATGGACAGGGAAAGACCTAATCTAAAATCTGCACAAAAATTTTTTGCCTTCAAATTCATACCGTGATCGTAGCATGCATGGACTCGACTCATATGACTGGGATTTCCATGAAAAAGATTGTGGGCCGAAAATGTGTGATCACTGTACATTTCTCTTCTATTTCCTATTTCTATTTCTATTTTACCTCCTCAATTTAGCATTATGGACAGGGAAAGACCTAATCTAAAATCTACACAAAAATATTTTGCCTTCAAATTCATACCGTGATCGTAGCATGCATGGACTCGACTCATATGACTGGGATTTCCATGAAAAAGATTGTGGGCCAAAAATGGGTGATCACTGTACATTTCTCTTCTGTTTCCTATTTATATTTATATTTTACCTCCTCAATTTAGCATTATGGACAGGGAAAGACCTAATCTAAGATCTGCACAAAAATATTTTGCCTTCAAATTCATACCGTGATCGTAGCATGCCTGGACTCGACTCATATGACTGGGATTTCCATGAAAAAGATTGTGGGCAGAAAATGGGTGATCACTGTACATTTCTCTTCTGTTTCCTATTTATATTTATATTTTACCTCCTCAATTAAGCATTATGGACAGGGAAAGACCGAATGTAAAATCTTCACAAAAATATTTTGCCTTCAAATTCATACTGTGACCGTAGCATGCGTGTACTCGACTCATATGACTGGGATTTCCATGAAAAAGATAGTGGGCCGAAAATGGGTGATCACTGTACATTTCTCTTCTGTTTCCTATTTATATTTATATTTTACCTCCTCAATTTAGCATTATGGACAGGGAAAGACAATATATAAGCTCTGCACAGAAATATTTTGCCTTCAAATTCATACCGTGATCGTAGCATGCATGGACTCGACTCATATGACTGGTATTTCCATGAAAAAGATTGTGGGCCTAAAATGGGTGATCACTGTACATTTCTCTTCTGTTTTTTATTTATATTTCTATTTTACCTCCTCAATTTAGCATTATGGACAGGGAAAGACATTATCAAAGCTCTGCACGAAAATATTTTGCCTTCAAATTCATACCATGATCGTAGCATGCATGGACTCGACTCATATGACTGGTATTTCCATGAAAAAGATTGTGGGCCGAAAATTGGTGATCACTGTACATTTCTCTTCTGTTTCCTATTTATATTTATATTTTACCTCCTCAATTTAGCATTATCGACAGGGAAAGACCTAATCTAAACTCTGCACAAAAATATTTTGCTTTCAAATTCATACCGTGATCGTAGCATGCATGGACTAGACTCATATGACTGGGATTTCCATGAAAAAGTTTGTGGGCCGAAAATGTGTGATCACTGTACATTTCTCTTCTATTTCCTATTTCTATTTCTATTTTACTTCCTCAATTTAGCATTATGGACAGGAAAAGACATTATCAAAGCTCTGCACGCAAATATTTTGCCTTCAAATTCATACCGTGATCGTAGCATGCATTGACTCGACTCATATTACTGGTATTTCCATGAAAAAGATTGTGGGCCGAAAATTGGTGATCACTGTACATTTCTCTTCTGTTTCCTATTTATATTTATATTTTACCTCCTCAATTTAGCATTATGGACAGGGAATGACCTAATCTAAGATCTGCACAAAAATATTTTGCCTCCAATTTCATACCGTGAACGTAGCATGCATGTATTCGACTCATATGACTGGGATTTCCATGAAAAAGAGTGTGGGCCGAAAATGGGTGATCACTGTACATTTCTGTTCTGTTTCCTATTTATATTTCTATTTTACCTCCTCAATTTAGCATTATGGACAGGGAAAGACCTAATCTAAGATCTGCAAAAAAATATTTTGCCTTCAAATTCATACCGTGATCGTAGCATGCATGGACTCGACTCACATGACTGGGATTTCCATGAAAAAGATTGTGGGCCGAAAATGGGTGATCACTGTACATTTTTCTTCTGTTTCCTATTTATATTTATATTTTACCTCCTCAATGTAGCATTATGGACAGGGAAAGACCTAATCTAAGATCTACACAAAAATATTTTGCCTTCAAATTCATACCGTGATCGTAGCATGCATGGACTCGACTCATATGACTGGGATTTCCATGAAAAAGATTGTGGGCCAAAAATGGGTGATCACTGTACATTTCTCTTCTGTTTCCTATTTATATTTATATTTTACCTCCTCAATTTAGCATTATGGACAGGGAAAGACAATATATAAGCTCTGCACAGAAATATTTTGCCTTCAAATTCATACCGTGATCGTAGCATGCATGGACTCGACTCATATGACTGGTATTTCCATGAAAAAGATTGTGGGTCTAAAATGGGTGATCACTGTACATTTCTCTTCTGTTTTTTATTTATATTTCTATTTTACCTCCTCAATTTAGCATTATGGACAGGGAAAGACCTAATCTAAAATCTGCACAAAAATATTTTGCTTTCAAATTCATACTGTGATCGTAGCATGCATGGACTCGACTCATATGACTGGGATTTCCATGAAAAAGATTGTGGGCCGAAAATAGGTGATCACTGTACATTTCTCTTCTGTTTACTATTTATATTTCTATTTTACCTCCTCAATTTAGCATTATGGACAGGGAAAGACCTAATCTAAAATCTGCACAAAAATATTTTGCCTTCAAATTCATACCGTGATCGTAGCATGCATGGACTCGACTCATATGACTGGGATTTCCATGAAAAAGATTGTGGGCCGAAAATGGGTGATCACTATACATTTCTCTTCTGTTTTCTGTTTATATTTCTATTTTACCTCCTCCATTTAGCATTATGGACAGGGAAAGATATTAATCTAAAATGTGCAAAAAAATATTTTGCCTTCAAATTCATACCGTGATCGTAGCATGAATTGAATCGACTCATATGACTGGGATTTCCATGAAAAAGATTGTTGGCCGAAAATGGGTGATCTCTTTTCATTTCTCTTCTGTTTCCTATTTATATTTTCATTTCACCTCCTAAATTTAGCATTATGGCCAGGGAAAGACCTAATCTAAGCTCTGCACAAAAATATTTTGCCTTCAAATTCATACCGTGATCGTAGCATGCATGGACTCGACTCACATGACTGGGATTTCCCTGAAAAAGATTTTGGGCCGAAAATGGGTGATCACTGTACATTTCTCTTCTGTTTCCTATTTATATTTCTATTTTACCTCCTCAATTTAGCATTATGGACAGGGAATGAACTAATCTAAGATCTGCACAAAAATATTTTGCCTTCAAATTCATACCGTGAACGTCGCATGCATGGACTCGACTCATATGACTGGGATTTCCATGAAAAAGATTGTCGGCAGAAAATGTATGATCACTGTAAATTTTTTTTCTGTTTCTTATTTATATTTCTATTTTACTTCCTCAATTTAGCATTATGGACAGGGAAAGACCTAATCTAAGCTCTGCAAAAAAATATTTTGCCTTCAAATTCATACCGTGATCGTAGCATGCATGGACTCGACTCATATGACTGGGATTTCCATGAAAAAGATTGTGGGCCGAAAATGGGAGATCACTGTACATTTCTCTTCTGTTTCCTATTTATATTTATATTTTACCTCCTTAATGTAGCATTATGGACAGCGAAAGACCTAATCTAAGATCTGCACAAAAATATTTTGCCTTCTATACATACCGTGATCGTAGAATGCATGGACTCGACTCATATGACTGGGATTTCCATGAAAAAGGTTGTGGGGCAAAAATTGGTGATCACTGTACATTTCTCTTCTGTTTCCTATTTATATTTATATTTTACCTCCTCAATTTAGCATTATGGAGAGGGAAAGACATAATCTAAAATCTGCACAAAAATATTTTGCCTTCAAATTCATACCGTGATCGTAGCATGCATGGACTCGACTCATATGACTGGGATTTCCATGAAAAAGATTGTGGGCCGAAAATGGGTGGTCACTGTACATTTGTCTTCTGTTTCCTATTTATATTTATATTTTACCTCCTTAATGTAGCATTATGGACAGCGAAAGACCTAATCTAAGATCTGCACAAAAATATTTTGCCTTCTATACATACCGTGATCGTAGAATGCATGGACTCGACTCATATGACTGGGATTTCCATGAAAAAGGTTGTGGGGCAAAAATTGGTGATCACTGTACATTTCTCTTCTGTTTCCTATTTATATTTATATTTTACCTCCTCAATTTAGCATTATGGAGAGGGAAAGACATAATCTAAAATCTGCACAAAAATATTTTGCCTTCAAATTCATACCGTGATCGTAGCATGCATGGACTCGACTCATATGACTGGGATTTCCATGAAAAAGATTGTGGGCCGAAAATGGGTGGTCACTGTACATTTGTCTTCTGTTTCCTATTTATATTTATATTTTACCTCCTCAATTTAGCATTATGGACAGGGAAAGACCTAATCTAAGATCTGCACAAAAATATTTTGCCTTCAAATTCATACCGTGATCGTAGCATGCCTGGACTCGACTCATATGACTGGGATTTCCATGAAAAAGATTGTGGGCAGAAAATGGGTGATCACTGTACATTTCTCTTCTGTTTCCTATTTATATTTATATTTTACCTCCTCAATTTAGCATTATGGACAGGGAAAGACCGAATGTAAAATCTTCACAAAAATATTTTGCCTTCAAATTCATACTGTGACCGTAGCATGCGTGTACTCGACTCATATGACTGGGATTTCCATGAAAAAGATCGTGGGCCGAAAATGGGTGATCACTGTACATTTCTCTTCTGTTTCGTATTCATATTTCTATTTTAACTCCTCAATTTAGCATTATGGACAGGGAAAGACCTAATCTAAGCTCTGCACAAAAATATTTTGCCTTCAAATTCATACCGTGAACTTAGCATGCATTGACTCGACTCATATGACTGGGATTTCCATGAAAAAGATTGTGGGCCGAAAATGGGTGATCACTGTACATTTCTCTTCTGTTTCCTATTTATATTTATAATTTACCTCCTCAATTTAACATTATGGACAGGGAAAGACCTAATCTGAAATCTTCACAAAAATATTTTGCTTTCAAATTCATACCGTGATTGTAGAATGCATGGACTCAACTCATATGACTGGGATTTCCATGAAAAAGATTGTGGGCCGAAAATGGGTGGTCACTGTACGTTTCTCTTCTGTTTCCTATTTATATTTCTATTTTACCTCCTCAATTTAGCATTATGGACAGGCAAAGACCAAATCTAAGATCTGCACAAAAATATTTTCCCTTCAAATTCATACCCTGATCGTAGCATGCATGGACTCGACTCATATGACTGGGATTTCCATGAAAAAGATTGTGGGCGGAAAATGGGTGATCACTGTCCATTTCTCTTCTGTTTCCTATTTATATTTATATTTTACCTCCTCAATTTAGCATTATGGACAGGCAAAGACCAAATCTAAGATCTGCACAAAAATATTTTGCCTTCAAATTCATACCGTGATCGTAGCATGCATGGACTCGACTCATATGACTGGGATTTCCATGAAAAAGATTGTGGGCCGAAAATAGGTGATCACTGTACATTTCTCTTCTGTTTACTATTTATATTTCTATTTTACCTCCTCAATTTAGCATTATGGACAGGGAAAGACCTAATCTAAAATCTGCACAAAAATATTTTGCCTTCAAATTCATACCGTGATCGTAGCATGCATGGACTCGACTCATATGACTGGGATTTCCATGAAAAAGATAGTGGGCCGAAAATAGGTGATCACTGTACATTTCTCTTCTGTTTCCTATTTATATATCTATTTTACCTCCTCAATTTAGCATTATGGACAGGGAAAGACCTAATCTAAGCTCTGCACAAAAATATTTTGCCTTCAAATTCATACCGTGACCTTAGCATGCATGGACTCGACTCATATGACTGGGATTTCCATGAAAAAGATTGTGGGCTGAAAATGGGTGATCACCGTACATTTCTCTTCTGTTTCCTATTTATATTTTACCTCCTCAATATAGCATTATGGACAGGGAAAAACCTAATCTAAGACCTGCAAAAAAATATTTTGCCTTCAAATTCATACCGTGATCGTAGCATGCATGGACTCAACTCATATGACTGGGATTTCCATGAAAAAGATTATGGGGCGAAAATGGGTGATCACTGTACATTTCTCTTCTGTTTCCTATTTATATTTATATTTTACCTTCTCAATTTAGCATTATGGACAGGGAAAGACAATATATAAGCTCTGCACAGAAATATTTTGCCTTCAAATTCATACCGTGATCGTAGCATGCATGGACTCGACTCATATGACTGGTATTTCCATGAAAAAGATTGTGGGCCGAAAATGGGTGATCACTGTACATTTCTCTTCTGTTTTTTATTTATATTTCTATTTTACCTCCTCAATTTAGCATTATGGACAGGGAAAGACATTATCAAAGCTCTGCACGAAAATATTTTGCCTTCAAATTCATACCGTGATCGTAGCATGCATGGACTCGACTGATATGACTGGTATTTCCATGAAAAAGATTGTGGGCCGAAAATTGGTGATCACTGTACATTTCTCTTCTGTTTCCTATTTATATTTATATTTTACCTCCTCAATTTAGCATTATGGACAGGGAGAGATCTAATCTAAACTCTGCACAAAAATATTTTGCTTTCAAATTCATACCGTGATCGTAGCATGCATGGACTCGATTCATATGACTGGGATTTCCATTAAAAAGATTGTGGGCCGAAAATGGGTGATCACTGTACATTTCTCTTCTGTTTACTATTTATATTTATATTTTACCTCCTCAATTTAGCAGTATGGACAGGGAAAGACCTAATCTAAAATCTGCACGAAAATATTTTGCCTTCAAATACATACCGTGATCGATGCATGCATGGACTCGACTCATATGACTGGGATTTCCATGAAAAAGATTGTGGGCCGAAAATGGGTGATCACTGTACATTTCTCCTCTGTTTCCTATTTATATTTAACCTCCTCAATTTAGCATTATGGACAGGGAAAGACCTAATCTAAAATCTACACAAAAATATTTTGCCTTCAAATTCATACCGTGATCGTAGCATGCATGGACTCGACTCATATGACTGGGATTTCCATGAAAAAGATTGTGGGCCAAAAATGGGTGATCACTGTACATTTCTCTTCTGTTTACTATTTATATTTATATTTTACCTCCTCAATTTAGCATAATGGACAGGGAAAGACCTAATCTAAAATCTGCACAAAAATATTTTGCTTTCAAATTCATACCGTGATCGTAGCATGCATGGACTCGACTCATATGAATGGGATTTCCATGAAAAAGATAGTGGGCCGAAAATGGGTGATCACTGTACATTTCTCTTCTGTTTTTTATTTATATTTCTATTTTACCTCCTCAATTTAGCATTATGGACAGGGAAAGACATTATCAAAGCTCTGCACGCAAATATTTTGCCTTCAAATTCATACCGTGATCGTAGCATGCATTGACTCGACTCATATGACTGGTATTTCCATGAAAAAGATTGTGGGCCGAAAATTGGTGATCACTGTACATTTCTCTTCTGTTTCCTATTTATATTTATATTTTACCTCCTCAATTTAGCATTATGGACAGGGAATGACCTAATCTAAGATCTGCACAAAAATATTTTGCCTCCAATTTCATACCGTGAACGTAGCATGCATGTATTCGACTCATATGACTGGGATTTCCATGAAAAAGAGTGTGGGCCGAAAATGGGTGATCACTGTACATTTCTGTTCTGTTTCCTATTTATATTTCTATTTTACCTCCTCAATTTAGCATTATGGACAGGGAAAGACCTAATCTAAGATCTGCAAAAAAATATTTTGCCTTCAAATTCATACCGTGATCGTAGCATGCATGGACTCGACTCACATGACTGGGATTTCCATGAAAAAGATTGTGGGCCGAAAATGGGTGATCACTGTACATTTTTCTTCTGTTTCCTATTTATATTTATATTTTACCTCCTCAATTTAGCATTATGGACAGGGAAAGACCTAATCTAAGATCTACACAAAAATATTTTGCCTTCAAATTCATACCGTGATCGTAGCATGCATGGACTCGACTCATATGACTGGGATTTCCATGAAAAAGATTGTGGGCCAAAAATGGGTGATCACTGTACATTTCTCTTCTGTTTCCTATTTATATTTATATTTTACCTCCTCAATTTAGCATTATGGACAGGGAAAGACAATATATAAGCTCTGCACAGAAATATTTTGCCTTCAAATTCATACCGTGATCGTAGCATGCATGGACTCGACTCATATGACTGGTATTTCCATGAAAAAGATTGTGGGCCGAAAATAGGTGATCACTGTACATTTCTCTTCTGTTTACTATTTATATTTCTATTTTACCTCCTCAATTTAGCATTATGGACAGGGAAAGACCTAATCTAAAATCTGCACAAAAATATTTTGCCTTCAAATTCATACCGTGATCGTAGCATGCATGGACTCGACTCATATGACTGGGATTTCCATGAAAAAGATTGTGGGCCGAAAATGGGTGATCACTATACATTTCTCTTCTGTTTTCTGTTTATATTTCTATTTTACCTCCTCCATTTAGCATTATGGACAGGGAAAGATATTAATCTAAAATGTGCAAAAAAATATTTTGCCTTCAAATTCATACCGTGATCGTAGCATGAATTGAATCGACTCATATGACTGGGATTTCCATGAAAAAGATTGTTGGCCGAAAATGGGTGATCTCTTTTCATTTCTCTTCTGTTTCCTATTTATATTTTCATTTCACCTCCTAAATTTAGCATTATGGCCAGGAAAGACCTAATCTAAGCTCTGCACAAAAATATTTTGCCTTCAAATTCATACCGTGATCGTAGCATGCATGGACTCGACTCACATGACTGGGATTTCCCTGAAAAAGATTTTGGGCCGAAAATGGGTGATCACTGTACATTTCTCTTCTGTTTCCTATTTATATTTCTATTTTACCTCCTCAATTTAGCATTATGGACAGGGAATGAACTAATCTAAGATCTGCACAAAAATATTTTGCCTTCAAATTCATACCGTGAACGTCGCATGCATGGACTCGACTCATATGACTGGGATTTCCATGAAAAAGATTGTCGGCAGAAAATGTATGATCACTGTAAATTTTTTTTCTGTTTCTTATTTATATTTCTATTTTACTTCCTCAATTTAGCATTATGGACAGGGAAAGACCTAATCTAAGCTCTGCAAAAAAATATTTTGCCTTCAAATTCATACCGTGATCGTAGCATGCATGGACTCGACTCATATGACTGGGATTTCCATGAAAAAGATTGTGGGCCGAAAATGGGAGATCACTGTACATTTCTCTTCTGTTTCCTATTTATATTTATATTTTACCTCCTTAATGTAGCATTATGGACAGCGAAAGACCTAATCTAAGATCTGCACAAAAATATTTTGCCTTCTATACATACCGTGATCGTAGAATGCATGGACTCGACTCATATGACTGGGATTTCCATGAAAAAGGTTGTGGGGCAAAAATTGGTGATCACTGTACATTTCTCTTCTGTTTCCTATTTATATTTATATTTTACCTCCTCAATTTAGCATTATGGAGAGGGAAAGACATAATCTAAAATCTGCACAAAAATATTTTGCCTTCAAATTCATACCGTGATCGTAGCATGCATGGACTCGACTCATATGACTGGGATTTCCATGAAAAAGATTGTGGGCCGAAAATGGGTGGTCACTGTACATTTGTCTTCTGTTTCCTATTTATATTTATATTTTACCTCCTCAATTTAGCATTATGGACAGGGAAAGACCTAATCTAAGATCTGCACAAAAATATTTTGCCTTCAAATTCATACCGTGATCGTAGCATGCCTGGACTCGACTCATATGACTGGGATTTCCATGAAAAAGATTGTGGGCAGAAAATGGGTGATCACTGTACATTTCTCTTCTGTTTCCTATTTATATTTATATTTTACCTCCTCAATTAAGCATTATGGACAGGGAAAGACCGAATGTAAAAACTTCACAAAAATATTTTGCCTTCAAATTCATACTGTGACCGTAGCATGCGTGTACTCGACTCATATGACTGGGATTTCCATGAAAAAGATCGTGGGCCGAAAATGGGTGATCACTGTACATTTCTCTTCTGTTTCGTATTCATATTTCTATTTTAACTCCTCAATTTAGCATTATGGACAGGGAAAGACCTAATCTAAGCTCTGCACAAAAATATTTTGCCTTCAAATTCATACCGTGAACTTAGCATGCATTGACTCGACTCATATGACTGGGATTTCCATGAAAAAGATTGTGGGCCGAAAATGGGTGATCACTGTACATTTCTCTTCTGTTTCCTATTTATATTTATAATTTACCTCCTCAATTTAACATTATGGACAGGGAAAGACCTAATCTGAAATCTTCACAAAAATATTTTGCTTTCAAATTCATACCGTGATTGTAGAATGCATGGACTCAACTCATATGACTGGGATTTCCATGAAAAAGATTGTGGGCCGAAAATGGGTGGTCACTGTACGTTTCTCTTCTGTTTCCTATTTATATTTCTATTTTACCTCCTCAATTTAGCATTATGGACAGGCAAAGACCAAATCTAAGATCTGCACAAAAATATTTTCCCTTCAAATTCATACCCTGATCGTAGCATGCATGGACTCGACTCATATGACTGGGATTTCCATGAAAAAGATTGTGGGCGGAAAATGGGTGATCACTGTCCATTTCTCTTCTGTTTCCTATTTATATTTATATTTTACCTCCTCAATTTAGCATTATGGACAGGCAAAGACCAAATCTAAGATCTGCACAAAAATATTTTGCCTTCAAATTCATACCGTGATCGTAGCATGCATGGACTCGACTCATATGACTGGGATTTCCATGAAAAAGATTGTGGGCCGAAAATAGGTGATCACTGTACATTTCTCTTCTGTTTACTATTTATATTTCTATTTTACCTCCTCAATTTAGCATTATGGACAGGGAAAGACCTAATCTAAAATCTGCACAAAAATATTTTGCCTTCAAATTCATACCGTGATCGTAGCATGCATGGACTCGACTCATATGACTGGGATTTCCATGAAAAAGATAGTGGGCCGAAAATGGGTGATCACTATACATTTCTCTTCTGTTTTCTGTTTATATTTCTATTTTACCTCCTCCATTTAGCATTATGGACAGGGAAAGATATTAATCTAAAATGTGCAAAAAAATATTTTGCCTTCAAATTCATACCGTGATCGTAGCATGAATTGAATCGACTCATATGACTGGGATTTCCATGAAAAAGATTGTTGGCCGAAAATGGGTGATCTCTTTTCATTTCTCTTCTGTTTCCTATTTATATTTTCATTTCACCTCCTAAATTTAGCATTATGGCCAGGGAAAGACCTAATCTAAGCTCTGCACAAAAATATTTTGCCTTCAAATTCATACCGTGATCGTAGCATGCATGGACTCGACTCACATGACTGGGATTTCCCTGAAAAAGATTTTGGGCCGAAAATGGGTGATCACTGTACATTTCTCTTCTGTTTCCTATTTATATTTCTATTTTACCTCCTCAATTTAGCATTATGTACAGGGAATGAACTAATCTAAGATCTGCACAAAAATATTTTGCCTTCAAATTCATACCGTGAACGTCGCATGCATGGACTCGACTCATATGACTGGGATTTCCATGAAAAAGATTGTGGGCCGAAAATGGGTGGTCACTGTACATTTCTCTTCTGTTTCCTATTTATATTTTCATTTCACCTCCTAAATTTAGCATTATGGACAGGGAAAGAACTAATCTAAAATCTACACAAAAATATTTTGCCTTCAAATTCATACCGTGATCGTAGCATGCATGAACTCGACTGATATGACTGGGATTTCCATGAAAAAGATTTTGGGCAGAAAATGGGTGATCACTGTACATTTCATTTCTGTTTGCTATTTATATTTCTATTTTACCTTCTCAATTTAGCATTATTGACAGGGAATGAACTAATCTAAGATCTGCACAAAAATATTTTCCCTTCAAATTCTTACCGTGATCATAGCATGCATGGACTCGACTCATATGACTGGGATTTCCATGAAAAAGATTGTGGGCCGAAAATGCGTGATCACTCTATATTTCTCTTTTGTTTGCTATTCATATTTCTATTTTACCTCCTCAATTTAGCATTATGGACAGGGAAAGACCTAATCTAAGATCTGCACAAAAATATTTTCCCTTCAAATTCTTACCGTGATCATAGCATGCATGGACTCGACTCATATGACTGGGATTTCCATGAAAAAGATTGTCGGCAGAAAATGTATGATCACTGTAAATTTTTTTTCTGTTTCTTATTTATATTTCTATTTTACTTCCTCAATTTAGCATTATGGACAGGGAAAGACCTAATCTAAGCTCTGCAAAAAAATATTTTGCCTTCAAATTCATACCGTGATCGTAGCATGCATGGACTCGACTCATATGACTGGGATTTCCATGAAAAAGATTGTGGGCCGAAAATGGGAGATCACTGTACATTTCTCTTCTGTTTCCTATTTATATTTATATTTTACCTCCTTAATGTAGCATTATGGACAGCGAAAGACCTAATCTAAGATCTGCACAAAAATATTTTGCCTTCTATACATACCGTGATCGTAGAATGCATGGACTCGACTCATATGACTGGGATTTCCATGAAAAAGGTTGTGGGGCAAAAATTGGTGATCACTGTACATTTCTCTTCTGTTTCCTATTTATATTTATATTTTACCTCCTCAATTTAGCATTATGGAGAGGGAAAGACATAATCTAAAATCTGCACAAAAATATTTTGCCTTCAAATTCATACCGTGATCGTAGCATGCATGGACTCGACTCATATGACTGGGATTTCCATGAAAAAGATTGTGGGCCGAAAATGGGTGGTGATTGTACATTTGTCTTCTGTTTCCTATTTATATTTATATTTTACCTCCTCAATTTAGCATTATGGACAGGGAAAGACCTAATCTAAGATCTGCACAAAAATATTTTGCCTTCAAATTCATACCGTGATCGTAGCATGCCTGGACTCGACTCATATGACTGGGATTTCCATGAAAAAGATTGTGGGCAGAAAATGGGTGATCACTGTACATTTCTCTTCTGTTTCCTATTTATATTTATATTTTACCTCCTCAATTAAGCATTATGGACAGGGAAAGACCGAATGTAAAATCTTCACAAAAATATTTTGCCTTCAAATTCATACTGTGACCGTAGCATGCGTGTACTCGACTCATATGACTGGGATTTCCATGAAAAAGATCGTGGGCCGAAAATGGGTGATCACTGTACATTTCTCTTCTGTTTCGTATTCATATTTCTATTTTAACTCCTCAATTTAGCATTATGGACAGGGAAAGACCTAATCTAAGCTCTGCACAAAAATATTTTGCCTTCAAATTCATACCGTGAACTTAGCATGTATTGACTCGACTCATATGACTGGGATTTCCATGAAAAAGATTGTGGGCCGAAAATGGGTGATCACTGTACATTTCTCTTCTGTTTCCTATTTATATTTCTATTTTATCTCCTCAATTTACCATTATGGTCAGGGAAAGACCCAATCTAAGATCTGCACAAAAATATTTTGCCGTCAAATTCATATCGTAGCATGCATGGACTCGACTCATATGACTGGGATTTCCATGAAAAAGATTGTGGGCCTAAAATGGGTGATCACTGTACATTTCTCTTCTGTTTCCTATTTATATTTATATTTTACCTCCTCAATTTAGCATAATGGACAGGGAAAGACCTAATCTAAAATCTGCACAAAAATATTTTGCTTTCAAATTCATACCGTGATCGTAGCATGCATGGACTCGACTCATATGAATGGGATTTCCATGAAAAAGATAGTGGGCCGAAAATGGGTGATCACTGTACATTTCTCTTCTGTTTCCTATTTATATTTATATTTTACCTCCTCAATTTAGCATTATGGACAGGGAAAGACAATATATAAGCTCTGCACAGAAATATTTTGCCTTCAAATTCATACCGTGATCGTAGCATGCATGGACTCGACTCATATGACTGGTATTTCCATGAAAAAGATTGTGGGCCTAAAATGGGTGATCACTGTACATTTCTCTTCTGTTTTTTATTTATATTTCTATTTTACCTCCTCAATTTAGCATTATGGACAGGGAAAGACATTATCAAAACTCTGCACGAAAATATTTTGCCTTTAAATTCATACCGTGATCGTAGCATGCATGGACTCGACTCATATGACTGGTATTTCCATGAAAAAGATTGTGGGCCGAAAATTGGTGATCACTGTACATTTCTCTTCTGTTTCCTATTTATATTTATATTTTACCTCCTCAATTTAGCATTATGGACAGGGAAAGACCTAATCTAAGATCTGCACAAAAATATTTTGCCTTCAAATTCATACCGTGATCGTAGCATGCGTGGACTCGACTCATATGACTGGGATTTCCATGAAAAAGATTGAGGGCACAAAATGGGTGATCACTGTACATTTCTCTTCTGTTTCCTATTTATATTTCTATTTTACCTCCTCAATTTAGCATTATGGACAGGGAAAGACCTAATCTAAACTCTGCACAAAAATATTTTGCTTTCAAATTCATACCGTGATCGTAGCATGCATGGACTCGACTCATATGACTGGGATTTCCATGAAAAAGATTGTGGGCCGAAAATGTGTGATCACTGTACATTTCTCTTCTATTTCCTGTTTCTATTTCTATTTTACTTCCTCAATTTAGCATTATGGACAGGGAAAGACCTAATCTAAGATCCACACAAAAATATTTTGCTTTCAAATTCATACCGTGATCGTAGCATGCATGGACTCGACTCATATGACTGGGATTTCCATGAAAAAGATTGTGGGCCGAAAATGAGTGATCACTGTACATTTCTCTTCTGTTTCCTATTTATATTTCTATTTTACCTCCTCAATTTAGCATTATGGACAGGGAAAGACCTAATCTAAAATCTGCACAAAAATATTTTGCCTTCAAATTCATACCGTGATCGGAGCATGCATGGACTCGACTCATATGACTGGGATTTCCATGAAAAAGATAGTGGGCCGAAAATGGGTGATCACTGTACATTTCTGTTTCCTATGTATATTTATATTTTACCTCCTCAATTTAGCATTATGGCCAGGGAAAGACATAATCTAAGCTCTGCACAAAAATATTTTGCCTTCAAATTCATACCGTGAACGTAGCATGCATGGACTTGACTCATATGACAGGGATTTCCATGAAAAAGATTGTGGGCCAAAAATGGGTGATCACTGTACATTTCTCTTCTGTTTCCTATTTATATTTTACCTCCTCAATTTAGCATTATGGACAGGGAAAGACTTAATCTAAGAACTGCACAAAAATATTTTGCCTTCAAATTCATACCGTGATCGTAGCATGCATGGACTCGACTCATATGACTGGGATTTCCATGAAAGAGATTGTGGGCCGAAAATCGGTGATCACTGTACATTTCTTTTCTGTTTCCTATTTATATTTATATTTTACCTCCTCAATTTAGCATTATGGACAGGGAAAGACCTAATCTAAGATCTGCACAAAAATATTTTGCCTTCAAATTCATACCGTGATCGTAGCATGCATGGACTCGACTCATATGACTGGGATTTCCATGAAAGAGATTGTGGGCCGAAAATGGGTGATCACTGTACATTTCTCTTCTGTTTTCTATTTATATTTCTATTTTACCTCCTCAATTTAGCATTATGGACAGGGAAAGACCTAATCTAAGATCTGCACAAAAATATTTTGCCTTCAAATTCATACCGTGATCGTAGCATGCCTGGACTCGACTCATATGACTGGGATTTCCATGAAAAAGATTGTGGGCAGAAAATGGGAATCACTGTACATTTCTCTTCTGTTTCCTATTTATATTTTACCTCCTCAATTTAGCAATATGGACAGGGAAAGACCTAATCTAAAATCGTCACAAAAATATTTTCCCTTCAAATTCATAATGTGATTGTAGCATGCATGGACATGACTCATATAACTGGGATTTCCATGAAAAAGTTTGTGGGCCGAAAATGGGTGATCACTGTACATTTCTCTTCTGTTTCCTCTTTATATTTCTATTTTACCTCTTCAATTTAGCATTATGGACAAGGAAAACCTAATCTAAAATCTGTACAAAAATATTTGCCTTCAAATTCATACCCTGATCGTAGCATGCATGGACTCGACTCATATGACTGGGATTTCCATGAAAAAGATTGTGGGCCGAAAATGGGTGATCACTGTACATTTCTCTTCTGTTTCCTATTTATATTTCTATTTTACCTCCTCAATTTAGCAATATGGACAGGGAAAGACCTAATCTAAAATCGTCACAAAAATATTTTCCCTTCAAATTCATAATGTGATTGTAGCATGCATGGACACGACTCATATAACTGGGATTTCCATGAAAAAGTTTGTGGGCCGAAAATGGGAATCACTGTATATTTCTCTTCTGTTTCCTATTTATATTTATATTTTACCTCCTCAATTTAGCATTATGGACAGGGAAAGACCTAATCTAAGATCTGCACAAAAATATTTTCCCTTCAAATTCATACCCTGATCGTAGCATGCATGGACTCGACTCATATGACTAGGATTTCCATGAAAAAGATTGTGGGCCGAAAATGGGTGATCACTGTACATTTCTCTTCTGTTTCCTATTTATATTTCTATGTTATGCCCTCAATTTAGCATTATGGACAGGGAAAAACTATTTTAAATTCTGCACAAAAATATTTTGCCCTCAAATTCATACCGTGATCGTAGCATGCATGGACTCGACTCATATGACTGGGATTTCCATGAAAAAGATTGTGGGCCGAAAATTGGTGATCACTGTACATCTCTCTTCTGTTTCCTATTTATATTTATATTTTACCTCCTCAATTTAGCATTATGGCAGGGAAAGACCTAATCTAAAATCTGTACAAAAATATTTTGCATTCACATTCATACCGTGATTGTAGCATGCATGGACTCGACTCATATGACTGGGATTTCCATGAAAAAGATTGTGGGCCGAAAATGGGTGATCACTGTACATTTCTCTTCTGTTTCCTATTTATATTTCTATTTTACCTCCTCAATTTAGCATTATGGACATGGAAAGACCTAATCTAAGATCTGCACAAAAATATTTTGCCTTCAAATTCATACCGTGATCGTAGCATGCATGGACTCGACTCATATGACTGGGATTTCCATGAAAAAGATTGTGGGACGAAAATGGGTAATCACTGTACATTTCTCTTCTGTTTCCTATTTATATTTCTATTTTACCTCCTCAAATAAGCATTATGGACAGGGAAGACCTAATCTAAGATCTGCACAAAAAGATTTTGCCTTCAAATTCATACCGTAATCGTACCATGCATGGACTCGACTCATATGACTGGGATTTCCATGAAAAAGATTCTGGGGCAAAAATGGGTGATCACTGTACATTTCTCTTCTGTATTCTATTCATATTTATATTTTACCTCCTCAATTTAGCATTATGGCCAGGGAAAAACCTAATCTAAGCTCTGCACAAAAATATTTTGCCTTCGAATTCATACCGTGATCGTAGCATGCGTGGACTCGACTCATATGACTGGGATTTCCATGAAAAAGATTGTGGGCAGAAAATGGGTGATCACTGTACATTTCTCTTCTGTTTCCTATTTATATTTCTATTTTACCTCCTCAATTTAGCATTATGGACAGGGAAAAACTATTTTAAATTCTGCACAAAAATATTTTGCCCTCAAATTCATACCGTGATCGTAGCATGCATGGACTCGACTCATATGACTGGGATTTCCATGAAAAAGATTGTGGGCCGAAAATTGGTGATCACTGTACATCTCTCTTCTGTTTCCTCTTTATATTTCTATTTTACCTCTTCAATTTAGCATTATGGACAAGGAAAACCTAATCTAAAATCTGTACAAAAATATTTGCCTTCAAATTCATACCCTGATCGTAGCATGCATGGACTCGACTCATATGACTGGGATTTCCATGAAAAAGATTGTGGGCCGAAAATGGGTGATCACTGTACATTTCTCTTCTGTTTCCTATTTATATTTCTATTTTACCTCCTCAATTTAGCAATATGGACAGGGAAAGACCTAATCTAAAATCGTCACAAAAATATTTTCCCTTCAAATTCATAATGTGATTGTAGCATGCATGGACACGACTCATATAACTGGGATTTCCATGAAAAAGTTTGTGGGCCGAAAATGGGAATCACTGTATATTTCTCTTCTGTTTCCTATTTATATTTATATTTTACCTCCTCAATTTAGCATTATGGACAGGGAAAGACCTAATCTAAGATCTGCACAAAAATATTTTCCCTTCAAATTCATACCCTGATCGTAGCATGCATGGACTCGACTCATATGACTAGGATTTCCATGAAAAAGATTGTGGGCCGAAAATGGGTGATCACTGTACATTTCTCTTCTGTTTCCTATTTATATTTCTATGTTATGCCCTCAATTTAGCATTATGGACAGGGAAAAACTATTTTAAATTCTGCACAAAAATATTTTGCCCTCAAATTCATACCGTGATCGTAGCATGCATGGACTCGACTCATATGACTGGGATTTCCATGAAAAAGATTGTGGGCCGAAAATTGGTGATCACTGTACATCTCTCTTCTGTTTCCTATTTATATTTATATTTTACCTCCTCAATTTAGCATTATGGCAGGGAAAGACCTAATCTAAAATCTGTACAAAAATATTTTGCATTCACATTCATACCGTGATTGTAGCATGCATGGACTCGACTCATATGACTGGGATTTCCATGAAAAAGATTGTGGGCCGAAAATGGGTGATCACTGTACATTTCTCTTCTGTTTCCTATTTATATTTCTATTTTACCTCCTCAATTTAGCATTATGGACATGGAAAGACCTAATCTAAGATCTGCACAAAAATATTTTGCCTTCAAATTCATACCGTGATCGTAGCATGCATGGACTCGACTCATATGACTGGGATTTCCATGAAAAAGATTGTGGGACGAAAATGGGTAATCACTGTACATTTCTCTTCTGTTTCCTATTTATATTTCTATTTTACCTCCTCAAATAAGCATTATGGACAGGGAAGACCTAATCTAAGATCTGCACAAAAAGATTTTGCCTTCAAATTCATACCGTAATCGTACCATGCATGGACTCGACTCATATGACTGGGATTTCCATGAAAAAGATTCTGGGGCAAAAATGGGTGATCACTGTACATTTCTCTTCTGTATTCTATTTATATTTATATTTTACCTCCTCAATTTAGCATTATGGCCAGGGAAAAACCTAATCTAAGCTCTGCACAAAAATATTTTGCCTTCGAATTCATACCGTGATCGTAGCATGCGTGGACTCGACTCATATGACTGGGATTTCCATGAAAAAGATTGTGGGCAGAAAATGGGTGATCACTGTACATTTCTCTTCTGTTTCCTATTTATATTTCTATTTTACCTCCTCAATTTAGCATTATGGACAGGGAAAGAGGTAATCTAAGATCTGCACAAAAATATTTTGCCTTCAAATTCATACCGTGATTGTAGCATGCATGGACTCGACTTATATGAATGGGATTTCAATGAAAAAGATTGTGGGCCGAAAATGGCTGATCACTGTACATTTCTCGTCTGTTTCCTATTTATATTTCTATTTTACCTCCTCAAATAAGCATTATGGACAGGGAAGACCTAATCTAAGATCTGCACAAAAATATTTTGCCTTCAAATTCATACCGTGATCGTAGCATGCATGGACTCGACTCATATGACTGGGATTTCCATGATCGATTGTGGGCCGAAAATGGGTGATCACTGTACATTTCTCTTCTGTTTCCTATTTATATTTATATTTTACCTCCTCATTTTAGCATTATGGACAGGGAAAGACCTAATCTAAGATCTGCACAAAAATATTTTGCTTTCAAATTCATACCGTGTTCGTAGCATGCATGGACTCGACTCATATGTCTGGGATTTCCATGAAAAAGATGGTGGGCAGAAAATGGGTGATCACTGTACATGTCTCTTCTGTTTCCTATTTATATTTATATTTTACCTCCTCAATTTCGCATTATGGACAGGGAAAGACCAAATCTAAGATCTGCAAAAAAATATATTGTCTTCAAATTCATACCGTGATCGTAGCATGCATGGATTCGACTCATATGACTGGGATTTGCATGAAAAAGATTGTGGGCCGAAAATGGGTGATCACAGTACTTTTCTCTTCTGTTTCATATTTATATTTATATTTTACCTCCTCAATTTAGCATTATGGACAGTGAAAGACCTACTCTAAGATCTGCAAAAAAATATATTGCCTTCAAATTCATGCCGTGATCGTAGAATGCATGGATTCGACTCATATGACTGGGATTTGCATGAAAAAGATTGTGGGCAGAAAATGGGTGATCACTGTACATTTCTCTTCTGTTTCCTATTTATATTTCTATTTTACTTCCTCAATTTAGCATTATGGACAGGGAAAGACCAAATCTACGATCTGCAAAAAATATTTTGCCTTCAAATTCATACCGTGATCGTAGCATGCATGGACTCGACTCATATGACTGGGATTTCCATGAAAAAGTTTGTGGGCAGAAAATGGGTGATCACTGTACTTTTCTCTTCTGTTTCATATTTATATTTCTATTTTACCTCCTCAATTTAGCATTATGGACAGTGAAAGACCTAATCTAAGCTCTGCAAAAAATATTTTGCCTTCAAATTCATACCGTGATCGTAGCATGCATGGACTCGACTCATATGACTAGGATTTCACTGAAAAAGATTGTGGGCCGAAAATGGGTGATCACTGTACATTTCTTCTCTGTTTCCTATTTATATTTCTATTTTACCTCCTCAATTTAGCATTATGGACACGGAAAGAACTAATCTAAAATCTGCACAAATATATTTTGCCTTCAAATTCATACCGTGATCGTAGCATGCTTGGACTCGACTCATATGACTGGGATTTCAATGAAAAAGATTGTGGGCCGAAAATGGGTGATCGCTGTACATTCCTCTTCTGTTTCCTATTTATATTTCTATTTTACCTTCTCAATTTAGCATTATGGACAGGGAAAGACCTAATCTAAAATCTGCACAAAAATATTTTGCTTTCAAATTCATACCGTGATCGTAGCATGCATGGACTCGACTCATATGACTGGGATTTCCATGAAAAAGATTCTGGGCCGAAAATGGGTGATCACTGTACATTTCTCTTCTGTTTCCTATTTATATTTATATTTTAGCTCCTCAATTTAGCATTATGGACAGGGAAAGACCAAATCTAAGATCTGCAAAAAATATTTTGCCTTCAAATTCATACCGTGATCGTAGCATGCATGGACTCGACTCATATGACTGGGATTTCCATGAAAAAGTTTGTGGGCAGAAAATGGGTGATCACTGTACTTTTCTCTTCTGTTTCATATTTATATTTCTATTTTACCTCCTCAATTTAGCATTATGGACAGTGAAAGACCTAATCTAAGCTCTGCAAAAAATATTTTGCCTTCAAATTCATACCGTGATCGTAGCATGCATGGACTCGACTCATATGACTAGGATTTCACTGAAAAAGATTGTGGGCCGAAAATGGGTGATCACTGTACATTTCTTCTCTGTTTCCTATTTATATTTCTATTTTACCTCCTCAATTTAGCATTATGGACACGGAAAGAACTAATCTAAAATCTGCACAAATATATTTTGCCTTCAAATTCATACCGTGATCGTAGCATGCTTGGACTCGACTCATATGACTGGGATTTCAATGAAAAAGATTGTGGGCCGAAAATGGGTGATCGCTGTACATTCCTCTTCTGTTTCCTATTTATATTTCTATTTTACCTTCTCAATTTAGCATTATGGACAGAGAAAGACCTAATCTAAGCTCTGCACAAAAATATTTTGCCTTCAAATTCATACCGTGATCGTAGCATGCATGGACTCGACTCATATGACTGGGATTTCCATGAAAAATATTGTGGGCCGAAAATGGGTGATCACTGTACATTTCACTTCTGTTTCCTATTTATATTTATATTTTACCTCCTCAATTTAGCATTATGGACAGGGAAAGACCTAATCTAAGATCTGCAAAAAAATATTTTGCCTTCAAATTCATACTATGATTGTAGGATGCGTGGAAACGAATCATATGACTGGGATTTCAATGAAAAAGATTGTGGGCCGAAAATGGGTGATCACTGTACATTTCTCTTCTGTTTCCTATTTATATTTCTATTTTATCTCCTCAATTTAGCATTATGGACAGGGGAAGACCTAATCTAAAATATGCAGAAAAATATTTTGCTTTCAAATTCATACCGTGATCGTAGCATGCATGGACTCGACTCATATGACTGGGATTTCCATGAAAAAGATTGTGGGCTGAAAATGGGTGATCACTGTACATTTCTCTTCTGTTTCCTATTTATATTTCTATTTTACCTCCTCAATTTAGCATTATGGACAGAGAAAGACCTAATCTAAGCTCTGCACAAAAATATTTTGCCTTCAAATTCATACCGTGATCGTAGCATGCATGGACTCGACTCATATGACTGGGATTTCCATGAAAAAGATTGTGGGCCGAAAATGGGTGATCACTGTACATTTCTCTTCTGTTTCCTATTTATATTTATATTTTACCTCCTCAATTTAGCATTATAGACAGGGAAAGACCTAATCTAAAATCTGCACAAAAATATTTTGCGTTCAAATACATACCGTGATCGTAGCATGCATGAACTCGACTCATATGACTGGGATTTCCATGAAAAATATTGTGGGCCGAAATTGGGTGATCACTGTACATTTCACTTCTGTTTCCTATTTATATTTATATTTTACCTCCTCAATTTAGCATTATGGACAGGGAAAGACCTAATCTAAGATCTGCAAAAAAATATTTTGCCTTCAAATTCATACTATGATTGTAGGATGCATGGACTCGACTCATATGACTGGGATTTCCATGAAAAAGATTGTGGGCAGAAAATGGGTGATCACTGTACATTTCTCTTCTGTTTCCTATTTATATTTCTATTTTACTTCCTCAATTTAGCATTATGGACAGGGAAAGACCAAATCTAAGATCTGCAAAAAATATTTTGCCTTCAAATTCATACCGTGATCGTAGCATGCATGGACTCGACTCATATGACTGGGATTTCCATGAAAAAGTTTGTGGGCAGAAAATGGGTGATCACTGTACTTTTCTCTTCTGTTTCATATTTATATTTCTATTTTACCTCCTCAATTTAGCATTATGGACAGTGAAAGACCTAATCTAAGCTCTGCAAAAAATATTTTGCCTTCAAATTCATACCGTGATCGTAGCATGCATGGACTCGACTCATATGACTAGGATTTCACTGAAAAAGATTGTGGGCCGAAAATGGGTGATCACTGTACATTTCTTCTCTGTTTCCTATTTATATTTCTATTTTACCTCCTCAATTTAGCATTATGGACACGGAAAGAACTAATCTAAAATCTGCACAAATATATTTTGCCTTCAAATTCATACCGTGATCGTAGCATGCTTGGACTCGACTCATATGACTGGGATTTCAATGAAAAAGATTGTGGGCCGAAAATGGGTGATCGCTGTACATTCCTCTTCTGTTTCCTATTTATATTTCTATTTTACCTTCTCAATTTAGCATTATGGACAGGGAAAGACCTAATCTAAAATCTGCACAAAAATATTTTGCTTTCAAATTCATACCGTGATCGTAGCATGCATGGACTCGACTCATATGACTGGGATTTCCATGAAAAAGATTCTGGGCCGAAAATGGGTGATCACTGTACATTTCTCTTCTGTTTCCTATTTATATTTATATTTTAGCTCCTCAATTTAGCATAATGGACAGGGAAAGACCTAATCTAAGCTCTGCACAAAAATATTTTGCATTCAAATTCATACCGTGAACATAGCATGGATGGACTCGACTCATATGACTGGGATTTCTATGAAAAAGATAGTGGGCCGAAAATGGGTGATCACTGTACATTTCTCTTCTGTTTCCTATTTATATTTATATTTTACCTTCTCAATTTAGCATTATGAACAGGGAAAGACCTAATCTAAAATCTGCACAAAAATATTTTGCCTTCAAATTCATACCGTGTTCGTAGCATGCGTGGACCCGAATCATATGACTGGGATTTCAATGAAAAAGATTGTGGGCCGAAAATGGGTGATCACTGTACATTTCTCTTCTGTTTCCTATTTATATTTATATTTTACCTCCTCAATTTAGCATTATGGACAGGGGAAGACCTAATCTAAAATATGCAGAAAAATATTTTGCTTTCAAATTCATACCGTGATCGTAGCATGCATGGACTCGACTCATATGACTGGGATTTCCATGAAGAAGATTGTGGGCTGAAAATGGGTGATCACTGTACATTTCTCTTCTGTTTCCTATTTATATTTATATTTTACCTCCTCAATTTAGCATTATGGACAGAGAAAGACCTAATCTAAGCTCTGCACAAAAATATTTTGCCTTCAAATTCATACCGTGATCGTAGCATGCATGGACTCGACTCATATGACTGGGATTTCCATGAAAAATATTGTGGGCCGAAAATGGGTGATCACTGTACATTTCACTTCTGTTTCCTATTTATATTTATATTTTACCTCCTCAATTTAGCATTATGGACAGGGAAAGACCTAATCTAAGATCTGCAAAAAAATATTTTGCCTTCAAATTCATACTATGATTGTAGGATGCGTGGAAACGAATCATATGACTGGGATTTCAATGAAAAAGATTGTGGGCCGAAAATGGGTGATCACTGTACATTTCTCTTCTGTTTCCTATTTATATTTATATTTTACCTCCTCAATTTAGCATTATCGACAGGGGAAGACCTAATCTAAAATATGCAGAAAAATATTTTGCTTTCAAATTCATACCGTGATCGTAGCATGCATGGACTCGACTCATATGACTGGGATTTCCATGAAAAAGATTGTGGGCTGAAAATGGGTGATCACTGTACATTTCTCTTCTGTTTCCTATTTATATTTATATTTTACCTCCTCAATTTAGCATTATGGACAGAGAAAGACCTAATCTAAGCTCTGCACAAAAATATTTTGCCTTCAAATTCATACCGTGATCGTAGCATGCATGGACTCGACTCATATGACTGGGATTTCCATGAAAAAGATTGTGGGCCGAAAATGGGTGATCACTGTACATTTCTCTTCTGTTTCCTATTTATATTTATATTTTACCTCCTCAATTTAGCATTATAGACAGGGAAAGACCTAATCTAAAATCTGCACAAAAATATTTTGCGTTCAAATACATACCGTGATCGTAGCATGCATGAACACGACTCATATGACTGGGATTTCCATGAAAAATATTGTGGGCCGAAAATGGGTGATCACTGTACATTTCACTTCTGTTTCCTATTTATATTTATATTTTACCTCCTCAATTTAGCATTATGGACAGGGAAAGACCTAATCTAAGATCTGCAAAAAAATATTTTGCCTTCAAATTCATACTATGATTGTAGGATGCATGGACTCGACTCATATGACTGGGATTTCCATGAAAAAGATTGTGGGCAGAAAATGGGTGATCACTGTACATTTCTCTTCTGTTTCCTATTTATATTTCTATTTTACTTCCTCAATTTAGCATTATGGACAGGGAAAGACCAAATCTAAGATCTGCAAAAAATATTTTGCCTTCAAATTCATACCGTGATCGTAGCATGCATGGACTCGACTCATATGACTGGGATTTCCATGAAAAAGTTTGTGGGCAGAAAATGGGTGATCACTGTACTTTTCTCTTCTGTTTCATATTTATATTTCTATTTTACCTCCTCAATTTAGCATTATGGACAGTGAAAGACCTAATCTAAGCTCTGCAAAAAATATTTTGCCTTCAAATTCATACCGTGATCGTAGCATGCATGGACTCGACTCATATGACTGGGATTTCCATGAAAAAGATTGTGGGCCGAAAATGGGTGATCACTGTACATTTCTCTTCTGTTTCCTATTTATATTTATATTTTACCTCCTCAATTTAGCATTATGGACAGGGAAAGACCTAATCTAAAATCTGCACAAAAATATTTTGCGTTCAAATACATACCGTGATCGTAGCATGCATGAACTCGACTCATATGACTGGGATTTCCATGAAAAATATTGTGGGCCGAAAATGGGTGATCCCTGTACATTTCTCTTCTGTTTCCTATTTATATTTATATTTTACCTCGTCAATTTAGCATCATGGACAGGGAAAGGCCTAATCTAAAATCTGCACAAAAATATTTTGCTTTCAAATTCATACCGTGATCGTAGCATGCATGGACTCGACTCATATGACTAGGATTTCACTGAAAAAGATTGTGGGCCGAAAATGGGTGATCACTGTACATTTCTTCTCTGTTTCCTATTTATATTTCTATTTTACCTCCTCAATTTAGCATTATGGACACGGAAAGAACTAATCTAAAATCTGCACAAATATATTTTGCCTTCAAATTCATACCGTGATCGTAGCATGCTTGGACTCGACTCATATGACTGGGATTTCAATGAAAAAGATTGTGGGCCGAAAATGGGTGATCACTGTACATTCCTCTTCTGTTTCCTATTTATATTTCTATTTTACCTTCTCAATTTAGCATTATGGACAGGGAAAGACCTAATCTAAAATCTGCACAAAAATATTTTGCTTTCAAATTCATACCGTGATCGTAGCATGCATGGACTCGACTCATATGACTGGGATTTCCATGAAAAAGATTCTGGGCCGAAAATGGGTGATCACTGTAGATTTCTCTTCTGTTTCCTATTTATATTTATATTTTACCTCCTCAATTTAGCATAATGGACAGGGAAAGACCTAATCTAAGCTCTGCACAAAAATATTTTGCCTTCAAATTCATACCGTGAACATAGCATGGATGGACTCGACTCATATGACTGGGATTTCTATGAAAAAGATAGTGGGCCGAAAATGGGTGATCACTGTACATTTCTCTTCTGTTTCCTATTTATATTTATATTTTACCTTCTCAATTTAGCATTATGAACAGGGAAAGACCTAATCTAAAATCTGCACAAAAATATTTTGCCTTCAAATTCATACCGTGTTCGTAGCATGCGTGGACACGAATCATATGACTGGGATTTCAATGAAAAAGATTGTGGGCCGAAAATGGGTGATCACTGTACATTTCTCTTCTGTTTCCTATTTATATTTATATTTTACCTCCTCAATTTAGCATTATGGACAGGGGAAGACCTAATCTAAAATCTGCAGAAAAATATTTTGCTTTCAAATTCATACCGTGATCGTAGCATGCATGGACTCGACTCATATGACTGGGATTTCCATGAAAAAGATTGTGGGCTGAAAATGGGTGATCACTGTACATTTCTCTTCTGTTTCCTATTTATATTTATATTTTACCTCCTCAATTTAGCATTATGGACAGAGAAAGACCTAATCTAAGCTCTGCACAAAAATATTTTGCCTTCAAATTCATACCGTAATCGTATCATGCATGGACTCGACTCATATGACTGGGATTTCCATGAAAAAGATTGTGGGCCGAAAATGGGTGATCACTGTACATATGTCTTCTGTTTCCTATTTATATTTCTATTTTACCTCCTCAATTTAGCATTATGGACAGGGAAAGACATAATATAAGCTCTGCACAAAAATATTTTGCCTTCAAATTCATACCGTGATCGTAGCATGCATGGACTCGACTCATATGACTGGGATTTCCATGAAAAAGATAGTGGGCCGAAAATGGGTGATCACTGTACATTTCTCTTCTGTTTCCTATTTATATTTCTATTTTACCTTCTCAATTTAGCATTATGAATAGGGAAAGTACTAATCTAAAATCTGCACAAAAATATTTTGCCTTCAGATTCATAACGTGATCGTAGCATGCATGGACTCGACTGGGATTTTGATGAAAAAGATTCTGGGCCGAAAATGGGTGATCACTGTACATTTTTCTTCTGTTTCCTATTTATATTTATATTTTACCTCCTCAATTTAGCATTATGGACAGGGAAAGACCTAATCTAAAATCTGCACAAAAATATTTTGCCTTCAAATTAATACCATGATCGTAGCATGCGTGGACACGACTCATATGACTGGGATTTCAATGAAAAAGATTGTGGGCCGAAAATGGGTGATCACTGTACATTTCTCTTCTGTTTCCTATTTATATTTCTATTTTATCTCCTCAATTTAGCATTATGGAGAGGGAAAGACATAATCTAAAATCTGCACAAAAATATTTTGCTTTCAAATTCATACCGTGATCGTAGCATGAATGGACTCGACTCATATGACTGGGATTTCCATGAAAAAGATTGTGTGCTGAAAATGGGTGATCACTGTACATTTCTCTTCTGTTTCCTATTTATGTTTATATTTTACCTCCTCAATTTAGCATTATGGACAGGGAAAAACCTAATGTAAGCTCTGCACAAAAATATTTTGCCTTCAAATTCATACCATGATCGTAGCATGCATGGACTCAACTCATATGACTAGGATTTCCATGAAAAAGATTGTGGGCCGAAAATGGGTGATCACTGTACATTTCTCTTCAGTTTCCTATGTATATTTCTATTTTACCTCCTCAATTTAGCATTATGGACACGGAAAGACCTAATCTAAAATCTGCACAAAAATATTTTGCCTTCCAATTCATACCGTGATCGTAGCATGCGTGGACACGACTCATACGACTGGGATTTCAATGAAAAAGATTGTGGGCCGAAAATGGGTGATCACTGTACATTTGTCTTCTGTTTCCTATTTATATTTCTATTTTACCTCCTCAATTTAGCATTATGGAGAGGGAAAGACCTAATCTAAAATCTGCACAAAAATATTTTGCTTTCAAATTCATACCGTGATCGTAGCATGCATGGACACGACTCATATGACTGGGATTTCCATGAAAAAGATTGTGGGCTGAAAATTGGTGATCACTGTACATTTCTCTTCTGTTTCCTATTCATATTTATATTTTACCTCCTGAATTTAGCATTATGGACAGGGAAAGACCTAATCTAAGCTCTGCACAAAAATATTTTGCCTTCAAATTCATACCGTGATCGTAGCATGCATGGACTCGACTCACTTGACTGGGATTTCCATGAAAAAGATTGTGGGCCGAAAATGGGTGATCACTGTAAATTTCTCTTCTGTTTCCTATTTATATTTCTATTTTACGTTCTCAATTTAGCATTATGGACAGGGAAAGACCTAATCTAAAATCTGCACAAAAATATTTTGCCTTCAAATTCGTACCATGATCGTAGCATGCGTGGACACGACTCATATGACTGGGATTTCAATTAAAAAATTGTGGGCCGAAAATGGGTGATCACTGTACATTTCTCTTCTGTTTCCTATTTATATTTATATTTTACCTCCTCAATTTAGCATTATGGAGAGGTAAAGACCTAATCTAAAATCTGCACAAAAATATTTTGCTTTCAAATTCATACCGTGATCGTAGCATGCATGGACTCGACTCATATGACTGGGATTTCCATGAAAAAGATTCTGGGCCGAAAATGGGTGATCACTGTACATTTCTCTTCTGTTTCCTACTTATATTTCTATTTTACCTCCTCAATTTAGCATTATGGACAGGGAAAGACCTAATCTAATCTCTGCACAAAAATATTTAGCCTATAAATTCATACCGTGATCGTAGCATGCATGGACTCGACTCATATGACTGGGATTTCCATGAAAAAGATTGTGGGCCGAAATTGGTGATCACTGTACATTTCTCTTCAGTTTCCTATTTATATTTATATTTTACCTCCTCAATTTAGCATTATGGACAGGGAAAGACCTAATCTAAAATCTGCACAAAAATATTTTGCCTTCAAATTCATACCGTGATCGTAGCATGCATGGATTCGACTCATATGACTGGGATTTCCATGAAAAACATTGTGGGCCGAAAATGGGTGATCACTGTACATTTCTCTCCTGTTTCCTATTTATATTTCTATTTCACCTCCTCAATTTAGCATTATGGACAGGGAAAGACCTAATCTAAAATCTGCACAAAAATATTTTGCCTTCAAATTCATACCGTGATCGTAGCATGCATGGACTCGACTCATATGACTGGGATTTCCATGAAATAGATTGTGGGCCGAAAATGGGTGATCACTGTACATTTCTCTTCTGTTTCCTATTTATATTTATATTTTGCCTCCTCAATTTAGCATTATGGACAGGGAAAGACCTAATCTAAGCTCTGCACAAAAATATTTTGCCTTCAAATTCATACCGTGATCGTAGCATGCATGGTTTCGACTCATATGACTGGGATTTCCATGAAAAAGATTGTGGGCCGAAAATCGGTGATCACTGTACATTTCTCTTCTGTTTCCTATTTATATTTATATTTTACCTCCTCAATTTAGCATTATGGACAGGGAAAGACCTAATCTAAGCTCTGCACAAAAATATTTTTCCTTCAAATTCATACCGTGATCGTAGCATGCATGGACTCGACTCATATGACTGGGATTTCCATGAAAAAGATTGTGGGTAGAAAATGGGTAATCACTGTACATTTCGATTCTGTTTCCTATTTATATTTATATTTTACCTCCTTAATTTAGCATTATGGACAGAGAAAGACCTAATCTAAGATCGGCAAAAAAATATTTTGCCTTCAAATTCATACCGTGATCGTAGCATGCATGGACTCGACTCATATGATTGGGATTTCCATGAAAAAGATTGTGGGCAGAAAATGGGTGATCACTGTACATTTCTCTTCTGTTTCCTACTTATATTTCTATTTTAGCTCCTCAATTTAGCATTATGGACAGGGAAAGACCTAATCTAAAATCTGCATAAAAATATTTTGCTTTCAAATTCATACCGTGATCGTAGCATGCATGGACTCGACTCATATGACTGGGATTTCCATGAAAAAGTTTGTGGGCCGAAAATGGGTGATCACTGTACATTTCTCTTCTTTTTCCTATTTATATTTCTATTTTACCTCCTCAATTTAGCATTATGGACAGGGAAAGACCTAATATAATATCTGCACAAAAATATTTTGCTTTCAAATTCATACCGTGATCGTAGGATGCATGAACTCGACTCATATGACTGGGATTTCCATGAAAAAGATTGTGGACAGAAAATGGGTGATCACTGTACATTTCTCTTCTTTTTAATATTTATATTTCTATTTTACCTCCTCAATTAAGCATTATGGACAGGGAAAGACGTAATCTAAGCTCTGCACAAAAATATTTTGCCTTTAAATTCATACCGTGACCGTAGCATGCATGGACTCGACTCATATGACTGGGATTTCCATGAAAAAGATTGTGGGCCGAAAATGGGTGATCACTGTACATTTCTCTTCTTTTTCCTATTTATATTTCTATTTTACTTCTTCAATTTAGCATTATGGACAGGGAAAGACCTAATCTAAGCTCTGCAAAAAAATATTTTGCCTTCAAATTTATACCGTGATCGTAGCATGCATGGACTCGACTCATATGACTGGGATTTCAATGAAAAAGATTGTCGGCCGCAAATATGTGATCACTGTACATTTCTCTTCTGTTTGCTATTTATATTTATATTTTACCTCCTCAATTTAGCATTATGGACAGGGAAAGACAAAATCTAAGATCTGCATAAAAATATTTTGCCTTCAAATTCATACCGTGATCGTAGCATGCATCAACTCGACTCATATGACTGGGATTTCCATGAAAAAGATTGTGGGCCGAAAATGGGTGATCACTGTACATTTCTCTTCTGTTTCCTATTTATATTTCTATTTTACCTCCTCAATTTAGCATTATGGGCAGGGAAAGACCTAATCTAAGCTCTGCACAAAAATATTTTACATTCAAATTCATACCGTGATCGTAGCATGCATGGACTCGACTCATATTACTGGGATTTCCATGAAAAAGATTGTGGGCCGAAAATGGGTGATCACTGTACATTTCTCTTATGTTTCCTATTTATATTTATATTTTACCTCCTCAATTTAGCATTATGGACAGGGAAATACCTAATCTAAGATCTGCACAAAAATATTTTGCCTTTAAATTCATACCGTGATCGTAGCATGCATGGACTCGACTCATATGACTGGGATTTCCATGAAAAAGATTGTGGGCCGAAGATGGGTGATCACTGTACATTTCTCTTCTTTTTCCTATTTCTATTTCTATTTTACTTCTTCAATTTAGCATTATGGACAGGGAAAGACCTAATCTAAGCTCTGCAAAAAAATATTTTGCCTTCAAATTCATACCGTGATCGTAGCATGCATGGACTCGACTCATATGACTGGGATTTCAGTGAAAAAGATTGTGGGCAGAAAATGGGTGATCACTGTACATTTCTCTTCTATTTCGTATTTGTATTTCTATTTTTCTTCCTTCATTTAGCATTATGGACTGGGAAAGACCTAATCTAAGATATGCAAAAAAATATTTTGCCTTCAAATTCATACCGTGATCGTAGCATGCATCAACTCGACTCATATGACTGGGATTTCCATGAAAAAGATTGTGGGCCGAAAATGGGTGATCACTGTACATTTCTCTTCTGTTTCCTATTTATATTTCACCTCCTCAATTTAGCATTATGGGCAGGGAAAGACCTAATCTAAGTTCTGCACAAAAATATTTTGCCTTCAAATTCATACCGTGATCGTAGCATGCATGGAATCGACTCATATACTGGGATTTCCATGAAAAAGAGTGTGCGCCGAAAATGGGTGATCACTGTACATTTCTCTTCTGTTTCCTATTTATATTTATATTTTACCTCCTCAATTTAGCATTATGGACAGGGAATGACCTAATCTAAGATCTGCATAAAAATATTTTACATTCAAATTCATACCGTGATCGTAGCATGCATGGACTCGAATCATATTACTGGGATTTCCATGAAAAAGATTGTGGGCCAAAAATGGGTGATCACTGTACATTTCTCTTCTGTTTCCTATTTATATTTCTATTTTACTTCCTTCATTTAGCATTATGGACAGGGAAAGACCAAATCTAAGCTCTGCACAGAAATATTTTGCCTTCAAATTCATACCGTGATCGTAGCATGCATTGACACGACTCATATGACTGGGATTTCCATAAAAAAGATTGTGGGCCGAAGATGGGTGATCACTGTACATTTCTCTTCTTTTTCCTATTTATATTTCTATTTTACTTCTTCAATTTAGCATTATGGACAGGGAAAGACCTAATCTAAGCTCTGCACAAAAATATATTGCCTTCAAATTCATACCGTAATCGTAGCATGCATGGACACGACTCATATGACTGGGATTTCCATGAAAAAGATTGTGGGCCGAGAATGGGTGATCACTGTACATTTCTCTTCTTTTTCCTATTTATATTTCTATTTTACTTCTTCAATTTAGCATTATGGACTGCGAAAGACCTTATCTAAGCTCTGCACAAAAATATTTTACCTTCAAATTCATACCGTGATCGTAGCATGCATGGACTCGAATCATATTACTGGGATTTCCATGAAAAAGATTGCGGGCCGAAAATGGGTGATCACTGTACAATTCTCTTCTGTTTCCTATTTATATTTATATTTTACCTCCTGAATTTAGTATTATGGACAGTGAATGACCTAATCTCAAATCTGCACAAAAATATTTTGCCTTGAAATTCATAACGTAATCGTAGCATGCATAGACTCGACTCATATGACTGGGATTTCCATGAAAAAGATTGTGGGCCGAAAATGGGTGATCACTGTACATTTCTCTTCTGGTTCCTATTTATATTTCTATTTTACCTCCTCAATTTAGCATTATGGACAGGGAAAGACCAAATCTAAGATCTGCACAAAAATATTTTGCCTTCAAATTCATACCGTGATCATAGCATGCATCGACTCGACTCATATGACTGGGATTTCCATGAAAAAATTGTGGGCCGAAAATGGGTGATCACTGTACATTTCCCTTCTGTTTCCTATTTATATTTCTATTTTACCTCCTCAATTTAGCATTATGGACAGGGAAAGACCTAATCTAAGCTCTGCACAAAAATATATTGCCTTCAAATTCATACCGTAATCGTAGCATGCATGGACTCGACTCATATGACTGGGATTTCCATGAAAAAGATTGTGGGCCGAAAATGGGTGATCAGTGTACATTTCTCTTCTGTTTCCTATTTATATTTATATTTTACTTCTTCAATTTAGCCTTATGGACAGGGAAAGACCAAATCTAAGATCTGCAAAAAAACATTTTGCCTTCAAATTCATACCGTGATCGTAGCATGCATGGACTCGTCTTATATGACTGGGATTTCAATGAAAAAGATTTCGGACGAAAATTGGTGATCACTGTACATTTCTCTTCTGTTTCCTATTTATATTTCTATTTTACCTCCTCAATTTAGCATCATGGACACGGAAAGAATTAATCTAAAATCTGCACAAATATATTTTGCCTTCAAATTCATACCGTGATCGTAGCATGCATGGACTCGACTCATATGACTGAGATTTCCATGAAAAAGATTGTGGGCCGAAAATGGGTGATCACTGTACATTTCTCTTCTGTTTCCTATTTATATTTATATTTTACCTCCTCAATTTAGCATTATGGACAGGGAAAGACCTAATCTAAAATCTGCACAAAAATATTTTGCTTTCAAATTCATACCATGATCGTAGCATGCATGGACTCGATTCACATGACTGGGATTTCCATGAAAAAGATTGTGGGTCGAAATGGGTGATCACTGTACATTGCTCTTCTGTTTTGCAATTTATATTTCTATTTTACCTCCTCAATTTAGCGTTATGAAAAGGGAAAGACCTAATCTAAAATCTGCACAAAAATATTTTGCCTTCAGATTCATACCGTGATCGTAGCTGCATGGACTCGACTCATATGACTGGGATTTCCAAGAAAAAGATTGTGGGCCGAAAATGGGTGATCACTGTACATTTCTCTTCTGTTTCCTATTTATATTTATATTTTACCTCGCAAATTTAGCATTATGGACAGGGAAAGACCTAATCTAAAATCTGCACAAAAATATTTTCCTTTCAAATTCATACGATGATCGTAGAATGCATGGACTCGACTCATATGACTGGGATTTCCATGAAAAAGATTGTGGGCCGAAAATCGGTGATCACTGTACATTTCTCTTCTGTTTCCTATTTATATTTATATTTTACCTCCTCAATTTAGTATTATGGACAGGGAAAGACCTAATCTAAAATCTGCACAAATATATTTTGCTTTCAAATTCATACCGTGATCGTAGCATGCATGGACTCGACTCACTTGACTGGGATTTCCATGAAAAAGATTGTGGGCCGAAAATGGGTGATCACTGTACATTTCTCTTCTGTTTCCTATTTATATTTCTATTTTACCTCCTCAATTTAGCATTATGGACAGTGAATGACCTAATCTCAAATCTGCACAAAAATATTTTGCCTTGAAATTCATAACGTGATCGTAGCATGCATAGACTCGACTCATATGACTGGGATTTCCATGAAAAAGATTGTGGGCCGAAAATGGGTGATCACTGTACATTTCTCTTCTGGTTCCTATTTATATTTCTATTTTACCTCCTCAATTTAGCATTATGGACAGGGAAAGACCAAATCTAAGATCTGCACAAAAATATTTTGCCTTCAAATTCATACCGTGATCATAGCATGCATCGACTCGACTCATATGACTGGGATTTCCATGAAAAAATTGTGGGCCGAAAATGGGTGATCACTGTACATTTCCCTTCTGTTTCCTATTTATATTTCTATTTTACCTCCTCAATTTGGCATTATGGACAGGGAAAGACCTAATCTAAGCTCTGCACAAAAATATATTGCCTTCAAATTCATACCGTAATCGTAGCATGCATGGACTCGACTCATATGACTGGGATTTCCATGAAAAAGATTGTGGGCCGAAAATGGGTGATCAGTGTACATTTCTCTTCTGTTTCCTATTTATATTTCTATTTTACTTCTTCAATTTAGCCTTATGGACAGGGAAAGACCAAATCTAAGATCTGCAAAAAAACATTTTGCCTTCAAATTCATACCGTGATCGTAGCATGCATGGACTCGTCTTATATGACTGGGATTTCAATGAAAAAGATTTCGGACGAAAATTGGTGATCACTGTACATTTCTCTTCTGTTTCCTTTTTATATTTCTATTTTACCTCCTCAATTTAGCATCATGGACACGGAAAGAACTAATCTAAAATCTGCACAAATATATTTTGCCTTCAAATTCATACCGTGATCGTAGCATGCATGGACTCGACTCATATGACTGGGATTTCCATGAAAAAGATTGTGGGCCGAAAATGGGTGATCACTGTACATTTCTCTTCTGTTTCCTATTTATATTTATATTTTACCTCCTCAATTTAGCATTATGGACAGGGAAAGACCTAATCTAAAATCTGCACAAAAATATTTTGCTTTCAAATTCATACCATGATCGTAGCATGCATGGACTCGATTCACATGACTGGGATTTCCATGAAAAAGATTGTGGGTCGAAATGGGTGATCACTGTACATTGCTCTTCTGTTTTGCAATTTATATTTCTATTTTACCTCCTCAATTTAGCGTTATGAAAAGGGAAAGACCTAATCTAAAATCTGCACAAAAATATTTTGCCTTCAGATTCATACCGTGATCGTAGCTGCATGGACTCGACTCATATGACTGGGATTTCCAAGAAAAAGATTGAGGGCCGAAAATGGGTGATCACTGTACATTTCTCTTCTGTTTCCTATTTATATTTATATTTTACCTCGCAAATTTAGCATTATGGATAGGGAAAGACCTAATCTAAAATCTGCACAAAAATATTTTCCTTTCAAATTCATACGATGATCGTAGAATGCATGGACTCGACTCATATGACTGGGATTTCCATGAAAAAGATTGTGGGCCGAAAATCGGTGATCACTGTACATTTCTCTTCTGTTTCCTATTTATATTTATATTTTACCTTCTCAATTTAGCATTATGGACAGGGAAAGACCTAATCTAAAATCTGCACAAAAATATTTTGCTTTCAAATTCATACCGTGATCGTAGCATGCATGGACACGACTCATATGACTGGGATTTCCATGAAAAAGACTATGGGCCGAAAATGGGTGATCACTGTACATTCCTCTTCTGTTTCCTATTTATATTTATATTTTACCTCCTCAATTTAGTATTATGGACAGGGAAAGACCTAATCTAAAATCTGCACAAATATATTTTGCTTTCAAATTCATACCGTGAATGTAGCATGCATGGACTCGACTCACTTGACTGGGATTTCCATGAAAAAGATTGTGGGCCGAAAATGGGTGATCACTGTACATTTCTCTTCTGTTTCCTATTTATATTTCTATTTTACCTCCTCAATTTAGCATTATGGACAGGGAAAGACCTAATCTAAAATCTGCAAAAAAATATTTTGCTTTCAAATTCATACCGTGATCGTAGCATGCATGGACACGACTCATATGACTGGGATTTCCATGAAAAAGATTGTGGGCCGAAAATGGGTGATCACTGTACATTTCTCTTCTGTTTCCTATTTATATTTATATTTTACCTCCTCAATTTAGCATTATGGACAGGGAAAGACCTAATCTAAAATCTGCACAAAAATATTTTGCTTTCAAATTCATACCGTGATCGTAGCATGCATGGACTCGACTCATATGACTGGGATTTCCATGAAAATTATTTGGGGCCGAAAATGGGTGATTAGTGTACATTTCTCTTCTGTTTCCTATTTATATTTCTATTTTACCTCCTCAATTTAGCATTATGGAGAGGGAAAGACCTAATCTAAAATCTGCACAAAAATATTTTGCCTTCCAATTCATACCGTGATCGTAGCATGCATGGACTCGACTGATATGACAGGGATTTCCATGAAAAAGATTGTGGGCAGAAAATGGGTGATCACTGTACATTTCTCTTCTGTTTCCTATTTATATTTATATTTTACCTCCTCAATTTAGCATTATGGACACGGAAAGATTTAATCTAAGATCTGCAAAAAATATTTTGCCTTCTAATTCACACCATGATCGTAGCATGCATGGACTCGACTCATATGACTGGGATTTCCATGAAAAAGATTGTGGGCAGAAAATGGGTGATCACTGTACATTTCTCTTCAGTTTTCTATTTATATTTATATTTTACTTCAATCATTGAGCATTATAGACAGGGAAAGACATAATCTAAGCTCTGCAAAAAAATATTTTGCCTTCAAATTCACACCGTGATCGTAGCATGCATGGACTCGACAAATATGACTGGGATTTCCATGAAAAAGATTGTGGGCAGAAAATGGCTGATCACTGTACATTTCTCTTCTGTTTCCTATTTATATTTATATTTTACCTCCTCAATTTAGCATTATGGACAGGGAAAGACCTAATCTAAAATCTGCACAAAAATATTTTGCTTTCAAATTCATACCGTGATCGTAGCATGCATGGACTCGACTCATATGACTGGGATTTACAGGAAAAAGATTGTGGGCTGAAAATGGGTGATCACTGTACATTTCTCTTCTGTTTCCTATTTATATTTATATTTTACCTCCTCAATTTAGCATTATGGACAGGGAAAGACCTAATCTAAGCTCTGCACAAAAATATTTTGCCTTCAAATTCATACCGTGATCGTAGCATCCATGGACTCGACTCAGATGACTGGGATTTCCATGAAAAAGATTGTGGGCCGAAAATGGGTGATCACTGTACATTTCTCTTCTGTTTCCTATTTATATTTCTATTTTACCTCCTCAATTTAGCATTATGGACAGGGAAAGACCTAATCTAAAATCTGCACAAAAATATTTTGCTTTCAAATTCATACCGTGATCGTAGCATGCATGTACTCGACTGATATGACTGGGATTTCCATGAAAAAGATTGTGGGCCGAAAATGGGTGATCCCTGTACATTTCTCTTCTGTTTCCTATTTATATTTATATTTTACCTCCTCAATTTAGCATTATGGACAGGGAAAGACCTAATCTAAGCTCTGCACAAAAATATTTCGCCTTCAAATTCATACCGTGATCGTAGCATGCATGGTCTCAACTCATATGACTGGGATTTCCATGAAAAAGGTTGTCGGCCGAAAATGGGTGATCACTGTACATTTCTCTTCAGTTTCCTATTTTTATTTCTATTTTACCTCCTCAATTTAGCATTATGGACACGGAAAGAACTAATCTAAAATCTGCACAAATATATTTTGCCTTCAAATTCATACCGTGATCGTCGCATGCATGGACACGACTCACTTGACTGGGATTTCCATGAAAAAGATTGTGGGCCGAAAATGGGTGATCACTGTACATTTCTCTTCATTTTCCTATTTATATTTCTATTTTACCTCTCCAATTTAGCATTATGGACACGGAAAGACCTAATCTAAAATCTGCACAAAAATATTTTGCCTTCAAATTCATACCGTGATCGTAGCATGCATGGACTCGACTCATATGACTGGGATTTCCATGAAAATGATTGTGAGCCGAAAATGGGTAATTAGTGTACATTTCGATTCTGTTTCCTATTTATATTTCTATTTTACCTTCTCAATTTAGCATTATGGACAGGGAAAGTCCTAATCTAAGATCTGGAAAAAAATATTTTGCCTTCAAATTCATACCGTGATCGTAGCATGTATGAACTCGACTCATATGACTGGGATTTACATGAAAAAGATTGTGGGCCGAAAATGGGTGATCACGGTACTTTTCTCTTCTGTTTCATATTTATATTTCTATTTTACCTCCTCAATTTAGCATTATGGACAGGGGAAGACCAAATCTAAGATCTGCAAAAAAATATTTGGCCTTCAAATTCATACCGTGATCGTAGCATGCATGGACTCGACTCATATGACTGGGATTTGCATGAAAAAAATTGTGGGTCGAAAATGGGTGATCACTGTACATTTCTCTTCTGTTTCCTATTTATATTTATATTTTACCTTCTCAATTTAGCATTATGGACAGGGAAAGACCTAATCTAAGTTCTGCAAAAAAATATTTTGCCTTCAAATTCATACCGTGATCGTAGCAAGCATACTCGACTCATATGACAGGGATTTCCATGAAAAAGATGGTGGGGAGAAAATGGGTGATCACTGTACATTTCTCTTCTGTTTCCTATTTATTTTTCTATTTTACTTCCTCAATTTAGCATTATGGACAGGGAAAGACCAAATCTAAGATCTGCAAAAAAATATTTTGCCTTTAAATTCATACCGTGAACGTAGCATGCATGGACTCGACTCATATGACTGGGATTTCCATGAAAAAGATTGTGGGCAGAAAATGGGTGATCACTGTACATTTTTATTCTGTTTTCTATTTATATTTCTATTTTACTTCCTCGATTTAGCATTATGGACAGGGAAAGACCTAATCTAAGATCTGCACAAAAATATTTTGCTTTCAATTTCATACCGTGATGGTAGCATGCATGGACTTGACTCATATGACTGGGATTTCCATGAAAAAGATTGTGGGCAGAAAATGGGTGATCACTGTACATTTCTCTTCTATTTCCTATTTATATTTATATTTTACTTCCTTCATTTAGCATTATGGACCGGGAAAGACCTAATCTAAGCTCTCGCAAAAAAATATTTTGCCTTCAAATTCATACCGTGATCGTAGCATGCATGGACTCGACTCATATGACTGGGATTTCCATGAAAAAGATTGTCGGCAGAAAATGGGTGATCACTGTACATTTCTCTTCTGTTTCCTATTTATATTTATATTTTACTTCCTTCATTTAGCATTATGGACAGGGAAAGACCTAATCTAAGCTCTGCAAAAAAATATTTTGCCTTCAAATTCATACCGTGATCGTAGCATGCATGGACTCGACTCATATGACTGGGATTTCCATGAAAAAGATTGTGGGCAGAAAATGGGTGATCACTGTACATTTCTCTTCTGTTTTCTATTATATTTATATTTTACTTCCTTAATTTAGCATTATGGACAGAGAAAGTCTTAATCTAAGATCTGCAAAAAATATTTTGCCTTCAAATTCACACCATGATCGTAGCATGCATGGACTCGACTCATATGACTGGGATTTCCATGAAAAAGATTGTAGGCTGAAAATGGGTGATCACTGTACATTTCTCTTCTGTTTCCTATTTATATTTATATTTTACTTCCTCAATTTAGCATTATGGACAGGGAAATATATAATCTAAGCTCTGCAAAAAAATATTTTGCCTTCAAATTCATACATTGATCGTAGCATGCATGGACTAGACTCATATGACTGGGATTTCCATGAAAATGATTGTGGGCAGAAAATGGGTGATCACTGTACATTTCTCTTCTGTTTCTAATTTATATTTATATTTTACTTCCTTAATTTAGCATTATGGACAGGGAAAGACCTAATCTAAGATCTGCAAAAAAATATTTTGCCTTCAAATTCATACCGTGATCGTAGCATGCATGGACTCGTCTCATATGACTGGGATTTCCATGAAAAAGATTGTGGGCAGACAATGGGTGATCACGGTACATTTCTCTTCTGTTTCCTATTTATATTTATATTTTACTTCCTTCATTTAGCATTATGGACAGGGAAAGACCTAATCTAAGCTCTGCAAAAAAATATTTTGCATTCAAATTCATTCCGTGATCGTAGCATGCATGGACTCGTCTCATATGACTGGGATTTCCATGAAAAAGATTGTGGGAAGAAAATGTGTGATCACGGTACATTTCTCTTCTGTTTTCTATTTATATTTATATTTTACTTCCTTAATTTAGCATTATGGACAGTGAAAGACCAAATCTAAGCTCTGCAAAAAAATATTTTGCATTCAAATTCATACCGTGATCGTAGCATGCATGGACTCAACTGATATGACTGGGATTTCCATGAAAAAGATTGTGGGCAGAAAATGGGTGATCACTGTATATTTCTCTTCTGTTTCCTATTTATATTTATATTTTACTTCCTTCATTTAGCATTATGGAAGGGGAAAGACCTAATCTAAGCTCTGCAAAAAAATATTTCGCCTTCAAATTCATACCGTGATCGTAGCATGCATGGACTCAACTCATATGACTGGGATTTCCATGAAAAAGATTGTGGGCAGGAAATGGGTGATCACTGTATATTTCTCTTCTGTTTCCTATTTATATTTATATTTTACTTCCTTCATTTAGCATTATGGAAGGGGAAAGACCTAATCTAAGCTCTGCAAAAAAATATTTCGCCTTCAAATTCATACCGTGATCGTAGCATGCATGGACTCGACTCATATGACTGGGATTTCCATGAAAAAGATTGTGGGCCGAAAACGGGTGATCACTGTACATTTCTCTTCTGTTTCCTATTTATATTTATATTTTACCTCCTCAATTTAGCATTATGGACAGGGAAAGACCTATTCTAAGCTCTGCACAAAAATATTTTGCCTTCAAATTCATACCGTGATCGTAGCATGCATGGACTAGACTCATATGTCTGGGATTTCCATGAAAAAGATTGTGGGCCGAAAATGGGTGATCACTGTACATTTTTCTTCTGTTTCCAATTTATATTTATATTTTACCACCTCAATTAAGCATTATGTACAGGAAAACCTAATCTAAAATCTGCACAAATATATTTTGCTTTCAAATTCATACCGTGATCGTAGCATGCATGGACTCGACTCATATGACTGGGATTTCCATGAAAAAGATTGTGGGCCGAAAATGGGTGATCACTGTACATTTCTCTTCTGTTTCCTATTTATATTTCTATTTTACCTCCTCAATTTAGCATTATGGACAGGGAAAGAACTAATCTAAGCTCTGCACAAAAATATTTTGCCTTCAAATTCATACCGTGATTGTAGCATGCATGAACTCGACTCATATGACTGAGATTTCCATGAAAAAGATTGTGGGCCGAAAATAGGTGATCACTGTCTATTTCTCTTCTGTATTCTATTTATATTTCTATTTTACCTCCTCAATTTAGCATTATGGACAGGGAAAGACCTTTTCTAACCTCTGCACAAAAATATTTTGCCTTCAAATTCATACCGTGATCGTAGCATGCATGGACTCGACTCATATGACTGGGATTTCCATGAAAAAGATTGTGTGCCGAAAATGGGTGATCACTGTACATTTCTCTTCTGTTTCCTATTTATATTTCTATTTTACCTCCTCAATATAGCATTATGGACAGGGAAAGACCTAATCTAAAATCTGCACAAAAATATTTTGCCTTCAAATTCATACCGTGATCGTAGCATGCATGGACTCGACTCATATGACTGGGATTTCCATGAAAAAGATTGTGGGCCGAAAATGGGTGATCACTGTACATTTGTCTTCTGTTTCCTATTTATATTTCTATTTAACTTCCTTAATTTAGCATTGTGGACAGGGAAAACTAATCTAAGATCTGCAAAAAAACATTTGGCCTCCAAATTCATAACGTGATCGTAGCATGCATGGAGTCGACTCATATGACTGGGATTTCCATGAAAATGATTGTGGGCAGAAAATGGGAGATCACTGTACATTTCTCTTCTGTTTCCTATTTATATTTATATTTTACTTCCTTAATTTAACATTATGGACTGGGAATGACCTAATCTGAGATCTGCAAACAAATATTTTGAAGCAAATTCATACAGTGATCATAGCATGCATGGACTCGACTCATATGACTGGGATTTCCATGAAAAAAATAGTGGGCACTATATGGATGATCACTGTATATTTCTCTTCTGTTTCCTATTTATATTTATATTTTACTTCCTTAATTTACCATTATAGACTGGGAAAGACCTAATCTAAGATCTTCAAAAAAATATTTTGCCTTCAAATTCATACCGTGATCGTAGCATGCAAGGACACGCCTCATATGACTGGGATTTCCATGAAAAAGATTGTGGGCAGAAAATGGGTGATCACTGTACATTTCACTTCTGTTTCCTATTTATATTTATATTTTACTTCCTTAATTTAGCATTATGGACAGGGAAAAACCTAATCTAAGCTCTGCACAAAAATATTTTGCCTTCAAATTCATACCGTGATCGTAGTATGCATGGACTCGACTCATATGACTGGGATTTCCATGAAAAAGATTGTGGGCAGAAAATGGGTGATCACTATATATTTCTCTTCTGTTTCCTATTTATATTGATATTTTACTTCCTTAATTTAGCTTTATAGACAGGGAAAGACCTAATCTAAGGTCGGAAAAAAAATATTTTGCCTTCAAATTCATACCGTGATCTTAGCATGCATGAACTCGACTCATATGACTGGGATTTCCATGTAAAAGATTTTGGGCACGAAATGGGTGATCACTGTATACTTCTCTTCTGTTTCCTATTTATATTTATATTTTACTTCCTCAATTTAGCATTATGGATAGGAAAAGACCTAATCTATGATGTGCAAAAAAATATTTTGCCTTCAAATTCATACCATGATCGCAGCATGCATGGACTCGACTCATATGACTGGGATTTCCATTTAAAAGATAGGGGGCACAAAATGGGTGATCACTGAACCTTTCTCTTCTGTTTCCTATTTATATTTAACTTCCTTAATTTAGCATTGTGGACAGGGAAAGACATAATGTAAGATCTGCAAATAAATATTTTGCCTTCAAATTCATACCGTGATCGTAGTATGCATGGACTCGACTTATATGACTGGGATTTCGATGAAAAAGATTGTGGGCAGAAAATGAGTGATCTCTGTGCATTTCTCTTCTGTTTCCTATTTATATTTCTATTTAACTTCCTAAATTTAGCATTGTGGACAGGGAAAAGTAATCTAGGATCTGCAAAAAAATATTTTGCCTTCAAATTTATACCGTGATCGTAGCATGCATGGACTTGACTCATATGACTGGGATTTCGATGAAAAAGATAGTGGGCAGAAAATGAGTGATCTCTGTGCATTTCTCTTCTGTTTCCTATTTATATTTCTATTTTACTTCCTTAATTTAGCATTATGGACAGGGAAAGACCTAATCTAAGATCTGCAAAAAAATATTTTGCCTTCAAATTCATACCGTGATGGTAGCATGCATGGACTCCACTCATATGACTGGGATTTCCATGAAAAAGATTGTGGGCAGAAAATGGGTGATCACTGTACATTTCTCTTCTGTTTCCTATTTATATTTATATTTAACTTCCTTAATTTAGCATTGTGGACAGGGAAAGACCTAATCTAAGATCTGCAAAAAATTATATTACCTTCAAATTCATAACGTGATCGTAGCAAGCATGCACTCGACTCATATCACTGGGATTTCCATGAAAAAGATTGTGGGCAGAAAATTGGTGATCACTGTACATTTCTCTTCTGTTTACTATTTATATTTATATTTTACTTCCTTAATTTAGCATTATGGACAGGGAAAGACCTAATCAAAAAATCTGCAAAAAAATATTTTGCCTTCAAATTCATACCGTGATCGTAGCATGCATGGACTCCACTGATATGACTGGGATTTCCATGAAAAAGATTGTGGGCAGAAAATGGTTGATAATTGTACATTTCTCTTCTGTTTCCTATTCATATTTATATTTTACTTCCTCACTTTAGCATTATGGACAGAGAAAGACCTAATCTAAGATCTACAAAAAATATTTTGGCTTCAAATTCATACCGTGATCGTAGCATGCGTGGACTCGACTCATATGACTGGGATTTCCATGAAAAAGATTGTGGGCACGAAATGGGTGATCACTGTACATTACTCTTCTGTTTCCTATTTATATTTATATTTACTTCCTTAATTTAGCATTATGGACAGGGAAAGGCCTAATCTAAAATCTGCAAAAAAATATATTGCCTTCAAATTCATACCGTGATCGTAGCATGCATGGACTCGACTCATATGACTGGGATTTCCATGAAAAAGATTGTGGCCAGAAAATTGATAATCACTCTACATTTCTCTTGTTTTTATTATTTATATTTCTATTTTACTTCCTTAATTTAGCATTGTGGACAGGGTAAGATCTAATCTAAGATCTGCAAAAAAATATTTGGCCTTCAAATTCATACCGTGATCGTAGCATGCATGGACTCGACTCACATGACTGGGATTTCCATGATAAAGATTGTGGGCAGAAAATGGGTGAACACTGTACATTTGTAGTCTGTTTCCTATTTATATTTATATTTTAATTCCTTAATTTAGCATTGTGGACAGGGAAAGTCCTAATCTAAGATATGCAAAAAAATATTTTGCCTTCAAATTTATACCGTGATCGTAGCATCCATGGACTCGACTATTATGACTGGGATTTCCATGAAAAAAATTGTGGCCAGAAAATGGGTGATCACTGTACATTTCTCTTGTTTCCTATTCATATTTAACTTCCTTAATTTAGCATTGTGAAAAGGGAAAGACCTAATCTAAGATCTGCAAAAAAATATTTTGCCTTCAAATTCATACCGTGATCGTAGCATGCATGGACTCAACTCATATGACTGGGATATCCATGAAAAAGATTGTGGGCAGAAAATGGGTGATCACTGTACATTTCTCTTCTGTTTCCTATTTATATTTATATTTAACTTCCTTAATTTAGCATTGTGAACAGGGAAAGACCTAATCTGAGGTCTGCAAAAAAATATTTTGCCTTCAAATTCATACCGTGATCGTAGCATGCATGGACTCGACTCATATGACTGGGATATCCATGAAAAAGATTGTGGGCAGAAAATGGGTGATCACTGTACATTTTTCTTCTGTTTCCTATTTATATTTAACTTCCTTAATTTAGCATTGTGGACAGGGAAAGACCTAATCTAACATCTGCAAAAAAATATTTTGCCTTCAAATTCATACCGTGATCGTAGAATGCATGGACTCCACTCATATGACTGGGATTTCGATGAAAAAGTTTGTGGGCCGAACATGGGTGATCACTGTACATTTCTCTTCTGTTTCCTATTTATATTTCTATTTTACTTCCTTAATTTAGCATTACGGACAGGGAAAGACCTAATCTAAGATCTGCAAAAAAATATTTTGCCTTCAAATTAATACCGTGATCGTAGCATGCATGGACTCGACTCATATGACTGGGATTGCCATGAAAAAGATTGTGGGCAGAAAATGGGTGATCACTGTACATTTCTCTTCTGTTTCCTATTTATATTTCTATTTTACTTCCTTCATTTAGCATTGTGGACAGGGAAAGACGTAATCTAAGATCTGCAAAAAAATATTTTGCCTTCAAATTTATACCGTGATCGTAGCATCCATGGACTCGACTATTATGACTGGGATTTCCATGAAAAAGATTGTGCGCATAAAATGGGTGATCACTGCACATTTCTCTTCTGTTTTCTATTTATATTTCTATTTTACTTCCTCAATTTAGCATTGTGGACAGGGAAAGACCTAATCTAAAATCTGCAAAAAAATATTTTGCCTTCAAATTCATACCTTGATCGTAGCATGCATGGACTCGACTCATATGTCTGGGATTTCCATGAAAAAGATTGTGAGCATAAAATGGGTGATAACTGTATATTTCTCTTCTGTTTCCCATTAATATTTCTATTTTACTTCCTCAATTAAGCATTCTGGACAGGGAAAGACCTAATCTAAAATCTGCAAAAAAATATTTTGCCCTCGAATTCATACCGTGATCGTAGCATGCATGGACTCGACTCATATGACTGGGATTTCGATGAAAAAGATTGTGGGCCGAACATGGGTGATCACTGTACATTTCTCTTCTGTTTCCTATTTATATTTATATTTAACTTCCTTAATTTAGCATTGTGAATAGGGAAAGACCTAATCTAAGTTCTGCAAAAAAATATTTTGCCTTCAAATTCATACCGTGATCGTAGCATGCATGGACTCGACTCATATCAGTGGGATTTCCATGAAAAAGATTGTGGGCAGAAAATGGTGATCACTGTACATTTCTCTTCTGTTTCCTATTTATATTTATATTTAACTTCCTTAATTTAGCATTGTGAATAGGGAAAGACCTAATCTAAGATCTTCAAAAAAATATTTTGCCATCAAATTCATACCGTGATCGTAGCATGCAGGGACTCGACTCATATGACTGGGATATCCATGAAAAAGATTGTGGGCAGAAAATGGGTGATCACTGTACATTTCTCTTCTATTTCCTACTTATATTTATATTTAACTTCCTTAATTTAGCATTGTGGACAGGGAAAGATCTAATCTAAAATCTGCAAGAAAATATTTTGGTTCAAATTCATACCGTGATCGTAGCATGCATGGATTCGACTCGTATGACTGGGATTTCCATGAAAAAGATTGTGGGCAGAAAATGGGTGATCACTGTACATTTCTCTTCTGTTTCCTATTTATATTTATATTTAACTTCCTTAATTTAGCATTGTGAACAGGGAAAGACGTAATCTAAGATCTGCAAAAAAATATTTTGCCTTCTAATTCGTACGCTGATCGTAGCATGACTGGACTCGACTCATATGACTGGGAATTCCATGAAAAAGATTGTGGGCAATAAATGGGTGATCACTGTACATTTCTCTTCTGTTTCCTATTTATATTTATATTTAACTTCCTTAATTTAGCATTGTGAACAGGGAAAGACGTAATCTAAGATCTGCAAAAAAATATTTTGCCTTCAAATTCAGACCGTGATTGTAGCATGAATGGACTCGACTCATATGACTGGGATTTCCATGAAAAAGATTGTGGGCAGAAAATGGGTGATCACTGTACATTTCTCTTCTGTTTCCTATTTATATTTATATTTTACTTCCTTAATTTAGCATTGTGGACAGGGAAAGATCTAATCTAAGATCTGCAAAAAGATATTTTGCCTTCAAATTCATACCGTGATCGTAGCATGCATGGACTCGAGTCATATGACTGGGATTTCCATGAAAAAGATTGTGGGCAGAAAATGGTTGATCACTGTACATTTCTCTTCTGTTTCCTATTTATATTTGTATTTAACTTCCTTAATATAACATTGTGGACAGGGAAAGACCTAATCTAAGATCTGCAAAAAAATATTTTGCATTCTGATTCATACGGTGATCGTAGCATGACTGGACTCGACTCATATGACTGGGATTTCCATGAAAAAGATTGTGGGCAATTAATGGGTGATCACTGTACATTTCTCTTCTGTTTCCTATTTATATTTATATTTTACTTCCTTAATTTAGCATTATGGACAGGGAAAGATCTAATCTAAGATCTGCAAAAAAATATTTTGCCTTCAAATTCATACCGTGATCGTAGCATGCATGGACTCGACTCATATGACTGGGATTTCCATGAAAAAGATTGTGGGCAGAAAATCGGTGATCACTGTACATTTCTCTTCTGTTTCCTATTTATATTTATATTTAACTTCCTTAATTTAGCATTGTGTACAGTGAAAGACCTAATCTTAGTTCTGTAAAAAAAAATTTTGCCTTCAAATTCATACCGTGATTGTAGCATGAATGGACTCGACTCATATGACTGGGATTTCCATGAAAAAGATTCTCGGCAGAAAATGGGTGATCACTGTACATTTCTCTTCTGTTTCCTATTTATATTTATATTTTACTTCCTTAATTTAGCATTGTGGACAGGGAAAGACCTAATCTAAGATCTGCAAAAAGATATTTTGCCTTCAAATTCATACCGTGATCGTAGCATGCATGGACTCGACTCATATGACTGGGATTTCCATGAAAAAGATTGTGGGCAGAAAATGGGTGATCACTGTACATTTTCTTCTGTTCCCTATTTATATTTATATTTTATTTCCTTAATTTAGCATTGTGGACAGGGAAAGATCTAATCTAAAATCTGTAAAAAAATATTTTGCCTTCAAATTCATACCGTGATTATAGCATGAATGGCCTCGACTTATATGAATAGGATTTCCAAGAAAAAGATTGTGGGCAGAAAATGGGTGATCACTGTACATTTCTCTTCTGTATCCTAATTATTTTTCTTTTTTACTTCCCTCATTTAGCATTATGGACAGGGAAAGACCTAATCTAAAATCTGGAAAAAAATATTTTGCCTTCAAATTCATACCGTGTTCGTACCATGCATGGACTCGACTCATATGACTGGGATTTCCATGAAGAAGATTGTGGGCAGAAAATGGGTGATCACTGTACATTTCTCTTCTGTTTCCTATTTATATTTATATTTTACTTCCTTAATTTAGCATTATGGACCAAGAAAGACCTAATCTAAGATCTGCCAAAAAATATTTTGCCTTCAAATCCATACCGTGATTGTAGCATGCATGGACTCGACTCATATGACTGGGATTTCCATGAAAAAGATTGTGGGTAGAAAATGGGTGATCACTGTACATTTCTCTTCTGTTTCCTATTTATATTTATATTTTACTTCCTCAATTTAGCATTATGGACAGGGAAAGACCTAATCTAAGGTCTGCAAAAAAATATTTTGCCTTCAAATTCATACCATGATCGTAGCATGCATGGACTCGACTCATATGACTGGGATTTCCATGAAAAAGATTGTGGGCAGAAAATGGGTGATCACTGTACATTTCTCTTCTGTTTCCTATTTCTTTTTCTAATTTACTTCCTTAATTAACATTATGGACAGGTCAAGACATAATCTAAGATCTGCAAAAAAATATTTTGCCTTCAAATTCATACCGTTATCGTAGCATGCATGGACTGGACTCATATGACTGGGATTTGCATGAAAAAGATTGTAGGCAGAAAATTGGTGATCACTGTACATTTCTCTTCTGTTTCCTATTTCTTTTTCCTAATTTACTTCCTTAATTTATCATTATGGACAGAGAAAGACCTAATCTAAGATCTGCAAAAAAATATTTTGCCTTCAAATTCATACCGTGATCGTAGCATGCATGGATTCGACTCATATGACTGGGATTTCTATGAAAAAGATTGTGGGTAGAAAATGGGTGATCACTGTACTTTTCTCTTCTGTTTCCTATTTATATTTATATTTTACTTCCTCAATTTAGCATTATGGACAGGGAAAGACCTAATCTAAGGTCTGCACAAAAATATTTTGCCTTCAAATTCATACCGTGATCGTAGCATGCATGGACTCGATGCATATGACTGGGATTTCCATGAAAATATTGTGGGCAGAAAATGGGTGATTACTGTACATTTCTCTTCTGTTTCCTATTTATATTTATATTTTACTTCCTCAATTTAGCATTATGGACAGGGAAAGACCTAATGTAAGAGCTGCAAAAAAATATTTTGCCTTCAAATTCATACCGTGATCGTAGCATGCATGGACTCGACTCATATGACTGGGATTTCCATGAAAAAGATTGTGGGCAGAAAATGGGTGATCTCTGTGCATTTATCTTCTGTTTCCTATTTATATTTATATTTTACTTCCTTAATTTAGCATTGTGGACAGGGAAAGACCTAATCTAAAATCTGCAAAAAAATATTTTGCCTTCAAATTCATACCGTGATCGTAGCATGCATGGACTCGACTCATATGACTGGGATTTCCATGAAAAAGATTGTGGGCAGAAAATGGGTGATCACTGCATATTTCTCTTCTGTTTCCTATTTATATTCATATTTTACTTCCTTAATTTAGCATTATGGACAGGGAAAGACCTAATCTAAGATCTGCAAAAAAATATTTTGCCTTCAAATTCATACCGTGATCGTAGCATGCATGGACTCGACTCATATGACTGGGATTTCCATGAAAAACATTGTGGGCAGAAAATGGGTGATCACTGTACATTTCTCTTCTGTTTCCTATGTATATTTCTATATTACTTCCTTAATTTAGCATTATGGAAAGAGAAAGACCTAATCTTTGATCTGAAAAAAAATATTTTGCCTTCAAATTCATACCGTTATCGTAGCATGCATGGACTCGACTCATATCAGTGGGATTTCCATGAAAAAGATTGTGGGCAGAAAATAGGTGGACACTGTACATTTCTCTTCTGTTTCCTACTTATATTTATATTTAACTTCCTTAATTTAGCATTGTGAACAGGGAAAGACCTAATCTAAGATCTGCAAAAAAATATTTTGCCTTCAAATTCATACCCTGATCGTAGCATGCAGGGACTCGACTCATATGACTGGGATATCCATGAAAAAGATTGTGTGCAGAAAATGGGTGATCACTGTACATTTCTCTTCTGTTTCCTATTTATATTTATATTTAACTTCCTTAATTTAGCATTGTGAACAGGGAAAGACCTAATCTGAGGTCTGCAAAAAAATATTTTGCCTTCAAATTCATACCGTGATCGTAGCATGCATGGACTCGACTCATATGACTGGGATATCCATGAAAAAGATTGTGGGCAGAAAATGGGTGATCACTGTACATTTCTCTTCTGTTTCCTATTCATATTTCTATTTAACTTCCTTAATTTAGCATTGTGGACAGGGAAAGACCTAATCTAAGATCTGCAAAAAAATATTTTGCCTTCAAATTCATACCGTGATCGTACCATGCATGGACTCGACTCATATGACTGGGATATCCATGAAAAAGATTGTGGTCAGAAAATGGGTGATCACTGTACATTTCTAGTCTGTTTCCTATTTATATTTATATTTTAATTCCTTAATTTAGGATTGTGGACAGGGAAAGACCTAATCTAAGATCTGCAAAAAAATATTTTGCCTTCAAATTCATACCGTGATCGTAGCATCCATGGACTAGACTATTATGACTGGGATTTACATGAAAAAGATTGTGGGCAGAAAATGGGTGATCACTGTACATTTCTCTTCTGTTTCCTATTTATATTTAACTTCCTTAATTTAGCATTGTGAACAGGGAAAGACCTAATCTAAGATCTGCAAAAAAATATTTTGCCATCAAATTCATACCGTGATCGTAGCATGCATTGACTCGACTCATATGACTGGGATATCCCTGAAAAAGATTGTGGGCAGAAAATGGGTGATCACTGTACATTTCTCTTCTGTTTCCTATTTATATTTATATTTAACTTCCTTAATTTAGCATTGTGAACAGGGAAAGACCTAATCTAAGATCTGCAAAAAAATATTTTGCCTTCGAATTCATACCGTGATCGTAGCATGCATGGACTCGACTCATATGACTGGGATTTCGATGAAAAAGATTGTGGGACGAACATGGGTGATCACTGTACATTTCTCTTCTGTTTCCAATTTATATTTATATTTTACTTCCTTAATTTAGAATTATGGACAGGGAAAGACCTAATCTAAGATCTGCAAAAAAATATTTTGCCTTCAAATTCATACCGTGATCGTAGGATGCATGGACTCGACTCATATGACTGGGATTTCCATGAAAAATATTGTGGGCAGAAAATGGGTGATCACTGAACATTTCTCTTCTGTTTCCTATTTAAATTTAACTTCCTTAATTTAGCATTGTGAACAGGGAAAGACCTAATCTAAGATCTGCAAAAAAATATTTTGCCTTCAAATTCATACCCTGATCGTAGCATGCAGGGACTCGACTCATATGACTGGGATATCCATGAAAAAGATTGTGGGCAGAAAATGGGTGATCACTGTACATTTCTCTTCTGTTTCCTATTTATATTTATATTTAACTTCCTTAATTTAGCATTGTGAACAGGGAAAGACCTAATCTGAGGTCTGCAAAAAAATATTTTGCCTTCAAATTCATACCGTGATCGTAGCATGCATGGACTCGACTCATATGACTGGGATATCCATGAAAAAGATTGTGGGCAGAAAATGGGTGATCACTGTACATTTCTCTTCTGTTTCCTATTCATATTTCTATTTAACTTCCTTAATTTAGCATTGTGGACAGGGAAAGACCTAATCTAAGATCTGCAAAAAAATATTTTGCCTTCAAATTCATACCGTGATCGTACCATGCATGGACTCGACTCATATGACTGGGATATCCATGAAAAAGATTGTGGTCAGAAAATGGGTGATCACTGTACATTTCTAGTCTGTTTCCTATTTATATTTATATTTTAATTCCTTAATTTAGGATTGTGGACAGGGAAAGACCTAATCTAAGATCTGCAAAAAAATATTTTGCCTTCAAATTCATACCGTGATCGTAGCATCCATGGACTAGACTATTATGACTGGGATTTACATGAAAAAGATTGTGGGCAGAAAATGGGTGATCACTGTACATTTCTCTTCTGTTTCCTATTTATATTTAACTTCCTTAATTTAGCATTGTGAACAGGGAAAGACCTAATCTAAGATCTGCAAAAAAATATTTTGCCATCAAATTCATACCGTGATCGTAGCATGCATTGACTCGACTCATATGACTGGGATATCCCTGAAAAAGATTGTGGGCAGAAAATGGGTGATCACTGTACATTTCTCTTCTGTTTCCTATTTATATTTATATTTAACTTCCTTAATTTAGCATTGTGAACAGGGAAAGACCTAATCTAAGATCTGCAAAAAAATATTTTGCCTTCGAATTCATACCGTGATCGTAGCATGCATGGACTCGACTCATATGACTGGGATTTCGATGAAAAAGATTGTGGGACGAACATGGGTGATCACTGTACATTTCTCTTCTGTTTCCAATTTATATTTATATTTTACTTCCTTAATTTAGAATTATGGACAGGGAAAGACCTAATCTAAGATCTGCAAAAAAATATTTTGCCTTCAAATTCATACCGTGATCGTAGGATGCATGGACTCGACTCATATGACTGGGATTTCCATGAAAAATATTGTGGGCAGAAAATGGGTGATCACTGAACATTTCTCTTCTGTTTCCTATTTAAATTTTACTTCCTTAATTAAGCATTATGGACAGGGAGAGACATAGTCTAAGCTCTGCAAAAAAATATTTTGCCTTCAAATTCATACCGTGATCGTAGCAGGCATGGACTCGACTCATATGACTGGGATTTCCATGAAAAATATTGTGGGCAGAAAATGGGTGATCACTGAATATTTCTCTTCTGTTAGCTATTTATATTTATATTTTACTTCCTCAATTTAGCATTATGGACAGGGAAAGACCTAATCTAAGCCCTGCAAAAAAATATTTTGCCTACAAATTCATACCGTGATCGTAGCATGCATGGACTCGACACCTATGACTGGGATTTCCATGAATAAATTGTGGGCAGTAAATGGGTGATCACTGTACATTTCTGTTTCCTATTTATATTTATATTTTACTTCCTCAATTTAGCATTATGGACAGGGAAAGACATAATCTAAGCTCTGCAAAAAAATATTTTGCCTTCAAATTCATACCGTGATCGTTGCATGCATGAAACTCAACTCCTATGACTGGGATTTCCATGAAAAAGATTGTGGGTAGAAAATGGGTGATCACTGTACATTTCTCTTCTGTTTCCTATTTATATTTATATTTTACTTCCTCAATTTAGCATTATGGATAGGGAAAGACATAATCTAAGCTCTTCAAAAAAATATTTTGCCTTCAAATTCATACCGTAATCGTAGCATGCATGGACTCGTCTCATATGACTGGGATTTCCATGAAAAAGATTGTGCGCACAAAATGGGTGATCACTGTACATATCTCTTCTGTTTCCTATTTAAATTTTACTTCCTTAATTAAGCATTATGGACAGGGAAAGACCTAATCTAAGATCTGCAAAAAAATATGTTGCCTTCAAATTCATACCGTGATCGTAGCATGCATAGACTCGACTCATATGAGTGGGATTTCCATGAAAAAGATTGTGGGCAGAAAATGGGTGATCACTGTACATTTCTCTTCTGTTTCCTATTTATATTTATATTTTACCTCCTCAATTTAGCATTATGGATAGGGAAAGACCTAATCTAAAATCTGCACAAATATATTTTGCTTTCAAATTCATACCGTTAACGTAGCATGCATGGACTCGACTCATATTACTGGGATTTCCATGAAAAAGGTTATTGGGCCGAAAATGGGTGATCACGGTACATTTCTCTTCTTTTTCCTATTTATATTTATATTTTACCTCATCAATTTAGCATTATGGATAGGGAAAGACCTAATCTAAAATCTGGACAAAAATATTTTTCTTTCAAATTCATACCGTGATCGTAGCATGCATGGACTCGACTCATATGAAGGGGATTTCCATGAAAATGATTGTGTGCCGAGAATGGGTGATCAATGTACATTTCTCTTCTGTTTCCTACTTATTTTTATATTTTACCTCCTCAATTTAGCATTATGGACAGGGAAAGACCTAATCTAAGCTCTGCATAAAAATATTTTGCCTTCAAATTCATACCGTGATCATAGCATGCATAGACTCGACTCATATGACTGGGATTTCCATGAAAAAGATTGTGGGCCGAAAATGGCTGATCACTGTACATTTCTCTTCTGTTTCCTTTTTATATTTATATTTTACTTTCTTCATTTAGCATTATGGGCAGGGAAAGACCCAATCTAAGCTCTGCATAAAAATATTTTGCCTTCAAATTCATACCGTGATCATAGCATGCATAGACTCGACTCATATGACTGGGATTTCCATGAAAACGTTTGTGGGCCGAAAATGGGTGATCACTGTACATTTCTCTTGTTTCCTATTTATATTTATATTTTACCTCCTCAAATTAGCATTATGGACAGGGAAAGACCTAATCTAAGCTCTGCACAAAAATATATTGCCTTCAAATTCATACCGTAATCGTAGCATGCATGGACTCGACTCATATTACTGGGATTTCCATGAAAAAGATTGTGGGACGAAAATGGGTGATCACTGTACATTTCTCTTCTGTTTCCTATTTATATTTATATTTTACCTCCTCAATTTAGCAATATGAAAAGGGAAAGTCCTAATCTAAAATCTGCACAAAAATATTTTGCCTTCAGATTCATACCGTGATCGTAGCATGCATGGACTTGACTCACTTGACTGGGATTTCCATGAAAAAGATTGTGGGCCGAAAATGGTTGACCACTGTACATTTCTCTTCTGTTTCCTATTTATATTTATATTTTACCTCCTCAATTTAGCATTATGGACAGGGAAAGACCTAATGTAAGCTCTGCACAAAAATATTTTGCCTTCAAATTCATACCGTGATCGTAGCATGCATGGACTCGATTCATATGACTGGGATTTCCATGAAAAAGATTGTGGGCCGAAATGGGTGATCACTGTACATTTCTCTTCTGTTTCCTATTTATATTTCTATTTTACCTTCTCAATTTAGCATTATGAAAAGGGAAAGTCCTAATCTAAAATCTGCACAAAAATATTTTGCCTTCTACTTCATACCGTGATCGTAGCATGCGTGGACACGATTCATATGACTGGGATTTCAATGAAAAAGATTGTGGGCCGAAAATGGGTTATCACTGTACATTTCTCTTCTGTTTCCTATTTATATTTCTATTTTATCTCCTCAATTTAGCAGTATGGAGAAGGAAAGACCTAATCTAAAATCTGCACAAAAATATTTTGCTTTCAAATTCATACCGTGATCGTAGCATGCATGGACTCGACTCATATGACTGGGATTTCCAGGAAAAAGATTGTGGGCCGAAAATGGTTGATCACTGTACATTTCTCTTCAGTTTCCTATTTATATTTCTATTTTACCTCCTCAATTTAGCATTATGGACAGGGAAAGACCTAATCTAAAATCTGCACAAAAATATTTTGCTTTCAATTTCTTACCGTGATTGTAGCATGCATGGACTCGACTCATATCACTGGGATTTCCATGAAAAAGACTGTGGGCCGAAAATGGGTGATCACTGTACATTTCTCTTCTGTTTCCTATTTATATTTATATTTTACCTCCTCAATTTATCATTATGGACAGGGAAAGACCTAATCTAAGCTCTGCACAAAATATTTAGCCTTCAAATTCATACCGTGATCATAGCATGCATGGACTCGACTCATATGACTGGGATTTCCAGGAAAAAGTTTGTGGGCACAAAATGGGTGATCACTGTACATTTCTCTTCAGTTTCCTATTTATATTTCTATTTTACTTCCTCAATTTAGCATTATGGACAGGGAAAGACCTAATCTAAGATCTGCAAAAAAATATATTGCCTTCAAATTCATACCGTGATCGTAGCATGCATGGAGTCGACTCATATGACTGGGATTTCCATGAAAAAGATTGTGGGCACAAAATGGGTGATCACTGTACATTTCTCTTCTGTTTCCCATTACTATTTCTATTTTACTTCCTCAATTTAGCATTATGGACAGGGAATGACCTAATCTAAGATCTGCAAAAAAATATTTTGGCTTCAAATTCATACCGTGATCGTAGCATGCATGGACTCGACTCATATGACTGGGATTTCCATGAAAAAGATTGTGGGCACAAAATGGGTGATCACTGTACATTTCTCTTCTGTTTCCCATTACTATTTCTATTTTACTTCCTCAATTTAGCATTATGGACAGGGAAAGACCTAATCTAAGATCTGCAAAAAAATATTTTGCCTTCAAATTCATACCGTGATCGTAGCATGCATGGACACAACTCATATGACTGGGATTTCCATGAAAAAGATTGTGGGCACAAAATGGGTAATCACTGTACATTTCTCTTCTGTTTCCCATTACTATTTCTATTTTACTTCCTCAATTTAGCATTATGGACAGGGAAAGACCTAATCTAAGATCTGCAAAAAAATATCTTGCCGCCAAATTCATACCGTGATCGTAGCATGCATGAACTCTACTCATATGACAGGGATTTCCATGAAAAAAATTGTGGGCTGAAAATGGGTGATCACTGTACATTTCTCTTCTGTTTCCTATTTATATTTCTATTTTACCTCCTCAATTTAGCATTATGGACAGGGAATGACCTAATCTAAGATCTGCAAAAAAATATTTTGCCTTCAAATTCATACCGTCATCGTAGCATCGATGGACTCGAGTCATATGAATGGGACTTCCATGAAAAAGTTTGTGGGCACGAAATGGGTACTCACTGTACATTTCTCTTCTGTTTCCCATTACTATTTCTATTTTACTTCCTCAATTTAGCATTATGGACAGGGAAAGACCTAATCTAAGATCTGCAAATAAATATTTTGCCGTCAAATTCATACCGTGATCGTAGCATGCATTGACTCGACGCATATGACTGGGATTTCCATGAAAAAGATTGTGGGCAGAAAATGGGTGATCACTGTCATTTCTCTTCTGTTTCCCATTACTATTTCTATTTTACTTCCTCAATTTAGCATTATGGACAGGGAAAGACCTAATCTAAGATCTGCAAAAAAATATATTGCCTTCAAATTCATACCGTGATCGTAGCATGCATGGACTCGACTCATATGACTGGGATTTCCATGAAAAAGATTGTGGGCACAAAATGGGTGATCACTGTACATTTCTCTGTTGTTTCCCATTATTATTTCTATTTTACTTCCTCAATTTAGCATTATGGACAGTGAAAGACCTAATCTAAGATCTGCAAAAAAATATTTTGCCTTCGAATTCATACCGTGACCGTAGAATGCATGGACTCGACTCATATGACTGCGATTTCCATGAAAAAGTTTGTGGGCACAAAATGGGTGATCACTGTACATTTCTCTTCTGTTTCCCATTACTATTTCTAGTTTACTTCCTCAATTTAGCATTATGGAGAGGAAAGACCTAATCTAATATCTGCAGAAAAATATTTAGCCTTCAAATTCATACCGAAATCGTAGCAAGCATGGACTCGCCTCATATGACTGGGATTTCCATGAAAAAGATTGTGGGCACAAAATGGGTGAGAAGTGTACATTTCTCTTCTGTTTCCCATTATATTTCTATTTTACTTACTCTATTTAGCATTATGGAGAGAGAAAGACCTAATCTAAGATCTGCAAAAAAATATTTTGCCTTCAAATTCATTCCGTGATCGTCGCATGCATGGACTCGGCTCATATGACTGGCATTTCCATGAACAAGATTCTGGGTAGAAAATGGGTGATCACTGTGCATTTCTCTTCTGTTTCCTATTTATATTTATATTTTACTTCCTCAATTTAGCATTACCGACAGGGAAAGACATAAGCTAAGCACTGCAAAAAAATATTTTGCCTTCAAATTCATACCGTGATCGTAGCATGCATGGACTCGACTCATATGACTGGGATTTCCATGAAAAAGATTTTGGGCAGAAAATGAGAGATCACTGTACATTTCTCTTCTGTTTCCTATTTATATTTATATTTTACTTCCTCAATTTAGCATTATGGACAGGGAAAGACCTAATCTAAGATCTGCAAAAAAATATTTTGCCTACGAATTCATAGCGTGATCGTAGCATGCATGGACTCGACTCATATGACTGGGATTTCCATGAAAAAGATTGTGGGCAGAAAATGGGTGATCACTGTACATTTTTCTTCTGTTTCCTATTTAAATTTTACTTCCTTAATTAAGCATTATGGACAGGGAAAGACCTAATCTAAGATCTGCAAAAAAATATTTTGCCTTCAAATTCATACCGTGATCGTAGCATGCATGGACTCGACTCATATGACTGGGATTTCCATGAAAAAGATAGTAGGCAGAAAATGGGTTATCACTGTATATTTCTCTTCTGTTTCCTATTTATATTTCTATTTTACCTCCTCAATTTAGCATTATGATCAGGGAAAGACCTAATCTAAGATCTGCACAAAAATATTTTGCCTTCAAATTAATACCGTGATCGTAGCATGCATGGACTCGACTCATATGACTGGGATTTCCAGGAAAAAGACTGTGGGCCGAATATGGGTGATCACTGTACATTTCTCTTCTGTTTCCTATTTATATTTCTATTTTACTTCCTCAATTTAGCATTATGAAGAGGGAAAGACTTAATCTAAAATCTGCACAAAAATATTTTGCCTTCAAATTCATACCATGATCGTAGCATGCATGGACTCGACTCATATGACTGGGATTTCCATGAAAAAGATTGTGGACAGAAAATGGGTGATCCCTGTACATTTCTCTTCTGTCTCCTATTTATATTTCTATTTTACTTCCTCAATTTAGCATTATGGACAGGGAAAGACCTAATCTAAGATTTGCAAAAAAATATTTTGCCTTCAAATTCATACCGTGATCGTAGCATGCATGGACTCGACTCATATGACTGGGATTTCCAGGAAAAAGATTGTGGGCCGAATATGGGTGATCACTGTACATTTCTCTTCTGTTTCCTATTTATATTTCTATTTTACTTCCTCAATTTAGCATTATGGAGAGGGAAAGACTTAATCTAAAATCTGCACAAAAATATTTTGCCTTCAAATTCAAACCGTGATCGTAGCATGCATGGACTCGACTCATATGACTGGGATTTCCATGAAAAAGATTGTGGGCCGAAAATGGGTGAACACCGTACATTTCTCTTCTGTTTCCTACTCATATTTATATTTTACCTCCTCAATTTAGCATTATGGACAGGGAAACACCTAATCTAAGCTCTGCACAAAAATATTTTGCCTTCAAATTCATACCGTGATCGTAGCATGCATGGACTCGACTCATATGACTGGGATATCCATGATAAAGATTGTGGGCCGAAAATGGGTGATCACTGTACATTTCTCTTCTGTTTCCTATTTATATTTCTATTTTACTTCTTCAGTTTAGCATTATGGACAGGGAAAGACCTAATCTAAGCTCTGCAAAAAAATATTTTGCCTTCAAATTCATACCGTGATCGTAGAATGAATGGACTCGACTCATATGACTGGGATTTCCATGAAAAAGATTGTGGGCCGAAAATGGCTTAAAACCGTACATTTCTCTTCTGTTTCCTATTTATATTTATAATTTACCTCCTCAATTTAGCATTATGGAAAGGGAAAGACCTAATCTAAATTCTGCACAATAATATTTTGCCTTTAAATTCATACCGTGATCGTAGCATGCATGGACTCGACTCATATGACTGGGATTTCCATGAAAAAGATTGTGGGCAGAAAATGGATGATCACTGTACATTTCTCTTCTGTTTCCTATTTATATTTATATTTTACCTCCTCAATTTAGCATTATGGATTGGGAAAGACCTAATCTAAAATCTGCACAAAAATATTTTGCCTTCAAATTCATACCATGATCGTAGCATGCATGGACTCGACTCATATGACTGGGATTTCCATGAAAAAGATTGTGGGCCGCAAATGCGTGATCACTGTAAATTTATCTTCTGTTTCCTATTTATATTTATATTTTAGATCCTCAATTTAGCATTATGAACAGGGAAAGACCTAATCTAAGCTCTGCACAAAAATATTTTGCCTTCAAATTCATACCGTGATCGTAGCATGCATGGACTCGACTCATATGACTGGGATTTTCAGGAAAAAGATTGTGGGCCGCAAATGCGTGATCACTGTACATTTCTCTTCTGTTTCCTATTTATATTTATATTTTACCTCCTCAATTTAGCATTATGGACAGGGAAAGACCAAATCTAAAATCTGCACAAAAATATTTTGCCTTCAAATTCCTACCATGATCGTAGCATGCATGGACTCGACTCATATGACTGGGATTTCCATGAAAAAGATTGTGGGCCGAAAATGGGTGATCACTGTACATTTCTCTTCTGTATTCTATTTATATTTCTATTTTACCTCCTCAATTTAGCATTATGGACAGGGAAAGATCTAATCTAAGATCTGCAAAAAAATATTTTGCCTTCAAATTCATACCGTGATCGTAGCATGCATGGACTCGACTCATATGACTGGGATTTCCATGAAAAAGATTGTGGGGCGAAAATGGGTGATCACTGTACATTTCTCTTCTGTTTCCTATTTATATTTCTATTTTACCTCCTCAATTTAGCATTATGGAGAGGGAAAGACCTAATCTAAGCACTGCACAAAAATATTTTGCCTTCAAATTCATACCGTGATCGTAGCATGCATGGACTCGACTCATATGACTGGGATTTCCATGAAAAAGATTGTGGGCCGAAAATGGGTGATCACTGTACATTTCTCTTCTGTTTCCTATTTATATTTCTATTTTACCTCCTCAATTTATCATTATGGACAGGGAAAGACCTAATCAAAGCTCTGCACAAAAATATTTTGCCTTCAAATTCATACCGTGATCGTAGCATGCATGGACTCGACACATATGACTGGGATTTCCATGAAAAAGATTGTGGGCCGAAAATGGGTGATCACTGTACATTTCTCTTCTGTTTCCTATTTATATTTCTATTTTACCTCCTCAATTTAGCATTATGGACAGGGAAAGACCTAATCTAAAATTTGCACAAAAATATTTTGCCTTCAAATTCATACCGTGATCGTAGCATGCATGGACTCGACTCATATGACTGGGATTTCCAGGAAAAAGATTGTGGGCCGAATATGGGTGATCACTGTACATTTCTTATCTGTTTCCTATTAATATTTCTATTTTACTTCCTCAATTTAGCATTATGGAGAGGGAAAGACTTAATCTAAAATCTGCACAAAAATATTTTGCCTTCAAATTCAAACCGTGATCGTAGCATGCATGGACTCGACTCATATGACTGGGATTTCCATGAAAAAGATTGTGGGCCGAAAATGGGTGAACACCGTACATTTCTCTTCTGTTTCCTACTCATATTTATATTTTACCTCCTCAATTTACCATTATGGACAGGGAAACACCTAATCTAAGCTCTGCACAAAAATATTTTGCCTTCAAATTCATACCGTGATCGTAGCATGCATGGACTCCACTCATATGACTGGGATTTCCATGAAAAAGATTGTGGGCCGAAAATGGGTGATCACAAGACATTTCTCTTCTGTTTCCTATTTATATTTCTATTTTACTTCCTCAATTTAGCATTATGGACAGGGAAAGACCTAATCTAAAATCTGCACAAAAATATTTTGCCTTCAAATTCATACCATGATCGTACCATGCATGGACTCGACTCATATGACTGGGATTTCCATGAAAAAGATTGTGGGCCGAAAATGGGTGATCACTGTACATTTCTCTTCTGGTTCCTATTTCTATTTCTATTTTACCTCCTCAATTTAGCATTATGGACAGGGAAAGACCTAATCTAAGGTCTGCACAGAAATATTTTTCCTTCAAATTCATACCGTGATCGTAACATGCATGGACTCAACTCATATGACTGGGATTTCCATGAAAACCTTTGTGGGCCGAAAATGGGTGATCACTGTACATTTCTCTTCTGTTTCCCATTCATATTTATATTTTACCTCCTCAACTTAGCATTATGGAAATGGAAAGATCTAATCTAAGATCTGCACAAAAATATTTTGATTCAAATTCATACCGTGATCGTAGTATGCATGGACTCGACTCATATGACTGGGATTGCCATGAAAACGGTTGTGGGCCGAAAATGGGTGATCACAGTACATTTCTCTTCAGTTTCCTATTTATATTTATATTTTACCTCCTCAATTTAGCATTATGGACAGGGAAAGACCTAATCTAAGATCTGCACAAAAATATTTTACCTACAAATTCATACCGTGATCGTAGCATGCATGGACTCGACTTATATGACTGGGATTTCCATGAAGATGATTGTGGGCCGAAAATGGGTGATCACTGTACATTTCTCTTCTGTTTCCTATTCATATTTATATTTTACCTCTCAATTTAGCATTATGGACAGGCAAAGACCTAATCTAAAATCTGAAGAAAAGTATTTTCCCTTCAAATTCATACCGTGATCGTAGCATGCATGGACTCGACTCATATGACAGGGATTTCCATGAAAAAGATTGTGGGCAGAAAAGGGGTGATCACTGTACATTTCTCTTCTGTTTCCTATTTATATTTGTATTTTTCTTCCTTCATGTAGCATTATGGACAGGGAAAGACCTAATCTAAGCTCTGCAAAAAAATATTTTGCCTTCAAATTCATGCCGTGATCGTAGCATGTACGGACTGGACTCATATGACTGGGATTTTCATGAAAAAGATTGTGGGCAGAAAATGGGTGATCACTGTACATTTCTCTTCTCTTTCCTATTTATATTTCTATTTTACCTCCTCAATTTAGCATTATGGACAGGGAAAGACCTTATCTAAGGTCTGCAAAAAAATATTTTGTCTTCAAATTCATACCGTGATCGTAGCATGCATGGACTCGACTCATATGACTGGGATTTCCAAGAAAAAGATTGTGGGCAGAAAATGGGTGATCACTGTACATTTCTCTTCTGTTTCCTATTTAAATTTATATTTTACTTCCTTAATTTAGCATTGTGGACAGGGAAAGACCTAATCTAAGATCTGCAAAAAAATATTTTGCCTTCAAATTCATACCGTGATCGTAGCATGCATGGACTCGACTCATATGACTGGGATTTCCATGAAAAAGATTGTGGGCAGAAAATGGGTGAACACTGTACATTTCTCTTCTGTTTCCTATTTATATTTTTTATTTTACTTACTCAATTTAGCATTATGGACAGGGAAAGACCTCATCTAAGATCTGCAAAAAAATATTTTGCCTTCAAATTCATTCCGTGATCTTAGCATGCATGGATTCGACTCATATGACTGGGATTTCCATGAAAATGATTGTGGGCAGAAAATGGGTGATCACTGTACATTTCTCTTCTGTTTTCTATTCATATTTATATTTTACTTCCTTAATTTAGCATTATGGACAGGGAAAGACCTAATCTAAGATCTGCAAAAAAATATTTTACCTTCAAATTCATACCGTGATCGTAGCATGCATGGACTCGTTCATATGACTGGGATCAGCATGAAAAAGATTGTGGGCACAAAATGGGTGATCACTGTACGTTTCTTTTCTGTTTCCCATTACTATTTCTATTTTACTTTCTCAATTTAGCATTATCGACTGGGAAAGACCTAATCTAAAATCTGCAAAAAAATATTTTGCCGTCAAATTCATACCGTGATCGTAGCATGCAAGGACTCGACTCATATGACTGGGATTTCCATGAAAAAGATTGTGGGCACAAAATGGGTGATCACTGTACATTTCTCTTCAGTTTCCCATTAATATTTCCATTTTACTTCCTCAATTTAGCATTATGGACAGGGAAAGACCTAATCTACGATCTGCAAAAAATCATTTTGCCTTCAAATTCATACTGTGATCGTAGCATGCATGGACTCGACTCATATGACTGGGTTTTCCATGAAAAAGATTGTGGTTACAAAATCTGTGATCACTGTACATTTCTCTTCTGTTTCCCATTACTATTTCTATTTTACTTCCTCAATTTAGAATTATGGACAGGGAAAGACCTAATCTAAGATCTGCAAAAAAATATATTGCCTTCAAATTCATACCGTGATCGTAGCATGCATGGACTCGACTCATATGACTGGGAATTCCATGAAAAAGATTATGGGCACAAAATGGGTGATCACTGTACATTTCTCTTCTGTTTCCCATTAATATTTCTATTTTACTTCCTCAATTTAGCCTTATGGCCACGGAAAGACCTAATCTAAGATCTGCAAAAAAATATTTTGCCTTCAAATTTGTACCATGATCGTAGCATGCATCGACTCGACTCATATGACTGGGATTTCCATGAAAAAGATTGTGGGCAGAAAATGGGTGATCACTGTATATTTCTCTTCTGTTTCCTATTACTATTTCTATTTTTCTTCCTTAATTTAGCATTATGGACAGGGAAAGACCTAATCTAAGATCTGCAAAAAAATATTTTGCCTTCACATTTTTTCTTTTTTTGGTTGCTTAGAATAATACTTGCTCCTATATGCTTTCCTTTTCTCTTTGAAGTATTTGTTTCTCTATCCATTTGTCCAGATTCAAATGTCTGTCCAAAAGAATTGGAAATGGTCAAGAGACATGGTGCTAGTCTTTGACAGACCAAGGTTTGCTGATCCAGATGAAGTAACTGAACCTGTATTCTCAATAATGGTACCCTAGTGGGTTGACAACTCTAAAACTCTGTAGAATGCAGTGTGTATTATACAATGCACTGGCTGATAGGTTGAGTAGCACTGGCATTGAATTACATTGCCTTTCATTGTATCATTCTCATCATTTTATGTTGCCAGCAGACTCATTCATACATTACATTCGAGGTAACAACAGTTTCATGATGTTTTTTTCCTTTTTTTTTTTTTTTTTGAATAATGTTAACCCTGTGCAAGGCTCAAAAGCCACTCAGTTTATGAGGATATATGGGGAAGATAACTGTTGACTCTAGACTCAAACAGGTTAAGCTTGTTGGGATTGGGTAAGCATTCTCTTGTGAGTCAAATCAACAAAGCAACATTTCATGGCATCTACAGCTAGACTTTTACATATTTTGTATTATGAGATATCTGACAGAGTCCTTTTCCACAAGTGCGGGAGGGTGAAATCATGCAGTGTACTGTTTATTCTAATGGTATTGGCAATTAATTATCACCATTATACTATTCTCACTCCCAAAGAAGGAAACCATCCACTATCCTATCCCAAATGTGTCAGTAATATCACAGTTTTATCTAATGGGTTACTAAGGAGTTTCTTGAATTAATCCAATATCCATGTGACTAATATAAATTAAGTTCTCTCTTATTGATATAGATTTGGTTAAAAGAGAATCCATTTTTCTGATGAGGCTATTTCATTTTTTTCACTATTTTATCAAGTTCTTCCCATGCTAATGCTGGGAGTGGCTTCAGACTTTTGAACAATATATATATATTATATATTACAAGTAGATAAAATTCAATACCCCATAGGATAAAGAGCCATTTTACCCAGAACCAGCTTGTCAACACCAAGAAGTTAGATAAAGAAATGAATCAATGTTTTTGTAAATACGAAGAAAGAGGGGGGAAATTAACAACTAGGAGTAAATGTATTTAAAAAGACAAGCCCATTGTGGGTGAAATGGCTATATATCATATGGGGTATTGAATTTTATCTACAGTAATTCCTGTTTGCTTTATAATAAATATATTGAGATCTCTTCTGTGGATCAGTCTTAATATTTTATATTACGATGATTCACATGGATTACTTACTATATATATATATATATATATATATATTTAAAGTATGCTATATTTATGAGCTATAACTGCCTCAGCAAGTTGGCATAGTACTCACCATTGATGGTAACTCCTAAACCGTATTTGTCTGCAAACATTTATTGGTATTTTTTAAATAATCGTGTACATTTACACCAGAATGGAAATTTTCATTACAATTGGTTTCTGGGGCTTAATAAGCAAATTTACTGAAAAATGACCCTGGATCTTTACTGACTGAGCATAAAAACACAATAATATTTGACTAATTAATTTAATGAAATTACTTATTATTCAACATTCTAGTATTATCACTTAATAAACATTAAAGAATTTAACACTGAAAAATGATGAGACCTCAAAAAACAGAAACGTGATTCTACAGAAGGATACTGAGGATACTAAGGACTGAATATGTAAGCAACAAGTAAGAATTAAGTTTTAAAGAAAATGGAAACCAGAAGGAAACTTATACTTAACATATGTTGATAGTTGAAATTTCCTTGGCACATAATGAGTAAAGAGGGCTTGGCAAATCTGATACTCGCAAGAAGCCAAGAGGGACAGAGGAAAACAATGTATAACCTATTTAGTAAGCTTGAGTAAATGGAACAAGGTTTAGGAGAAATAACAAAAAAATGAATTATTAAGAGCTATGAAGGATAGGAAGTTGTGGAAAGCCATGATTGCCTACATCATGAAGAGAGGAAGTCAGCTTTTAAGACATCCATTTTGCTATTAACTTCTTTCAAGGAATCTTTGAGTAGATTGTAACTTATAGCTTTATCATTTATTATTTCAGATCCTTGTTTCTCAGTTGGTGCTTTCATTCACATCAATGTTCCCTGAAAGAAAACAAGGTGTGCCCCACATTAACAGGACAGTAATTTATGGATCATTTTTATATTTAAAAAAATCTTTCTTTTTAAAAGTTAAAGACACCAAGCAATGTAATGTCTAAAAAAAAAGGAAATTAATGCTTATTTCAAGAGACCTCTGTATTATTTTCCTATTTTCAAATTTCATGATTAATGATTTCCTTATTAAAATTTAAAGTATGCCCCAGAATTTCAGTTATTCTACAAGTGTGTCCTGAATTAAAAAAAAAAATGTTTGTGAAATACAAAGAGTTTAGATTGGATTAAAGCTAAAAGTAACAAGACCTCAACAGAATCCAGAGATGGAAATAGGATATGATGGGTCCTGATCTGGTATCTCATCTACTGTCAATTTCTCACAGATGTACCTTTGCTTCCCTCTGTCTTTTCTACAAGAATTTTCACAGCAACTGCTCTGATGAACTACTTTCTCTGGTTCCCAAACTGCATGAATTCAAGCATGCTACTAGGTTGAAATGATTAAATATATCCGTCTCTTCTACTCGAATAGCTTCTTATCTTGCACTTCCCATCTGTGGAACTCCCTTCCTCTTAGTTGCTTCCCTAATAGCTACAATCTTCAAATATGCATATGTCAATAGACATGTTCTAATGCTTTGTTTCCCGTCTTTCTCTTTCTTCTTTCCTCAAACACACCACTTTACTCTTGCTCTCATTCACTGTACCACCTACGTGCTAGTAGGACTTCCACCTTGCATGGAGTGAAATGCTAAAAAAAAAAACAACAAAAAAACATACCCACCTTACAAGACACCAACATGCAGAGTCACCTGTCACTTTATTTTCTGATTGTATACACCAGCAAACATTTTCATGAAGAGGAGATGAGATGGTCGGATGAGCAAATCAAAACTGAAAATGCCATAAACAAAGGAAATTATTCAATTAATATTCTAGTATTAAAAAATCAAACTGCTGGATACATTCATCAAAATCAATAAATGGAACAGATCAATAGTTATATATGGTATCAGACTATTGATAAATGCAGGGCTAATATCATTCTTCAGTCAAACAAATTGCTAACAAAAATTGATTTCAATTGCTTCATCAATTTAGTTTTTGATTTTGGATTATTTTTATAATTATTTCAATTACATAACATTGTGTTTAATAAAATTCTAAATGTCAAATTTACCATTTATTTTTCATCTTGTAATTTAAATATGAATGTAATGACTGCTATTTTTTCTGTGACTTTCTTTATTTACAAAGTGTATTCTTTTTCCACAACTGTTCCTAAGTGATTCTAGTAATGCTTTGCAATTGCAAAGACAAGTTTGTCAGATGAACGACTACTTATTTCTCTACATATTTAACTATCCTGCTCAATTCCCCCCCACCCCATTGGTGGCACTCACAGAAGATCAGACAGGAAGAGTCTGATGCCTTGCTGTATGATTGCTACAAATTCATGGGTATAAATTGGATGCTAAAAATAAATGGTTATTATTCAGAGAAAAATAGATATTTTTTTTTAGTGATGTGTATATAGTCCAAAAGGATATTAATATGCATACAAAATTTGATTAACCAGTGATTAGCCGAGACAGCTTCTCTGTTGACCAATCCGAGAACAGAATTATGTAACTTTATCTTATACATGAATGTCCAGGTGCTACAACGTTATCAGCAGAGAAAATAGAATTAAAAAGTCAATTTGGTTCGGTTGTTTTTTTTATGAGTCAAATGGCTTGTTTAATATCAAAATCTAAATATTAAAAATTCAAATCATGAAATAATATCATTCTTTTGAATTATTTATAAATTAAAGAGAATGATTTTATTTCATGGTTAAATTATAATTACGTATCTGCATTTTTGAAACAAATAACCTAACAAAATCAAATAAGAAGTAAAAACTTGTTTCTCTTTTCAATAAATGAAATTAATCATACCAAATTGTTTTGTTTTTTTATTTTAAAAATCTTTTTTGACAATCTGTGCCATGTTTTCAATTTTGCTATATGACCCGGAGAATAAATTTTTATTAATTTTACTATAAATATGTATCTTTCATACTTTTTTTTATGAAAATATATTGTTTGTGACCTTATGTATAAAGTACAGCTATACAGGGAGTTAACCATTTTTACCTATTCTTCTTACATGCCTCAACTTCAAACAGTAACCCTCTACATTGAGTAGCTCTTGAGCCTTGTTTTAGGTGTTTTAGTTAAAAAAAATAATGTTAACTATAATTCAAATAAATTCAGTTCTTTCTTTAAATTATTTATGGAAGATTAAGCCATTTCATAAATACCAATGAAGGCAGCTAACATTTCTTCAGAAATATCAGTGTACATGTAGCCTGGTTTTTTAAGCTCCATTAAGTACCACATGGTTTATGGTTGAGTTTTCTTTTCATTCAACAGCAAAAACAAATGCCAACTGAATGTTTTATGCAATTTTTGTAGCACAAATCAATATTCTTTGCAAAAGTATATTGAGGAATATAAGTGGAAGAGAATTTGCTTTTTTATCAAATGAAGGATTGTCAACAATTAATTTCCAATCCATTTTGTTTAATTCTAATCAGAGACTAACATTCAAAATACTTGTTTTGAAAAGCAAGTCAAATTAAGATGAAACAAAAAGAGGAAAACTAGAATTTTCAATGTTTAATAAAAATTCAATATTAATACTAATACTACTTGATGAAAAAGAATAGAAATTAAATAAGTCAAAATTGACTAATGACTGTCGATGCTTCATCTTATAAAAATTCCAGATAATATTACTACAAATACTAAGAGAGGAAAAAGGCTGACAGAAATATTGTGGAGAAATTAACTGTTGGTCAGACAGCAAAGGAGAAGAGTATTTACCTTGTGTTGTTCAAATGCTTACTAAACAAAAGCTTGTTATTTTCTGTACTAACCCTTTAGAGTTACAGTGGTCACATGACAGGTTTACTATGTGATCCCTGAAGTTGCATAAAAAGAAGGGAAAAATCTTTTTTTTATTGCTAAATTTACCTTCTATATTTATACATCACAGAGAAGTGGCAATATATTTTGCAACTTGAGATAAGTGCTATTGCTCCCCCCTCTCTGCTCAACCTGACTAGTCTCCATTCGTTTTGGGGATTGGGAGCATTTTCTCAACAGTACTAATCAAAAATTAATATTGGTTGACAATATTTTATCTAATAAAGAATAAATCAATATTACCACCACCACTGCTAATACTAATAATAATAGTGGTAAAAATAATCGCAAATATGGCATCAAACATCCAAGGGGAAAATGTAAAAGTTTAATGGTTAAACTGGGTCTTTTGCCAACCACAAAAGTCCCAGCAGCTTAATCTGTAGAGCAGCAGCTGAACATAGATTTCCTCAAGTAAAAAGGTTGAAAGTAATATCTCACCTGGAGTCTATTCCTTATTTCCAATCCGTATTGTTTACTGCTGTGGTGAAAAGTAACATCAGATATCTATCAAAAATTAATAAAAGATAACATTCCTAAACATAATGCTTGAACTGAAAGTTTGAAACATAAACGGCATCTACTGATTTCAAATTTATGAAAAATTTCAAATGAAAAAGAGCCACTTGGTTAGATGGGCTGTAGACAGTGCAGAAAACAACTATCAACCACTGAGACTCTAAAAGTAATGTTTTTCCCCAAATGTTGTTTTTCATATTCCATAGATGTTAATATCACAAATCAATAGCAATAATGGATCTTTGTTTCTACCAGAAAATATCATCAGATGTTTAACAAGAATAGTGCTAGCACAGTTACTTTAATAGCTTCTGAAGAAATTTAAAATATTTGCTTCATTTATGACTTGTAAAGGATTTTTATAGACGGTTTAAGAGCCATTCGAAGTAGAGGATTACTGAACGGTTGAAGGGTGTTATCACTAACATTTTTTGTCAAGATTTACAAACTATGTTTCATTCAATTTTGCAAACTACCGTAATTCCCCACGTATAATACGAGTTCATCCATAATACGCACCCCTAAAATTTTTGACTGAAAATGTGGGGAAAATGCTTCTACACACATAGAATACGCACCCCTTGTTTGGTAATCAAACGGTCTAGGTACCTCCACTTTTTCGCGGGAAAACAGCATAGCGTAATAAAAAAATGCCACAAACTTAACGAAAATAAAGTTTTATCGTCAAAATGCTTATGTTATTATTAAGATGAAAGACCAAAGTATTTTTTTAATTATTTTTTGAAATTTTTAAATATTTTCTAAGACGATCGAAATTTGGTTAAAGTCTTCTTTTTTTTACGTCATCGCGGTGCTGTTAAAATAACATTGTTTTTTTTTTTTTGCGCTTTGTTCCCGTTGAAAACACATTGATTTGCAAATTCTTGTAAAATTAAAGTAATTGTCCGATTTTAATGAAATTTTCGGGACTTATTCACAAATGAATGAAATTATTTTTGAAATATTTCTTTTTAGTAAATTTTGGTAACAAATATTTTTTTTTTAAATATGTTACACCCCATTTACTTTTTTTTTTGTTTAAAGTAAGAGTCATTAGAGATGGTAAATCACCTACTTTTTTTTTCAACTTTGTGCTAACTGAAAATCTGCTCTGAAGTGAAAAATAATGAATCCAATAAAACTATGATATTACTTAATTAGAAAAGCTTTTAATTGTTTTTGTAAATAAGTAATATTAAGGTCATTATTGCCTGAAGAAATAAATTTTTTCTGATGAATAATTAAATTTTACAAGAATTTTTTATTTGTTTTTACATTTTAATTATAATAATTTATAATAGTTTAAAAATCGTGCAAAATGCTGTATTAGCCTATTTCCTTGTGATAATTAGTAATTAAGTAGAAACAAAATTTACGAGTTCAAAATTGCAAAGTTTAATAAATTTAGTGATTCCAATTTTTTTTCAAATCATTTTTTATGTTGTATTTTTCTACTTAATACGTTCCTTATTTCTATGTACGGTAGACTGAAATTGCCATTATTACAAAAAGAGTTTTGTCCTAATACGTGCTAGCACCGTTACTTGAAGAAATTTAAAATATTTGCTTCATTTATGACTTGTAAAGGATTTTTATAGAGGGTTTAAGAGCCATTCGAAGTAGAGGATTACTGAAGGGTTGAAGGGTGTTATCACTAACATTTTTGTCAAGATTTACAAACTATGTTTCATCATTCAATTTTGCAAACTAACGTAATTCCCCACATATAATATAAGTACCTCCACGAGATTGCTAAAAAAAGCATGATGAAAAAGACGCCAAACTTGACGAAAACAAAATTTTATCGTCTGAACGTTTGTTATTATTAAGAAGAAAGATCAAAGTAATTTTGGGGTATTTTTCACATTTTATAATCGTTCTTAGCACGTCCGAAATTTTCGTTAAAAATCTAGTTTTTTTTTTTTTTGAGTCAGCAAAATTGACCATTTTTTCCATTTAAAAAAAAAAACTAGAAATCTCTCTTTGAAATTCTTTTAAATATCAATTATCATTTTTTCAAAACTTATTTTAAAAAATCCGACATTATAATGTTTATTCAAAATATTTTGAACCAAACTTAACTTAGCTTTTGTGTCAAGAAGATGTAATTTGAAAATAAAACAAAGCCGGTCAAACTTTCGCGTCTCTTGACAGGTGATGAATGACATATTTACGAATTCCATGAGGCTAATTTATTCTACGGAAGGAGAAAAGTGAAATAATTTACATTTAAGCGAACAAATTATTTACCTCGTTATTTTAACGAAAACTTTCAGCGGTCTAATTTTTTTTTTGTACTTAGCTTTCACCTTTACGTTTATGATGCTTTATGGAAAGTATATTATAAAGAAATTAAAATAAGACTGTGAAGAGTGACATTAAATTTCATATTTCCTAAGAAATGTGTCTAATTCATTTATAGGTACCTTTATCAGAACTGTACATAAAATACTACAATTTTATGTACATTTATTACATTTTACTGTTATTTGTATTTGCATTCATTTTATTAATTTTGATATTTCATTTATGGAAAAATGTCATAACTGAGATTAATATAAAAATAAGATCATATAAATTTCATAAGATGATACTGATACTTGTAGGTACCCTTTTCAGTTGAAATTGAAAAATCAAATTAACTTCTCCACACGTGTTCCGCAAAAGTAAAGGCCTTAACAGCGGAGAACAATGCTTAACTCAAATAACGCAACTTAATTATATTCTGGTTGGTCTTCCGTACTTTATAATTACAGACCGGTTATAAGCACAAAATTACATTTCTTAATTACTGTGGATCTTCTGATTAGTCAAAATGATACAATTTACAACGCGCTAAAAAAGATCTATCTCATAAGGACACTTAGGAAAATCGATGGGGCTTTTAACTAATTTTATAATATTTTAATGTAAATCTATTATAACTAATAACTTTTAACTAATTTTATAATATTTAAATGTAAAATCTATTATCATTAAAGAAATAAATAATTGTATTAAAAATTCATTTTTCATCGAAAAAATTTTTTTGCTTACAGGATTTATTGTCCATATTCATAAAAACAACTAAAAGAAATAAAAGCATTTGAAATTAAATAATATCTTTGTTTTATTGGGTTTTGTATGTTACAATTCAGAGCTGATTTTCAGGTACGTTGGCTCCAATTAAAAACAAAAAAAGACATGCTTTGCATTCCTCAAAGCCCTGTGCTTTTAATTTTTGTAATCACTAAACCCGATGCGATCGAATTTCTAGCGTTTTCATAAAATTAGTTGGGGGGGGGGTAATAAATATTTAAAAAAAATATTTCTACCATGACCTTAATAAAAATAACATTTATAATAATTTCGATCATCTGTGAATAGTTCCTGAAAGTTTCATTAACATCCGACAATTATTTCTATTTTTGCACGATTTTTCAAATTAATGTGTGTCATACCAAAAAAACGTGCTAAAAATTGTCTGTTATTTACTAGTTCCGCTGATACAAACAGAAACAAAGTTTTTTAATCAAAATTTAGTATGTTCTAAAAAGAAGGAAACATTTTTAAAAATAAAAAAAAAACTTTGGTCTTTCCTCTTAATAACATTTAGACAATAAAATTTTGTTTTCGGCAAGATTGGCGTCTTTTTCATCAATCTATGATCTTTTTTTTAGCGATTTCGTGGAGGTACATAGTATAATACGACTTCATCCATAATACGCACCCCTAAAATTTTGGCTGAAAATGTTGGGAAAATGCTTCTACAAACGTAGAATACGCACCCCTTGTTTGGTAATCAAACCCCATAAACTGTACCTCCCCAATTTCATTACGGCCAGCGTTTCCTACTCTTATTAACAAAATGGTTTTAAACATAGAATAATATTCTAATTTAGTTTTATAATAATTCTTATTTTATTTTACATTTCTAAGTATTGTTAGGTGCATGTGATTGTATTTAACATCCTTATGCGGTCGCAATCGCCGAATGTTTTTGTCAAATTGACGTCTGTTTGTGGTGAATAGTCATTTCGTAACTAAAATCAACCTATGAAAACGCAAATTTTAAAGATTTTTTTTGTTGCTGCGCATAATACGGACTCCTAATTTTGCTTAATTTTTTTTAGAAAAAAATGCGTATTATACATGGGGAAATTTGAATAAATTGATTTCTTTGGAAAAACCCTCTTTGTCAAAAACCCTACTTTGTGGTTATATAATTTCTCTAATTTTAGGACTTCATGGTAAACAATTTTTAACAGCGACGAATAAATTCAACGCTGTTAATAACAAGAGGAACTAGATGATCAAATGTCTATGAAGTGTATTTAAAGTTTCAATTTTAAACAGTAATATTCAAAATTTAAAGAAAGGAAAAGAAGTTCGGTTACCTTTCGTAGTTGAAATTAAGTCTTTTTTCTGATCTCTCTTTTACTTGTTTTGATTTCTTCGTCTTCTTCTCTTTTCTCAGCAAATAAAAACACCAGTTGAGGTTTGTTTTTGGTTTGATTTTTTCGGGTTTTTTTTTTTTTTGTTTTTGTTTTTTAGTGGGGAGAGAGGGGGGGGGCTTATGACGAGTGACAAAGATTCCCCCGGCAACTCAAAAAAGTTTAACGAGAGAGGAAAAGTCTTGTCTTTTATACAGCTTCTATGGATGATCTTATTTCAGTCAACAGGGGTGACATTTGCACGAAGTCAGTAAGAGCTGACATCGCTAGCTCGTTAACTGAATGCTGTAAGTTCAATCCTTGCGCTAGGCAGTACATTTTATTATTTTTCTCTTCAACATCACATTCTATAATATTTCAAAATAAACAACATGTTCAGCAAGACATCAATTTTCTAAATTTCCTTTTACCATTATGAAAAGTCCATTTGAATTTCAAACTTTTAGACATTAATACATCGGAGTTACCATGTAAAAAAAAACAACTAATTAACTAATGTTTGTTATTTACTCCGAATTGTTATTTATTTACTACAACAAATAATTTTATTTTTAAAATTTGCTGTTTTTCATCTGTTTAAAATAAATAATTCAGTACAGGCAGTTTTCACAGAATCTACATTATTTTTATTTATTTAGATAATTCTGTAGAACTTTTTCGGTTCCGCTTGACGTTAGTAGTGTAGTAATGGCAGGCGAGAACAATTGTTTTGAAGAAATATGAAGTAAGTTCGTTAACTAATAATATCAGTCCTAAAATATAGAAATTTATAACAAAAATAATATTTCTAAATTATTTAAACCCGCTTCTAAAAAAGGAGCTTATTCTTAGAAACCCAAATTCTTACATTTACTTTACGTAGACGACCCCTTCATACTCTGGTCAACCCAGGAAGAAGTCCAATTTCTCCTGAACCTAGTGAACTCAATAAGATCATCGAAACAGTTCCCAGTGGACAGAAAAAACGACATCAAACTCGCAAACTGCACTAATATCTCGAACAGAGCATAGCTTCAAGACATCTCTATACCGCAAGCCAACATTCACCGACCTATACCTCAACTTCAACTCCTAACAGGCATACAGTGTAAAGAAAGGAGTTGTCCGCTGCTTACAACATCGAGCAAAAGTCATAAGTGGTGATTCAGAGACATATGACCAAGAAATGGTCAGTAGAATCGGTACTCTACAACGTAACAACTAATCTAGGTACATGACAGCAGCTCCTACAAACTGGGATAGAAGGATACAAGAGGATAACTATATTCAGAAAACAGCTTCGGTCAACTTATGTGAAGGGATTATCGGAAAAAAATACAAAAGATCTGAGATCTATATAACATCTGGACGACCTTCAAAAGTTTTTGAAAACTTCGCAGACACGTCTTTCGGTTAAGAAATAGAGGAGAACTTGATTGAGGACTATGTGTTCACCATCCCCTGCAGTTTTGGTAAGAAAGGAAAAACGGGCTGCTCCCTTAAGACTGCAAGAACATCGTAAAACCATAACACGAGGGGAAATAGAAAAATCAGGCGGAGCTGACCACATATGAAGGAAAAAGTGAGATCACCGCCCCTTGTTGTTTTACTTTTAAATGTAATTTTTTATCACAACATTTGTTGAAGCATGCGGCCCCCCAAAAAGTTTGGGAACCACTGCTCTAGCGGAACAAAACTTGTTAACAAAAAAGGAAAGGCCAGATAAACAGAATAAAGAAATATATATAAATATATATATATATATATAACAATCAAGAATGATCTTAAACTGCAAATCACCACCATACCAATTTATTTTTTAATAACTTACCAACTTACCAGATACATTTTTGGTTTCCTTATTTTTATCAGATAGAAATAATGAAAGAATCTTTCTTGTTGGCCGTATTCAATATATATATATATATATATACACATACATACATATATATATATTATATTGTTCGGGCTGTTGTCCTGATCTTTATTGCTATATTCACGAGGTTTCGGACGTTGTACGCTCGGGCCTTCTTCAGGTGATATACGCTAGAATTTCGAGCCAAACCACTTATTTAATCCATGGGGATATATTGTTCTAATTCCACGTGTCATGAGTTGGGATATTAATTCGCAAGCCTCCAAGTTTGTTTTTATTTATTTATTTATTTTTCCTCTTTTGGATCCCTTAACCAACACTTTTATCCACACACAGGTGCCCTTAGAGACTTAAGAGAATTAATTTTGCGGACTTATAAACGTAATTGTACAATAAATACATACGCACACACACATATATATATATTAGGTTGGTGCAAAAATAATTTCGTTTTCTAACATATGTTACTATGTGAGAAAACGAAATTATTTTTGCACCAACCAAATATATATATATATATATATATATATATATATATATATATATATTACCAGAGCGCATATACAATTTTGTTATTGTTGTTTTTCACCAGCTCTCTGTATTACTGGTTCCCATATTTCATTCATGTCTATGCTTGGCCGAGATTTTTGTAGTCTGGCGCTGATTCCTTAAGTTTTTTTGTATTTTCACTAATGTTCTCTATTATATCAAGTTAATCCCACAGAGGCAGGGATCTCCCTCTTCCCTTCATATATGATCAGCCATGCCTGATCTTCTTATTTTCCCTCGTGTTATGTCCTGACGGTGTTCCTGTAGTCTTATCTTCAGGCGACGGCCTGTTTGTCCTTCATATTTCTTGCCACAATTCCACGGGATGATGTTACGCACAGTCCTTAATCTTGTTCTCCTTTATAGGTGGTCTTACTCGAAAGAGGTGTTTACGTAGTGTTGAACCACACCGGAAGGTTGCTCTAATGATATACAGACCACAGATCCTTTATACCTTTCCCAATAAACCATTTACATAGGGTGGGAAGACCGAGATTGGTTTCTGAGTGTTGTTATCATTTTGTACACTTCTTTCCCAGTTTATGGGGGATTTTTTCATCTACCCAAGGTAGTTATTACATTTTAGGCTACTGTATATACTGACCATTTCTTGTTCATATGTCTCTGGATCGCCACATGACTTTTACTCGATATTGTAGGTTACTTTGTTGGGGGTCGAAGTTGAGGTATAGTTCGGTGAATGTTGGCTTGCGATAAAGGGATATCTTGAACCCAGGTTCTGATAAAGATATTAGTACATCCATCAATGCTAGTCTTTTTTGTTGATTTCTCTCTCCATTGTAAATTATATCAATGCATTTTTAGTCCACATGGCCAGCAGTATCTCTCTTGTCGACCTCTCTGCCTCCGAGCGAGAGAAACCCAGACGAGACTATGCCAAACGGCAAAGTATCGTCTAGGGAAGCAGACAACTTCCCGACCCCGAGTATGCAAGGTCTACGAGTAATTTTTGCCCAAACATACCCTCTCGGAGAGTCCCATGTTAAAAACCGACCTTGCACCACATCACACCTCGTGGTCGTGGTGGTGGTGGTGGTGGGGGGGGGGGGTCTCGGATAAATGTCGAAGCAGTCGAATCGATCAGAGGATGGGTTTTCCCGTTGGAGGAGATGCTGCTGTAGTATCTATTCCGTGCTGGTGACTGTCCTCTCCCCACTGCCTGGACAGAATCCTCGAACTTGTTCCGTAAAATCTGTTCTGTAGTGGTGGGATAACCGACTATAACTAGCTCAGACCAGTTTTATCTAGTGGCCCGAGTGTTGACACACAAGTCCCCACGTTAAAACAAACTGACCTTGTGTCACATTTTGATTCAGTGGTGAGTCAAACGTAAATGCCCACAGGACTCTTAGAGTTTGTCGACCTTTCTATCTTCGGGCAGAATAGAACCTACGCCGAAGAGATAGAGAGCAACCCAAGCCCGTGTATAAGGGGTCTATGAGTAATTTTTACCCGAGCCTATGGGTTCGGAAAACTCCATGTAAAAAAGGCCTTGAGCTGCATATATATATATATATATATATATATATATTCTATTTTTGTAAATTTTTTAATAAAAATATTTTGTTTTAAATATATTTTTTCATAAAATAGTAAATGATAAATATCACATTGTAATTGGATCATATACTTTTATATTCTTATAAATAAACATTACTGAGTGAGTAGAAGGTGTATTCATTAATCGTGGCGTCAAAGGAATAACAGCTCTTTTGACCTCCCAGCAGACACCATCATGATTCAGGGCAGCACTACTTCTTGAAGTAGGCCTCCGTGTCGAGTCTGATGTTCTTTTCTTATCAGAACAATCAGAGTGAATTTTCTGAGCTGCTGTGCCTTTGTAATCACAATTAGATTCATCCAACTCTTTCGGAATCCTCTGCACTGTCTTCAGATTGACATCTAAACACCATGAAATGTTCGTACTGAAGCTTCTGGTGCAAATGCCAAGCAATACATATTTCTGGCTGAGTGGATTGCGTCATGGTGCTCTTTTTCTCACTGGAAGTAGCCCTCATTAACATCGGGGAAAGCTAAAACAATATGCGAGTCCTTACGAAGTTGGTTCTTTATGTACGGTGCACCGGAGGAGATATCGTCGGATGGAGGAACGCAATTTGACTCCCAAAAATACAATTCGTTCCTTAAGGATTAGGGAATAAAAAAAATACATATCATCAGTACATTACCCTCAAAGTAATGGACGAGAGCAGAAGTGGTGATATTACCCGTCGTAGATATACCAGACTACCAGACATCACAACCGCTTCCATCGATGACGAACCACCATACACCGCACTGAAAAGTATGGAAATAGACGAGCCGGGATGCGACGACAGGGTCTTGGACAAAATGGAAGTGGACGGAAGACAACCCACAATCGTATAACTGCCAACAAATCAGGGTGTACGGCGTAGTACAAAGGTATCACAACCACCTAGATTATTAACCCAACAAATGCGAGGACCGGCACATGATTACCCGTCCTATGAACACAATTCATAGGCCTTGTGGTCATGGGAGGGGGAGCATGTCGGGAAGAGAGGCCCACCGAAAAGATGAAATGAATAAAGTGATCACTGGTAAGAAAACCGGTGAAAGAAAATACAATGTAAATACAGGCCAAGCGGCACTTACGAACATTCTGTTTGAACGACCGTCAAGAGAACAATACTCATGCTACATAGCTTTAATGGTGGCATGACCCACATGTACTCGCGTCCAGGGCTCCATTTCCTTTGGCCAGAAGTGAATTTTAGTTTGCCTAAATTTCTTTATTTCTGCACACTTTGGGTTTTTTTTTTACCATGTTCTTCCACCCTCTTGAATAGCCTGGCCACCATGCTTACAATGTTAAACACATATGCGTAACCAATATACTTCCATGTATATCGTTGTGCACGGCTTTAATTAATTCTTTTCTCGGAGACTGTGGAGGTACTAGGATATCTTCATTACACATGATTTCTTTTTCTATCGTTGTGTCTTGATTCTTTAAAAGGTCTCTCGGTCATACAGCAATTCTTCCATGTATTTCTCTTTATTTCTACCCAAAATTCTATTCAACACTGGTCCCTGTCTATTTCCCAGCCTAAGCCCTTTTAAGGATAATACATCCATTTCTATCTAGTACAAAAAACTATCCGCAATATTTCCGATTACTTCAATATTTTTACTCCCAAACTTTAACCAAGATAATGCGGAATAGTATTTCCTTTAATATATACAATGTCAAAGTCAAACGACATCAGCCTAATCGTCCATATTAATATCCTTGCAGATTTGACATTTGGGAACTCTCTTCTGGTGTTGAATATAAATTCCAAAGGCTTATGATCAGATTTCAATAGAAATGTCCTACCCAGCAAAAAAAAAAAAAAAAAAATCTAGCTCTTTCTTTGCTCCACACAATCGCTATTTCCTCCTCCTTGTCAATATTTAAATAATTCGCCTCCGTCAATGTTAGTTTTCCGGATAAGTACATTACAAGGTAATAACCCCTGTGACAACATTGCGGCTATAGCACAGTCACTGACATCAGTTTGTTAACGTCAATTTTTTCGCCGAGTCCAAAATTTTAACAACTCCTTTGTTTACGAGTGTTTTAGTTTTTAATTTCTCGAAAGCAACCTCCTGTCTTTTTGTCCATTGAAATTCGGTATTCTTCTTCCTTATTTTGTTAAATCGTTCCACTATATCGCGGTAGATATCTGTTATAGAAATTGGTTAATCACAAAAAAGATTCTGACTCTTATTTCTGGGTGCAGCTATCTCTCAAATCTTACGAGTTTATCATCCAGCAATATACCATCTTTGGATATTTGATATCCTAAGTATGATTTTCCCAATTAAACTTGCATTTATCACGATTAATTGTCATACAGTCCTATTTAATTTTCTCAAACTTGCCCCGTTTTACTGTTTAGCGCTTCTTTTCTGCAAGCACCAATGCCAATATTGTCCTCATATACAATTATATTTTTAATCACCTCTAAAACATTTTCGATGGTTTTTTTGATTTTGTGTTTTAAATTTTTAACTCCAAACGTCCTTCTGTTTAATCCAATAATATGTTCATTTTGGTGACTTCTTGAAACTTGCTATCAATTGTTATCTGATTATATGCTGACTTGAAGTTAACTTTAGCAAATTATTTAATACCAGCAAACTCATGGTACGTTATTTCAGTGTTTGGCAGTGGCAATGAATCAGAACAGTTTTGGTGATTCACGCCAATCTTATAATTGCCACAAATTCTTAAATCTTCATTGTACTTGCATATCAGCACAGTGGATGAATCCTAACTGCTACCATCCTGGCTGACTTTTTCTAATATTCCTTGTTCCAACACATTTTCAGCTTAGTAACAACCAAGGGTAACATATGAGCATGAACTTTTCGGGCTTGAAAATACATTGGTTGATTGCTTTCTTTAAGCCGAATTCTCGTCTGTATCACTTTAATAATCCAGTATCCGCTTCTAGAATTCATGGAACTTACCAGCTTCGATGTATCCACTCTTCAATACCTAAAAGACCGTGAATTTTGATGTTTTCCACCCCTCAAAAATACCCTTTGGTATGACAGGGAAGATATTACGGAATAAAAAAAGAGAAAGAGACTTAAAAAAAAAGAAAAAAAAACATAAAAAATTTAGTGCCTTTGATTTATTTTAAAAAAATTATCACATGTAGACACCATCCCTTCTTCCGACAGATTCCAAGGATTATGTCTGAAAATAATGTATCAATTTATATTTTCAAAAATATTCCTTTTTCAAGTCCGAACTTCTTTTTCTAAAGAGGGAAATAATTTTACCTTGCAAAATCAGTGTAGACAGATAACTCATTTTTAAGACTTTCTTTTAATCTCTCATCTCTGGATATGATTAAAAATTAGAAAAGTTTTATACACAACAATTAAATAAAATCCTTGCTGATAACTTTTATTTCGATTTTAATTTTTGCAAGTAGGTAAAAATGAAGCATAATAAAAGATCTTAAATAATTTGTAAAAAAGGAAATAATCTCATTAGAGTCCAAATTGGGCCACAATTCCATTTATTATCTTTTTGAAGAATGCACAACTCCAAAGTATCTATTGTATCTGAACTATGTCTGGTTTTAGAGGTCCTGAACTGGCATCTCCGTATTCAGAAATGATAAGCTAAGCTCCCTATGCAATAATGGATCTGAAATGTTTTTAAAGTCATTATAATTGCACATTTAAAGAAGATAAAAAATATTTGATTGCTATTTCAACTTTTCACATCATAAACGTTTAATTCATTTCAAATTTGTTTTCGTTTTCTTGACGTTCAACTGATGTTTTAAAAATACAAACGAAAAACTAACGTATTTAAACTTATTGTTTTAAATATACATTTCTGATATGCTTCAAGTTTGGGCATCAAATATCTCGGAATTTTGTTTACTGTCTAAGCCTAAGAATAACTTATCCTTGATGACTGGCATCACATCACGTACATTTGAGTAGCGAAATTAAACCTCCTTTAACTTTTACAATTTAAAAAAGCATTGAAACTTATCCATCTAATCACGCAAGGGTTATTTAATGGAAACAGTTGTTACCTGCCTTCCGCCAGACAACTTGGCTGGGTTCAAAGACCTTGTTGGTATCCAGATAATTTCAACTCCAGATTACCTGATACATATTGCTGATCTCGATCTTCTTAATAAACACGCCAGTCAGTTATGTGCCATGCATGATACCCGTTAGGCGATCATGTACCTATCGATACATGACTGATGAGGCAGATTTTTTCTCGCAGTAGGTTGCCATTTCTTTCTGCAGTAGATCAGATGCCATCCAAGGCTATAGAACCCGGTCTGTACTGATATTTACCCATAGCTTGGGAAGAAAAAGTGCATTCATACATTTCGCAAGGGAATTAACACGTAAGCGAATGTAATGGATTCAACTGGGAATTCGAGCTCGGTCCTCCGATTCAGTTAAGTGCCATGCGCGATACACTTTTAGGCGATCATGTATCTTTCGATACATGACTGATGATCCAGGAATATAGAACCCGGTCTGTACTGCTATTTAACCATAGCTGGTGAGAAGAAGAGGATTCATATCTTTTCCAAGGGAATTCGAACTTGGCTCCAAGCCGCTATCAAATACTCCACCGTGCCTCTTGACTTATTACCAATATGACTGTTTCATTATTTAATTTTTCTTTTCCTTTCATTTTCCGATTTTTATTTCAGAAAAAGTTCTATAAAATTATTTTAAATAGAATTTTTGATGTCGCAGGAAATGAAACCAAAAAAAAAAATCATCTTTATTAACTGAAATGAAATTTTGATACTTTAAATCAGGTGAACAAGTATTGGTACGGTCAGATTTTATTATCAAAGTCAATGTTTTCTCCTCGAAATTCGTGTTAACCAACCAATGTTGGTAAGTTTCGGCATATGAATTTCAGTCTATGTAAAATGAACATTCTTTCATATCAACATATTTAATTAATAATTAATCAAATAAAGGTAAAAATAAATAAACAAAAATAAATAAATAAATAAATAAAGGTAAAAATAGATTACTTTACTATCCTGGTTTTATCCGAAATAAATACTGCAGTCTGCATAGTTCTTAGATTTTTTCCAAATAAATCAATCTCTAGATAGAAGGATAAAGAGCATCACGAAAATATCTATAATTAAATGGAACGGTGTATGATCCAAGAAAATAGATTTCTTCTCCTAATTATAGACTGGATATTTTTAAAAAATCCTCCTGACCAATAAGTTTCAAAGATTTGATTTTAATCGAATATGTGGATGCGTGTCAGAATTTAAAATTATCAAGAATCTATTTCAAGATGAATTTGTCCCATGTTTTGCTTAGATTATGAAAAATATATAAATAGAAAATACTAAAGTTAAGAAAAGCTTACTACTGAAATGTTGTGCAGTTGTTCTGACACATTAACAAAAGTAAAAGAAATGTTGAAACTTTCAGCGCAATAGCAAACATGTTGGTTTTGATAAACTGTAAGACTGAACACACATTAAATGATTTTTGTAAAAAGGAATTTGAAAATTGCAAATCTATGGTGCGATATGTTTCAGGTAGTGAAAGAATGGACTAAAACTTAGCCTGCCTCCACTTTGTTTAATAATTGGAAGGGGTTGACTTCCTCACAGCCACAGTACTGAAGATAACTTGATGACTTTTAGGTATCTGACCAATTTGGTTCGACACAAGAATTTTCTTTATCAGAACAAGAGTTTAATATATATACACTTTATATGCCTACCTTCTATATGAAGTGAAATGTTTGGGCCCAAAATGAAAGACGTAATACAGTGGCGAGAGATCTTGTGGTGTAGGGAAACTTTGAATATTACATTTTAGAAAAGACTTTATAAATTAACTGTATGTACATTCTGGTTTTCGGGGAGCCTAGTCACAACTCTGGTTGCACGCGATGATTAAATTTGAATAAAAATGTATTTTAACGAGTGAAGTAATTTTCAATCTTTGCAGTTTTATGGGTTAACATATTTGAGATGTAAGGTGTGCGAATGTAAATTACAATCGTAAATTTTTCGTTGTATCTCGTAGGTTAGTTTCGCATTTTACCAACATGACAATTTTAATGCGTATCACCACCAATAAGAAAGTTCACATCTATTCAGTTTTAAACTATGTATTAACAAAAACGTATTTTCCATATACAAGTAAATTGTTTGAAAACGAAAGATGTGCTACAAATCAGGCAACTGATAAATTAACGCAATTTGAAAACTTAATCTGTGCACTATATATTGTTGAAACATAATAAAATATCGAACGGTTTAAATATTCGTAATCATTTAAAATACATTGTATAATAATTGTTGAAACTAAAATAATTTTCACTCACCATTTACCATATTCCGACACAGAAATCTTTTATCGGTAAACTCTAATATCCCTTCTTAGGTGGTACTTCAAAGAGCTAATGAGTGTAACAAAGAAAATAACATGAACCAGCAAAGAACCTCCCGTCAAGAGTTGAGTTTTTACGTGTGGATATTAGCGAATTGAAGCCAAGTGTGATTTTTTAAAATCTTTGTTAGTGGTTTGAACTTTTTACCCCTTCCATCTTTTTTTTTTTTAGTTTTGTTTTCCGCTTCAAGCCGCATACCATTTTTTTCTATTTGACTTACTTTTTAATTTTTTAGTCAAATTCTAATTTTCACCCTCCTCCCACTTTAGTTTCTGGCTTTTTTAAGCAGAACTTTCATTTTTTGGTTTGTCTTATTTTCTTTTTCTTATTCTTTTTGCGTTTTTACTTGTGACTTGTTTTTTGGCATAGCCAGGCTTTGTTGAATTTTATTTGGTTTCTTGGCCCGTTTTTCTTGAGTTTTGTTGTAATGCAAATTAAAGAAAAGAAAATTACATTAACAGCACTAAGGTCGTGCTGCTAATGAGGGACTCTAAAAAATCACCGCCGGTAAAGAAACGGACCGGGCTTAAAACGGGCCAAAGAAAAGCCGCACCCTGTTTTTCTTGCGAGTTTCAGTACGTTGATTAGGGGTGGAGAGTTGCCAGCATCGGATTTGCAAATCCAACGCCGATAAGATCTCCAACGGACGCACAGGAATAATTGATTTCCCGTACAACTAACCATTAGTATGGGTTGCTTGCCAGAATTGAACATGTAACAGCAAGTCCATTTTTTCTCAGACATACCGCTACCTTATAGATTTTTATTGACTTATAAACCTAATGTTTGTTGGCATGGTCTGTTGTAAGAAAAATGTAACATAGCCGCGAGTCTGGCACGATCCTACAATCAGAGATTTCGTGGGTAGAGATCTTACCACTGAACCATTATCGCCGCCTTACAAATTCTTACCTAATAATTGAACTTGAAGTGGGGACTCTTTGGAATTGAAACCGCAAACTATGAGTCTGATTAACTTCGCCTCGGAACATATCAATTTTCATTTCAACTTTGACATTCACTAGGAAATTATTTCTAAATAGAATGATGAAAATTCATATTTGTTTCAAAGGTATATTTATTCTTAAAGACTTTTTAAACCAGCCAACCAAAGTCTCGAAGTTTTATTATTGTTATGTAATTATTTTGAATTTAACTTCGACGTGTCAAAATATTCCCGCCGCTTCTGGGGTTAATTTTTTTTAAGGATATAGTTTATATGGTTTACTGGTTATTGCACTTCTTTATTTTGAACATGGCCCGTTTAGACCGTTACAAAGTTAAAGTTATCATTTCTAATCGAATAGCAAGGATTACATGGGTCATTTATTGATTTATTAGCTAGCAGGTTTGAAAAGGCGGGTACAAAAATGACTGATGACGTGCGGACAGGGGCGAATTCGACATGATCTTCTGTACTTGGCCCTATCAAACCAAATCCTTGGAGAAATGGAAGGACTGAGACATTCCGCACAATTTAATACCAATTTTGAAGAGATTTCCTCCACTGTAAAAAAATTACAAAGAAGTGAATTCTGAGCGATCCCCCAGTTTTGGACCGCAAGAAATTCCAACAAATTCACTAGCACAAGGTACCGCATTTTCGAATGTCACTCCTTCCCTACACAAGAGACTGAAATAATTCATTGACTCAAGGATTAAGCAGGAAATTCTGCAGAAACTGATATCAATTTCATAAGGATTCCCTGGAGAGGAAAAGTTCAAATGCGATCTCATCGAGAAAACTGCTTTTCCGACACCGTAATTTGTCAACGGGCACAGCAGCGACACGGTCGAAGCTGAACTTTGCCCTATAAAACCAAATGGAAAATCATTCTAGACATGGATGGACTGAGAAATTCCGCACAATTTAATACCAATTTTGAAGAGATTTCAGTTAATGTAAAAAAGTTCTAAAGAAGTGAAAGGTGAGTGATCTCTCAGTTTCGGTCTGCATGAAAATTCCAACAAATTCACTAGCACAAGGTCCCCTATCATCGAAGGTCAATTGTCCCTACACAAGAGAGTTAAATAATTCTTTGATGCATAGTTTACGCAGGAAATACTGCACAATCTGATATCAATTTCATGAGAATTCCCTGGAGAGGAAAAAGTTGAAATGCGATCTCATCGAGCAAACCGCTTCTCGGACACCATAAATTGCAAAGAGTCACAGCAGAGACAAGGTCGAAGTATTACTTTGCTTATAAAACCAAATAAAAAAAAACATGTAGACATGGATATACTGAGATAGTTGGCACATTTTAATATCAAATTTGAAGATATTTCAGCTAAAAATTAATAAAGGAGTGAAATGTGAGTGTTCCCCCGGTTTACGTAAACATGAAAATTCCAACAAATTCACTAGCACAAGGGCCTGTATAGTCGAAGGTTACTCCCTCCCTACACAAGCGACTGAAATAATTCTTTAACACATGGATTCAGCAGGAAATTCCTCACAATTTGATACCTATTTCATGAAGATCGCCTAGAGAGGACAAAGTTAGAGGCTTCCATTATTACTAGGGCCTAAAACTGCAATGTTCGATGTCTGATTTAAGGCATATGTCTTGCACGAAAAGGACTGCAATTGCTTTTTTCTTTTCTTATGCATCAAACTGTATAGGAATCAATAATAAAATGTGTACAAATAAAAAATTTTGGAAATTTGCATTTTTGAGGCTTCAATTACTACTAGGGCCTTAAACTGCAATGTTCGATGTGTGATTTAAGGGATATGTCTTGCCCGAAAAGGACTGCATTTGTTTGTTTTTTTTCTTTTCTTATGCATCAAACTGTAGAGGAATCAATAATAAAATGTGTACAAAAAGAAATTTGGGAAATTGGTACTTTTGAGGGTTCTATTACTACTAGGGCCTAAAACTGCAATGTTCGATGTGTGATTTAAGGCATATGATTTGCACGACAAGTACTGCAATTGCTTTTTTTTTTCTAATGCATCAAACCGTATAGGAGACAATAATAACATGTGTACAAATAAGAAATTATGGAAATTGGCATTTTTGAGGCTTCTATTACTAGTAGGGACTAAAACTGCAATGTTCGATGTTTGATGTAAAGCATATGTCTTGCACGAAATGGACTGCAATTGCTTTTGTCTTTTCTTATTTCATCAAACTCTATAGGAATCAATAATAACATCTGTACAAACAAGAAATTTTGGAAATTGTCTTTTTCTGTCTTCTATTATTACTGGGGCCTAAAACTGATTTAAGTCTGATTTAAAACTGATTCGATGTCTGATTTAAGGTATATGTCTTTCACGAAAAGGACTGCAATTAATTTTTTCTTTTCTCATGCATCAAACTGTATAGGAATCAATAATAAAATGTGTACAAATACGAAATTTTGGAAATTGTCATTTTTGAGGCTTCTATTACTACTAGGGCCTTAAACTGCAATGTTCGATGTCTGATTTAAGGCATATGTCTTGCACGAAAAGGACAGCAATTGTTTTTTTACTATTCTTATGCATCAAACTGTATAAGAATCAATAATAAAATGTGTACAAATAAGAAATTTTGGAAATAGACATTTTTGAGGCTTCTATTACTACTAGGGCCTAAAACTGCAATGTTCGATGTCTGATTTAAGGCATATGTCGTGTACGAAAAGGACTGCAATTGCAAATTTTTTTCTCATGCATCAAACTGTATAGGAATCAAAAATAAAATGTGTAACAATAACAAATTTTGGAAATTGTCATTTTTGAGTCTTCTATTACTACTACGGCCTAAAACTACAATGTTCGATGTTTGATTTAAGGCATATGTCTTGCACGAAATGGACTGCAATTGCTTTTCTCTTTTCTTGTGCATCAAACTCTATAGGAATCAATAATAAAATGTGTACAAATAAGAAATTTTGGAAATTGTCTTTTTCTGTCTTCTATTACTACTAGGCCCTAAAACTACAATGTTCGATGATTGATTTAAGTCATATGTTTTCCACGAAAAGGACTGCAATTGCTTTTTTCTTTTCTTATGCACCAAACCGTATAGGAGACAATAATAAAATGTGTACAAATAAGAAATTTTGGAAATTGGAATTTTTGAGGCTTCTATTACTACTAGGGCCTAAAACTGCAATGTTCGATGTCTGATTTAAGGTATATGTCTTGTACGAAAAGGACAGCAATAGCTTTTTTCTTTTCTTATGCATCAAACTGTATAGGAATCAATAATAAAAAATTTTTAAAATAAGAAATTATGGAAATTGGCATTTCTGAGGCTTCTATTACTTGTAAGGTCTTATAGTGCAATGTTCGATGTCTGATTTATGCCATGTTTCTTGCACAAACAGGACTGGAATTGCTTTTTTCTTTTTTTATTCATCACACTGTATAGGAATCAATAACAAAATGTGTACAAAAAACATTTTGGAAATTGGTATTTTTGAGTCTTCTATTACTAGTAGGGATTAAAACTGCAATGTTCGATGTCAGATTTAAGGCATATGTCTTGCACGAAAAGGACTGCAATTGCTTTTCTCTTTTCTTATGCATCAAACTGTATAGGAATCAATAATAAAATTAGTACAAATAAAACATTTTGGAAATTGGCATTTTTGAGGCTTCTGTTACTACTACGGACTAAAGTGCATTGTTCAATGTCTTATTTAAAGCATATGTCTTGCACAAAAAGGACTGCAATTGTTTTTTTCTTTTCTTATGCATCAAACTGTATAGGAATCAGTAATAAAATGTGTACAAATAAGAAATTTTGGAAATTGGCATTTTTCAGGCTTCTATTACTACTAGGGCCTAAAACTGCAATTTTCGATGACTGATTTAAGGCATATGTCTTGCACGAAAAGGACTGCAGATGTTTTTTTACTATTCTGATGCATCAAACTTTATAGGAATCAATAAGCAAATGTGTACAAATACGAAATTTTGGAAATTGGCATTTTTCAGGCTTCTATTACTACTAGGGTCTTAAACTGCAATGTTCGATGTGTGATTTAAGGCATATGTCTTGCACGAAAAGGACTGCAGATGTTTTTTTTTCTTTTCTCATGCATCAAACAGTATAGGAATCAATAATACAATGTGTACAAATAAGAAATTTTGGAAATTGGCATTTTTGAGGCTCCTATTACTACTAGGGCCTAAAACTGCAATGTTCGATATCTGGTTTAAGGCATATGTCTTGCAGGAAAAGGACAGCAATTGCTTTTTTCTTTTCTTATGCATCAAACTGTATCGGAATCAATAATAAAATGTGTACACATACAACATTTTGGAAATTGGCATTTCTGAGCCTTCTATTACTACTACGGACTAAAGTGCATTGTTCGATGTCATATTTAAAGCATATGTCTTGCACAAAAAGGACTGCAATTGCTTTTTTCTTTTCTTATGCATCAAACTCTATAGGAATCAGTAACAAAATGTGTACAAATAAGAAATTTTGGAAATTAGCATTTTTGAGGCTACTATTACTACTAGGGCCTAAAACTGCAATGTTCAATGTCAGATTTAAGGCATATATCTTGCACGGAAAGGACAGCAATTGCTTTTTTCTTTTCTAATTCATCAAACTGTATAGGAATCAATAATAAAATGTGTACAAATAAAAAATCTTGGAAATTGGCATTTCTGAGGCTTCTAGGGCCTAAAACTGCATTGTTCGAAGTCTTAAAAAGATTTAATTCATATGTCTAGCACGAAAAGGAATGCAATTGCTTTTTTCTTTTCTCATGCATCAAACTCTATAGGAATAAATAGTAAAATGTGTACAAATAAAAAAAATTGGAAATTGGCATTTTAAGGCTTCTATTACAATTTATAAAGCACTGAATTGGGCGAGGACCCCAGTTTTGGTCCGCATGAAAATTCCAACAAATTCACTAACGCTAGGTCCCGAATTGTCGAAGGTCACTCCCTCCCTACACAAGCGACTGAAATAATTCTTTGACCCATGGAGTCAGCAGGAAATTCCCCAAAATCTGACATCTATGTCATGAGGATCCCCTAGAGGGGAAAAAGTTGAAATGCGATCTCCTCCAGCAAACCGCTTTTCAGACACCGTAAATTGCCAACGGTGACAGCAGCGACATGGTCGAAACTGCATTTTCCTGCCTAAAAGCGAATGAAAAATGGCTACAGCCATGCACAGAGTGAGAGATTCCGCACAATTTACTCCCAATTTTGAAGAGATTTCATCTACTGGAAAAAAGTTATAAAGAAGTTAAATGTGAGTGATCCTCCTGTTTTGGTCTGCCTGAAATTTCCAACAAACACAAGGCCCCGTATCATTGAAGGTCACTTTCTCCCCACACAAGTGACTGAAATAATTCTTTGACCCATGGAGTAAGCAGGAAATTCCACACAATGATATCTATTTCATGAGGATTCCCTAGAGAGGACAAAGTGGAAATGTGATCTCATCGAGCCAACCTTAAATTGCCAACGTTCACAGCAGCGACATTGTCGAAGGTGAACGTTTCCCTATAAATCTGAATTAAATATCCTTGTATAAGTGGATGTATTGATAAATTTCCTACAATACTAATTTTGTAAATATTTCATTTAATGGAAAAAAATTAAAAAGAATTGAAACTTTTGGTTTGGGCCGTATTAAAATTCTATCAAATCCCTTATCAGAAGTCCTATTCAAACGCCTGAAAAAATTTTTTTCCAACATGGATTAAGCAAGTAATTCCCTAACATTTGATATCAATTTGATAACTATTCTATAGATGCGGAAAAGTTGAAATACGGAGTCCTCAATCAAACCGGATTTTGGATGCCGTAAATTTTCAAAGAATGCACCAAAGACAAGGTTGCACCTCCAGTTTGCTCTATTCAACAAAATGTATAATCTTTGTAGACATGGATTAATTAATAAATATCCTACAATTTAATACTAATTTTTAAATTATTTCATTCAATGTAAAAATATAAAAAGTGAAATATGACTGATCCCCCACTTTTGGGCTGAAATAAAAATTCCAACAAATCCCCGAATAGTTGCCACTTCATCCAATCCCACGTTGTCCTTATTCAACTGAATGAAAAAAATTTTTAACGCTGGTTTAAGGAAAATATCCATCACATTTGATATCAATTTTATAAGTATTCTATAGAAACGAAACAGTGGTATTCCAGATTCATCGAGCAAACTGTTTTTTGTATGCCTTTAATTTTCAAAGTAGACGACAGAAATCATATGACTGGGATTTCCATTAAAAAGATTGTGGGCAGAAAATGGGTGATCACTGTACATTTCTCTTCTTTTTCCTATTTATATTTCTATTTTACTTCCTCAATTTAGCATTATGGACAGGGAAAGACCTAAACTAAGATCTGCAAAAAAATATTTTGCCTTCAAATTCATACCGTGATCGTAGCATGCATGGATATGACTCATATAGCTGGGATTTCCATGATAAAGATTGTGGGCAGAAAATGGGTGATCACTGTATATTTCTCTTCTGTTTCCTATTCATATTTATATTTTACTTCCTCAATTTAGTATTATGGACAGGGAAAGACCCAATATAAGATCTGCAAAAAAATATTTTGCCTTCAAATTCATACCGTGATCGTAGCATGCATGGACTCGACTCATATGACTGGGATTTCCATGAAAGAGATTGTGGGCAGAAAATGGGTGATCACTGTACATTTCTCTTCTGTTTCCTATTTATATTTATATTTTACTTCCTTAATTTAGCATTATGGACAGGGAAAAACCTAATCTACGATCTGCAAAAAAATATTTTGCCTTCAAATTCATACCGTGATCGTAGCATGCATGGATATGACTCATATAGCTGGGATTTCCATGAAAAAGATTGTGGGTAGAAAATGGGTGATCACTGTACATTTCTCTTCTGTTTCCTATATATATTTCTATTTTACTTCCTTAATTTAGCATTATGGACAGGGAAAGACCTAATCTAATACCGGCAAAAAAATATTTTGCCATCAAATTCATACCATGATCGTAGCATGCATGGACTTGACTCATATGACTGGGATTTCCATTAAAAAGATTGTGGGCAGAAAATGGGTGATCACTGTACATTTCTCTTCTGTTTCCTATTCATATTTATATTTTTCTTCCTCAATTTAGTATTATGGACAGGGAAAGACCGAATATAAGATCTGCAAAAAAATATTTTGCCTTCAAATTCATACCGTGATCATAGCATGCATGGACCCGACTCATATGACTGGGATTTACATGAAAAAGATTGTGGGCAGAAAATGGGCGAACACTGTACATTTCTCTTCTGCTTCCTATTTATATTTATATTTTACTTCCTTAATTTAGCATTATGGGAAGGGAAAGACCTAATCTACGATCTGCAAAAAAATATTTTGCCTTCTAATTCATACCGTGATCGTAGCATGCATGGATATGACTCATATAGCTGGGATTTCCATGATAAATATTGTGGGCAGAAAACGGGTGATCACTGTACATTTCTCTTCTGTTTCCTATTCATATTTATATTTTACTTCCTCAATTTAGTATTATGGACAGGGAAAGACCCAATATAAGATCTGCAAAAAAATATTTTGCCTTCAAATTCATACCGTGATCATAGCATGCATGGACCCGACTCATATGACTGGGATTTACATGAAAAAGATTGTGGGCAGAAAACGGGTGATCACTGTATATTTCTCTTCTATTTCCTATTTATATTTCTATTTTACTTCCTTAATTTAGCATTATGGACAGGGAAAGACCTAATCTAAAATCTGCAAAAAAATAATTTGCTTTCAAATTTATACCGTGATCGTAGCATGCATGGAATCGAATCATATGACTGGGATTTCCATGAAAAAGGTAGTGGGCACAAAATGGGTGATCACTGTATATTTCTCTTCTGTTTGCTATTCATATGTATATTTTACTTCCTCAATTTAGCAATATGTACAGGGAAAACCTAATCTTAGATCTGCAAAAAAATGTTTTGCCTTCAAATTCATACCGTGATCGTAGCATGCATGGACTTGACTCATATGACTGGGATTTCCATGAAAAAGATTGTGGGCAGAAAATGGCAGATCACTGTACATTTCTCTTCAGTTTCCTATTTATATTTCTATTTTACTTCCTCAATTTAGCATTATGGACAGGGAAAGACCTAATCTAAGATCTGCAAAAAAATATTTTGCCTTCAATTCATACCGTGATCGTAGCATGTATGGACTCGACTCATATGACTGGGATTTCCATGAAAAAGATTGTGGGCAGAAAGTGGGTGATCACTGTACATTTCTCTTCTGTTTCCTATTAATATTTATATTTTACTTCCTCAATTTAGCATTATGGACAGGGAAAGACCTAATCTAAGATCTGCAAAAAATATTTTGACATGAAATTCATACCATGAACGTAGCATGCATGGACTTGACTCATATGACTGGGATTTCCATGAAAAAGATTGTGGGTAGAAAATGGGTGATCACTGAACATTTCTCTTCTGTTTCCTATTTATATTTATATTCTACTTCCTCAATTTAGCATTATGAAAAGGAAAGACCTAATCTAAGATCTGCAAAAAAATATTTTGCCTTCAAATTCATACCGTGATCATAGCATGCATGGATCCGACTCATATGACTGGGATTTCCATGAAAGAGATTGTGGGCCGAAAATGGGTGATGACTGCATATTTCTCTTCTGTTTCCCATTACTATTTCTATTTTACTTCCTCAATTTAGCATTATGGACAGGGAAAGACCGAATCTAAGATCTGCAAAAAAATATTTTGCCTTCAAATTCATACCGTGATCGTAGCATGCATGGACTCGACTCATATGACTGGGATTTCCATGAAAAAGATTGTGGGCAGAAAACGGGTGATCACTGTACATTTCTCTTCTGTTTCCTATTTATATTTATATTTTACCTCCTCAATTTAGCATTATGGACAGGGAAAGACCTAATCTAAGATCTGCAAAAAAATATTTTGCCTTCAAATTCATACCGTGATCGTAGCATGCATGGACTCGACTCATATGACTTGGATTTCCCTGAAAAAGATTGTGGGCAGAAAATGCGAGATCACTGTACATTTCTCTTCTGTTTCCTAGTTATATTTATATTTTATTTCTTTAATTTAGCATTATGGACAGGGAAAGACCTAATCTAAGCTCTGCATAAAAATATTTTGCCTTCAAATTCATACCGTGATCGTAGCATGCATGGACTCGACTCATATGACTGGGATTTCCATGAAAAAGATTGTGGGCACAAAATGGGTGATCACTGTGCATTTCTCTAATGTTTCCTATTTATATTTCTATTTTACTTCCTTAATTTAGCATTATGGACAGGGAAAGACCTAATATAATATCTGCACAAAAATATTTTGCCTTCAAATTCATGCCGTGATCGTAGCATGCATGGACTCGACTCATATGACTGGGATTTCCATGAAAAATATTGTGGGCAGAAAATGCGTGATCACTGTTCATTTCTCTTCTGTTTACTATTTATATTTTCTATTTTACTTCCTTAATTTAGCATTATGGACAGGGAAAGTCCTAATCTAAGATCTGCAAAAAAATATTTTGCTTTCAAATTCATACCGTGATCGTAGCATGAATGGACTCGACTCATATGACTGGGATTTCCATGAAAAAGATTGTGGTCAGAAAACGGGTGAACACTGTACATTTCTCTTCTGTTTCCTATTTATATTTCTATTTTACTTCCTTAATGTAGCATTATGGACAGGGAAAGACCTAATCTAAGCTCTGCAAAAAAATATTTTGCCTTCAAATTCATACCGTGATCGTCGCATGAATGGACTCGACTCATATGACTGGGATTTCCATGAAAAACATTGTCGGCAGAAAATGGGTGATCACTGTACATTTCTCTTCTTTTTCCTATTTATATTTATATTTTACTTCCTTAATTTAGCATTGTGGACAGGGAAAGACCTAATCTAAGATCTGCAAAAAAATATTTTGCCTTCAAATTCATACCGTGATCGTCGCATGCATGGACTCGACTCATATGACTGGGATTAACATAAAAAAGATTGTGGGCAGAAAATGGGTGAACACTGTACATTTCTCTTCTGTTTCCTATTTATCTTTCTATTTTACTTCCTTAATTTAGCATTATGGAAAGGGAAAGACCTAATCTAAATCTGCAAAAAAATATTTTGCCTTCAAATTCATACCGTGATCGTAGCATGCATGGACTCGACTCATATGACTGGAATTTCCATGAAAAAGTTTGTGGGCAGAAAATGGGTTTCACTGTACATTTCTCTTCTGTTTCCTATTTATATTTCTATTTTACTTCCTTAATTTAGCATTGTGGACAGGGAAAGTCCTAATCTAAGATCTGCAAAAAATATTTTGGCTTGAAATACATACCGTGATCGTAGCATGCATGGACTCGACTCATATGACTGGGATTTCCATGAAAAAGATTGTGGGCACAAAATGGGTGATCACTGTGCATTTCTCTTCTGTTTCCTATTTATATTTTCTATTTTACTTCCTCAATTTACCATTATGGACAGGGAAAGACCTAATCTAAGATCTGCAAAAAAATATTTTGCCTTCAAATTAATAACGTGATCGTAGCATGCATGGACTCGACTCATATAACTGGGATTTCCATGAAAAAGATTGTGGGCAGAAAATGGGTGATCTCTGTGCATTTCTCTTCTGTTTCCTATTTATATTTATATTTTACTTCCTTAATTTAGCATTGCGGACAGGGAAAGACCTAATCTAAGATCTGCAAAAAAATATTTTCCCTTCAAACTCATACCGTGATCGTAGCATGCATGGACTTGTCTCATATGACTGGGATTTCCATGAAAAAGATTGTGGGCAGAAAATAGGTGATCTCTGAGCATTTCTCTTCTGTTTCCTATTTATATTTCTATTTTACTTCCTCAATTTACCATTATGGACAGGGAAAGATCTAATCTAAGATCTGGAAAAAATATTTTGCCTTCAAATTCATACCGTGATCGTAGCATGCATGGACTCGAATCATATGACTCGGATGTCCATGAAAAAGATTGTGGGCAGAAAATGGGTTATATCTTTGCATTTCTCTTCTGTTTCCTATTTATATTTATATTTAAATTCCTTAATTTAGCATTGTGAACAGGGAAAGACCTAATCTAAGATCTGCAAAAAAATATTTTGCCTTCAAATTCATACCGTGATCGTAGCATGCATGGACTCGACTCATATGACTGGGATTTCCATGAAAAAGATTGTGGGCAGAAAATGTGTGATATCTTTGCATTTCTCTTCTGTTTCTTATTTATATTTCTATTTTACTTCCTTAATTTAGCATTGACGACAGGGAAAGACCTAATCTAAGATCTGCAAAAAAATATTTTGCCTTCAAATTCATACCGTGATCGTAGCATGCATGGACTCGACTCATATGACTGGGATTACCATGAAAAAGATTGTGGGCCGAAAATGGGCGATCACTGTACATTTCTCTTCTGTTTCCTATTTGTATTTATATTTTACTTCCTCAATTTAGCATTATGGACAGGAAAAGACCTAATCTAAGATCTTCAAAAAATATTTTGCCTTCAAATTCATACCGTGATCGTAGCATGCATGGACACGACTCATATGACTGGGATTTCCATGAAAAAGATTGTGGGCAGAAAATGGGTGATCTCTGTGCATTTCTCTTCTGTTTCCTATTTATATTTATATTTTACTTCCTTAATTTAGCATTGCGGACAGGGAAAGACCTAATCTAAGATCTGCAAAAAAATATTTTCCCTTCAAACTCATACCGTGATCGTAGCATGCATGGACTTGACTCATATGACTGGGATTTCCATGAAAAAGATTGTGGGCAGAAAATGGGTGATCTCTGAGCATTTCTCTTCTGTTTCCTATTTATATTTATATTTTACTTCCTCAATTTACCATTATGGACAGGTAAAGATCTAATCTAAGATCTGGAAAAAAATATTTTGCCTTCAAATTCATACCGTGATCGTAGCATGCATGGACTCGAATCATATGACTCGGATGTCCATGAAAAAGATTGTGGGCAGAAAATGGGTGATCTCTTTTCATTTCTCTTCTGTTTCATATTTATATTTCTATTTACCTTCCTTAATTTAGCATTATGGACAGGGAAAGATCTAATCTGAAATCTGGAAAAAAATATTTGGCCTTCAAATTCATACCGTGATCCTAGCATGCATGGACTCGACTCATATGACTGGGATTTCCATGAAAAAGATTGTGGGCAGAAAATGGGTGATATATTTGCATTTCTCTTCCGTTTCTTATTTATATTTATATTTTACTTCCTTAATTTAGCATTGTCGACAGGGAAAGACCGAATCTAAGATCTGCAAAAAAATATTTTGCCTTCAAATTCATACCGTGATCGTAGCATGCATGGACTCGACTCATATGACTGGGATTTCCATGAAAAAGATTGTGGGCAGAAAATGGGTGATCTCTGTGTCTTTCTCTTCTGTTTCCCATTTATATTTATATTTTACTTCCTTAATTTAGCATTATGGACAGGGAAAGACCTAATCTAAGATCTGCAAAAAAATATTTTGCCTTCAAATTCATGCCGTGATCGTAGCATGCATGGACTCGACTCATATGCCTGGGATTTCCATGAAAAAGATTGTGGGTAGAAAATGGGTGATCTCTGTGCATTTCTCTTCTGTTTCCTATTTATATTTCTATTTTACTTCCTTAATTTAGCATTATGGACAGGGAAAGACATAATCTAAGTTCTGCAAAAAAATATTTTGCCTTCAAATTCATACCGTGATCGTAGCATGCATGGACTAGACTCATATGACTGGGATTTCCATGAAAAAGATTGTGGGCAGAAAATGGGTGATCTCTGTGCATTTCTCTTCTGTTTCCTATTTATATTTATATTTTACTTCCTTAATTTAGCATTATGGACAGGGAAAGTCCTAATCTAAGATCTTCAAAAAAATATTTTGCCTTCAAATTCATACGGTGATTGTAGAGTGCATGGACTCGAATCATATGACTGGGATTTCCATGAAAAAGATTGTGGGCAGAAAATGGGTGATCTCTGTGCATTTCTCTTCTGTTTCCTATTTATATTTCTATTTTACTTCGTTAATTTAGCATTATGGACAGGGAAAGGTCTAATCTAAGATCTGCAAAAAAATATTTTGCCTTAAAATTCATACCGTGATCGTAGAGTGCATGGACTCGAATCATATGACTGGGATTTCCATGAAAAAGATTGTGGGGAGAAAATGGGTGATCTCTTTTCATTTCTCTTCTGTTTCCTATTTCTCTTTCTATTTTACTTCCTTAATTTAGCATTGCGGACAGGGAAAGACCTAATCTAAGATCTGCAAAAAAATATTTTCCCTTCAAACTCATACCGTGATCGTAGCATGCATGGACTTGACTCATATGACTGGGATTTCCATGAAAAAGATTGTGGGCAGAAAATGGGTGATCTCTGTGCATTTCTCTTCGGTTTCATATTTATATTTCTATTTACCTTCCTTAATTTAGCATTTTGGACAGGGAAAGATCTAATCTAAAATCTGGAAAAAAATATTTTGCCTTCAAATTCATACCGTGATCCTAGCATGCATGGACTCGACTCATATGACTGGGATTTCCATGAAAAAGATTGTGGGCAGAAAATGGGTGATATATTTGCATTTCTCTTCCGTTTCTTATTTATATTTATATTTTACTTCCTTAATTTAGCATTGTCGACAGGGAAAGACCGAATCTAAGATCTGCAAAAAAATATTTTGCCTTCAAATTCATACCGTGATCGTAGCATGCATGGACTCGACTCATATGACTGGGATTTCCATGAAAAAGATTGTGGGCAGAAAATGGGTGATCTCTGTGTCTTTCTCTTCTGTTTCCCATTTATATTTATATTTTACTTCCTTAATTTAGCATTATGGACAGGGAAAGACCTAATCTAAGATCTGCAAAAAAATATTTTGCCTTCAAATTCATGCCGTGATCGTAGCATGCATGGACTCGACTCATATGCCTGGGATTTCCATGAAAAAGATTGTGGGTAGAAAATGGGTGATCTCTGTGCATTTCTCTTCTGTTTCCTATTTATATTTCTATTTTACTTCCTTAATTTAGCATTATGGACAGGGAAAGACATAATCTAAGTTCTGCAAAAAAATATTTTGCCTTCAAATTCATACCGTGATCGTAGCATGCATGGACTAGACTCATATGACTGGGATTTCCATGAAAAAGATTGTGGGCAGAAAATGGGTGATCTCTGTGCATTTCTCTTCTGTTTCCTATTTATATTTATATTTTACTTCCTTAATTTAGCATTATGGACAGGGAAAGTCCTAATCTAAGATCTTCAAAAAAATATTTTGCCTTCAAATTCATACGGTGATTGTAGAGTGCATGGACTCGAATCATATGACTGGGATTTCCATGAAAAAGATTGTGGGCAGAAAATGGGTGATCTCTGTGCATTTCTCTTCTGTTTCCTATTTATATTTCTATTTTACTTCGTTAATTTAGCATTATGGACAGGGAAAGGTCTAATCTAAGATCTGCAAAAAAATATTTTGCCTTAAAATTCATACCGTGATCGTAGAGTGCATGGACTCGAATCATATGACTGGGATTTCCATGAAAAAGATTGTGGGGAGAAAATGGGTGATCTCTTTTCATTTCTCTTCTGTTTCCTATTTCTCTTTCTATTTTACTTCCTTAATTTAGCATTGCGGACAGGGAAAGACCTAATCTAAGATCTGCAAAAAAATATTTTCCCTTCAAACTCATACCGTGATCGTAGCATGCATGGACTTGACTCATATGACTGGGATTTCCATGAAAAAGATTGTGGGCAGAAAATGGGTGATCTCTGTGCATTTCTCTTCGGTTTCATATTTATATTTCTATTTACCTTCCTTAATTTAGCATTTTGGACAGGGAAAGATCTAATCTAAAATCTGGAAAAAAATATTTTGCCTTCAAATTCATACCGTGATCCTAGCATGCATGGACTCGACTCATATGACTGGGATTTCCATGAAAAAGATTGTGGGCAGAAAATGGGTTATATCTTTGCATTTCTCTTCTGTTTCCTATTTATATTTATATTTAAATTCCTTAATTTAGCATTGTGAACAGGGAAAGACCTAATCTAAGATCTGCAAAAAAATATTTTGCCTTCAAATTCATACCGTGATCGTAGCATGCATGGACTCGACTCATATGACTGGGATTTCCATGAAAAAGATTGTGGGCAGAAAATGGGTGATCTCTGTGCATTTCTCTTTTGTTTCCTATTTATATTTATATTTACCTTCCTTAATTTAGCATTATGGACAGGGAAAGATCTAATCTAAAATATGGAAAAAAATATTTTGCCTTCAAATTCATACCGTGATCCTAGCATGCATGGACTCGAATCATATGACTCGGATGTCCATGAAAAAGATTGTGGGCAGAAAATGGGTGATCGCTTTTCATTTCTCTTCTGTTTCTTATTTATATTTCTATTTTACTTCCTTAATTTAGCATTGTCGACAGGGAAAGACCTAATCTAAGATCTGCAAAAAAATATTTTGCCTTCAAATTCATACCGTGATCGTAGCATGCATGGACTCGAATCATATGACTCGGATGTCCATGAAAAAGATTGTGGGCAGAAAATGGGTTATATCTTTGCATTTCTCTTCTGTTTCCTATTTATATTTATATTTAAATTCCTTAATTTAGCATTGTGAACAGGGAAAGACCTAATCTAAGATCTGCAAAAAAATATTTTGCCTTCAAATTCATACCGTGATCGTAGCATGCATGGACTCGACTCATATGACTGGGATTTCCATGAAAAAGATTGTGGGCAGAAAATGTGTGATATCTTTGCATTTCTCTTCTGTTTCTTATTTATATTTCTATTTTACTTCCTTAATTTAGCATTGACGACAGGGAAAGACCTAATCTAAGATCTGCAAAAAAATATTTTGCCTTCAAATTCATACCGTGATCGTAGCATGCATGGACTCGACTCATATGACTGGGATTACCATGAAAAAGATTGTGGGCCGAAAATGGGCGATCACTGTACATTTCTCTTCTGTTTCCTATTTATATTTATATTTTACTTCCTCAATTTAGCATTATGGACAGGAAAAGACCTAATCTAAGATCTTCAAAAAATATTTTGCCTTCAAATTCATACCGTGATCGTAGCATGCATGGACACGACTCATATGACTGGGATTTCCATGAAAAAGATTGTGGGCAGAAAATGGGTGATCTCTGTGCATTTCTCTTCTGTTTCCTATTTATATTTATATTTTACTTCCTTAATTTAGCATTGCGGACAGGGAAAGACCTAATCTAAGATCTGCAAAAAAATATTTTCCCTTCAAACTCATACCGTGATCGTAGCATGCATGGACTTGACTCATATGACTGGGATTTCCATGAAAAAGATTGTGGGCAGAAAATGGGTGATCTCTGAGCATTTCTCTTCTGTTTCCTATTTATATTTATATTTTACTTCCTCAATTTACCATTATGGACAGGTAAAGATCTAATCTAAGATCTGGAAAAAAATATTTTGCCTTCAAATTCATACCGTGATCGTAGCATGCATGGACTCGAATCATATGACTCGGATGTCCATGAAAAAGATTGTGGGCAGAAAATGGGTGATCTCTTTTCATTTCTCTTCTGTTTCATATTTATATTTCTATTTACCTTCCTTAATTTAGCATTATGGACAGGGAAAGATCTAATCTGAAATCTGGAAAAAAATATTTGGCCTTCAAATTCATACCGTGATCCTAGCATGCATGGACTCGACTCATATGACTGGGATTTCCATGAAAAAGATTGTGGGCAGAAAATGGGTGATATATTTGCATTTCTCTTCCGTTTCTTATTTATATTTATATTTTACTTCCTTAATTTAGCATTGTCGACAGGGAAAGACCGAATCTAAGATCTGCAAAAAAATATTTTGCCTTCAAATTCATACCGTGATCGTAGCATGCATGGACTCGACTCATATGACTGGGATTTCCATGAAAAAGATTGTGGGCAGAAAATGGGTGATCTCTGTGTCTTTCTCTTCTGTTTCCCATTTATATTTATATTTTACTTCCTTAATTTAGCATTATGGACAGGGAAAGACCTAATCTAAGATCTGCAAAAAAATATTTTGCCTTCAAATTCATGCCGTGATCGTAGCATGCATGGACTCGACTCATATGCCTGGGATTTCCATGAAAAAGATTGTGGGTAGAAAATGGGTGATCTCTGTGCATTTCTCTTCTGTTTCCTATTTATATTTCTATTTTACTTCCTTAATTTAGCATTATGGACAGGGAAAGACATAATCTAAGTTCTGCAAAAAAATATTTTGCCTTCAAATTCATACCGTGATCGTAGCATGCATGGACTAGACTCATATGACTGGGATTTCCATGAAAAAGATTGTGGGCAGAAAATGGGTGATCTCTGTGCATTTCTCTTCTGTTTCCTATTTATATTTATATTTTACTTCCTTAATTTAGCATTATGGACAGGGAAAGTCCTAATCTAAGATCTTCAAAAAAATATTTTGCCTTCAAATTCATACGGTGATTGTAGAGTGCATGGACTCGAATCATATGACTGGGATTTCCATGAAAAAGATTGTGGGCAGAAAATGGGTGATCTCTGTGCATTTCTCTTCTGTTTCCTATTTATATTTCTATTTTACTTCGTTAATTTAGCATTATGGACAGGGAAAGGTCTAATCTAAGATCTGCAAAAAAATATTTTGCCTTAAAATTCATACCGTGATCGTAGAGTGCATGGACTCGAATCATATGACTGGGATTTCCATGAAAAAGATTGTGGGGAGAAAATGGGTGATCTCTTTTCATTTCTCTTCTGTTTCCTATTTCTCTTTCTATTTTACTTCCTTAATTTAGCATTGCGGACAGGGAAAGACCTAATCTAAGATCTGCAAAAAAATATTTTCCCTTCAAACTCATACCGTGATCGTAGCATGCATGGACTTGACTCATATGACTGGGATTTCCATGAAAAAGATTGTGGGCAGAAAATGGGTTATATCTTTGCATTTCTCTTCTGTTTCCTATTTATATTTATATTTAAATTCCTTAATTTAGCATTGTGAACAGGGAAAGACCTAATCTAAGATCTGCAAAAAAATATTTTGCCTTCAAATTCATACCGTGATCGTAGCATGCATGGACTCGACTCATATGACTGGGATTTCCATGAAAAAGATTGTGGGCAGAAAATGGGTGATCTCTGTGCATTTCTCTTTTGTTTCCTATTTATATTTATATTTACCTTCCTTAATTTAGCATTATGGACAGGGAAAGATCTAATCTAAAATATGGAAAAAAATATTTTGCCTTCAAATTCATACCGTGATCCTAGCATGCATGGACTCGAATCATATGACTCGGATGTCCATGAAAAAGATTGTGGGCAGAAAATGGGTGATCGCTTTTCATTTCTCTTCTGTTTCTTATTTATATTTCTATTTTACTTCCTTAATTTAGCATTGTCGACAGGGAAAGACCTAATCTAAGATCTGCAAAAAAATATTTTGCCTTCAAATTCATACCGTGATCGTAGCATGCATGGACTTGACTCATATGACTGGGATTTCCATGAAAAAGATTGTGGGCAGAAAATGGGTGATCTCTTTTCATTTCTCTTCTGTTTCCTATTTATATTTATATTTTACTTCCTTAATTTAGCATTATGGACAGGGAATGACCTAATGTAAGACCTGGAAAAAAATATTTTGCCTTCAAATTCATACCGTGATCGTAGCATGCATGGACTTGACTCATATGACTGGGATTTCCATGAAAAAGATTGTGGGCAGAAAATGGGTGATCTCTGAGCATTTCTCTTCTGTTTCCTATTTATATTTCTATTTTACTTCCTCAATTTACCATTATGGACAGGGAAAGATCTAATCCAAGATCTGGAAAAAAATATTTTGCCTTCAAATTCATACCGTGATCGTAGCATGCATGGACTCGAATCATATGACTCGGATGTCCATGAAAAAGATTGTGGGCAGAAAATGGGTGATCTCTTTTCATTTCTCTTCTGTTTCCTATTTATATTTATATTTTACTTCCTTATTTTAGCATTGTGGACAGGGAAAGGCCTAATCTAAGATCTGCAAAAAAATATTTTCCCTTCAAATTCATACCGTGATCGTAGCATGCATGGACTCGACTCATATGACTGGGATTTCCATGAAAAAGATTGTGGGCAGAAAATGGGAGATCTCTGTGCATTTCTCTTCTGTTTCATATTTATATTTCTATTTACCTTCCTTAATTTAGCATTATGGACAGGGAAAGATCTAATCTAAAATCTGGAAAAAAATATTTGGCCTTCAAATTCATACCGTGATCCTAGCATGCATGGACTCGACTCATATGACTGGGATATCCATGAAAAAGATTGTGGGCAGAAAATGGGTGATATATTTGCATTTCTCTTCCGTTTCTTATTTATATTTATATTTTACTTCCTTAATTTAGCATTGTCGACAGGGAAAGACCTAATCTAAGATCTGCAAAAAAATATTTTGCCTTCAAATTCATACCGTGATCGTAGCATGCATGGACTCGACTCATATGACTGGGATTTCCATGAAAAAGATTGTGGGCAGAAAATGGGTGATCTCTGTGTCTTTCTCTTCTGTTTCCCATTTATATTTATATTTTACTTCCTTAATTTAGCATTATGGACAGGGAAAGACCTAATCTAAGATCTGCAAAAAAATATTTTGCCTTCAAATTCATACCGTGATCGTAGCATGCATGGACTCGACTCATATGCCTGGGATTTCCATGAAAAAGATTGTGGGTAGAAAATGGGTGATCTCTGTGCATTTCTCTTCTGTTTCCTATTTATATTTCTATTTTACTTCCTTAATTTAGCATTATGGACAGGGAAAGACATAATCTAAGTTCTGCAAAAAAATATTTTGCCTTCAAATTCATACCGTGATCGTAGCATGCATGGACTAGACTCATATGACTGGGATTTCCATGAAAAAGATTGTGGGCAGAAAATGGGTGATCTCTGTGCATTTCTCTTCTGTTTCCTATTTATATTTCTATTTTACTTCCTTAATTTAGCATTATGGACAGGGAAAGTCCTAATCTAAGATCTTCAAAAAAATATTTTGCCTTCAAATTCATACGGTGATCGTAGAGTGCATGGACTCGAATCATATGACTGGGATTTCCATGAAAAAGATTGTGGGCAGAAAATGGGTGATCTCTTTTCATTTCTCTTCTGTTTCCTATTTCTATTTCTATTTTACTTCCTTAATTTAGCATTGCGGACAGGGAAAGACCTAATCTAAGATCTGCAAAAAAATATTTTCCCTTCAAACTCATACCGTGATCGTAGCATGCATGGACTTGACTCATATGACTGGGATTTCCATGAAAAAGATTGTGGGCAGAAAATGGGTGATCTCTGTGCATTTCTCTTCGGTTTCATATTTATATTTCTATTTACCTTCCTTAATTTAGCATTTTGGACAGGGAAAGATCTAATCTAAAATCTGGAAAAAAATATTTTGCCTTCAAATTCATACCGTGATCCTAGCATGCATGGACTCGACTCATATGACTGGGATTTCCATGAAAAAGATTGTGGGCAGAAAATGGGTTATATCTTTGCATTTCTCTTCTGTTTCCTATTTATATTTATATTTAAATTCCTTAATTTAGCATTGTGAACAGGGAAAGACCTAATCTAAGATCTGCAAAAAAATATTTTGCCTTCAAATTCATACCGTGATCGTAGCATGCATGGACTCGACTCATATGACTGGGATTTCCATGAAAAAGATTGTGGGCAGAAAATGGGTGATCTCTGTGCATTTCTCTTTTGTTTCCTATTTATATTTATATTTACCTTCCTTAATTTAGCATTATTGACAGGGAAAGATCTAATCTAAAATATGGAAAAAAATATTTTGCCTTCAAATTCATACCGTGATCCTAGCATGCATGGACTCGACTCATATGACTGGGATTTCCATGAAAAAGATTGTGGGCACAAAATGGGTGATCACTGTACATTTCTCTTCAGTTTCCTATTTATATTTATATTTTACTTCCGCAATTTAGCATTATGGACAGGGAATGACCTAATGTAAGATCTGGAAAAAAATATTTTGCCTTCAAATTCATACCGTGATCCTAGCATGCATCGACTCGACTCATATGACTGGGATTTCCATGAAAAAGATTGTGGGCAGAAAATGGGTGATCACTGTACATTTCTCTTCTTTTTCCTATTTATATTTCTAATTTACCTCCTCAATTTAGCATTATTGACAGGGAAAGACCTAATCTAAAATCTGCACAAAAATATTTTGCCTTCAAATTCATAACCTGATTGTAGCATTCATGGACTCGACTCATATGACTGGGATTTCCATGAAAAAGATTGTGGGCAGAAAATGGGTGATCACTGTACATTTCTCTTCTGTTTCCTATTTATATTTATATTTTACTTCCTTCATTTAGCATTATGGACAGGGAAAGACCTAATCTAAGCTCTGCAAAAATATATTTTGCCTTCAAATTCATACCGTGATCCTAGCATGTATGGACTCGACACATATGACTGCGATTTCCATGAAAAAGATTTTGGGCAGAAAATGGGTGATCACTGTACATTCTCTTCTGTTTCCTATTTATATTTATATTTAACTTCCTTAATTTAGCATTGTGGACAGGGAAAGACCTAATCTAAGATATGCAAAAAAATATTTTAACTTCAAATTCATACCGTGATCGTAGGATGCATGGACTCGACTCATATGACTGGGATTTCCATGAAAAAGATTGTGGGCACAAAATGGGTGATCACTGTACATTTCTCTTCAGTTTCCTATTTATATTTATATTTTACTTCCGCAATTTAGCATTATGGACAGGGAAAGACCTAATCTAAAATGTGCAAAAAAATATTTTGCCTTCAAATTCATACCGTGATCGTAGCATGCATGGATTCGACACATATGACTGGCATTTCCATGTAAAAGATTGTGGGAAGAAAATGGGTGATCACTGTACATTTCTCTTCTGTTTCCTATTTATATTTATATTTAACTTCCTTAATTTAGCATTATGGGAAGGGAAACACCTAATCTAAATCTGCAAAAAAATATTTTGCCTTCAAATTCATAACGTGACCATACCATGCATGGACTCGAATCATATGACTGGGATTTCCATGAAAAAGATTGTGGGCAGAAAATGGGCGATCACTGTACATTTCTCTTCTGTTTCCTATTTACATTTCTATTTTACCTCCTCAATTTAGTATTATTGACAGGGAAAGACCTAATCTAAGATCTGCAAAAAAATATTTTGCCTTCAAATTCATACCCTGATTGTAGCATGCATGGACTCGACTCATATGACTGGGATTTCCATGAAAAAGATTGTGGGCAGAAAATGGGTGATCACTGTACATTTCTCTTCTGTTTCCTATTTATATTTATATTTTACTTCCTTCATTTAGCATTATGGACAGGGAAAGACCTAATCTAAGCTCTGCAAAAATATATTTTGCCTTCAAATTCATAGTGTGATCGTAGCATGTATGGACTCGACACATATGACTGCGATTTCCATGAAAAAGATTGTGGGCAGAAAATGGGTGATCACTGTACATTTCTCTTCTGTTTCCTATTTATATTTATATTTTACTTCCTCAATTTAGTATTATGGACAGGGAAAGACCTAATCTAAACTATGCACAAAAATATTTTTCCTTCAAATTCATACCATGATCGTAGAATGCATGGACTCGACTCATACGACTGGGATTTCCATGAAGAAGATTGTGGACAGAAAATGGGTGATCACTGTACATATCTCTTCTGTTTCCTATTTATATTTCTATTTTAGTCCTGAATTTAGCATTATGGACAGGGATAGACTTAATTTAAAGATCTGCAAAAAAATATTTTGCCTTAAACTTCATACGGTGATCGTTGCATGCATGGACTCGACTCATATGACTCGGATTTCCATGAAAAAGATTGTGGGCAGAAAATGTGTGATCACTGTGCATTTCTCTTCGGTTTCCTATTCATATTTATATTTTACTTCCTTCATTTAGCATTATGGACAGGGAAAGACCTAATCTAAGCTCTGCAAAAAAACATTTTGTCTTCAAATCCATACCGTGATGGTAGCATGCATGGACAGGACTCATATGACTGGGATTTCCATGAAAAAGATTGTGTGCAGAAAATGGGTGATCACTGTACATTTCTCTTCTGTTTCCTATTTATATTTATATTTTACTTCCTCAATTTAGGATTATGGACAGTGAAAGACCTAATCTAAGATCTGCAAAAAAATATTTTGTCTTCAAATTCATACCGTGATCGTAGCATGCATGGACTCAACTCATATGACTGGGATTTCCATGAAAAAGTTTGTGGGCAGAAAATGGGTGATCACTGTACATTTCTCTTCTGTTTCCTATTTATATTTCTATTTTACTTCCTTCATTTAGCATTATGGACAGGGAAAGATCTAATCTATGCTCGGCAAAAAAATATTTTTCCTTGAAATTCATACTGTGATCGTAGCATGTATGGACTCGACATATGACTGGGATTTCCATGAAAAAGATAGTGGGCCGAAAATGGGTGATCACTGTATATTTCTCTTCTGTTTCCTATTTATATTTCTAATTTACTTCCTCAATTTAGCATTATGGACAGGGAAAAACCTAATCTAAGATCTGCAAAAAAATATTTTGCCTTCAAATTCATACCGTGATCATAACATGCATGGACTCGACTCATATGACTGGGATTTCCATGAAAAAGATTGTGGGCAGAAAATGGGTGATCACTGAACATTTCTTTTCTGTTTCTCATTTATATTTCTAATTACTTCCTTCATTTAGCATTATGGACCGGGAAAGACCTAATCTAAGTTCTGCAAAAAAATATTTTCCCTTCAAATTGATACCGTGATCATAGCAGGTATGGAATTGACTCATATGACTGGGATTTACATGAAAAAGTTTGTGGGCAGAAAATGTGTGATCACTATACATTTTTTTTTATGTTTCCTATTTATATTTATATTATATCTCCTCAATTTATCATTATAGACAGGGAAAGACCTAATCTAAGATCTGCAAAAAAATATTTTGCCTTCAAATTCATACCGTGATCGTAGCATGTACGGACTCGACTCATATGACTGGCATTTCCATGAAAAAGATTGTGGGAAGAAAATTGGTGATCTCTGTACATTTCTCTTCTGTTTCCTATTTATATTTCTATTTTACTTACTTCATTTATCATTATGGACCGGGAAAGACCTAATCTAAGTTCTGCAAAAAAATATATTGCCTTCAAATTCATACCGTGATCGTAGCAGGTATGGACTTGAATCATATGACTTGGATTTCCATGAAAAAGATTGTGGGCAGAAAATGGGTGATCACTGTACATTTCTCTTCTGTTTCCTATTTATATTTATATTTTACTTCCTTAATTTTGCATTATGGACAGGGAAAGACCTAATCTAAGCTCTCCAAAAAAATATTTTGCCTTCAAATTCATACCGTGATCGTAGCATGCATGGACTCGACTCATATGACTGGGATTTCCATGAAAAATATTGTGGGCTGAAAATGGATGATCACTGTACATTTCTCTTCTCTTTCCTATTTATATTTCTATTTTACTTCCTCAATTTAACATTATGGACAGGGAAAGTCCAAATCTAAGATCTGCAAAAAAATATTTTGCCTTCAAATTCATGCCGTGATCGTAGCATGCATGGACTCGACTCATATGACTGGGATTACCATGAAAAAGATTGTGGGCAGAAAATGGGTGATCACTGTACATTTCTCTTCTGTTTCCTATTTATATTTATATTTTACCTCCTCAATTTAGCATTATGGACAGGGAAAGTCTTAATCTAAGCTCTGCACAAAAATATTTTGCCTTCAAATTCATACCGTGATCGTAGCATGCATGGACTCGACTCGACTCATATGACTGGGATTTCCATGAAAAAGATTGTGGGCAGAAAATGGGCGATCACTGTACATTACTCTTCTAATTCCTCTTCATATTTATATTTTACTTCCTCAATGTAGCATTATGAACTGGGAAAGACCTGACCTAAAATCTGCAAAAAAATATTTTGCCTTCAAATTCATACTGTGATCGTAGCATGCATGGACTCGAGTGATATGACTGGGATTTCCATGAAAAAGATTGTGGGCCAAAATGTGTGATCACTGTACATTTCTCTTCTGTTTCCTATTTATGTTTCTATTTTACTTCCTTAATTTAGCATTATGGAGAGGGAAAGACCTAATCTAAGCTCTGCAAACAAATATTTTGCCTTCAAATTCATACCGTGATCGTAGCATGCATGGGCTCGGCTGATATGACTGGGATTTCCATGAAAAAGATTGTGGGCAGAAAATGGGTGATCACTGTACATTTCTCTTCTGTTTCCCATTTATATTTATATTTTACTTCCACAATTTAGCATTATGGACAGGGAAAGACCTAATTTAAGCTCTGCAAAAAAATATTTTGCCTTCAAATTCATACCGTGATCGTAGCATGCATGGGCTCCGCTGATATGACTGGGATTTCCATGAAAAAGATTATGGGCAGAAAATGGGTGATCACTGTACATTTCTCTTCTGTTTCCTATTTATATTTATATTTTACTTCCTTAATTTAACATTATGGACAGGGAAAGACCTAATCTAAGATCTGCAAAAAATATTTTGCCATCAAATTCATACCGTGATCGTAGCATGCATGGACTCGACTAATATGACTGGGATTTCCATGAAAAAGATTGTGGGCAGAAAATGTGTGATCACTGTACATTTCTCTTCTGTTTCCTATTTATATTTATATTTTACTTACTTCATTTTGCATTATGGACAGGGAAAGACCTAATCTAAGCTCTCCAAAAAAATATTTTGCCTTCAAATTCATACCGTGATCGTAGCATGCATGGACTCGACTCATATGACTGGGATTTCCATGAAAAATATTGTGGGCTGAAAATGGATGATCACTGTACATTTCTCTTCTCTTTCCTATTTATATTTCTATTTTACTTCCTCAATTTAGCATTATGGACAGGGAAAGTCCAAATCTAAGATCTGCAAAAAAATATTTTGCCTTCAAATTCATGCCGTGATCGTAGCATGCATGGACTCGACTCATATGACTGGGATTACCATGAAAAAGATTGTGGGCAGAAAATGGGTGATCACTGTACATTTCTCTTCTGTTTCCTATTTATATTTATATTTTACCTCCTCAATTTAGCATTATGGACAGGGAAAGTCTTAATCTAAGCTCTGCACAAAAATATTTTGCCTTCAAATTCATACCGTGATCGTAGCATGCATGGACTCGACTCGACTCATATGACTGGGATTTCCATGAAAAAGATTGTGGGCAGAAAATGGGCGATCACTGTACATTACTCTTCTAATTCCTCTTCATATTTATATTTTACTTCCTCAATGTAGCATTATGAACTGGGAAAGACCTGACCTAAAATCTGCAAAAAAATATTTTGCCTTCAAATTCATACTGTGATCGTAGCATGCATGGACTCGAGTGATATGACTGGGATTTCCATGAAAAAGATTGTGGGCCAAAATGTGTGATCACTGTACATTTCTCTTCTGTTTCCTATTTATGTTTCTATTTTACTTCCTTAATTTAGCATTATGGAGAGGGAAAGACCTAATCTAAGCTCTGCAAACAAATATTTTGCCTTCAAATTCATACCGTGATCGTAGCATGCATGGGCTCGGCTGATATGACTGGGATTTCCATGAAAAAGATTGTGGGCAGAAAATGGGTGATCACTGTACATTTCTCTTCTGTTTCCTATTTATATTTATATTTTACTTCCTTAATTTAACATTATGGACAGGGAAAGACCTAATCTAAGATCTGCAAAAAATATTTTGCCATCAAATTGATACTGTGATCGTAGCATGCATGGACTCGACTCATATCACTGGGATTTCCATGAAAAAGATTGTGGGCAGAAAATGGGTGATCACTGTACATTTCTCTTCTGTTTCCTATTTATATTTATATTTTACTTCCTTCATTTAGCATTATGGACAGGGAAAGACCTGCTCTAAGACATGCATGAAATTATTTTGCCTTCAAATTTATACCGTGATCGTAGCATGCATGGACTCGACTCATATGACTGGGATTTCCATGAAAAAGATTGTGGGCAGAAAATGGGCGATCACTGTACATTACTCTTCTGTTTCCTCTTCATATTTATATTTTACTTCCTCAATGTAGCATTATGAACTGGGAAAGACCTGACCTAAAATCTGCAAAAAAATATTTTGCCTTCAAATTCATACTGTGATCGTAGGATGCATGGACTCGAGTGATATGACTGGGATTTCCATGAAAAAGATTGTGGGCAGAAAATGTGTGATCACTGTACATTTCTCTTCTGTTTCCTATTTATGTTTCTATTTTACTTCCTTAATTTAGCATTATGAACTGGGAAAGACCTAATCTAAGCTCTGCAAACAAATATTTTGCCTTCAAATTCATACCGTGATCGTAGCATGCATGGGCTCGGCTGATATGACTGGGATTTCCATGAAAAAGATTGTGGGCAGAAAATGGGTGATCACTGTACATTTCTCTTCTGTTTCCTATTTATATTTATATTTTACTTCCACAATTTAGCATTATGGACAGGGAAAGACCTAATTTAAGCTCTGCAAAAAAATATTTTGCCTTCAAATTCATACCGTGATCGTAGCATGCATGGGCTCCGCTGATATGACTGGGATTTCCATGAAAAAGATTGTGGGCAGAAAATGGGTGATCACTGTACATTTCTCTTCTGTTTCCTATTTATATTTATATTTTACTTCCTTAATTTAACATTATGGACAGGGAAAGACCTAATCTAAGATCTGCAAAAAATATTTTGCCATCAAATTCATACCGTGATCGTAGCATGCATGGACTCGACTAATATGACTGGGATTTCCATGAAAAAGATTGTGGGCAGAAAATGTGTGATCACTGTACATTTCTCTTCTGTTTCCTATTTACATTTATATTTTACTTCCTTCATTTAGCATTATGGAAAGGGAAAGACCTAATATAAGCTCTGCAAAAAAATATTTTGCCTTCAAATTCATACTGTGATCGTAGCATGCATGGACTCGATTCATATCACTGGGATTTCCATGAAAAAGATTCTGGGCCGAAAATGGGTGATCACTGTACATTTCTCTTCTGTTTCCTATTTATATTTCTATTTTACTTCTTCAATTTAGCATTATGGACAGGGAAAAACCTAATCTAAAATCTGCAAAAAAGTATTTGCCTTCAAATTCATACCGTGATCGTTGCGTGTATGGACTCGTCTCATATGACTGAGATTTCTATGAAAAAGATTGTGGGCCGAAAATGGGTGATCACTGTACATTTCTCTTCTGGTTCCTATTTATATTTTTATTTTACCACGTCAATTTAGCATTATGGACAGGGAAAGACCTAATCTAAAATCTGCTCAAAAATATTTTGCCTTCAAATTCATACCGTGATCGTAGCATGCATGGACTCGACTCATATGACTGGGATTTCCATGAAAAACATTGTGGGCCGAAAATGGGTGATCACTGTACATTTCTCTTCTGTTTCCTATTTATATTTCTATTTTACCTCCTCAATTTAGCATTATGGACAGGGAATGTCCTAATCTAAAATCTGCACAAATATATTTTGCCTTCAAATTCATACCGTGATCGTAGCATGCATGGACTCGACTCACATGATGGGGATTTCCATGATCCAGATTGTGGGCCGAAAATGGGTGATCAGTGTACATTTTTCCTCTGTTTCCTATTTATATTTATATTTTACCTCCTGAATTTAGCATTATGGACAGGGAAAGACCTAATCTGAGCTCTGCACAAAAATATTTTGCCTTCAAATTCATACCGTGATCGTAGCATGCATGGACTCGACTCATATGACTGGGATTTCCATGGAAAAGATTGTGGGCACAAAATGGAGGTTCGCTGTACATTTGTTTTCTGTTTCCTATTTATATTTATATTTAACTTCCTTAATTAAGCATTATGGACAGGGAAAGGCCTAATTTAAAATCTGCAGAAAAATATTTTGCCTTCAAATTCATACCGTGATCGTAGCATGCATGAATTGGCTCATATGACTGGGATTTCCATGAAAAAGATTGTGGGCAGAAAATGGGTGATCACTGTACATTTCTCTTCTGTTTCCTATTTATATTTCTAATTTACCTCCTCAATTTAGCATTATTGACAGGGAAAGACCTAATCTAAGATCAGCAAAAAAATATTTTGCCTTCAAATTCATACCGTGATCGTAACATGCATGGACTCGACTCATATGACTGGGATTTCCATGAAAAAGATTGTGGGCAGAAAATGGTTGATCACTGTACATTTCTCTTCTGTTTCTTATTTATATTTCTATTTTACTTCCTCAATTTAGCTTTATGGACTGGGAAAGACCTAATCTAAGTTCTGCAAAAAAAAATATTTTGCCTTCAAATTCATACCGTGATCGTAGCATGCATGGACTCGACTCATATGACTGGGATTTCCACGAAAAAGATTGTGGGCCGAAATTGGGTGATCACTGTACATTTCCCTTCTGTTTCTTATTTATATTTATATTTTACTTTCTCAATTTAGCATTATGGACAGGGAAAGACCTAATCTAAGATCTGCAAAAAAATATTTTGCCTTCAAATTCATAACGTGATCGTAGGATGCATGGACTAGACTCATATGACTGGTATTTCCATGAAAAAGATAGTGGGCAGAAAATGGGTGATCACTGTACATTTCTCTTCTGTTTACCATTTATATTTCTATTTTACCTCTTCAATTTAGCATTATGGCCAGGGAAAGACCTAATCTAAGCTCTGCACAAAAATATTTTGCCATCAAATTCATACCGTAATTGTAGCATGCATGGACTCGACTAATATGACTTGGATTTCCATGAGAAAGATTATGGGCAGAAAATGGGAGATCACTGTACATTTCTCTTCTGTTTCCTATTTATATTTGTATTTTACCTCCTCAATTTAGCATTATGGACAGGGAAAGACCTAATCTAAGTTCTGCAAAAAAATATTTTGCCTTCAAATTCATACCGTGATCGTAGCATGCATGGACTTGACTCATATGACTGGGATTTCCATGAAAAAGATTGTGCGCCGAAAATGGGTGATCACTGTATATTCCTCTTCCGTTTCCTATTCACATTTCTATTTTACCTCCTCAATTTTGCATTATGGACAGGGAAAGACCTAATCTAAGATCTGCAAAAAAATATTTTGCCTTCAAATTCATACCGTGATCGTAGCATGTATGGACTCGACTCATATGACTGGGATTTCCATGAAAAAGATTGTGGGCAGAAAATGGTTGATCACTGTACATTTCTCTTCTGTTTCTTATTTATATTTATATTTTACTTCCTCAATTTAGCTTTATGGACAGGGAAAGACCTAATCTAAGTTCTGCAAAAAAAAATATTTTGCCTTCAAATTCATACCGTGATCGTAGCATGCATGGACTCGACTCATATGACTGGGATTTCCATGAAAAAGATTGTGGGCAGAAAATGTGTGATCACTGTACATTTCTCTTCTGTTTCCTATTTATGTTTCTATTTTACTTCCTTAATTTAGCATTATGAACTGGGAAAGACCTAATCTAAGCTCTGCAAACAAATATTTTGCCTTCAAATTCATACCGTGATCGTAGCATGCATGGGCTCGGCTGATATGACTGGGATTTCCATGAAAAAGATTGTGGGCAGAAAATGGGTGATCACTGTACATTTCTCTTCTGTTTCCTATTTATATTTATATTTTACTTCCACAATTTAGCATTATGGACAGGGAAAGACCTAATTTAAGCTCTGCAAAAAAATATTTTGCCTTCAAATTCATACCGTGATCGTAGCATGCATGGGCTCCGCTGATATGACTGGGATTTCCATGAAAAAGATTGTGGGCAGAAAATGGGTGATCACTGTACATTTCTCTTCTGTTTCCTATTTATATTTATATTTTACTTCCTTAATTTAACATTATGGACAGGGAAAGACCTAATCTAAGATCTGCAAAAAATATTTTGCCATCAAATTCATACCGTGATCGTAGCATGCATGGACTCGACTAATATGACTGGGATTTCCATGAAAAAGATTGTGGGCAGAAAATGTGTGATCACTGTACATTTCTCTTCTGTTTCCTATTTACATTTATATTTTACTTCCTTCATTTAGCATTATGGAAAGGGAAAGACCTAATATAAGCTCTGCAAAAAAATATTTTGCCTTCAAATTCATACTGTGATCGTAGCATGCATGGACTCGATTCATATCACTGGGATTTCCATGAAAAAGATTCTGGGCCGAAAATGGGTGATCACTGTACATTTCTCTTCTGTTTCCTATTTATATTTCTATTTTACTTCTTCAATTTAGCATTATGGACAGGGAAAAACCTAATCTAAAATCTGCAAAAAAGTATTTGCCTTCAAATTCATACCGTGATCGTTGCGTGTATGGACTCGTCTCATATGACTGAGATTTCTATGAAAAAGATTGTGGGCCGAAAATGGGTGATCACTGTACATTTCTCTTCTGGTTCCTATTTATATTTTTATTTTACCACGTCAATTTAGCATTATGGACAGGGAAAGACCTAATCTAAAATCTGCTCAAAAATATTTTGCCTTCAAATTCATACCGTGATCGTAGCATGCATGGACTCGACTCATATGACTGGGATTTCCATGAAAAACATTGTGGGCCGAAAATGGGTGATCACTGTACATTTCTCTTCTGTTTCCTATTTATATTTCTATTTTACCTCCTCAATTTAGCATTATGGACAGGGAATGTCCTAATCTAAAATCTGCACAAATATATTTTGCCTTCAAATTCATACCGTGATCGTAGCATGCATGGACTCGACTCACATGATGGGGATTTCCATGATCCAGATTGTGGGCCGAAAATGGGTGATCAGTGTACATTTTTCCTCTGTTTCCTATTTATATTTATATTTTACCTCCTGAATTTAGCATTATGGACAGGGAAAGACCTAATCTGAGCTCTGCACAAAAATATTTTGCCTTCAAATTCATACCGTGATCGTAGCATGCATGGACTCGACTCATATGACTGGGATTTCCATGGAAAAGATTGTGGGCGCAAAATGGAGGTTCGCTGTACATTTGTTTTCTGTTTCCTATTTATATTTATATTTAACTTCCTTAATTAAGCATTATGGACAGGGAAAGGCCTAATTTAAAATCTGCAGAAAAATATTTTGCCTTCAAATTCATACCGTGATCGTAGCATGCATGAATTGGCTCATATGACTGGGATTTCCATGAAAAAGATTGTGGGCAGAAAATGGGTGATCACTGTACATTTCTCTTCTGTTTCCTATTTATATTTCTAATTTACCTCCTCAATTTAGCATTATTGACAGGGAAAGACCTAATCTAAGATCAGCAAAAAAATATTTTGCCTTCAAATTCATACCGTGATCGTAACATGCATGGACTCGACTCATATGACTGGGATTTCCATGAAAAAGATTGTGGGCAGAAAATGGTTGATCACTGTACATTTCTCTTCTGTTTCTTATTTATATTTCTATTTTACTTCCTCAATTTAGCTTTATGGACTGGGAAAGACCTAATCTAAGTTCTGCAAAAAAAAATATTTTGCCTTCAAATTCATACCGTGATCGTAGCATGCATGGACTCGACTCATATGACTGGGATTTCCACGGAAAAGATTGTGGGCCGAAATTGGGTGATCACTGTACATTTCCCTTCTGTTTCTTATTTATATTTATATTTTACTTTCTCAATTTAGCATTATGGACAGGGAAAGACCTAATCTAAGATCTGCAAAAAAATATTTTGCCTTCAAATTCATAACGTGATCGTAGGATGCATGGACTAGACTCATATGACTGGTATTTCCATGAAAAAGATAGTGGGCAGAAAATGGGTGATCACTGTACATTTCTCTTCTGTTTACCATTTATATTTCTATTTTACCTCTTCAATTTAGCATTATGGCCAGGGAAAGACCTAATCTAAGCTCTGCACAAAAATATTTTGCCATCAAATTCATACCGTAATTGTAGCATGCATGGACTCGACTAATATGACTTGGATTTCCATGAGAAAGATTATGGGCAGAAAATGGGAGATCACTGTACATTTCTCTTCTGTTTCCTATTTATATTTGTATTTTACCTCCTCAATTTAGCATTATGGACAGGGAAAGACCTAATCTAAGTTCTGCAAAAAAATATTTTGCCTTCAAATTAATACCGTGATCGTAGCATGTATGGACTCGACTCATATGACTGGGATTTCCATGAAAAAGATTGTGGGCAGAAAATGGGTGATCACTGTACATTTCTCTCCCGTTTCCTATTTATATTTATATTTTACTTCCTTCATTTAGCATTATGGACAGGGAAAGGCCTAATCTAAGATCTGCACAAAAATATTTTGCCTTCAAATTCATACCGTGATCGTAGCATGCATGGACTTGACTCATATGACTGGGATTTCCATGAAAAAGATTGTGCGCCGAAAATGGGTGATCACTGTATATTCCTCTTCCGTTTCCTATTCACATTTCTATTTTACCTCCTCAATTTTGCATTATGGACAGGGAAAGACCTAATCTAAGATCTGCAAAAAAATATTTTGCCTTCAAATTCATACCGTGATCGTAGCATGTATGGACTCGACTCATATGACTGGGATTTCCATGAAAAAGATTGTGGGCAGAAAATGGTTGATCACTGTACATTTCTCTTCTGTTTCTTATTTATATTTATATTTTACTTCCTCAATTTAGCTTTATGGACAGGGAAAGACCTAATCTAAGTTCTGCAAAAAAAAATATTTTGCCTTCAAATTCATACCGTGATCGTAGCATGCATGGACTCGACTCATATGACTGGGATTTCCACGAAAAAGATTGTGGGCCGAAATTGGGTGATCACTGTACATTTCCCTTCTGTTTCTTATTTATATTTATATTTTACTTCCTCAATTTATCATTATGGACAGGGAAAGACCTAATCTAAGATTTGCAAAAAAATATTTTGCCTTCAAATTCATACCGTGATCGTAGCATGCATGCACTTGACTCATATGACTGGGATTTCCATGAAAAAGATTGTGTGCCGAAAATGGGTGATCACTGTATATTTCTCTTCCGTTTCCTATTCACATTTCTATTTTACCTCCTCGATTTTGCATTATGGACAGGGAAAGACCTAATCTAAGATCTGCACAAAAATATTTTGCCTTCAAATTCATACCGTGATCGTAGCATGCATGGACTCGACTCATATGACTGTGATTTCCATGAAAAAGATTGTGGGCAGCAAATGGCTGATCACTGTACATTTCTCTTCTGTTTCCTATTTATATTTATATTTTACTTCCTCAATTTAGCATTATGGACAGGGAAAGACCTAATCTAAGTTCTGCAAAAAAATATTTTGCCTTCAAATTCATACCGTGATCGTAGTATGCATGGACTCGACTCATATGACTGGGATTTCCAGGGAAAAGATTGTGGGCACAAAATGGAGGTTCGCTGTACATTTGTTTTCTGTTTCCTATTTATATTTATATTTAACTTCCTTAATTAAGCATTATGGACAGGGAAAGACCTAATCTAAGATCTGCACAAAAATATTTTGCCTTCAAATTCATACCGTGATCGTAGCATGCATGAATTGGCTCATATGACTGGGATTTCCATGAAAAAGATTGTGGGCAGAAAATGGGTGATCACTGTACATTTCTCTTCTGTTTCCTATTTTTATTTCTATTTTACTTCCTCAATTTAGCATGATGGCCAGGGAAAGATCTAATCTAAAATCTGCACAAAAATATTTTGCCTTCAAATTCATACCGTGATTGTAGCATGCATGGACTCGACTCATATGACTGGGATTTCCATGAAAAAGATTGTGGGCAGAAAATTGGTGATCACTGTACATTTCTTTTCTGTTTCCTATTTATATTTCTAATTTACCTCCTCAATTTAGCATTATTGACAGGGAAAGACCTAATCTAAGATCAGCAAAAAAATATTTTGCCTTCAAATTCATACCGTGATCGTAGCATGCATGGACTCGACTCATATGACTGGGATTTCCATGAAAAAGATTGTGTGCCGAAAATGGGTGATCACTGTATATTTCTCTTCCGTTTCCTATTCACATTTCTATTTTACCTCCTCGATTTTGCATTATGGACAGGGAAAGACCTAATCTAAGATCTGCACAAAAATATTTTGCCTTCAAATTCATACCGTGATCGTAGCATGCATGGACTCGACTCATATGACTGTGATTTCCATGAAAAAGATTGTGGGCAGCAAATGGCTGATCACTGTACATTTCTCTTCTGTTTCCTATTTATATTTATATTTTACTTCCTCAATTTAGCATTATGGACAGGGAAAGACCTAATCTAAGTTCTGCAAAAAAATATTTTGCCTTCAAATTCATACCGTGATCGTAGTATGCATGGACTCGACTCATATGACTGGGATTTCCAGGGAAAAGATTGTGGGCACAAAATGGAGGTTCGCTGTACATTTGTTTTCTGTTTCCTATTTATATTTATATTTAACTTCCTTAATTAAGCATTATGGACAGGGAAAGACCTAATCTAAGATCTGCACAAAAATATTTTGCCTTCAAATTCATACCGTGATCGTAGCATGCATGAATTGGCTCATATGACTGGGATTTCCATGAAAAAGATTGTGGGCAGAAAATGGGTGATCACTGTACATTTCTCTTCTGTTTCCTATTTTTATTTCTATTTTACTTCCTCAATTTAGCATTATGGCCAGGGAAAGATCTAATCTAAAATCTGCACAAAAATATTTTGCCTTCAAATTCATACCGTGATTGTAGCATGCATGGACTCGACTCATATGACTGGGATTTCCATGAAAAAGATTGTGGGCAGAAAATTGGTGATCACTGTACATTTCTTTTCTGTTTCCTATTTATATTTCTAATTTACCTCCTCAATTTAGCATTATTGACAGGGAAAGACCTAATCTAAGATCAGCAAAAAAATATTTTGCCTTCAAATTCATACCGTGATCGTAGCATGCATGGACTCGACTCATATGACTGGGATTTCCATGAAAAAGATTGTGGGCCGAAAATGGGTGATCACTGTACATTTCTCTTGTTTTCTATTTATATTTCTTTTTTACCTCCTCAATTTAGCATTATGGACAGGGAAAGACCTAATCTAAGATCTGCAAAAAAATATTTTGCCTTCAAATTCATACCGTGATCGTAGCATGTATGGATTCGACTCATATGACTGGGAATTCCATGAAAAAGATTGTGCGCCGAAAATGGGTGATCACTGTATATTTCTCTTCCGTTTCCTATTCACATTTCTATTTTACCTCCTCAATTTTGCATTATGGACAGGGAAAGACCTAATCTAAGATCTGCACAAAAATATTTTGCCTTCAAATTCATACCGTGATCGTAGCATGCATGGACTTGACTCATATGACTGGGATTTCCATGAAAAAGATTGTGCGCCGAAAATGGGTGATCACTGTATATTTCTCTTCCGTTTCCTATTCACATTTCTATTTTACCTCCTCAATTTTGCATTATGGACAGGGAAAGACCTAATCTAAGATCTGCAAAAAAATATTTTGCCTTCAAATTCATACCGTGATCGTAGCATGCATGGACTAGACTCATATGACTGGTATTTCCATGAAAAAGATAGTGGGCAGAAAATGGGTGATCACTGTACATTTCTCTTCTGTTTACCATTTATATTTATATTTTACGTCTTCAATTTAGCATTATGGCCAGGGAAAGACCTAATCTAAGCTCTGCACAAAAATATTTTGCCATCAAATTCATACCGTGATCGTAGCATGCATGGACTCGACTAATATGACTTGGATTTCCATGAGAAAGATTATGGGCAGAAAATGGGAGATCACTGTACATTTCTCTTCTGTTTCCTATTTATATTTGTATTTTACCTCCTCAATTTAGCATTATGGACAGGGAAAGAGCTAATCTAATATCTGCACAAAAATATTTTGCCTTCAAATTCATACCGTGATCGTAGCATGCATGGATTCGACTCATATTACTGGGAATTCCATGAAAAAGATTGTGGGCAGAAAATGGGTGATCACGGTACATTTCTCTCCCGTTTCCTATTTATATTTCTATTTTACTTCCTTCATTTAGCATTATGGACAGGGAAAGACCTAACCTAAGATCTGCACAAAAATATTTTGCCTTCAAATTCATACCGTGATCGTAGCATGCATGGACTTGACTCATATGACTGGGATTTCCATGAAAAAGATTGTGCGCCGAAAATGGGTGATCACTGTATATTTCTCTTCCGTTTCCTATTCACATTTCTATTTTACCTCCTCAATTTTGCATTATGGACAGGGAAAGACCTAATCTAAGATCTGCACAAAAATATTTTGCCTTCAAATTCATACCGTGATCGTAGCATGCATGGACTCGACTCATATGACTGGGATTTCCATGAAAAAGATAGTGGGCCGAAAATGGGTGATCACTGTACATTTCTCTTCTGTTTCCTATTTATATTTATATTTTACTTCCTCAATTTAGCATTATGGACAGGGAAAAACCTAATCTAAGTTCTGCAAAAAAATATTTTGCCTTCAAATTCATACCGTGATCGTAGTATGCATGGAGTCGACTCATATGACTGGGATTTCAAGGGAAAAGATTGTGGGCACAAAATGGAGGTTCGCTGTACATTTGTTTTCTGTTTCCTATTTATATTTATATTTAACTTCCTTAATTAAGCATTATGGACAGGGAAAGACCTAATCTAAAATCTGCAGAAAAATATTTTGCCTTCAAATTCATACCGTGATCGTAGCATGCATGAATTGGCTCATATGACTGGGATTTCCATGAAAAAGATTGTGGGCAGAAAATGGGTGATCACTGTACATTTCTCTTCTGTTTCCTATTTTTATTTCTATTTTACTTCCTCAATTTGGCATTATGGCCAGGGAAAGATCTAATCTAAAATCTGCACAAAAATATTTTCCCTTCAAATTCATACCGTGATTGTAGCATGCATGGACTCGACTCATACGACTGGGATTTCCATGAAAAAGATTGTGGGCAGAAAATTGGTGATCACTGTACATTTCTCTTCTGTTTCCTATTTATATTTCTAATTTACCTCCTCAATTTAGCATTATTGACAGGGAAAGACCTAATCTAAGATCAGCAAAAAAATTTTTTGCCTTCAAATTCATACCGTGATCGTAGCATGCATGGACTAGACTCATATGACTGGTATTTCCATGAAAAAGATAGTGGGCAGAAAATGGGTGATCACTGTACATTTCTCTTCTGTTTACCATTTATATTTATATTTTACGTCTTCAATTTAGCATTATGGCCAGGGAAAGACCTAATCTAAGCTCTGCACAAAAATATTTTGCCATCAAATTCATACCGTGATCGTAGCATGCATGGACTCGACTAATATGACTTGGATTTCCATGAGAAAGATTATGGGCAGAAAATGGGAGATCACTGTACATTTCTCTTCTGTTTCCTATTTATATTTGTATTTTACCTCCTCAATTTAGCATTATGGACAGGGAAAGAGCTAATCTAATATCTGCACAAAAATATTTTGCCTTCAAATTCATACCGTGATCGTAGCATGCATGGATTCGACTCATATTACTGGGAATTCCATGAAAAAGATTGTGGGCAGAAAATGGGTGATCACGGTACATTTCTCTCCCGTTTCCTATTTATATTTCTATTTTACTTCCTTCATTTAGCATTATGGACAGGGAAAGACCTAACCTAAGATCTGCACAAAAATATTTTGCCTTCAAATTCATACCGTGATCGTAGCATGCATGGACTTGACTCATATGACTGGGATTTCCATGAAAAAGATTGTGCGCCGAAAATGGGTGATCACTGTATATTTCTCTTCCGTTTCCTATTCACATTTCTATTTTACCTCCTCAATTTTGCATTATGGACAGGGAAAGACCTAATCTAAGATCTGCACAAAAATATTTTGCCTTCAAATTCATACCGTGATCGTAGCATGCATGGACTCGACTCATATGACTGGGATTTCCATGAAAAAGATAGTGGGCCGAAAATGGGTGATCACTGTACATTTCTCTTCTGTTTCCTATTTATATTTATATTTTACCTCCTCAATTTAGCATTATGGATAGGGAAAGACCTAATCTAAGATCTGCAAAAAAATATTTTTCCTTCAAATTCATACCGTGATCGTAGCATGCATGGACTCGACTCATATGACTGTGATTTCCATGAAAAAGATTGTGGGCAGCAAATGGCTGATCACTGTACATTTCTCTTCTGTTTCCTATTTATATTTATATTTTACTTCCTCAATTTAGCATTATGGACAGGGAAAAACCTAATCTAAGTTCTGCAAAAAAATATTTTGCCTTCAAATTCATACCGTGATCGTAGTATGCATGGACTCGACTCATATGACTGGGATTTCAAGGGAAAAGATTGTGGGCACAAAATGGAGGTTCGCTGTACATTTGTTTTCTGTTTCCTATTTATATTTATATTTAACTTCCTTAATTAAGCATTATGGACAGGGAAAGACCTAATCTAAAATCTGCAGAAAAATATTTTGCCTTCAAATTCATACCGTGATCGTAGCATGCATGAATTGGCTCATATGACTGGGATTTCCATGAAAAAGATTGTGGGCAGAAAATGGGTGATCACTGTACATTTCTCTTCTGTTTCCTATTTTTATTTCTATTTTACTTCCTCAATTTGGCATTATGGCCAGGGAAAGATCTAATCTAAAATCTGCACAAAAATATTTTCCCTTCAAATTCATACCGTGATTGTAGCATGCATGGACTCGACTCATACGACTGGGATTTCCATGAAAAAGATTGTGGGCAGAAAATTGGTGATCACTGTACATTTCTCTTCTGTTTCCTATTTATATTTCTAATTTACCTCCTCAATTTAGCATTATTGACAGGGAAAGACCTAATCTAAGATCAGCAAAAAAATATTTTGCCTTCAAATTCATACCGTGATCGTAGCATGCATGGACTCGACTCATATGACTGGGATTTCCATGAAAAAGATTGTGGGCCGAAAATGGGTGATCACTGTACATTTCTCTTGTTTTCTATTTATATTTCTTTTTTACCTCCTCAATTTAGCATTATGGACAGGGAAAGACCTAATCTAAGATCTGCAAAAAAATATTTTGCCTTCAAATTCATACCGTGATCGTAGCATGTATGGACTCGACTCATATGACTGGGATTTCCATGAAAAAGATTGTGGGCAGAAAATGGGTGATCACTGTACATTTCTCTTCTGTTTCTTATTTATATTTATATTTTACTTCCTCAATTTAGCTTTATGGACAGGGAAAGACCTAATCTAAGTTCTGCAAAAAAAAATATTTTGCCTTCAAATTCATACCGTGATCGTAGCATGCATGGACTCGACTCATATGACTGGGATTTCCACGAAAAAGGTTGTGGGCCGAAATTGGGTGATCACTGTACATTTCCCTTCTGTTTCTTATTTATATTTATATTTTACTTCCTCAATTTAGCATTATGGACAGGGAAAGACCTAATCTAAGATCTGCAAAAAAATATTTTGCCTTCAAATTCATACCGTGATCGTAGCATGCATGGACTAGACTCATATGACTGGTATTTCCATGAAAAAGATAGTGGGCAGAAAATGGGTGATCACTGTACATTTCTCTTCTGTATCCTATTTATATTTATATTTTACCTCCTCAATTTAGCATTATGGACAGGGAAAGACCTAATCTAAGATCTGCAAAAAAATGTTTTGCCTTCAAATTCATACCGTGATCGTAGCATGCATGGACTCGACTCATATGACTGGGAATTCCATGAAAAAGATTGTGGGCAGAAAATGGCTGATCACCGTACATTTCTCTTCTGTTTCCTATTACGATTTCTATTTTACTTCCGTAATTTAGAATTATGGACAGGGAAAGACCTAATCTAAGATCTGCAAAAAAATATTTTGCCTTCAAATTCATACCGTGATCGTAGCATGCATGGACTCGACTCATATGACTGGGATTTCCACGAAAAACATTGTGGGCAGAAAATGGCTGCTCACTGTACATTTCTCTTCTGTTTCCTATTCATATTTATATTTTACTACCTCAATTTAGCATTATGGAAAGGGAAAGACCTAATCTAAGACCTGCATGAAATTATTTTGCCTTCAAATTCATACCGTGATCGTAGCATGCATGGACTCGACTGATATGACAGGGATTTCCATGAAAAAGATTGTGGGCAGAAAATGGGTGATCACTGTTCATTTCTCTTCCGTTTCCTATTTATATTTATACTTTTACCTTCTCAATTTAGCATTATGGACAGGGAAAGACCTAATCTAAGATCTGCAAAAAAATATTTTGCCTTCAAATTCATACCGTGATCGTAGCATGCATGGACTCGACTGATATGACAGGGATTTCCATGAAAAAGATTGTGGGCAGAAAATGGGTGATCACTGTACATTTCTCTTCTGTTTCCTATTTATATTTCTATTTTACCTTCTCAATTTAGCATTATGGACAGGGAAAGTCCTAATCTAAGATCTGCAAAAAAATATTTTGCCTTCAAATTCATACCGTGATCGTAGCATGCATGGACTCGAATCATATGACTGGGATTTCCATGAAAAAGATTGTCGGCAGAAAATGGTTGATCATTGTACATTTCTCTTCTGTTTCCTTTTTATATTTATATTTTACTTCCTTCATTTAGCATTATGGACAGGGAAAGACCTAATCTAAGATCTGCAAAAAAATATTTTCCTTCAAATTCATACCGTGATCGTAGCATGCATGGACTCGACTCATATGACTGGGATTTCCATGAAAAAGATTGTGGGCAGAAAATGGGGGATCACTGTACATTTCTCTTCTGTTTCCTATTTATATTTATATTTTACTTCCTTCATTTAGCATTATGGACAGGGAAAGACCTAATCTAAGCTCTGCAAAAAAAATTTTGCCTTCAAATTCATACCGTGATCGTAGCATGCATGGACTCGACTCATATGAATGGGATTTCCATGAAAAAGATTGTGGGCAGAAAATTGGTGATCACTGTACATTTCTCTTCTGTTTCCTATTTATATTTATATTTTACTTCCTTCATTTAGCATTATGGACAGGGAAAGACCTAATCTAAGATCTGCAAAAAAATATTTTGCCTTCAAAATCATACCGTGATCGTAGCATGCATGGACTCGACTCATATGACTGGGATTTCCATGAAAAAGATTGTGGGCAGAAAATGGGGGATCACTGTACATTTCTCTTCTGTTTCCTATTTATATTTATATTTTACTTCCTTCATTTAGCATTATGGACAGGGAAAGACCTAATCTAAGCTCTGCAAAAAAATATTTTGCCTTCAAATTCATACCGTGATCGTACCATGCATGGACTCGACTCATATGAATGGGATTTCCATGAAAAAGATTGTGGGCAGAAAATTGGTGATCACTGTACATTTCTCTTCTGTTTCCTATTTATATTTATATTTTACTTCCTTCATTTAGCATTATGGACAGGGAAAGACCTAATCTAAGATCTGCAAAAAAATATTTTGCCTTCAAATTCATACCGTGATCGTAGCATGCATGGACTCGACTCATATGACTGGGATTTCCATGAAAAAGATTGTGGGCCGAAAATGGGTGATCACTGTACATTTCTCTTGTTTTCTATTTATATTTCTTTTTTACCTCCTCAATTTAGCATTATGGACAGGGAAAGACCTAATCTAAGATCTGCAAAAAAATATTTTGCCTTCAAATTCATACCGTGATCGTAGCATGTATGGACTCGACTCATATGACTGGGATTTCCATGAAAAAGATTGTGGGCAGAAAATGGGTGATCACTGTACATTTCTCTTCTGTTTCTTATTTATATTTATATTTTACTTCCTCAATTTAGCTTTATGGACAGGGAAAGACCTAATCTAAGTTCTGCAAAAAAAAATATTTTGCCTTCAAATTCATACCGTGATCGTAGCATGCATGGACTCGACTCATATGACTGGGATTTCCACGAAAAAGGTTGTGGGCCGAAATTGGGTGATCACTGTACATTTCCCTTCTGTTTCTTATTTATATTTATATTTTACTTCCTCAATTTAGCATTATGGACAGGGAAAGACCTAATCTAAGATCTGCAAAAAAATATTTTGCCTTCAAATTCATACCGTGATCGTAGCATGCATGGACTAGACTCATATGACTGGTATTTCCATGAAAAAGATAGTGGGCAGAAAATGGGTGATCACTGTACATTTCTCTTCTGTATCCTATTTATATTTATATTTTACCTCCTCAATTTAGCATTATGGACAGGGAAAGACCTAATCTAAGATCTGCAAAAAAATATTTTGCCTTCAAATTCATACCGTGATCGTAGCATGCATGGACTCGACTCATATGACTGGGAATTCCATGAAAAAGATTGTGGGCAGAAAATGGCTGATCACCGTACATTTCTCTTCTGTTTCCTATTACGATTTCTATTTTACTTCCGTAATTTAGCATTATGGACAGGGAAAGACCTAATCTAAGATCTGCAAAAAAATATTTTGCCTTCAAATTCATACCGTGATCGTAGCATGCATGGACTCGACTCATATGACTGGGATTTCCACGAAAAACATTGTGGGCAGAAAATGGCTGCTCACTGTACATTTCTCTTCTGTTTCCTATTCATATTTATATTTTACTACCTCAATTTAGCATTATGGAAAGGGAAAGACCTAATCTAAGACCTGCATGAAATTATTTTGCCTTCAAATTCATACCGTGATCGTAGCATGCATGGACTCGACTGATATGACAGGGATTTCCATGAAAAAGATTGTGGGCAGAAAATGGGTGATCACTGTTCATTTCTCTTCTGTTTCCTATTTATATTTATACTTTTACCTTCTCAATTTAGCATTATGGACAGGGAAAGACCTAATCTAAGATCTGCAAAAAAATATTTTGCCTTCAAATTCATACCGTGATCGTAGCATGCATGGACTCGACTGATATGACAGGGATTTCCATGAAAAAGATTGTGGGCAGAAAATGGGTGATCACTGTACATTTCTCTTCTGTTTCCTATTTATATTTCTATTTTACCTTCTCAATTTAGCATTATGGACAGGGAAAGTCCTAATCTAAGATCTGCAAAAAAATATTTTGCCTTCAAGTTCATACCGTGATCGTAGCATGCATGGACTCGAATCATATGACTGGGATTTCCATGAAAAAGATTGTCGGCAGAAAATGGTTGATCATTGTACATTTCTCTTCTGTTTCCTTTTTATATTTATATTTTACTTCCTTCATTTAGCATTATGGACAGGGAAAGACCTAATCTAAGATCTGCAAAAAAATATTTTCCTTCAAATTCATACCGTGATCGTAGCATGCATGGACTCGACTCATATGACTGGGATTTCCATGAAAAAGATTGTGGGCAGAAAATGGGGGATCACTGTACATTTCTCTTCTGTTTCCTATTTATATTTATATTTTACTTCCTTCATTTAGCATTATGGACAGGGAAAGACCTAATCTAAGCTCTGCAAAAAAATATTTTGCCTTCAAATTCATACCGTGATCGTAGCATGCATGGACTCGACTCATATGAATGGGATTTCCATGAAAAAGATTGTGGGCAGAAAATTGGTGATCACTGTACATTTCTCTTCTGTTTCCTATTTATATTTATATTTTACTTCCTTCATTTAGCATTATGGACAGGGAAAGACCTAATCTAAGATCTGCAAAAAAATATTTTGCCTTCAAAATCATACCGTGATCGTAGCATGCATGGACTCGACTCATATGACTGGGATTTCCATGAAAAAGATTGTGGGCAGAAAATGGGGGATCACTGTACATTTCTCTTCTGTTTCCTATTTATATTTATATTTTACTTCCTTCATTATGGACAGGGAAAGACCTAATCTAAGATCTGCAAAAAAATATTTTGCCTTCAAATTCATACCGTGATCGTAGCATGCATGGACTCGACTCATATGAATGGGATTTCCATGAAAATGATTGTGGGCAGAAAATTGGTGATCACTGTACATTTCTCTTCTGTTTCCTATTTATATTTATATTTTACTTCCTTCATTTAGCATTATAGACAGGGAAAGACCTAATCTAAGCTCTGCAAAAAAATATTTTGCCTTCAAATTCATACCGTGATCGTAGCATGCATGGACTCGACTCATATGAATGAGATTTCCATGAAAAAGATTGTGGGCAGAAAATGGGTGATCACTGTACATTTCTCTTCTGTTTTCTATTTATATTTATATTTTACTTCCTTAATTTAGCATTATGGACAGGGAAAGACTTAATCTAAAATCTGCACAAAAATATTTTGCTTTCAAATTCATACCGTGATCGTAGCATGCATGGACTCGATTCATATGACTGGGATTTCCATGAAAAAGATTGTGGGCCGAAAATGGGTGATCACTGTACATTTCTCTTCACTTTCCTATTTATATTTCTATTTTACCTCCTCAATTTAGCATTATGGACACGGAAAGACCTAATCTAAGCTCTGCACAAAAATATTTTGCCTTCAAATTCATACCGTGATCGTAGCATGCATGGACTCAACTCATATGACTGGGATTTCCATGAAAAAGATAGTGGGCCGAAAATGGGTGATCACTGTACATTTCTCTTCTGTTTCCTATTTATATTTATATTTTACCTCCTCAATTTAGCATTATGGACAGGGAAAGACCTAATCTAAAATATGCACAAAAATATTTTGCTTTCAATTTTATCCGTGATCGTAGCATGCATGGACTGGTCTCATATGACTGGGATATCCATGAAAAAGATTGTGGGCCGAAAATGGGTGATCACTGTACATTTCTCTTCTGTTTCCTATTTATATTTATATTTTACCTCCTAAATTTAGCATTATGGACAGGGAAAGACCTAATCTAAAATCTGCACAAAGATATTTTCCTTTCAAATTCATACCGTGATCGTAGCATGCATGGACTCGACTCATATGACTGGGATTTCCATGAAAAATATTGTAGGCAGAAAATGGGTGATCACTGTACATTTCTCTTCTGTTTCCTATTTATATTTATATTTTACTTCTTTAATTTAGCATTATGGACAGGGAAAGACCTAATCTAAGATCTGCAAAAAAATATTTTGCCTTCAAAATCATACCGTGATCGTAGCATGCATGGACTCGACTCATATGACTGGGATTTCCATGAAAAAGATTGTGGGCAGAAAATGGTTGATCATTGAACATTTCTCTTCTGTTTCCTTTTTATATTTATATTTTACTTCCTTCATTTAGCATTATGGACAGGGAAAGACCTAATCTAAGCTCTGCAAAAAAATATTTTGCCTTCAAATTCATACCGTGATCGTAGCATGCATGGACTCGACTCATATGACTGGGATTTCCATGAAAAAGTTTGTGGGCACAAAATGGGTGATCAATGAACATTTTTCTTCTGTTTCCTATTATTATTTCTATTTTACTTCCTTAATTTAGCCTTATGGACAGGGAAAGACCTAATCTAAGCTCTGCAAAAAAATATTTTGCCTTCAAATTCATACCGTGATCGTAGCATGCATGGACTCGACTCATATGACTGGGATTTCCATGAAAAAGATTGTGGGCAGAAAATGGGGGATCACTGTACATTTCTCTTCTGTTTCCTATTTATATTTATATTTTACTTCCTTCATTTAGCATTATGGACAGGGAAAGACCTCATCTAAGCTCTGCAAAAAAATATTTTGCCTTCAAATTCATACCGTGATCGTAGCATGCATGGACTCGACTCATATGAATGGGATTTCCATGAAAAAGATTGTGGGCAGAAAATTGGTGATCACTGTACATTTCTCTTCTGTTTCCTATTTATATTTATATTTTACTTCCTTCATTTAGCATTATGGACAGGGAAAGACCTAATCTAAGCTCTGCAAAAAAATATTTTGCCTTCAAATTCATACCGTGATCGTAGCATGCATGGACTCGACTCATATGAATGGGATTTCCATGAAAAAGATTGTGGGCAGAAAATGGGTGATCACTGTACATTTCTCTTCTGTTTCCTATTTATATTTATATTTTACTTCCTTCATTTAGCATTATGGACAGGGAAATACCTAATCTAAGCTCTGCAAAAAAATATTTTGCCTTCAAATTCATACCGTGATCGTAGCATGCATGGACTCGACTCATATGAATGGGATTTCCATGAAAAAGATTGTGGGCAGAAAATGGGTGATCACTGTACATTTCTCTTCTGTTTTCTATTTATATTTATATTTTACTTCCTTAATTTAGCATTATGGACAGGGAAAGACTTAATCTAAAATCTGCACAAAAATATTTTGCTTTCAAATTCATACCGTGATCGTAGCATGCATGGACTCGATTCATATGACTGGGATTTCCATGAAAAAGATTGTGGGCCGAAAATGGGTGATCACTGTACATTTCTCTTCACTTTCCTATTTATATTTATATTTTACCTCCTCAATTTAGCATTATGGACACGGAAAGACCTAATCTAAGCTCTGCACAAAAATATTTTGCCTTCAAATTCATACCGTGATCGTAGCATGCATGGACTCAACTCATATGACTGGGATTTCCATGAAAAAGATAGTGGGCCGAAAATGGGTGATCACTGTACATTTCTCTTCTGTTTCCTATTTATATTTATATTTTACCTCCTCAATTTAGCATTATGGACAGGGAAAGACCTAATCTAAAATATGCACAAAAATATTTTGCTTTCAATTTTATCCGTGATCGTAGCATGCATGGACTGGACTCATATGACTGGGATTTCCATGAAAAAGATTGTGGGCCGAAAATAGGTGATCACTGTACATTTCTCTTCCGTTTCCTATTTATGTTTATATTTTACCTCCTAAATTTAGCATTATGGACAGGGAAAGACCTAATCTAAAATCTGCACAAAGATATTTTCCTTTCAAATTCATACCGTGATTGTAGCATGCATGGACTCGACTCATATGACTGGGATTTCCATGAAAAATATTGTAGGCAGAAAATGGGTGATCACTGTACATTTCTCTTCTGTTTCCTATTTATATTTATATTTTACTTCTTTAATTTAGCATTATGGACAGGGAAAGACCTAATCTAAGATCTGCAAAAAAATATTTTGCCTTCAAAATCATACCGTGATCGTAGCATGCATGGACTCGACTCATATGACTGGGATTTCCATGAAAAAGTTTGTGGGCAGAAAATGGGTGATCACTGTACATTTCTCTTCTGTTTCCTATTTATATTTATATTTTACTTCCTTAATTTAGCATTATGGACAGGGAAAGACCTAATCTAAGATCTGCAAAAAAATATTTTACCTTCAAATTCAGACCGTGATCGTAGCATGCATGGACTCGACTCATATGACTGGGATTTCCATGAAAAAGATTGTGGGCAGAAAATGGGTGATCACTGTATATTTCTCATCTGTTTCCTATTTATATTTATATTTTACTTCCTCAATTTAGCATTATGGACCGGGAATGACCTAATCTAAGTTCTGCAAAAAAATATTTTGCCTTCAAATTCATACTGTGATCGTAGCATGCATGGACTCGACTCATATGACTGGGATTTCCATGAAAAATATTGTGGGCAGAAAATGGGTGATCACTGTATATTTCTCATCTGTTTCCTATTTATATTTATATTTTACTTCCTCAATTTAGCATTATGGAACGGGAAAGACCTAATCTAAGATCTGCAAAAAAATATTTTGCCTTCAAATTCATACCGTGATCGTAGCATGCATGGACTTGACTCATCTAACTGGGATTTCCATGAAAAAGATTGTGGGCAGAAAATGTGTGATCACTGTACATTTCTCTTCTGTTTCCTATTTATATTTATATTTTACTTCCTTCAATTAGCATTTTGGACAGGGAAAGACCTAATCTAAGCTCTGCAAAAAAATATTTTGCCTTCAAATTCATACCGTGATCGTAGCATGCATGGACTCGACTCATATGACTGGGATTTCCAGGAAAAAGATTGTGGGCAGAAAATGGGAGATCACTGTACATTTCTCTTCTGTTTCCTATTTATATTTATATTTTACTTCCTTCATTTAGCATTTTGGACAGGGAAAGACCTAATCTAAGCTCTGCAAAAAAATATTTTGCCTTCAAATTCATACCGTGATCGTAGCATGCATGGACTCGACTGGGATTTCCATGAAAAAGATTGTGGGCAGAACATGGGCGATCACTGTACATTTCTCTTCTGTTTACTATTTATATTTATATTTTACTTCCTTCATTTAGCATTATGGACAGGGATAGACCTAATCTAAGCTCTGCAAAAAAATATTTTACCTTCAAATTCATACCGTGATCGTAGCATGCATGGACTCGACTCATATGACTGGGATTTCCATGAAAAAGATTGTGGGCAGAAAATGGGTGATCACTGTATATTTCTCATCTGTTTCCTATTTATATTTATATTTTACTTCCTCAATTTAGCATTATGGACCGGGAATGACCTAATCTAAGTTCTGCAAAAAAATATTTTGCCTTCAAATTCATACTGTGATCGTAGCATGCATGGACTCGACTCATATGACTGGGATTTCCATGAAAAATATTGTGGGCAGAAAATGGGTGATCACTGTATATTTCTCATCTGTTTCCTATTTATATTTATATTTTACTTCCTCAATTTAGCATTATGGAACGGGAAAGACCTAATCTAAGCTCTGCAAAAAAATATTTTGCCTTCAAATTCATACCGTGATCGTAGCATGCATGGACTTGACTCATCTAACTGGGATTTCCATGAAAAAGATTGTGGGCAGAAAATGTGTGATCACTGTACATTTCTCTTCTGTTTCCTATTTATATTTATATTTTACTTCCTTCAATTAGCATTTTGGACAGGGAAAGACCTAATCTAAGCTCTGCAAAAAAATATTTTGCCTTCAAATTCATACCGTGATCGTAGCATGCATGGACTCGACTCATATGACTGGGATTTCCAGGAAAAAGATTGTGGGCAGAAAATGGGAGATCACTGTACATTTCTCTTCTGTTTCCTATTTATATTTATATTTTACTTCCTTCATTTAGCATTTTGGACAGGGAAAGACCTAATCTAAGCTCTGCAAAAAAATATTTTGCCTTCAAATTCATACCGTGATCGTAGCATGCATGGACTCGACTGGGATTTCCATGAAAAAGATTGTGGGCAGAACATGGGCGATCACTGTACATTTCTCTTCTGTTTACTATTTATATTTATATTTTACTTCCTTCATTTAGCATTATGGACAGGGATAGACCTAATCTAAGCTCTGCAAAAAAATATTTTGCCTTCAAATTCATACCGTGATCGTAGCATGCATGGACTCGACTCAGATGACTGGGATTTCCATGAAAAAGATTGAAGGCAGAAAATGGCTGATCACTGTACATTTCTCTCCTGTTTCCTATTTATATTTATATTTTACTTCCTTTATTTAGCATTATGGACAGAGAAAGACCTAATCTAAGTTCAGCAAAAAAATATTTTGCCTTCAAATTCATAAGGTGATCGTAGCAGGCATGGACTTGACTCATATGACTGGGATTTCCATGAAAAAGATTGTGGGCAGAAAATGGGTGATCACTGTACATTTCTCTTGTTTCCTATTTATATTTCTATTTTACCTCATCAATTTAGCATTATGGACAGGGAAAGACCTAATGTAATATCTGCAAAAAAATATTTTGCTTTTAAATTCATATCGTGATCGTAGCATGCATGGACTCGACTCATATGACTGGGATTTCCATGAAAAAGATTGTGGGCAGAAAATCGGTGATCACTGTACATTTCTCTTCTGTTTCTTATTTATATTTATATTTTACTTCCTCAATTTAGCATTATGGACAGGGAAAGACCTAATCTAATTTCTGCAAAAAAATATTTTGCCTTCAAATTCATACCGTGATCGTAGCATGCATGGACTTGACTCATATGACTGGGATTTCCATGAAAAAGATTGTGGGCAGAAAATGGGTGATCACTTTACATTTCTCTTCTGTTTCTTATTAATATTTCTATATTACCTCCTCAATTTAGCATTATGGACAGGGAAAGACCTAATCTAAAATCTGCAAATAAATATTTTGCCTTCAAATTCATACCGTGATCGTAGCATGCATGGACTCGACTCATATGTCTGGGATTTCCATGAAAAAGATTGTGGGCAGAAAATTGGTGATCACTGTACATTTCTCTTCTGTTTCCTATTCATATTTCTAAATTCCCTCCTCAATTTAGCATTATGGACAGGGAAAGACCTAATCTAAGATCTGCAAAAATATATATCGCCTTCAAATTAATACCGTGATCGTAGCATGTATGGACTCGACTCATATGACTGGGATTTCCATGAAAAAGATTGTGGGCAGAAAATGGGTGATCACTGTACATTTCTCTAGTTTCCTATTCATATTTCTATTTTACCTTCTCAATTTAGCATTATGGACATGGAAAGACCTAATCTAAGATCTGCACAAAAATATTTTGCCTTCAAATTCATACCGTGAACGTAGCATGCATGGACTCGACTCATATGACTGGGATTTCCATGAAAAAGATTGTGGGCAGAAAATGTGTGATCACTGTACATTACTCTTCTGTTTCCTATTTATATTTCTATTTTACTTCCTTCATTTAGCACTATGGACAGGGAAAGACCTAATCTAATATCTGCAAAAAAATATTTTGCTTTCAAATTCATACCGTGATCGGAGCATGCATGGACTCGACTCATATGACTGGGATTTCCATGAAAAAGATTGTGGGCAGAAAATCGGTGATCACTGTACATTTCTCTTCTGTTTCTTATTTATATTTCTATTTTACTTCCTCAATTTAGCATTATGGACAGGGAAAGACCTAATTTAAGTTCTGCAAAAAAATATTTTGCCTTCAATTTCATACCGTGATCGTAGCATGCATGGACTTGACTCATATGACTGGGATTTCCATGAAAAAGATTGTGGGCAGAAAATGGGTGATCACTGTACATTTCTCTTCTGTTTCCTATTTATATTTCTAATTTACCTCCTCAAGTTAGCATTATGAACAGGGAAAGACCTAATCTAAGATCTGCAAAAAAATATTTTGCCTTCAAATTCATACCGTGATCGTAGCGTGTATGGACTCGACTCATATGACTGGGATTTCCATGAAAAAGATTGTGGGCCGAAAATCGGTGATCACTGTACATTTCTCTTCTGTTTCTTATTTATATTTATATTTTACTTCCTTCATTTAGCATTATGGACAGGGAAAGACCTAATCTAATTTCTGCAAAAAAATATTTTGCCTTCAAATTCATACCGTGATCGTAGCATGCATGGACTTGACTCATATGACTGGGATTTCCATGAAAAAGATTGTGGGCAGAAAATGGGTGATCACTTTACATTTCTCTTCTGTTTCTAATTAATATTTCTATATTACCTCCTCAATTTAGCATTATGGACAGGGAAAGACCTAATCTAAAATCTGCAAATAAATATTTTGCCTTCAAATTCATACCGTGATCGTAGCATGCATGGACTCGACTCATATGACTGGGATTTCCATGAAAAAGATTGTGGGCAGAAAATGGGTGATCACTGTACATTTCTCTTCTGTTTCCTATTTATATTTCTAAATTCACTCCTCAATTTAGCATTATGGACAGGGAAAGACCTAATCTAAGATCTGCAAAAATATATTTTGCCTTCAAATTAATACCGTGATCGTAGCATGTATGGACTCGACTCATATGACTGGGATTTCCATGAAAAAGATTGTGGGCAGAAAATGGGTGATCACTGTACATTTCTCTAGTTTCCTATTTATATTTATATTTTACCTCCTCAATTTAGCATTATGGACAGGGAAAGACCTAATCTAAGATCTGCAAAAAAAAATTTTGCCTTCAAATTCATACCGTGATCGTAGCATGCATGGACTCGACTCATATGACTGGGATTTCCATGAAAAAGATTGTGGGCCGCAAATGGGTGATCACTGTACATTTCTCTTCTGTTTCCTATTTATATTTCTAATTTACCTCCTCAATTTAGCATTATGGACAGGGAAAGACCTAATCTAAGATCTGCAAAGAAATATTTTGCCTTCAAATTCATACCGTGATCGTAGCATGCATGGACTCGACTCATATGACTGGGATTTCCATGAAAAAGATTGTGGGCAGAAAATGGGTGATCACTGTGCATTTCTCTTTCTGTTTCTTATTTATATTTCTATTTTACTTCCTCAATTTAGCATTATGGACAGGGAAAGACCTAATTTAAGTTCTGCAAAAAAATATTTTGCCTTCAAATTCATACCGTGATCGTAGCATGCATGGACTTGACTCATATGACTGGGATTTCCATGAAAAAGATTGTGGGCCGAAAATGGGTGATCACTGTATATTTCTCTTCTGTTTCCTATTTATATTTCTAATTTACCTCCTCAAGTTAGCATTATGAACAGGGAAAGACCTAATCTAAGATCTGCAAAAAAATATTTTGCCTTCAAATTCATACCGTGATCGTAGCGTGTATGGATTCGACTCATATGACTGGGATTTCCATGAAAAAGATTGTGGGCAGAAAATGGGTGATCACTGTACATTTCTCTTCTGTTTCCTATTTATATTTCTAATTTACCTCCTCAATTCAGCATTATGGACAGGGAAAGACCTAATCTAAGATCTGCAAAAAAATATTTTGCCTTCAAATTCATACCGTGATCGTAGCATGCATGGATTCGACTCATATGACTGAGATTTCCATGAAAAAGATTGTGGGCAGAAAATGGGTGATCACTGTACATTTCTCTTCTGTTTTCTATTTATATTTCTATTTTACTTCCTTCATTTAGCATTATGGACAGGGAAAGACCTAATCTAAGATCTGAAAAAAAATATTTTGCCTTCAAATTCATACCGTGAGTGTAGCATGTACGGACTCGACTCATATGACTGGGATTTCCATGAAAAAGTTTGTGGGCAGAAAATGGGTGATCACTGTACATTTTTCTTCTGTTTCTTATTTATATTTATATTTTACTTCCTCTATTTAGCATTATGGACAGGGAAAGACCTAATCTAAAATCTGCACAAAAATGTTTTGCCTTCAAATTCATACCGTGATCGTAGCATGCATGGACTCGACACATATGACTGGGATTTCCATGAAAAAGATTATCGGCCGAAAATGGGTGATCACTGTACATTTCTCTTCTGTTTCCTATTTATATTTCTATTTTACCTCCTCAATTTAGCATTATGGAAAGGGAAAGACCTAATCTAAAATCTGCACAAAAATATTTTGCCTCCAAATTCATACCGTGATCGTAGCATGCATGGACTCGACTCATATGACTGGGATTTCCATGAAAAAGATTGTGGGCCGAAAATGGGTGATCACTGTACATTTCTCTTCTGTTTCCTATTTATATTTCTATTTTACCTCCTGAATTTAGCATTATGGAAAGGGAAAGACCTAATCTAAGCTCTGCACAAAAATATTTTGCCTTCAAATTCATACCGTGATCGTAGCATGCATGGACTCGACTCATATGACTGGGATTTCCATGAAAAAGATTGTGGGCAGAAAATGGGTGATCACTGTGCATTTCTCTTTCTGTTTCTTATTTATATTTCTATTTTACTTCCTCAATTTAGCATTATGGACAGGGAAAGACCTAATTTAAGTTCTGCAAAAAAATATTTTGCCTTCAAATTCATACCGTGATCGTAGCATGCATGGACTTGACTCATATGACTGGGATTTCCATGAAAAAGATTGTGGGCCGAAAATGGGTGATCACTGTATATTTCTCTTCTGTTTCCTATTTATATTTCTAATTTACCTCCTCAAGTTAGCATTATGAACAGGGAAAGACCTAATCTAAGATCTGCAAAAAAATATTTTGCCTTCAAATTCATACCGTGATCGTAGCGTGTATGGATTCGACTCATATGACTGGGATTTCCATGAAAAAGATTGTGGGCAGAAAATGGGTGATCACTGTACATTTCTCTTCTGTTTCCTATTTATATTTCTAATTTACCTCCTCAATTCAGCATTATGGACAGGGAAAGACCTAATCTAAGCTCTGCAAAAAAATATTTTGCCTTCAAATTCATACCGTGATCGTAGCATGCATGGACTCGACTCATATGACTGAGATTTCCATGAAAAACATTGTGGGCCGAAAATGGGTGATCACTGTACATTTCTCTTCAATTTCCGATTCATATTTCTATTTTACCTCCTCAATTTAGCATTATGGACAGGGAAAGACCAAATCTAAGATCTGCAAAAAAATATTTTGCCTTCAAATTCATACCGTGATCGTAGCATGCATGGACTCAACTCATATGACTGGGATTTCCATGAAAAAGTTTGTGGGCAGAAGATGGGTGATCACTGTAGATTTCTCTTCTGTTTCTTATTTCTATTTCTATTTTACTTCTTCAATTAAGCATTATGGACAGGGAAAGACCAAATCTAAGATCTGCAAAAAAATATTTTGCGTTCAAATTCATACCGTGATCGTAGCATGCATGGACTCGACTCATATGACTGGGATTTCCATGAAAAAGATTGTGGGCAGAAAATGGGTGATCACTGTACATTTCTCTTCTGTTTCCTATTTATATTTATATTTTACCTCCTCAATTTATCATTATGGATAGGGAAAGACCAAATCTAAGATTTGCAAAAAAATATTTTGCCTTCAAATTCATACCGTGATGGTAGCATGCATGGACTCGACTCATATGACTGGGATTTCCATGAAAAAGATTGTGGGCCGAGAATGGGTGATCACTGTACATTTCACTTCTGTTTCCTATTTATATTTATATTTTACTTCTTCAATTTAGCATTATGGACAGGGAAAGGACAAATCTAAGATTTGCAAAAAAATATTTTGCCTTCAAATTCATACCGTGATCGTAGGATGCATGGACTCGTCTAATATGACTGGGATTTCCATGAAAAAGTTTGTCGGCCGAAAATGGTTGATCACTGTACATTTCGCTTCTGTTTCCTATTTATATTTCTTTTTTACTTCTTCAATTTAGCATTATGGTCAGGGAAAGACCAAATCTAAGATCTGCAAAAAAATATTTTGCCTTCAAATTCATACCGTGAACGTAGCATGCATGGACTCGACTCATATGACTCGGATTTCCATGAAAAAGATTGTGGGCCGAAAATGTGTGATCACTGTACATTTCTCTTCTGTTTCCTATTTATATTTCTATTTTTCTTCCTCAATTTAGCATTATGGACAGGGAAAGACCTAATCTAAGCTCTGCACTCAAGTATTTTGCCTTCAAATTCATACCGTGATCGTAGCATGCATTGACACGACTCATATGACCGGGATTTCCATGAAAAAGATTGTGGGCCGAGAATGGGTGATCACTGTACATTTCTCTTCTGTTTCCTATTTATATTTATATTTTACCTCCTCAATTTAGCATTATGGACAGGGAAAGACGTAATCTAAAATCTGCTCAAAAATATTTTGCCTTCAAATTCATACCGTGATCGTAACATGTATGGACTCGACTCATATGACTGGGATTTCCATGAAAAAGTTTGTGGGCAGAAGATGGGTGATCACTGTAGATTTCTCTTCTGTTTCTTATTTCTATTTCTATTTTACTTCTTCAATTAAGCATTATGGACAGGGAAAGACCAAATCTAAGATCTGCAAAAAAATATTTTGCCTTCAAATTCATACCGTGATCGTAGCATGCATGGACTCGACTCATATGACTGGGATATTCATGAAAAAGATTGTGGGCAGAAAATGGGTGATCACTGTACATTTCTCTTCTGTTTCCTATTTATATTTATATTTTACCTCCTCAATTTAGCATGATGGATAGGGAAAGACCAAATCTAAGATCTGCAAAAAAATATTTTGCCTTCAAATTCATACCGTGATGGTAGCATGCATGGACTCGACTCATATGACTGGGATTTCCATGAAAAAGATTGTGGGCCGAAAATAGGTGATCACTGTAGATTTCTTTTCTGTTTCCTATTTATATTTATATTTTACCTCCTCAATTTAGCATTATGGACAGGGAAAGACCTAATCTAAGATCTGCACAAAAATATTTTGCCTTTAAATTCATACCGTGATCGTAGCATGCATGGACTCGACTCATATGACTGGGATTTCCATGAAAAACATTGTGGGCAGAAAATGGGTGATCACTGTACATTTCTCTTCTGTTTCCTATTTATATTTATATTTTACCTCCTCAATTTAGCATAATGGACGGGAAAGACCTAATCTAAGATCTGCAGAAAAATATTTTGCCTTCAAATTCATACCGTGATCGTAGCATGCATGGACTCGACTCATATGACTGGGATTTCCATGAAAAAGATTGTGGGCCGCAAATGGGTGATCACTGTACATTTCTCTTCTCTTTCCTATTTATATTTATATTTTACCTCCTGTATTAAGCATTATGGAATGGGAAAGACCTAATCTAAGCTCTGCACAAAAATATTTTGCCTTCAAATTCATGCCGTGATCGTAGCATGCATGGACTCGACTCATATGACTGGGATTTCCATGAAAAAGATTGTGTGCCGAAAATGGGTGATCACTGTACATTTCTCTTCAGTTTCCTATTCATATTTCTATTTTACCTCCTCAATTTAGCATTATGGACAGGGAAAGACCAAATCTAAGATCTGCAAAAAAATATTTTGCCTTCAAATTCATACCGTGATCGTAGCATGCATGGACTCGACTCATATGACTGGGATTTCCATGAAAAAGATTGTGGGCCGAAAATGGGTGATCACTGTACATTTATCTTCTGTTTCCTATTTATATTTCTATTTTCCTTCCTCAATTTAGCATTATGGACAGGGAAAGACCTAATCTAAGCTCTGCACAAAAATATTTTTCCTTCAAATTCATGCCGTGATCGTAGCATGCATGGACTCGACTCATATGACTGGGATTTCCATGAAAAAGATTGTGGGCAGAAAATGGGTGATCACTGTACATTTCTCTTCTGTTTCCTATTTATATTTCTATTTTACCTCCTCAATTTAGCATTATGGACAGGGAAAGATCTAATCAAAAATCTGCACAAAAATATTTTCCCCTCAAATTCATGCCGTGATCGTAGCATGAATGGACTCGACTCATATAACTGGGATTTCCATGAAAAAGATTGTGGGCCGAAAATGGGTGATCACTGAACATTTCTCTTTTGTTTCCTATTTATATTTATATTTTACCTCCTCAATGTAGCATTATGGAGAGGGAAAGACCTAATCTAAAATCTGCACAAAAATATTTTGCCTTCAAATTCATACAGCGATCGTCGCATGCATGGACTCGACTCATATGACTGTGATTTCCATGAAAAAGATTGTGGGCCGAAAATGGGTGATCACTGTACATTTCTCTTCTGTTTCCTATTTATATTTCTATTTTACCTCCTCAATTTAGCATTATGGACAGGGAAAGATCTAAACTAAAATCTGCACAAAAATATTTTCCCCTCAAATTCATACCGTGATCGTAGCATGAATGGACTCGACTCGTATAACTGAGATTTCCATGAAAGAGATTGTGGGCCGAAAATGGGTGATCACTGTACATTTCTCTTCTGTTTCCTATTTATATTTTACCTCCTCAATTTAGCATTATGGACAGGAAAAGACCTAATCTAAGCTCTGCACAAAAATATTTAGACTTCAAATTCATACGATGATCGTAGCATGCATGGACTCGACTCATATGACTGGGATTTCCATGACAAAGATTGTGGGCCGAAAATGGGTGATCACTGAACATTTCTCTTTTGTTTCCTATTTATATTTATATTTTACCTCCTCAATTTAGCATTATGGAGAGGGAAAGACCTAATCTAAAATCTGCACAAAAATATTTTGCCTTCAAATTCATACAGCGATCGTAGCATGCATGGACTCGACTCATATGACTGGGATTTCCATAAAAAAGATTGTGGCCCGAAAATGGGTGATCACTGTTCATTTCTCTTCTGTTTCCTTTTTATATTTCTATTTTCCTTCGTCAATTTAGCATTATGGACAGGGAAAGACCTAATCTAAGCTCTGCAAAAAAATATTTTGCCTTCAAATTCATGCCGTGATCGTAGCATGCATGGACTCGACTCATATGACTGGGATTTCCATGAAAAAGATTGTGTGCCGAAAATGGGTGATCACTGTACATTTCTCTAAAGTTTCCTATTCATATTTCTATTTTACCTCCTCAATTTAGCATTATGGACAGGGAAAGACCAAATCTAAGATCTGCAAAAAAATATTTTGCCTTCAAATTCATACCGTGATCGTAGCATGCATGGACTCGACTCATATGACTGGGATTTCCATGAAAAAGATTGTGGGCCGAAAATGGGTGATCACTGTACATTTATCTTCTGTTTCCTATTTATATTTCTATTTTCCTTCCTCAATTTAGCATTATGGACAGGGAAAGACCTAATCTAAGCTCTGCACAAAAATATTTTTCCTTCAAATTCATGCCGTGATCGTAGCATGCATGGACTCGACTCATATGACTGGGATTTCCATGAAAAAGATTGTGGGCCGAAAATGGGTGATCACTGTACATTTCTCTTCTGTTTCCTATTTATATTTATATTTTACCTCCTCAATTTAGCATTATGGACAGGGAAAGATCTAATCAAAAATCTGCACAAAAATATTTTCCCCTCAAATTCATACCGTGATCGTAGCATGAATGGACTCGACTCATATAACTGGGATTTCCATGAAAAAGATTGTGGGCCGAAAATGGGTGATCACTGAACATTTCTCTTTTGTTTCCTATTTATATTTATATTTTACCTCCTCAATGTAGCATTATGGAGAGGGAAAGACCTAATCTAAAATCTGCACAAAAATATTTTGCCTTCAAATTCATACAGCGATCGTAGCATGCATGGACTCGACTCATATGACTGGGATTTCCATGAAAAAGATTGTGGGCCGAAAATGGGTGATCACTGTACATTTCTCTTCTGTTTCCTATTTATATTTCTATTTAACTCCTCAATTTAGCATTATGGACAGGGAAAGATCTAATCTAAAATCTGCACAAAAATATCTTGCCTTCAAATTCATACCATGATCGTAGCATGCATGGACTCGACTCATATGACTGGGATTTCCATGAAAAAGATTGTGGGCCGAAAATGGGTGATCACTGTACATTTCTCTTCTGTTTCCTATTTATATTTCTGTTTTACCTCCTCAATTTAGTATTATGGACAGGGAAAGACCTAATCTAAAATTTGCACAAAAATATTTTGCCTTCAAATTCATACCGTGATCGTAGCATGCATGGACTCGACACATATGACTGGGATTTCAATGAAAATATTGTGGGCAGAAAATGGGTGATCACTGTACATTTCTCTTCTGTTTCCTATTTATATTTATATTTTACCTCCTCAATTTAGCATTATGGACAGGAAAAGACCTAATCTAAGATCTGCACAAAAATATTTTGCCTTCAAATTCATACCGTGATCGTAGCATGCATTGACTCGACTCATATGACTGGGATTTCCATGAAAAAGATTGTGGGCAGAAAATATTTGATCACTGTACATTTCTCTTCTGTTTCCTATTTATATTTCTATTTTACTTCCTTCATTTAGCATTATGGACAGGGAAAGACCTAATCTAAGTTCTGCAAAACAATATTTTGCCTTCAAATTCATACCGTGATCGTAGCATGCATGGACTCGACTCATATGACTGGGATTTCCATGAAAAAGATTGTGGGCCGAAAACGGGTGATCACTGTACATTTCTCTTTTGTTTCCGATTTATATTTCTATTTTACCTCCTCAATTTAGCATTATGGACAGGGAAAGACCTAATCTAATATCTGCTCAAAAACATTTTGCCTTCAAATTCATACCGTGATCGTAGCATGCATGGACTCGACTCATATGACTGCGATTTCCATGAAAAAGTTTGTAGGCCGAAAATGGGGGATCACTGTACATTTCTATTCTGTTTCCTATTTATATTTATATTTTACCTCCTCAATTGAGCATTATGGACAGGGAAAGACCTAATCTAAGCTCTGCACAAAAATATTTTGCCTTCAAATTCATACCGTGATCGTAGCATGGATGGACTCGACTCATATGACTGGGATTTCCATGAAAAAGATTGTGGGCAGAAAATGGGTCATCACTGTACATTTCTCTTCTGTTTCCTATTTATATTTCTATTTTACCTCCTCAATTTAGCATTATGGACAGGGAAAGACCTAATCTAAAATCTGCTCAAAAACATTTTGCCTTCAAATTCATACCATGATCGTAGCATGCATGGACTCGACTCATATGACTGGGATTTCCATGAAAAAGATTGTGGGCAGAAAATGGGTGATCACTGTACATTTCTCTTCTGTTTCCTATTTATATTTCTATTTTACCTCCTCAATTTAGCATTATGGACAGGGAAAGACCTAATCTAAGATGTGCACAAAAATATTTTGCCTTCAAATTCATACCGTGATCGTAGCATGCATGGACTCGACTCATATGACTGGGATTTCCATGAAAAAGATTGTGGGCCGAAAATGGGTGATCACTGTACATTTCTCTTCTGTTTCCTATTTATATTTCTATTTTACCTCCTCAATTTAGCATTATGGACAGGGAAAGACCTAATCTAAGATCTGCACAAAAATATTTTGCCTTCAAATTCATACCGTGATCGTAGCATGCATGGACTCGACTCATATGACTGGGATTTCCATGAAAATGATTGTGGGCAGAAAATGGGTGATCACTGTACATTTCTCTTCTGTTTCCTATTTATATTTATATTTTACCTCCTCAATTTAGCATTATGGACAGGGAAAGACCTAATCTAAGATCTGCACAAAAATATTTTGCCTTCAAATTCATAACGTGATCGTAGCATGCATGGACTCCACTCATATGACTGGGATATCCATGAAAAAGATTGTGGGCAGAAAATGGGTGATCACTGTACATTTCTCTTCTGTTTCCTATTTATATTTATATTTTACCTCCTCAATTTAGCATTATGGACAGGGAAAGACCTAATCGAAGCTCTGCACAAAAATATTTTGCCTTCAAATTCATACCATGATCGTAGCATGCATGGACTCGACTCATATGACTGGGATTTCCATGAAAAAGATTGTGGGCCGAAAATGGGTGATCACTGTACATTTCTCTTTTGTTTCCTATTTATATTTCTATTTTACCTCCTCAATTTTGCATTATGGACAGGGAAAGACCTAATCTAAATTCTGCTCAAAAACATTTTGCCTTCAAATTCATACCATGATCGTAGCATGCATGGACTCGACTCATATGACTGGGATTTCCATGAAAAAGATTGTGGGCAGAAAATGGGTGATCACTGTACATTTCTCTTCTGTTTCCTATTTATATTTATATTTTACCTCCTCAATTTAGCATTATGGACAGGGAAAGACCTAATCTAAGATCTGCAGAAAAATATTTTGCCTTCAAATTCATACCGTGATCGTAGCATGCATGGACTCGACTCATATGACTGGGATTTCCATGAAAAAGATTGTGGGCAGAAAATGGGTGATCACTGTACATTTCTCTTCTGTTTCCTATTTATATTTCTATTTTACCTCCTCAATTTAGCATTATGGACAGGGAAAGACCTAATCTAAGATCTGCACAAAAATATTTTGCCTTCAAATTCATACCGTGATCGTAGCATGCATGGACTCGACTCATATGACTGGGATTTCCATGAAAAAGATTGTGGGCAGAAAATATTTGATCACTGTACATTTCACTTCTGTTTCCTATTTATATTTATATTTTATTTCCTTAATTTAGCATTATGGATAGGGAAAGACCTAATGTAAGATCTGCAAAAAAATATTTTGCCTTCAAATTCATACCGTGAACGTAGCATGCATGGACGCGACTCATATGACTGGGATTTCCATGAAAAAGAGTGTGGGCAGAAAATGGGTGATCACTGTACATTTCTCTTCTGTTTCCTGTTTATATTTCTGTTTTACCTCCTCAATTTAGCATTATGGACAGGGAAAGACCTAATCTAAAATTTGCACAAAAATATTTTGCCTTCAAATTCATACCGTGATCGTAGCATGCATGGACTCGACTCATATGACTGGGATTTCCATGAAAAAGATTGTGGGCAGAAAATATTTGATCACTGTACATTTCTCTTCTGTTTCCTATTTATATTTATATTTTACTTCCTTCATTTAGCATTATGAACAGGGAAAGACCTAATCTAAGTTCTGCAAAAAAATATTTTGCCTTCAAATTCATACCGTGATCGTAGCATGCATGGACTCGACTCATATGACTGGGATTTCCATGAAAAAGATTGTGGGCCGAAAATGGGTGATCACTGTACATTTCTCTTTTGTTTCCTATTTATATTTCTATTTTACCTCCTCAATTTAGCATTATGGACAGGGAAAGACTTAATCTAAAATGTGCTCAAAAACATTTTGCCTTCACATTCATACCATGATCGTAGCATGCATGGACTCGACTCATATGACTGGGATTTCCATGAAAAAGATTGTGGGCAGAAAATGGGTGATCACTGTACATTTCTCTTCTGTTTCCTATTTATATTTATATTTTACTTCCTTCATTTAGCATAATGGACAGGGAAAGATCTAATCTAAGTTCTGCAAAAAAATATTTTGCCTTCAAATTCATACCGTGATCGTAGCATTAATGGACTCGACTCATATGACTGGGATTTCCATGAAAAAGATTGTGGGCAGAAAATGGGTGATCACTGTACATTTCTCTTTTGTTTCCTATTTATATTTCTATTTTACCTCCTCAATTTAGCATTATGGACAGGAAAAGACCTAATCTAAAATCTGCTCAAAAACATTTTACCTTGAAATTCATACCGTGATCGTAGCATGCATGGACTCGACTCATATGACTGGGATTTCAATGAAAAAGATTGTGGGCTGAAAATGGGTGATCACTGTACATTTCTCTTCTGTTTCCTATTTATATTTCTATTTTACCTCCTCAATTTAGCATTATGGACAGGGAAAGACCTAATCTAAGTTCTGCAAAAAAATATTTTGCCTTCAAATTCATACCGTGATCGTAGCATGCATGGACTCAACTCATATGACTGGGATTTCCAAGAAAAAGATTGTGGGCAGAAAATGGGTGATCACTGTACATTTCTCTTCTGTTTCCTTTTTATATTTCTGTTTTACCTCCTCAATTTAGCATTATGGACAGGGAAAGACCGATTCTAAAATTTGCACAAAAATATTTTGCCTTCAAATTCATACCGTGATCGTAGCATGCATGGACTCGACTCATATGACTGGGATTTCCATGAAAAAGATTGTGGGCCGAAAATGGGTGATCACTGTACATTTCTCTTCTGTTTCCTCTTTATATTTATATTTTGCCTCCTCAATTTAGCATTATGGACAGGGAAAGACCTAATCTAAGATCTGCACAGAAATATTTTACCTTCAAATTCATACTGTGATCGTAGCATGCATGGACGCGACTCATTTCTTTTCCATGAAAAAGATTGTGGGCAGAATATGGGTGATCACTGTACATTTCTCTTCTGTTTCCTATTTATATTTATATTTTACCTCCTGAATTTAACATTATGGACAGGGAAAGACCTAATCTAACATCTGCACAAAAATATTTTGCCTTCAAATTCATACCGTGATCGTAGCATGCATCGTCTCGACTCATATGACTGTGATTTCCATGAAAAAGATTGTGGGCAGAAAACGGGAGATCACTGTACATTTCTCTTCTCTTTCCTATTTATATTTCTATTTTACCTCCTCAATTTAGCATTATGAACAGGGAAAGACCTAATCTAAGATCTGCAAAAAAATATTTTGCCTTCAAATTCATACGGTGATCGTAGCATGCATGGACTCGTCTAATATATCTGGGATTTCCATGAAAAAGATTGTGGGCAGAAAATGGGTGATCACTGTGCATTTCTCTACTGTTTCCTATTTACATTTCTATTTTACCTCCTCAATTTAGCATTATGAACAGGGAAAGACCTAATATAATCTCTGCAAAAAAATATTTTGCCTTCAAATTCATACCGTGATCGTAGCATGCATGGACTCGACTCATATGACTGGGATTTCCATGAAAAAGATTGTGGGCCGAAAATGGGTGATCACTGTACATTTCTCTTCTGTTTCCTCTTTATATTTATATTTTACCTCCTCAATTTAGCATTATGGACAGGGAAAGACCAAATCGAAGCTCTGCACAAAAATATTTTGCCTTCAAATTCATGCCATGATCGTAGCATGCAGGGATTCGACTCATATGACTGGGATATCCATGAAAAAGATTGTGGGCTGAAAATGGGTGATCACTGTACATTTCTCTTTTGTTTCCTATTTATATTTCTATTTTACCTCCTCAATTTAGCATTATGGACAGGGAAAGACCTAATCTAAAATCTGCTAAAAAAAATTTTGCCTTCAAATTCATGCCGTGATCGTAGCATCCATGGACTCGACTCATATGACTGGGATTTCCATGAAAAAGATTGTGGGCAGAAAATGGGTGATCACTGTACATTTCTCTTCTGTTTCCTGTTTATATTTCAATTTTACCTTCTCAAAATAGGATTATGGACAGTGAAAGACCTAATCTAATATCTGCACAAAAATATTTTGCCTTCAAATTCATACCGTGATCGTAGCATGCATGGACTCGACTCATATGACTGGGATTTCCATGAAAAAGAATGTGGGCCGAAAATGGGTGATCACTGTACATTTCTCTTCTGTTTCCTATTTATATTTATACTTTCCCTCCTCAATTTAGCATTATGGACAGGGAAAGACCTAATCTAAAATCTGCACAAAAATGTTTTGCCTTCAAATTCATACCGTGATCGTAGCATGCATGGACTCGAATCATATGACAGGGATTTCCATGAAAAAGAGTGTGGGCCTAAAATGGGTGATCACTGTATATTTCTCTTCTGTTTCCTATTTATATTTCTATTTTACCTCCTCAATTTAGCATTATGGACAGGGAAAGACCTAATCTAAAATCTGCACAAAAATATTTTGCTTTCAAATTCATACCGTGAACGTAGCATGCATGGACTCGACTCATATGATTGGGATTTCCATGAAAAAGATTGTGGGCCGAAAATGGGTGATCACTGTACAATTCTCTTCTGTTTCCTATTTATATTTATATTTTAGCTCCTCAATTTAGCATTATGGACAGGGAAAGACCTAATCTAAGCTCTGCACAAAAATATTTTGCTTTCAAATTCATACCGTGATCGTAGCATGCATGGACTCGACTCATATGACTGGGATTACCATAAAAAAGATTGTGGGCCGAAAATGGGTGATCACTGTATATTTCTCTTCTGTTTCCTATTTATATTTCTATGTTACCTCCTCAATTTAACATTATGGACAGGGAAAGACCTAATCTAAGATCGGCAAAAAAATATTTTGCCTTCAAATTCATACGGTGATCGTAGCATGCATGGACTGGAATCATATGACTGGGATTTCCATGAAAAAGATTGTGGGCCGAAAATGGGTGATCAATGTACATTTCTCTTCTGTTTCCTATTTATATTTCTATTTTACCTCCGCAATTTAGCATTATGGACAGGGAAAGACCTAATCTAAAATCTGCACAAAAATATTTTGCTTTCAAATTCATACCGTGAACGTAGCATGCATGGACTCGACTCATATGATTGGGATTTCCATGAAAAAGATTGTGGGCCGAAAATGGGTGATCACTGTACATTTCTCTTCTGTTTCCTATTTATATTTATATTTTACTTCCTCAATTTAGCATTATGGACAGGGAAAGACCTAATCTAAGTTCTGCACAAAAATATTTTGCTTTCAAATTCATACCGTGATCGTAGCATGCATGGACTCGACTCATATGACTGGGATTTCCATGAAAAAGATTGTCGGCCGAAAATGGGTGATCACTGTACATTTCTCTTCTGTTTCCTATTTATATTTCTATGTTACCTCCTCAATTTAACATTATGGACAGGGAAAGACCTAATCTAAGATCGGCAAAAAAATATTTTGCCTTCAAATTAATACCGTGATCGTAGCATGCATGGACTCGACTCATATGACTGGGATTTCCATGAAAAAGAGTGAGGGCAGAAAATGGGTGCTCACTGTACATTTCTCTTCTGTTTCCTATTTATATTTCTATTTTACCACCTCAATTTAGCATTATGGACAGGGAAAGACCTAATCTAAAATCTGCACAAAAATATTTTGCTTTCAAATTCATACCGTGATAGTAGCATGCATGGACTCGATTCATATGACTGGGATTTGCATGAAAAAGATAGTGGGCCGAAAATGGGTGAGCACTGTACATTTCTCTTCTGTTTCCTATTTATATTTATATTTTACCTCCTTAATTTAGCATTATGGACAGGGAAAGACCTAATCTAAAATCTGCACAAAAATATATTGCCTTCAAATTCATACGGTGATCGTAGCATGCATGGACTGGAATCATATGACTGGGATTTCCATGAAAAAGATTGTGGGCCGAAAATGGGTGATCAATGTATATTTCTCTTCTGTTTCCTATTTATATTTCTATTTTACCTCCGCAATTTAGCATTATGAACAGGGAAAGACCTAATCTAAAATCTGCACAAAAATATTTTGCTTTCAAATTCATACCGTGATCGTAGCATGCATGGACTCGACTCATATGACTGGGATTTCCATGAAAAAAATTGTGGGCCTAAAATGAGTGATCACTGTACATATCTCTTCTGTTTACTATTTATATTTCAATTTTACCTTCTCAAAATAGTATTATGGACAGGGAAAGACCTAATCTAATATCTGCACAAAAATATTTTGCTTTCAAATTCATACCGTGATCGTAGCATGCATGGACTGGAATCATATGACTGGGATTTCCATGAAAAAGATTGTGGGCCGAAAATGGGTGATCACTGTACATTTCTCTTCTGTTACCTTTTTCTATTTTACCTCCTCAATTTAGCATTATGGACAGGGAAAGACCTAATCTAAAATCTGCACATAAATATTTTGCCTTCAAATTCATACCGTGATCGTAGCATGCATGGACTCGACTCATATGACTGGGATTTCCATGAAAAAAATTGTGGGCCTAAAATGAGTGATCACTGTACATATCTCTTCTGTTTACTATTTATATTTCAATTTTACCTTCTCAAAATAGGATTATGGACAGGGAAAGACCTAATCTAATATCTGCACAAAAATATTCTGCTTTCAAATTCATACCGTGATCGTAGCATGCATGGACTGGAATCATATGACTGGGATTTCCATGAAAAAGATTGTGGGCCGAAAATGGGTGATCAATGTATATTTCTCTTCTGTTTCCTATTTATATTTCTATTTTACCTCCGCAATTTAGCATTATGAACAGGGAAAGACCTAATCTAAAATCTGCACAAAAATATTTTGCTTTCAAATTCATACCGTGATCGTAGCATGCATGGACTCGACTCATATGACTGGGATTTCCATGAAAAAAATTGTGGGCCTAAAATGAGTGATCACTGTACATATCTCTTCTGTTTACTATTTATATTTCAATTTTACCTTCTCAAAATAGGATTATGGACAGGGAAAGACCTAATCTAATATCTGCACAAAAATATTTTGCTTTCAAATTCATACCGTGATCGTAGCATGCATGGACTGGAATCATATGACTGGGATTTCCATGAAAAAGATTGTGGGCCGAAAATGGGTGATCACTGTACATTTCTCTTCTGTTACCTTTTTCTATTTTACCTCCTCAATTTCGCATCATGGACAGGGAAAGACCTAATCTAAAATCTGCACATAAATATTTTGCCTTCAAATTCATACCGTGATCGTAGCATGCATGGACTCGACTCATATGACTGGGATTTCCATGAAAAAAATTGTGGGCCTAAAATGAGTGATCACTGTACATATCTCTTCTGTTTACTATTCATATTTCAATTTTACCTTCTCAAAATAGGATTATGGACAGGGAAAGACCTAATCTAATATCTGCACAAAAATATTCTGCTTTCAAATTCATACCGTGATCGTAGCATGCATGGACTAGAATCATATGACTGAGATTTCCATGAAAAAGATTGTGGGCCGAAAATGGGTGATCTCTGTACATTTCTCTTCTGTTTCCTATTTATATTTCTATTTTACCTCCTCAATTTAGCATTATGGACAGGGAAAGACCTAATCTAAAATCTGCACAAAAATATTTTGCTTTCAAATTCATACCGTGATCGTAGCATGCATGGACTGGAATCATATGACTGGGATTTCCATGAAAAAGATTGTGGGCCGAAAATGGGTGATCACTGTACATTTCTCTTCTGTTACCTATTTCTATTTTACCTCCTCAATTTAGCATCATGGACAGGGAAAGACCTAATCTAAAATCTGCACATAAATATTTTGCCTTCAAATTCATACCGTGATCGTAGCATGCATGGACTCGACTCATATGACTGGGATTTCCATGAAAAAGAATGTGGGCCTAAAATGGGTGATCACTGTACATTTCTCTTCTGTTTCCTATTTATATTTATATTTTACCTCCTCAATTTAGCATTATGGACAGGGAAAGACCTAATCTAAAATCTGCACAAAAATATTTTGCCTTCAAATTCATACCGTGATCGTAGCATGCATGGACTCGACTCATATGACTGGGATTTCCATGAAAAAGATTGTGGGCCGAAAATGGGTGATCACTGTACATTTCTCTTCTGTTTCCTATTTATATTTATATTTTACCTCCGCAATTTAGCATTATGGACAGGGCAAGACCTAATCTAAAATCTGCACAAAAATATTTTGCCTTCAAATTCATACCGTGATCGTAGCATGCATGGACTGGACTCATATGACTGGGATTTCCATGAAAAAGATTGTGGGCCGAAAATGGGTGATCACTGTACATTTCTCTTCTGTTTCCTATTTATATTTATATTTTACCTCCTCAATTTAGCATTATGGACAGGGAAAGACCTAATCTGAAATCTGCACAAGAATATTTTGCCTTCAAATTCATACCGTGATCGTAGCATGCATGGAGTCGACTCATATGACTGGGATTTCCATGAAAAAGATTGTGGGCAGAAAATGGGTGATCACTGTACATTTCTCTTCTGTTTCCTATTTACATTTATATTTTACTTCCTCAATTTAGCATTATGGACAGGGAAAGACCTAATCTACAATCTGCAAAAAAATATTTTGCCTTCAAACTCATACCGTGATCGTAGCATGCATGGACTCGACTCATATGACTGGGATTTCCATGAAAAAGATTGTGGGCAGATAATGGGTGATCACTATACATTTCTCATCTGTCATCGTCATTTACTTCCTCAATTTAGCATTATGGACATTGTCGACTCATATGACTGGGATTTCCATGAAAAAGATTGTGGGCAGAAAATGGGTGATCACTGTACATTTCTCTTCTGTTTACTATTTATATTTCTATTTTACTTCCTTAATTTAGCATTATGGTCAGGGAAAGACCTCATCTAAAATATGCAAAAAAATATTTTGCCTTCAAACTCATACCGTGATCGTAGCATGCATGGACTCGACTCATATCACTGGGATTTCCATGAAAAAGATTGTGGGCAGATAATGGATGATCACTATACATTTCTTATCTGTTTCCTATTTATATTTATATTTTACTTCCTCAATTTAGCATTATGGACAGGGAAAGACCTAAACTAAAATCTGAAAAAAAATATTTTGCCTTCAAACTCATCCCGTGATCGTAGCATGCATGGACTCGAATCATATGACTGGGATTTCCATGAAAAAGACTGTGGGCAGAAAATGGGTGATCACTGTACATTTCTCTTCTGTTTCCTATCTATATTTATATTTTCTGGCCGCAATTTAGCATTATGGACTGGGAAAGACCTAATCTAAAATCTGCAAAATAATATTTAGCCTTCAAATTCATACCGTGATCGTAGCATGCATGGGCTCGACTCATATGACTGGGATTTCCATGAAAAAGATTGTGGGCAGAAAATGGGTGATCACTGTACATTTCTATTCTGTTTTCTATTTATATTTCTATTTTAATTCTTGAATTTAGCATTATGGACAGGGAAAGACCTAATCTAAAATCTGCAAAAAAATATTTTGCCTTCAAATTCATACCGTTATCGTAGCATGCATGGATTCGACTCATATGACTGGGATTTCCATGAAAAATATTGTGGGCAGAAAATGGGTGATCACTGTACATTTCTCTTCTGTTTACTATTTATATTTCTATTTTACTTCCTGAATTTAGCATTATGTTCAGGGAAAGACCTAATCTAAAATCTGCAAAAAATTATTTTGCCTTCAAATTCATACCGTGATCGTAGCATGCATGGACTCGACTCATATGACTGGGATTTCCATGAAAAAAATTGTGGGCCTAAAATGAGTGATCACTGTACATATCTCTTCTGTTTACTATTTATATTTCAATTTTACCTTCTCAAAATAGGATTATGGACAGGGAAAGACCTAATCTAATATCTGCACAAAAATATTCTGCTTTCAAATTCATACCGTGATCGTAGCATGCATGGACTAGAATCATATGACTGAGATTTCCATGAAAAAGATTGTGGGCCGAAAATGGGTGATCACTGTACATTTCTCTTCTGTTTCCTATTTATATTTCTATTTTACCTCCTCAATTTAGCATTATGGACAGGGAAAGACCTAATCTAAAATCTGCACAAAAATATTTTGCCTTCAAATTCATACCGTGATCGTAGCATGCATGGACTCGACTCATATGACTGGGATTTCCATGAAAAAGATTGTGGGCCGAAAATGGGTGATCACTGTACATTTCTCTTCTGTTTCCTATTTATATTTATATTTTACCTCCGCAATTTAGCATTATGGACAGGGCAAGACCTAATCTAAAATCTGCACAAAAATATTTTGCCTTCAAATTCATACCGTGATCGTAGCATGCATGGACTGGACTCATATGACTGGGATTTCCATGAAAAAGATTGTGGGCCGAAAATGGGTGATCACTGTACATTTCTCTTCTGTTTCCTATTTATATTTATATTTTACCTCCTCAATTTAGCATTATGGACAGGGAAAGACCTAATCTGAAATCTGCACAAGAATATTTTGCCTTCAAATTCATACCGTGATCGTAGCATGCATGGAGTCGACTCATATGACTGGGATTTCCATGAAAAAGATTGTGGGCAGAAAATGGGTGATCACTGTACATTTCTCTTCTGTTTCCTATTTACATTTATATTTTACTTCCTCAATTTAGCATTATGGACAGGGAAAGACCTAATCTACAATCTGCAAAAAAATATTTTGCCTTCAAACTCATACCGTGATCGTAGCATGCATGGACTCGACTCATATGACTGGGATTTCCATGAAAAAGATTGTGGGCAGATAATGGGTGATCACTATACATTTCTCATCTGTCATCGTCATTTACTTCCTCAATTTAGCATTATGGACATTGTCGACTCATATGACTGGGATTTCCATGAAAAAGATTGTGGGCAGAAAATGGGTGATCACTGTACATTTCTCTTCTGTTTACTATTTATATTTCTATTTTACTTCCTTAATTTAGCATTATGGTCAGGGAAAGACCTCATCTAAAATATGCAAAAAAATATTTTGCCTTCAAACTCATACCGTGATCGTAGCATGCATGGACTCGACTCATATCACTGGGATTTCCATGAAAAAGATTGTGGGCAGATAATGGATGATCACTATACATTTCTTATCTGTTTCCTATTTATATTTATATTTTACTTCCTCAATTTAGCATTATGGACAGGGAAAGACCTAAACTAAAATCTGAAAAAAAATATTTTGCCTTCAAACTCATCCCGTGATCGTAGCATGCATGGACTCGAATCATATGACTGGGATTTCCATGAAAAAGACTGTGGGCAGAAAATGGGTGATCACTGTACATTTCTCTTCTGTTTCCTATCTATATTTATATTTTCTGGCCGCAATTTAGCATTATGGACTGGGAAAGACCTAATCTAAAATCTGCAAAATAATATTTAGCCTTCAAATTCATACCGTGATCGTAGCATGCATGGGCTCGACTCATATGACTGGGATTTCCATGAAAAAGATTGTGGGCAGAAAATGGGTGATCACTGTACATTTCTATTCTGTTTTCTATTTATATTTCTATTTTAATTCTTGAATTTAGCATTATGGACAGGGAAAGACCTAATCTAAAATCTGCAAAAAAATATTTTGCCTTCAAATTCATACCGTTATCGTAGCATGCATGGATTCGACTCATATGACTGGGATTTCCATGAAAAATATTGTGGGCAGAAAATGGGTGATCACTGTACATTTCTCTTCTGTTTACTATTTATATTTCTATTTTACTTCCTGAATTTAGCATTATGTTCAGGGAAAGACCTAATCTAAAATCTGCAAAAAATTATTTTGCCTTCAAATTCATACCGTGATCGTAGCATGCATGGACTCGACTCATATGACTGGGATTTCCATGAAAAAAATTGTGGGCCTAAAATGAGTGATCACTGTACATATCTCTTCTGTTTACTATTTATATTTCAATTTTACCTTCTCAAAATAGGATTATGGACAGGGAAAGACCTAATCTAATATCTGCACAAAAATATTCTGCTTTCAAATTCATACCGTGATCGTAGCATGCATGGACTAGAATCATATGACTGAGATTTCCATGAAAAAGATTGTGGGCCGAAAATGGGTGATCACTGTACATTTCTCTTCTGTTTCCTATTTATATTTCTATTTTACCTCCTCAATTTAGCATTATGGACAGGGAAAGACCTAATCTAAAATCTGCACAAAAGTATTTTGCTTTCAAATTCATACCGTGATCGTAGCATTCATGGACTCGACTCATATGACTGGGATTTCCATGAAAAAGATTGTGGGCCGAAAATGGGTGATCACTGTACATTTCTCTTCTGTTTCCTATTTATATTTATATTTTACCTCCTCAATTTAGCATTATGGACAGGGAAAGACCTAATCTAAAATCTGCACAAAAATATTTTGCTTTCAAATTCATACCGTGATCGTAGCATGCATGGACTGGAATCATATGACTGGGATTTCCATGAAAAAGATTGTGGGCCGAAAATGGGTGATCACTGTACATTTCTCTTCTGTTACCTATTTCTATTTTACCTCCTCAATTTAGCATCATGGACAGGGAAAGACCTAATCTAAAATCTGCACATAAATATTTTGCCTTCAAATTCATACCGTGATCGTAGCATGCATGGACTCGACTCATATGACTGGGATTTCCATGAAAAAGAATGTGGGCCTAAAATGGGTGATCACTGTACATTTCTCTTCTGTTTCCTATTTATATTTATATTTTACCTCCTCAATTTAGCATTATGGACAGGGAAAGACCTAATCTAAAATCTGCACAAAAATATTTTGCCTTCAAATTCATACCGTGATCGTAGCATGCATGGACTCGACTCATATGACTGGGATTTCCATGAAAAAGATTGTGGGCCGAAAATGGGTGATCACTGTACATTTCTCTTCTGTTTCCTATTTATATTTATATTTTACCTCCGGAATTTAGCATTATGGACAGGGCAAGACCTAATCTAAAATCTGCACAAAAATATTTTGCCTTCAAATTCATACCGTGATCGTAGCATGCATGGACTGGACTCATATGACTGGGATTTCCATGAAAAAGATTGTGGGCCGAAAATGGGTGATCACTGTACATTTCTCTTCTGTTTCCTATTTATATTTATATTTTACCTCCTCAATTTAGCATTATGGACAGGGAAAGACCTAATCTGAAATCTGCACAAGAATATTTTGCCTTCAAATTCATACCGTGATCGTAGCATGCATGGAGTCGACTCATATGACTGGGATTTCCATGAAAAAGATTGTGGGCAGAAAATGGGTGATCACTGTACATTTCTCTTCTGTTTCCTATTTACATTTATATTTTACTTCCTCAATTTAGCATTATGGACAGGGAAAGACCTAATCTACAATCTGCAAAAAAATATTTTGCCTTCAAACTCATACCGTGATCGTAGCATGCATGGACTCGACTCATATGACTGGGATTTCCATGAAAAAGATTGTGGGCAGATAATGGGTGATCACTATACATTTCTCATCTGTCATCGTCATTTACTTCCTCAATTTAGCATTATGGACATTGTCGACTCATATGACTGGGATTTCCATGAAAAAGATTGTGGGCAGAAAATGGGTGATCACTGTACATTTCTCTTCTGTTTACTATTTATATTTCTATTTTACTTCCTTAATTTAGCATTATGGTCAGGGAAAGACCTCATCTAAAATATGCAAAAAAATATTTTGCCTTCAAACTCATACCGTGATCGTAGCATGCATGGACTCGACTCATATCACTGGGATTTCCATGAAAAAGATTGTGCGAAGATAATGGGTGATCACTATACATTTCTTATCTGTTTCCTATTTATATTTATATTTTACTTCCTCAATTTAGCATTATGGTCAGGGAAAGACCTAATCTAAAATCTGCAAAAAAATATTTTGCCTTCAAATTCATACCGTGATCGTACCATGCATGGACACGACCCATATGACTGGGATTTCCATGAAAAAGATTGTGGGCAGAAAAAGGGTGATCACTGTACATTTCTCTTCTATTTCCTATTTATATTTATATTTTACTTCCTTAATTTAGGATTATGGACAGGGAAAGACCTAATCTAAAATCTGCAAAAAAATATTTAGGCTTCAAAATCATACCGTTAACGTAGCATGCATGGTCTCGACTCATATGACTGGGATTTCCATGAAAAAGATTGTGGGCCGAAAATGGGTGATCACTGTACATTTCTCTTCTGTTTCCTATTTATATTTATATTTTACTTCCTCAATTTAGCATTATGGACAGGGAAAGACCTAAACTAAAATCTGAAAAAAAATATTTTGCCTTCAAACTCATCCTGTGATCATAGCATGCATGGACTCGAATCATATGACTGGGATTTCCATGAAAAAGATTGTGGGCAGAAAATGGGTGATCACTGTACATTTCTCTTCTGTTTCCTATCTATATTTATATTTTCTGGCCGCAATTTAGCATTATGGACTGGGAAAGACCTAATCTAAAATCTGCAAAATAATATTTAGCCTTCAAATTCATACCGTGATCGTAGCATGCATGGGCTCGACTCATATGACTGGGATTTCCATGAAAAAGATTGTGGGCAGAAAATGGGTGATCACTGTACATTTCTATTCTGTTTTCTATTTATATTTCTATTTTAATTCTTGAATTTAGCATTATGGACAGGGAAAGACCTAATCTAAAATCTGCAAAAAAATATTTTGCCTTCAAATTCATACCGTTATCGTAGCATGCATGGATTCGACTCATATGACTGGGATTTCCATGAAAAATATTGTGGGCAGAAAATGGGTGATCACTGTACATTTCTCTTCTGTTTACTATTTATATTTCTATTTTACTTCCTGAATTTAGCATTATGTTCAGGGAAAGACCTAATCTAAAATCTGCAAAAAATTATTTTGCCTTCAAATTCATACCGTCATCGTAGCATGCATGGACTCGACTCATATGACTGGGATTCCATGAAAAAGATTGTGGGCAGAAAATGGGTGATCACTGTACATTTATCTTCTGTTTACTATTTATATTTATATCTTACTTCCTTAATATAGCATTATGGACAGGGAAAGACCTAATCTAAAATTTGCAAAATAATATTTTGCCTTCAAATTCATACCGTGATCGTAGCATGCATGGACTCGACTCATATGACTGGGATTTCCATGAAAAAGATTGTGGGCAGAAAATGGGTGATCACTGTACATTTCCCTTCTGTTTCCTATTCATATTTCTATTTTACTTCCTTAATTTAGCATTATAGTCAGGGAAAGACCTAATCTAAAATCTGAAAAAAAATATTTTGCCTTCAAATTCATACCGTGATCGTAGCATGCATGGACTCGACTCATATGACTGGGATTTCCATGAAAAAGATTGTGGGCAGAAAATGGGTGATCACTGTACATTTCTCTTCTGTTTCCTATTTACATTTATATTTTACTTCCTCAATTTAGCATTATGGACAGGGAAAGACCTAATCTACAATCTGCAAAAAAATATTTTGCCTTCAAACTCATACCGTGATCGTAGCATGCATGGACTCGACTCATATCACTGGGATTTCCATGAATAAGATTGTGGGCAGATAATGGGTGATCACTATACATTTCTCATCTGTCATCGTCATTTACTTCCTCAATTTAGCATTATGGACATTGTCGACTCATATGACTGGGATTTCCATGAAAAAGATTGTGGGCAGAAAATGGGTGATCACTGTAAATTTCTCTTCTGTTTACTATTTATATTTATATTTTACTTCCTTAATATAGCATTATGGACAGGGAAAGACCTAATCTAAAATTTGCAAAATAATATTTTGCCTTCAAATTCATACCGTGATCGTAGCATGCATGGACTCGACTCATATGACTGGGATTTCCATGAAAAAGATTGTTGGCAGAAAATGGGTGATCACTGTACATTTCTCTTCTGTTTCCTATTTATATTTCTATTTTACTTCCTTAATTTAGCATTATGGTCAGGGAAAGACCTCATCTAAAATATGCAAAAAAATATTTTGCCTTCAAACTCATACCGTGATCGTAGCATGCATGGACTCGACTCATATCACTGGGATTTCCATGAAAAAGATTGTGCGAAGATAATGGGTGATCACTATACATTTCTTATCTGTTTCCTATTTATATTTATATTTTACTTCCTCAATTTAGCATTATGGTCAGGGAAAGACCTAATCTAAAATCTGCAAAAAAATATTTTGCCTTCAAATTCATACCGTGATCGTACCATGCATGGACACGACCCATATGACTGGGATTTCCATGAAAAAGATTGTGGGCAGAAAATGGGTGATCACTGTACATTTCTCTTCTATTTCCTATTTATATTTATATTTTACTTCCTTAATTTAGGATTATGGACAGGGAAAGACCTAATCTAAAATCTGCAAAAAAATATTTAGGCTTCAAAATCATACCGTTAACGTAGCATACATGGTCTCGACTCATATGACTGGGATTTCCATGAAAAAGATTGTGGGCCGAAAATGGGTGATCACTGTACATTTCTCTTCTGTTTCCTATTTATATTTATATTTTACTTCCTCAATTTAGCATTATGGACAGGGAAAGACCTAAACTAAAATCTGAAAAAAAATATTTTGCCTTCAAACTCATCCTGTGATCATAGCATGCATGGACTCAAATCATATGACTGGGATTTCCATGAAAAAGATTGTGGGCAGAAAATGGGTGATCACTGTACATTTCTCTTCTGTTTCCTATCTATATTTATATTTTCTGGCCGCAATTTAGCATTATGGACTGGGAAAGACCTAATCTAAAATCTGCAAAATAATATTTAGCCTTCAAATTCATACCGTGATCGTAGCATGCATGGGCTCGACTCATATGACTGGGATTTCCATGAAAAAGATTGTGGGCAGAAAATGGGTGATCACTGTACATTTCTCTTCTGTTTCCTATTCATATTTCTATTTTACTTACTTAATTTAGCATTATAGTCAGGGAAAGACCTCATCTAAAATATGCAAAAAAATATTTTGCCTTCAAACTCATACCGTGATCGTAGCATGCATGGACTCGACTCATATCACTGGGATTTCCATGAAAAAGATTGTGCGAAGATAATGGGTGATCACTATACATTTCTTATCTGTTTCCTATTTATATTTATATTTTACTTCCTCAATTTAGCATTATGGTCAGGGAAAGACCTAATCTAAAATCTGCACAAAAATATTTTGCCTTCAAATTCATACCGTGATCGTACCATGCATGGACTCGACCCATATGACTGGGATTTCCATGAAAAAGATTGTGGGCAGAAAATGGGTGATCACTGTACATTTCTCTTCTATTTCCTATTTATATTTATATTTTACTTCCTTAATTTAGGATTATGGACAGGGAAAGACCTAATCTAAAATCTGCAAAAAAATATTTAGGCTTCAAAATCATACCGTTAACGTAGCATGCATGGTCTCGACTCATATGACTGGGATTTCCATGAAAAAGATTGTGGGCAGAAAATGGGTGATCACTGTACCTTTCTCTTCTGTTTCCTATTCATATTTATATTTTACTTCCTCAATTTAGCATTATGGACAGGGAAAGACCTAAACTAAAATCTGAAAAAAAATATTTTGCCTTCAAACTCATCCTGTGATCATAGCATGCATGGACTCGAATCATATGACTGGGATTTCCATGAAAAAGATTGTGGGCAGAAAATGGGTGATCACTGTACATTTCTCTTCTGTTTCCTATCTATATTTATATTTTCTGGCCGCAATTTAGCATTATGGACTGGGAAAGACCTAATCTAAAATCTGCAAAATAATATTTAGCCTTCAAATTCATACCGTGATCGTAGCATGCATGGGCTCGACTCATATGACTGGGATTTCCATGAAAAAGATTGTGGGCAGAAAATGGGTGATCACTGTACATTTCTCTTCTGTTTCCTATTCATATTTCTATTTTACTTACTTAATTTAGCATTATAGTCAGGGAAAGACCTCATCTAAAATATGCAAAAAAATATTTTGCCTTCAAACTCATACCGTGATCGTAGCATGCATGGACTCGACTCATATGACTGGGATTTCCATGAAAAAGATTGTGGGCAGATATTGGGTGATCACTGTACATTTCTCTTCTGTTTACTATTTATGTTTCTATTTTACTTCCTGAATTTAGCATTATGGACAGGGAAAGACCTAATCTAAAATCTGCAAAGAAATATTTTGCCTTCAAATTCATACCGTTATCGTAGCATGCATGGACTCGACTCATATGACTGGGATTCCATGAAAAAGATTGTGGGCAGAAAATGGGTGATCACTGTACATTTCTCTTCTGTTTACTATTTATATTTCTATTTTACTTCCTGAATTTAGCATTATGGACAGGGAAAGACCTAATCTAAAATCTGCAAAAAAATATTTTGCCTTCAAATTCATACCGTTATCGTAGCATGCATGGACTCGACTCATATGACTTGGATTTCCATGAAAAAGATTGTGGGCCAAAAATTGGTGATCACTGTACATTTCTCTTCTGTTTCCTATTTACATTTATATTTTACTTCCTCAATTTAGCATTATTGACAGGGAAAGACCTAATCTACAATCTGCCAAAAAATATTTTGCCTTCAAACTCATACCGTGATCGTAGCATGCATGGACTCGACTCATATGACTGGGATTTCCATGAAAAAGATTGTGGGCAGAAAATGGGTGATCACTATACATTTCTCTTCTGTTTCCTATTTATATTTCTATTTTACTTCCTCAATTTAGCAATATAGACAGGGAAAGACCTAATCTAAAATCTGCAAAAAAATGTTTTGCCTTCAAATTCATACCGTGATCGTAGCATGCAAGGACTCGACTCATATGACTGGGATTTCCATGAAAAATATTGTGGGCAGAAAATGGCTGATCACTGTATATTTCTCTTCTGTTTCCTATTTATATTTCTATTTTACTTCCTCAATTATCATTATGGACAGGGAAAGACCTAATCTAAAATCTGCAAAAAAATATTTTGCCTTCAAATTCATACCGTGATCGTAGCATGCATGGACTCGACTCATATGACTGGGATTTCCAGGCAAAAAATTGCTGGCAGAAAATGGGTGATCACTGTACATTTCTCTTTGTTTCCTATTTATATTTATATTTTACTTCCTCAATTTAGCATTATGGTCAGGAAAAACCTAATCTAAAATCTGCAAAAAAATATTTTGCCTTCAAATTCATACCGTGATCGTATCATGCATGGACTCGACACATATGACTGGGATTTCCATGAAAAAGATTGTGGGCAGAAAATGGGTGATCACTGTATATTTCTCTTCTGTTTCCTATTCATGTTTCTATTTTACTTCCTTAATTTAGCATTATGGACAGGGAAAGACCTAATCTAAGATCTGCAAAAAAATATTTTGCCTTCAAATTCATACCGTGATCGTATCATGCATGGACTTGACACATATGACTGGGATTTCCATGAAAAAGATTGTGGGCAGAAAATGGGTGATCACTGTATATTTCTCTTCTGTTTCCTATTTATATTTCTAATTAACTTCCTCAATTTAGCATTATGGACAGGGAAAGACCTAATCTAAAATCTGCAAAAAAATATTTTGCCTTCAAATTCATACCGTGATCGTAGCATGCATGGACTCGACTCATATGACTGGGATTTCCATGCAAAAAATTGCTGGCAGAAAATGGGTGATCACTGTACATTTCTCTTTGTTTCCTATTTATATTTATATTTTACTTCCTCAATTTAGAATTATGTTCAGGGAAATACCTAATCTAAGATCTGCAAAAAAATATTTTGCCTTCAAATTCATACCGTGATCGTATCATGCATGGACTCGACACATATGACTGGGATTTCCATTAAAAAGATAGTGGGCACAAAATGGGTGATCACTGTATATTTCTCTTCTGTTTCCTATTCATATTTATATTTTACTTCCTCAATTTAGCATTATGGACAGGGAAAGACCTAATCTAAGATCTGCAAAAAAATATTTTGCCTTCAAATTCATACCGTGATCGTATCATGCATGGACTCGACACATATGACTGGGATTTCCATTCAAAAGATCGTGGGCACAAAATGGGTGATCACTGTATATTTCTCTTCTGTTTCCTATTTATATTTATATTTTACTTCCTCAATTTAGCATTATGGACAGGCAAATTCCTCCTCTAAATCATTCTTATAAATATTTTTCTTTAGAATATATGGAGTAATTGCAGGATTCAATGGAATCGAATGATCAAATTGGAATTTCCTTGAAAAATAATGTGGTTGCAAAGTGGGGGATCACGGTATATTTCTCTATTGTTTGTCATTTATATTTATATTTCCCATCTTTAATTTAGCATTATGGACAGGCAAATTCCTCCTCTAAAACATTCTTATAAATATTTTTCCTTAGAATATATGGAGTAATTGGAGGATTCAACGGAATCGAATCATCGAATTGGGATTTCCTTGAAAAATAATGTGAGCACAAAGTAAGGCATCAATGTATATTTCTCTTCTGTTTGTGTCTAATATTTTAGAATTTCCTTCTTTAATTTACAATTGATAATTCTTTAAATTCTATCTCCTCTAAACCAATTATTAAACGTTTAACTATGTCAATTAACTTCTCAGCTTTAAGACATTTAGTTGGCATAACATGCACATCGTTATATTCTGAGAATACACTGCACATCTTGAAAGTGAAAGCACTTGTTGCAGCTTCACCCTGTTATCTGATAGGCCAACAATATTAACACCTTCATAATCTAAATAAGTTTTTAGATGAATATCAACAACAAGTAAAGACACTGTGATGTCCTTCTGCACTCAGAGCTTAAATTTATTTTTAATAGACATAAGAAAATTGTTATCATGTTGCTCAATCAAAGGATTCATATATGTCGATAAAGTTAGTCTTTTAATGGTTGAATAGCTAGAAGTAAAATTATATTTTTGCTGTCTCTTAACAATCTGTACCCTTTAGTGGACCAGTTATATAACAATGAAGAAAATATCATTTCTGTTGAATAATCAAGCTTATTTTGTGTCATGAAATTTAGCTGCTCATATATAAATTTGATTGCATTAAAATGTTTGCTTGATTCTTCTTGCAACAATAGTAAAAATGACATTACCAAATTTTATATTATAATCATATTTTGAGGTTCAGTTTGCTTTTGTTCTATGTCCATTTCCTTCATGTTTTCTATCAGAATTTCAAGAGTATTTTGATCAGTTACATGTTTAGGAATCTTATAGCCCCCTATTGAATGCATTTCCACATCTCTACAAAACACATGTACTGTAAAATCAGATTCAATTACAAGAGACAGATGGATTTTTGGATATGGGGATTTGATGATGCTGAATATAATAAGTGTCTCTTGCTGCCTAACAAAACTCCAGTAATTACTATCAAGGAAATTTAATTTTTACTTCTAGATCATTAGTATGGAATTTCTTCTGCATTTTATATGCTAAGTCATCATTAATACTTTGATTTAAAGCACTTTTAAGAGCAGAATTCTCTAGCCGGATTCTCCTGGAATCTGGTCACTCTCTAGAGGTATTCAATCAAGATAAATATGAGGGACAGTTTGGGAAAATTCTAGGAATAGCACCATCACGAAGATATATTTTTTTAGTTTAACTGCAATTTTGACACCTGTTTTTTCGTCAATAGCTGACATTTCTTTCCTTATGTCCCCCGGTTGAAAATGTAGTTCACAGGCCTAAAAACTCAAAAAGATTTTAAAAACCAAACCTATTTTAAATTCTTGTGAAAATCTAAAATCAATCAGCAAAAATCTACAATAATATGAAGCATTAACAATTTTAGGAAAAGCGGAGAGAATTCAACAAAAGATTATTAATGACGAAGCTATGTACAAATTAAGAGAAGCATTTTTAACGTCTCTTCATTTTTTTTAATTTAAAATGATAAATAAAAAATATTCTTATGAATAAAACAATTCTAAAAATTTGTTAAATTATTAGAATTATTTTTATGCCTATAAAAAGATTCCTTTATGAATTTATATCGAAAATTTCTTTAAAGTTTATTTTTATAAAAATTAGATTTCGGCTTTTAAAAACCTTTCGCAACTTTCTTTTTAATGTGTCTTGTGAATTATAAAGATATGAAATTATTTTAATCGTCAAAGTTTCAAATGAGTTTAATAACTTTTTAAAACAACACTTTGTTTTCTTTTAAAATGTGTTGTGAATTACAGACATGAAATTAATTCAATTAAAGTTTCATTTAGTCACAAACAAAACAATTCTAAAAAATCGTTAAAATTATTAGAATTATTTTTTATGTATTATAAAATATTCCTTTCGGAATTCATGAATGAATTTATGTCGAAAATTTCTTGAAAATTTATTTCTTAAAAGAATGAGGTTTTTTTTAGATTTTAAAAGCAACACGTACGAGAATGAATGTCTAAACTTTCTCGCTAGATTTATGTCTTATTAACTTTATGTTATGAATTACAAAGACATGGTATTAATTAATTTTGTCATTAAAGTTTCAATAAAATTTACTTATTTTTTAATACAAAAAAAAAATACTCACTCTGCTGAATTTAGTAGGTGAAAGAAAATGATCTCTTCTGATTTTACGAATCCAAACATCAGATGATGATTCTTTATCTTTAGGGAAAGAAAATACATGTACTTTAGGGCCGTTTTTATAATTCCCTTTGCAGTTTGCTACAACGCAACTATAAGGCATTGTTTATGTTTTAATTCAATATTTAAAAGAAAATATTAATAAATAATTTAAAAATGCCGCCATAAAAAAAGTAAAATCTGATACACAAAACAGACGACACGCTTCTTGAAAGTCTGACTCAATATGATGACGTCACATTTTCCCTACCCCCTAATGAAACAGACCTCCTCTATCGGTTGGCCACGGTCAAACCCCAAATAAAGGTAAGGGTTTTTTTTTCATGTGGGACCAAAATCTCTCTCTGGCCGATATGGGCCTACAAACTTCAACCGTGACGCGAAACCATTTTGGGACTTTATTGTTAAAGTCTGATCTTGTCGATAAGTATCGTAATGAACAATCTTTTTTTTTTTTTTGTACGATGACAATTTTTATTATAACTTGGAAATAAACTTGGGAATAATTGAAATTAATTGCGAAATTCACCCATGAGATGATAAAAATAATTGTTTTTTATGGAAAGTAAGGACCCACGTGCATCAAACTGTCTTTAAGTGGCAGCAGAAGAATTTTCGTTGAACTTTTATTGTAAGCTTAAAATGCAGCAATTTTGAGTTATTCTGTATTGTAGTTTATTGTTGTCTATCGCATCTATTCCTTCCTATTTATTGTGATGAAGGCCCAATCAAGATCCCTCTGCAGGAGCTAGCTTAAATGAAGTTAGTGATATTATAATGCCCATAATGAGGGCAATACAAACTGAGATAATATTCCTTTCTTCCAGAGTGCACCCATTTTCTGCTGTAGTATTACACTGCATGATATGTTGTTTTGTTAGTAACCACCCAAAATTGGTGATTAACTTGTAGCAGTATTGACGGCATAAATCAACACGCACATTTTTTACTTTACGAATGTATAAGCAAACAAAAAACAAACAAGAGAAAGAACGCAAGAAAATAACTTTTCATTACATGTACATTTTAAATATTTATAAATGACAACAGTTACAAAAACTATTAATATGAGTTACTTCCCTTTGACTGGGCTAAAGTCTTTACTACCCAAAATATTTTTTTACCTTAGCTCACAAAAAGCTGAATTATCTTGTCGTTCAAAATGTTAACTGAAAGAGAGTTTAAAGAATCTTGTAAAACTGAAAATATGTTGATAAACTTTTAGCTTCAAAGAAGTTGGAGAAGTGAATGTACCGTAATGTCTAATTTGTTTTCGTTGCTCGTAGTTGAAAGTATTGTTCGTAATTGTTTGTACTTAAGTTTAGTAAGATTCAATAACGTAATTGAATAGTTTTTAGTAAGTTGCAGAAGTTGGTGAGTGAGTTGTTTGGTTGATATTTTAGCTTGAATTACAGCGAAGTTATTTCGTGTTAAAGAACTTGAGATTTTAACTTTACTTCGCTGCAGTAATGATACAAGAGTCGTGAACTCGTTTTGCAAATTCTACTCGTCGCAAATTCTCACTGACTGGGTTTGCTCGTACCTTTAAATTTATATGTTTTTTTAATCACGTGACAGGATCCTGAAAGCATTGTTTTTTCTTCAGGTCAAAAAACTAGGTTGATGTTATTCGGACGCAGTGATGAGCAGGTAAATTGTTTTTTAATATTTGTTAACCACTTAGAAAGCGCCTTACAAAACTCAGTCTGGGGTCTGATATGTTTTGTTTATTGAGAACAATGTACGTGAAGATACACGAGCTAATTTTAATATTTATTGTCCAATGAGAAGTTCAGGTTTTCAGAAACATTTATGAAGCTGTGATCCGCTTTTTGCATGAAAATCGACATTGATGAAAAAGTGGGAGCGGAAAGCTAAAAACCCATGTGGGATCTTCCACAACAAACCAGCCTTAACTCTTTTTAGGAAATGCTCTCTTCCTATCTGGTAAGTAACATCCTACTTTCATACAAATATAACAAGTATTCATTGGTCAATCACCTCCAATCTAGCTTGCTGATTGGTCAGTTCCGACCAATCAAACCGCCTGCACGTGACCAATCTGTTTTCCCGCTCATATGCTGGGATCCTACCACGTGTTACACGACCATTATATAAACCCAACACGTGTAAATTCCCTTGAGTTTTTCTTTTCATTCATCTCTCTCGCACGTCTCATTCCTTGCTACCAAGTGCCAAGATGTTGTAGAATCAGATTCCTACATTTTTTTTAAATCTTAAATTTTGTGCAAGTTAAACACATAGAGGCTCCCAATCAAATATAACAACTGATGTATTTTGATTGGTTGTAAAATATTAATTAGGTGTCGTCAACTACGTCCGAAGGTACCGACCCAAATTTTGACCTCTAGTTGACGCCATAAAATGTAAACATGTTCACGAGCCTCCCCACGTGACCAAGAGAACTAATAAAAACGAAACTTCGACGCGACTTGGTCAGTGGGCACTTAAAATATTGAACCAATTCACTTGACTTCATTGGAAATCAGCAAAGGAGACGAACTTTATCTTCAATACAACAACAAACCTTGTCAACCATTTCCAGGCTTAACACTCACTCCCACAAAATATTCTATTCCACAAGAAGAATCTCTGGTTAATGAACGATAACTCTATAACAATCAGTGAGTTAAGAACAATACCTTTTTTCTATTTAATACAAAAACAAAAAAAACTATTTAATTTTCCTATAAAAACAAATATAGCTAAATACACCTTCTCATTTTCACACATACAGTACAGTAACTCAAATTCTTTCAGTAACACACACCAAAGAACTCTATTGTGTTTATCAACTTTTGCACTATATATTATGTATTTGTTGTGTTTATAAAAAAATATTTATTGTTGAACAAATTCATAATTTCTACTACTTGATTATTTCTCTTGTTGTTGTCTTTGTTACATTTGATATTGTAAAAATTGTAGAGGGTCAGTTTTTATTTCTATTTATGACCAATTGGCTGACCCACTATAAATTGGTGACCCCGAAGTTCAAATGTGCAAAGCAATATTTTAAAACCAGCATTTTATAAGAGAAATACTGTAGTTGTCACGTTTTAAACGAAAAATTGGATAAACTGAGCCCACAAAAGTCACAAATATTAGTGTCACTCCCGGACGATTTGGACCTACAGCGATTGGCAGAAATTGCAGACAAAATATATGAGAATAAACCTCCGGGAACTGCTTCTGCGACACCGTTACAACCTACTGTCTCTTCAGTCCGTGACTCACAAGAGTTATCTAAAATTAAAAATTGTATAGCCGATCTTACCTCACAGTTACAAGCTCTACAAACCGCTATGCATCAACAAAATCGCACACCCAACAATTTCACTAGACGACCACGTCCATCACAGCATACTAGGCGAAGATCACGTTCCACATCCAGAAGCAGGCCTATATTTAATACCTGTTGGTATCATTTTAAATACGGACAACAAGCGCGGCATTGTACGAAACCGTGTAACTTCGACATGAACGCAGCTAAGGATAACAACAAACAGCAGTCGGGAAACGACTATCCCGGCAACAAGTCGAGACGTTTGCTGCCGGAGGGATGCCAAAAAGTCGTCTCTTTTACATCCGAGATGAGAACTCCGGCTACTTGTTTTTAGTGGACACTGGGGCACAAATTAGTGTAATACCAGCCAAGCCTAATATGTTGACTAGAAAGACAGATTATACATTACAAGCGGCGAATGGATCTTCAATCTAGACATATGGTGAAACCTCATTAACCCTAAATCTGGGATTTAGGCAATCTTTTTCGTGGGTATTCACGATAGCCCAAGTTCGAACCCCAATCCTAGGAGCGGATTTCCTCGCCCACTTTAACTTGTCCGCTAATATGTCTTCCCTTTCTTTGGAGGATAAAACGACCAACATTACAAGGAAAGGAATGACATCTATCTATACGAGCACATGTATCAGCGCAACTCTACCTGAAGCCAACGGAATGCAGGATCTGTTACAAAAATATTCACAAATTACAACATCATTCCGGTATACAGAAACCGTTCGCCACAATGCTGGCACCATATTTATACTACGGGCCCACCCACGCATTCATCTCCACGGCGATTGAGGCCTGATAAATATAAACTGGCGAAAGCTGAGTTTCAGCACGTGCTGGACCTCGGTATAATTAAACCTTCTTCGAGTCCTTACTCATCTCCTCTTCATATGGTTTCAAAACCGGACTCAGGAGCTTGGAGACCTTGTGGCGACTTCCGGAAGCTGAATGCTACTACAATTCCGGATAAATACCCCATGCCGCACTTGCACGATTTCGCAGTGGGTCTGCAGGGCGCCACACTCTTCATCAAACTTGATCTGGTGAAAGCATTCCACTAGATACCAGTGGCCAAGGAAGACATCCATAAAACAGCAATAACTACTCCTTTTGGCTTATACGAATTTGTGAGAATGCCATTTGTTTTAAGGAACGCCGCACAATCTTTCCAACGGCTTATAGACGAAGTGCTGAGGGGTTTACCTTTCACCTTTGCCTATATTGATGACGTCCTGATCGCCAGTAGAAACAAGACCGAACATCGTCATCACGTTGAACAAGTTTTCCAGCGTCTACAGCATTTTGGCCTTAAGATTAACACAGAGAAATGTATTTTTGCTGTGCCCTCAATTAAATTTTTGGGGCACGTCATTGATGAAAAGGGAATAGCGCCCTTACCTGAGAAAATAGAATCTATTTCAAATTTCTCACAACCATCTTCACTCCGGCAGTTACGCCGATTCTTAGGCCTCATTAATTACTACCGGAGGTTCATTCCTGGTTGTTCCCAGATTCTGATTCCCCTCACAGATTTACTGCAACAACAGCGTCAGAAGAACTCAAAGATTACCTTGGAAGGCGAATCACTGACTGCTTTTCACAGAGCCAAAGACGCCCTTGCCAACTTTACGAAGTTATATATAACCGATGATGACTCAATGATCACACTGACAACAGACGCATCAGGCGACTCAATAGGGGCTGTTCTTCACCAAGAACAGGGATATGCTAAAAAACCCATTTCGTTCTTTTCAGTCAAGCTAAACTTATCGCAAAAAAAGTACAGCGCATTTTCAAGGGAATTACTGGCAATATACTTGGCAATCCGTCATTTCCGTTATCTTTTGGAAGGACGGAATTTTGTGGTCTATACAGATCATAAACCATTAATTTATGCTCTGCACGCCAAGTGGGACAAATATACCCCAAGGGATATCCGACAATTGATACATACTTCAAGAGTTAATATACATTTTTTTATTAAAATTTAATCATTGCATACAACTGGACCTGTGGCTAGGGTCCTCGAACCCCAGAATGAACATAATTAATTTATGAAGTTGAAGTCTTTTCAAAAATGTAATATTCAAAGTTTTTCTCTCAGTAAAAATCTCCCACCAATGTATTGTGTCTTTCATTTTGGGCCCAAATATTTCACTTCATATAGAAAGTAAGCATATATAGTTCAATAAACTCTTGTTCTGATAAAGACAATTCTTGTATTGAAGCCAAATTGGTCAGATGCCTAAAATTCACCAAATTATCTTCTGTGCTGCGGGTGCGAGTAAGTCGGCCCCTTCCAGTTATCAAAAAAAAAAATAAATAAATACTGGGGTGATGCTAAATTTTAGTCCATTATTTCTCTACTTGAAACTGATCATATCATAGATTTCCAAGAGGGAAATTCCTTTTTACGCCCCCCACCCCGCCCAAAGTTGTTTAATGTGGGTTCGATCTTACATCAAAACCAACATGTTTGCTATTTCTCTGAAAATTTCAACATTTAATTTTGTTAATGCATCGGAACAACTGTACAGCATTTCAGTAGTAAGCCTTTCTTAACATTAATATTTTTTATTTATGTACTTTTCATAATCTAAGCAAAACGGGACAAATTCAAGGTGAAATAGATTCTTTATACTTTTAAAGTCTGACACGAATCCACTTATTCGATTTAAAATCAAATCTTTGAGGCTTATTAATTAGCAGGATTTTTTTAAAAATACCAATCTATATTTGGGAGAAGAAAACTTTTTCTTGGTTCGTACATCGTTCTATTAATTTGATTTATATATATTTTCATGATGCCCCTTTGAGGCTTTATCCCTCTAAGTAGATTTTGATTTATTTGGAAAATACCCAAGAACTATGCAAACTGGAGTATTTAAAAAATAATCCAGGAAAATGAAGTAGTAATCTATCACCTGTTTTTACCTTCATTCATTTAATTAGGTATATTGATTATGAAAGAATGTTCATAATGTGTGGTTTGTGTTTTACTTGAAGGCAGTGGCGTGCATAGGTTCTAATAGCGTCCGTGGCGACGTTTGTGTCTTTCGCCCTTCCCCAATCGCAACATATACTTAGTTTATTTTCTTTTGGACAGATACATTGTTCACGATGTTTTATCATAATCACTTAGAGGGAATGTTTAAATAAAAATTCATTAACACATAAAAATTCAACAAAACTTCTTTATTTAATAAGGTTGACAAAATGGCTTCGTTTGTGAAACATTTTTTAACCGTTTTTTTAAAGCTAAAGAAGTTGAACATACCGATTAAAAAAAATCTAATAATTGATATTAGGTTAAAGCAAAAATAATGACGTAATAATGTCGTTTTTTTGACGTTAAAATATAGTCAAAAAACGACATTATCACGTCATTATTTTTGCACCACCCTAATAGTTGCTAAAAATAAATGAAAAACAATTTCAACGCCGTAATTGATAAAAGTTTTGCGTAAATATTTTTGTTGTCTAATATTTTTTTTGCTAATGGCTGTTAACTATTGTTTCTTGTTGCTCTCTTCTTGATGTCAAATGCCTTCTTCTTCTTGATGTTTTAATTTGCTTAGTCCCCTTGCTGTAAAAATGTCTCCCCTTCCCCGTCCACTGATATGAGTTCAAAAGGTTCTCATTCGGGATCTTACTAGATCTTGAAATCACGATTCTCATTCGTCAGTATATACGAAAATATATTTTTCCATAAACTAGTAATGGACCCTTCTCGATTTGGGCGGGTTTAACCGTTGAGCCGAAAAAGATATACAAGTGTAAGAATTTCTTACACAAACCGTCTGGCCTTCATGAAAATGCACTTCTCTCAAAAGAACGTGAACAAAAAAACAAAAATCAACCCAGACGATTAGAAATTTATTCAAGGTTCACATTTTTTACGTATTAAAAATAATTGTTTTTATAGTAAATAAAACACATGTATTTTTTAAAATAATAAATATGTATTAATTGCTTTTATGAATATACATGGTAGTCCGAATGTCTTGTCACCCCTACATAATATAATTTTCTATTTCAGATGGCTGACACGAAAGTTACCGGTTTCATTGGAGGTGGAGATCTTGCCGGCGTTGGATTTAGCAAATCCAACGCTAGCAACTATCCGCCCCTAATCGACGTGCTCAAACTAGCAAGAGAAACAGGGGACGGCTTTTCTTTCTGCTCAACCCGGGACGTAATTTAAATTGAGTATATTCTGCACGAGGCATGCCAATAAATTTAGACCAGCTTTCAATATTGTTGATCGACTTCGTCAGTTGTTGAAGGGGAATTGACGTTGTGTTCGTCAAATTTTTTACTGCTGCCTCACTGGTTTTCTTGGATTATACCCTTTTTTGTGTTGCACTGCATTTTTGGTTGAGTTTGTTTTTGTTTTGTTTTTTATTACCGCCTTTTTATACGACTGTTTGAAAAGATTTTGATTTTTTCTTTTCCGTTTTTTTTTTTTTACTTTCCTCAATTTTTATTTTTACCCCCTTAATTTTTACTTTTATTCCAGTGTTTCCTTTTTGATTTTGATTTTCTTTTTCTTTATTTTCTCTTTTAAATATATCTTCGTTCTCTTTATTTTGTAACCCCGGGTCTGTGTTACGTTTCTGACTAAATTTAATTCCTTGTATTTTCTTTATTTCTTTCCTTTTAATATCTGTTAAGTTTTTTCTCGTGTAGTGTTTTTTATATTTTTTTCTGTGCCAAATTTGTCTAACTTGTCTATTTTCTTTTGTTTATTTTTTTTTGTTTATTTTTGACTCACTTTCTTAGCGTCGGCCATTTTTGTTTTTGTAACTAGCTTCGACTATTTTTTAAAGTTTCGTATTTTTTTTGTTTTCCTTTGTCAACCGTTTCATTGTTTATTTCGTTTTTTGTGTTTTAAATTTATTTGTTTCGCCTTTAGGCGAATTTTGTGCTTTTATTTTTTTATTCTGTATTTTGGTCTTGCCATTTGTTTTAATTGTTGTTCTTTGTCATTTGTTTTTCTTTGTAAAAGCTTTTTATTTATCGTTTTCCGTTATTTTTGCTGCCTCGCTTTCGGGCGAGTTTTTCTGTCTAACTGTTATTTTTTTTCCCAACTAGACTTTACTTATTTAGGTTTCCCTCCGCACACACCGCCTATGGGCGTCCTTTGTTCTTTTTTTATCACCCTCCTCTTCCCTTCTTTTCCCTTTGTATTTTTTTTAAAAAATGGAGAAGAAAAAGAATTCTTCGTCATTTCTTATCAAAAAGAAAACTTGTCAGTCCTGACCTAAAAAGGTCAGTTAAAAAACATTTATTCGCAATAAAGAAAGGGCTCTGGAATTCAATCTCCTGTTGACCAAAATCCCCCTCTGACCGAGTCTTTATCTACCGCCTCGCCTGTAATGGGCATACCAACTTCTAGGACCGGTAGGGAGAATCCTCCGGTTGGCTAAAAGACCACATTCTCCAAAGAGCCTTCGCCCGCTGCTAGTGCAGTTGCGGAGAAGGGGGAGGGGGAATGGCTAGTTGGTGGTAAGGCCAGAGGGAAGCGCCAGACAGCAGGTCCTCAGTTCCCAGAAGAAATCGCTTCCCCTCAGTAGAGATCCCAGTTCTTATAGACATAGATCTTTTCACACCCCCTCTCCACTCACCCACTCCTTCCCCCGTTAAACAAAAATTCTTCCTGCACACCTCTGCATACTCCCAGTTATTCCCCCATTAAAAAAGCTGATATGCTTCCTCCCTCTTCCAAACGTCAGAGAAGCCCCACAAAAGAGCTAAAAGATAAAAAGAAAACGGCCCAGAAGCTTATTTTCAACACGGAAGAGGATGTTTGTCGCATTTCCCCTGCCCAAGCCGAGAGAGCCCGGGATTATGGAAACCGAATAAAAGACCTCAAGTACTTGCTCTCTATAATGCAGTTTGCAGACCAGGACATTGAAGTGCCTCAAAACTTCCCGCTTGCCCAAAGGGTTCTGACAGTAATCAGAACGGGGACTGCAGCAAAACAGGTTTGGGCAATGCTTGATGAGGCTATCAGTTCTTACAAGATGGCTTTACCAATCGCAATCATCCAAAACAAGCAGTTAAAAAATTTAAAACAATTATGTGCAGGGAGGGTCACAGTTTTAGTTCACCCCTCCCTATATAGAGTCCTTAAATTGACTTTCCCTTAGGATATCTCCCAAGACGGTACAATCAAGACTGAGATGGGCCATGGTTCTATGGGAGAGGCGTTCGGTATCCTTACCCCGTCCATGTTCAAACCAATACTTCAACCCTAATCGGTCTTCCCTATGGCTCTCTGGTTAGCAAGTATAAATGTCCGGGGCCTGAGGTCGGAGTCTCGCAGGACGAGGCTCTCTCGCGACCTTCAGCGCCTCGGGGTGAATGTTTGTTGTGTGCAAGAGACCCGGTTTTCTTCTCATGACCGTGACGATTTGCTGTCTAAGGGGTTCTCTCTTTATTCAGCATGTTTTGATGGTCGTTCGAGGGGTTGTCTCTTGGCTAGTGAGCAGGTCTTTCAAGGCTGCATGCACCCTTGTCTTCGCAGATCCGGCGGGCAGGTTTTGCGTGCTGGATGTTACTATTAGGTTGGTGCAAAAATACTGTCGTTTTCTCACATAGTAACATATGTAAGAAAACGATATTATTTTTGCACCAACCTAATATAAAGGATAAGGCGCTACGTCTCATTGGGGTCTATGCGCCCAATAGCTATACTGAGCTGCCTGCTTTGTTTCGGCAGATCGGGCCGTTCTTGATGACATCTCGTCGGGTAGTTTTAGCGGGGGATTAGAATGCCGTCCTTGACCCCGACATAGATTGTATAGGGCAAAAACCGGGTACTAACAACCGGGATGTGAAACCATTTCGGGACTTTATCGATGAGTTTGATCTTGCCGATAAGTACCGGAATGAACACCCTCGGGAGGTAGCATGGACTTGGACAAATAGTGGCAACTCGGCTCCTGGGACGCTTGCTAGCTACCTCGACCGAGTCTTAGGAGAGTCGATGTAAGGTGTCCAAGTTTCCACTATATAGTTTATACGGATCATAAGCTTGTCCGGGTCCGTGTAAACTTAGAAAAGCCTAAGGCTATGTTGGCTGGGTACTGGAAATTAAACTGTTCACTATTTGGTGAGCAGGATTTCCGGGACCAGCTGCTACTAATGATACAGAGGGAATTGACGGGGGCGGTTGTTGGGAACGCCTGGTGGGATAAATTAAAATCGAAAATTAGAACGTTGGCTGCCGAATTTAGCCGTCGACTCATTCTAGATAGATTAGCGACGCAAACGGCTTTAGAACAAAAAGTTGATCGGGCAGTAAAATTCCCTAATAGTGGGGAAATAGCCTTAGCTAAGGCAGAGTTGTCCTCCTTGCTTATCAAGAGTGATCAAGCTCTGGTAGTTAGGGCTAGGTTAAAAAGAATGTCCTCTGAGGCGACAAATATGGCCGCTGAATTGCGTGCAGAGGAAAATCGGAGCGCTGCTCGGCGACATATCGCGTGCGTCACATTGCCGGATAATCGGACCGTGACTACAAATGCGGGCATATGCGAGGCCTTTCAGGATCTTTTCACCAGGGAGCCCGGTCTGAGCCCTGCTCGTTTCGACGCTTATTTGACCGACTTTCCCTGCCTCGAGGCAGCTGAAGCGGCTGGGTGCGAGGGTCCCATTACAGAGTCGGAAATCTGGGAAGCGCTGAAACAGGTTGGCCTGGATAAATCCCCGGGACTAGATAGTCTCCCCTACGAAATTTACTTGAGGCAGTCGCCCGTTTTTGTTCCTTTGCTGGAACTGGTCTTCAACAACTGGATGAAACAGGAGTCTATACCCCAACGCTTCACCAGGAGTGTGATCAAGTTGCTGCGTAAGAACAAGAACGGTGGGGATGGGTTAAATAACTTTCGCCCTTTGACTATGTTAAACACAGAGTTAAAGATTTTGGCGAAGATCTTAGCCAACCGGTTGCAGCTTGTCCTGTTTAATCTGATTGGCCCCGAACAGACTTGTGCTGTGAAGAGCAGGACTATTCAGGATAACCTGCATATGGTACGCTTGATCTTAGAACAAGTCGTCTGTGAAGCCGCGCTGATCAATTTAGATCAGTCCAAGGCCTTCGATAGGGTTGACCATCGCTTTCTGGAGGCTGTCCTTTCGGCAGCCGGTTTCGGAGCCGACTTTCGCTCCTGGACCCGGCTTTTGTATGCGACCCCTATGCGCTGGTGGATGTGAGTGGGGTAAAATCGAAGCCTTTCGTATTGTCTCTCCCCATTCGTCAAGGTTGTCCGCTTTCGCCTTTGCTTTACGTTCTTGCGTTGGAACCATTTCTTCGCAAGTTAAAGGCGAATCCGGTCCTGCGTGGAATTTGCCTGTCTGGGGCTTCCACCTCAGCCAGGTATTCTGCCTATGCTGATGACGTTTCGATTCTTGTGTCGAGCAGAGCCGAGATTGACGAAGTCAGCAAAGAGATCAGTGGTTATGAGATGGTAACAGGGGCCAAGATCAACCCCGATAAGTCTGTTGGCTTGCGGTTGGGTGTGTGGAAGAGAGTTTCTCTTCCCGGACCTTTCCTCTGGACGGATGGGCCAATCAAGATTCTCAGCGTCTGGTTCAGTCCTGATATCCAGTTGGATATGAATTGGTCGGAGGTGCAAGGGAAGGCCGAGATCGCAATTAATTTGTGGTCTCGGAGAGGGCTTTCCTTGAAGGGGAGGGCGGAAGTATGTCTTTCACACATCTCCCCGATTCTCCTTTACCGACTCTCTGTGCTTCCACTTCCGTCTGGCACTTTACTGGCGTTAGTGAGACTCTTGTTCTCCTTCTTGTGGGGAGGCAAGGCCGCCAGAGTCTCTCGGGAGATCTGTTGCCTTCATCCTGCTGAAGGCGGTCTGGGTATGCCTAGCATTGAGATTCGTCAACATATGCTTCGCATCGCCTTCCTAGACCGAATGTGTCGCGAATCGAATGAGGTAGGCGCCTTCTGGAAGGAAGACATCCGTAGAAACTTCCCATCCCTGAGAAGTGTGCGCTCGTGCGAAGAGAAGGCCGACCGTACGCTCCGAGCCGAGTGCTCCTTCTACCGCGAAAGTCGTCGTGCTCTGAAACGCCTCTTACAGGCGTCGGACGGCCTCTCCAGCGCTCAGGCGTTGTCTCGTAGGGCATTGTATCAAGTGTTAGTTAGGAGGGCATTCAGGATGATCTGATTGACGAGCTCGGTCTTACGAAGCAGGAGGCTTGCTCGATATGGCCTTGGGCGCCTGGGTTGAAATGCCTCAATAACGATGAGGCATCACTCACCTGTCTGGTGATTCGTAGGGCCCTCTGAGTCGCCAAAATACTTTTTTTTCAGCGGCCTTAGAGAAATCTCCGAACTGCCGTCGCTTTATTGGAGAAGTCAAGACCATTGGTCACGCCTTCTTTTATTGCAGTTTGGTAGTGACGTTGTGCAAGTTTGTTGAGGGCCTCATGGTCCGCATGTTGCAGGAAAAGTTCTTTGTCCTCGAGGCCAGTTCTGTTTGTAGCAATGTGGTGCTGCAGATGACGAAGGCTGAACATTATGTGTTCTGTTGCTTACTAGGTGTTATGAGAGTCGTGAGGGCGAGAAGTTCACTTCTTCCCAACTGATCTTGTTCTTTAAGCATCAGCTTAAAGTCAAGATTAGGACGGAAAAGCGGCGGCTCACCTTATCAGAATTTGGCAAAAGGTGGGTGAATCTTGCGCGTTTGTGCCGAGTAAAAGGGAGTGGCATTTTGATGCCGGTTAGGCATCAGGATATTGTTTTCCTGTGTTGAACGGGCAACTCATCCCTGGATTTAGGCTAGAAGTAGGTTTTTGATGCTTTAGTTTTTCTTTTCTTTTCCAGTAAACTTAGCTAGAGTGTGTTTGCTCATTGGCCCCTTTTATTTCTGTCCCTATTTTTTCTTTTAATTTAACTCCCCATCCCCTCCCTCGTTAGGTGGTCAGTGATTTCAGTTCTCTGGTGGATGCGGGGCGCCTTTCGTTTCGCGTGTGTGTTTTGCGTATTTGTTGTTGTGTCAGAATGAGTGCATGTCTGTGTGAGTGCTTGGTATGAATGAATGGTTTTTTCTATTTTCTTAAGGCCCTGCATCGATTTCGTCCAATTAACTCAATTTTCTGCCACATTTAAGGTTTTTTTTTTTATTACTAGCATGATTTTGTTTAGTTTCTTGTAAATGGTTTATTACCATATTGTATAATCATTGGGGTGTTTTTAGCTTGTTGTTTTTTATCCCCCCCCCACAGACAAAGATTTGTACATACGGGGTCTATTTAGGATGTTCATTGAGACAATGAGGTATTTTGGTGGATGTAGTTAGAAAAGTAAGTATGAATGTGTTGTTTTGGTGCTAGGATTATTGTCTTGTACGATTGGGTCAGTGGTTGTGGCGAGGTAAGTTATTAATTAAGACAGATGATGACCGTCTCTTTACCCCCACCCACTTCTTCGGCCTTGTGCCACATTTACTGTATTTTAGAGTAATAAATATTATTGTTGACCGACTTCACACTTTAATTCATTTTCTGAATGTAGACAGTTCATGTTAACTTCTTTGCTACATTGATTAGCTGTTCGAAGTATTAGCTTCAGGTGAATATGACAGTGTACTGACAAGAGTTTGTTTTTTTGTTGTTGTTATAATTTCGTAAATGGTGAGTGAAAACTTCACAATTACACAAGCCGAAAGAAACTTGAATTGGAAACAGATAGTTTTTTTATTTATACTGAGAAAGATATATCGAGACAACTCAAGGTAAGATACATTGTTTCTGTCTTAGATTTCTGCAGGGGCGGTTAATAGATTATTATTTTAGTTTCAGCACTTAACAATATTATACAACGTATTTTAAATGATTATGAATATTTAAACCATTCGGTATTTTATTATGTTTCAAAAAATATATATTGTGCAAGAATTAAATTTTCAAATTGCGTTAATTTTTATTAAAAAAACAATTAACAATTTTTTTTCTCTTGAAAGAATTTAGTGTTTCACAGTCTTTTTCTAAAACGTTTTTGGAGGATTTCTAAAATTCAGGTGTGAAATATTTATTTATTTATTAAGGAATATATTAATATTATTGTAATTAATTCAAGTCATATCTATATTTTGTAATATATCAAAGATTTGTAATAACAATAGATACTATTTTCAAATGAATACCCTATAAATATTATAAAGGCATTTACCTTAAAATAATAAATATCTGAATATATATATTTTTTTTTGGGTGGGGGATATTAATTTAATTATTTCTTAATTCATTAGAAAAAACCATTTTATTAAGCCGTCTCCACGTTTCTTTAATATTTGCGCATCGCTACCTTTTTGCGGGTAGCAATACAAACACAGGAAGTATACGTTTTTATAAAAGGGTATTTTTATTAGAATTTAGAACAAAAAATAAATTGTGACTCTGCCCAAAACCCAAGCTAGTGGTATTTTTTATACATAACACATTTCTTTACAGCATTCATGTAAGTTCCTGGCTTACAATTAAAAAATTTTGAAAATTCATATGAATTCTGTAGAATACCAATGACCCTGACAAAAATACATTAAAAGGGGGAAGATTCTGATGTCAATTTTATTGCTATTCAAAGGTTTAAATGATCGTAGCCTCCCAAAATAAATTACATTTTTGTGATTTTAAAATATTGATGTTTGTTATTTTTATTATTTCTTAGTCATTTTCTGATACAAAGGAAAAGCAATGAACGTTCCGATTCATGCCTTTATATTCACAAACCAATTACTCTGAATATATAATTTCTGTATTTATTATTTATATATTTATATATGCACGGAAAGCGCTCAATATCGGTGATAGAGCTAACATACTATTAATTAAATAGAAAATAATCTTAATGCTTTTCATACAGATGTTTTATATTATGTTGGCGCAAAAATAATAACGTAATAATGTCGTTTTTGACGTTAAAAAATACGTCAAAAAACGCCATTATTACGTCATTATTTTTTGCACCAACCTAATATGCACCAAGAAACAATCTTTTGGCTGTTAATCCCTAATTTTTCACCAGATGAGGAAATAGATGCATCCATTTTAAAAACTGCTTCTAGTCATTTCATATGTGTGTGTGTGTCTATATATATATATATATATATATATATATATATATATATATATATATATATATATATATATATTCTATTGAGAGAATAGAAAAGTTCAGAGCAGATAACATTAGAAAGATTTTAGAGTCGCATGAAAATAAGTGGATACAACGTCTAAAAACAAAATATCCAGCCGGGCTAAATCACAAATTTAACAATATATAGATATATAACTCAACAAATAAAAAAAAACTACCCACATTTCTCACCCACACAAGACAGACAGGCTTACGGAGGTGCGGAGGCCTCACACTTATACACTCACCCACACGAATATACACACTTACACACATCCTATGCACTCACTCCCTAATGAGCCAAATGATAACACACCCACAGCAATATACACGCTTACACATATCATACTCACTCACTCCCTAAGAACCAAATAACACACACACAAGCACTAAACAGAGACACATCCCCTCACCAAGTCCAATAAAACTGTCAAACTGACCAGAGAATTCATAGCAGCATCCAGCTCTTATCTCAAATAACAACTTAAAAGAGACTGTTTGACCAATACAAGGAATGTTAAAAGATTCATGTTAAAAAGATAAAAAAATAAAAAAACAAATGAAAACTACAGACAAAAGTTCATTTTCTCCATCAAGACATTCATTTCTGTAGTTTAGTGCTAGCAGCAAGCAGAAATATTTCTCCTCCCGATGATGGCCATTTCGGCCGAAACTAGTCGAGGAATCTAAATGGAATAATAATAAAAAAACGAAAGAATATTAATCTACAACCCAGTGTGTCTGAGGATTTTAATTTTTTAATATTTTTTTATTGTTCAAAATTATATTGTTCAGAATCATTAAAAAAAAATAAAGGAAAAAAGATTATTTTTACAAAATTCTGATAAATTACTAAATTTAAGGATTAATTTTTTGGAAGCGTTCTCCAGGACAAATATTGGATTTTAAAGAGATTTTAAATTTCATTCTTTTCTTTTTTTTTTTTTCGTCTCTAATTTGATGAGTGACCAATGATAAAAATATCTAAAACCGAATTTAAATTATTTTTTACGAAAAAAAAACCAAAATTTTACTAAAAAGAAAAATATAAAATAATTTCAAATGCGTTGTGTGTGTCGTAAAAATGTGTGTCGTAAATGTGATACCAATCTATATAAAATTTGTATACCCCCTAATATCAATCCATATTTTATCTGGCCAAGAGACACAACTCTTATTATAATGAAAGAGTTGTCTTCCTTGGATTATTTTTTTAAGAGCAGGAATAACAGAAATGATTGGCGCCTGCTGGCAAACAAGACTTGAAATCCGTTATTTATATTCAATATTTATTGGGTGTTATACTCTTGTGGCTAAAATGTTTAAAAGCTGTGAATTACAATAATAATGACTAAATATGTAAATTTGGTAACAGATGATAAAATATATCTTTTTATATGATGTAACCTCAGTACTTAGCTGTTACAAGTATTTCAAGACTATAAATCTTCCTGAAGCCGATTCATAATCTTAAACATGCTCTGTTTACGAACAGACCTTTCTGCTCTTGACTAGTACGCCAATGCAATACAAACAAAATCGGATGAGTGATTAAGATAAACAATATGTGGCCCTAGTATATGAGGGACGCTTGGTGAATGTGTTGTTGCATGAGAATGACTTTTTTTTTCTTAGAAATTTCTTTCCAATATAAGGGTGCGTCTTGTAAGCCGGTAAATACGGTACTATTTATTTTAATATTTCGCTCAACCTTTGACTGGGAGTTTCTGGTACTAAATGTGAAATTGGCAGTGACTGATAACAGTTGTCAGTGTGAGTATACTGGTTGTGTATCCCCATCTCGACCACGGTGATTGAGATTCCCCCTTGGTATATTCCCGACAAAAGTTGGATTTTTCTACTGTTTTTAGTGTCAGAATCTGTAAATAAAACTTTGACAATTTTTTTATGAAAAGCAACACTAATATGGCAGCTATTTCTGATAGAACTGAAATAAATATTTTGAATGTCACAATTGCAATAAGATAAATAATTAAATCAAAAGAAAGAATGATTTCTATCTAATCAGTTACCTGTGAAATAATGCAACAGTTTGGTGATGTCAATAGTTCATCACTCCAAACACCACTAATCACCCAAGACGTTTTTGGTCCAGAGAATTTGTTCATGACCCGATTAGTTCGTAATAAGAGGCGTTCATGATCTGAGGTTACACTGTACGTATATTTCAATAGAGAAAAAAATATGATCTTGTTTGAAATTTTGATATGAGGTCCGAACATGTTAATGAATTATTCAGATTATCATTTTCAGTTTTGTTCTATTATGCACAATAATTCCAGAAGTATAAATTTTAATGCATATTACATTCGGTGAATTTGAAAGAGTTTTTGTAAAATAATCCATTATTAAAACTCGAGTGAGTACTTGCTTTCTGAACTTCTGAGATAGAATATTTTCATATTTTGAATGATTGTCTTTATTACTTTTAAACTAGTAGATTTTTCACTTTTCATAGCATACGTGCTGTCTATGAAAACCACGACAAGTGGTTTGAAGAACAGTAAAGACATATACAGATATGGAGAAGCCCAGGAGGAGAAATGAAAACCCAGTCAACTATATAACTATTAATAACAGATTTAGGAATTCAGTTTTACACTGCAAATTATAGCCAAGCACTGACTGTTTGAGCAACCACCTTCCATTGAAACTACATAAATTGAAGATGTCAAAGGCAGCATGAAAATTGCAATATGACAGATTCCTGAATAACCCAATTTGAAGGAGAAATATATGAACAATGTTAAAAGCTAATACAATAGACAAAATAAGAATGGAAACTCAAAGTGCAACAGATTAACAGAAACTTTATTAACATCAACAATCGAGATCATCCCAATGAAAACTATACAAAGAATAGATGATAGATGAAATTATTAACATGGTGAAAAAGAGACAAGAAACAATATCAACATACAGCACAGAATATAGGAATCTGCACAAAGAAATTAGGAACAGATGCAAGCAGGCTAAAGAGGCATGACTCAATTAAAAATGAACAGAAATATAAAGAATGAGTATTGCAGATGATGTAATGTATATGCATACACCTAGGTTCCTCTTCACAGTAATATGATTGGCTGGTGTCAGCCATAGATGCAGACTGATATGGAGGTACATTGGTCTATTGCCTGGTTAGACCTTGTCCTTACTAGACTTGACAAGACCTACTTTATCACCTTTCTTGGAAATTACCATTTTGTTTTTGCAAAGTCCGTTTTAGTTAAGTTCTGTTTTATTTTAGCTTCTATGTTCTGTTTTCCTGACTATTATTTGAAAATTCTCTTTGATTTTTTTCACTTTTTCCTTTTCTTTTCAGTTTATTTTTCTTTTGTTTTTGTTTTTTTGCATTACCCTTTTTTTTCTCCTTTTATTTTGTATTTATTCTATTATTAGTTTTTATTTTTATTTTAAAGTTTCCTTTTTAGGTTATTATTTTTCTTTTTTGAGTTTCTATACCCGACTCCCTGTTCTGTGTTTATAATTGTCCTAACTGTTTGTGTTTATTTATTCTAACTTGTCCGTTTCCTATATTCGTTTATTGACAAAACCTTATTTTTAGCGTCCATTTTGGATTTCTTTGTTTAGTTAATACGTATTGTTTTGAATTTGTATTTGTATTTCTAGCCTGTCCTTTTTACGTTAATATTTAGTGTTTTTGTTATAGTTTACCTCATTTTGTATAATTTATTCCTGTCTTTGTTCCTATAACATTTGTTTTTGTGTTTTTCATTTGAACTGTTTTAATTTTGTTTGTTTGTGACCAATTGTTCACGTCGGCTTTTTACTGTATTGTTTATTTATTTACCGTATTTAATTGTTTTTCTTTCTTGTTTGAAAGAAATTTTGTGACTATCGTCTTAATTTTGTTTTCGCTTCTTGGCGAACTTTGTTTATTAACCTTTTTTTACTGTTTTATTTCTTTTACGCCTATAGGTGTCGCTTGTTCAAACCACCCCTCCCCTTACATTCCAGTCTTATATTTAAAAAAAGAAAAAAGTGGAAAAAAACACCACGAAAATTCCGTCCTTTCCCATAAAAAATAAGAAAAAAATGTTGGCCGACTATAGAAGGTCCATAAAAAAAAATATTAATTTTCTATCAAAAAACACCCGCCTGACAAAGACAGCACAAACAAGTACACAGTTTTGTCGAGTACATCCCGAGATAACGAAGAAATAAACTGCCCAAACCAGACAACTAAAAGTACGAAGGCCAAAAATGGCCAAAATAAAAAAGCCAAAAATATGGAGGCGAATAATGGCTAGAATAAGGAAAAGATAATGTTGAGGCCGGAGAACCGCCCTCTTGTTGGAAGTCCCACTCTAATTGTATTATCAATATTGCGGAGTTCTTGGAGCGATCTAAGAGTTACGCTCACGAAAGAAATAAGGAAGATTGAAAAAAGAATAGTGTCGGTTTTCGTCGTGGACAAGGGTTCGCGCAAAATTTGTCGGTTGACGAAAGACACAGTGAGAAAAACACTGGAGTCCTTGGGGTTCAAGCCCCTCAGAATAGTTAAAGGAGCCGGCTATTTCATGTTGGGTGTATTGCTACCCACGCCGGAAGACTTTGTTGCATCTTCAAGTCGCGACTTGATAACAAAAGATCTAATATTGGGCACAGAGTACGAAGGCCGAAGAAGGACCAGGATGACAATATACGAGGGCACGCCTATTGTTATCGGGGAACACCTGGCTGCTTTTCGAGCGCAGTATGGCGAGATACTAGGTGCTTCCTGTGATAGCCTGAAAGGAGGTGGAGTTTCAAAATTTTGTTAGACTGAAAAGCCTTCCTCTCCATCCCCAACTGTCTGGAAGTAGGGAGCTTTAGGCTGCCGGTCATTGTGACCTGCCGCAAACTGGTATGTTGGAAGTGCGAAGCTCCAGTAGACCAAGATCCCCCTCTGACTACGTCTTTACCTACCGCCTCGCCTGTAATGGGCATGCCTGCTTCTGGGACCGGTACGCTTAAACCTCCGGTTGGCGAAACATCTAAGGCCAAATTCCCCAAAGAGCCTTCGCCCGCTGCTAGTGCAGTTGTGGAGAAGGGGGATGGGGGATGGCTGGTTGCTGGTAAGACCAGAGGGAAGCGCCAGACAGCGGGTCCTCAGTCCCAGGAAGCCCCAAGAGCGAAAGGCACACACAGCCCCACTCTCTCTGACAACGTTAAGGGCGATGCCCCGGTATCTAAACAACGTCTCAAGGACCAACAGAAAAAAACATGACGTGGGCTATGAAAAGACGGAAAATATTAAGGAATTAAAAAAGAAATTAGATCTTCAGAAACAGACACTGCCCAAATCGCTTACTCCATCAACGTCTGATGTTCCATCCACACTGTCTCCCAAGAAACAACTTTCCCCTCTGGCATCACCTAAACCAGTTCCCCTCAGCAGTAATCCTAGCTCTTGACGAGAAAAATCCGGCTACACCTCTCTTCATCCTCCAAGTCCTTCCCCTATTAAAAAAAAAGATCATCTCGTGCCTCTCTCAGACCTTTCCCAGTCAAATTAAAATCTACCTACACACCTCTTCACACACCTAGTCCTTCCCCCGTTAAAGATACTGAAATGCCCCCTCCTCCTTCTAAAAGAGAGAGAAGCCCTACACAGGAGCTTAAAGATAAAAAGAAAAAGACTCAGAAACCTATTTATAACACGGCGGAGGATGTGTGCTAGATCTCCCCTGCACGAGCCGAACGAGCGAAAGACTACGGCAATCGCATCAAGGATCTGAAATACCTTCTTTCGATAAGAAGGTATGCAGACTTAAATGTCGAATGGCCGCAAAATTTCCCCAATGCACAAAGAGTACTTACCGTAATAAGAACTGGTGCAGGGGCTAAGCAGGCTTGGGCAATGCTCGTCGAGTCACTTTCATCGCACAAAATGTCACCTCCAATTGCAATCATTGAAAGCAAAGAACTCAATCATTTAAAACAATTTTGTGCAGGGAGGGTTCCAGTTTTAGTTCACCCCTCCCTCTATAGAGCGCTTAAATTGACTTTTCCCTGGGATATCGGCGGAGTCTCTCAAGACGGTACCATCAAGACTGAGATGGGCCATGGGTCTATGGGTGAGGGTGTCGGTATCCTTACCCCGACCATGTTCAAACCAGTGTCCCAACCCTAATTAGGTCTGATAATGGCACTCTGGTTAGTGAGTTTGAATGCCCGGGGCCTGAGATCGGAGTCTCGAAGGGCAAGATCGTGATCTTCAGCGCCTCGGAGTGGATGTATGTTGCATACAGGAGACCCATTTTTTATCTCGCGACCATGATGACATTCTGATTAAGATGTTCGTCCTCTATTCAGCATGTTTTGATGGACGCTCGAAGGGTGTCTCCTGGCTGGTGAACAAATCTCTGGATGCAGTGTGTGCTCTTGTCTTCGCGGATCCAGTGGGCAGGCTCTGCGTGCTGGATATTACCATAAAGGATAAGGCTCTTCGTTTCATTGAGGTTTATGCCCGAGTTCGGGTAAACTTAGAGAAGCCTAAAATTAAGATGGTTGGCTACTGGAGATTGAACGCATAATTATTTGGTGAGCAAGATTTCCGGGGCCAGTTTTTACTAATGCTACAGCGGGAATTGTCGGGGACTGTGGTTGGAAATAAGTGGTGGGATTCTTTCAAATCAAAACTTAGATCTTTTGCTGCTGATTTTAGTCGTCGACTGAATATAGCAGGGTTAGCCACGCGAAAGTCTTGTGAGGAAAAAGTGGACCGGGCGATAAAATCCCGTGTTAGTGGGGACGTAGCCGAAGCTAAGGCGAAGCTGGTCTCCTTGCTTATCAAGAAGGATCAAGCACTGGTAGTTAGGGCTAGGCTAAAAAGAATGTCTTGCGAGGCTATGAATATGGCCGCTTAATTGCGTGCAAAGGAAGCTCGTAGGGCAACTAGTCGACATATCGCGTGCATCATATTGCCGGACAAGCGGACTGTGACTACAGACGCGGACATTTGTGAGGCTCTCCATGACTACTTTCAAGAGCTTTTTACCAGGGAGCCCAATCTGAGCGCTGCTCAGTTCGATGCCTATTTAGCCGACTTTGCCCGTCTTGAGGCGGCTGAAGCGGCTAGGTGCGGGGATCCTATTACAGAGTCTGAGATCTGGGATGCGCTGAAGCAGGTTGGCCTGGACAAGACTCCGGGATTAGATGGTCTTCCCCATGAAATGTACTTGAGGCAGTCGCCCGTCTTTGTCAACTGGATGAAGCAGGGGTCTATACCTCAACGCTTCACCAGGGGTGTGATCAAGCTGCTTCACAAAAAAAAAAAGATGGTGGGGATGCGGTAGATAATTATCGGCCTTTGACGATGTTAAGTACAGAGTTAAGTTAATTTTAGCCATGGTCTAAGCCGGCCGTTTTCAGTCTGTCCACTCTAGTCTGATTGGTCCCGAGCAGATTGTGCTGTGAAGGGCAGGACTATTCAGGGCAACCTTCATTTGGTACGCTTGATCATCGAGCAAGTCGACAGTGATGCCACGCTGATCAATTTGAATCAGTCCAAGGCTTTCGATTGGATTGACCATCGGTTTCTGGAGGCTGTTCTTTCGGTCGACGGTTTCGGACCTGACTTTCGCACTAGGATCCGACTGTTGTATGCGCCCCCGGTGCGCTGGTAGAAGTGAATGGGATAAGATCGAAACCTTTCATTTTGTTTCGCTCCATTCATCAAGGATGTCCGCTGTCTTCATTGCTGTACATTCTTGCGTTGGAAACTTTCCTGCGTCATTTGAAGACGAATTCGGTCCTTCGCAGAATTTCCTTACCTGGTGTTACCACCTCGGCCAGGTACTCCGCCTATGCTGATAACTTTTCGATTCTGGTGTCGAGCAGAGCCGAGATTAACGAAGTCAGCAAAGAAATCAAAGGGTATGATATGGTGACAGGAGCCAAGATCAACCGCGATAAGTTTGTTGGCTTGCGGTTGGGTTTGTGGAAGGGGGTTTTTCTCTTCCCAGACCTTTCCTCTGGACGGACGGGCCGGTCAAGATACTCGGCATCTGGTTCGGTCCCGATCTCTTGTTGGAAATGAATTGGTCGGAGGTGAGAGAGAAGGCCGAGGGTGCAGTTCATCTGTGGACTCGGAGGAATCTTGAAGGTGAGGGCGGAAGTATGTGCCTCGCACATCTACCCGATTCTTATTTACCGACTCTCCGTGCTTCCACTCCCGTCTGACACGTTATTGGCGTTTGTAAGACTCTTGTTCGCCTTCTTGTGGGGAGGCAAGGCCGCCAAGGTTAGTCGCGAGATCTGTTACCTCCATCCATCTGATGGCGGTCTGGGGTTGCCTTGCGTTGAGACTCGTCGACATACGCTTCGCATTACCTATCTAGACCGGACGTGTATGAAATTAGACGAGAAAGGCGAATTCTGGAAGGAAGACGCCCGTAAAAATTTCCCATCATTGAGAAATGTGCGCTCGAGTGAGGAGGAGTCCGGGCGTACTCCTCTAGGCGATGGCACTTTCTATCATGAATGTCGACTCTTACGGGCAAAGGATGGCCTCTCCGACGTCCAGCCGTTGTCTCGTAAGGCATTATATCAGGTGTTAGTTAGGGGGAACGTTCAAGATGCTTTGATAGGCGAGCTCGGTCTGATGAAGCAGGGGGCTCGCTGCATATGGCCTTGGGCGCCCGGGTTGAAATGTCTCAATAACACGGAGGCATCACTCAGCTGACTGTTGATTCGAGGGTCCCTCTGGGTCGCCAAAAGACTTCATGCAGCGGGTTTGGATATATCGCCAAACTGCGTTCGCTGCAGTGGGGAGGTGGTGACCCTAGGTCACGCTTTCTTTCATTGTAGTGTCGTAGCTCCGTTGTGCAAGTTTGTTGAAGACATAATTGTTTCGCATGCTGCGCGGAAAATTCGTTGTACTCGAGGCCAGTTCCGTCTGTAGCAATATAGTATCGCCGTTGACTAAGGCTGAGCACTATGTGTTCATTTGCTTACTGGGGGTTATGCGAGTCGGGATATGGACGACGCGACAGAAGGAATTCCATGGGGCCGAGAAGTTTACCTCTTCCCAACTGATCCTTTTCTTTAAGCATCAGCTTAAAAGCCAAGATCAGGTCGTAAAGGAGGCGACTCCATCCATTGGAATTTGGCGAAAGGTGGGTGAGTCTTGCGCGTCTCTGCAGAATGAAAGTTGCTAACTTGGAGTGACATTTTGATGCCGGTTAGGCTGTCAAAATATTGGGATTGCTGGGTTGAACAATGGCAACCCTTCCCGTGTATAGGTTAGAGTAGGACGTTTTTTGCTTTAGTTTTATCTCTTTTTTCAAGTAAACTTAGCTAGGATATGTATGCTCATTGGCCCCCTTTTTTTTCTGGCCCTATTTTTTTCTTTTGTTTAATTCCCCATCCCTCCCGTCGTTAGGTGGTTAGTGATGTCAGTTCTCTGGTTGGTGTGGGGCGTTTTTCGTTTCGAGTGTTTTTCGTAATTGTTGTTGTGTTCGGATGAGTGTGTGTTTGTAGTGAGTAAATGGCTTGTACGAATGTTTTTACATTTTTCAAGTCCCGCATTGATTTCGTTCAGTTAATTGATGTTTCTCCTACAGTTAGGACTGTGGGATTTTTTTATTACTAACACCATTTTGTTTAGTTTCTTGTACTCATTGGAGATACTCATTGGGGTTTTTAGATTTTTAAATTGTTATTTTATTCTCCACCCACAGACAATTAATTGTATATATGGCGACTAGTTAGGACTTCATAGAGCTTTTGAGGCATTATGGTGGATGAAGTAGGAATGGTAAGTAAGAATGAGTTGTTTTGGAGAAAGGGATATTGTTTGTATTTTGGGGTCAGTGATTGCAGCTAGCTAAGTTTAATATTAAAACAGAAGATAACCATCCTTTTTCCCTTTTCCAGTTCTATGTGAGTAGATTTCTTTTTCTTAATTCTTATTTAAAGTTTAATTTGTATTTTTGTTACATTCTTCTTGAAATAATCTGAACTGCAATTTATGCACATATCATATGACACCTGATAACCTCACAGTAGTTTCATTTTTATGTCAAACCTTCACAAACATGTAAGAAAATTAAAAATGAATTTTGAGGCTCCATATGTGTTTAAGATTTTTAAAAAGTGAAAATTTTCAACCATAATAGAGTACATAGCTTTCTAAATTCAATTATAAAAATTCAATTACTGTAATTTCTGTATTACAAAAATTAGTTATTTTACTTCTGAAAATGCTTGTTCATATTCTTTAACGGTAATTTTATTTCATGTTGAAATAGGGTATGCAATAGCTGAATACAAAATGTAACATTTTTTTAGCATTTTCCCATTATCCAAGAATAGGTCCACTGCTCTAATCAGTTTATGGAAGGAGCGGGTGCTGCCAGATATCGATCTTTCTGCAAGTAGTCAGCAAATCGGTTACAACACTGAAGAAAATTCTCATGGAAGGGAAATAATTGTAATGCTTACCAAACTCCACTTAATTTTTCATTACAAATAACTTTATTTGATAATTGTTTCAATATTATGTTAAAGACATTTCATTTTGATGAACATAATGACTATCATCTAAATTGAAGTATACAGAAATTGGTTTCATGTGTATTTCATACTCATTGAAACATTTTCATTTTAGTACCTATCAATTTACATAAAGTATACATAAAAGGTTGAGAAAACAAAACTCTTGAGTCACAGTATAATTAGACTTTTGACTGCAAAACATCCTGAATCCAATCCAATTGTGTGTGCCAGAAATCTGAACTGACATAAAAATGTATTTACATAAAATGTAGATTTCATAGAACTAGTGAGTTTTGTGACATATGCACACGTCATACTTTGCCTGCATATCATCAGGGTAGGTAGAGACAAATGGTGACTTAAAGTCAAAAGTTTGGACCATATTTCTTCCAAAATGAACTTTGGACAATTTCTGATGGAGACTAGAATTTTTCATTTAGAATAATGTTGATTAATTTAGAATTTTGTTTTTCAGGAAAGAAGATAATTGGAACTTTGGAGAAAAAACAAGTAATCAGTTGAAAAAAAAATAATATTTACACAAATAGATTGTTTCATTCTAAATAGGAAGAACAATTCACATCTGTTAATCTATTTTTAGTCATAATTTTGCACACTGTACTTAAAATGTAATATTAATAAGTGTCATATGCCCTAGTCGACGAATGGGTTTATAAGGCGATCATACGCCGACCAGAAGATATATACATTATCACATCTGTGGAGAGATACAGGCTATCTCTCCCAGATCACGACAATGGACAATTAGTAAACAAAAATATTTTAAAGAACACTGTCCGATTAGGATAATCGAACAGTAATCTTTTCCAAGGTTCGCTTCGGTTTCAACACGAATACTGATCCACAATTCAAGGATGAACGATAAGGCGTAGTGAATATTGGTATAAGAATTTTAATATCTACATATACACAAAATATTAAAATAAAAGAAAATATAAGCATGAGTAAAACATCCGACGACCAGATCTCAAGACTTATGTTGGGATATCAAAATGTGCACAAATCCAAGTGGATTCGACTGAAACCGAATGGACAAAAAAATAAGTATGAATAACTACGAATACAGAAATCAACGCGTAACCAAAAAAAGAGATGGGGTAGGATTTACATATTATTATTTTGACATGTGGAAAGGTGTTTGTAAGAATATAATATTTATGGATGCATGTATATCTTTCCAACACGGGTCCAAAATATATAATTACTTATCTTTATATTCAGTTCTCTTTTTTTCTCTCTCACGTTTCCTCTTTTCTTTCTTTCCTTTTCTTTACACAAATACAATTTCACACACGGTCCGGCTGTAACAGAGATGTACACTTTCTTCCTCTCTCTGGTTTTCTTTTTTCTTTCTTTCTACTTCTGTATACAGTTCAGCTTGCAACAGAGATATATACTTTCTTCCTCTCTGGTTTTCTCTTTTCTTTCTTTCTTCTTCTTTATACAATTCAGCTTGTAACAGAGATATATATAGTTTCTTCCTCTCTAGTTTTCTTTTTTATTTCTTCAAACGCAGGCTGTATTCTCAGCGTACAAATTTCCTTGCGTCTTCTGTGATAAATAACGCGATTTATCGTCTTCAATTTGGGGTTATCGAACAGAAATACATGTTCTTATATTTCTTGTCCGGAGTTGCCTGGGATGAATCGGAGAAGTTCCATCATTATCAAATGAGTCTCATCTTTCCGTTCATAAGTTAGCAGCGCTTCGATTTCGAGTCTTGCTCCTTCAAAGACAAGACAGCAACTGACTCCCAAGTAATTTTCTAATTCCCACGTGTCCTGCGTTTTGGCGCGAATTCCAGCTTACATCAGCCCCCTGTCTAGCTTCTGTCTAGACATCTGTTGCTACGGGTAATTGGGTCAGTCAACCTCTTGACTTGCTTTCCCAAAATGTCTCGAGACTCCCACGTGACCTCTTCTGTTGTCAGGCGAAGATTAACCTTAATATATGCGTGTTTGGGCTATCTGCATCCGTCACATAAGTCCTGTGGAGATTGAAGCATTGAAAATGCTGGAGATTTTTTTTTTAATTCTGTTTCTTTATTTATTAAAAGAAATCCAAACTGGTCAGTTATTTTATTTTTTTCTCAAATTTTTGACAAAATTAATTTAATAACTTTGAAAATTTATTACAAATTATTTTCTGATTAAAACTCGGTTTTAAGTAGTTTCATTTTGTAGGGAATCTAAAAAAATAATTTGTGATAGTTATTTTTACATAATCTAAACTTTGAATATTTAAACTGGAATTAAATAACAAGAAATTCAACTACATCCAACTCATGTGTACATTAGTAAATGTAGGCACACTTGTTTTTATTTTTAAATGTAATTAGCATAAAATTTAGTCTATTTATTTATTTAATTAAAGTAATAAATACTCAAGGGGAGGGTTTTTTGTGATGAAAGTTATAACTTCAGGACCAAGAATAATTTAAAAGAAAGAAATGTAAATATTTTCATTGGTTCCCTATTTACAGAATTTTCCATCAGAATAATAAAAAAAAGTGTATCGTCAGTTCAAAAAATTGAATCTGGTAAAAAAAATGTTTATTTTGAGAGAAGACTGCCAAAATAGCTTTAACTGAAAACTAGACAATTACTTTTTTCAAAAATTTTAAAAGTCGTTCTTGAGGAACTTTTCTTATCAGGAGGTCTTTCAAAGAACTTGACATTTCTTGTAGATTTTGTAAAAGAAATTCCCAAATGTCAAAGAACTCTTCTGAGAGAAAGTAATTTGTCATGTACATGGTGTGGCAGAAGTACCTCTCACATAATAATAAGACATTAGTGGCAATGGTGTCTTCATCTAGTTAATATCTTACCATTATGTGGGAGGCATTTTTTGCCACACTCTGTACAATACAAGGTACTCTAATTTCTTCAAGAATATTATTGCTGATGGGAAAAGATTTTTCTCTGCTTCTATATGGGCTTCATATGCCTCAGAAAAAAACAAGTGAAAAATTCAAAGAAAACTGCCTATAACCAACAAGAAAGATTGGAGCTAGTGACATAATGGTGTGGAGTTGTAATTCAGGTGTAGAATCATTGATAATTGAAGAGTCATTACCATTTATTCCAAGAAAAGGAGTGTCACTCCCGCATTGATTGGGGTGAATTGCTTAAAAAAAGAAGAGAATCGCTGCTTTCCTTAGTTTTCCAAAGTATACAAAATTGACACAAATATAAGTATTATTCACGCTTTCTTGCAATTTTTAATTTTATTTCTGTGTATCTATGAAAATGTGCGTCTTTATACGCCGGATATGCTGTATTTAATGTTTTCAAAACTTTTCTCTCAATAAAATATGGATTGTTGGATTTTTTACGCAGGAATGCATTATTAATAAGAAAAAGACAAGTTAGGTGTATATGATGGATTCGGTAAAACATCCAAAATGCTGGGTTCGATCATTTATCAAGTTGACAATTTCTTCAGTGGTAGGATAACACTTTGACAAACGTCCGGGTCTCTTTCAAATAGCTTCCCTCAGTCTCTGATTCAATCTTTCACAACATTTGACTGTGTTAACAGGCTGGCCAAGCACACCAATTGCATCCAAAAGTTATACTTACCATCCATTCCTTCACTGATTTCTAAATTTTCAATTAAGGGGATGGATGCTGCTTGAACAGGTAATCAATCATGAATCCTGATTACGATCTTTTTCTTTCTCTCAGACGACATTTATCCCTACTTCACACACATGACTCAGAGATTCAAGGCTTCTCCAGTCACCATGTTCTTCGAGAATGCTATATATATATATATATATATATATATATATATATATATATATATATATATATATACACGGTTGGGCAATGATTGGACATGTGAAACAGGCTCCATAGATAAATAACGTTATAAATGTTTTGTTTTGACTTAAATAGTCAAGTCTAAACAAATAGCCTGAAGATTGCATTCAAGTACAAAACAGACTTTCGTTGCTGGCTGTTGGTCTCAGTGTCCCCTTTTATATTTTATATTTGCATAGTATATTATACACACTCTGTCTGGTTTTAGCATGTAATTCAATGCCTTCACAATAAAATTTCGTATCATTAACCTTTGGTAAAAATGTTCTGGATACATTTATTGCAGAAATTAGCCAAGTAATTTTTCAACTGATCTATTTTCATCAGAAATATTTGCACTAAAATAATTGATGCTGTGAGATTGCCACTGTAACAGTATACTTATTGATATTTACTTTTACCTTCAAATATATAAACATAACTGTAATTATCTGCCTGTCATTAATTCATGGTCATATTTTACTTCAAATAAATTATTGTAATAAATATAAAATTTTTGACTGCATAAAACCATTCTCCTTAACAACTGTGTCCAACGATGATGAAGTTGTAAGTCTTTACTGTCGAACTTTCTCTGCACAATTTCAAATCCAAGAACCATACTCGTTATCACAATAATCAATAGTACTAAATTACAAAGTGAATACCTTTTCAAGAATGAATAGTACGTTTGTTGGTTCGAATCCAGCCAAAAATGCATTTCATTAAAATTATATATATATATTTATATATATATATTAGTGTGCGCAAAATGAACCGTTGATATAATATCAACTTATGGTGTTCTGAATTTCATGTGAACTTTTTCTTTGTACGTATTACACCAAGAAACGTAAGATTTAAATCCACATAGATTCTCCTAGCAACGGATAGGTTTGGTGTAGGTCAGTGGTAGGGTTGCCGACAATTACTCTCGGATTCGTGTGCTCAAGTTCAGCAAAAATCCGTTAATGACTATTTTTCTTCTTGTAAGAAATAGGTTATTATTTTCGGTTGTAAATTATTAAATCCGCACGTTATTTAATGATTTATAATAATAAATTTAAAATGTCTCCAGAGTAAAAGTAAATGTTCAGTCATCCACCAGGAAGACAGGATCTGACGACATTTGAGCCTGTAGACTGTACAGTGAACGGGAGTTCTTGCGTGACTCGATTGTGAACTACTTTGCCGTTCACATGTATCTCTACTGATCTTACCGTTGACGCCAAACAAAATTCTACTCCACGAAGCCGACACTAACGTTCTTAGCAGTTTTTGCCGTAACAATATTAATAATTCTGGAATTAAGTAAAAAGAAATCAATTGTTGAACGACACAAGTGGCGACAATCAATTCTGGATGAGTAAGTGTACAAGTACTCCTCGCGCAGCAAGCGGTATGAAATGCTCCTAAAAATTCTATTAAATAATCAATACACTTTTATTCTATGATAAAAAAAAACTCAAATCCAATAATTTATTTAAAGAACTTAACAGCGGATTCGAACCTATTACTATAAAATCGAGAGTCTACCGCTCTTGCAGTCGAAATAAATTGTCATTTTATGCGCTAGAAAGCTACTGATCATTGCAACGACTAAAATGAAAATTGAAGTCAATCAGTCAGTTGTTGAATGACACAATATAACTAGCGACAGTCAATACGGTAAGAATGCGTGCGTGGTGAAGTGGTAAGTTGTTTGACAACCAGGGCTTTGGTGCGAGTTCGAGTATTGGAGTAAAAGTGTTTTTTCAGTTATATGTCAGTAATGGTTCTCCAGGAATATTTTCCGAAATAAAAGATATAATTTGTTCGCGGAGCAGTTCAGAATTTCAGGTGAACTTTTTCTTGGTATATATTATGCCAAGAAATGTAAAATTTATAAATTCTTAATATCAAGCGACTATCAATCAGTATGGTGTAAATCAGTGGTAAAATTGCTGATAGTAATTGTCGGGTGCGCGTGTTCAATTTCAGCGAGTATCCGTATACAAAATTTGTCATCGGAAAAGTAATGCGTTAATATTGTCGGTTGAAAATCAATAAATCCGTGTCATATTTTATAATAAATTTAGAATGTTTTTCAATTAAAAGTTGTCATTGTGTTTTCCACCCACCAAGGTAGTACCTGACTACATTCGAACGTATAGTCTCTACTATTCGATCCCGAACACCTTCGACGTTCGCATGTAACTCTACTGACCTAAACCTTCAGCGTTATTCGATCGCAAACCAATTAGCAGGTAACTCTACTGGTCTAAGCAGCTACAGACGCTAACCAACCGTCTATAACGCCTGCGCCAAGAAGCCGCCACTAACGTTCTAACCATTTTTTTGCTGTAACAATTTTACTAATTCTGGAATTAAAAGAAATCAATTGTTGAACGACACAAGGGACGACAATCAATTCTGAATGATTGATAAAATTCGCACACCTTTACAATGAAGCAACTAGCAGTCTGAAATTTTCCGCAAAGATTCTATTAATAATCAATACACTTATTCCATGATAAAAACAACCAATAATAAATTTAAAGAACTTAACAGCGGACCTATTAATATAAAATCATAAACGGACTGCTCTTGTAGTTACTTACTAAAGTCAAAAACTCTCGCTGATTTGAACCCGTATAGAAAGAATAATAGCAGCTTGACACCTTACCAATGAGCCAACAAATGCCGGCTAAATAAAATGTTATTTTATGCACTTGAAACCTTCTGATCATTGCAACGACTTAAATGAAAACTGTAATTAGTCAGTTAGTTGTTAATTGATACCATATAAGTGGCGACAGTCAATGCCTGACGAATGAGTGCGTGGTGAAGTGGTAAGTGGTTTAACATCCCAGCTTTTGATACGAGTTCGAGCACCGAAATAAGCTCTGTTTTTCAATTGTATTTTAGTAATGGCTTACCAGGAATGTTTTCAGAATCAAAAGTTATGATACGTTTGCGGAGTTGTTCCGACTTTCAGGTGAACTTTTTCTTGGAATATATTATATCAAGAAATGTAAGATTTATAAACTCCTAAAATGAGGTAATTATTAGTCGGTTTGGCATAGCTTAGCGGTAAGATTGCTCACTGTAACTCGCGTGTTCGAGTATGCGTTTATGCATTTTGTCTTTGTGTAAATAATACTTTAATATTATATCGTTGATGGAGTAGTGGTTAGGTCGAAAAAAACGTGGGATTTTTCAATTACAAAAGGTATGTGTGTTGGTTCGAACCCGGCCAAAGACGCATTTTATTAAAAAATATTTCCTTGCGCGCAAGATGATAGCGATTGGTGCTATGCATTTTTTTAATGCCAAATTGAATAAAATATTAGTATTTATTTTCCGTAAGATATTTAAATAACCAATATATATGTACGTTGTTGAGGGCTTGAAACGCCTGGTCAGTACCGAAGCCTCAAACATACAAAGTTTATCATTTACAAGCAACAATTCGCAAGAAAGACAAAACTCGAATTAACCAAATCCAAAATAACATTTATTCAAAAAAGACAGTATGTACTGAGTGTGTTTGATTTGATTGTGTTCGAGTATATCGGTAAAAGTGGTTTTCACAGTTGTGCACATGGTGAAGAGTTCGAAATATCTTTTCTTCAATTACATGTTCGAGATCAAATGTAGAAAGAAAATTGTCAGTGAAACAGTACTTAACTGGTGTCGCTAATATGGGGTGTTCCTAGTTCTTGACATGGTTACCATGGCGATGTCGGGAATCACTGAGTTTTCTCTTTGGCCACGGTCGTTGAAGCATCGGAATAAACGGAAAGTGACTACTTACCTTCCATCTGCCTACATGAAGTTCAGAAGCTGTTGCATGTCTCCCTCCAGAACTGAAACTTTATGTTTAAGACGGCTGTCGATGACGTAGGGTGCGGACGTATTTGTAAGCTAAAATACGCACCTACTTGAGATAACTGCTCGGGACGAGGAAGATGAGTGGAGGGGAAAAAAAACTATTTTTGTTTTTTCTTTACGACCAATCGTTTTTTAATGTACACAAACTAAAAGGGAGATTCAGACTGCCACTTGCTGTATAAGTTCCAAATTATTCGAAACCCGTTTGTTTCTATTAATAAATTTACGAAATCCTATTTGCTTATATGTGCACGTATGAGCAATTAAGAGTTTAACTTTGGTGAAGTGGAAAGTTCTTTGGTTACTGCGAGTTCGAGCACTATAATAAGCTGTATATTTTTTCAATTATAAGTCAGTAATGTGTTACCAGGTATATTTTCAGAAATAAGAGGTATGATTTGAGCTCAGAATAATTTGTTTGCAAAGTTGTTCCAAATTTCACGTTAACTTTTTCTTGGAATATGTTATACTAAGAAACGTAAGATTTATAACATCATAACATCGGCTAGCAGTTAGTCGGTTTGGTGTAGGATAGTAATAAGATTGCCGACCGTAATTCTAGGATTCGTGTGTTCAAGCTCAGCAAGAATCCATTAACGAATATTTATCTCCGTGCAGGAAATGCATTAATGTTTTATTTGTGGATAATAAATTCAGAATGTTTTTAGATTAAAACTGAACATTAAATCATGAAGAGAGTCCCTGGCTACATTCGAGCTTGAAATCTGCGCCGTTCACAGGAATTCTTGCGCTATTCGATCCCGATCACTTTGCAGTTATACAGGTAATTCTACTGACCTTGCCGTCGACTCTAAGCAAATCTCCATACCGTCTGCGCCACTAAAGTTCTTCGCATTTTTTGACATAACAATTTTAATAATTCTAAAATTAAGTCAAAAGGCAGCCAGTTGTTGAACGAGACAATACTAGGGGTGACAATCAATTCTGGATGAATGATAATGTTCTCACGCCATTATTACTTAGCAGCTAGTTGTCTGAAATTTGACGCAAAGATTCTATTAAATAATCAATACACTTATATCCATGATAAACCCGATAAATTGTAGTAATTTATTTAAAGAATTTAACAACGGATTTGAACCTATTACTATAAAAAATGTGAACTTACTGCTCATGCACCAAGTTACTAAAGTCAAAACCTTCAGTAGAGTTGAACTAGTATAGAAAGAATAATAGTCTGACACCTTACCAATGAAGCACCAATAACCATCTAAACAGAAAGCGTCACTTTATGCATTAGAAATCTACTGATCATTACAAAAACTTAAATAAAAACTTCACTATGTATTTGAACTTGCACTTGCGGTTTTCTATTGTTTTTCCTTGATTTAAAAAATGTATAAATGTTAAATGCTCTTCAACACGCAGCCACATTAATCTTTTCAACAAAACCAACATTTACATTGGTAACCCCAACGTTTAAGGAAAATAGCATTTACAAAGGAATTAAAAGAAAAGACTAAATGAATGCAAATGAGATTCTAGAAGTAATAATAATAAAAAGTTAAATCCAAACAACTTGATCAGTTTAGGATTATCTTGTTTTTCGGAAAACATTTCATTATGGAGTAATTTTGAAATTCTTAAAAATCACTTGCAAACATAAAAAGAAGGACATGACTGATATTCAAATGAGAAATAAATAGCTAAATACTTCTTCATATTTCAAGAGATGCAGACTATTTTGAACAATATCTGTTCTTTAAATATTTTTCATTAACCAAACCAATCAGACCACACATATTCCAAAGAAGAGCGATTCTTCACTGACTTGAAAACTTAAGCCTAAAGATATCTTTCTTCTAACGCATTAAACAATCTTCCAAAGTGAAATAAGAAACATAAGCCTAAATAACTACATAGTTATAATCCTTGAGTTGCATCATCAAATCTCACACCACTTATAAATATTTCTAATGAAAAGAATAGGCTGAAATTCATAAGGTATATTTATAGGAACATATGCTGAAACTTTGCACAAACTTTGAAAAGAACATAGAAAATAAAATTACAAAATAAAGGAAAGATAGAAAAGAAATAATAATAACAACAAGAACAACTTTCAAGTTTCAAATATATTTTTTATTAAATTTTGGAGTTTTAAATAGCGTGATTACAATATATATATATATATATATATATATATATATATATATATATATATATGTGTGTGTGTGTGTGTGTGTGTCGGAGTTAGCGCCTCCTTAATTTCTAAATTGTCACTTGGGATCTCTCTCACCATACTCTAAATACTGGGCGACTTCTTGCTTCGATCACTCTTTCCTTCAGGCCTCGTGCCGCATCCCACCTCGCGTGGAGGTGAGGTAAATCCCCTTTTTCATTTCTTCATTTCAGCGACTACAATGTAAGCTTTCTTAGGAGATAGCGTTTCCCACTTGTGGGAAAAGGCCATAAACATTATACCTACATACACGTACGTAAGAATATTCAGCAAAGAAGAAAAAACAATGTTTACGCACGCACACAAGTGTTATTGTCCATTGTAAAATTGTTTTAATACATATATGTTTATATATATATATATTTATATTCATGAATTATTCATACATACAACAAAAACAATATAGTTCATGCCACTTTGACGGAAAATTTACCAGTAAAAAAGAATTCTCTTATCACTACATTTGTACATAAACGCAGAACCTTAACCTTAAAATTTAAATTCAAACTCAGCGTTGCGACTGCACGTTCCAAAACAATAACACACATTTCTCATAGCATTTTTCGGTTTAAAACCTTATTTTCGTTTGTCCACTTATTACTGAGAGTAAAAACAAGAACACAATCTATTTCATACCTGAGGATGTCTGTAGGAACAGACGAAAGCTTGTAAAATAAAAAGATCTAATGCAACGGAAATTTATAAAACAGGATCTTTTCATTCATAAACAGATTCGGGGTTTTTGTATATTATTGAATTGTTCGCGAAGATGGATTTCTCGCCATTTAATCATTAACCTTTGTATTTGTTTTATGTATGAATAATTCATGAATTTGTAAATTAATTGCACCTTTATTGAAATATATATATATATATATATATATATATATATATATATATATATATGTTTCGGTCTTGTTTGTCTTCTTTCATCTTCGGTTGGATACAACTAGAGTCCGCCATTTTTCTTGTTGCTCGACCTTCTTCTTTATTTACAAAATAGCAAATTTATTTGGGTCCCGGGTACATCTTGCTCACCTCAGTCAGGAACCCGTGAAGGCGCTGAGAATTGGTTTCAAAAATAAAAAACGAGCAATATATTGATTTAAGGAAACAGTTTTGTGTCAAGGTCGGATGACAATATCCTTCATAGTCTTCTACAGACTTTCCACTATTTTGGTGTGGATATTCCAGTCTACCGGGTCAACAAAATGTTCGCTATGGTTGATCTGTTTGTGCATGTATCCATATTCTAGTATTCGCACATGCGCCGACCAGCAGTCAAAATAAACTTTCGCACAGGCTCGCGAAATTGAAAAAAAAAAGAGATTTATTTAAGTGTATACAATTTGCGAATTGTGGTCCCAAGTCATGATACGGACATATGTCAGCAAGGTAGACGCCATTTATGCTCATTTGAAGAGTATTCACATTCACATCCACAGCACATGCTACTGCAGAAATGTCGAATTGCACAAAACAAATTATTCCGTCAATCTGTACGAAGCAATTCAATGCTTTCGATTGAATGAAGAAGCTTTATTAGAATTTTTCCGATTACACAGAGTAATACCATCTTCCATGAGATACCCTCGATGCCATTTAACTTGCTGGCTGAGTGCCAAATGGAAAATATAGCGTTGCAGAAATTGTGTCTACCGTCCTACCAGTCCGAATCGTCCTAACTGACGGGAAACAGAATGTGGCTTTAGCGTGTGTGATAGAAAAAATACACTTTTGGAGAAGTCTCGCTTGCCTGCGTGGAAAGTGCTACTTTTTGTAACCCATTTCGTTGATCGAAGCTGGAGTCAGAGGAATATGTTTGAAAACTTGGACATTGCAAAACACACTTCAGTCAATTGGCGCTCCTTTTGTAATGAGGTGTGCCAAGTTTGGCGAGAACATGTGCAGTAAATGTTGGGTAGACCAGGTGTTAAGGTATAAATTGATGAGACCGTTTATCTCTAATCGTAAATATAACCAGGGCAGAGACGTAGATTGAAAACGGTCTGGCGTTTTGGTGGTATTGAAAAAGTTTCAAAGAAAATGTTTTTGGTTCTGTTGACAGCAGATTGCGAGGAAGGAGAATCCAGGGATGCAAACACACTTATTCCACTAATAATGCGCCATATCCAACCAGGATCTGTTATTTGCAATGACTGCTGGTTGGTGGATGTGCGAATACCAGAACATGGATACACGCACAAACAGATCGACCATAGCGAACAATTTGTTGACCCGGTAGACCGGAATATCCACACCCAAACAGTGGAAAGTCTGTGGAAGACTATGAAGGATAATGTCATATTTGGTCTTCTTATTATTATTTTTTTTTCTGGCATTTTTTTATTTTGTAAATAATGATGCTCTTTTAAAAATTTGCGCTTTAATTATGTTATATTATTAATTATTTAAAAATCTTTATTTTATTATTTAATTTGTTTTTTTTTTATTTAAAATTAAATATTTTAATTTAAAAAGAAAAAAACAACACCTTTCATTGCTCTTTTACACAACTTAAACGAATTTACCAAATAAAGCTCAATAGAAGCTTAACTTTTTGCGCAGTAATTGAGAGGAGTAGGATCAGTAAAAAGGCCGTTAATTAAGGTTCCGGGCAAAAGTGTTTCGAGGTGAATAGAGATAAACAACGCCACTAATGGCGGAGAGATGAGCGGAATGAGTCCAAGAGAAACGGTGATATAGACCGTTCATTGCTTTCAAACTCTCTGCCTCGTCGGAGAGAAACTCGGACGAGGCTTTGCCAAAAGGCAAAGTTTCGTCCGATGAGATAGACAGGCCATGAACCCGTTTATACCGGTTCAAAGGGAATATTTTTGGCCGATCCTATGGACTCGGAGAACCCACGCTAAACCGGCCTTGTGCCACATACGACCCACGTGGAATGAGACCAAACTTTTATTGTCCATAACTCCAAAACGGTAGATGGTATCAAAATTTCTTTATTTTCGAATTAAGCAGGTAAATTTACACCTAAATATAACTATTCGGGATTTTTTTTATTAGATACTTAGCGTAGGCCTTAAAAATCAAATTACCCTTTATATCGTGAAAGTTTCTTGAATTTAAAGCTTCGTAAATTTCATTACGCGCATTGCTAGAGAAAAAAATATGTAAACAATGTCATTAATGGCGGCCGGACAATGCGAAAGAGATCGAACTTAGATTGACGATAAATCAAAAATGGTAATTGAGCGCAATGCTTAATATCATTTTCGAAATAACCAAACAATTTCACACCAGAATGGTACATTTTCGATACCGGGGGATTTGATACTTATACTGTAAATTAACCGGGTTAATTTTTAAATTTAATCAAATGCTTTCTTTCCTGTACACCGAGTAGCCATTGATACACTAACACTGAATGTGAATAAGGAAAGACGAGATACACGCCTGTAATGAACAAAAGATTTAATAAGGCCATAAATACAACTTACATACGCATGTTTTTAAAATGATTTAAACATGTCCGAAAAGAAATGATTTTATTCACACAGTTCCAAGGACGAGAATGTTTTAACAGAAAAAACGAACAAAGAAATAAACATACCAGCCTTTGTTTGACCGTCCGTAACAAGGTGAGTCAAAATTCCTTTATTTTTTCTCTACATTAGGCTGTTATACATGTTGTCCATTTTTCATGTGTGTAGACGCCCTAGTGGTTAGGAAGGTATTCCGTTCCTTAAAAATAGATGCCAAAATGAAAGAATTCTCCTCTATAAAGTGGCTGAATCCCCATACGTTCAACCCAAGGGGAAACAACTGTTCTTTCTCTACACGGTGTTCTTAATAAGTCAAATCCTGTTTTTATTAAGAAGACAGACATCAGCAACATATACTATATCAGGTGCACCTGAGTTCAAAGTATCTGAATGCCCACAAGGTCTTTGAACCCAGCCAAGTTGTTCAGGGGAGGGATAACAATTGTTTCCATTAAACAACACTTGTGTGATTAGATAGATAAGATTCAGTGCTTCTTGAATTTTCAAAGAGAAAGATTTAATTTCACTACACACATAGACGTGTAAGTATGAGTGTACACGTGTTGTGAGGCTAGTCATCGACGAGGAGTTGTCCTCAGGCTTACACAGTAAACAAACTTTCCAGACATTTGATGACAAAACTAGGTCTGAAATCTCTATATATATTTTTTTAATTAAATATACAAACTTTTTCAGTTTAGCTTTTTTGAAAGACATCAAATGAGTATTAAAAAAATAGAAATATAAATTAAATGCTTATGATGTGGCAATAAGAGTAATCCAAAACACTAAATGGCAGATTGCGATAGATTTTTTTACAAACCCATTTTAATGCTGATACTTACATAGATTGAAGCATAGAATCAGAAAACATCAATTACAATCAATTCCACGTAATATTAATAACAATAATTGAAACAGCAAAATGTGGTTTTAAGCAGCAATGGTTATTCAAGGCTCAAAATGGCAAATTACGTTTTATTTTTTTTACATACATATTCAATGATGATTCTTGTGTACATTGATGCATAGAATCAGAAAACATCAATTACAATCAATTCCACGTAATATTAATAACAATAATTGAAACAGCAAAATGTGGTTTTAAGCACCAATGGGTATTCAAGGCTCAAAATGGCAAATTACGTTTTATTTTTTTACATACATATTCAATGATGATTCTTGTGTACATTGATGCATAGAAACAGAAAACATCAATTACAATCAATTCCACGTAATATTAATAAACATAATTGAAACAGCAAAATGTGGTTTTAAGCACTAATGATAATACAAGTCTCAAAATGGCAGATTACGTTTTATTTTTTTTACATACCCATTCAATGATGATTCTTGTGTACATTGATGCATAGAATCAGAAAACATCAATTACAATCAATTCCACGTAATATTAATAACAATAATTGAAACAGCAAAATGTGGTTTTAAGCACCAATGGGTATTCAAGGCTCAAAATGGCAAATTACGTTTTATTTTTTTTACATACCCATTTAATGATGATTCTTGTGTACAATGATGGATAGAAACAGAAAACATCAATTACAATCAATTCCGCGTAATATTAATAACAATAATTGAAACAGCAAAATGTGGTTTTAAGCACCAATGGGTATTCAAGTCTCAAAATGGCAGATTACGTTTTATCTTTTTTACATACACATTCAATGATGATTCTTGTGTACAATGATGCATAGAAACAGAAAACATCAATTACAATCAATTCCGCGTAATATTAATAACAATAATTGAAACAGCAAAATGTGGTTTTAAGCACCAATGGGTATTCAAGGCTCAAAATGGCAAATTACGTTTTATTTTTTTTACATACCCATTCAATGATGATTCTTGTGTAAAATTGATGCATAGAAACAGAAAACATCAATTACAATCAATTCCACGTAATATTAATAACAATAATTGAAACAGCAAAATGTGGTTTTAAGCACCAATGGGTATTCAAGGCTCAAAATGGCAAATTACGTTTTATTTTTTTTACATACCCATTCAATGATGATTCTTGTGTAAAATTGATGCATAGAAACAGAAAACATCAATTACAATCAATTCCACGTAATATTAATAACAATAATTGAAACAGCAAAATGTGGTTTTAAGCACCAATGGGTATTCAAGGCTCAAAATGGCAAATTACGTTTTATTTTTTTTACATACCCATTCAATGATGATTCTTGTGTAAAATTGATGCATAGAAACAGAAAACATCAATTACAATCAATTCCACGTAATATTAATAACAATAATTGAAACAGCAAAATGTGGTTTTAAGCACCAATGGGTATTCAAGGCTCAAAATGGCAAATTACGTTTTATTTTTTTTACATACCCATTCAATGATGATTCTTGTGTAAAATTGATGCATAGAAACAGAAAACATCAATTACAATCAATTCCACGTAATATTAATAAACATAATTGAAACAGCAAAATGTGGTTTTAAGCACTAATGATAATACAAGTCTCAAAATGGCAGATTACGTTTTATTTTTTTTACATACCCATTCAATGATGATTCTTGTGTACATTGATGCATAGAATCAGAAAACATCAATTACAATCAATTCCACGTAATATTAATAACAATAATTGAAACAGCAAAATGTGGTTTTAAGCACCAATGGGTATTCAAGGCTCAAAATGGCAAATTACGTTATATTTTTTTTTTACATACCCATTCAATGATGATTCTTGTGTAAAATTGATGCATAGAAAGAGAAAACATCAATTACAATCAATTCCACGTAATATTAATAACAATAATTGAAACAGCAAAATGTGGTTTTAAGCACCAATGGTTATTCAAGACCCAAAATGGCAGATTACGTTTTATTTTTTTTACATACCCATTCAATGATGATTCTTGTATACATTGATGCATAGAAACAGAAAACAGCAATTACAATCAATTCCACGTAATATTACTAACCATAATTGAAACAGCAAAATGTGGTTTTAAGCACTAATGGTAATACAAGTCTCAAAATGGCAGATTACGTTTTTTTTTTACATAAACATTCAATGATTATTCTTGTATACATTGATGCATAGAAACAGAAAACATCAATTACAATCAATTGCGCGTAATATTAATAACAATAATTGAAACAGCAAAATGTGGTTTTGAGCACTAATGGTAATACAAGTCTCAAAATGGCAGATTACGTTTTATTTTTTTTACATACCCATTTAATGATGATTCTTGTGTAAAATTGATGCATAGAAAACAGAAAACATCAATTACAATCAATTCCACGTAATATTAATAACAATAATTGAAACAGCAAAATGTCGTTTTAAGCACTAATGGTAATACAAGTCTCAAAATGGCAGATTACGTTTTATTTTTTTTACATACCCATTTAATGATGATTCTTGTGTACAATGATGCATAGAAACAGAAAACATCAATTACAATCAATTCCACGTAATATTACTAACCATAATTGAAACAGCAAAATGTGGTTTTAAGCACCAATGGGTATTCAAGGCTCAAAATGGCAAATTACGTTTTATTTTTTTTACATACATATTCAATGATGATTCTTGTGTACATTGATGCATAGAAACAGAAAACATCAATTACAATCAATTCCACGTAATATTAATAAACATAATTGAAACAGCAAAATGTGGTTTTAAGCACTAATGATAATACAAGTCTCAAAATGGCAGATTACGTTTTATTTTTTTTACATACCCATTCAATGATGATTCTTGTGTACATTGATGCATAGAATCAGAAAACATCAATTACAATCAATTCCACGTAATATTAATAACAATAATTGAAACAGCAAAATGTGGTTTTAAGCACCAATGCGTATTCAAGGCTCAAAATGGCAAATTACGTTTTATTTTTTTTACATACCCATTTAATGATGATTCTTGTGTACAATGATGGATAGAAACAGAAAACATCAATTACAATCCATTCCGCGTAATATTAATAACAATAATTGAAACAGCAAAATGTGGTTTTAAGCACCAATGGGTATTCAAGTCTCAAAATGGCAGATTACGTTTTATCTTTTTTACATACACATTCAATGATGATTCTTGTGTACAATGATGCATAGAAACAGAAAACATCAATTACAATCAATTCCGCGTAATATTAATAACAATAATTGAAACAGCAAAATGTGGTTTTAAGCACCAATGGGTATTCAAGGCTCAAAATGGCAAATTACGTTTTATTTTTTTTACATACCCATTCAATGATGATTCTTGTGTAAAATTGATGCATAGAAACAGAAAACATCAATTACAATCAATTCCACGTAATATTAATAACAATAATTGAAACAGCAAAATGTGGTTTTAAGCACCAATGGGTATTCAAGGCTCAAAATGGCAAATTACGTTTTATTTTTTTTACATACCCATTCAATGATGATTCTTGTGTAAAATTGATGCATAGAAACAGAAAACATCAATTACAATCAATTCCACGTAATATTAATAACAATAATTGAAACAGCAAAATGTGGTTTTAAGCACCAATGGGTATTCAAGGCTCAAAATGGCAAATTACGTTTTATTTTTTTTACATACCCATTCAATGATGATTCTTGTGTAAAATTGATGCATAGAAACAGAAACATCAATTACAATCAATTCCACGTAATATTAATAACAATAATTGAAACAGCAAAATGTGGTTTTAAGCACCAATGGGTATTCAAGGCTCAAAATGGCAAATTACGTTTTATTTTTTTTACATACCCATTCAATGATGATTCTTGTGTAAAATTGATGCATAGAAACAGAAAACATCAATTACAATCAATTCCACGTAATATTAATAAACATAATTGAAACAGCAAAATGTGGTTTTAAGCACTAATGATAATACAAGTCTCAAAATGGCAAATTACGTTTTATTTTTTTTACATACCCATTTAATGATGATTCTTGTGTACATTGATGCATAGAATCAGAAAACATCAATTACAATCAATTCCACGTAATATTAATAACAATAATTGAAACAGCAAAATGTGGTTTTAAGCACCAATGGGTATTCAAGGTTCAAAATGGCAAATTACGTTTTATTTTTTTTACATACACATTCAGTGATGATTCTTGTGTACAATGATGCATAGAAACAGAAAACATCAATTACAATCAATTCCACGTAATATTAATAAACATAATTGAAACAGCAAAATGTGGTTTTAAGCACTAATGATAATACAAGTCTCAAAATGGCAGATTACGTTTTATTTTTTTTACATACCCATTCAATGATGATTCTTGTGTACATTGATGCATAGAATCAGAAAACATCAATTACAATCAATTCCACGTAATATTAATAACAATAATTGAAACAGCAAAATGTGGTTTTAAGCACCAATGGGTATTCAAGGCTCAAAATGGCAGATTACGTTATATTTTTTTTTTACATACCCATTCAATGATGATTCTTGTGTAAAATTGATGCATAGAAACAGAAAACATCAATTACAATCAATTCCACGTAATATTAATAACAATAATTGAAACAGCAAAATGTGGTTTTAAGCACCAATGGTTATTCAAGGCCCAAAATGGCAGATTACGTTTTATTTTTTTTACATACCCATTCAATGATGATTCTTGTATACATTGATGCATAGAAACAGAAAACAGCAATTACAATCAATTCCACGTAATATTACTAACCATAATTGAAACAGCAAAATGTGGTTTTAAGCACTAATGGTAATACAAGTCTCAAAATGGCAGATTACGTTTTTTTTTTACATAAACATTCAATGATTATTCTTGTATACATTGATGCATAGAAACAGAAAACATCAATTACAATCAATTCCACGTAATATTACTAACCATAATTGAAACAGCAAAATGTGGTTTTAAGCACTAATGGTAATACAAGTCTCAAAATGGCAGATTACGTTTTATCTTTTTTACATACACATTCAATGATGATTCTTGTATACATTGATGCATAGAAACAGAAAACATCAATTACAATCAATTCCACGTAATATTAATAACAATAATTGAAACAGCAAAATGTGGTTTTAAGCACCAATGGGTATTCAAGGCTCAAAATGGCAGATTACGTTATATTTTTTTTTTACATACCCATTCAATGTGAATTCTTGTGTAAAATTGATGCATAGAAACAGAAAACATCAATTACAATCAATTCCACGTAATATTAATAACAATAATTGAAACAGAAAAATGTGGTTTTAAGCACCAATGGTTATTCAAGGCCCAAAATGGCAGATTACGTTTTATTTTTTTTACATACCCATTCAATGATGATTCTTGTATACATTGATGCATAGAAACAGAAAACAGCAATTACAATCAATTCCACGTAATATTAATAACAATAATTGAAACAGCAAAATGTGGTTTTAAGCACCAATGGGTATTCAAGGCTCAAAATGGCAAATTACGTTTTATTTTTTTTACATACCCATTCAATGATGATTCTTGTGTAAAATTGATGCATAGAAACAGAAAACATCAATTACAATCAATTCCACGTAATATTAATAACAATAATTGAAACAGCAAAATGTGGTTTTAAGCACCAATGGGTATTCAAGGCTCAAAATGGCAAATTACGTTTTATTTTTTTTACATACCCATTCAATGATGATTCTTGTGTAAAATTGATGCATAGAAACAGAAAACATCAATTACAATCAATTCCACGTAATATTAATAAACATAATTGAAACAGCAAAATGTGGTTTTAAGCACTAATGATAATACAAGTCTCAAAATGGCAAATTACGTTTTATTTTTTTTACATACCCATTTAATGATGATTCTTGTGTACATTGATGCATAGAATCAGAAAACATCAATTACAATCAATTCCACGTAATATTAATAACAATAATTGAAACAGCAAAATGTGGTTTTAAGCACCAATGGGTATTCAAGGTTCAAAATGGCAAATTACGTTTTATTTTTTTTACATACACATTCAGTGATGATTCTTGTGTACAATGATGCATAGAAACAGAAAAGATCAATTACAATCAATTCCACGTAATATTAATAAACATAATTGAAACAGCAAAATGTGGTTTTAAGCACTAATGATAATACAAGTCTCAAAATGGCAGATTACGTTTTATTTTTTTTACATACCCATTCAATGATGATTCTTGTGTACATTGATGCATAGAATCAGAAAACATCAATTACAATCAATTCCACGTAATATTAATAACAATAATTGAAACAGCAAAATGTGGTTTTAAGCACCAATGGGTATTCAAGGCTCAAAATGGCAGATTACGTTATATTTTTTTTTACATACCCATTCAATGATGATTCTTGTGTAAAATTGATGCATAGAAACAGAAAACATCAATTACAATCAATTCCACGTAATATTAATAACAATAATTGAAACAGCAAAATGTGGTTTTAAGCACCAATGGTAATACAAGTCTCAAAATGGCAGATTACGTTTTTTTTTTACATAAACATTCAATGATTATTCTTGTATACATTGATGCATAGAAACAGAAAACATCAATTACAATCAATTCCACGTAATATTACTAACCATAATTGAAACAGCAAAATGTGGTTTTAAGCACTAATGGTAATACAAATCTCAAAATGGCAGATTACGTTTTATCTTTTTTACATACACATTCAATGATGATTCTTGTATACATTGATGCATAGAAACAGAAAACATCAATTACAATCAATTCCACGTAATATTAATAACAATAATTGAAACAGCAAAATGTGGTTTTAAGCACCAATGGGTATTCAAGGCTCAAAATGGCAGATTACGTTATATTTTTTTTTTACATACCCATTCAATGTGAATTCTTGTGTAAAATTGATGCATAGAAACAGAAAACATCAATGACAATCAATTCCACGTAATATTAATAACAATAATTGAAACAGAAAAATGTGGTTTTAAGCACCAATGGTTATTCAAGGCCCAAAATGGCAGATTACGTTTTATTTTTTTTACATACCCATTCAATGATGATTCTTGTATACATTGATGCATAGAAACAGAAAACAGCAATTACAATCAATTCCACGTAATATTACTAACCATAATTGAAACAGCAAAATGTGGTTTTAAGCACTAATGGTAATACAAGTCTCAAAATGGCAGATTACGTTTTTTTTTTACATAAACATTCAATTATTATTCTTGTATACATTGATGCATAGAAACAGAAAACATCAATTACAATCAATTCCACGTAATATTAATAACAATAATTGAATCAGCAAAATGTGGTTTTAAGCACCAATGGTTATTCAATGCCCAAAATGGCAGATTACGTTTTATTTTTTTTACATACACATTCAATGATGATTCTTGTGTACATTGATGCATAGAAACAGAAAACATCAATTACAATCAATTCCACGTAATATTAATAAACATAATTGAAACAGCAAAATGTGGTTTTAAGCACTAATGGTAATACAAGTCTCAAAATGGCAGATTACGTTTTATTTTTTTTACATGCCCATTCAATGATGATTCTTGTGTAAAATTGATGCATAGAAACAGAAAACATCAATTACAATCAATTCCACGTAATATTAATAACCATAATTGAAACAGCAAAATGTGGTTTTAAGCACTAATGGTAATAGAAGTCTCAAAATGGCAGATTACGTTTTATTTTTTTACATACATATTCAATGATGATTCTTGTGCACATTGATGCATAGAAACAGAAAACATCAATTACAATCAATTCCACATAATATTAATAACAATAATTGAAACAGCAAAATGTGGTTTTAAGCACCAATGGTTATTCAAGGCCCAAAATGGCAGATTACGTTTTATTTTTTTTACATACACATTCAATGATGATTCTTGTGTACATTGATGCATAGAAACAGAAAACATCAATTACAATCAATTCCACGTAATATTAATAACCATAATTGAAACAGCAAAATGTGGTTTTAAGCACTAATGGTAATACAAGTCTCAAAATGGCAGATTACGTTTTATTTTTATTACATACCCATTCAGTGATGATTCTTGTGAACAATGATGCATAGAAACAGAAAAGATCAATTACAATCAATTCCACGTAATAGTAATAACAATAATAGAAACTGCAAAATGTGGTTTTAAGCACTAATGGTAATAGAAGTCTCAAAATGGCAGATTAAGTTTTATTTTTTTTACATACACATTCAATGATGATTCTCGTATACATTGATGCATAGAAACAGAAAACATCAATTACAATCAATTCCACGTAATATTAATAACCATAATTGAAACAGCAAAATGTGGTTTTAAGCACTAATGGTAATACATGTCCCAAAATGGTAGATTACGTTTTATTTTCAAAATACCCATTCAATGATGATTCTTGTGTACAATGATGCATAGAAGCAGAAAACATCAATTACAATCAATTCCACGTAATATTAATAACAATAATTGAAACAGCAAAATGTGGTTTTAAGCACCAATGGTTATTCAAAGCTCAAAATGGCAGATTACGTTTTATATTTTTTACATACACATTCAATGATGATTCTTGTGTACAATGATTCATAGAAGCAGAAAACATCAATTACAATCAATTCCACGTAATATTAATAACAATAAATGAAACAGCAAATGTGGTTTTAAGCACCAATGGTTAGTCAAGGCTCAAAATGGCAGATTACGTTTTATTTTTTTTACATACACATTCAATGATGATTCTTGTGTACATTGATGCATAGAAGCAGAAAACATCAATTACAATCAATTCCACGCAATATTAATAACAATAATTGAAACTGCAAAATGTGGTTTTAAGCACCAATGGTTATCCAAGGCTCAAAATGGCAGATTACGTTATATATTTTTTACATACCCATTCAATGATGATTCTTGTGTACATTGATGCATAGAAACAGAAGACATCAATTACAATCAATTCCACATAATATTAATAACAATAATTGTAACAGCAAAATGTGGTTTTAAGCACCAATGGTTATCCAAGGCTCAAAATGTCAGATTAAGTTATATTTTTTACATACCCATTCAATGATGATTCTTGTGTACATTGATGCATAGAAACAGAAAACATCAATTACAATCAATTCCATGTAATATTAATAAAAAGAATGTAAGATTCAATGTTTGTGGTTTTAAGCCCTAACTCTGATCCAAGGCTCAAATATGGCAGATTATGATTGTTTATTTTAAATACCTCTTGTAACGTTGTTATGTAGTTTGATGCATAGTAACAGAAAATATTAATCATAATCAATTTCATGTAAAATTAATAACAATATTCGCGGTTTTAATCACTAATGGTAATCCAATCCTCAAAATTGTGGATTATATCTTATTTTTACATTCCTATTTTATTGCTCATTTTATGTAGGTTGATGCATAGTAACAGATAACATCAATTACAAATAATAGCTGTTGTTGGTAACCATTCTGTGAAGAGGACAACTATGAATTCCAAACTAGCAAGCTCCATCCTATAATAAACCTACTATTTGCTATACTCGTCAGGAGTCTATGGAACTTGAGAGTTTTGGCCTTGATACTTTTCAGAGGATCTACATGACTTGAGAGCAGTGGCACCATACTCCTTAAGGGGTCTATCGGTCTTGAGAATTGTGTCCCAGATCTCCAGAATGTTGGTCTGAGTGATGATCTATGGTGACTGTGTGCAGCCCAGACTCTATATCTACACCCTCTAGGACATACCGACAAAACCCAAAGGAACACAAAGCACTAGATTTGGGGATGGCTTTGTTGCAGGAGTTGCCAGAAAGTTGTCAGCCAACTGGCTTCGGGGATTCACTCTGGTTTGGATTTTCTGTTTCGATTTACTTCCATCGCCTTTTCTGTGTTTGTGTATGACCACAGAGCAGCAGAGGTTTAAAATTAAAATCAGTTTTCCTTTTCCCTAGATGGACTGACTTCTTGGGCAGTCAAGCTCCATCTACCCAAAGCAACTGGTTATGAGGTGCTGGTTGTCTGCCATTGTCCATTCTTCAGCTTGGAGCTGAACTTAGTTGTCAGAAGCTATTTGTGATGCATGCTACAGAAGCATTTTATACACAGTGGGTGCTTGTACCTCTGTCAACTCCTGCTATGGCAACCTTTTGAAAATATATAATTTATGTATGTATATAAATGTGACGTCGTCCCCTGGTCGCAGCGCCAACCGTGTCGTTCTATCCCAGTCTACCACGGCACCAACTGTGACGTCCTACTTTGATTCCCAGTCTGCCTACCCACGTTGTGAATTGATCTAGGCAGAGGAAATCAATCAGTCGTCGGGGCCGTACTGCAAACCGAGTTTAACGGGGGTGATACCACACAAATATGCATAAAAGGCAATAAAATGAAAACTCAAAAGTTCAAAGTATCAAAGAAAAAGTTAACAAACTTTATGTCTAGTTGTTCGATACATAGGACTGCATCTATCTCCCGACCCGTTCTATGGATTGTGACACGTCGTTTTCCGCTAGGCAAGTTTTAACATTTCAAGTCGTCTGCTCTCTAAGAAATTGGTGTTTCGGTGGGTCTTTGGACGAAAGTCAAAAGAAAAATTTATTTCGGTGATATGGATCTAAGTCGCTCTTCAAAATAATTGTTCTTGGTTTGAAGAGATGGGTCCGGAAAATGTGCGTGAATCCTGGTCAGCTATCTGCGAGGCTTGCCTCAACCGGAGACTGACTCTGGGAACTGCTGGGTCTCGACTCATTTCTGCTCGTTGTGGCTTCGTTTATATGGGCGCCGACCAAAACCGGGGTGAGTTTGTCGGCGCCGGGGGGTTCCCCGATAAGTCTAAATACATATCCACCTCTCTGGTTAGGAATTTCCACCTTTTTCCATTTTTGGGAACCTTTCCTCACTCCCACCTTCTCATCATACTTCAGAGGGGCGTGAACTGCCCTCCCCACATCTTCGTGGCAACCTCTCTTACTCATCCTCCAGATGGGCGGCAACAGCCTCCCTCGTGCATCACGTGATCACCACTCGACCAATCATGTCTCAGTCGGGCGTGGACGAATCTGCGGCTTTGTTTCAGGAAGAAAAAAAATATCTTGCTTAAAAAAAAATTATCTCTTCCCTTTCCCTTTTCTTCCCCTTAATGGTTTATCATTTCTCCAGCCGCGAACGGGACAATATGACAATGGCGGTCATAACTCTTGTTCTACACGTGGTTTACGTCAGGTATTTTATCGCTAATTATCAGAATGTGTGGTCTTCCTGACACGGTCTCAAAAAGAAACATCTCCAAAGTTCCAGTCAGCCTGTCGCCTCGATCAAAGAAAGAAAAACATTCATTTTCCCTCAGTACAAATTCCTGATAACAAAATTTTATTATCGCAGGCCAAGAAGGTTCCGTCGGACGCTCGGGGGTGTTTTTTTTTTAATTTTTCATATCTGTCCAAGTCCTTTTAGTTGTCTGTTTTTCGTCACTTAACGAAATAACATTTTCATTTGAATTTTTTTTTCTTTCTTTGGCCAGCCGGTCTGTAGTTGATAATAAGATGTCTTCCCGTACCAATAGTTTGTTTTCATATCCTTAGATAACACAGCCGATGCCAAAACATATCTGATTCTTTCCCTCTTTCCCTTTCTTTTTACTCAGAATTTCCCTGTCATTGTAATGACACTCTTTCGCCATTTGTTACTTATCAAAATATCCCTTTATCCATTGTCTCTTAGCTGTGTGTGTGTTCTTGCTTATCACTCACGATTCGGTTCTTAGCCTCTCCTTTCCTTCTTTTCTTTCTTTTCCCTTTCTGCCTCGTTAAATGGTGCCACATAAATATGTTTTAGAAGTTCCCCAAAAATTAATGTATTTTTGTAAATGTATAAACTTTTAGCTAAACAAAAACATTATAAAGCAAGACAAATTATGAAATAGTCATATATAAATAAACAAACACAAATACTGAAAAGTTTGTCAATTGTAGAAGTAGAAAATGAAAATATAAATTAGGATTTTGGCCTAAAATATATGGATATGATGAAGTCATTATATTAATTAGTATAAAATAATTTATATACTACCTTTTTGAAAGTACTAGCATCTAAACTATCAACTGATAAAAAAGAACAAGAGTAGAAAATGCAAAATTGCTAAAAATATAACTTTAAGCAAAAACAGAGTGTAAAAATAAGACAAAGGATCTTCTTTCAGAATAATGGTGCAAAAACTAAATACTAATGCAGAAAAATTTGGTAACTGTAGAAAAAGTTAAAAAAATATATTACTTCAAAGTAAACAAATGAATAAATATAATAATCATAATATATAACGAATGAAGTTGGTCTAAGTCCTGTCAAATCTAATGAGGACTTCCCCTTGGGAACTCTGGTTTGAATTCTGCTGGAGGGTGCATATTTTTCTAAAAAGATTTCTAAAATATTCAGGATGGTAGATGTAAATAAATAAATGTACTGCTTAATAAATGAATAAAAAAAACAGAGCATCTACTCAAATATGAGTATCCATTTAAAATTTAATAATGTTTAAACAAATAAATTAAAAAAATATGTCAGATTTAATCAATTTTCCCACAAAAATAACAAACGATAAAAATTACAATTTCAAATTATAAATTATTATATTATTTATAAGCAATATTTACAGTTAAACTTAAAATCTGTAGGTTGCCATTTGTTCCTGCAGTAGGCTGGTTGCCAAACAAGTCTATAGAACCCAGTATGTCCTGCTATTGTTGTTAGCGAACAGCAGTAAATGATCTCAGCTCAGCTTTTTCAATCAGCTGCAGATTGTCAATTGTTTTGGTTCAGCAATGAATGACTTCAACACAGAGAATTTTAACTTAGCTATTTTTATTAATCATATAAACATTTAATCTATCTGGAGGGTGGGGCGCTGTTTCCGGCACAAAAGAGAACATGTTTACATCTCTTGATCGGTAAGAACAAACTTGCTGAAACCTTTCTCCTATCGATCTTTCCCACGCTAGCTCAGCGAATAAACTTTCTTATTATGGCCCCATCTGGCCCCCATCAACCTCCAGACATTGGAACAAAGATAAACTTACTTTTAAAATAATAGTCTGCTAAACTATTACTTAAAACTATTCAATCCATAGCAGGGAGAGGAGAGATGGATTCGTACCTTTCCCAAGGTTATTTGCATGAAAGTGAATGTAACCAATTCAAATGGAATTCAAACTTGGCAATTTCCAATTTCTCATTCTGTTCCATTATCCATTACCCAACAATGCACATCCACTAATATTGCCATTTTTGTGAATATCAATTTAAAATAAATATAATTAACCTATAATTTATGAAGAAAGATAACAATTATTTAAAAGTATTTAAAATATAATGTAAACATATAATGCAACAATCACCTGAGCTTTACACCAACCAGCCAGTGATTACCCCCCCCATTGCATTCCAATTCTTGATTTTGTTGATATGTACTGAAAGCTGGGAATAGGTGCCATACATGCTCACAATGGGTACCATGATGAAAGATAAATGACACGTGAAGAAATAAGAATACAAATCCTGGCAGAGCAGGATTTGGGAGAGATGACAAAAAGACAAACGCTATTAAGAAGTCAAAAAGAATTGTGGAGAGTCGTGATCACCAAAATCCTGAAGGAACACAGCACATAGAAGAAATAATGATGGATATTTGTGTCTTCAAATTTTGTTGCGGTGGCCCGATTTCTCCTTCCACCTTTACAGAGTCCCTGCTGTTAATGTTAACACTGATTTCAATGATTATATATATATATATATATATATATATATATATATATATATATAAACAAACATGAACATTGAAGTCAACACTCAGAGGCAACAGACTGTTTCATACTAAATGCAATCTATTGCCTGTGAGTGTTGACTTCAATGTTCACTTTGACATTTACATACACTTTATCTTTGATATTGAGCACTTTATCTCATAAATATAGCATACCTTAAAACTATATTTCTTCATATACACACACACACACACACACACACACACACACACACACACACATATATATATATATATATATATATATATATATATACACACACAACAAGTACAGCGTTGGTACACATGGAATAAAATTCCAATAAACAAAAACACTGTTCTTTAAAGATTGCTCAATATGGAGTAGAACTAATAATATTTATTCAAATTTATAACACATTCATATGCATGTTATAAGATCACTACAAAATTTTGTAGTGATGTTATGACAAGTTTTGTGGGTCGAAATAGCTGCCCGCTTGCCTCTACCGGCTGCCTTTTTCCAGCAGTTGTCTGCGTGTGGCGACACTCAGCGACAGCAACCTTTTGTCTACCACCATTTGGCTCATCGTTAAATACGTGTCTACTGCTCATCGGTAAATGGCATGTATTTCCTCGAACTCGCTCGCCTGACCAGTGCTGGTGTATGATTTCGTTTCTGTTCGTTATTCACTCCATCAGTTTTCAGTGGAACTGTCGTTGCTGCAGCCTTCTCGTGTCTCCTTCTGTAGCCAGGAGAGCATGCCAAGCCTGTCGAAATGCGGCGTCGGCTGCACCTCCGGCAACGCATTCGTTGTCGTCGCCAATAACGAAACGATCGCACACACGAAAGAACGATACCTGGTTGATCCTGCCAGTAGTCATATGCTTGTCTCAAAGCTTAAGCCATGCATGTAAATTCATGCCACACATTAGAACGTGCAAAACCGCGAATGGCTTAGGACCCGGACCTAATCCTTGGGACCGTAATCCTCCTTGGAGGCGATGGATAACTGTGGCAATTCTAGAGCTAATACATGTGACGCAGGCCGCGATCGGTCGGTGCGTCGTTGTTGCCTGCGTGCCGTCACGTGTGTGGGCACCCGCGTCGACCGTTACAAATCGCGACGCTACATAAACTGAGACTGATGCGTGTCATCCGTCCTCTTGTCGCGGTCGTCGTCTTTTCCCTCTAGGTGAGGGCGGCGGGGACAAAGGGCGGCATGCTCCGCTTTGGTGACTCTGGATAACTCACTGGTCGATTGCACTGGATTTCACGCCTGGCGACGGGTCTCTCGATGGTCCGCCCTATTGACTGTCGATGTGATTACTACGGGGAATCGGGGTTCGATTCCGGATAGGGAGCATGCAAAACGGCTACCACATCTAAGGAAGGCAGCAGGCACACAAATTACCCACTCCCAGTACTGGGAGATAGTGATGAAAAATAACGACACGGGACTCTGTCAAAGCCCCGCAATCGGAATGAGTACACTTCAAATCCGTTAACGGGGACCAACTGGAGGGCAAGTCTGGTGCTAGCAGCCGCGGTAATTCCAGCTCCGGTAGCGTATATAAAAGTTGTTACGTTTAAAAAGCTTGTAGTCCGAACCGCGTTCATGGTCGCATTCGCTGCCCAGAGGCAGCGGCGCCATCGTCCGTCGTTGACTTTGGTTGTCCGTGCGCCGTCACAGCCCTTTCCGCCAGTGTCAACCGCTTGCACATCCGCCACGCAGTCCTGCCGGCAAAGTTACGCGGAGGAATAGCAGGTGTTTCCGGCAGGTTTGCTGCGGAGATGTGGGGGTCCCGCGAGCGTTGTCATCTGCAGCGCCGCCAGATCGTTTCGTTCGGCGCGCGTGGTCTAAAGGCAATGCAGTTAAAGTGCAGTTCCTGTCGTCGGTGGCCACACCGCACTACCGATCGAACGGTCCGGTAAGGTCCTCAGATCTGGCCGACCTCCGCCGCCATTTCTCGCGCGTGTTTTACTGGCCTTGACGTTCCATGCCTGGAGAACATGACTGAACACGATCGTTTAGAGGAAGTAAAAATCGTAACAAGGTTTCCGTAGGTGAACCTGCGGAGGGATCATTATCGATGACTAGCCGCGATTGAGTCGAGTCACTATCTTCTTCGGGAGATGACTCAACGGTTGGGACTCGTAGTGAGCGGGTATCGACGACAGGAAATAAAAGGTTGTTCAGTCGCGTGTATCAAGTTATTGTCAGTGTAAGGCCTACGCTCGTTTTGCGGCAGCAGGCAAAAAGGCTGCGCCAGCATCGCATGGACGTCCCGCTCGCGTCTGCTGCAGCAGCCGCGGATGCCTCCTCGTTCAACATAAAAGTCCTCTGCTCCCCGCGCGAGATGGTCGCCGTCACATCTCCGTGTCCCACCGAATTACGCCCAACCATGCCGTTTTCATACCGCTTCAACGTCCCACGGGGAGGTTGAGTTCGGATAGACATGCATGCAATTCGAGTGACGCCGCTGCCAGCTAAGATCGCGAGATGGACGTCGTCACGCCTCCACTTCCCGCCAACGTGGTCTCATGTAACTGGCGCTGTACGGTCCACGCCGCTATTAATGTCCTCGACAAATTGCGGCACTTGCCGGGGTACCAGTCTGCTGTGGATGTCGACCGTTACGGTCGCGCTCGCGCCTATTCTCGATCTCCTTTCTCCTCCTCCTCGCACACATTTTTTAAACCGGTTGCGAAAACAACCCAAAAGAAACAAAAACCCTGAACAGGGCATCACTCGGCTCTCAATTTACATCAGTTCTCGCGGCTGGCCCCTAAGATTGTGAGAACTGATGCGAATTGCAGGACTCAATGAATGTCGACACCTCGAACACATATTGCGGCCTCGATATCCCTTGTCTCAGGGGCCTGTCCGACCGAGAGGCGGAAAATGGTCTGTTTTCTCATTCGTTAGTTGAGAGGCATCTCACCGTCCGCCGCGTCATTCTTTTTTTCTCACGCAGAGGAAACTGAGACGTTGAAGGATGGAAGGTCCTTCGTCTCCGGCTTGCAGACCGCTGAGTCGCTTCCGTTACGACCGCGAGCAGCCGTTGATTGCAAGACGACGACCACGCGTAAAAAGCAGCGGAAACGTCGTTTCGTTCTCGGAGATCGAAATACAAACCTTGGGCGTCTCGATGAAAGTCTATGCCGCTGCCGCCGCGTCATTGTGCATGGTTAAAATTTTGTTGTCAAATGTCGCGCACGTATGCGCGAAAAACAAACTTTTCCTTTGCGCTTTATATTTTTATTTACCTTGTTTAATTTATCATTATAGACAGGCAAATCCCTCCTCTAAAATCCGCTTAAAAATATTTTTCATTCGAATTCATAGAGTGAGCATAGCAGGCAAAGGAGTCGACTGGGTTTAATTGGGTTTACCATGAAAAGGTTTGTGGGCGCAAAGTGGGAGATCACTGTATATTTCTATTCTGTTTTGCACTTTATATTTAAGCTTTTAATTTAGCATTATGGACAGGAAAATCACTCCTGTAAAATCTGCTAAAAAAATATTTTTCATTAGAATTTATGGAGTGAGTGAAGGAGGCAAAGGAGTCGACTGATATAAGTAGGATTTCCTTGAAAAAATTTTTCACTTTAATTTAGCATTATGGACCTTTAAACGGTTCTTGAAAGTATTTTACATGCGAATACATGGAGTGAGCGTAGCAAGCAAAGGAGTCGACTGATATAATTGGGATTTCCTTGAAAAATTTTGTGAGCGCAAAGTCGGGGTTCACTGCATATTTTGCTTCTGCTTTGCGCTTTATATTTACATTTTTCATTTTTCATTTAGCATTAAGAACAGGCAAATCCCTCCTCTAAAACCTGCTTCAAAATATCTTTCATTCAACTTCATGGAGTGAGCGTAACATGCTACGGAGTAGACAAATGTAATTGGGATTTCATTGAAAAATTTTCTGGACGCAAAGTGGGTAATCTCTATCTATAAAAGGCAGGATGTGTGTGTGTGTTTGTGTGTGTAACGAATGCAACGTCGGATTTGCACCAAAATTCACATGCACATGCTACAAGTAAGTGGAAAGGCCAAGACCAACTTTGCATTTCCCAACTCCCATCGATAGTGGAAATAGTTGATTTTTTCATGCTACTACGGCAATTTTCATGTAGTTTGCGGCCATCTTCAACTGGCCAGAGTGAGAGCCTAAAGCAAGCTGCCAGGAATAGGTAGGAAGGTTCTATTGGCCAGCGTGAGAACCAACAGCTGACTGACACGAATGTTAATTAGCATACTCGCATGGTCAGAAAATCGATAGCTGCATTCGTCACAAGTAGGAAAAAATTCAATCTGCAATGCACTTTACTCCAATTGTCTCATTAGCTTGCGTAAAGTCAAAGTTGATTATGATTCCGGAGAACTGGGTTGGGTATGAAAACATAGTTGTTAACATATTTTTCATACCGTGATCGTAAAATGGAAAGGATTCGACTCATAAGACTAGGATTTCGATGAAAAAGATTGTGGGCACAAAATAGGTGATCACTGTACATTTCTCTTCTGTTTCCTATTCATATTTCTATTTTACTTCCTCAATTTAGCATTATGGACAGTGAAAGACCTAATCTAAAATCTGCAAAAAAATATTTTGCCTTCAAATTCATACCATGATCGTAGCATGCATGGACTCAACTCATATGACTGGGATTTCCATGAAAAAGATTGTGGGCAGAAAATGGGTGATCACTGTACATTTCTCTTCTGTTTCCTATTTATATTTATATTTTACTTCCTCAATTTAGCATTATGGACAGTGAAAGACCTAATCTAAAATCTGCAAAAAATTATTTTGCCTTCAAATTCATACCGTGATCGTAGCATGCATGGACTCAACTCATATGACTGGGATTTCCATGAAAAAGATTGTGGGCAGAAAATGGGTGATCACTGAACATTTCTCTTCTGTTTCCTATTTATATTTCTATTTTACCTCCTCAATTTAGCATTATTGACAGGGAAATACCTAATCTAAGCACTGCAAAAAAATATTTTGCCTTCAAATTCATACCGTGAGCGTAGCATGCATGGGCTCGACTCATATGACTGGGATTTCCATGAAAAAGATTGTGGGCAGAAAATGGGAGATCACTGTACATTTCTCTTCTGTTTCCTATTTATATTTATATTTTACTTCCTTCATTTAGCATTACGGACAGGGAAAGACCTAATCTAAGCTCTGCAAAAAAATATTTTGCCTTCAAATTCATAACGTGATCGTAGCATGCATGGACTCGACTCATATGACAGGGATTTCCATGAAAAAGATTGTGGTCAGAAAATGGGTGATCACTGTACATTTCTCTTCTGTTTCCTATTTATATTTATATTTTACTTCCTCAATTTAGCATTATGGAGAGTGAAAGACCTAATCTGAGATCTGCAAAAAAATATTTTGCCTTCAAATTCATACCGTGATCGTAGCATGCGTGGACTAAACTCATATGACTGGGATTTCCATGAAAATATTGCGTGCAGAAAATGGGTGATCACTGTACATTTCTCTTCTGTTTCCTATTTATATTTATATTTTATCTCCTTAATTTAGCATTATGGACAGGGAAAGACCTAATCTAAAATCTGCAAAAAAATATTTTGCCTTCAAATTCATACCGTGATCGTAGCATGCATGGGCTCGACTCATATGACTGGGATTTCCATGAAAAAGATTGTGGGCAGAAAATGGGAGATCCCTGTACATTTCTCTTCTGTTTCCTATTTATATTTATATTTTACTTCCTCAATTTAGCATTATTGACAGGGAAATACCTAATCTAAGCACTACAAAAAAATATTTTGCCTTCAAATTCATACCGTGATAGTAGCATGCATGGACTCGACTCATATGACTGGGATTTCCATGAAAAAGATTTTGGGCAGAAAATGTGTGATCACTGTACATTTCTCTTCTGTTTCCTATTTATATTTATATTTTACCTCCTCAATTTAGAATTATGGACAGGGAAATACATAATCTAAGCTCTGCAAAGAAATATTTTCCCTTCAAATTCATACCGTGATCGTAGCATGCATGGGCTCGACTCATATGACTGGGATTTCCATGAAAAAGATTGTGGGCAGAAAATGGGAGATCACTGTACATTTCTCTTCTGTTTCCTATTTATATTTATATTTTACTTCCTGAATTTAGCATTATTGAAAAGGAAAGACCTAATCTAAGATCTGCAAAAAAATATTTTGCCTTCAAATTCATACCGTGATCGTAGCATGCATGGACTCGACTCATATGACTGGGATTTCCATGAAAAAGATTGTGGGCAGAAAATGGGTGATCACTGTACATTTCTCTTCTGTTTCCTATTTATATTTATATTTTACTTCCTCAATTTAGCATTATGGAGAGGGAAAGACCTAATCTAAAATCTGCAAAAAATTATTTTGCCTTCAAATTCATACCGTGATCGTAGCATGCATGGGCTCGACTCGTATCACTGGGATTTCCATGAAAAAGATTGTGGGCAGAAAATGGGAGATCACTGTACATTTCTCTTCAGTTTCCTATTTATATTTCTATTTTACCTACTCAATTTAGCATTATGAACAGGGAAATACCTAATCTAAGCACTGCAAAAAAATATTTTGCCTTCAAATTCATACCGTGATCGTAGCATGGATGGGCTCAACTCATATGACTGGGATTTCCATGAAAAAGACTGTGGGCAGAAAATGGGAGATCACTGTACATTTCTCTTCTGTTTCCTATTTATATTTATATTTTACTTCCTCAATTTAGCATTATGGACAGTGAAAGACCTAATCTAAAATCTGCAAAAAATTATTTTGCCTTCAAATTCATACCGTGATCGTAGCATGCATGGGCTCGACTCGTATGACTGGGATTTCCATGAAAAAGATTGTGGGCAGAAAATGGGTGATCACTGTACATTTCTCTTCTGTTTCCTATTTATATTTATATTTTACATCCTCAATTTAGCATTATTGACAGGGAAAGACCTAATCTAAGATCTGCAAAAAAATATTTTGCCTTCAAATTCATACCGTGATCGTAGCATGCATGGACTCGACTCATATGACTGGGATTTCCATGAAAAAGATTGTGGGCAGAAAATGGGTGATCACTGTACATTTCTCTTCTGTTTCCTACTTATATTTACATTTTACTTCCTCAATTTAGCATTAAGGACAGTGAAAGACCTAATCTAAAATCTGCAAAAAATTATTTTGCCTTCAAATTCATACCGTGATCGTAGCATGCATGGGCTCGACTCATATGACTAGGATTTCCATGAAAAAGATTGTGGGCAGAAAATGGGTGATCACTGTACATTTCTCTTCTGTTTCCTATTTATATTTATATTTTACTTCCTCAATTTAGCATTATGGACAGGGAAAGACCTAATCTAAGCTCTGCCAAAAAATATTTTGCCTTCAAATTCATACCGTGATCGTAGCATGCATGGACTCGACTCATATGACTGTGATTTCCATGAAAAAGATTGTGAGCAGAAAATGGGTGATCACTGTACATTTCTCTTCTGTTTCCTATTTATATTTATATTTTACTTCCTCAATTTAGAATTATTGACAGACCTAATCTAATCTCTGCAAAAAAATATTTTGCCTTCAAATTCATACCGTCATCCTAGCATGCATGGACTCGACTCATATGACTGGGATTTCCATGAAAAAGATTGTGGGCAGAAAATGGGTGATCACTGTACATTTCTCTTCTGTTTCCTATTTTATTATATTTTACTTCCTTCATTTAGCATTATGGACAGGAGAAGACCTAATCTAAGATCTGCAAAAAATATTTTGCCTTCAAATTCATACCGTGATCGGAGCATGTATGGACACGACTCATATGACTGGGATTTCCATGAATAAGATTGTGGGAAGAAAATGGGTGATCACTGTACATTTCTCTTCCCTTTCCTATTTATATTTATATTTTACTTCCTTAATTTAGCATTATGGACAGGGAAATACCTAATCTAAGTTCTGCAAAAAAATATTTTGCCTTCAAATTCATAACGTGATCGTAGCATGCATGTATTCGATCTTATTACTCGGATTTCCATGAAAAAGAATGTGGGCTGAAAATGGGTGATCACTGTACATTTCTCTTCTGTTTCATATTTATATTAAAAATTTTATTTCCTCAATTTAGGATTATGGACAGGGAAAGACCTCGTTTAATATCTGCACAAAAATATTTTGCCTTCAAATTCATACCGTGATCGTAGAATGCATGGACTCGACTCATATGACTGGGATTTCCATGAAAAAGATTCTGGGCAGAAAATCGGTGATCACTGTACATTTCTCTTCTGTTTCCTATTTATATTTCTATTTTACTTCCTTCATTTAGCATTATGGACAGGGGAAGACCTAATCTAAGCTCTGCAAAAAAATATTTTGCCTTCAAATTCATAACGTGATCGTAGCATGCATGGATTCGATCTTATTACTGGGATTTCCATGAAAAAGATTGTGGGCTGAAAATGGGTGATCACTGTACATTTCTCTTCTGTTTCCTATTTATATTTATATTTTATTTCCTCAATTTAGGATTATGGACAGGGAAAGATATAATCTAAGCTCTGCAAAAAAATATTTTGCCTTCAAATTCATACCGTGATCGTAGCATGCATGGACTCGAATCATATGACTGGGATTTTCATGAAAAAGATTGTGGGCAGAAAATGGGTGATCACTGTACATTTCTCTTCTGTTTCCTATTTATATTTCTATTTTACTTCCTCAATTTAGCATTATGGACAGGGAAAGACTTCATCTAATATCTGCACAAAAATATTTTGCCTTCAAATTCATACCGTGATCGTAGCATGCATGGACTCGACTCATATGACTGGGATTTCCATGAAAAAGATTGTGGGCAGAAAATGGGTGATCACTGTACATTTCTCTTCTGTTTCCTATTTATATTTCTATTTTACTTCCTTCATTTAGCATTATGGACAGGGAAAGACCTATATCTAAGATCTGCAAAAAAATATTTTCCCTTCAAATTCATACCGTGATCGGAGCATGTATGGACTCGACACATATGACTGGGATTCCCATGAATAAGATTGTGGGCAGAAAATGGGAGATCACTGTACATTTCTCTTCCCTTTCCTATTTATATTTCTATTTTACTTCCTTAATTTAGCATTATGGACAGGGAAAGACCTAATCTAAGATCTGCAAAAAAATATTTTGCCTTCAAATTCATACCGTCATCCTAGCATGCATAGACTCGACTCATATGACTGGGATTTCCATGAAAAAGATTGTGGGCAGAAAATGGGTGATCACTGTACATTTCTCTTCTGTTTCCTATTTATATTTATATTTTCCTTCCTTAATTTAGCATTATGGACAGGGAAAGACCTAATCTAAGGTCTGCAAAAAATATTTTGCCTTCAAATTCATAACGTGATCGTAGCATGCATGGATTCGATCTTATTACTGGGATTTCCATGAAAAAGATTCTGGGCTGAAAATGGGTGATCACTGTACATTTCTCTTCTGTTTCCTATTTATATTTCTATTTTACTTACTTAATTTAGCATTATGGACACGGAAAGAGCTAATCTAAGATCGGCAAAAAAATATTTTGCCTTCAAATTCATACCGTGATCGTAGCATGCATGGACACGACTCATATGACTGGGATTTCCATGAAAAAGATTGTGGGCAGAAAATGGGTGATCACTGTACATTTCTCTTCTGTTTCCTATTTATATTTCTATTTTACTTCCTTCATTTAGCATTATGGACAGGGGAAAACCTAATCTAAGCTCTGCAAAAAAATATTTTCCCTTCAAATTCATACCGTGATCGTAGCATGTATGGACACAACTCATATGACTGGGATTTCCATGAAAAAGATTGTGGGCAGAAAATGGGTGATCACTGAACATTTCTCTTCTGTTTCCTATTTATATTTCTATTTTACCTCCTCAATTTAGCATTATTGACAGGGAAATACCTAATCTAAGCACTGCAAAAAAATATTTTGCCTTCAAATTCATACCGTGAGCGTAGCATGCATGGGCTCGACTCATATGACTGGGATTTCCATGAAAAAGATTGTGGGCAGAAAATGGGAGATCACTGTACATTTCTCTTCTGTTTCCTATTTATATTTATATTTTACTTCCTTCATTTAGCATTACGGACAGGGAAAGACCTAATCTAAGCTCTGCAAAAAAATATTTTGCCTTCAAATTCATAACGTGATCGTAGCATGCATGGACTCGACTCATATGACAGGGATTTCCATGAAAAAGATTGTGGTCAGAAAATGGGTGATCACTGTACATTTCTCTTCTGTTTCCTATTTATATTTATATTTTACTTCCTCAATTTAGCATTATGGAGAGTGAAAGACCTAATCTGAGATCTGCAAAAAAATATTTTGCCTTCAAATTCATACCGTGATCGTAGCATGCGTGGACTAGACTCATATGACTGGGATTTCCATGAAAATATTGCGTGCAGAAAATGGGTGATCACTGTACATTTCTCTTCTGTTTCCTATTTATATTTATATTTTATCTCCTTAATTTAGCATTATGGACAGGGAAAGACCTAATCTAAAATCTGCAAAAAAATATTTTGCCTTCAAATTCATACCGTGATCGTAGCATGCATGGGCTCGACTCATATGACTGGGATTTCCATGAAAAAGATTGTGGGCAGAAAATGGGAGATCCCTGTACATTTCTCTTCTGTTTCCTATTTATATTTATATTTTACTTCCTCAATTTAGCATTATTGACAGGGAAATACCTAATCTAAGCACTACAAAAAAATATTTTGCCTTCAAATTCATACCGTGATAGTAGCATGCATGGACTCGACTCATATGACTGGGATTTCCATGAAAAAGATTTTGGGCAGAAAATGTGTGATCACTGTACATTTCTCTTCTGTTTCCTATTTATATTTCTATTTTACCTCCTCAATTTAGAATTATGGACAGGGAAATACATAACCTCAGCTCTGCAAAGAAATATTTTGCCTTCAAATTCATACCGTGATCGTAGCATGCATGGGCTCGACTCATATGACTGGGATTTCCATGAAAAAGATTGTGGGCAGAAAATGGGAGATCACTGTACATTTCTCTTCTGTTTCCTATTTATATTTATATTTTACTTCCTGAATTTAGCATTATTGAAAAGGAAAGACCTAATCTAAGATCTGCAAAAAAATATTTTGCCTTCAAATTCATACCGTGATCGTAGCATGCATGGACTCGACTCATATGACTGGGATTTCCATGAAAAAGATTGTGGGCAGAAAATGGGTGATCACTGTACATTTCTCTTCTGTTTCCTATTTATATTTATATTTTACTTCCTCAATTTAGCATTATGGAGAGGGAAAGACCTAATCTAAAATCTGCAAAAAATTATTTTGCCTTCAAATTCATACCGTGATCGTAGCATGCATGGGCTCGACTCGTATCACTGGGATTTCCATGAAAAAGATTGTGGGCAGAAAATGGGAGATCACTGTACATTTCTCTTCAGTTTCCTATTTATATTTCTATTTTACCTACTCAATTTAGCATTATGAACAGGGAAATACCTAATCTAAGCACTGCAAAAAAATATTTTGCCTTCAAATTCATACCGTGATCGTAGCATGGATGGGCTCAACTCATATGACTGGGATTTCCATGAAAAAGACTGTGGGCAGAAAATGGGAGATCACTGTACATTTCTCTTCTGTTTCCTATTTATATTTATATTTTACTTCCTCAATTTAGCATTATGGACAGTGAAAGACCTAATCTAAAATCTGCAAAAAATTATTTTGCCTTCAAATTCATACCGTGATCGTAGCATGCATGGGCTCGACTCGTATGACTGGGATTTCCATGAAAAAGATTGTGGGCAGAAAATGGGTGATCACTGTACATTTCTCTTCTGTTTCCTATTTATATTTATATTTTACATCCTCAATTTAGCATTATTGACAGGGAAAGACCTAATCTAAGATCTGCAAAAAAATATTTTGCCTTCAAATTCATACCGTGATCGTAGCATGCATGGACTCGACTCATATGACTGGGATTTCCATGAAAAAGATTGTGGGCAGAAAATGGGTGATCACTGTACATTTCTCTTCTGTTTCCTACTTATATTTACATTTTACTTCCTCAATTTAGCATTAAGGACAGTGAAAGACCTAATCTAAAATCTGCAAAAAATTATTTTGCCTTCAAATTCATACCGTGATCGTAGCATGCATGGGCTCGACTCATATGACTAGGATTTCCATGAAAAAGATTGTGGGCAGAAAATGGGTGATCACTGTACATTTCTCTTCTGTTTCCTATTTATATTTATATTTTACTTCCTCAATTTAGCATTATGGACAGGGAAAGACCTAATCTAAGCTCTGCCAAAAAATATTTTGCCTTCAAATTCATACCGTGATCGTAGCATGCATGGACTCGACTCATATGACTGTGATTTCCATGAAAAAGATTGTGAGCAGAAAATGGGTGATCACTGTACATTTCTCTTCTGTTTCCTATTTATATTTATATTTTACTTCCTCAATTTAGAATTATTGACAGACCTAATCTAATCTCTGCAAAAAAATATTTTGCCTTCAAATTCATACCGTCATCCTAGCATGCATGGACTCGACTCATATGACTGGGATTTCCATGAAAAAGATTGTGGGCAGAAAATGGGTGATCACTGTACATTTCTGTTCTGTTTCCTATTTTATTATATTTTACTTCCTTCATTTAGCATTATGGACAGGAGAAGACCTAATCTAAGATCTGCAAAAAATATTTTGCCTTCAAATTCATACCGTGATCGGAGCATGTATGGACACGACTCATATGACTGGGATTTCCATGAATAAGATTGTGGGAAGAAAATGGGTGATCACTGTACATTTCTCTTCCCTTTCCTATTTATATTTATATTTTACTTCCTTAATTTAGCATTATGGACAGGGAAATACCTAATCTAAGTTCTGCAAAAAAATATTTTGCCTTCAAATTCATAACGTGATCGTAGCATGCATGTATTCGATCTTATTACTCGGATTTCCATGAAAAAGAATGTGGGCTGAAAATGGGTGATCACTGTACATTTCTCTTCTGTTTCATATTTATATTAAAAATTTTATTTCCTCAATTTAGGATTATGGACAGGGAAAGACCTCGTTTAATATCTGCACAAAAATATTTTGCCTTCAAATTCATACCGTGATCGTAGAATGCATGGACTCGACTCATATGACTGGGATTTCCATGAAAAAGATTGTCGGCAGAAAATGGGTGATCACTGTACATTTCTCTTCTGTTTCCTATTTATATTTCTATTTTACTTCCCCAATTTAGCATTATGGACAGGGAAAGACCTCATCTAATATCTGCACAAAAATATTTTGACTTCAAATTCATACCGTGATCGTAGCATGCATGGACTCGACTCATATGACTGGGATTTCCATGAAAAAGATTCTGGGCAGAAAATCGGTGATCACTGTACATTTCTCTTCTGTTTCCTATTTATATTTCTATTTTACTTCCTTCATTTAGCATTATGGACAGGGGAAGACCTAATCTAAGCTCTGCAAAAAAATATTTTGCCTTCAAATTCATAACGTGATCGTAGCATGCATGGATTCGATCTTATTACTGGGATTTCCATGAAAAAGATTGTGGGCTGAAAATGGGTGATCACTGTACATTTCTCTTCTGTTTCCTATTTATATTTATATTTTATTTCCTCAATTTAGGATTATGGACAGGGAAAGATATAATCTAAGCTCTGCAAAAAAATATTTTGCCTTCAAATTCATACCGTGATCGTAGCATGCATGGACTCGACTCATATGACTGGGATTTTCATGAAAAAGATTGTGGGCAGAAAATGGGTGATCACTGTACATTTCTCTTCTGTTTCCTATTTATATTTCTATTTTACTTCCTCAATTTAGCATTATGGACAGGGAAAGACTTCATCTAATATCTGCACAAAAATATTTTGCCTTCAAATTCATACCGTGATCGTAGCATGCATGGACTCGACTCATATGACTGGGATTTCCATGAAAAAGATTGTGGGCAGAAAATGGGTGATCACTGTACATTTCTCTTCTGTTTCCTATTTATATTTCTATTTTACTTCCTTCATTTAGCATTATGGACAGGGAAAGACCTATATCTAAGATCTGCAAAAAAATATTTTCCCTTCAAATTCATACCGTGATCGGAGCATGTATGGACTCGACACATATGACTGGGATTCCCATGAATAAGATTGTGGGCAGAAAATGGGAGATCACTGTACATTTCTCTTCCCTTTCCTATTTATATTTCTATTTTACTTCCTTAATTTAGCATTATGGACAGGGAAAGACCTAATCTAAGATCTGCAAAAAAATATTTTGCCTTCAAATTCATACCGTCATCCTAGCATGCATGGACTCGACTCATATGACTGGGATTTCCATGAAAAAGATTGTGGGCAGAAAATGGGTGATCACTGTACATTTCTCTTCTGTTTCCTATTTATATTTATATTTTCCTTCCTTAATTTAGCATTATGGACAGGGAAAGACCTAATCTAAGGTCTGCAAAAAATATTTTGCCTTCAAATTCATAACGTGATCGTAGCATGCATGGATTCGATCTTATTACTGGGATTTCCATGAAAAAGATTCTGGGCTGAAAATGGGTGATCACTGTACATTTCTCTTCTGTTTCCTATTTATATTTCTATTTTACTTACTTAATTTAGCATTATGGACACGGAAAGAGCTAATCTAAGATCGGCAAAAAAATATTTTGCCTTCAAATTCATACCGTGATCGTAGCATGCATGGACACGACTCATATGACTGGGATTTCCATGAAAAAGATTGTGGGCAGAAAATGGGTGATCACTGTACATTTCTCTTCTGTTTCCTATTTATATTTCTATTTTACTTCCTTCATTTAGCATTATGGACAGGGGAAAACCTAATCTAAGCTCTGCAAAAAAATATTTTCCCTTCAAATTCATACCGTGATCGTAGCATGTATGGACACGACTCATATGACTGGGATTTCCATGAAAAAGATTGTGGGCCGAAAATGGGTGATCACTGTACATTTCTCTTCTGTTTCCTTTTTATATTTCTATTATACCTCTTCAATTTAGCATTATGGCCAGGGAAAGACCTAATCTAAGCTCTGCACAAAAATATTTTGCTTTCAAATTCATACCGTGATCGTAGCATGCATGGACTCGACTCATATGACTGGGATTTCTATGAAAGAGATTGTGGGCAGAAAATTGGGTGATCACTGTACATTTCTCTTCTGTTTCCTATTAAATTTGTATTTTACCTCCTCAATTTAGCATTATGGACAGGGAAAGACCTAATCTAAGCTCTGCACAAAAATATTTTGCCTTCAAATTCATACCGTGATCGTAGCATGCCTGGACTTGACTCATATGACTGGGATTTCCATGAAAAAGATTGTGGGCCGAAAATGGGTGATCACTGTACATTTCTCTTCTGTTTCGTATTTATATTTCTATTTTACCTCCGCAATTTAGCATTATGGACAGGGAAAGACCTAATCGAAGATCTGCACAAAAATATTTTGCCTTCAAATTCATACCGTGATCGTAGCATACACGGACTCGACTCATATGACTGGGATTTCCATGAAAATGTTGTGGGCAGAAAATGGGTGATCACTGTACATTTCTCTTCTGTTTCCTATTTATATTTATATTTTACCTCCTCAATTTAGCATTATGGACAGGGAAAGACCTAATCTAAGATCTGCACAAAAATATTTTGCCTTCAAATTCATACCGTGATCGTAGCATGCATGGACACGACTCATATGACTGGGATTTCCATGAAAAAGATTGTGGGCAGAAAATGGGTGATCACTGTACATTTCTCTTCTGTTTCCTATTTATATTTCTATTTTACTTCCTTCATTTAGCATTATGGACAGGGGAAGACCTAATCTAAGCTCTGCAAAAAAATATTTTGCCTTCAAATTCATAACGTGATCGTAGCATGCATGGATTCGATCTTATTACTGGGATTTCCATGAAAAAGATTGTGGGATGAAAATGGGTGATCACTGTACATTTCTCTTCTGTTTCCTATTTATATTTATATTTTATTTCCTCAATTTAGGATTATGGACAGGGAAAGATCTAATCTAAGCTCTGCAAAAAAATATTTTGCCTTCAAATTCATACCGTGATCGTAGCATGCATGGACTCGACTCATATGACTGGGATTTCCATGAAAAAGATTGTGGGCAGAAAATGGGTGATCACTGTACATTTCTCTTCTGTTTCCTATTTATATTTCTATTTTACTTCCTCAATTTAGCATTATGGACAGGGAAAGACTTCATCTAATATCTGCACAAAAATATTTTGCCTTCAAATTCATACCGTGATCGTAGCATGCATGGACTCGACTCATATGACTGGGATTTCCATGAAAAAGATTGTGGGCAGAAAATGGGTGATCACTGTACATTTCTCTTCTGTTTCCTATTTATATTTCTATTTTACTTCCTTCATTTAGCATTATGGACAGGGAAAGACCTATATCTAAGATCTGCAAAAAAATATTTTCCCTTCAAATTCATACCGTGATCGGAGCATGTATGGACTCGACACATATGACTGGGATTCCCATGAATAAGATTGTGGGCAGAAAATGGGAGATCACTGTACATTTCTCTTCCCTTTCCTATTTATATTTCTATTTTACTTCCTTAATTTAGCATTATGGACAGGGAAAGACCTAATCTAAGATCTTCAAAAAAATATTTTGCCTTCAAATTCATACCGTCATCCTAGCATGCATGGACTCGACTCATATGACTGGGATTTCCATGAAAAAGATTGTGGGCAGAAAATGGGTGATCACTGTACATTTCTCTTCTGTTTCCTATTTATATTTATATTTTACTTCCTTAATTTAGCATTATGGACAGGGAAAGACCTAATCTAAGGTCTGCAAAAAATATTTTGCCTTCAAATTCATAACGTGATCGTAGCATGCATGGATTCGATCTTATTACTGGGATTTCCATGAAAAAGATTCTGGGCTGAAAATGGTGATCACTGTACATTTCTCTTCTGTTTCCTATTTATATTTCTATTTTACTTCCTTCATTTAGCATTATGGACAGGGGAAAACCTAATCTAAGCTCTGCAAAAAAATATTTTCCCTTCAAATTCATACCGTGATCGTAGCATGTATGGACACGACTCATATGACTGGGAATTCCATGAAAAAGATTGTGGGCAGAAAATGGGTGATCACTGTACATTTCTCTTCTGTTTACTATTTATATTTCTATTTTACCTCCTCAATTTAGCATTATGGACAGGGAAAGAACAAATCTAAAATCTGCACAAAAATATTTTGCCTTCAAATTCATACCGTGATCGTAGCATGCATGGACTCGACTCATATGACTGGGATTTCCATGAAAAAGATTGTGGGCCGAAAATGGGTGATCACTGTACATTTCTCTTCTGTTTCCTTTTTATATTTCTATTATACCTCTTCAATTTAGCATTATGGCCAGGGAAAGACCTAATCTAAGCTCTGCACAAAAATATTTTGCCTTCAAATTCATACCGTGATCGTAGCATGCATGGACTCGACTCTTATGACTGGGATTTCCATGAAAAAGATTGTGGGCACAAAATGGGTGATCACTGTACATTTCTCTACTGTTTCCTATTTATATTTGTATTTTACCTCCTCAATTTAGCATTATGGACAGGGAAAGACCTAATCTAAAATCTGCACAAAAATATTTTGCCTTCAAATTCATACCGTGTTCGTAGCATGCATGGACTCGACTCATATGACTGGGATTTCCATGAAAAAGATTGTGGGCCGAAAATGGGAGATCACTGTACATTTCTCCTCTGTTTCCTATTCATATTTGTATTTTACCTCCTCAATTTAGCATTATGGACAGGGAAAGACCTAATCTAAGATCTGCACGAAAATATTTTGCCTTCAAATTCATACCGTGATCGTAGCATGCATGGACTCGACTCATATGACTGGGATTTCTATGAAAGAGATTGTGGGCAGAAAATTGGTTGATCACTGTACATTTCTCTTCTGTTTCCTATTAAATTTGTATTTTACCTCCTCAATTTAGCATTATGGACAGGGAAAGACCTAATCTAAGCTCTGCACAAAAATATTTTGACTTCAAATTCATACCGTGATCGTAGCATGCATGGACTCGACTCATATGACTGGGATTTCCGTGAAAAAGACTGTGGGCCGAAAATAGGTGATCACTGTACATTTCTCTTCTGTTCCCTATTTATATTTCTATTTTACCTCCTCAATTTACCATTATGGACAGGGAAAGACCTCATTGAAGATCTGCACAAAAATATTTTGCCTTCAAATTCATACCGTGATCGTAGCATGCCTGGACTTTACTCATATGACTGGGATTTCCATGAAAAAGATTGTGGGCCGAAAATGGGTGATCACTGTACATTTCTCTTCTGTTTCGTATTTATATTTCTATTTTACCTCCGCAATTTAGCATTATGGACAGGGAAAGACCTAATCGAAGATCTGCACAAAAATATTTTGCCTTCAAATTCATACCGTGATCGTAGCATACACGGACTCGACTCATATGACTGGGATTTCCATGAAAATGTTGTGGACAGAAAATGGGTGATCACTGTACATTTCTCTTCTGTTTCCTATTTATATTTCTATTTTACCTCCTCAATTTAGCATTATGGACAGGGAAAGACCTAATCTAAGATCTGCACAAAAATATTTTGCTTTCAAATTCATACCGTGATCGTAGCATGCATGAACTCGACTCATATGACTGGGATTTCCATGAAAAAGATTGTGGGCACAAAATGGGTGATCACTGTACATTTCTCTTCTGTTTCCTATTTATATTTATATTTTACTTCCTCAATTTAGCATTATGGACAGGGAAAGACCTAATCTAAGATATGCACAAAAATATTTTCCCTTAAAATTCATACCGTGATCGTAGCATGCATGGACTCGACTCATATGACTGGGATTTCCATGAAAAAGATTGTGGGCAGAAAATGGGTGATCACTGTACATTTCTCTTCTGTTTCCTATTTATATTTATATTTTACCTCCTCAATTTACCATTATGGACAGGGAAAGACCTAATCTAAGATCTGCACAAAAATATTTAGCCTTCAAATTCATACCGTGATCGTAGCATGCATGAACTCGACTCATATGACTGGGATTTCCATGAAAAAGATTGTGGGCAGAAAATGGGTGATCACTGTACATTTCTCTTCTGTTTCCTATTAAATTTGTATTTTACCTCCTCAATTTAGCATTATGGACAGGGAAAGACCTAATCTAAGGTCTGCACAAAAATATTTTGCCTTAAAATTCATACCGTGATCGTAGCATGCATGGAATCGACTCATATCACTGGGATTTCCATGAAAAAGATTGTGGGCAGAAGATGGGTGATCACTGTACATTTCTCTACTGTTTCCTATTTATATTTATATTTTACCTACTCAATTTAGCATTATGGACAGGGAAAGACCTAATCTAAAATCTGCACAAAAATATTTTGCCTTCAAATTCATACCTTGTTCGTAGCATGCATGGACTCGACTCATATGAATGGGATTTCCATGAAAAAGATTGTGGGCCGAAAATGGGTGATCACTGTACATTTCTCCTCTGTTTCCTATTCATATTTGTATTTTACCTCCTCAATTTAGCATTATGGACAGGTAAAGACCTAATCTAAGATCTGCACGAAAATATTTTGCCTTCAAATTCATACCGTGATCGTAGCATGCATGGACTCGACTCATATGACTGGGATTTCTATGAAAAAGATTGTGTGCAGAAAATTGGGTGATAACTGTACATTTCTCTTCAGTTTCCTATTAAATTTGTATTTTACCTCCTCCATTTAGCATTATGGACAGGGGAAGACCGAATCTAAGATCTGCACAAAAATATTTTGCCTTCAAATTCATACCGTGATCGTAGCATGCATTGAATCGACTCATATCACTGGGATTTCCATGAAAAAGATTGTGGGCCGAAAATAGCTGATCACTGTACATTTCTCTTCTGTTTCCTATTTATATTTATATTTTACCTCCTCAATTTACCATTATGGACAGGGAAAGACCTAATCTAAGATCTGCACAACAATATTTTGTCTTCAAATTCATACCGTGAACGTAGCATGCATGGACTCGACTCATATGACTGGGATTTCCATGTAAAAGATTGTGGGCAGAAGATGGGTGATCACTGTACCTTTCTCTACTGTTTCCTATTTATATTTCTATTTTACCTACTCAATTTAGCATTATGGACAGGGAAAGACCTAATCTAAAATCTGCACAAAAATATTTTGCCTTCAAATTCATACCGTGTTCGTAGCATGCATGGACTCGACTCATATGAATGGGATTTCCATGAAAAAGATTGTGGGCCGAAAATGGGTGATCACTGTACATTTCTCCTCTGTTTCCTATTCATATTTGTATTTTACCTCCTCAATTTAGCATTATGGACAGGTAAAGACCTAATCTTAGATCTGCACGAAAATATTTTGCCTTCAAATTCATACCGTGATCGTAGCATGCATGGACTCGACTCATATGACTGGGATTTCTATGAAAAAAATTGTGGGCAGAAAATTGGGTGATAACTGTACATTTCTCTTCAGTTTCCTATTAAATTTGTATTTTACCTCCTCAATTTAGCATTATGGACAGGGAAAGACCGAATCTAAGATCTGCACAAAAATATTTTGCCTTCAAATTCATACCGTGATCGTAGCATGCATTGAATCGACTCATATCACTGGGATTTCCATGAAAAAGATTGTGGGCCGAAAATAGCTGATCACTGTACATTTCTCTTCTGTTTCCTATTTATATTTGTATTTTACCTCCTCAATTTACCATTATGGACAGGGAAAGACCTAATCTAAGATCTGCACAAAAATATTTTGTCTTCAAATTCATACCGTGAACGTAGCATGTATGGAATCGACTCATATGACTGGGATTTCCATGAAAAAGATTGTGGGCAGAAAATGGGTGATCACTGTACATTTCTCTTCTGTTTCCTATTAAATTTGTATTTTACCTCCTCAATTTAACATTATGGACAGGGAAAGACCTAATCTAAGATCTGCACAAAAATATTTTGCCTTCAAATTCCTACCGTGACCGTAGCATGCATGGAATCGACTCATATGACTGGGATTTCCATGAAAAAGATTGTGGGCGGAAAATGGGTGATCACTGTACATTTCTCTTCTGTTTCCTATTTATATTTCTATTTTACCTCCTCAATTTAGCATTATGGACAGGGAAAGACCTAATCTAAGATCTGCACAACAATATTTTGTCTTCAAATTCATACCGTGAACGTAGCATGCATGGACTCGACTCATATGACTGGGATTTCCATGTAAAAGATTGTGGGCACAAAATGGGTGATCACTGTACATTTCTCTTCTGTTTCCTAGTTATATTTATATTTTACCTCCTCAATTTATCATTATGGCCAGTGAAAGACCTAATCTAAGCTCTGCACAAAAGTATTTTGCCTTCAAATTCATACCGTGATCGTAGCATGCATGGACTCGACTCATATGACTGGGATTTCCATGAAAAAGATTGTGGGCCGAAAATAGGTGATCACTGTACATTTCTCTTCTGTTTCCTATTTATATTTATATTTTACCACCTCAATTTAGCATTATGGCCAGGAAAAGACCTAATCTAAGATCTGCAAAAAAATATTTAGTCTTCAAATTCATACCGTGATCGTAGCATGCATGGAATCGACTCATATCACTGGGATTTCCATGAAAAAGATTGTGGGCCGAAAATAGGGGATCACTGTACATTTCTCTTCTGTTTCCTATTTATATTTCTATTTTACCTCCTCAATTTAGCATTATGGACAGGGAAAGACCTAATCGAAGATCTGCACAAAAATATTTTGCCTTCAAATTCATACCGTGATCGTAGCATGCATGGACTCGACACATATGACTGGGATTTCTATGAAAAATATTGTCGGACGAAAATTGGTGATCACTGTACATTTCTCTTCTGTTTCCTATTTATATTTATATTTTACCTCCGCAATTTAGCATTATGGACAGGGAAAGACCTAATCTAAGATCTGCACAAAAATATTTTGCCTTCAAATTCATACCGTGATCGTAGCATGCACGGACTCGACTCATATGACTGGGATTTCCATGAAAAAGATTGTGGGCAGAAAATGGGTGATCACTGTACATTTCTCTTCTGTTACCGATTTATATTTATATTTTACTTCCTCAATTTAGCATTATGGACAGGGAAAGACCGAATCTAAGATCTGCACAAAAATATTTTGCCTTCAAATTCATACCGTGATCGTAGCATGCATTGAATCGACTCATATCACTGGGATTTCCATGAAAAAGATTGTGGGCCGAAAATAGCTGATCACTGTACATTTCTCTTCTGTTTCCTATTTATATTTATATTTTACCTCCTCAATTTACCATTATGGACAGGGAAAGACCTAATCTAAGATCTGCACAAAAATATTTTGTCTTCAAATTCATACCGTGAACGTAGCATGTATGGAATCGACTCATATGACTGGGATTTCCATGAAAAAGATTGTGGGCAGAAAATGGGTGATCACTGTACATTTCTCTTCTGTTTCCTATTAAATTTGTATTTTACCTCCTCAATTTAGCATTATGGACAGGGAAAGACCTAATCTAAGATCTGCACAAAAATATTTTGCCTTCAAATTACTACCGTGATCGTAGCATGCATGGAATCGACTCATATGACTGGGATTTCCATGAAAAAGATTGTGGGCGGAAAATGGGTGTCACTGTACATTTCTCTTCTGTTTCCTATTTATATTTCTATTTTACCTCCTCAATTTAGCATTATGGACAGGGAAAGACCTAATCTAAGATCTGCACAACAATATTTTGTCTTCAAATTCATACCGTGAACGTAGCATGCATGGACTCGACTCATATGACTGGGATTTCCATGTAAAAGATTGTGGGCACAAAATGGGTGATCACTGTACATTTCTCTTCTGTTTCCTAGTTATATTTATATTTTACCTCCTCAATTTAGCATTATGGCCAGGGAAAGACCTAATCTAAGCTCTGCACAAAAGTATTTTGCCTTCAAATTCATACCGTGATCGTAGCATGCATGGACTCGACTCATATGACTGGGATTTCCATGAAAAAGATTGTGGGCCGAAAATAGGTGATCACTGTACATTTCTCTTCTGTTTCCTATTTATATTTATATTTTACCTCCTCAATTTAGCATTATGGCCAGGAAAAGACCTAATCTAAGATCTGCAAAAAAATTTTTAGTCTTCAAATTCATACCGTGATCGTAGCATGCATGGAATCGACTCATATGACTGGGATTTCCATGAAAAAGATTGTGGGCCGAAAATGGGTGATCACTGTACATTTCTCTTCTGTTTCGTATTTCTATTTCTATTTTACCTCCTCAATTTACCATTATGGACAGGGAAAGACCTAATCGAAGACCTGCACAAAAATATTTTGCCTTCAAATTCATACCGTGATCGTAGCATGCATGGACTCGACACATATGACTGGGATTTCTATGAAAAATATTGTCGGACGAAAATTGGTGATCACTGTACATTTCTCTTCTGTTTCCTATTTATATTTATATTTTACCTCCGCAATTTAGCATTATGGACAGGGAAAGACTTAATCTAAGATCTGCACAAAAATATTTTGCCTTCAAATTCATACCGTGATCGTAGCATGCACGGACTCGACTCATATGACTGGGATTTCCATGAAAAAGATTGTGGGCAGAAAATGGGTGATCACTGTACATTTCTCTTCTGTTTCCTATTTATATTTATATTTTACCTCCTCAATTTAGCATTATAGACAGGGAAAGACCGAATCTAAGATCTGCACAAAAATATTTTGCCTTCAAATTCATACCGTGAACGTAGCATGCATGGACTCGACTCATATGACTGGGATTTCCATGAAAAATATTGTGGGCACAAAATGGGTGGTCACTGTACATTTCTCTTCTGTTTCCTATTAAATTTGTATTTTACCTCCTCAATTTAGCATTATGGACAGGGAAAGACCTAATCTAAGCTCTGCACAAAAATATTTTGCCTTCAAATTCATACCGTGATCGTAGCATGCATGGAATCGACTCATATGACTGGGATTTCCATGAAAAAGATTGTGGGCGGAAAAATGGTGATCACTGTACATTTCTCTTCTCTTTCCTATTTATATTTCTATTTTACCTCCTTAATTTAGCATTATGGCCAGGGAAAGACCTAATCTAAGCTCTGCACAAAAATATTTAGCCTTCAAATTCATACCGTGATCGTAGCATGCATGGACTCGACTCATATGACTGGGATTTCCATGAAAAAGATTGTGAGCAGAAAATTGGGTGATCACTGTACATTTCTCTTCTGTTTCCTATTTATATTTATATTTTACTTCCTCAATTTAGCATTATGGACAGGGAAAGATCTAATCTAAAATCTGCACAAAAATATTTTGCCTTCAAATTTATACTGTGATCGTAGCATGCATGGATTCGACTCATATGACTGGGATTTCCATGAAAAAGATTGTGGGCCGTAAATGGGTGATCACTGTACATTTCTCTTCTGTTTCCTATTTATATTTATATTTTACCTCCTCAATTTAGCATTATGGACAGGGAAAGACCTAATCTAAGATCTGCACAAAAATATTTTGCCTTCAAATTCATACCGTGATCGTAGCATGCATGGACTCGACTCATATGACTGGGATTTCCATGAAAAATATTGTGAGTCGAAAATGGGTTATCACTGTACATTTCTCTTTTTTTTCCTATTCATATTTATATTTTACCTCCTCAATTTATCATTATGGACAGGGAAAGACATAATCTAAGGTCTGCACAAAAATATTTTGCCTTCAAATTCATACCGTGATCGTAGCATGCATGGACTCGTCTCATACGACTGGGATTTCCATGAAAAAGATTGTGGGCACAAAATGGGTGATCACTGTACATTTCTTTTCTGTTTCCTATTTATATTTCTACTTTACCTCCTCAATTTTGCATTATGGACAGGGAAAGACCTAATCTAAGATCTGCAAAAATATATTTTGCCTTCAAATTCATACCGTGATCGTAGCATGCATGGACTCGACTCATATGACTGGGATTTCCATGAAGAAGTTTGTGGGCAGAAAATGGGTGATCACTGTACATTTCTCTTCTGTTTCTTATTTATATTTATATTTTACCTCCTCAATTTAGCATTATGGACAGGGAAAGACCTAATCTAAGATCTGCACAAAAATATTTTGCGTTCAAATTCATACCGTGATCGTAGCATGCATGGAATCGACTCATATGACTCGGATTTCCATGAAAAAGGTTGTGGGCCGAAAATGGGTGATCACTGTACATTTCTCTTCTGTTTCCTATTTATATTTATATTTTACCTCCTCAATTTAGCATTATGGACAGGGAAAGACCTAATCTAAGATCTGCACAAAAATATTTTGCCTTCAAATTCATACCGTGGTCGTAGCATGCATGGACTCGACTCATATGACTGGGATTTCCATGAAAAAGATTTTGGGCACAAAATGGGTGATCACTGTACATTTCTTTTCTGTTTCCTATTTATATTTCTACTTTATTTCCACAATTTAGCATTATGGACAGCGAAAGAGCTAATCTAAGATCTGCACAAAAATATTTTGACTTCAAATTCATACCGTGATCGTAGCATGCATGGACTCGACTCATATGAACGGTATTTCCATGAAAAAGATTGTGGGCACAAAATGGGTGATCACTGTACATTTATCTTCTGTTTCCTATTACAATTTCTATATTACTTCCTTAATTTAGCATTATGGACAGGGAAAGACCTAATCTAAGATCTGCAAAAATATATTTTGCCTTCAAATTCATACCGTGATCGTAGCATGCATGGACTCGACTCATATGACTGGGATTTCCATGAAAAAGAATGTGGGCCGAAAATCGGTGATCACTGTTCATTTCTCTTCTGTTTCTTATTTATATTTAAATTTTACCTCCTCAATTTAGCATTATGGACAGGGAAAGACCTAATCTAAGATCTGCACCAAAATATTTTGCCTTCAAATTCATACCGTGATCGTAGCATGCACGGACTCGACTCATATGACTGGGATTTCCATGAAAAAGATTGTGGGCAGAAAATGGGTGATCACTGTACATTTCTCTTCTGTTTCCTATTTATATTTATTTTTTACTTCCTGAATTTAGCATTATGGACAGGGAAAGACCGAATCTAAGATCTGCACAAAAACATTTTGCCTTCAAATTCATACCGTGATCGTAGCATGCATGAACTCGACTCATATGACTGGGATTTCCATGAAAAAGATTGTGGGCACAAAATGGGTGATCACTGTACATTTGTCTTCTGTTTCCTATTAAATTTGTATTTTACCTCCTCAATTTACCATTATGGACAGGGAAAGACCTAATCTAAGATCTGCACAAAAATATTTTGTCTTCAAAGTCATACCGTGATCGTAGCATGCATGGACTCGACTCATATGACTGGGATTTCCAGGAAAAAGATTGTGGGCAGAAAATGGGTGATCACTGTACATTTCTCTTCTGTTTCCTATTTATATTTCTATTTTACCTCCTCAATTTAGCATTATGGACAGGGAAAGACCGAATCAAAGTCTGCACAAAAATATTTTGCCTTCAAATTCATACCGTGATCGTAGCATGCATGGACTCGACTCATATGACTGGGATTTCCATGAAAAAGATTGTGGGCACAAAATGGGTGATCACTGTACATTTCCCTTCTGTTTCCTATTTATATTTCTATTTTACCTCCTCAATTGAGCATTATGGCCAGGGAAAGACCTAATCTAAGATCTGCCCAAAATATTTTGTCTTCAAAGTCATACCGTGATCGTAGCATGCATGGACTCGACTCATATCACTGGGATTTCCATGAAAAAGATTGTGGGCAGAAAATGGGTGATCACTGTATATTTCTCTTCTGTTTCCTATTTATATTTATATTTTACCTCCTCAATTTAGCATTATGGACAGGGAAAGACGTAATCTAAGCTCTGCACAAAAATATTGTGCCTTCAAATTCATACCGTGATCGTAGCATGCATGAACTCGACTCATATGACTGGGATTTCCATGAAAAAGATTGTGGGCACAAAATGGGTGATCACTGTACATTTCTTTTCTGTTTCCTATTTATATTTATATTTTACCTCCTCAATTTAGCATTATGGACAGGAAAGACCTAATCTAAGATCTGCACAAAAATATTTTGCCTTCAAATTCATGCCGTGATCGTAGCATGCATGGACTCGACTCATATGACTGGGATTTCCATGAAAAAGATTGTTGGCCGAAAATGGGTGATCACTGTACATTTCTCTTCTGTTTCCTATTTATATTTATATTTTACCTCCTCAATTTAGCATTATGGACAGGGAAAGACCTAATCTAAGATCTGCACAAAAATATTTTGCCTTCCAATTCATGCCGTGATCGTAGCATGCATGGACTCGACTCATATGACGGGGATTTCCATGAAAAAGATTGTTGGCCGAAAATGGGTGATCACTGTACATTTCTCTTCTGTTTCCTATTTATATTTATATTTTACCTCCTCAATTTGGCATTATGGACAGGGAAAGACCTAATCTAAGCTCTGCACAAAAATATTTTGCCTTCAAATTCATACCGTGATCGTAGCATGCATGGACTCGACTCATATGACTGGGATTTCCGTAAAAAAGATTGTCGGCCGAAAATGGGTGATCACTGTACATTTCTCTTCTGTTTCCTATTTATATTTATATTTTACCTCCTCAATTTAGCATTATGGACAGGGAAAGACCTAATCTAAGATCTGCACAAAAATATTTTGCCTTCAAATTCATGCCGTGATCGTAGCATGCATGGACTCGACTCATATGACTGGGATTTCCATGAAAAAGATTGTTGGCCGAAAATGGGTGATCACTGTACATTTCTCTTCTGTTTCCTATTTATATTTATATTTTACCTCCTCAATTTAGCATTATGGACAGGGAAAGACCTAATCTAAGATCTGCACAAAAATATTTTGCCTTCCAATTCATGCCGTGATCGTAGCATGCATGGACTCGACGCATATGACTGGGATTTCCATGAAAAAGATTGTGAGCAGAAAATTGGGTGATCACTGTACATTTCTCTTCTGTTTCCTATTTATATTTATATTTTACTTCCTCAATTTAGCATTATGGACAGGGAAAGATCTAATCTAAAATCTGCACAAAAATATTTTGCCTTCAAATTTATACTGTGATCGTAGCATGCATGGATTCGACTCATATGACTGGGATTTCCATGAAAAAGATTGTGGGCCGTAAATGGGTGATCACTGTACATTTCTCTTCTGTTTCCTATTTATATTTATATTTTACCTCCTCAATTTAGCATTATGGACAGGGAAAGACCTAATCTAAGATCTGCACAAAAATATTTTGCCTTCGAATTCATACCGTGATCGTAGCATGCATGGACTCGACTCATATGACTGGGATTTCCATGAAAAATATTGTGAGTCGAAAATGGGTGATCACTGTACATTTCTCTTCTGTTTCCTATTTATATTTATATTTTACCTCCTCTATTTAGCATTATGGAAAGGGAAAGACCTTATCTAAGCTCTGCACAAAAATATTTTGCCTTCAAATTCATACCGTGATCGTAGCATGCATTGACTCGACTCATATGACTGGGATTTCCATGAAAAATGTTTTGGGCCGAAAATGGGTGATCACTGTACATTTCTCTTCTGTTTCCTATTTATATTTATATTTTACCTCCTCAATTTAGCATTATGGACAGGGAAAGACCTAATCTAAGATCTGCACAAAAATATTTTGCCTTCAAATTCATACCGTGGTCGTAGCATGCATGGACTCGACTCATATGACTGGGATTTCCATGAAAAAGATTGTGGGCCGAAAATGGGTGATCACTGTACATTTCTCTTCTGTTTCCTATTTATATTTATATTTTACCTACTCAATTTATCATTATGGACAGCGAAAGACCTAATCTAAGCTCTGCACAAAATATTTTGCCTTCAAATTCATACCGTGATCGTAGCATGCATGGACTCGTCTCATATGACTGGGATTTCCATGAAAAAGATTGTGGGCACAAAATGGGTAATCACTGTACATTTCTTTTCTGTTTCCTATTTATATTTCTACTTTATTTCCTCAATTTAGCATTATGGACAGCGAAAGAGCTAATCTAAGATCTGCACAAAAATATTTTGACTTCAAATTCATACCGTGATCGTAGCATGCATGGACTCGACTCATATGAACGGTATTTCCATGAAAAAGATTGTGGTCACAAAATGGGTGATCACTGTACATTTATCTTCTGTTTCCTATTACTATTTCTATATTACTTCCTTAATTTAGCATTATGGACAGGGAAAGACCTAATCTAAGATCTGCAAAAATATATTTTGCCTTCAAATTCATACCGTGATCGTAGCATGCATGGACTCGACTCATATGACTGGGATTTCCATGAAAAAGAATGTGGGCCGAAAATCGGTGATCACTGTTCATTTCTCTTCTGTTTCTTATTTATATTTAAATTTTACCTCCTCAATTTAGCATTATGGACAGGGAAAGACCTAATCTAAGATCTGCACCAAAATATTTTGCGTTCAAATTCATACCGTGATCGTAGCATGCATGGACTCGACTCATATGACTGGGATTTCCATGAAAAATGTTGTGGGCCGAAAATGGGTGATCACTGTACATTTCTCTTCTGTTTCCTATTTATATTTATATTTTACCTCCTCAATTTAGCATTATGGCCAGGGAAAGACCGAATCGAAGATCTGCATATAAAAATTTTGCCATCAAATTCACACCATAATCGTAGCATACATGGACTCGACTCATATGACTGGGATTTCCATGTAAAGATTGTGGGCAGAAAATGGGTGATCACTGTAGATTTCTCTTCATTTTCTTATATATATTTCTATTTTACTTCCTCATTTTAGCATTATTGACAGGGAAAACCTAATCTAAGTTCTGCACAAAAATATTTTGCCTTCAAATTCATACCGAGATCGTAGCATGCATGGACTCGACTCATATGACTGGGATTTCCATGTAAAAGATTGTGGGCAGAAAATGGGTAATCACTGTATATTTCTCTACTTTTTCCTATTACTATTTCTATTTTACTTCCTTAATTTAGCATTATGGACAGGGAAAGACCTAATCTAAGCTCTGGACAAAAATATTTTGCCTTCAAATTCATACCGTGATCGTAGCATGCATGGACTCGACTCATATGACTGGGATTTCCGTAAAAAAGATTGTCGGCCGAAAATGGGTGATCACTGTACATTTCTCTTCTGCTTCCTATTTATATTTATATTTTAACTCCTCAATTTAGCATTATGGACAGGGAAAGACGTAATCTAAAATTTGCAAAAAAATATTTTGCCTTCAATTTCATACCGTGATCGTAGCATGCATGGACTCCACTCATATGACTGGGATTTCCATGAAAAAGATTGTGGGCGGAAAATGGGTGATCACTGTACATTTCTCGTCTGTTTCCTATTTTTATTTCTATTTTAATTCCTTAATTTAGCATTATGGACAGTGAAAGATCTAATCTAAGATCTGCAAAAAAATATTTTGCCTTCAAATTCATACCGTGATCGTAGCATGTATGGACTCGACTCATATGACTGTGATTTCCATGAAAAATATTGTGGGCTGCAAATGGCTGATCACTGTACAATTCTCTTTGGTTTCGTATTTATATTTATATTTTACTTCCTTCATTTAGCATTACGGAGAGGGAAAGACCTAAACTAAGCTCTGCAAAAAAATATTTTGCCTTCAAATTCATACCGTGATCGTAGCATGCATGGACTCGACTCTTATGACTGGGATTTCCATGAAAATATTGTCTGCTGAAAATGGGTGATCACTGTACATTTCTCTTCGGTTTCCTATTTATATTTATATTTTACTTCCTCAATTTAGCATTATGGACAGGGAAAGACCTAATCTATGCTCTGCAAAAAAATATTTTGCCTTCAAATTCATACCGTGATCGTAGCATGCATGGACTCGACTCTTATGTCTGGTATTTCCATGAAAAAGATTGTGTGCTGAAAATGGGTGATCACTGTACATTTCTCTTCGGTTTCCTATTTATATTTATATTTTACTTCCTCAATTTAGCATTATGGACAGGGAAAGACCTAATCTAAGCTCTGCAAAAAAATATTTTGCCTTCAAATTCATACCGAGATCGTAGCATGCATGGACTCGACTCATATGACTGGGATTTCCATGTAAAAGATTGTGGGCAGAAAATGGGTGATCACTGTATATTTCTGTTCTTTTTCCTATTACTATTTCTATTTTACTTCCTTAATTTAGCATTATGGACAGGGAAAGACCTAATCTAAGCTCTGCAAAAAATATTTTGCCTTCAAATTCATACCGTGATCGTAGCATGCATGGACTCGACTCTTATGTCTGGTATTTCCATGAAAAAGATTGTGTGCTGAAAATGGGTGATCACTGTACATTTCTCTTCGGTTTCCTATTTATATTTCTAATTTACCTCCTCAATTTAGCATTATGGACAGGGAAAGACCTAATCTAAGCTCTGCAAAAAAATATTTTGCCTTCAAATTCATACCGAGATCGTAGCATGCATGGACTCGACTCATATGACTGGGATTTCCATGTAAAAGATTGTGGGCAGAAAATGGGTGATCACTGTATATTTCTCTTCTTTTTCCTATTACTATTTCTATTTTACTTCCTTAATTTAGCATTATGGACAGGGAAAGACCTAATCTAAGCTCTGCAAAAAAATATTTTGCCTTCAAATTCATACCGTGATCGTAGCATGTATGGACTCGACTCATATGACTGTGATTTCCATGAAAAAGATTGTGCGCCGAAAATGGCTGATCACTGTACATTTCTCTTCTGTTTCCTATTTATATTTATATTTTACTTCCTTCATTTAGCATTACGGAGAGGGAAAGACCTAAACTGAGCTCTGCAAAAAAATATTTTGCCTTCAAATTCATAACGTGATCGTAGCATGCATGGACTCGACTCATATGACTGGGATTTCCATGAAAAAGATAGTCGGCAGAAAATGGGTGATCCCTGTACATTACACTTCTGTTTCCTCTTCATATTTATATTTTACTTCCTCAATGTAGCATTATGAACTGGGAAAGACCTAACCTAAAATCTGCAAAAAAATATTTTGCCTTCAAATTCATACCCTGATCCTAGAATACATGGACTCGACTCATATGACTGGGATTTCCATGAAAAAGATTGTGGGCAGAAAATGGGTGATCACTGTACATTTCTGTTCTGTTTCCTATTTATATTTCTATTTTACTTCCTTCATTTAGCATTACGTACAGGGAAAGACCTAATCTAAGATCTGCAAAAAAATATTTTGCCTTCAAATTCATAACGTGATCGTAGCAAGTATGGACTGGATTCATATGACTGGGATTTCCATGAAAAAGATTGTGGGCAGAAAATGGGTGATCACTGTACATTTCCCTTCTGTTTCCTATTTATATTTCTATTTTACTTCCTTCATTTAGCATTATGGACAGGGAACGACCTAATCTAAGTTCAGCAAAAAATAATTTGCCTTCAAATTCATACCGTGATCGTAGCATGCATGGACTCGACTCATATGACTGGGATTTCCATGAAAAAGATTGTGGGCAGAAAATGGCTGATCACTTTACATTTTTTTTCTGTTTCTTATTTATATTTCTATTTTACTTCCTCAATTTAGCATTATGGACATGGAAAGACCTAATCTAAGATCTGCAAAAAAATATTTTGCCTTCAAATTCATACCGTGATCGTAGCATGCATGGACTCGACTCATATGACTGGGATTTCCATGAAAAAGATTGCGGGCAGAAAATGGGTGATCACTGTACATTTCTCTTCATTTTCTTATTTATATTTCTATTTTACTTCCTCAATTTAACATTATGGACAGGGAAAGACCTAATCTAAGATCTGCAAAAAAATATTTTGCCTTCAAATTCATACCATGATCGTAGCATGCATGGACTCGACTCATATGACTGGGATTTCCATGAAAAAGTTTGTGGGCAGAAAATGCGTGATCACTGTACATTTTTCTTTTTTTCTTATTTATATTTCTGTTTTACTTCCTCAATTAAGCATTATGGACAGGGAAAGACCTAATCTAAGATCTGCAAAAAAATATTTTGCCTTCAAATTCATACCGTGATCGTAGCATGCATGGACTCGACTCATATGACTGGGATTTCCATGAAAAAGATTGTGGGCTGAAAATGGGTGATCACTGTACATTTCTCTTCTGTTTCCTATTTATATTTCTATTTTACTTCCTTCATTTAGCATTATGGACAGGGAAAGACCTAATCTAAGTGCTGCAAAAAAATATTTTGCCTTCAAATTCATACCGATATCGTAGCATGCATGGACTCGACTCATATGACTGGGATTTCCATGAAAAAGTTTCTGGGCCGAAAATGGGTGATCACTGTACATTTCTCTTCTGTTTCCTATTTATATTTCTCTTTTGGTCCTCAATTTAGCATTATGGACAGGGAACGAACTAATCTAAGCTCTGCACAAAAATATTTTGATTCAAATTCATACCGTGATCGTAGCATGCATGGACTCGTCTCATATGAGTGGGATTTCCATTAAAAAGATTGTGGGCCGAAAATGGGTGATCACTGTACATTTCTCTTCTGTTTCCTATTTATATTTATATTTTACCTCCTCACTTTAGCATTATGGAAAGGGAACGACCTAATCTAAGCTCTGCAGAAAAATATTTTGCCTTCAAATTCATACCGTGATCGTAGCATGCATGGACTAGAATCATATGACTGGGATTACCATGAAAAAGATTGTGGGCCGAAAATGGGTGATCACTGTACATTTCTCTTCTGTTTCCTATTTATATTTCAATTTTACCTCCTCAATTTAGCATTATGGACAGGGAAAGACCTAATCTAAAATCTGCACAAAAATATTTTGCCTTTAAATTCATACCGTGATCGTAGCATGCATGATCTCGACTCATATGACTGGGATTTCCATGAAAAAGATTGTGGGCCGAAAATGGGTGATCACTGTACATTTCTCTTCTGTTTCCTATTTATATTTCTATTTTACCTCCTCAATTTAGCATTAAGGCCAGGGAAAGACCTAATCTAAGCTCTGCACAAAAATATTTTTCCTTCAAATTCATACCGTGACCGTAGCATGCATGGACTCGTCTCATATGACTGGGATTTCCATTAAAAAGATTGTGGGCCGAAAATGGGTGATCACTGTACATTTCTCTTCTGTTTCCTATTTATATTTCTATTTTACCTCCTCAATTTAGCATTATGGACAGTGAAAGACCTAATCTAAGATCTGCACAAAAATATTTTACCGTCAAATTCATACCGTGATCGTAGCATGCATGGACTCGACTCATATGACTGGGATTTCCATGAAAAAGATTGTCGGCCGAAAATGGGTGATCACTGTACATTTCGCTTCTGTTTCCTATTTATATTTCTATTTTACCTCCTCAATTTAGCATTATGGACAGGGAAAGACCTAATCTAAAATCTGCAAAAAAATATTTTGCCTTCTAATTTATACCTTGATCGTAGCATGCATGGACTCGACTCATATGACTCCGATTTCCATGAAAAAGATTGTGGGCCGAAAATGGGTGATCACTGTACATTTCTCTCCCGTTTCCTATTCATATTTCTATTTTACATCCTTCATTTAGCATTATGGACAGGGAAAAACCTAATCTAAGCTCTGCACAAAAATATTTTGCCTTCAAATTTATACCGTGATCGCAGCATGCATGGACTCGTCTCATATGACTGGGATTTCCATGAAAAAGATTGTGGGCCGAAAATGGGTGATCACTGTACATTTCTCTTCTGTTTCCTATTTATATTTCTATTTTACCTCCTCAATTTAGCATTATGGACAGGGAAAACCTAATCTAAGATCTGCACAAAAATATTTAGCCTTCAAATTCATACCGTGATCGTAGCATGCATGGACTCGACTCATATGACTGGGATTTCCATGAAAAAGATTGCGGGCAGGAAATGGGTGATCACTGTACATTTCTCTTCATTTTCTTATTTATATTTCTATTTTACTTCCTCAATTTAACATTATGGACAGGGAAAGACCTAATCTAAGATCTGCAAAAAAATATTTTGCCTTCAAATTCATACCATGATCGTAGCATGCATGGACTCGACTCATATGACTGGGATTTCCATGAAAAAGTTTGTGGGCAGAAAATGCGTGATCACTGTACATTTTTCTTTTTTTCTTATTTATATTTCTATTTTACTTCCTCAATTAAGCATTATGGACAGGGAAAGACCTAATCTAAGATCTGCAAAAAAATATTTTGCCTTCAAATGCATACCGTGATCGTAGCATGCATGGACTCGACTCATATGACTGGGATTTCCATGAAAAAGATTGTGGGCCGAAAATGGGTGATCACTGTATATTTCTCTTCTGTTTCCTATTTATATTTATATTTTACCTCCTCAATTTAGCATTATGGACAGGGAAAACCTAATCTAAGATCTGCACAAAAATATTTAGCCTTCAAATTCATACCGTCATCGTAGCATGCATGGACTCGACTCATATGAATGGGATTTCCATGAAAAAGATTGTGGGCCGAAAATGGGTGATCACTGTACATTTCTCCTCTTTTTCCTATTTATATTTATATTTTATCTCCTCAATTTAGTATTATGGACAGGGAAAGACCTAATCGAAGATCTGCACAAAAATATTTAGCCTTCAAATTCATACCGTGATCGTAGCATGCATGGACTCGACTCATATGACTGGGATTTCCATGAAAAATATTGTGGGCAGAAAATGGGTGATCACTGTAAATTTCTCTTCTGTTTCCTATTTATATTTCTTTTTTACTTCCTCAATTTAGCATTAAGGACAGGGAAAGACCTAATCTAAGGTCTGCACAAAAATATTTAGCCTTCAAATTCATACCGTGATCGTAGCAAGCATGGACTCGACTCATATGAATGGGATTTCCATGAAAAAGATTGTGGGCCGAAAATGGGTGATCACTGTACATTTCTCTTCTGTTTCCTATTTATATTTCTATTTTACCTCCTCAATTTAGCATTATGGACAGTGAAAGACCTAATCTAAGATCTGCACAAAAATATTTTACCGTCAAATTCATACCGTGATCGTAGCATGCATGGACTCGACTCATATGACTGGGATTTCCATGAAAAAGATTGTCGGCCGAAAATGGGTGATCACTGTACATTTCGCTTCTGTTTCCTATTTATATTTCTATTTTACCTCCTCAATTTAGCATTATGGACAGGGAAAGACCAAATCTAAAATCTGCAAAAAAATATTTTGCCTTCTAATTTATACCTTGATCGTAGCATGCATGGACTCGACTCATATGACTCCGATTTCCATGAAAAAGATTGTGGGCCGAAAATGGGTGATCACTGTACATTTCTCTCCCGTTTCCTATTCATATTTCTATTTTACATCCTTCATTTAGCATTATGGACAGGGAAAAACCTAATCTAAGCTCTGCACAAAAATATTTTGCCTTCAAATTTATACCGTGATCGCAGCATGAATGGACTCGTCTCATATGACTGGGATTTCCATGAAAAAGATTGTGGGCCGAAAATGGGTGATCACTGTACATTTCTCTTCTGTTTCCTATTTATATTTCTATTTTACCTCCTCAATTTAGCATTATGGACAGGGAAAACCTAATCTAAGATCTGCACAAAAATATTTAGCCTTCAAATTCATACCGTGATCGTAGCATGCATGGACTCGACTCATATGACTGGGATTTCCATGAAAAAGATTGCGGGCAGGAAATGGGTGATCACTGTACATTTCTCTTCATTTTCTTATTTATATTTCTATTTTACTTCCTCAATTTAACATTATGGACAGGGAAAGACCTAATCTAAGATCTGCAAAAAAATATTTTGCCTTCAAATTCATACCATGATCGTAGCATGCATGGACTCGACTCATATGACTGGGATTTCCATGAAAAAGTTTGTGGGCAGAAAATGCGTGATCACTGTACATTTTTCTTTTTTTCTTATTTATATTTCTATTTTACTTCCTCAATTAAGCATTATGGACAGGGAAAGACCTAATCTAAGATCTGCAAAAAAATATTTTGCCTTCAAATGCATACCGTGATCGTAGCATGCATGGACTCGACTCATATGACTGGGATTTCCATGAAAAAGATTGTGGGCCGAAAATGGGTGATCACTGTACATTTCTCTTCTGTTTCCTATTTATATTTATATTTTACCTCCTCAATTTAGCATTATGGACAGGGAAAACCTAATCTAAGATCTGCACAAAAATATTTAGCCTTCAAATTCATACCGTCATCGTAGCATGCATGGACTCGACTCATATGAATGGGATTTCCATGAAAAAGATTGTGGGCCGAAAATGGGTGATCACTGTACATTTCTCTTCTGTTTACTATTTATATTTATATTTTACCTCCTCAATTTAGCATTATCGACAGGGAAAGACCTAATCTAAGATCTGCACAAAAATATTTAGCCTTCAAATTCATACCCTGATCGTAGCATGCATGGACTCGACTCATATGAATGGGATTTCCATGAAAAAGTTTGTGGGCTGAAAATGGGTGATCACTGTACATTTCTTTTCTGTTTCCTATTTATATTCATATTTTAACTCCTCAATTTAGCATTATGGCAAGGAAAGACCTAATCTAAGATATGCAGAAAAATATTTTGCCTTCAAATTCATACCGTGATCGTAGCATGAATGGACTCGACTCATATGACTGGGATTTCCATGAAAAATATTGTGGGCAGAAAATGGGTGATCACTGTACATTTCTCTTCTGTTTCCTATTTATATTTCTATTGTACCTCCTCAATTGAGCATTATGGACAGGGAAAGACCTAATCTAAGATCTGCACAAAAATATTTAGCCTTCAAATTCATACCGTGATCGTAGCATGCATGGACTCGACTCATATGAATGGGATTTCAATGAAAAAGATTGTGGGCAGAAAATGGGTGATCACTGTACATTTCTCTTCTGTTTCCTATTTATATTTATATTTTAACTCCTCAATTTAGCATTATGGCAGGGAAAGACCTAATCTAAGTTATGCACAAAAATATTTTGCCTTCAAATTCATACCGTCATCGTAGGATGAATGGACTCGACTCATATGACTGGGATTTCCATGAAAAATATTGTGGGCCCAAAATGGGTGATCACTGTACATTTCTCTTCTGTTTCCTATTTATATTTCTTTTTTACCTCCTCAATTTAGCATTAAGGACAGGGAAAGACCTAATCTAAGGTCTGCACAAAAATATTTAGCCTTCAAATTCATACCGTGATCGTAGCATGCATGGATTCGACTCATATGACTGGGATTTCCATGAAAAATTTTGTGGGCAGAAAATGGGTGATCACTGTACATTTCTCTTCTGTTTCATATTTATATTTATATTTTACCTCCTCAATTTAGCATTATGGACAGGGAAAGACCTAATCTAAGATCTGCACAAAAATATTTAGCCTTCAAATTCATACCGTCATCGTAGCATGAATGGACTCGACTCATATGAATGCGATTTCCATGAAAAATATTGTGGGCCGAAAATGGGTGATCACAGTACATTTCTCTTCTGTTTCCTATTTCTATTTCTATTTTACCTCCTCAATTTAGCATTATGGACAGGGAAAGACCTAATCTAAGATCTGCACAAAAATATTTAGCCTTGAAATTCATACCGTGATTGTAGCATGCATGGACTCGACTCATATGACTGGGATATCCATGAAAAATATTGTGGGCACAAAATGGGTGATCACTGTATATTTCTCTTCTGTTTCCTATTTATATTTATATTTTATCTCCTCAATTTAGCATTATGGACAGGGAAAGACCTAATCTAAGATCTGCACAAAAATATTTAGCCTTCAAATTCATACCGTCATTGTAGCATGCATAGACTCGACTCATATGAATGGGATTTCCATGAAAAAGATTGTGGGCCGAAAATGGGTGATCACTGTACATTTCTCTTCGGTTTCCTATTTATATTTATATTTTACCTCCTGAATTTAGCATTATGGACAGGGAAAGACCAAATCTAAGATCTGCACAAAAATATTTAGCCTTCAAATTCATACCGTCATCGTAGCATGCATGGACTCGACTCATATGACTGGGATTTCCATGAAAAAGATTGTGGGCCGAAAATGGGTGATCACTGTATATTTCTCTTCTGTTTCCTATTTATATTTATATTTTACCTCCTCAATTTAGCATTATGGACAGGGAAAACCTAATCTAAGATCTGCACAAAAATATTTAGCCTTCAAATTCATACCGTCATCGTAGCATGCATGGACTCGACTCATATGAATGGGATTTCCATGAAAAAGATTGTGGGCCGAAAATGGGTGATCACTGTACATTTCTCCTCTTTTTCCTATTTATATTTATATTTTATCTCCTCAATTTAGTATTATGGACAGGGAAAGACCTAATCGAAGATCTGCACAAAAATATTTAGCCTTCAAATTCATACCGTGATCGTAGCATGCATGGACTCGACTCATATGACTGGGATTTCCATGAAAAATATTGTGGGCAGAAAATGGGTGATCACTGTAAATTTCTCTTCTGTTTCCTATTTATATTTCTTTTTTACTTCCTCAATTTAGCATTAAGGACAGGGAAAGACCTAATCTAAGGTCTGCACAAAAATATTTAGCCTTCAAATTCATACCGTGATCGTAGCAAGCATGGACTCGACTCATATGAATGGGATTTCCATGAAAAAGATTGTGGGCCGAAAATGGGTGATCACTGTACATTTCTCTTCTGTTTCCTATTTATATTTATATTTTACCTCCTCAATTTAGCATTATGGACAGTGAAAGACCTAATCTAAGATCTGCACAAAAATATTTTACCGTCAAATTCATACCGTGATCGTAGCATGCATGGACTCGACTCATATGACTGGGATTTCCATGAAAAAGATTGTCGGCCGAAAATGGGTGATCACTGTACATTTCGCTTCTGTTTCCTATTTATATTTCTATTTTACCTCCTCAATTTAGCATTATGGACAGGGAAAGACCTAATCTAAAATCTGCAAAAAAATATTTTGCCTTCTAATTTATACCTTGATCGTAGCATGCATGGACTCGACTCATATGACTCCGATTTCCATGAAAAAGATTGTGGGCCGAAAATGGGTGATCACTGTACATTTCTCTCCCGTTTCCTATTCATATTTCTATTTTACATCCTTCATTTAGCATTATGGACAGGGAAAAACCTAATCTAAGCTCTGCACAAAAATATTTTGCCTTCAAATTTATACCGTGATCGCAGCATGAATGGACTCGTCTCATATGACTGGGATTTCCATGAAAAAGATTGTGGGCCGAAAATGGGTGATCACTGTACATTTCTCTTCTGTTTCCTATTTATATTTCTATTTTACCTCCTCAATTTAGCATTATGGACAGGGAAAACCTAATCTAAGATCTGCACAAAAATATTTAGCCTTCAAATTCATACCGTGATCGTAGCATGCATGGACTCGACTCATATGACTGGGATTTCCATGAAAAAGATTGCGGGCAGGAAATGGGTGATCACTGTACATTTCTCTTCATTTTCTTATTTATATTTCTATTTTACTTCCTCAATTTAACATTATGGACAGGGAAAGACCTAATCTAAGATCTGCAAAAAAATATTTTGCCTTCAAATTCATACCATGATCGTAGCATGCATGGACTCGACTCATATGACTGGGATTTCCATGAAAAAGTTTGTGGGCAGAAAATGCGTGATCACTGTACATTTTTCTTTTTTTCTTATTTATATTTCTATTTTACTTCCTCAATTAAGCATTATGGACAGGGAAAGACCTAATCTAAGATCTGCAAAAAAATATTTTGCCTTCAAATGCATACCGTGATCGTAGCATGCATGGACTCGACTCATATGACTGGGATTTCCATGAAAAAGATTGTGGGCCGAAAATGGGTGATCACTGTACATTTCTCTTCTGTTTCCTATTTATATTTATATTTTACCTCCTCAATTTAGCATTATGGACAGGGAAAACCTAATCTAAGATCTGCACAAAAATATTTAGCCTTCAAATTCATACCGTCATCGTAGCATGCATGGACTCGACTCATATGAATGGGATTTCCATGAAAAAGATTGTGGGCCGAAAATGGGTGATCACTGTACATTTCTCCTCTTTTTCCTATTTATATTTATATTTTATCTCCTCAATTTAGTATTATGGACAGGGAAAGACCTAATCGAAGATCTGCACAAAAATATTTAGCCTTCAAATTCATACCGTGATCGTAGCATGCATGGACTCGACTCATATGACTGGGATTTCCATGAAAAATATTGTGGGCAGAAAATGGGTGATCACTGTAAATTTCTCTTCTGTTTCCTATTTATATTTCTTTTTTACTTCCTCAATTTAGCATTAAGGACAGGGAAAGACCTAATCTAAGGTCTGCACAAAAATATTTAGCCTTCAAATTCATACCGTGATCGTAGCAAGCATGGACTCGACTCATATGAATGGGATTTCCATGAAAAAGATTGTGGGCCGAAAATGGGTGATCACTGTACATTTCTCTTCTGTTTACTATTTATATTTATATTTTACCTCCTCAATTTAGCATTATCGACAGGGAAAGACCTAATCTAAGATCTGCACAAAAATATTTAGCCTTCAAATTCATACCCTGATCGTAGCATGCATGGACTCGACTCATATGAATGGGATTTCCATGAAAAAGTTTGTGGGCTGAAAATGGGTGATCACTGTACATTTCTTTTCTGTTTCCTATTTATATTCATATTTTAACTCCTCAATTTAGCATTATGGCAAGGAAAGACCTAATCTAAGATATGCAGAAAAATATTTTGCCTTCAAATTCATACCGTGATCGTAGCATGAATGGACTCGACTCATATGACTGGGATTTCCATGAAAAATATTGTGGGCAGAAAATGGGTGATCACTGTACATTTCTCTTCTGTTTCCTATTTATATTTCTATTGTACCTCCTCAATTGAGCATTATGGACAGGGAAAGACCTAATCTAAGATCTGCACAAAAATATTTAGCCTTCAAATTCATACCGTGATCGTAGCATGCATGGACTCGACTCATATGAATGGGATTTCAATGAAAAAGATTGTGGGCAGAAAATGGGTGATCACTGTACATTTCTCTTCTGTTTCCTATTTATATTTATATTTTAACTCCTCAATTTAGCATTATGGCAGGGAAAGACCTAATCTAAGTTATGCACAAAAATATTTTGCCTTCAAATTCATACCGTCATCGTAGGATGAATGGACTCGACTCATATGACTGGGATTTCCATGAAAAATATTGTGGGCCCAAAATGGGTGATCACTGTACATTTCTCTTCTGTTTCCTATTTATATTTCTTTTTTACCTCCTCAATTTAGCATTAAGGACAGGGAAAGACCTAATCTAAGGTCTGCACAAAAATATTTAGCCTTCAAATTCATACCGTGTTCGTAGCATGCATGGATTCGACTCATATGACTGGGATTTCCATGAAAAATTTTGTGGGCAGAAAATGGGTGATCACTGTACATTTCTCTTCTGTTTCATATTTATATTTATATTTTACCTCCTCAATTTAGCATTATGGACAGGGAAAGACCTAATCTAAGATCTGCACAAAAATATTTAGCCTTCAAATTCATACCGTCATCGTAGCATGAATGGACTCGACTCATATGAATGCGATTTCCATGAAAAATATTGTGGGCCGAAAATGGGTGATCACAGTACATTTCTCTTCTGTTTCCTATTTCTATTTCTATTTTACCTCCTCAATTTAGCATTATGGACAGGGAAAGACCTAATCTAAGATCTGCACAAAAATATTTAGCCTTGAAATTCATACCGTGATTGTAGCATGCATGGACTCGACTCATATGACTGGGATATCCATGAAAAATATTGTGGGCACAAAATGGGTGATCACTGTATATTTCTCTTCTGTTTCCTATTTATATTTATATTTTATCTCCTCAATTTAGCATTATGGACAGGGAAAGACCTAATCTAAGATCTGCACAAAAATATTTAGCCTTCAAATTCATACCGTCATTGTAGCATGCATAGACTCGACTCATATGAATGGGATTTCCATGAAAAAGATTGTGGGCCGAAAATGGGTGATCACTGTACATTTCTCTTCGGTTTCCTATTTATATTTATATTTTACCTCCTGAATTTAGCATTATGGACAGGGAAAGACCAAATCTAAGATCTGCACAAAAATATTTAGCCTTCAAATTCATACCGTCATCGTAGCATGCATGGAATCGACTCATATGAATGGGATTTCCATGAAAAAGATTGTGTGCAGAAAATGGGTGATCACTGTACATTTCTCTTCTGTTTCCTATTTATATTTTTATTTTACCTCCTCAATTTAGCATTATGGACAGGGAAAGACCTAATCTAAGATCTGTACAAAAATATTTAGCCTTCAAATTCATACCGTCATCGTAGCATGCATGGACTCGACTCATATGAATGGGATTTCCATGAAAAAGATTGTGGGCCGAAAATGGGTGATCACTGTACATTTCTCTTCTGTTTCCTATTTATATTTCTATTTTACCTCCTCAATTTAGCATTATGGACAGGGAATGACCTAATCTAAGATCTGCACAAAAATATTTAGCCTTCAAATTCATACCGTGATCGTAGCATGCATGGACTCGACTCATATGACTGGGATTTCCATGAAAAAGATTGTGGGCCGAAAATGGGTGATCACTGTATATTTCTCTTCTGTTTCTTATTTATATTTAAATTTCACCTCCTCAATTTAGCATTATGGACAGGGAAAGACCTAATCTAAGATCTGCAAAAAAATATTTAGCCTTCAAATTCATACCGTCATCGTAGCATGCATGGACTCGAATCATATGAATGGGATTTCCATGAAAAAGATTGTGGGCCGAAAATGGGTGATCACTGTACATTTCTCTTCCGTTTCCTATTTATATTTCTATTTTACCTCCTCAATTTAGCATTATTGACAGGCAAAGACCTAATCTAATATCTGCAGAAAAATATTTATCCTTCAAATTCATACCGTCATCGTAGCATGCATGGACTCGACTCATATGACTGGGATTTCCAGGAAAAATATTTTGGGCAGAAAATGGGAGATCACTGTACATTTCTCTTCGGTTTCCTATTTATATTTCTATTTTACCTCCTCAATTTAGCATTATGGACAGGGAATGACCTAATCTAAGATCTGCACAAAAATATTTAGCCTTCAAATTCATACCGTCATCATAGCATGCATGGACTCGACTCATATGAATGGGATTTCCATGAAAAAGATTGTGGGCCGAGAATGGGTGATCACTGTACATTTCTCTTCTGTTTCCTATTTATATTTATATTTTACCTCCTCAATTTAGCATTATGGACAGGGAAAGAGCTAATCTAAGATCTGCACAAAAATATTTAGCCTTCAAATTCATACCGTGATCGTAGCATGCATGGAGTCGACTCATATGACTGGGATATCCATGAAAAATATTGTGGGCACAAAATGGGTGATCACTGTACGTTTCTCTTCTGTTTCCTATTTATATTTATATTTCATCTCCTCAATTTAACATTATGGACAAGGAAAGACCTAATCGAAGATCTGCACAAAAATATTTAGCCTTCAAATTCATACCGTCATCGTAGCATGCATGGACTCGACTCATATGAATGGGATTTCCATGAAAAAGATTGTGGGTCGAAAATGGTTGATCACTGTACATTTCTCTTCTGTTTCTTATTTATATTTAAATTTTACCTCCTCAATTTAGCATTATGGACAGGGAAAGATTTAATCTAAGATCTGCACAAAAATATTTAGCCTTCAAATTCATACCGTGATCTTAGCATGCACTGACTCGACTCATATGACTGGGATTTCCATGAAAAAGATTGTGGGCCGAAAATGGGTGATCACTGTACATTTCTCTTCGGTTTCCTATTTATATTTTATCTCCTCAATTTAGCATTATGGACAGGGAAAGAGCTAATCTAAGATCTGCACAAAAATATTTAGCCTTCAAATTCATACCGTGATCGTAGCATGCATGGACTCGACTCATATGACTGGGATATCCATGAAAAATATTGTGGGCACAAAATGGGTGATCACTTTACGTTTCTCTTCCGTTTCCTATTTATATTTATATTTTATCTCCTCAATTTAACATTATGGACAAGGAAAGACCTAATCTAAGATCTGCACAAAAATATTTAGCCTTCAAATTCATACCGTCATCGTAGCATGCATGGACTCGACTCATATGAATGGGATTTCCATGAAAAAGATTGTGGGTCGAAAATGGGTGATCACTGTACATTTCTCTTCTGTTTCCTATTTATATTTATATTTTACCTCCTCAATTTAGCATTATGGATATTTTTGTGCAGATCTTAGATTAGGTCTTTACCTAATCTAAGATCTGCACAAAAATATTTAGCCTTCAAATTCATACCGTCATTGTAGCATGCATGGACTCGACTCATATGAATGGGATTTCCATGAAAAAGTTTGTGGGCCGAAAATGGGTGATGACTGTACATTTCTCTTCTGTTTCCTATTTATATTTATATTTTATCTCCTCAACTTAGCATTATGGACAGGGAAAGACTTAATCTAAGATCTGCACAAAAATATTTAGCCTTCAAATTCATACCGTCATCGTAGCATGCATGGACTCGACTCATATGAATGGGATTTCCATGAAAAATATTGTGGGCAGAAAATGGGTGATCACTGTACATTTCTCTTCTGTTTCCTATTTATATTTCTATTTTACCTCCTCAATTTAGCATTATGGACAGGGAAAGACCTACTCTAAGATCTGCACAAAAATATTTAGCCTTCAAATTCATACCGTGATCGTAGCATGCATGGACTCGACTCATATGACTGGGATTTCAATGAAAAATATTGTGGGCAGAAAATGGGTGATCACTGTACATTTCTCTTCTGTTTCCTATTTATATTTATATTTTACCTCCTCAATTTAGCATTATGGACAGGGAAAGACCTAATCTAAGATCTGCACAAAAATATTCAGCCTTCAAATTCATACCGTCATCGTAGCATGCATGGACTCGACTCATATGAATGGGATTTCCATGAAAAAGTTTGTGGGCCGAAAATGGGTGATCACTGTAAGTTTCTCTTCTGTTTCCTATTTATATGTCTAATTTACCTCCTCAATTTAATATTATGGACAGGGAAAGACCTAATCTAAGATCTGCACAAAAATATTTAGCCTTCAAATTTATACCGTGTTCGTAGCATGCATGTACTCGACTCATATGACGGGGATTTCCATGATAAATATTGTGGGCAGAAAATGGGTGATCACTGTAAATTTCTCTTCTGTTTCCTATTTATATTTCTATTTTGCCTCCTCAATTTAGCATTATGGACCTGGAAAGACATAATCTAAGATCTGCACAAAAATATTTAGCCTTCAAATACATACTGTCAGCGTAGCATGCATGGACTCGACTCATATGAATGGGATTTCCATGAAAAAGATTGTGGGCCGAAAATGGGTGATTACTGTACATTTCTCTTCTGTTTCCTATTTACATTTCTATTTTACCTCCTCAATTTAGCATTATGGACAGGGAAAGACCTAATCTAAGATCTGCACAAAAATATTTAGACTTCAAATTTATACCGTGATCGTAGCATGCATGGACACGACTCATATGAATGGGATTTCCATGAAAAAAAATTGTGGGCAGAAAATTGGTGATCTCTGTACATTTCTCTTCTGTTTCCTTTTTATATTTCTATTTTACCTGCTCAATTTAGCATTATGGACAGGGAAAGACCTAATCTAAGATCTGCACAAGAATATTTAGCCTTCAAATTCATACCGTCATCGTAGCATGCATGGAGTCGACTCATATGAATGGGATTTCCATGAAAAAGATTGTGGGCCCAAAATGGGTGATCACTGTACATTTCTCTTCGGTTTCCTATTTATATTTCTATTTTACCTCCTCAATTTAGCATTATTGACAGGGAAATACCTAATCTAAGATCTGCACAAAAATATTTAGCCTTCAAATTCATACCGTCATCGTAGCATGCATGGAATCGACACATATGAATGGGATTTCCATGAAAAAGATTGTGGGTCGAAAATGGGTGATCACTGTACATTTCTCTTCTGTTTCCTATTTATATTTATATTTTACCTCCTCAATTTAGCATTATGGACAGGGAAAGACCTAATCTAAGATCTGCACAAAAATATTTAGCCTTCAAATTCATACCGTCATCGTAGCATGCATGGACTCGACTCATATGAATGGGATTTCCATGAAAAAGATTGTGGGCCGAAAATGGGTGATCACTGTACATTTCTCTTCTGTTTCCTATTCATATTTAGATTTTATCTCCTCAATTTAGTATTATGGACAGGGAGAGACTTAATCTAAGACCTGCACAAAAATATTTAGCCTTCAAATTCATACCGTGATCGTAGCATGCATGGACTCGACTCATATGACTGGGATTTCCATGAAAAATATTGTGGGCAGAAAGTGGGTGATCACTGTACATTTCTCTTCTGTTTCCTATTTATATTTCTATTTTACCTCCTCAATTTAGCATTATGGACAGGGAAAGAACTAATCTAAGATCTGCACAAAAATATTTAGACTTCAAATTTATACCGTGATCGTAGCATGCATGGACTCGACTCATATGACTGGGATTTCCATGAAAAATATTGTGGGCAGAAAATGGGAGATCACTGTACATTTCTCTTCTGTTTCCTATTTATATTTCTATTTTACCTCCTCAATTTAGCATTATGGACAGGGAAAGACCTAATCTAATATCTGCACAAAAATATTTAGCCTTCAAATTCATACCGTCATCGTAGCATGCATGGAATCGACTCATATGAATGGGATTTCCATGAAAAAGATTGTGGGTCGGAAATGGGTGATCACTGTACATTTCTCTTCTGTTTCCTATTTATATTTATATTTTACCTCCTCAATTTAGCATTATGGACAGGGAAAGACCTAATCTAAGATCTGCACAAAAATATTTAGCCTTCAAATTCATACCGTCATCGTAGCATGCATGGACTCGACTCATATGAATGGGATTTCCATGAAAAAGATTGTGGGCCGAAAATGGGTGATCACTGTACATTTCTCTTCTGTTTCCTATTCATATTTAGCTTTTATCTCCTCAATTTAGTATTATAGACAGGGAGAGACTTAATCTAAGACCTGCACAAAAATATTTAGCCTTCAAATTCATACCGTGATCGTAGCATGCATGGACTCGACTCATATGACTGGGATTTCCATGAAAAATATTGTGGGCAGAAAGTGGGTGATCACTGTACATTTCTCTTCTGTTTCCTATTTATATTTCTATTTTACCTCCTCAATTTAGCATTATGGACAGGGAAAGACCTAATCTAAGATCTGCACAAAAATATTTAGCCTTCAAATTCATACCGTCATCGTAGCATGCATGGACTCGACTCATATGAATGGGATTTCAATGAAAAAGATTGTGGGCCGAAAATGGGTTATCACTGTACATTTCTCTTCTGTTTCCTATTTATATTTCTATTTTACCTCCTCAATTTAGCATTATGGACAGGGAAAGAACTAATCTAAGATCTGCACAAAAATATTTAGACTTCAAATTTATACCGTGATCGTAGCATGCATGGACTCGACTCATATGACTGGGATTTCCATAAAAAATATTGTGGGCAGAAAATTGGTGATATCTGTACATTTCGCTTCTGTTTCCTATTTACATTTCTATTTTACCTCCTCAATTTAGCATTATGGAAAGGGAAAGACCTAATCTAAGATCTGCAGAAAAAATATTTAGCCTTCAAATTCATACCGTCATCGTAGCATGCATGGAATGACTCATATGACTGGGATTTCCATGAAAAATATTGTGGGCAGAAAATGGGTGATCACTGTACATTTCTCTTCTGTTTCCTATTTATATTTATATTTTACCTCCTCAATTTAGCATTATGGACAGGGAAAGACCTAATCTAATATCTGCACAAAAATATTTAGCCTTCAAATTCATACCGTCATCGTAGCATGCATGGAATCGACTCATATGAATGGGATTTCCATGAAAAAGATTGTGGGCCGAAAATGGGTGATCACTGTACATTTCTCTTCTGTTTCCTATTCATATTTAGATTTTATCTCCTCAATTTAGTATTATGGACAGGGAGAGACTTAATCTAAGACCTGCACAAAAATATTTAGCCTTCAAATTCATACCGTGATCGTAGCATGCATGGACTCGACTCATATGACTGGGATTTCCATAAAAAATATTGTGGGCAGAAAATTGGTGATATCTGTACATTTCGCTTCTGTTTCCTATTTATATTTCTATTTTACCTCCTCAATTTAGCATTATGGACAGGGAAAGACCTAATCTAAGATCTGCACAAAAATATTTAGCCTTCAAATTCATACCGTCATCGTAGCATGCATAGACTCGACTCATATGTATGGGATTTACATGAAAAAGATTTTGGGCCGAAAATGGGTGATCACTGTACATTTCTCTTCCGTTTCCTATTTATATTTCTATTTTATCTCCTCAATTTAGCATTATGGACAGGGAAAGAACTAATCTAAGATCTGCACAAAAATATTTAGACTTCAAATTTATACCGTGATCGTAGCATGCATGGACTCGACTCATATGACTGGGATTTCCATGAAAAATATTGTGGGCAGAAAGTGGGTGATCACTGTACATTTCTCTTCTGTTTCCTATTTATATTTCTATTTTACCTCCTCAATTTAGCATTATGGACAGGGAAAGAACTAATCTAAGATCTGCACAAAAATATTTAGACTTCAAATTTATACCGTGATCGTAGCATGCATGGACTCGACTCATATGACTGGGATTTCCATGAAAAATATTGTGGGCAGAAAATGGGAGATCACTGTACATTTCTCTTCTGTTTCCTATTTATATTTATATTTTACCTCCTCAATTTAGCATTATGGACAGGGAAAGACCTAATCTAATATCTGCACAAAAATATTTAGCCTTCAAATTCATACCGTCATCGTAGCATGCATGGAATCGACTCATATGAATGGGATTTCCATGAAAAAGATTGTGGGTCGAAAATGGGTGATCACTGTACATTTCTCTTCTGTTTCCTATTTATATTTATATTTTACCTCCTCAATTTAGCATTATGGACAGGGAAAGACCTAATCTAAGATCTGCACAAAAATATTTAGCCTTCAAATTCATACCGTCATCGTAGCATGCATGGACTCGACTCATATGAATGGGATTTCCATGAAAAAGATTGTGGGCCGAAAATGGGTGATCACTGTACATTTCTCTTCTGTTTCCTATTCATATTTAGCTTTTATCTCCTCAATTTAGTATTATAGACAGGGAGAGACTTAATCTAAGACCTGCACAAAAATATTTAGCCTTCAAATTCATACCGTGATCGTAGCATGCATGGACTCGACTCATATGACTGGGATTTCCATGAAAAATATTGTGGGCAGAAAGTGGGTGATCACTGTACATTTCTCTTCTGTTTCCTATTTATATTTATATTTTACCTCCTCAATTTAGCATTATGGACAGGGAAAGACCTAATCTAATATCTGCACAAAAATATTTAGCCTTCAAATTCATACCGTCATCGTAGCATGCATGGAATCGACTCATATGAATGGGATTTCCATGAAAAAGATTGTGGGCCGAAAATGGGTGATCACTGTACACTTCTCTTCTGTTTCCTATTCATATTTAGATTTTATCTCCTCAATTTAGTATTATGGACAGGGAGAGACTTAATCTAAGACCTGCACAAAAATATTTAGCCTTCAAATTCATACCGTGATCGTAGCATGCATGGACTCGACTCATATGACTGGGATTTCCATAAAAAATATTGTGGGCAGAAAATTTGTGATATCTGTACATTTCGCTTCTGTTTCCTATTTATATTTCTATTTTACCTCCTCAATTTAGCATTATGGACAGGGAAAGACCTAATCTAAGATCTGCACAAAAATATTTAGCCTTCAAATTCATACCGTCATCGTAGCATGCATGGAGTTGTCTCATATGAATGGCATTTCCATGAAAAAGATTGTGGGCCCAAAATGGGTGGTCACTGTACATTTCTCTTCGGTTTCCTATTTATATTTCAATTTTACCTCCTCAATTTAGCATTATGGACAGGGAAAGACCTAATCTAAAATCTGCACAAAATTATTTTGCCTTCAAATTCATACCGTCATCGTAGCATGCATAGACTCGACTCATATGTATGGGATTTACATGAAAAAGATTGTGGGCCGAAAATGGGTGATCACTGTACATTTCTCTTCCGTTTCCTATTTATATTTCTATTTTATCTCCTCAATTTAGCATTATGGACAGGGAAAGAGCTAATCTAAGATCTGCACAAAAATATTTAGACTTCAAATTTATACCGTGATCGTAGCATGCATGGACTCGACTCATATGACTGGGATTTCCATAAAAAATATTGTGGGCAGAAAATTGGTGATATCTGTACATTTCGCTTCTGTTTCCTTTTTATATTTCTATTTTACCTGCTCAATTTAGCATTATGGACAGGGAAAGACCTAATCTAAGATCTGCACAAGAATATTTAGCCTTCAAATTCATACCGTCATCGTAGCATGCATGGAGTCGACTCATATGAATGGGATTTCCATGAAAAAGATTGTGGGCCCAAAATGGGTGATCACTGTACATTTCTCTTCGGTTTCCTATTTATATTTCTATTTTACCTCCTCAATTTAGCATTATGGACAGGGAAAGACCTAATCTAAAATCTGCACAAAAATATTTTGCCTTCAAATTCATACCGTCATCGTAGCATGCATGGACTCGACTCATATGAATGGGATTTACATGAAAAAGATTGTGGGCCGAAAATGGGTGATCACTGTACATTTCACTTCTGTTTCCTATTTATATTTATATTTTACCTCCTCAATTTAGCATTATTGACAGGGAAAGACCTAATCTAAGATCTGCACAAAAATATTTAGCCTTCAAATTCATACCGTCATCGTAGCATGCATGGAATCGACACATATGAATGGGATTTCCATGAAAAAGATTGTGGGTCGAAAATGGGTGATCACTGTACATTTCTCTTCTGTTTCCTATTTATATTTATATTTTACCTCCTCAATTTAGCATTATGGACAGGGAAAGACCTAATCTAAGATCTGCACAAAAATATTTAGCCTTCAAATTCATACCGTCATCGTAGCATGCATGGACTCGACTCATATGAATGGGATTTCCATGAAAAAGATTGTGGGCCGAAAATGGGTGATCACTGTACATTTCTCTTCTGTTTCCTATTCATATTTAGATTTTATCTCCTCAATTTAGTATTATGGACAGGGAGAGACTTAATCTAAGACCTGCACAAAAATATTTAGCCTTCAAATTCATACCGTGATCGTAGCATGCATGGACTCGACTCATATGACTGGGATTTCCATGAAAAATATTGTGGGCAGAAAGTGGGTGATCACTGTACATTTCTCTTCTGTTTCCTATTTATATTTCTATTTTACCTCCTCAATTTAGCATTATGGACAGGGAAAGAACTAATCTAAGATCTGCACAAAAATATTTAGACTTCAAATTTATACCGTGATCGTAGCATGCATGGACTCGACTCATATGACTGGGATTTCCATGAAAAATATTGTGGGCAGAAAATGGGAGATCACTGTACATTTCTCTTCTGTTTCCTATTTATATTTCTATTTTACCTCCTCAATTTAGCATTATGGACAGGGAAAGACCTAATCTAATATCTGCACAAAAATATTTAGCCTTCAAATTCATACCGTCATCGTAGCATGCATGGACTCGACTCATATGAATGGGATTTCCATGAAAAAGATTGTGGGCCGAAAATGGGTGATCACTGTACATTTCTCTTCTGTTTCCTATTCATACTTAGCTTTTATCTCCTCAATTTAGTATTATAGACAGGGAGAGACTTAATCTAAGACCTGCACAAAAATATTTAGCCTTCAAATTCATACCGTGATCGTAGCATGCATGGACTCGACTCATATGACTGGGATTTCCATGAAAAATATTGTGGGCAGAAAGTGGGTGATCACTGTACATTTCTCTTCTGTTTCCTATTTATATTTCTATTTTACCTCCTCAATTTAGCATTATGGACAGGGAAAGACCTAATCTAAGATCTGCACAAAAATATTTAGCCTTCAAATTCATACCGTCATCGTAGCATGCATGGACTCGACTCATATGAATGGGATTTCAATGAAAAAGATTGTGGGCCGAAAATGGGTTATCACTGTACATTTCTCTTCTGTTTCCTATTTATATTTCTATTTTACCTCCTCAATTTAGCATTATGGACAGGGAAAGAACTAATCTAAGATCTGCACAAAAATATTTAGACTTCAAATTTATACCGTGATCGTAGCATGCATGGACTCGACTCATATGACTGGGATTTCCATAAAAAATATTGTGGGCAGAAAATTGGTGATATCTGTACATTTCGCTTCTGTTTCCTATTTATATTTATATTTTACCTCCTCAATTTAGCATTATGGAAAGGGAAAGACCTAATCTAAGATCTGCAGAAAAAATATTTAGCCTTCAAATTCATACCGTCATCGTAGCATGCATGGAATGACTCATATGATTGGGATTTCCATGAAAAATATTGTGGGCAGAAAATGGGTGATCACTGTACATTTCTCTTCTGATTCCTATTTATATTTATATTTTACCTCCTCAATTTAGCATTATGGACAGGGAAAGACCTAATCTAATATCTGCACAAAAATTTTTAGCCTTCAAATTCATACCGTCATCGTAGCATGCATGGAATCGACTCATATGAATGGGATTTCCATGAAAAAGATTGTGGGCCGAAAATGGGTGATCACTGTACATTTCTCTTCTGTTTCCTATTCATATTTAGATTTTATCTCCTCAATTTAGTATTATGGACAGGGAGAGACTTAATCTAAGACCTGCACAAAAATATTTAGCCTTCAAATTCATACCGTGATCGTAGCATGCATGGACTCGACTCATATGACTGGGATTTCCATAAAAAATATTGTGGGCAGAAAATTGGTGATATCTGTACATTTCGCTTCTGTTTCCTATTTATATTTCTATTTTACCTCCTCAATTTAGCATTATGGACAGGGAAAGACCTAATCTAAGATCTGCACAAAAATATTTAGCCTTCAAATTCATACCGTCATCGTAGCATGCATGGAGTTGACTCATATGAATGGCATTTCCATGAAAAAGATTGTGGGCCCAAAATGGGTGGTCACTGTACATTTCTCTTCGGTTTCCTATTTATATTTCAATTTTACCTCCTCAATTTAGCATTATGGACAGGGAAAGATCTAATCTAAAATCTGCACAAAATTATTTTGCCTTCAAATTCATACCGTCATCGTAGCATGCATAGACTCGACTCATATGTATGGGATTTACATGAAAAAGATTGTGGGCCGAAAATGGGTGATCACTGTACATTTCTCTTCCGTTTCCTATTTATATTTCTATTTTATCTCCTCAATTTAGCATTATGGACAGGGAATGAACTAATCTAAGATCTGCACAAAAATATTTAGAATTCAAATTTATACCGTGATCGTAGCATGCATGGACTCGACTCATATGACTGGGATTTCCATTAAAAATATTGTGGGCAGAAAATTGGTGATATCTGTACATTTCGCTTCTGTTTCCTATTTATATTTCTATTTTACCTCCTCAATTTAGCATAATGGAGAGGGAAAGACCTAATCTAAGATCTGCACAAAAATATTTAGCCTTCAAATTCATACCGTCATCGTAGCATGCATGGACTCGACTCATATGAATGGGATTTCCATGAAAAAGATTGTGGGCCGAAAATGGGTGATCACTGTACATTTCTCTTCTGTTTCCTATTCATATTTAGATTTTATCTCCTCAATTTAGTATTATGGACAGGGAAAGACCTAATCTAAGATCTGCACAAAAATATTTAGCCTTCAAATTCATACCGTCATCGTAGCATGCATGGCCTCGACTCATATGACTGGGATTTCCATGAAAAATATTGTGGGCAGAAAATGGGAGATCACTGTACATTTCTCTTCTGTTTCCTATTTATATTTCTATTTTACCTCCTCAATTTAGCATTATGGACAGGGAAAGACCTAATCTAAGATCTGCACAAAAATATTTAGCCTTCAAATTCACACTGTCACCGTAGCATGCATGGACTCGACTCATATGAATGGGATTTCCATGAAAAAGATTGTGGGCCGAAAATGGTTGATTACTGTACATTTCTCTTCTGTTTCCTATTTATATTTCTATTTTACCTCCTCAATTTAGCATTATGGACAGGGAAAGACCTAATCTAAGATCTGCACAAAAATATTTAGCCTTCAAATTCATACCGTCATCGTAGCATGCATGGACTTGACTCATATGACTGGGATTTCCATGAAAAATATTGTGGGCAGAAAATTGGTGATCTCTGTACATTTCTCTTCTGTTTCCTATTTATATTTCTATTTTACCTCCTCAATTTAGCATTATGGACAGGGAAAGACCTAATCTAAGATCTGCACAAGAATATTTAGCCTTCAAATTCATACCGTCATCGTAGCATGCATGGAGTCGACTCATATGAATGGGATTTCCATGAAAAAGAATGTGGGCACAAAATGGGTGATCACTGTACATTTCTCTTCGGTTTCCTATTTATATTTATATTTTACCTCCTCAATTTAGCATTATTGACAGGGAAAGACCTAATCTAAAATCTGCAGAAAAATATTTTGCCTTCAAATTCATACCGTCATCGTAGCATGCATGGACTCGACTCATAAGAATGGGATTTACATGAAAAAGATTGTGGGCCGAAAATGGGTGATCACTGTACATTTCTCTTCTGTTTCTTATTTATATTTATATTTTACCTCCTCAATTTAGCATTATGGACAGGGAAAAACCTAATCTAAAATCTGCAAAAAAATATTTAGCCTTCAAATTTATACCGTCATCGTAGCATGCATGGACTCGACTCATATGACTGGGATTTCCATGAAAAATATTGTGGGCAGAAAATGGGTGATCACTGTACATGTCTCTTCTGTTTCCTATTTATATTTAGATTTTATCTCCTCAATTTAGTATTATGGACAGGGAGAGACCTAATCTAATATCTGCACAAAAATATTTAGCCTTGAAATTCATACCGTGATCGTAGCATGCATGGACTCGACTCATAAGACTGGGATTTCCATGAAAAATATTGTGGGCAGAAAGTGGGTGATCACTGTACATTTCTCTTCAGTTTCCTATTTATATTTATATTTTACCTCCTCAATTTAGCATTATGGACAGGGAAAGACCTAATCTAAGATCTGCACAAAAATATTTAGCCTTCAAATTCACACCGTCCTCGTAGCATGCATGGACTCGACTCATATGAATGGGATCTCAATGAAAAAGATTGTGGGCCGAAAATGGGTTATCACTGTACATTGCTCTTCTGTTTCCTATTTATATTTATATTTTACCTCCTTAATTTACCATTATGGACAGAGAAAAACTAATCTAAGATCTGCCCAAAAATATTTAGACTTCAAATTTATACCGTGATCGTAGCATGCATGGACTCGACTCATATGACTGGGATTTCCATGAAAAATATTGTGGGCAGAAAATTGGTGATCTCTGTACATTTCTCTTCTGTTTCCTATTTATATTTCTATTTTACCTCCTCAATTTAGCATTATGGACAGGGAAAGACCTAATCTAAGATCTGCACAAAAATATTTAGCCTTCAAATTCATACCGTCATCGTAGCATGCATGGAGTCGACTCATATGAATGGCATTTCCATGAAAAAGATTGTGGGCCCAAAATGGGTGATCACTGTACATTTCTCTTCGGTTTCCTATTTATATTTCAATTTTACCTCCTCAATTTAGCATTATGGAGAGGGAAAGACCTAATCTAAAATCTGCACAAAAATATTTTGCCTTCAAATTCATACCGTCATCGTAGCATGCATGGACTCGACTCATATGAATAGGATTTACATGAAAAAGATTGTGGGCCGAAAATGGGTGATCACTGTACATTTCTCTTCTGTTTCTTATTTATATTAATATTTTACCTCCTCAATTTAGCATTATGGACAGGGAAAGACCTAATCTAAGATCTTCGCAAAAATGTTTACCCTGCAAATTCATACCGTCATCGTAGCATGCATGGACTCGACTCATATGAATGGGATTTCCATGAAAAATATTGTGGGCAGAAAATGGGAGATCACTGTACATTTCTCTTCTGTTTCCTATTTATATTTCTATTTTACCTCCTCAATTTAGCATTATGGACAGGGAAAGACCTAATCTAATATCTGCAGAAAAATATTTAGACTTCAAATTCATACCATCATCGTAGCATGCATGGACTCGACTCATATGACTGGGATTTCCATGAAAAAGACTCTGGGCAGAAAATGGGTGATCACTGTACATTTCTCTTCTGTTTCCTATTTATATTTCTATTTTACCTCCTCAATTTAGGATTATGGACAGGGAAAGACATAATCTAAGATCTGCACAAAAATATTTAGCCTTCAAATTCATCCCGTCATCGTAGCAAGCATGTAATCGACTCATATGAATGGGATTTCCATGAAAAAGATTGTGGGCCGAAAATGGGTGATCACTGTACATTTCTCTTCTGTTTCCTATTTATATTTATATTTTACCACCTCAATTTGGCATTATGGACAGGGAAAGACCTAATCTAAGATCTGCACAAAAATATTTAGCCTTCAAATTCATACCATCATCGTAGCATGCATGGAATCGACTCATATGAATGGGATTTCCATGAAAAAGATTGTGGGCCGAAAATGGGTGATCACTGTACATTTTTCTTGTGTTTCCTATTTATATTTATATTTTACCTCCTCAATTTAGGATTATGGATAGGGAAAGACGTAATCTAAGATCTGCACAAAAATATTTAGCCTTCAAATTCATACCGTCATCGTAGCATGCATGGAATCGACTCATATGAATGGGATTTCCATGAAAAAGATTGTGGGCCGAAAATGGGTGATCACTGTACATTTCTCTTCTGTTTCCTATTTATATTTATATGTTACCTTCTCAAGTTAGCATTATGGACAGGGAAAGACCTAATCTAAGATCTGCACAAAAATATTTACCCTGCAAATTCATACTGTCATCGTAGCATGCATGGACTCGACTCATATGAATGGGATTTCCATGAAAAATACTGTGGGCCGAAAATGGGTGATCACTGTACATTTCTCTTCTGTTTCTTATTTATATTTCAATTTTACCTCCTCAATTTAGCATTATGGACAGGGAAAGACCTAATCTAAAATCTGCACAAAATATTTTGCCTTCAAATTCATACCGTCATCGTAGCATGCATGGACTCGACTCATAAGAATGGGATTTACATGAAAACGATTGTGGGCCGAAAATGGGTGATCACTGTACATTTCTCTTCTGTTTCTTATTTATATTTATATTTTACCTCCTCAATTTAGCATTATGGACAGGGAAAGACATAATCTAAGATCTGCAAAAAAATATTTAGCCTTCAAATTCATACCGTCATCGTAGCATGCATGGACTCGACTCATATGAATGGGATTTCCATGAAAAAGATTGTGGGCCGAAAATGGGTGATCACTGTACATTTCTCTTCTCTTTCCTATTTATATTTCTATTTTACCTCCTCAATTTAGCATTATTGTCAGGGAATGTCCTAATCTAAGATCTGCACAAAAATATTTAGCCTTCAAATTCATACCGTCATCGTAGCATGCATGGACTCGACTCATATGAATGGGATTTCCATGAAAAAGATTGTGGGCCGAAAATGGGTGATCACTGTACATTTCTCTTCTGTTTCCTATTTATATTTCTATTTTACCTCCTCAATTTAGCATTATTGACAGGGAAAGACCTAATCTAAGATCTGCACAAAAATATTTAGCCTTCAAATTCATACCGTCATCGCAGCATGCATGGACTCGACTCATATGAATGGGATTTCCATGAAAAAGATTGTGGGCCGAAAATGGGTGATCACTGTACATTTCTCTTCTGTTTCCTATTTATATTTATATTTTATCTCCTCAATTTAGTATTATGGACAGGGAGAGACCTAATCAAAGATCTGCACAAAAATATTTAGACTTCAAATTCATACCGTGATCGTAGCATGCATGGACTCGACTCATATGACTGGGATTTCCATGAAAAATATTGTGGGCAGAAAATGGGTGATCCTTGTACATTTCCCTTCTGTTTCCTATTTATATTTCTATTTTACCTCCTCAATTTAGCATTATGGACAGGGAAAGACCTAATCTAAGATCTGCACAAAAATATTTAGCCTTCAAATTCATACCGTCATCGTAGCATGCATGGACTCGACTCATATGACTGGGATTTCCATGAAAAAGACTCTGGGCAGAAAATGGGTGATCACTGTACATTTCTCTTCTGTTTCCTATTTATATTTCTATTTTACCTCCTCAATTTAGGATTATGGACAGGGAAAGACCTAATCTAAGATCTGCACAAAAATATTTACCCTGCAAAATCATACTGTCATCGTAGCATGCATGGACTCGACTCATATGAATGGGATTTCCATGAAAAAGATTGTGGGCCGAAAATGGTGATCACTGTACATTTCTCTTCTGTTTCCTATTTATATTTCTATTTAACCTCCTCAATTTAGCATTATTGACAGGGAAAGACCTAATCTAAGATCCGCACAAAAATATTTAGCCTTCAAATTCATACCGTCATCGTAGCATGCATGGAATCGACTCATATGAATGGGATTTCCATGAAAAAGATTGTGAGCCGAAAATGGGTGATCACTGTACATTTCTCTTCTGTTTCCTATTTATATTTCTATTTTACCTCCTCAATTTAGCATTATGGACAGGGAAAGACCTAATCTAAGATCTGCACAAAAATATTTACCCTGCAAATTCATACCGTCATCGTAGCATGCATGGACTCGACTCATATGAATGGGATTTCCATGAAAAAGATTGTGGGCCGAAAATGGGTGATCACTGTATATTTCTCTTCTGTTTCCTATTTATATTTATATGTTACCTCCTCAAGTTAGCATTATGGACAGGGAAAGACCTAATCTAAGATCTGCACAAAAATATTTACCCTGCAAATTCATACTGTCATCGTAGCATGCATGTACTCGACTCATATGAATGGGATTTCCATGAAAAATACTGTGGGCCGAAAATGGGTGATCACTGTACATTTCTCTTCTGTTTCTTATTTATATTTCAATTTTACCTCCTCAATTTAGCATTATGGACAGGGAAAGACCTAATCTAAAATCTGCACAAAAATATTTTGCCTTCAAATTCATACCGTCATCGTAGCATGCATGGACTCGAATCATATGAATGGGATTTACATGAAAAAGATTGTGGGCCGAAAATGGGTGATCACTGTATATTTCTCTTCTGTTTCCTATTTATATTACTATTTTACCTCCTCAATTTAGAATTATTGTCAGGGAAATTCCTAATCTAAGATCTGCACAAAAATATTTAGCCTTCAAATTCATACCGTCATCGTAGCATGCATGGACTCGACTCATATGAATGGGATTTCCATGAAAAAGATTGTGGGCCGAAAATGGGTGATCACTGTACATTTCTCTTCTGTTTCCTATTTATATTTCTATTTTACCTCCTCAATTTAGCATTATTGACAGGGAAAGACCTAATCTAAGATCTGCACAAAAATATTTAGCCTTCAAATTCATACCGTCATCGCAGCATGGATGGACTCGACTCATATGAATGGGATTTCCATGAAAAAGATTGTGGGCCGAAAATGGGTGATCACTGTACATTTCTCTTCTGTTTCCTATTTATATTTATATTTTTCTCCTCAATTTAGTATTATGGACAGGGAGAGACCTAATCTAAGATCTGCACAAAAATATTTAGCCTTCAAATTCATACCGTGATCGTAGCAAGCATGTAATCGACTCATATGAATGGGATTTCCATGAAAAAGATTGTGGGCCGAAAATGGGTGATCACTGTACATTTCTCTTCTGTTTCCTATTTATATTTATATTTTACCTCCTCAATTTGGCATTATGGACAGGGAAAGACCTAATCTAAGATCTGCACAAAAATATTTACCCTGCAAATTCATACTGTCATCGTAGCATGCATGGACTCGACTCATATGAATGGGATTTCCATGAAAAATATTGTGGGCCGAAAATGGGTGATCACTGTACATTTCTCTTCTGTTTCTTATTTATATTTCTATTTTACCTCCTCAATTTAGCATTATGGACAGGGAAAGACCTTATCTAAGATCTGCACAAAAATATTTAGCCTTCAAATTCATACCTTCATCGTAGCATGCATGGACTCGACTCATATGAATGGGATTTTCATGAAAAAGATTGTGGGCCCAAAATGGGTGATCACTGTACATTTCTCTTCGGTTTCCTATTTATATTTCTATTTTACCTCCTCAATTTAGCATTATGGACAGGGAAAGACCTAATCTAAAATCTGCACAAAAATATTTTGCCTTCAAATTCATACCGTCATCGTAGCATGCATGGACTCGACTCATATGAATGGGATTGACATGAAAATGATTGTGGGCCGAAAATGGGTGATCACTGTACATTTCTCTTCTGTTTCTTATTTATATTTATATTTTACCTCCTCAATTTAGCATTATGGACAGGGAAAGACCTAATCTAAGATCTGCAAAAAAATATTTAGCCTTCAAATTCATACCGTCATCGTAGCATGCATGGACTCGACTCATATGAATGGGATTTCCATGAAAAAGATTGTGGGCCGAAAATGGTGATCACTGTACATTTCTCTTCTGTTTCCTATTTATATTTCTAATTTACTTCCTCAATTTAGCATTATTGACAGGGAAAGACCTAATCTAAGATCCGCACAAAAATATTTAGCCTTCAAATTCATACCGTCATCGTAGCATGCATGGACTCGACTCATATGACTGGGATTTCCATGAAAAATATTGTGGGCAGAAAATGGGAGATCACTGTACATTTCCCTTCTGTTTCCTATTTATATTTCTATTTTACCTCCTCAATTTAGCATTATGGACAGGGAAAGACCTAATCTAATATCTGCACAAAAATATTTAGCCTTCAAATTCATACCGTCATCGTAGCATGCATGGACTCGACTCATATGACTGGGATTTCCATGAAAAATATTGTGGGCAGAAAATGGGAGATCACTGTACATTTCCCTTCTGTTTCCTATTTATATTTATATTTTACCTCCTCAATTTAGCATTATGGACAGGGAAAGACCTAATCTAAGATCTGCACAAAAATATTTAGCCTTCAAATTCATACCGTCATCGTAGCATGCATGGACTCGACTCATACGACTGGGATTTCCATTAAAAAGATTGTGGGTAGAAAATGGGTGATCACTGTACATTTCTCTTCTGTTTCCTATTTATATTTATATTTTACCTCCTCAATTTAGCATTACTGACAGGGAAAGACCTAATCTAAGATCTGCACAAAAATATTTACCCTGCAAATTCATACTGTCATCGTAGCATGCATGGACTCGACTCATATGAATGGGATTTCCATGAAAAATACTGTGGGCCGAAAATGGGTGATCACTGTACATTTCTCTTCTGTTTCTTATTTATATTTCAATTTTACCTCCTCAATTTAGCATTATGGACAGGGAAAGACCTAATCTAAAATCTGCACAAAAATATTTTGCCTTCAAATTCATACCGTGATCGTAGCATGCATGGACTCAACTCATATGAATGGGATTTACATGAAAAAGATTGTGGGCCGAAAATGGGTGATCACTGTACATTTCTCTTCTGTTTCTTATTTATATTTATATTTTACCTCCTCAATTTAGCATTATGGCAGGGAAAGACCTAATCTAAGATCTGCAAAAAAATATTTAGCCTTCAAATTCATACCGTCATCGTAGCATGCATGGACTCGACTCATATGAATGGGATTTCCATGAAAAAGATTGTGGGCCGAAAATGGGTGATCACTGTACATTTCTCTTCTGTTTCCTATTTATATTTCTATTTTACCTCCTCAATTTAGCATTATTGTCAGGGAAAGTCCTAATCTAAGATCTGCACAAAAATATTTAGCCTTCAAATTCATACCGTCATCGTAGCATGCATGGACTCGACTCATATGAATGGGATTTCCATGAAAAAGATTGTGGGCCGAAAATGGGTGATCACTGTACATTTCTCTTCTGTTTTTTATTTATATTTCTATTTTACCTCCTCAATTTAGCATTATTGACAGGGAAAGACCTAATCTAAGATCTGCACAAAAATATTTAGCCTTCAAATTCATACCGTCATCGCAGCATGCATGGACTCGACTCATATGAATGGGATTTCCATGAAAAAGATTGTGGGCCGAAAATGGGTGATCACTGTACATTTCTCTTCTGTTTCCTATTTATATTTATATTTTATCTCCTCAATTTAGTATTATGGACAGGGTGAGACCTAATCTAAGATCTGCACAAAAATATTTAGCCTTCAAATTCATACCGTGATCGTAGCATGCATGGACTCGACTCATATGACTGGGATTTCCATGAAAAATATTGTGGGCAGAAAATGGGTGATCCCTGTACATTTCCCTTCTGTTTCCTATTTATATTTCTATTTTACCTCCTCAATTTAGCATTATGGACAGGGAAAGACCTAATCTAAGATCTGCACAAAAATATTTAGACTTCAAATTCATACCATCATCGTAACATGCATGGAATCGACTCATATGACTGGGATTTCCATGAAAAAGACTCTGGGCAGAAAATGGTGGATCACTGTACATTTCTCTTCTGTTTCCTATTTATATTTATATTTTACCTCCTCAATTTAGGATTATGGACAGGGAAAGACATAATCTAAGATCTGCACAAAAATATTTAGCCTTCAAATTCATACCGTCATCGTAGCAAGCATGTAATCGACTCATATGAATGGGATTTCCATGAAAAAGATTGTGGGCCGAAAATGGGTGATCACTGTACATTTCTCTTCTGTTTCCTATTTATATTTATATTTTACCTCCTCAATTTGGCATTATGGACAGGGAAAGACCTAATCTAAGATCTGCACAAAAATATTTACCCTGCAAATTCATACTGTCATCGTAGCATGCATGGACTCGACTCATATGAATGGGATTTCCATGAAAAATATTGTGGGCCGAAAATGGGTGATCACTGTACATTTGTCTTCTGTTTCTTATTTATATTTATATTTTACCTCCTCAATTTAGCATTATGGACAGGGAAAGACCTTATCTAAGATCTGCACAAAAATATTTAGCCTTCGAATTCATACCGTCATCGTTGCATGCATGGACTCGACTCATATGAATGGGATTTCCATGAAAAAGATTGTGGGCCGAAAATGGGTGATCACTGTACATTTCTCTTCTGTTTCTTATTTATATTTATATTTTACCTCCTCAATTTAGCATTATGGACAGGGAAAGACCTAATCTAAGATCTGCAAAAAAATATTTAGCCTTCAAATATATACCGTCATCGTAGCATGCATGGACTCGACTCATATGAATGGGATTTCCATGAAAAAGATTGTGGGCCGAAAATGGTGATCACTGTACATTTCTCTTCTGTTTGCTATTTATATTTCTATTTTACTTCCTCAATTTAGCATTATTGACAGGGAAAGACCTAATCTAAGATCCGCACGAAAATATTTAGCCTTCAAATTCATACCGTCATCGTAGCATGCATGGACTCGACTCATATGACTGGGATTTCCATGAAAAATATTGTGGGCAGAAAATGGGAGATCACTGTACATTTCTCTTCTGTTTCCTATTTATATTTCTATTTTACCTCCTCAATTTAGCATTATGGACAGGGAAAGACCTAATCTAATATCTGCACAAAAATATTTAGCCTTCAAATTCATACCGTCATCGTAGCATGCATGGACTCGACTCATACGACTGGGATTTCCATTAAAAAGATTGTGGGCAGAAAATGGGTGATCACTGTACATTTCTCTTCTGTTTCCTATTTATATTTATATTTTACCTCCTCAATTTAGCATTACTGACAGGGAAAGACCTAATCTAAGATCTGCACAAAAATATTTAGCCTTCAAATTCATACCGTCATCGTAGCATGCATGGAATCGACTCATATGAATGGGATTTCCATGAAAAAGATTGTGGGCCGAAAATGGTGATCACTGTACATTTCTCTTCTGTTTCCTATTTATATTTCTATTTTACTTCCACAATTTAGCATTATGGACAGGGAAAGACCTAATCTAAGATCTGCACAAAAATATTTAGCCTTCAAATTCATACTGTCATCGTAGCATGCATGGACTCGACTCATATGAATGGGATTTCCATGAAAAATACTGTGGGCCGAAAATGGGTGATCACTGTACATTTCTCTTCTGTTTCTTATTTATATTTCAATTTTACCTCCTCAATTTAGCATTATGGACAGGGAAAGTCCTAATCTAAGATCTGCACAAAAATATTTAGCCTTCAAATTCATACCGTCATCGTAGCATGCATGGACTCGACTCATATGAATGGGATTTCCATGAAAAAGATTGTGGGCCGAAAATGGGTGATCACTGTACATTTCTCTTCTGTTTTTTATTTATATTTCTATTTTACCTCCTCAATTTAGCATTATTGACAGGGAAAGACCTAATCTAAGATCTGCACAAAAATATTTAGCCTTCAAATTCATACCGTCATCGCAGCATGCATGGACTCGACTCATATGAATGGGATTTCCATGAAAAAGATTGTGGGCCGAAAATGGGTGATCACTGTACATTTCTCTTCTGTTTCCTATTTATATTTATATTTTATCTCCTCAATTTAGTATTATGGACAGGGTGAGACCTAATCTAAGATCTGCACAAAAATATTTAGCCTTCAAATTCATACCGTGATCGTAGCATGCATGGACTCGACTCATATGACTGGGATTTCCATGAAAAATATTGTGGGCAGAAAATGGGTGATCCCTGTACATTTCCCTTCTGTTTCCTATTTATATTTCTATTTTACCTCCTCAATTTAGCATTATGGACAGGGAAAGACCTAATCTAAGATCTGCACAAAAATATTTAGACTTCAAATTCATACCGTCATCGTAGCATGCATGGACTCGACTCATATGAATGGGATTTCAATGAAAAAGATTGTGGGCCGAAAATGGTGGATCACTGTACATTTCTCTTCTGCTTCCAATTTATATTTCTATTTTACCTCCTCAATTTAGCATTATGGACAGGGAAAGACCTAATCTAAGATCTGCACAAAAATATTAAGACTTCAAATTCATACCGTCATCGTAGCATGCATGGACTCGACTCATATGAATGGGATTTCAATGAAAAAGATTGTGGGTCGAAAATGGGTGATCACTGTACATTTCTCTTCTGCTTCCAATTTATATTTCTATTTTACCTCCTCAATTTAGCATTATGGACAGGGAAAGACCTAATCTAAGATCTGCACAAAAATATTTAGCCTTCAAATTCATACCGTCATCGTAGCATGCATAGAATCGACTCATATGAATGGGATTTCAATGAAAAAGATTGTGGGCCGAAAATGGGTGATCACTGTACATTTTTCTTGTGTTTCCTATTTATATTTCTATTTTACCTCCTCAATTTAGCATTATGGACAGGGAAAGACATAATCTAAGATCTGCACAAAAATGTTTACCCTGCAAATTCATACCGTCATCGTAGCATGCATGGACTCGACTCATATGAATGGGATTTCCATGAAAAATATTGTGGGCAGAAAATGGGAGATCACTGTACATTTCTCTTCTGTTTCCTATTTATATTTCTATTTTACCTCCTCAATTAAGCATTATGGACAGGGAAAGACCTAATCTAATATCTGCACAAAAATATTTAGCCTTCAAATTCATACCATCATCGTAACATGCATGGAATCGACTCATATGACTGGGATTTCCATGAAAAAGACTCTGGGCAGAAAATGGGTGATCACTGTACATTTCTCTTCTGTTTCCTATTTATATTTATATTTTACCTCCTCAATTTAGGATTATGGACAGGGAAAGACATAATCTAAGATCTGCACAAAAATATTTAGCCTTCAAATTCATACCGTCATCGTAGCAAGCATGTAATCGACTCATATGAATGGGATTTCCATGAAAAAGATTGTGGGCCGAAAATGGGTGATCACTGTACATTTCTCTTCTGTTTCCTATTTATATTTATATTTTACCTCCTCAATTTGGCATTATGGACAGGGAAAGACCTAATCTAAGATCTGCACAAAAATATTTACCCTGCAAATTCATACTGTCATCGTAGCATGCATGGACTCGACTCATATGAATGGGATTTCCATGAAAAATATTGTGGGCCGAAAATGGGTGATCACTGTACATTTGTCTTCTGTTTCTTATTTATATTTATATTTTACCTCCTCAATTTAGCATTATGGACAGGGAAAGACCTTATCTAAGATCTGCACAAAAATATTTAGCCTTCGAATTCATACCGTCATCGTTGCATGCATGGACTCGACTCATATGAATGGGATTTCCATGAAAAAGATTGTGGGCCGAAAATGGGTGATCACTGTACATTTCTCTTCTGTTTCTTATTTATATTTATATTTTACCTCCTCAATTTAGCATTATGGACAGGGAAAGACCTAATCTAAGATCTGCAAAAAAATATTTAGCCTTCAAATATATACCGTCATCGTAGCATGCATGGACTCGACTCATATGAATGGGATTTCCATGAAAAAGATTGTGGGCCGAAAATGGTGATCACTGTACATTTCTCTTCTGTTTGCTATTTATATTTCTATTTTACTTCCTCAATTTAGCATTATTGACAGGGAAAGACCTAATCTAAGATCCGCACGAAAATATTTAGCCTTCAAATTCATACCGTCATCGTAGCATGCATGGACTCGACTCATATGACTGGGATTTCCATGAAAAATATTGTGGGCAGAAAATGGGAGATCACTGTACATTTCTCTTCTGTTTCCTATTTATATTTCTATTTTACCTCCTCAATTTAGCATTATGGACAGGGAAAGACCTAATCTAATATCTGCACAAAAATATTTAGCCTTCAAATTCATACCGTCATCGTAGCATGCATGGACTCGACTCATACGACTGGGATTTCCATTAAAAAGATTGTGGGCAGAAAATGGGTGATCACTGTACATTTCTCTTCTGTTTCCTATTTATATTTATATTTTACCTCCTCAATTTAGCATTACTGACAGGGAAAGACCTAATCTAAGATCTGCACAAAAATATTTAGCCTTCAAATTCATACCGTCATCGTAGCATGCATGGAATCGACTCATATGAATGGGATTTCCATGAAAAAGATTGTGGGCCGAAAATGGTGATCACTGTACATTTCTCTTCTGTTTCCTATTTATATTTCTATTTTACTTCCTCAATTTAGCATTATGGACAGGGAAAGACCTAATCTAAGATCTGCACAAAAATATTTAGCCTTCAAATTCATACTGTCATCGTAGCATGCATGGACTCGACTCATATGAATGGGATTTCCATGAAAAATACTGTGGGCCGAAAATGGGTGATCACTGTACATTTCTCTTCTGTTTCTTATTTATATTTCAATTTTACCTCCTCAATTTAGCATTATGGACAGGGAAAGACCTAATCTAAAATCTGCACAAAAATATTTTGCCTTCAAATTCATACCGTCATCGTAGCATGCATGGACTCGACTCATATGAATGGGATTTCCATGAAAAAGATTGTGGGCCGAAAATGGGTGATCACTGTACATTTCTCTTCTGTTTCCTATTTATATTTCTATTTTACCTCCTCAATTTAGCATTATTGTCAGGGAAAGTCCTAATCTAAGATCTGCACAAAAATATTTAGCCTTCAAATTCATACCGTCATCGTAGCATGCATGGACTCGACTCATATGAATGGGATTTCCATGAAAAAGATTGTGGGCCGAAAATGGGTGATAACTGTACATTTCTCTTCTGTTTCCTATTTATATTTCTATTTTACCTCCTCAATTTAGCATTATTGACAGGGAAAGACCTAATCTAAGATCTGCACAAAAATATTTAGCCTTCAAATTCATACCGTCATCGCAGCATGCATGGACTCGACTCATATGAATGGGATTTCCATGAAAAAGATTGTGGGCCGAAAATGGGTGATCACTGTACATTTCTCTTCTGTTTCCTATTTATATTTATATTTTATCTCCTCAATTTAGTATTATGGACAGGGAGAGACCTAATCTAAGATCTGCACAAAAATATTTAGCCTTCAAATTCATACCGTGATCGTAGCATGCATGGACTCGACTCATATGACTGGGATTTCCATGAAAAATATTGTGGGCAGAAAATGGGTGATCCCTGTACATTTCCCTTCTGTTTCTTATTTATATTTCTATTTTACCTCCTCAATTTAGCATTATGGACAGGGAAAGACCTAATCTAAGATCTGCACAAAAATATTTAGCCTTCAAATTCATACCGTCATCGTAGCATGCATGGACTCGACTCATATGAATGGGATTTCAATGAAAAAGATTGTGGGCCGAAAATGGGTGATCACTGTACATTTCTCTTCTGCTTCCAATTTATATTTATATTTTACCTCCTCAATTTAGCATTATGGACAGGGAAAGACCTAATCTAAGATCTGCACAAAAATATTTAGCCTTCAAATTCATACCGTCATCGTAGCATGCATGGAATCGACTCATATGAATGGGATTTCAATGAAAAAGATTGTGGGCCGAAAATGGGTGATCACTGTACATTTCTCTTCTGTTTCCTATTTATATTTATATTTTACCTCCTCAATTTGGCATTATGGACAGGGAAAGACCTAATCTAAGATCTGCACAAAAATATTTACCCTGCAAATTCATACTGTCATCGTAGCATGCATGGACTCGACTCATATGAATGGGATTTCCATGAAAAATATTGTGGGCCGAAAATGGGTGATCACTGTACATTTGTCTTCTGTTTCTTATTTATATTTCTATTTTACCTCCTCAATTTAGCATTATGGACAGGGAAAGACCTAATCTAATATCTGCACAAAAATATTTAGCCTTCAAATTCATACCGTGATCGTAGCATGCATGGACTCGACTCATATGACTGGGATTTCCATGAAAAATATTGTGGGCAGAAAATGGGTGATCCCTGTACATTTCCCTTCTGTTTTCTATTTATATTTCTATTTTACCTCCTGAATTTAGCATTATGGACAGGGAAAGACCTAATCTAAGATCTGCACAAAAATATTTAGCCTTCAAATTCATACCGTCATCGTAGCATGCATGGACTCGACTCATATGAATGGGATTTCAATGAAAAAGATTGTGGGCCGAAAATGGGTGATCACTGTACATTTCTCTTCTGCTTCCAATTTATATTTATATTTTACCTCCTCAATTTAGCATTATGGACAGGGAAAGACCTAATCTAAGATCTGCACAAAAATATTTAGCCTTCAAATTCATACCGTCATCGTAGCATGCATGGAATCGACTCATATGAATGGGATTTCAATGAAAAAGATTGTGGGCCGAAAATGGGTGATCACTGTACATTTCTCTTCTGTTTCCTATTTCTATTTATATTTTACCTCCTCAATTTGGCATTATGGACAGGGAAAGACCTAATCTAAGATCTGCACAAAAATATTTACCCTGCAAATTCATACTGTCATCGTAGCATGCATGGACTCGACTCATATGAATGGGATTTCCATGAAAAATATTGTGGGCCGAAAATGGGTGATCACTGTACATTTGTCTTCTGTTTCTTATTTATATTTCTATTTTACCTCCTCAATTTAGCATTATGGACAGGGAAAGACCTAATCTAATATCTGCACAAAAATATTTAGCCTTCAAATTCATACCGTCATCGTAGCATGCATGGACTCGACTCATATGAATGGGATTTCCATGAAAAATACTGTGGGCCGAAAATGGGTGATCACTGTACATTTCTCTTCTGTTTCTTATTTATATTTATATTTTACCTCCTCAATTTAGCATTATGGACAGGGAAAGACCTAATCTAAGATCTGCAAAAAAATATTTAGCCTTCAAATTCATACCGTCATCGTAGCATGCATGGACTCGACTCATATGAATGGGATTTCCATGAAAAAGATTCTGGGCCGAAAATGGGTGATCACTGTACATTTCTCTTCTGTTTCCTATTTATATTTCTATTTTACCTCCTCAATTTAGCATTATTGTCAGGGAAAGTCCTAATCTAAGATCTGCACAAAAATATTTAGCCTTCAAATTCATACCGTCATCGTAGCATGCATGGACTCGACTCATATGAATGGGATTTTCATGAAAAGATTGTGGGCCGAAAATGGGTGATCACTGTACATTTCTCTTCTGTTTCCTATTTATATTTCTATTTTACCTCCTCAATTTAGCATTATTGTCAGGGAAAGACCTAATCTAAGATCTGCACAAAAATATTTACCCTTCAAATTCATACCGTCATCGCAGCATGCATGGACTCGACTCATATGAATGGGATTTCCATGAAAAAGATTGTGGGCCGAAAATGGGTGATCACTGTACATTTCTCTTCTGTTTCCTATTTATATTTATATTTTATCTCCTCAATTTAGTATTATGGACAGGGAGAGACCTAATCTAAGATCTGCACAAAAATATTTAGCCTTCAAATTCATACCGTGATCGTAGCATGCATGGACTCGACTCATATGACTGGGATTTCCATGAAAAATATTGTGGGCAGAAAATGGGTGATCCCTGTACATTTCCCTTCTGTTTCCTATTCATATTTCTATTTTACCTCCTCAATTTAGCATTATGGACAGGGAAAGACCTAATCTAAGATCTGCACAAAAATATTTAGCCTTCAAATTCATACCGTCATCGTAGCATGCATGGACTCGACTCATATGAATGGGATTTCAATGAAAAAGATTGTGGGCCGAAAATGGGTGATCACTGTACATTTCTCTTCTGCTTCCAATTTATATTTATATTTTACCTCCTCAATTTAGCATTATGGACAGGGAAAGACCTAATCTAAGATCTGCACAAAAATATTTAGCCTTCAAATTCATACCGTCATCGTAGCATGCATGGAATCGACTCATATGAATGGGATTTCAATGAAAAAGATTGTGGGCCGAAAATGGGTGATCACTGTACATTTCTCTTCTGTTTCCTATTTATATTTATATTTTACCTCCTCAATTTGGCATTATGAACAGGGAAAGACCTAATCTAAGATCTGCACAAAAATATTTAGCCTGCAAATTCATACTGTCATCGTAGCATGCATGGACTCGACTCATATGAATGGGATTTCCATGAAAAATATTGTGGGCCGAAAATGGGTGATCACTGTACATTTGTCTTCTGTTTCTTATTTATATTTCTATTTTACCTCCTCAATTTAGCATTATGGAGAGGGAAAGACCTAATCTAAGATCTGCACAAAAATATTTAGACTTCAAATTTATACCGTGATCGTAGCATGCATGGACTCGACTCATATGACTGGGATTTCCATGAAAAATATTGTGGGCAGAAAATTGGTGATCTCTGTACATTTCTCTTCTGTTTCCTATTTATATTTATATTTTACCTCCTCAATTTAGCATTATGGACAGGGAAAGACCTAATCTAAGATCTGCACAAGAATATTTAGCTTTCAAATTCATACCGTCAACGTAGCATGCATGGAGTCGACTCATATGAATGGCATTTCCAGGAAAAAGATTGTGGGCCCAAAATGGGTGATCACTGTACATTTCTGTTCGGTTTCCTATTTATATTTCTATTTTACCTCCTCAATTTAGCATTATGGACAGGGAAAGACCTAATCTAAAATCTGCACAAAAATATTTTGCCTTCAAATTCATACCGTCATCGTAGCATGCATGGACTCGACTCATATGAATGGGATTTCCATGAAAAAGATTGTGGGCCGAAAATGGGTCATCACTGTACATTTCTCTTCTGTTTCCTATTTACATTTATATTTTTCCTCCTCAATTTAGCATTATGGACAGGGAAAGACCTAATCTAAGTTCTGCACAAAAATATTTAGCCTTCAAATTCATACCGTCATCGTAGCATGCATGGACTCGACTCATATGAATTGGATTTCCATGAAAAAGATTGTGGGCCGAAAATGGGTGATCACTGTACATTTCTCTTCTGTTTCCTATTTATATTTATATTTTATCTCCTCAATTTAGTATTATGGACAGGGAGAGACCTAATCTAAGATCTACAGAAAAATATTTAGCCTTCAAATTCATACCGTGATCGTAGCATGCATGGACTCGACTCATATGACTGGGATTTCCATGAAAAATCTTGTGGGCAGAAAATGGGTGATCACTGTACATTTCTCTTCTGTTTCCTATTTATATTTCTATTTTACCTCCTCAATTTAGCATTATGGACAGGGAAAGACCTAATCTAAGATCTGCACAAAAATATTTAGCCTTCAATTTCATACCGTCATCGTAGCATGCATGGAATCGACTCATATGAATGGGATTTCAATGAAAAAGATTGTGGGCCGAAAATGGGTGATCACTGTACATTTCTCTTCTGTTTCCTATTTATATTTATATTTTACCTCCTCAATTTGGCATTATGAACAGGGAAAGACCTAATCTAAGATCTGCACAAAAATATTTAGCCTGCAAATTCATACTGTCATCGTAGCATGCATGGACTCGACTCATATGAATGGGATTTCCATGAAAAATATTGTGGGCCGAAAATGGGTGATCACTGTACATTTGTCTTCTGTTTCTTATTTATATTTCTATTTTACCTCCTCAATTTAGCATTATGGAGAGGGAAAGACCTAATCTAAGATCTGCACAAAAATATTTAGACTTCAAATTTATACCGTGATCGTAGCATGCATGGACTCGACTCATATGACTGGGATTTCCATGAAAAATATTGTGGGCAGAAAATTGGTGATCTCTGTACATTTCTCTTCTGTTTCCTATTTATATTTATATTTTACCTCCTCAATTTAGCATTATGGACAGGGAAAGACCTAATCTAAGATCTGCACAAGAATATTTAGCTTTCAAATTCATACCGTCAACGTAGCATGCATGGAGTCGACTCATATGAATGGCATTTCCAGGAAAAAGATTGTGGGCCCAAAATGGGTGATCACTGTACATTTCTGTTCGGTTTCCTATTTATATTTCTATTTTACCTCCTCAATTTAGCATTATGGACAGGGAAAGACCTAATCTAAAATCTGCACAAAAATATTTTGCCTTCAAATTCATACCGTCATCGTAGCATGCATGGACTCGACTCATATGAATGGGATTTCCATGAAAAAGTTTGTGGGCCGAAAATGGGTCATCACTGTACATTTCTCTTCTGTTTCCTATTTACATTTATATTTTTCCTCCTCAATTTAGCATTATGGACAGGGAAAGACCTAATCTAAGTTCTGCACAAAAATATTTAGCCTTCAAATTCATACCGTCATCGTAGCATGCATGGACTCGACTCATATGAATTGGATTTCCATGAAAAAGATTGTGGGCCGAAAATGGGTGATCACTGTACATTTCTCTTCTGTTTCCTATTTATATTTATATTTTATCTCCTCAATTTAGTATTATGGACAGGGAGAGACCTAATCTAAGATCTACAGAAAAATATTTAGCCTTCAAATTCATACCGTGATCGTAGCATGCATGGACTCGACTCATATGACTGGGATTTCCATGAAAAATCTTGTGGGCAGAAAATGGGTGATCACTGTACATTTCTCTTCTGTTTCCTATTTATATTTCTATTTTACCTCCTCAATTTAGCATTATGGACAGGGAAAGGCCTAATCTAAGATCTGCACAAAAATATTTAGCCTTCAAATTCATACCGTGATCGTAGCATGCATGGACTCGACTCATATGAATGGGATTTCAATGAAAAATATTGTGGGCAGAAAATTGGTGATCTCTGTACATTTCTCTTCTGTTTCCTATTTATATTTCTATTTTACCTCCTCAATTTAGCATTATGGACAGGGAAAGACCTAATCTAAGATCTGCACAAGAATATTTAGCCTTCAAATTCATACCGTCATCGTAGCATGCATGGAGTCGACTCATATGAATGGGATTTCCATGAAAAAGATTGTGGGCCCAAAATGGGTGATCACTGTACATTTCTCTTCGGTTTCCTATTTATATTTATATTTTACCTCCTCAATTTAGCATTATGGACAGGGAAAGACCTAATCTAAGCTCTGCAAAAAAATATTTAGCCTTCATATTCATACCGTCAACGTAGCATGCATGGACTCGACTCATATGAATGGGATTTCCATGAAAAAGATTGTGGGCCCAAAATGGGTGATCACTGTACATTTCTCTTCTGTTTCCTATTTATATTTCTATTTTACCTCCTCAATTTAGCATTATTGGCAGGGAAAGACCTAATCTAAGATCTGCAGAAAAATATTTAGCATTCAAATTCATACCGTCATCGTAGCATGCATGGACTCGACTCATATGACTGGGATTTCCATGAAAAATATTGTGGGCAGAAAATGGGAGATCACTGTACATTTCTCTTCGGTTTCCTATTTATATTTATATTTTACCTCCTCAATTTAGCATTATGGACAGGGAAAGACATAATCTAAGATCTGCACAAAAATATTTAGCCTTCAAATTCATACTGTCATCAGAGCATTCATGGACTCGACTCATATGACTGGGATTTCCATGAAAAAGTTTGTGGGCCGAAAATGGGTGATCAGTGTACATTTCTCTTCTGTTTCCTATTATATTTATATTTTACCTCCTCAATTTAGCATTATGGACAGGGAAAGACCTAATCTAAGATCTGCACAAAAATATTTAGCCATCAAATTCATACCGTCATCGTAGTATGCATGGACTCGACTCATATGAATGGGATTTCCATGAAAAAGTTTGTGGGCCGAAAATGGGTGATCACTGTACATTTCTCTTCTGTTTCCTATTTATATTTCTATTTTACCTCCTCAATTTAGCATTATTGACAGGGAAAGACCTAATCTAAGATCTGCAGAAAAATATTTAGCCTTCAAATTCATACCGTCATCGTAGCATGCATGGACTTGACTCATATGAATGGGATTTCCATGAAAAAGATTGTGGGCCGAAAATGGGTGATCACTGTACATTTCTCTTCTGTTTCCTATTTATATTTATATTTTACCTCCTCAATTTAGCATTATGGACAGGGAAAGACCTAATCTAAGATCTGCACAAAAATATTTAGCCTTCAATTCATACCATGATCGTAGCATGCATGGACTCGACTCATATGAATGGGATTTCCATGAAAAAGATTGTGGGCCGAAAATGGGTGATCACTGTACATTTCTCTTCTGTTTCCTATTTATATTTCTATTTTACCTCCTCAATTTAGCATTATGGACAGGGAAAGACCTAATCTAAGATCTGCACAAGAATATTTAGCCTTCAAATTCATACCGTCATCGTAGCATGCATGGACTCGACTCATATGAATGGGATTTCCATGAAAAAGATTGTGGGCCCAAAATGGGTGATCACTGTACATTTCTCTTCGGTTTCCTATTTCTATTTCTATTTTACCTCCTCACTTTAGCATTATGGACAGGGAAAGACCTAATCTAAAATCTGCACAAAAATATTTTGCATTCAAATTCATACCGTCATCGTAGCATGCATGGACTCGACTCATATGAATGGGATTTACATAAAAAGGATTGTGGGCCGAAAATGGGTGATCACTGTACATTTCTCTTCTGTTTCTTATTTATATTTATATTTTACCTCCTCAATTTAGCATTATGGACAGGGAAAGACATAATCTAAGATCTGCAAAAAAATATTTAGCCTTCAAATACATACCGTCATCGTAGCATGCATGGACTCGACTCATATGAATGGGATTTCCATGATAAAGATTGTGGGCCGAAAATGGTGATCACTGTACATTTCTCTTCTGTTTCCTATTTATATTTCTATTTTACCTCCTCAATTTAGCATTATTGACAGGGAAAGACCTAATCTAAGATCCGCACAAAAATATTTAGCATTCAAATTAATACCGTCATCGTAGCATGCATGGACTCGACTCATATGACTGGGATTTCCATGAAAAATATTGTGGGCAGAAAATGGGAGATCACTGTACATTTCTCTTCAGTTTCCTATTTATATTTCTATTTTACCTCCTCAATTTAGCATTATGGACAGGGAAAGACCTAATCTAATATCTGCACAAAAATATTTAGCCTTCAAATTCACACCGTCATCGTAGCATGCATGGACTCGACTCATACGACTGGGATTTCCATTAAAAAGATTGTGGGCAGAAAATGGGTGATCACTGTACATTTCTCTTCTGTTTCCTATTTATATTTATATTTTACCTCCTCAATTTAGCATTATGGACAGGGAAAGACCTAATCTAAGATCTGCACAAAAATATTTAGCCGTCAAATTCATACCGTCATCGTAGCATGCTTGGAATCGACTCATATGAATGGGATTTCCATGAAAAAGATTGTGAGCTGAAAATGGGTGATCACTGTACATTTCTCTTCTGTTTCCTATTTATATTTCTATTTTACCTCCTCAATTTAGCATTATGGACAGGGAAAGACCTAATCTAAGGTCTGCACAAAAATATTTACCCTGCAAATTCATACCGTCATCGTAGCATGCATGGACTCGACTCATATGAATGGGATTTCCATGAAAAAGATTGTGGGCCGAGAATGGGTGATCACTGTATATTTCTCTTCTGTTTCCTATTTATATTTATATTTTATCTCCTCAATTTAGTATTATGGACAGGGAGAGACCTAATCTAAGATCTGCACAAAAATATTTTGCCTTCAAATTCATACCGTGATCGTAGCATGTATGGACTCGAATCATATGACTGGGATTTCAATGAAAAATATTGTGGTCAGAAAATGGGTGATCACTGTACATTTCTCTTCTGTTTCCTATTTATATTTCTATTTTACCTCCTCAATTTAGCATTATGGACAGGGAAAGACCTAATCTAAGATCTGCACAAAAATATTTAGACTTCAAATTTATACCGTGATCGTAGCATACATGGACTCGACTCATATGACTGGGATTTCCATGAAAAATATTGTGGGCAGAAAATTGGTGATCACTGTACATTTCTCTTCTGTTTCCTATTTATATTTATATTTTACCTCCTCAATTTAGCATTATGGACAGGGAAAGACCTAATCTAAGATCTGCACAAGAATATTTAGCTTTCAAATTCATACCGCCAACGTAGCATGCATGGAGTCGACTCATATGAATGGCATTTCCAGGAAAAAGATTGTTGGCCCAAAATGGGTGATCACTGTACATTTCTCTTCGGTTTCCTATTTATATTTATATTTTACCTCCTCAATTTAGCATTATGGACAGGGAAAGACCTAATCTAAAATCTGCACAAAAATATTTTGCCTTCAAATTCATACCGTCATCGTAGCATGCATGGACTCGACTCATATGAATGGGATTTCCATGAAAAAGATTGTGGGCCGAAAATGGGTCATCACTGTACATTTCTCTTCTGTTTCCTATTTACATTTATATTTTTCCTCCTCAATTTAGCATTATGGACAGGGAAAGACCTAATCTAAGTTCTGCACAAAAATATTTAGCCTTCAAATTCATACCGTCATCGTAGCATGCATGGACTCGACTCATATGAATTGGATTTCCATGAAAAAGATTGTGGGCCGAAAATGGGTGATCACTGTACATTTCTCTTCTGTTTCCTATTTATATTTCTATTTTACCTCCTCAATTTAGCATTATGGACAGGGAAAGGCCTAATCTAAGATCTGCACAAAAATATTTAGCCTTCAAATTCATACCGTGATCGTAGCATGCATGGACTCGACTAATATGAATGGGATTTCAATGAAAAATATTGTGGGCAGAAAATTGGTGATCTCTGTACATTTCTCTTCTGTTTCCTATTTATATTTCTATTTTAACTCCTCAATTTAGCATTATGGACAGGGAAAGACCTAATCTAAGATCTGCACAAGAATATTTAGCCTTCAAATTCATACCGTCATCGTAGCATGCATGGAGTCGACTCATATGAATGGGATTTCCATGGAAAAGATTGTGGGCCCAAAATGGGTGATCACTGTACATTTCTCTTCGGTTTCCTATTTATATTTATATTTTACCTCCTCAATTTAGCATTATGGACAGGGAAAGACCTAATCTAAGCTCTGCAAAAAAATATTTAGCCTTCATATACATACCGTCAACGTAGCATGCATGGACTCGACTCATATGAATGGGATTTCCATGAAAAAGATTGTGGGCCCAAAATGGGTGATCACTGTACATTTCTCTTCTGTTTCCTATTTATATTTCTATTTCACCTCCTCAATTTAGCATTATTGGCAGGGAAAGACCTAATCTAAGATCTGCAGAAAAATATTTAGCATTCAAATTCATACCGTCATCGTAGCATGCATGGACTCGACTCATATGACTGGGATTTCCATGAAAAATATTGTGGGCAGTAAATGGGAGATCACTGTACATTTCTCTTCGGTTTCCTATTTATATTTATATTTTACCTCCTCAATTTAGCATTATGGACAGGGAAAGACATAATCTAAGATCTGCACAAAAATATTTAGCCTTCAAATTCATACTGTTATCAGAGCATTCATGGACTCGACTCATATGACTGGGATTTCCATGAAAAAGTTTGTGGGCCGAAAATGGGTGATCAGTGTACATTTCTCTTCTGTTTCCTATTATATTTATATTTTACCTGCTCAATTTAGCATTATGGACAGGGAAAGACCTAATCTAAGATCTGCACAAAAATATTTAGCCATCAAATTCATACCGTCATCGTTGTATGCATGGACTCGACTCATATGAATGGGATTTCCATGAAAAAGTTTGTGGGCCGAAAATGGGTGATCACTGTACATTTCTCTTCTGTTTACTATTTATATTTCTATTTTACCTCCTCAATTTAGCATTATTGACAGGGAAAGACCTCATCTAAGATCTGCAGAAAAATATTTAGCCTTCAAATTCATACCGTCATCGTAGCATGCATGGACTTGACTCATATGAATGGGATTTCCATGAAAAAGATTGTGGGCCGAAAATGGGTGATCACTGTACATTTCTCTTCTGTTTCCTATTTATATTTATATTTTACCTCCTCAATTTAGCATTATGGACAGGGAAAGACCTAATCTAAGATCTGCACAAAAATATTTAGCCTTCAATTCATACCGTGATCGTAGCATGCATGGACTCGACTCATATGAATGGGATTTCCATGAAAAAGATTGTGGGCCGAAAATGGGTGATCACTGTACATTTCTCTTCTGTTTCCTATTTATATTTATATTTTACCTCCTCAATTTAGCATTATGGACAGGGAAAGACCTAATCTAAGATCTGCACAAGAATATTTAGCCTTCAAATTCATACCGTCATCGTAGCATGCATGGACTCGACTCATATGAATGGGATTTCCATGAAAAAGATTGTGGGCCCAAAATGGGTGATCACTGTACATTTCTCTTCGGTTTCCTATTTATATTTCTATTTTACCTCCTCAATTTAGCATTATGGACAGGGAAAGACCTAATCTAAAATCTGCACAAAAATATTTTGCCTTCAAATTCATACCGTCATCGTAGCATGCATGGACTCGACTCATATAAATGGGATTTACATGAAAAATATTGTGGGCAGAAAATGGGTGATCACTCTACATTTGTCTTCTGTTTCCTATTTATATTTATATTTTACCTCCTCAATTTAGCATTATGGACAGGGAAAGACCTAATATAAGATCTGCACAAAAATATTTAGCCTTCAAATTCATATCGTCAGCGTAGCATGCATGGACTCGACTCATATGACTGGGATTTCCATGCAAAATTTTGTGGGCAGAAAACCGGTGATCACTGTACATTTCTCTTCTGTTTCCTATTTATATTTCTATTTTACCTCCTTAATTTAGCATTATGGACAGGGAACGACCTAATCTAAGATCTGCACAAAAATATTTAGCCTTCAAATTCATACCCTCATCGTAGCATGCATAGACTCGACTCATATGACTGGGATTTCCATGAAAAATATTGTGGGCAGAAAATGGGTGATCAGTGTACATTTCTCTTCTGTTTCCTATTCATATTTCTATTTTACCTCCTCAATTTAGCATTATGGACAGGGAAAGACCTAATCTAAGATCTGCACAAAAATATTTAGCCTTCAAATTCATACCGTCATCGTAGCATGCATGGAGTCGACTCATATGAATGGCATTTCCATGAAAAAGATTGTGGTCCCAAAATGGGTGATCACTATACATTTCTCTTCTGTTTCCTATTTATATTTCTATTTTTCTTCCTCAATTTAGCATTATGGACAGGGAAAGACCTAATCTAAAATCTGAACAAAAATATTTTGTCTTCAAATTCATACCGTCATCGTAGCATGCATGGACTCGACTCATATGACTGGGATTTCCATGAAAAAGATTGTGGGCAGAAAATGGGTGATCACTGTACATTTCTCTTCTGTTTCCTATTTATATTTATATTTTACCTCCTCAATTTAGCATTATGGACAGGGAAAGACCTAATCTAAGCTCTGCAAAAAAATATTTAGCCTTCAAATTCATACCGTGATCGTACCCTGCATGGACTCGACTAATATTAATGGGATTTCCATGAAAAAGATTGTGGGCCGAAAATGGGTGATCACTGTACATTTCTCTTCTGTTTCCTATTTATATTTATATTTTACCTCCTCAATTTAGCATTATGGACAGGGAAAGACCTAATCTAAGATCTGCACAAAAATATTTAGCCTTCAAATTCATACCGTCATCGTAGCCTGCATGGACTCGACTCATATGAATGGGATTTCCATGAAAAAGATTGTGGGCCGAAAATGGGTGATAACTGAACATTTGTCTTCTGTTTCCTATTTATATTTCTATTTTACCTCCTCAATTTAGCATTATTGAGAGGGAAAGACCTAATCTAAGATCTCCAGAAAAATATTTAGCCTTCAAATTCACATCGTCATCGTAGCATGCATGGACTCGACTCATATGACAGGGATTTCCATGAAAAATATTGTGGGCAGAAAATGGGTGATCACTGTACATTTCTCTTGTGTTTCCTATTTATATGTCTATTTTACCTCCTTAATTTAGCATTATGGACAGGGAAAGACCTAATCTAAGATCTGCACAAAAATATTTTGCCTTCAAATTCATACCGTCATCGTAGCGTGCATGGATTCGAATCATATGACTGGGATTTCCATGAAAAATATTGTGGGCAGAAAATGGGTGATCACTGTACATTTCTCTTCTGTTTCCTATTTATATTTATATTTTACCTGCTCAATTTAGCATTATGGACAGGGAAAGACCTAATCTAAGATCTGCACAAAAATATTTAGCCATCAAATTCATACCGTCATCTTAGTATGCATGGACTCGACTCATATGAATGGGATTTCCATGAAAAAGTTTGTGGGCCGAAAATGGGTGATCACTGTACATTTCTCTTCTGTTTCCTATTTATATTTCTATTTTACCTCCTCAATTTAGCATTATTGACAGGGAAAGACCTAATCTAAGATCTGCAGAAAAATATTTAGCCTTCAAATTCATACCGTCATCGTAGCATGCATGGACTTGACTCATATGAATGGGATTTCCATGAAAAAGATTGTGGGCCGAAAATGGGTGATCACTGTACATTTATCTTCTGTTTCCTATTTATATTTATATTTTACCTCCTCAATTTAGCATTATGGACAGGGAAAGACCTAATCTAAGATCTGCACAAAAATATTTAGCCTTCAAATTCATACCGTGATCGTAGCATGCATGGACTCGACTTATATGAATGGGATTTCCATGAAAAAGATTGTGGGCCGAAAATGGGTGATCACTGTACATTTCTCTTCTGTTTCCTATTTATATTTCTATTTTACCTCCTCAATTTAGCATTATGGACAGGGAAAGACCTAATCTAAGATCTGCACAAAAATATTTAGCCATCAAATTCATACCTTCATCGTAGTATGCATGGACTCGACTCATATGAATGGGATTTCCATGAAAAAGTTTGTGGGCCGAAAATGGGTGATCACTGTACATTTCTCTTCTGTTTCCTATTTATATTTATATTTTACCTCCTCAATTTAGCATTATGGACAGGGAAAGACCTAATCTAAGATCTGCACAAAAATATTTTGCCTTCAAATTCATACCGTCATCGTAGTGTGCATGGATTCGAATCATATGACTGGGATTTCCATGAAAAATATTGTGGGCAGAAAATGGGTGATCACTGTACATTTCTCTTCTGTTTCCTATTTATATTTATATTTTACCTGCTCAATTTAGCATTATGGACAGGGAAAGACCTAATCTAAGATCTGCACAAAAATATTTAGCCATCAAATTCATACCGTCATCGTAGTATGCATGGACTCGACTCATATGAATGGGATTTCCATGAAAAAGTTTGTGGGCCGAAAATGGGTGATCACTGTACATTTCTCTTCTGTTTCCTATTTATATTTCTATTTTACCTCCTCAATTTAGCATTATTGACAGGGAAAGACCTAATCTAAGATCTCCAGAAAAATATTTAGCCTTCAAATTCATACCGTCATCGTAGCATGCATGGACTTGACTCATATGAATGGGATTTCCATGAAAAAGATTGTGGGCCGAAAATGGGTGATCACTGTACATTTATCTTCTGTTTCCTATTTATATTTCTATTTTACCTCCTCAATTTAGCATTATGGACAGGGAAAGACCTAATCTAAGATATGCACAAAAATATTTAGCCTTCAAATTCATACCGTGATTGTAGCATGCAGGGATTCGACTCATATGAATGGGATTTCCATGAAAAAGATTGTGGGCCGAAAATGGGTGATCACTGTACATTTCTCTTCTGTTTCCTATTTATATTTCTATTTTACCTCCTCAATTTAGCATTATGGACAGGGAATGACCTAATCTAAGATCTGCACAAAAATATTTAGCCTTCAAATTCATACCGTGATCGTAGCATGCATGGACTCGACTCATATGACTGGGATTTCAATGAAAAATATTGTGGGCAGAAAATGGGTGATCACTGAACATTTTTCTTCTGTTTCCTATTTATATTTCTTTTTTACCTCCTCAATTTAGCATTATGGACAGGGAAAGACCTAATCTTAGATCTGCACAAAAATATTTAGCCTTCAAATTCATATCGTCATCGTAGCATGCATGAACTCGACTCATATGACTGGGATTTCCATGAAAAATATTGTGGGCAGAAAATGGGAGATCACTGTACATTTCTCTTGTGTTTCCTATTTATATGTCTATTTTACCTCTTTAATTTAGCATTATGGGCAGGGAAAGACCTAATCTAAGATCTGCACAAAAATATTTAGCCTTCAAATTCATACCGTCATCGTAGCATGCATGGTTTCGACTCATATGACTGGGATTTCCATGAAAAATATAGTGGGCAGAAAATGGGTGATCACTGTACATTTCTCTTCTGTTTCCTATTTATATTTATATTTTACCTCATCAATTTAGCATTATGGACAGGGAAAGACCTAATCTAAGATCTGCACAAAAATATTCAGCCTTCAAATTCATACCGTCATCGTAGCATGCATGGACTCGACTCATATGAATGGGATTTCCATGCAAAAGTTTGTGGGCCGAAAATCGGTGATCACTGTACATTTCTCTTCTGTTTCCTATTTATATTTGTATATTACCTCCTCAATTTAGCATTATGGACAGGGAAAGACCCAATCTAATATCTGCACAAAAATATTTAGCCTTCAAATTCATACCGTGATCGTAGCATGAATGGACTCGACTCATATGACGGGGATTTCCATGATAAATATTGTGGGCAGAAAATGGGTGATCACTGTACATTTCTCTTCTGTTTCCTATTTATATTTATATTTTACCTCCTCAATTTAGCATTATGGACATGGAAAGACATAATCTAAGATCTGCACAAAAATATTCAGCCTTCAAATTCATACCGTCATCGTAGCATGCATGGACTCGACTCATATGAATGGAATTTCCATGAAAAAGTTTGTGGGCCGAAAATGGGTGATCACTGTACATTTCTCTTCTGTTTCCTATTTATATTTCTATATTACCTCCTCAATTTAGCATTATGGACAGGGAAAGACCTAATCTAAGATCTGCACAAAAATATTTAGCCTTCAAATTCATACCGTGATCGTAGCATGAATTGACTCGACTCATATGACGGGGATTTCCATGATAAATATTGTGGGCAGAAAATGGGTGATCACTGTACATTTCTCTTCTGTTTCCTATTTATATTTCTATTTTACCTCCTCAATTTAGCATTATGGACAGGGAAAGACCTAATCTAAGATCTGCACAAAAATATTTAGCCTTCAAATTCATACTGTCATCGTAGCATGCATGGACTCGACTCATATGAATGGGATTTCCATGAAAAAGATTGTGGGTTGAAAATGGGTGATTACTGTAAGTTTATCTTCTGTTTCCTATTTATATTTCTATTTTACCTCCTCAATTTAGCATTATGGACAGGGAAAGACCTAATCTAAGATCTACACAAAAATATTTAGCCTCCAAATTCATACCGTCATCGTAGCATGCATGGACTCGACTCATATGAATGGGATTTCCATGAAAAATATTGTGGGCCGAAAATGGGTGATCACTGTACATTTCTCTTCTGTTTCCTCTTTATATTTCTATTTTACCTCCTCAATTTAGCATTATGGACAGGGAAAGACCTAATCTAAGATCTGCACAAAAATATTTAGCCTTCAATTTCATACTGTCATCGTAGCATGCATGGACTCGACTCATATAAATGGGATTTACATGAAAAATATTGTGGGCAGAAAATGGGTGATCACTCTACATTTGTCTTCTGTTTCCTATTTATATTTATATTTTACCTCCTCAATTTAGCATTATGGACAGGGAAAGACCTAATATAAGATCTGCACAAAAATATTTAGCCTTCAAATTCATATCGTCAGCGTAGCATGCATGGACTCGACTCATATGACTGGGATTTCCATGAAAAATATTGTGGGCAGAAAACTGGTGATCACTGTACATTTCTCTTCTGTTTCCTATTTATATTTCTATTTTACCTCCTTAATTTAGCATTATGGACAGGGAAAGACCTAATCTAAGATCTGCACAAAAATATTTAGCCTTCAAATTCATACCCTCATCGTAGCATGCATGGACTCGACTCATATGACTGGGATTTCCATGAAAAATATTGTGGGCAGAAAATGGGTGATCAGTGTACATTTCTCTTCTGTTTCCTATTCATATTTCTATTTTACCTCCTCTATTTAGCATTATGGACAGGGAAAGACCTAATCTAAGATCTGCACAAAAATATTTAGCCTTCAAATTCATACCGTCATCGTAGCATGCATGGAGTCGACTCATATGAATGCCATTTCCATGAAAAAGATTGTGGTCCCAAAATGGGTGATCACTATACATTTCTCTTCTGTTTCCTATTTATATTTATATTTTTCTTCCTCAATTTAGCATTATGGACAGGGAAAGACCTAATCTAAAATCTGCACAAAAATATGTTGTCTTCAAATTCATACCGTCATCGTAGCATGCATGGACTCGACTCATATGACTGGGATTTCCATGAAAAAGATTGTGGGCAGAAAATGGGTGATCACTGTACATTTCTCTTCTGTTTCCTATTTATATTTATATTTTACCTCCTCAATTTAGCATTATGGACAGGGAAAGACCTAATCTAAGCTCTGCAAAAAAATATTTAGCCTTCAAATTCATACCGTGATCGTACCCTGCATGGACTCGACTAATATTAATGGGATTTCCATGAAAAAGATAGTGGGCCGAAAATGGGTGATCACTGTACATTTCTCTTCTGTTTCCTATTTATATTTATATTTTACCTCCTCAATTTAGCATTATGGACAGGGAAAGACCTAATCTAAGATCTGCACAAAAATATTTAGCCTTCAAATTCATACCGTCATCGTAGCCTGCATGGACTCGACTCATATGAATGGGATTTCCATGAAAAAGATTGTGGGCCGAAAATGGGTGATAACTGAACATTTGTCTTCTGTTTCCTATTTATATTTCTATTTTACCTCCTCAATTTAGCATTATGGACAGGGAAAGACCTAATCTAAGATCTGCACAAAAATATTTTGCCTTCAATTTCATACCGTCAGCGTAGCGTGCATGGATTCAAATCATATGACTGGGATTTCCATGAAAAATATTGTGGGCAGAAAATGGGTGATCACTGTACATTTCTCTTCTGTTTCCTATTTATATTTATATTTTACCTGCTCAATTTAGCATTATGGACAGGGAAAGACCTAATCTAAGATCTGCACAAAAATATTTAGCCATCAAATTGATACCGTCATCTTAGTATGCATGGACTCGACTCATATGAATGGGATTTCCATGAAAAAGTTTGTGGGCCGAAAATGGGTGATCACTGTACATTTCTCTTCTGTTTCCTATTTATATTTCTATTTTACCTCCTCAATTTAGCATTATTGACAGGGAAAGACCTAATCTAAGATCTGCAGAAAAATATTTAGCCTTCAAATTCATAACGTCATCGTAGCATGCATGGACTTGACTCATATGAATGGGATTTCCATGAAAAAGATTGTGGGCCGAAAATGGGTGATCACTGTACATTTATCTTCTGTTTCCTATTTATATTTATATTTTACCTCCTCAATTTAGCATTATTGACAGGGAAAGACCTAATCTAAGATCTGCACAAAAATATTTAGCCTTCAAATTCATACCGTGATCGTAGCATGCATGGACTCGACTCATATGAATGGGATTTCCATGAAAAAGATTGTGGGCCGAAAATGGGTGATCACTGTACATTTCTCTTCTGTTTCCTATTTATATTTCTATTTTACCTCCTCAATTTAGCATTATGGACAGGGAAAGACCTAATCTAAGATCTGCACAAAAATATTTTGCCTTCAATTTCATACCGTCAGCGTAGCGTGCATGGATTCAAATCATATGACTGGGATTTCCATGAAAAATATTGTGGGCAGAAAATGGGTGATCACTGTACATTTCTCTTCTGTTTCCTATTTATATTTCTATTTTACCTCCTCAATTTAGCATTATGGACAGGGAAAGACCTAATCTAAGATCTACACAAAAATATTTAGCCTCCAAATTCATACCGTCATCGTAGCATGCATGGACTCGACTCATATGAATGGGATTTCCATGAAAAATATTGTGGGCCGAAAATGGGGGATCACTGTACATTTCTCTTCTGTTTCCTCTTTATATTTCTATTTTACCTCCTCAATTTAGCATTATGGACAGGGAAAGACCTAATCTAAGATCTGCTCAAAAATATTTAGCCTTCAAATTCATACTGTCATCGTAGCATGCATGGACTCGACTCATATGAATGGGATTTCCATGAAAAAGATTGTGGGCCGAAAATGGGTGATCACTGTACATTTCTCTTCTGTTTCCTATTTATATTTCTATTTTACCTCCTCAATTTAGCATTATGGACAGGGAAAGACCTTATCTAATATCTGCACAAAAATATTTAGCCTTCAAATTCATACCGTCATCGTAGCATGCATGGACTCGACTCATATGACTGGGATTTCCATGAAAAAGATTGTGGGCAGAAAATGGGTGATCACTGTACATTTCTTTTCTGTTTCCTATTTATATTTATATTTTACCTCCTTAATTTAGCATTATGGACAGGGAAAGACCTAATCTAAGATCTGCACAAAAATATTTAGCCTTCAAATTCATACCGTCATCGTAGCATGCATGGACTCAACTCATATGAATGGGATTTCCATGAAAAAGATTGTGGGCCGAAAATGGGTGATCACTGTACATTTCTCTTCTGTTTCCTATTTATATTTCTATTTTACCTCCTCACTTTAGCATTATGGACAGGGAAAGACCTAATCTAAGATCTGCACAAAAATATTTACCCTGCAATTTCATACCGTCATCGTAGCATGCATGGACTCGACTCATATGAATGGGATTTCCATGAAAAATATTGTGGGCCGAAAATGGGTGATCACTGTACATTTCTCTTCTGTTTCCTATTTATATTTCTATTTTACCTCCTCAATTTAGCATTATGGACAAGGAAAGACCTAATCTAAGATCTGCACAAAAATATTTAGCCTTCAAATTCATACCGTCATCGTAGCATGCATGGACTCGACTCATATGAATGGGATTTCCATGAAAAAGATTGTGGGCCGAAAATGGGTGATCACTGTACATTTCTCTTCTGTTTCCTATTAATATTTCTATTTTACCTGCTCAATTTAGCATTATGGACAAGGAAAGACCTAATCTAATATCTGCACAAAAATATTTAACCTACAAATTCATACCGTGATCGTAGCTTGCATGGACTCGACTCATATGACTGGGATTTCCATGATAAATATTGTGGGCAGAAAATGGGTGATCACTGTACATTTCTCTTCTCTTTCCTATTTATATTTATATTTTACCTCCTCAATTTAGCATTATGGACATGGAAAGACCTAATCTAAGATCTGCACAAAAATATTCAGCCTTCAAATTCATACCGTGATCGTAGCATGAATGGACTCGACTCATATGACGGGGATTTCCATGATAAATATTGTGGGCAGAAAATGGGTGATCACTGTACATTTCTCTTCTGTTTCCTATTTATATTTCTATTTTACCTCCTCAATTTAGCATTATGGACAGGGAAAGACCTAATCTAAGATCTGCACAAAAATATTTAGCCTTCAAATTCATACTGTCATCGTAGCATGCATGGACTCGACTCATATGAATGGGATTTCCATGAAAAAGATTGTGGGTTGAAAATGGGTGATTACTGTCAGTTTATCTTCTGTTTCCTATTTATATTTCTATTTTACCTCCTCAATTTAGCATTATGGACAGGGAAAGACCTAATCTAAGATCTACACAAAAATATTTAGCCTCCAAATTCATACCGTCATCGTAGCATGCATGGACTCGACTCATATGAATGGGATTTCCATGAAAAATATTGTGGGCCGAAAATGGGTGATCACTGTACATTTCTCTTCTGTTTCCTCTTTATATTTCTATTTTACCTCCTCAATTTAGCATTATGGACAGGGAAAGACCTAATCTAAGATCTGCACAAAAATATTTAGCCTTCAAATTCATACCGTCATCGTAGCATGCATGGACTCGACTCATATGAATGGGATTTCCATGAAAAAGATTGTGGGCCGAAAATGGGTGATCACTGTACATTTCTCTTCTGTTTCCTATTTATATTTCTATTTTACCTCCTCAATTTAGCATTATGGACAGGGAAAGACCTTATCTAATATCTGCACAAAAATATTTAGCCTTCAAATTCATACCGTCATCGTAGCATGCATGGACTCGACTCATATGACTGGGATTTCCATGAAAAAGATTGTGGGCAGAAAATGGGTGATCACTGTACATTTCTTTTCTGTTTCATATTTATATTTATATTTTACCTCCTCAATTTAGCATTATGGACAGGGAAAGACCTAATCTAAGATCTGCACAAAAATATTTAGCCTTCAAATTCATACCGTCATCGTAGCATGCATGGACTCAACTCATATGAATGGGATTTCCATGAAAAAGATTGTGGGCCGAAAATGGGTGATCACTGTACATTTCTCTTCTGTTTCCTATTTATATTTCTATTTTACCTCCTCACTTTAGCATTATGGACAGGGAAAGACCTAATCTAAGATCTGCACAAAAATATTTACCCTGCAAATTCATACCGTCATCGTAGCATGCATGGACTCGACTCATATGAATGGGATTTCCATGAAAAATATTGTGGGCCGAAAATGGGTGATCACTGTACATTTCTCTTCTGTTTCCTATTTATATTTCTATTTTACCTCCTCAATTTAGCATTATGGACAAGGAAAGACCTAATCTAAGATCTGCACAAAAATATTTAGCCTTCAAATTCATACCGTCATCGTAGCATGCATGGACTCGACTCATATGAATGGGATTTCCATGAAAAAGATTGTGGGCCGAAAATGGGTGATCACTGTACATTTCTCTTCTGTTTCCTATTAATATTTCTATTTTACCTGCTCAATTTAGCATTATGGACAAGGAAAGACCTAATCTAATATCTGCACAAAAATATTTAACCTGCAAATTCATACCGTGATCGTAGCTTGCATGGACTCGACTCATATGACTGGGATTTCCATGAAAAATATTGTGGGCAGAAAATGGGTGATCACTGTACATTTCTTTTCTGTTTCCTATTTATATTTCTATTTTAACTCCTCAATTTAGCATTATGGACAGGGAAAGACATAATCTAAGATCTGCACAAAAATATTTACCCTTCAAATTAATACCGTCATCATAGCATGCATGAACTTGACTCATATGAACGGGATTTCCATGAAAAAGATTGTGGCCCGAAAATGGGTGATCACTGTACATTTCTCTTCTGTTTCTTATTTATATTTATATTTTAACTCCTCAATTTAGCATTATGGTCAGGGAAAGACCTAATCTAAGATCTGCACAAATATATTTTGCCTTCAAATTCATACCGTGATCGTAGCATGTATGGACACGACTGATTCGACTGGGATTTCCATGAAAAAGATAGTGGGTAGAAAATGGGTGATCACTGTACATTTCTCTTCTGTTTCCTATTTATATTTCTATTTTACCTCCTCAATTTAGCATTATGGACAGGGAAAGACCTAATCTAATATCTGCACAAAAATATTTTGCCTTCAAATTCATACCTTGATCGTAGCATGCATGGACTCGACTCATATGACTGGGATTTCCATGAAAAAGATTGTGGGCCAAAATTGGTGATCACTGTACATTTCTCTTCTGTTTCATATTTATATTTCTATTTTACCTCCTCAATTTAGCATTATGGACAGTGAAAGACCTAATCTAAGATCTGCACAAAAATATTTACCCTGCAAATTCATACCGTCATCGTAGCATGCATGGACTAGACTCATATGAATGGGATTTCCATGAAAAATATTGTGGGCAGAAAATGGGTGATCACTGTACATTTCTCTTCTGTTTCCTATTTATATTTATATTTTACCTCCTCAATTTAGCATTATGGACAGGGAAAGACTTAATCTAAGATCTGCACAAAAATATTTAGCCTTCAAATTCATACCGTCATCGTAGCATCCATGGACTCGACTCATATGAATGGGATTTCCATGAAAAAGATTGTGGGCCGAGAATGTGTGATCACTGTACATTTCTCTTCTTTTTCCTATTTATATTTCTATTTTACCTCCTCAATTTAGCATTATGGACAGGGAAAGACCTAATCTAAGATCTGCACAAAAATATTTAGCCTTCAAATTCATACCGTCATCGTAGCATGCATGGACTCGACTCATATGAATGGGATTTCCATGAAAAAGATTGTGGGCCGAAAACGGGTGATCACTGTACATTTCTCTTCTGTTTCCTATTTATATTTCTATTTTACATCCTCAATTTAGCATTATGGACAGGGAAAGACCTAATCTAAATCCGCACAAAAATATTTGCCTTCAAATTCATACCGTGATCGTAGCATGCATGGACTCGACTCATATGTCTGGGATTTCCATGAAAAAGATTGTCGGACGAAAATGGGTGATCACTGTACATTTCTATTCTGTTTCCTATTTATATTTCTATTTTACCTCCTCAATTTAGCATTATGGACAGGGAAAGACCTAATCTAAGAACTACACAAAAATATTTAGCCTCCAAATTCATACCGTCATCGTAGCATGCATGGACTCGACTCATATGAATGGGATTTCCATGAAAAATATTGTGGGCCGAAAATGGGTGATCACTGTACATTTCTCTTCTGTTTCCTCTTTATATTTCTATTTTACCTCCTCAATTTAGCATTATGGACAGGGAAAGACCTAATCTAAGATCTGCACAAAAATATTTAGCCTTCAAATTCATACCGTCATCGTAGCATGCATGGACTCGACTCATATGAATGGGATTTCCATGAAAAAGATTGTGGGCCGAAAATGGGTGATCACTGTACATTTCTCTTCTGTTTCCTACTTATATTTCTATTTTACCTCCTCAATTTAGCATTATGGACATGGAAAGACCTTATCTAATATCTGCACAAAAATATTTAGCCTTCAAATTCATACCGTCATCGTAGCATGCATGGACTCGACTCATATGACTGGGATTTCCATGAAAAAGATTGTGGGCAGAAAATGGGTGATCACTGTACATTTCTTTTCTGTTTCCTATATATATTTATATTTTACCTCCTCAATTTAGCATTATGGACAGGGAAAGACCTAATCTAAGATCTGCACAAAAATATTTAGCCTTCAAATTCATACCGTCATCGTAGCATGCATGGACTCAACTCATATGAATGGGATTTCCATGAAAAAGATTGTGGGCCGAAAATGGGTGATCACTGTACATTTCTCTTCTGTTTCCTATTTATATTTCTATTTTACCTCCTCAATTTAGCATTATGGACAGGGAAAGACCTAATCTAAGATCTGCACAAAAATATTTACCCTGCAAATTCATACCGTCATCGTAGCATGCATGGACTCGACTCATATGAATGGGATTTCCATGAAAAATATTGTGGGCCGAAAATGGGTGATCACTGTACATTTCTCTTCTGTTTCCTATTTATATTTCTATTTTACCTCCTCAATTTAGCATTAAGGACAAGGAAAGACCTAATCTAAGATCTGCACAAAAATATATAGCCTTCAAATTCATACCGTCATCGTAGCATGCATGGACTCGACTCATATGAATGGGATTTCCATGAAAAAGATTGTGGGCAGAAAATGGGTGATCACTGTACATTTCTCTTCTGTTTCCTATTTATATTTATATTTTACCTCCTCAATTTAGCATTATGGACAGGGAAAGACCTAATCTAAGATCTGCACAAAAATATTTAGCCTTCAAATTCATACCATCATCGTAGCATGCATGGACTCGACTCATATGAATGGGATTTCCATGAAAAAGATTGTGGGCCGAAAATGGGTGATCACTGTACATTTCTCTTCTGTTTCCTATTAATATTTCTATTTTACCTGCTCAATTTAGCATTATGGACAAGGAAAGACCTAATCTAATATCTGCACGAAAATATTTAGCCTTCAAATTCATACCGTGATCGTAGCTTGCATGGACTCGACTCATATGACTGGGATTTCCATGAAAAATATTGTGGGCAGAAAATGGGTGATCACTGTACATATCTTTTCTGTTTCCTATTTATATTTCTATTTTACCTCCTCAATTTAGCATTATGGACAGGGAAAGACATAATCTAAGATCTGCACAAAAATATTTAGCCTTCAAATTAATACCGTCATCATAGCATGCATGAACTTGACTCATATGAATGGGATTTCCATGAAAAAGGTTGTGGCCCGAAAATGGGTGATCACTGTACATTTCTCTTCTGTTTCCTATTTATATTTCTATTTTAACTCCTCAATTTAGCATTATGGACAGGGAAAGACCTAATCTAAGATCTGCACAAAAATATTTAGCCTTCAAATTCATAACGTCATCGTAGCATGCATGGACTCAACTCATATGAATGGGATTTCCATGAAAAAGATTGTGGGCCGAAAATTGGTGATCACGGTACATTTCTCTTCTCTTTCCTATTTATATTTATATTTTACCTCCTCAATTTAGCATTATGGACAGGGAAAGACCTAATCTAAGAACTACACAAAAATATTTAGCCTCCAAATTCATACCGTCATCGTAGCATGCATGGACTCGACTCATATGAATGGGATTTCCATGAAAAATATTGTGGGCCGAAAATGGGTGATCACTGTACATTTCTCTTCTGTTTCCTCTTTATATTTCTATTTTACCTCCTCAATTTAGCATTATGGACAGGGAAAGACCTAATCTAAGATCTGCACAAAAATATTTAGCCTTCAAATTCATACCGTCATCGTAGCATGCATGGACTCGACTCATATGAATGGGATTTCCATGAAAAAGATTGTGGGCCGAAAATGGGTGATCACTGTACATTTCTCTTCTGTTTCCTACTTATATTTCTATTTTACCTCCTCAATTTAGCATTATGGACAGGGAAAGACCTTATCTAATATCTGCACAAAAATATTTAGCCTTCAAATTCATACCGTCATCGTAGCATGCATGGACTCGACTCATATGACTGGGATTTCCATGAAAAAGATTGTGGGCAGAAAATGGGTGATCACTGTACATTTCTTTTCTGTTTCCTATATATATTTATATTTTACCTCCTCAATTTAGCATTATGGACAGGGAAAGACCTAATCTAAGATCTGCACAAAAATATTTAGCCTTCAAATTCATACCGTCATCGTAGCATGCATGGACTCAACTCATATGAATGGGATTTCCATGAAAAAGATTGTGGGCAGAAAATGGGTGATCACTGTACATTTCTCTTCTGTTTCCTATTTATATTTATATTTTACCTCCTCAATTTAGCATTATGGACAGGGAAAGACCTAATCTAAGATCTGCACAAAAATATTTAGCCTTCAAATTCATACCATCATCGTAGCATGCATGGACTCGACTCATATGAATGGGATTTCCATGAAAAAGATTGTGGGCCGAAAATGGGTGATCACTGTACATTTCTCTTCTGTTTCCTATTAATATTTCTATTTTACCTGCTCAATTTAGCATTATGGACAAGGAAAGACCTAATCTAATATCTGCACAAAAATATTTAGCCTTCAAATTAATACCGTCATCATAGCATGCATGAACTTGACTCATATGAATGGGATTTCCATGAAAAAGGTTGTGGCCCGAAAATGGGTGATCACTGTACATTTCTCTTCTGTTTCCTATTTATATTTCTATTTTAACTCCTCAATTTAGCATTATGGACAGGGAAAGACCTAATCTAAGATCTGCACAAAAATATTTAGCCTTCAAATTCATAACGTCATCGTAGCATGCATGGACTCAACTCATATGAATGGGATTTCCATGAAAAAGATTGTGGGCCGAAAATTGGTGATCACGGTACATTTCTCTTCTCTTTCCTATTTATATTTATATTTTACCTCCTCAATTTAGCATTATGGACAGGGAAAGACCTAATCTAAGAACTACACAAAAATATTTAGCCTCCAAATTCATACCGTCATCGTAGCATGCATGGACTCGACTCATATGAATGGGATTTCCATGAAAAATATTGTGGGCCGAAAATGGGTGATCACTGTACATTTCTCTTCTGTTTCCTCTTTATATTTCTATTTTACCTCCTCAATTTAGCATTATGGACAGGGAAAGACCTAATCTAAGATCTGCACAAAAATATTTAGCCTTCAAATTCATACCGTCATCGTAGCATGCATGGACTCGACTCATATGAATGGGATTTCCATGAAAAAGATTGTGGGCCGAAAATGGGTGATCACTGTACATTTCTTTTCTGTTTCCTATATATATTTATATTTTACCTCCTCAATTTAGCATTATGGACAGGGAAAGACCTAATCTAAGATCTGCACAAAAATATTTAGCCTTCAAATTCATACCGTCATCGTAGCATGCATGGACTCAACTCATATGAATGGGATTTCCATGAAAAAGATTGTGGGCCGAAAATGGGTGATCACTGTACATTTCTCTTCTGTTTCCTATTTATATTTCTATTTTACCTCCTCAATTTAGCATTATGGACAGGGAAAGACCTAATCTAAGATCTGCACAAAAATATTTACCCTGCAAATTCATACCGTCATCGTAGCATGCATGGACTCGACTCATATGAATGGGATTTCCATGAAAAATATTGTGGGCCGAAAATGGGTGATCACTGTACATTTCTCTTCTGTTTCCTATTTATATTTCTATTTTACCTCCTCAATTTAGCATTAAGGACAAGGAAAGACCTAATCTAAGATCTGCACAAAAATATATAGCCTTCAAATTCATACCGTCATCGTAGCATGCATGGACTCGACTCATATGAATGGGATTTCCATGAAAAAGATTGTGGGCAGAAAATGGGTGATCACTGTACATTTCTCTTCTGTTTCCTATTTATATTTATATTTTACCTCCTCAATTTAGCATTATGGACAGGGAAAGACCTAATCTAAGATCTGCACAAAAATATTTAGCCTTCAAATTCATACCATCATCGTAGCATGCATGGACTCGACTCATATGAATGGGATTTCCATGAAAAAGATTGTGGGCCGAAAATGGGTGATCACTGTACATTTCTCTTCTGTTTCCTATTAATATTTCTATTTTACCTGCTCAATTTAGCATTATGGACAAGGAAAGACCTAATCTAATATCTGCACAAAAATATTTAGCCTTCAAATTCATACCGTGATCGTAGCTTGCATGGACTCGACTCATATGACTGGGATTTCCATGAAAAATATTGTGGGCAGAAAATGGGTGATCACTGTACATTTCTTTTCTGTTTCCTATTTATATTTCTATTTTACCTCCTCAATTTAGCATTATGGACAGGGAAAGACATAATCTAAGATCTGCACAAAAATATTTAGCCTTCAAATTAATACCGTCATCATAGCATGCATGAACTTGACTCATATGAATGGGATTTCCATGAAAAAGGTTGTGGCCCGAAAATGGGTGATCACTGTACATTTCTCTTCTGTTTCCTATTTATATTTATATTTTAATTCCTCAATTTAGCATTATGGACAGGGAAAGACCTAATCTAAGATCTGCACAAAAATATTTAGCCTTCAAATTCATAACGTCATCGTAGCATGCATGGACTCAACTCATATGAATGGGATTTCCATGAAAAAGATTGTGGGCCGAAAATTGGTGATCACGGTACATTTCTCTTCTCTTTCCTATTTATATTTATATTTTACCTCCTCAATTTAGCATTATGGACAGGGAAAGACCTAATCTAAGATCTGCACAAAAATATTTAGCCTTCAAATTCATACCGTCATCGTAGCATGCATGGACTCGACTCATATGAATGGGATTTCCATGAAAAAGATTGTGGGCCGAAAACGGGTGATCACTGTACATTTCTCTTCTGTTTCCTATTTATATTTCTATTTTACATCCTCAATTTAGCATTATGGACAGGGAAAGACCTAATCTAAATCCGCACAAAAATATTTGCCTTCAAATTCATACCGTGATCGTAGCATGCATGGACTCGACTCATATGTCTGGGATTTCCATGAAAAAGATTGTCGGCCGAAAATGGGTGATCACTGTACATTTCTATTCTGTTTCCTATTTATATTTCTATTTTACCTCCTCAATTTAGCATTATGGACAGGGAAAGACCTAATCTAAGATCTGCACAAAAATATTTATACTTCAAATTCATACCGTCATCGTAGCATGCATGGACTCGACTCATATGAATGGGATTTCCATGAAAAAGATTGTGGGCCGAAAATGGGTGATCACTGTACATTTCTCTTCTGTTTCCTATTTATATTTATATTTTACCTCCTCAATTTAGCATTATGGACAGGGAAAGACTTAATCTAAGATCTGCACAAAAATATTTTGCCTTCAAATTCATACCGTGATCGTAGCATGTATGGACTCGACTCATTTGACTGGGATTTCCATGAAAAAGATTGTGGGCAGAAAATGGGTGATCACTGTACATTTCACTTCTGTTTCCTATTTATATTTATATTTTACCTCCTCAATTTAGCATTATGGACAGGAAAAAACCTAATCTAAGATCTGCACAAAAATATTTTGCCTGCAAATTCATACAGTGATCGTAGCATGCATGGACTCGACTCATATGACTGGGATTTCCATGAAAAAATTGTGGGCCAAAATGGGTGATCACTGAACATTTCTCTTCTGTTTCCTATTTATATTTCTATTTTACCTCCTCAATTTAGCATTATGGACAAGGAAAGACCTAATCTAAGATCTGCACAAAAATATTTTGCCTTCAAATTCATACCGTCTTCGTAGCATGCATGGACTCGACTCATATGAATGGGATTTCCATGAAAAAGATTGTGGGCCGAAAATTGGTGATCACGGTACATTTCTCTTCTCTTTCCTATTTATATTTATATTTTACCTCCTCAATTTAGCATTATGGACAGGGAAAGACCTAATCTAAGATCTGCACAAAAATATTTAGCCTTCAAATTCATACCGTCATCGTAGCATGCATGGACTCGACTCATATGAATGGGATTTCCATGAAAAAGATTGTGGGCCGAAAACGGGTGATCACTGTACATTTCTCTTCTGTTTCCTATTTATATTTCTATTTTACATCCTCAATTTAGCATTATGGACAGGGAAAGACCTAATCTAAATCCGCACAAAAATATTTGCCTTCAAATTCATACCGTGATCGTAGCATGCATGGACTCGACTCATATGTCTGGGATTTCCATGAAAAAGATTGCCGGCCGAAAATGGGTGATCACTGTACATTTCTATTCTGTTTCCTATTTATATTTCTATTTTACCTCCTCAATTTAGCATTATGGACAGGGAAAGGCCTAATCTAAGATCTGCACAAAAATATTTATACTTCAAATTCATACCGTCATCGTAGCATGCATGGACTCGACTCATATGAATGGTATTTCCATGAAAAAGATTGTGGGCCGAAAATGGGTGATCACTGTACATTTCTCTTCTGTTTCCTATTTATATTTATATTTTACCTCCTCAATTTAGCATTATGGACAGGGAAAGACTTAATCTAAGATCTGCACAAAAATATTTTGCCTTCAAATTCATACCGTGATCGTAGCATGCATGGACTCGACTCATTTGACTGGGATTTCCATGAAAAAGATTGTGGGCAGAAAATGGGTGATCACTGTACATTTCACTTCTGTTTCCTATTTATATTTATATTTTACCTCCTCAATTTAGCATTATGGACAGGAAAAAACCTAATCTAAGATCTGCACAAAAATATTTTGCCTGCAAATTCATACAGTGATCGTAGCATGCATGGACTCGACTCATATGACTGGGATTTCCATGAAAAAATTGTGGGCCAAAATGGGTGATCACTGAACATTTCTCTTCTGTTTCCTATTTATATTTCTATTTTACCTGCTCAATTTAGCATTATGGACAAGGAAAGACCTAATCTAAGATCTGCACAAAAATATTTTGCCTTCAAATTCATACCGTCTTCGTAGCATGCATGGACTCGACTCATATGAATGGGATTTCCATGAAAAAGATTGTGGGCCGAAAATTGGTGATCACGGTACATTTCTCTTCTCTTTCCTATTTATATTTATATTTTACCTCCTCAATTTAGCATTATGGACAGGGAAATACCTAATCTAAGATCTGCACAAAAATATTTAGCCTTCAAATTCATACCGTCATCGTAGCATGCATGGACTCGACTCATATGAATGGGATTTCCATGAAAAAGATTGTGGGCCGAAAACGGGTGATCACTGTACATTTCTCTTCTGTTTCCTATTTATATTTCTATTTTACATCCTCAATTTAGCATTATGGACAGGGAAAGACCTAATCTAAATCCGCACAAAAATATTTGCCTTCAAATTCATACCGTGATCGTAGCATGCATGGACTCGACTCATATGTCTGGGATTTCCATGAAAAAGATTGCCGGCCGAAAATGGGTGATCACTGTACATTTCTATTCTGTTTCCTATTTATATTTATATTTTACCTCCTCAATTTAGCATTATGGACAGGGAAAGACCTAATCTAAGATCTGCACAAAAATATTTATACTTCAAATTCATACCGTCATCGTAGCATGCATGGACTCGACTCATATGAATGGGATTTCCATGAAAAAGATTGTGGGCCGAAAATGGGTGATCACTGTACATTTCTCTTCTGTTTCCTATTTATATTTATATTTTACCTCCTCAATTTAGCATTATGGACAGGGAAAGACTTAATCTAAGATCTGCACAAAAATATTTTGCCTTCAAATTCATACCGTGATCGTAGCATGTATGGACTCGACTCATTTGACTGGGATTTCCATGAAAAAGATTGTGGGCAGAAAATGGGTGATCACTGTACATTTCACTTCTGTTTCCTATTTATATTTATATTTTACCTCCTCAATTTAGCATTATGGACAGGAAAAAACCTAATCTAAGATCTGCACAAAAATATTTTGCCTTCAATTTCATACCGTCTTCGTAGCATGCATGGACTCGACTCATATGAATGGGATTTCCATGAAAAAGATTGTGGGCCGAAAATGGGTGATCACTGTACATTTCTCTTCTGTTTTCCTATTTATATTTCTATTTTATCTCCTCAATTTAGCATTATGGACAGGGAAAGACCTAATCTAAGATCTGCACAAAAATATTTTGCCTTCAAATTCATACCGTCATCGTAGCATGCATGGACTCGACTCATATGAATGGGATTTCCATGAAAAAGATTGTGGGCAGAAAATGGGTGATCACTGTACATTTCTCTTCTGTTTCCTATTTATATTTATATTTTACCTCCACAATTTAGCATTATGGACAGGGAAAGACTTAATCTAAGATCTGCACAAAAACATTTAGCCTTCAAATTCATACCGTGAACGTAGCATGCATGGACTCGACTCATATGAATGGGATTTCCATGAAAAAGATTGTGGGCCGAAAATGGGTGATCACGGAACATTTCTCTTCTGTTTGCTATTTATAATTCTATTTTACCTCCTCAATTTAGCATTATGGACAGGGAAAGACCTAATCTAAGATCTGCACAAAAATATTTAGCCTTCAAATTCATACCGTGATCGTAGCATGCATGGACTCGACTCATATGAATGGAATTTCCATGAAAAAGATTGTGGGCCGAAAATGGGTGATCACTGTACATTTCTCTTCTGTTTCCTATTAAATTTGTATTTTACCTCCTCAATTTAGCATTATGGACAGGGAAAGACTTAATCTAAGATCTGCACAAAAATATTTAGCCTTCAAATTCATACCGTGATCGCAGCATGCATGGACTCGACTCATATGACTGGGATTTCCATGAAAAATATTGTGGGCAGAAAATGGGTGATCACTGTACATTTCTCTTCTGTTTTCCTATTTATATTTCTATTTTATCTCCTCAATTTAGTATTATGGACAGGGAAAGACCTAATCTAAGATCTGCACAAAAATATTTTGCCTTCAAATTCATACCGTCATCGTAGCATGCATGGACTCGACTCATATGAATGGGATTTCCATGAAAAAGATTGTGGGCAGAAAATGGGTGATCACTGTACATTTCTCTTCTGTTTCCTATTTATATTTATATTTTACCTCCTCAATTTAGCATTATGGACAGGGAAAGACTTAATCTAAGATCTGCAGAAAAACATTTAGCCTTCAAATTCATACCGTGATCGTAGCATGCATGGACTCGACTCATATGAATGGGATTTCCATGAAAAAGATTGTGGGCCGAAAATGGGTGATCACTGTACATTTCTCTTCTGTTTCCTATTAAATTTGTATTTTACCTCCTCAATTTAGCATTATGGACAGGGAAAGACTTAATCTAAGATCTGCACAAAAATATTTAGCCTTCAAATTCATACCGTGATCGCAGCATGCATGGACTCGACTCATATGACTGGGATTTCCATGAAAAATATTGTGGGCAGAAAATGGGTGATCACTGTACATTTCTCTTCTGTTTCCTATTTATATTTATATTTTACCTCCTCAATTTAGCATTATGGACAGGGAAAGACCTGATCTAAGATCTGCACAAAAATATTTAGCCTTCAAATTCATACCGTGATCGTAGCATGCATGGACTCGACTCATATGAATGGAATTTCCATGAAAAAGATTGTGGGCCGAAAATGGGTGATCACTGTACATTTCTCTTCTGTTTCCTATTAAATTTGTATTTTACCTCCTCAATTTAGCATTATGGACAGGGAAAGACTTAATCTAAGATCTGCACAAAAATATTTAGCCTTCAAATTCATACCGTGATCGCAGCATGCATGGACTCGACTCATATGACTGGGATTTCCATGAAAAATATTGTGGGCAGAAAATGGGTGATCACTGTACATTTCTCTTCTGTTTCCTATTTATATTTATATTTTACCTCCTCAATTTAGCATTATGGACAGGGAAAGACCTGATCTAAGATCTGCACAAAAATATTTAGCCTTCAAATTCATACCGTCATCGTAGCATGCATGGACTCGACTCATATGACTGGGATTTCCATGAAAAAGATTGTGGGCCGAAAATTGGTGATCACTGTACTTTTCTATTCTGTTTCCTATTTATATTTCTATTTTACCTCCTCAATTTAGCATTATGGACAGGGAAAGACCTAATCTAAGATCTGCACAAAAATATTTATACTTCAAATTCATACCGTCATCGTAGCATGCATGGACTCGACTCATATGAAAGGGATTTCCATGAAAAAGATTGTGGGCCGAAAATGGGTGATCACTGTACATTTCTCTTCTGTTTCCTATTTATATTTATATTTTACCTCCTCAATTTAGCATTATGGACAGGGAAAGACTTAATCTAAGATCTGCACAAAAATATTTTGCCTTCAAATTCATACCGTGATCGTAGCATGTATGGACTCGACTCATTTGACTGGGATTTCCATGAAAAAGATTGTGGGCAGAAAATGGGTGATCACTGTACATTTCTCTTCTGTTTCCTATTTATATTTATATTTTACCTCCTCAATTTAGCATTATGGACAGGAAAAAACCTAATCTAAGATCTGCACAAAAATATTTTGCCTGCAAATTCATACAGTGATCGTAGCATGCATGGACTCGACTCATATGACTGGGATTTCCATGAAAAAATTGTGGGCCAAAATGGGTGATCACTGAACATTTCTCTTCTGTTTCCTATTTATATTTCTATTTTACCTCCTCAATTTAGCATTATGGACAATGAAAGACCTAATCTAAGATCTGCACAAAAATATTTTGCCTTCAAATTCATACCGTCTTCGTAGCATGCATGGACTCGACTCATATGAATGGGATTTCCATGAAAAAGATTGTGGGCCGAAAATGGGTGATCACTGTACATTTCTCTTCTGTTTTCCTATTTATATTTCTATTTTATCTCCTCAATTTAGCATTATGGACAGGGAAAGACCTAATCTAAGATCTGCACAAAAATATTTTGCCTTCAAATTCATACCGTCATCGTAGCATGCATGGACTCGACTCATATGAATGGGATTTCCATGAAAAAGATTGTGGGCAGAAAATAGGTGATCACTGTACATTTCTCTTCTGTTTCCTATTTATATTTATATTTTACCTCCTCAATTTAGCATTATGGACAGGGAAAGACTTAATCTAAGATCTGCACAAAAACATTTAGCCTTCAAATTCATACCGTGATCGTAGCATGCATGGACTCGACTCATATGAATGGGATTTCCATGAAAAAGATTGTGGGCCGAAAATGGGTGATCACGGAACATTTCTCTTCTGTTTGCTATTTATAATTCTATTTTACCTCCTCAATTTAGCATTATGAACAGGGAAAGACCTAATCTAAGATCTGCACAAAAATATTTAGCCTTCAAATTCATACCGTGATCGTAGCATGCATGGACTCGACTCATATGAATGGAATTTCCATGAAAAAGATTGTGGGCCGAAAATGGGTGATCACTGTACATTTCTCTTCTGTTTCCTATTAAATTTGTATTTTACCTCCTCAATTTAGCATTATGGACAGGGAAAGACTTGATCTAAGATCTGAACAAAAATATTTAGCCTTCAAATTCATACCGTGATCGCAGCATGCATGGACTCGACTCATATGACTGGGATTTCCATGAAAAATATTGTCGGCAGAAAATGGGTGATCACTGTACATTTCTCTTCTGTTTCCTATTTATATTTATATTTTACCTCCTCAATTTAGCATTATGGACAGGGAAAGACCTGATCTAAGATCTGCACAAAAATATTTAGCCTTCAAATTCATACCGTCATCGTAGCATGCATGGACTCGACTCATATGACTGGGATTTCCATGAAAAAGATTGTGGGCCGAAAATGGGTGATCACTGTACATTTCTCTTCTGTTTCCTATTTATATTTATATTTTACCTCCTCAATTTAGCATTATGGACAGGGAAAGACCTAATCTAAGATGTGCACAAAAATATTTAGCCTTCAAATTCATAACGTCATCGTAGCATGCATGGACTCGACTGATATGAATGGGATTTCCATGAAAAAGATTGTGGGCCGAAAATTGGTGATCACGGTACATTTCTCTTCTGTTTTCTATTTATATTTATATTTTACCTCCTCAATTTAGCATTATGGACAGGGAAAGACCTAATCTAAGATCTGCCCAAAAATATTTAGCCTTCAAATTCATACCGTGATCGTAGCATGCATGGACTCGACTCATATGAATGGAATTTCCATGAAAAAGATTGTGGGCCGAAAATGGGTGATCACTGTACATTTCTCTTCTGATTCCTATTTATATTTCTATTTTACCTCCTCAATTTAGCATTATGGACAGGGAAAGACTTAATCTAAGATCTGCACAAAAATATTTAGCCTTGAAATTCATACCGTCATCGTAGCATGCATGGACTCGACTCATATGACTGGGATTTCCATGAAAAATATTGTGGGCTGAAAATGGTGATCACTGTATATTTCTCTTCTGTTTCCTATTTATATTTCTATTTTACCTCCTCAATTTAGCATTATGGACAGGGAAAGACCTAATCTAAGATCTGCACAAAAATATTCTCCCTTCAATTTCATACCGTCATCGTAGCATGCATGGACTCGACTCATATGAATGGGATTTCCATGAAAAAGATTGTGGGCCGAAAATGGGTGATCACTGTACATTTCTCTTCTGTTTCCCATTTATATTTATATTTTACCTCCTCAATTTAGCATTATGGTCAGGGAAAGACCTAATCTAAGATCAGCACAAAAATATTTTGCCTTCAAATTCATACCGTGATCGTAGCATGCATGGACTCGACTCATATGACTGGGATTTCCATGAAAAAGATTGTGGGCCAAAAACGGGTGATCAATGTACATTTCTCTTCTGTTTCCTATTTATATTTCTATATTACTTCCTCAATTTAGCATTATGGACAGGGAAAGACCTAATATAAGATCTGCACAAAAATATTTTGCCTTCAAATTCATACGGTGATCGTAGCATGCATGGACTCGACTCATATGACTGGGAATTCCATGAAAATGATTGTGGGCCGAAAATGGGTGACCACTGTACATTTCTCTTCTCTTTCCTATTTATATTTATATTTTACCTCCTCAATTTAGCATTATGGACAGGGAAAGACCTAATCTAAAATCTGCACAAAAATATTTTGCCTTCAAATTCATACCGTCATCGTAGCATGCATGGACTCGATACATATAACTGGGATTTCCATGAAAAAGATTGTCGGCCGAAAATGGGTGATCACTGTACATTTCTCTTCTGTTTCCTATTTATATTTCTATTTTAACTCCTCAATTTAGCATTATGGACAGGGAAAGACCTAATCTAAGATCTGCACAATAATATTTAGCGTTCAAATTCATACCGTGATCATAGCATGTATGGACACGACTCATTCGACTGGGATTTCCATGAAAAAGATAGTGGGCAGAAAATGGGTGATCACTGTACATTTCTCTTCTGTTTCCTATTTATATTTCTATTTTACCTCCTCAATTTAGCATTATGGACAGGGAAAGACCTCATCTAAGATCTACAAAAAAATATTCTGCTTTCAAAATCATACCGTGAACGTAGCATGCATGGACTCGACTCATATGAATGGGATTTCCATGAAAAAGATTGTGGGCCGAAAATGGGTGATCACTGTACATTTCTCTTCTCTTTCCTATTTATATTTCTATTTTACCTCCTCAATTTAGCATTATGGACAGGGAAAGACCTAATCTAAGATCTGCACAATAATATTTTGCCTTCAAATTCATACCGTGATCGTAGCATGCATGGACTCGACTCATCTGAGTGTGATTTCCATGAAAAAGATTGTGGGCCGAAAATGGGTGATCACTGTACATTTCTCTTCTGTTTCCTATTTATATTTCTATTTTACCTCCTCAATTTAGCATTATGGACAGGGAAAGACCTAATCTAAGTTCTGCACAAAAATATTTTGCTTCAAATTCATACCGTGATCGTAGCATGTATGGACTCGACTCATTTGACTGGGATTTCCATGAAAATGATTGTGGGCAGAAAATGGGTGATCACTGTACATTTCTCTTCTGTTTCCTATTTATATTTATATTTTACCTCCTCAATTTAGCATTATGGACAGGAAAAAACCTAATCTAAGATCTGCACAAAAATATTTTGCCTGCAAATTCATACAGTGATCGTAGCATGCATGGACTCGACTCATATGACTGGGATTTCCATGAAAAAATTGTGGGCCAAAATGGGTGATCACTGGACATTTCTCTTCTGTTTTCCTATTTATATTTCTATTTTATCTCCTCAATTTAGCATTATGGACAGGGAAAGACCTAATCTAAGATCTGCACAAAAATATTTTGCCTTCAAATTCATACCGTCATCGTAGCATGCATGGACTCGACTCATATGACTGGGATTTCCATGAAAAAGATTGTGGGCCGAAAATGGGTGATCACTGTACATTTCTCTTCTGTTTCCTATTTATATTTCTATTTTACCTCCTCAATTTAGCATTATGGACAGGGAAAGACCTAATCTAAGATGTGCACAAAAATATTTAGCCTTCAAATTCATAACGTCATCGTAGCATGCATGGACTCGACTGATATGAATGGGATTTCCATGAAAAAGATTGTGGGCCGAAAATTGGTGATCACGGTACATTTCTCTTCTGTTTCCTATTTATATTTATATTTTACCTCCTCAATTTAGCATTATGGACAGGGAAAGACCTAATCTAAGATCTGCCCAAAAATATTTAGCCTTCAAATTCATACCGTGATCGTAGCATGCATGGACTCGACTCATATGAATGGAATTTCCATGAAAAAGATTGTGGGCCGAAAATGGGTGATCACTGTACATTTCTCTTCTGATTCCTATTTATATTTCTATTTTACCTCCTCAATTTAGCATTATGGACAGGGAAAGACTTAATCCAAGATCTGCACAAAAATATTTAGCCTTCAAATTCATACCGTCATCGTAGCATGCATGGACTCGACTCATATGACTGGGATTTCCATGAAAAATATTGTGGGCTGAAAATGGTGATCACTGTATATTTCTCTTCTGTTTCCTATTTATATTTCTATTTTACCTCCTCAATTTAGCATTATGGACAGGGAAAGACCTAATCTAAGATCTGCACAAAAATATTCTCCCTTCAATTTCATACCGTCATCGTAGCATGCATGGACTCGACTCATATGACTGGGATTTCCATGAAAAAGATTGTGGGCCAAAAACTGGTGATCAATGTACATTTCTCTTCTGTTTCCTATTTATATTTCTATATTACTTCCTCAATTTAGCATTATGGACAGGGAAAGACCTAATATAAGATCTGCACAAAAATATTTTGCCTTCAAATTCATACGGTGATCGTAGCATGCATGGACTCGACTCATATGACTGGGAATTCCATGAAAAAGATTGTGGGCCGAAAATGGGTGACCACTGTACATTTCTCTTCTCTTTCCTATTTATATTTATATTTTACCTCCTCAATTTAGCATTATGGACAGGGAAAGACCTAATCTAAAATCTGCACAAAAATATTTTGCCTTCAAATTCATACCGTCATCGTAGCATGCATGGACTCGATACATATAACTGGGATTTCCATGAAAAAGATTGTCGGCCGAAAATGGGTGATCACTGTACATTTCTCTTCTGTTTCCTATTTATATTTCTATTTTAACTCCTCAATTTAGCATTATGGACAGGGAAAGACCTAATCTAAGATCTGCACAAAAATATTTAGCCTTCAAATTCATACCGTGATCATAGCATGTATGGACACGACTCATTCGACTGGGATTTCCATGAAAAAGATAGTGGGCAGAAAATGGGTGATCACTGTACATTTCTCTTCTGTTTCCTATTTATATTTCTATTTTACCTCCTCAATTTAGCATTATGGACAGGGAAAGACCTCATCTAAGATCTACAAAAAAATATTCTGCTTTCAAAATCATACCGTGAACGTAGCATGCATGGACTCGACTCATATGAATGGAATTTCCATGAAAAAGATTGTGGGCCGAAAATGGGTGATCACTGTACATTTCTCTTCTGATTCCTATTTATATTTCTATTTTACCTCCTCAATTTAGCATTATGGACAGGGAAAGACTTAATCCAAGATCTGCACAAAAATATTTAGCCTTCAAATTCATACCGTCATCGTAGCATGCATGGACTCGACTCATATGACTGGGATTTCCATGAAAAATATTGTGGGCTGAAAATGGTGATCACTGTATATTTCTCTTCTGTTTCCTATTTATATTTCTATTTTACCTCCTCAATTTAGCATTATGGACAGGGAAAGACCTAATCTAAGATCTGCACAAAAATATTCTCCCTTCAATTTCATACCGTCATCGTAGCATGCATGGACTCGACTTATATGACTGGGATTTCCATGAAAAAGATTGTGGGCCAAAAACTGGTGATCAATGTACATTTCTCTTCTGTTTCCTATTTATATTTCTATATTACTTCCTCAATTTAGCATTATGGACAGGGAAAGACCTAATATAAGATCTGCACAAAAATATTTTGCCTTCAAATTCATACGGTGATCGTAGCATGCATGGACTCGACTCATATGACTGGGAATTCCATGAAAAAGATTGTGGGCCGAAAATGGGTGACCACTGTACATTTCTCTTCTCTTTCCTATTTATATTTATATTTTACCTCCTCAATTTAGCATTATGGACAGGGAAAGACCTAATCTAAAATCTGCACAAAAATATTTTGCCTTCAAATTCATACCGTCATCGTAGCATGCATGGACTCGATACATATAACTGGGATTTCCATGAAAAAGATTGTCGGCCGAAAATGGGTGATCACTGTACATTTCTCTTCTGTTTCCTATTTATATTTCTATTTTAACTCCTCAATTTAGCATTATGGACAGGGAAAGACCTAATCTAAGATCTGCACAAAAATATTTAGCCTTCAAATTCATACCGTGATCATAGCATGTATGGACACGACTCATTCGACTGGGATTTCCATGAAAAAGATAGTGGGCAGAAAATGGGTGATCACTGTACATTTCTCTTCTGTTTCCTATTTATATTTCTATTTTACCTCCTCAATTTAGCATTATGGACAGGGAAAGACCTCATCTAAGATCTACAAAAAAATATTCTGCTTTCAAAATCATACCGTGAACGTAGCATGCATGGACTCGACTCATCTGAGTGTGATTTCCATGAAAAAGATTGTGGGCCGAAAATGGGTGATCACTGTACATTTCTCTTCTGTTTCCTATTTATATTTCTATTTTACCTCATCAATTTAGCATTATGGACAGGGAAAGACCTAATCTAAGTTCTGCACAAAAATATTTTGCTTCAAATTCATACCGTGATCGTAGCATGCATGGACTCGACTCATATGACTGGGAATTCCATGAAAAAGATTGTGGGCCAAAAATGGGTGACCACTGTACATTTCTCTTCTGTTTCCTATTTATATTTATATTTTACCTCCTCAATTTAGCATTATGGACAGGGAAAGACCTAATCTAAGATCTGCACAAAAATATTTTGCCTTCAAATTCATACCGTGATCGTAGCATGCATGGACTCGATACATATGACTGGGATTTCCATGAAAAAGATTGTGGGCCGAAAATGGGTGATCACTGTACATTTCTCTTCTGTTTCCTATTTATATTTATATTTTAACTCCTCAATTTAGCATTATGGACAGGGAAAGACCTAATCTAAGATCTGCACAAAAATATTTTGCCTTCAAATTCATACCGTGATCGTAGCATGTATGGACACGACTCATTCGACTGGGATTTCCATGAAAAAGATAGTGGGTAGAAAATGGGTGATCACTGTACATTTCTCTTCTATTTCCTATTTATATTTCTATTTTACCTACTCAATTCAGCATTATGGACAGGGAAAGACCTAATCTAAGATCTGCACAAAAATATTTTGCCTTCAAATTCATACCGTGATCGTAGCATGCATGGACTCGACTCATATGACTGGGATTTCCATGAAAAAGATTGTGGCCAGAAAACGGGTGATCAATGTACATTTCTCTTCTGTTTCCTATTTATATTTATATTTTTCCTCCTCAATTTAGCATTATGGACAGGGGAAGACCTAATCTAAGATCTGCACAAAAATATTTTGCCTTGAAATTCATACCGTGATCGTAGCATGCATGGACTCGACTCATATGACTGGGATTTCCATGAAAAAGATTGTGGGCCGAAAATGGGTGATCACTGTACATTTCTCTTCTGTTTCCTATTTATATTTCTATTTGACCTCCTCAATTTAGCATTATGGACAGGCAAAGACCTCATCTAAGATCTGCACAAAAATATTTTGCCTTCAAATTCATGCCGTGATCGTCGCATGCATGGACTCAACTCATATGACTGGGATTTCCATGAAAAAGATTGTGGGCCAAAAATGGGTGATCAATGTACATTTCTCTTCTGTTTCCTATTTATATTTCTATATTACTTCCTCAATTTAGCATTATGGACAGGGAAAGACCTAATATAAGATCTGCACAAAAATATTTTGCCTTCAAATTCATACCGTGATCGTAGCATGCATTGACTCGACTCATATGACTGGGAATTCCATGAAAAAGATTGTGGGCCGAAAATGGGTGACCACTGTACATTTCTCTTCTGTTTCCTATTTATATTTATATTTTACCTCCTCAATTTAGCATTATGGACAGGGAAAGACCTAATATAAGATCTGCACAAAAATATTTTGCCTTCAAATTCATACCGTGATCGTAGCATGCATGGACTCGACTCTTATGACTGGAATTTCCATGAAAAAGATTGTGGGCCGAAAATGGGTGATCACTGTACATTTCTCTTCTGTTTCCTATTTATATTTATATTTTACCTCCTCAATTTAGCATTATGGACAGGGAAAGACCTAATCTAAGATCTGCACAAAAATATTTTGCCTTCAAATTCATACCGTGATCGTAGCATGCATGGACTCGACTCATATGACTGGGAATTCCATGAAAAAGATTGTGGGCCGAAAATGGGTGACCACTGTACATTTCTCTTCTGTTTCCTATTGATATTTATATTTTACCTCCTCAATTTAGCATTATGCACAGGGAAAGAACTAATCTAAGATCTGCACAAAAATATTTTGCCTTCAAATTCATACCGTGATCGTAGCATGCATGGACTCGACTCATATGAATGGGATTTCCATGAAAAAGGTAGTGGGCCGAAATTGGGTGATCACTGTACATTTCTCTTCTGTTTCCTATTTATATTTATATTTTACCTCCTCAATTTAGCATTATGGACAGGGAAAGACCTAATCTAAGATCTGCACAAAAATATTTCGCTTTAAATTCATACCATGATCTTAGCATGCATGGACTCGACTCATATGACTGGGATTTCCATGAAAAAGATTCTGGGCCGAAAATGGGTGATCACTGTACATTTCTCTTCTGTTTCCTATTTATATTTTACCTCCTCAATTTAGCATTATGGACAGGGAAAGACCTAATCTAAGATCTGCACAAAAATATTTATCCTTCAAATTCATACCGTGATCGTAGCATGTATGGACACGACTCATTTTACTGGGATTTCCATGAAAAAGATTGTGGGCAGAAAATGGGTGATCACTGTACATTTCTCTTCTGTTTCCTATTTATATTTATATTTTAACTCCTCAATTTAGCATTATGGACAGGCAAAGACCTCATCTAAGATCTGCACAAAAATATTTTGCCTTCAAATTCATACCGTGATCGTAGCATGCATGGACTCAACTCATATGACTGGGATTTCCATGAAAAAGATTGTGGGCCAAAAATGGGTGATCAATGTACATTTCTCTTCTGTTTCCTATTTATATTTCTATATTACTTCCTCAATTTAGCATTATGGACAGGGAAAGACCTAATATAAGATCTGCACAAAAATATTTTGCCTTCAAATTCATACCGTGATCGTAGCATGCATTGACTCGACTCATATGACTGGGAATTCCATGAAAAAGATTGTGGGCCGAAAATGGGTGACCACTGTACATTTCTCTTCTGTTTCCTATTTATATTTATATTTTACCTCCTCAATTTAGCATTATGGTCAGGGAAAGACCTAATATAAGATCTGCACAAAAATATTTTGCCTTCAAATTCATACCGTGATCGTAGCATGCATGGACTCGACTCTTATGACTGGAATTTCCATGAAAAAGATTGTGGGCCGAAAATGGGTGATCACTGTACATTTCTCTTCTGTTTCCTATTTATATTTATATTTTACCTCCTCAATTTAGCATTATGGACAGGGAAAGACCTAATCTAATATCTGCACAAAAATATTTTGCCTTCAAATTCATACCGTGATCGTAGCATGCATGGACTCGACTCATATGACTGGGAATTCCATGAAAAAGATTGTGGGCCGAAAATGGGTGACCACTGTACATTTCTCTTCTGTTTCCTATTGATATTTATATTTTACCTCCTCAATTTAGCATTATGCACAGGGAAAGAACTAATCTAAGATCTGCACAAAAATATTTTGCCTTCAAATTCATACCGTGATCGTAGCATGCATGGACTCGACTCATATGAATGGGATTTCCATGAAAAAGGTAGTGGGCCGAAAATGGGTGATCACTGTACATTTCTCTTCTGTTTCCTATTTTTATTTATATTTTACCTCCTCAATTTAGCATTATGGACAGGGAAAGACCTAATCTAAGATCTGCACAAAAATATTTCGCTTTAAATTCATACCATGATCTTAGCATGCATGGACTCGACTCATATGACTGGGATTTCCATGAAAAAGATTCTGGGCCGAAAATGGGTGATCACTGTACATTTCTCTTCTGTTTCCTATTTATATTTTACCTCCTCAATTTAGCATTATGGACAGGGAAAGACCTAATCTAAGATCTGCACAAAAATATTTATCCTTCAAATTCATACCGTGATCGTAGCATGTATGGACACGACTCATTTTACTGGGATTTCCATGAAAAAGATTGTGGGCAGAAAATGGGTGATCACTGTACATTTCTCTTCTGTTTCCTATTTATATTTATATTTTAACTCCTCAATTTAGCATTATGGTCAGGGAAAGACCTAATCTAAGATCTGCACAAATATATTTTGCCTTCAAATTCATACCGTGATCGTAGCATGTATGGACACGACTGATTCGACTGGGATTTCCATGAAAAAGATAGTGGGTAGAAAATGGGTGATCACTGTACATTTCTCTTCTGTTTCCTATTAATATTTCTATTTTACCTACTCAATTCAGCATTATGGACAGGGAAAGACCTAATCTAAGATCTGCACAAAAATATTTTGCCTTCAAATTCATACCGTGATCGTAGCATGCATGGACTCGACTCATATGACTGGGATTTCCATGAAAAAGATTGTGGCCAGAAAACGGGTGATCACTGTACATTTCTCTTCTGTTTCCTATTTATATTTATATTTTTCCTCCTCAATTTAGCATTATGGACAGGGGAAGACCTAATCTAATATCTGCACAAAAATATTTTGCCTTGAAATTCATACCGTGATCGTAGCATGCATGGACTCGACTCATATGACTGGGATTTCCATGAAAAAGATTGTGGGCCGAAAATGGGTGATCACTGTACATTTCTCTTCTGTTTCCTATTTATATTTCTAATTTACCTCCGCAATTTAGCATTATGGACAGGGAAAGTCTTAATCTAAGATCTGCACAAAAATATTTAGCCTTCAAATTCATACCGTGATCCTAGCATGCATGGACTCGACTCATATGAATGGGATTTCCATGAAAAAGATTGTGGGCGGAAATTGGGTGATCACTGTACATTTCTCTTCTATTTCCTATTTATATTTATATTTTACCTCCTCAATTTAGCATTATGTACAGGGAAAGACCGAATCTAAGATCTGCACAAAAATATTTAGCCTTCAAATTCATACCGTCATCGTAGCATGCATGGACTTGACTCATATGTCTGGGATTTCCACGAAAAAGATTGTGGGCCGAAAATGGCTGATCACTGTACATTTCTGTTCTGTTTCCTATTTATATTTCTGTTTTACCTCCTCAATTTAGCATTATGGACAGGGAAAGACCTAATCTAAGATCTGCACAAAAATATTTTGCCTTCAAATTCATACCGTGATCGTACCATGCATGGACTCAACTCATATGACTGGGAATTCCATGAAAAAGATTGTGGGCCAAAAATGGGTGACCACTGTACATTTCTCTTCTGTTTCCTATTTATATTTATATTTTACCTCCTCAATTTAGCATTATGGACAGGGAAAGACCTAATCAAAGATCTGCACAAAAATATTTTGCCTTCAAATTCATACCGTGATCGTAGCATGCATGGACTCGACACATATGACTGGGATTGCCATGAAAAAGATTGTGGGCCGAAAATGGGTGATCACTGTACATTTCTCTTCTGTTTCCTATTTATATTTATATTTTAACTCCTCAATTTAGCATTATGGACAGGGAAAGACCTAATCTAAGATCTGCACAAAAATATTTTGCCTTCAAATTCATACCGTGATCGTAGCATGCATGGACTCGACTCATATGACTGGGATTTCCATGAAAAAGATTGTGGGCCGAAAATGGGTGACCGCTGTACATTTCTCTTCTGTTTCCTATTTATATTTATATTTTACCTCCTCAATTTAGCATTATGGACAGGGAAAGACCTAATCTAAGATCTGCACAAAAATATTTATCCTTCAAATTCATACCGTGATCGTAGCATGTATGGACACGACTCATTTTACTGGGATTTCCATGAAAAAGATTGTGGGCAGAAAATGGGTGATCACTGTACATTTCTCTTCTGTTTCCTATTTATATTTATATTTTAACTCCTCAATTTAGCATTATGGTCAGGGAAAGACCTAATCTAAGATCTGCACAAATATATTTTGCCTTCAAATTCATACCGTGATCGTAGCATGTATGGACACGACTGATTCGACTGGGATTTCCATGAAAAAGATAGTGGGTAGAAAATGGGTGATCACTGTACATTTCTCTTCTGTTTCCTATTTATATTTCTATTTTACCTCCTCAATTTAGCATTATGGACAGGGAAAGACCTAATCTAATATCTGCACAAAAATATTTTGCCTTCAAATTCATACCTTGATCGTAGCATGCATGGACTCGACTCATATGACTGGGATTTCCATGAAAAAGATTGTGGGCCAAAATTGGTGATCACTGTACATTTCTCTTCTGTTTCCTATTTATATTTCTATTTTACCTCCTCAATTTAGCATTATGGACAGGGAAAGACTTAATCTAAGATCTGCACTAAAATATTTTGGCTTCAAATTCATACCGTGATCGTAGCATGCATGGACTCGACTCATATGACTGGGAATTCCATGAAAAAGTTTGTGGGCCGAAAATGGGTCACCACCGTACATTTCTCTTCTGTTTCCTATTTATATTTATATTTTACCTCCTCAATTTAGCATTATGGACAGGGAAAGACCTAATCTAAGATCTGCACAAAAATATTTTGCCTTCAAATTCATACCGTGATCGTAGCATGCATGGACTCGACTCATATGACTGGGATTTCCATGAAAAAGATTGTGGGCCGAAAATGGGTGACCACTGTACATTTCTCTTCTGTTTCCTATTTATATTTATATTTTACCTCCTCAATTTAGCATTATGGACAGGGAAAGATCTAATCTAAGATCTGCACAAAAATATTTTGCCTTCAAATTCATACCGTGATCGTAGCATGTATGGACTCGACTCATTTGACTGGGATTTCCATGAAAAAGATAGTGGGCAGAAAACGGGTGATCAATGTACATTTCTCTTCTGTTTCCTATTTATATTTATATTTTTCCTCCTCAATTTAGCATTATGGACAGGGAAAGACCTAATCTAAGTTCTGCACAAAAATATTTCGCTTTAAATTCATACCGTGAACTTAGCATGCATGGACTCGACTCATATGATTGGGATTTCCATGAAAAAGATTCTGGGCCGAAAATGGGTGATCACTGTACATTTCTCTTCTGTTTCCTATTTATATTTTACCTCCTCAATTTAGCATTATGGACAGGGAAAGACCTAATCTAAGATCTGCACAAAAATATTTATCCTTCAAATTCATACCGTGATCGTAGCATGTATGGACACGACTCATTTGACTGGGATTTCCATGAAAAAGATTGTGGGCAGAAAATGGGTGATCACTGTACATTTCTCTTCTGTTTCCTATTTATATTTCTATTTTACCTCCTCAATTTAGCATTATGGACAGGGAAAGACCTAATCTAATATCTGCACAAAAATATTTTGCCTTCAAATTCATACCTTGATCGTAGCATGCATGGACTCGACTCATATGACTGGGATTTCCATGAAAAAGATTGTGGGCCGAAAATGGGTGATCACTGTACATTTCTCTTCTGTTTCCTATTTATATTTCTATTTTACCTCCTCAATTTAGCATTATGGACAGGGAAAGACCTAATCTAAGATCTGCACAAAAATATTTTTCCTTCAAATTCATACCGTGAACGTAGCATGCATGGACTCGACTCATATGACTGGGATTTCCATGAAAAAGATTGTGGGCCGAAAATGGGTGATCACTGTACATTTCTCTTCTGTTTCCTATTTATATTTCTATTTTACCTCCTCAATTTAGCATTATGGACAGGGAAAGACCTAATATAAGATCTGCACAAAAATATTTTGCCTTCAAATTCATACCGTGATCGTAGCATGCATGGACTCGACTCATCTGACTGTGATTTCCATGAAAAAGATTGTGGGCCGAAAATGGGTGATCACTGTACATTTCTCTTCTGTTTCCTATTTATATTTCTATTTTACCTCCTCAATTTAGCATTATGGACAGGGAAAGACCTAATCTAAGATCTGCTCAAAAATATTTTGCCTTCAAATTCATAACGTGATCGTAGCATGCATGGACTCGACTCATATGACTGGGAATTCACTGAAAAAGATTGTGGGCCGAAAATGGGTGATCACTGTACATTTCTCTTCTGTTTCCTATTTATATTTATATTTTACCTCCTCAATTTAGCATTATGGACAGGGAAAGACCTAATCTAAGATCTGCACAAAAATATTTTGCCTTCAAATTCATACCGTGATCGTAGCATGAATGGACTCGACTCATATGACTGGGATTTCCATGAAAAAGATTGTGGGCCAAAAATGGGTGATCAATGTACATTTCTCTTCTGTTTCCTATTTATATTTCTATATTATTTCCTCAATTTAGCATTATGGACAGGGAAAGACCTAATATAAGATCTGCACAAAAATATTTTGCCTTCAAATTCATACCGTGATCGTAGCATGCATGGACTCGACTCATATAACTGGGAATTCCATGAAAAAGTTTGTGGGCCGAAAATGGGTGACCACTGTACATTTCTCTTCTGTTTCCTATTTATATTTATATTTTACCTCCTCAATTTAGCATTATGGACAGGGAAAGACCTAATCTAAGATCTGCACAAAAATATTTTGCCTTCAAATTCATACCGTGATCGTAGCATGCATGGACTCGACTCATATGACTGGGATTTCCATGAAAAAGATTGTGGGCCGAAAATGGGTGACCACTGTACATTTCTCTTCTGTTTCCTATTTATATTTATATTTTACCTCCTCAATTTAGCATTATGGACAGGGAAAGACCTAATCTAAGATCTGCACAAAAATATTTTGCCTTCAAATTCATACCGTGATCGTAGCATGTATGGACTCGACTCATTTGACTGGGATTTCCATGAAAAAGATAGTGGGCAGAAAATGGGTGATCACTGTACATTTCTCTTCTGTTTCCTATTTATATTTATATTTTACCTCCTCAATTTAGCATTATGGACAGGAAAAAACCTAATCTAAGATCTGCACAAAAATATTTTGCCTTCAAATTCATACCGTGAACGTAGCATGCATGGACTCGACTCATATGACTGGGATTTCCATGAAAAAGATTGTGGGCAGAAAATGGGTGATTACTGTACATTTCTCTTCTGTTTCCTATTTATATTTCTATTTTACCTCATCAATTTAGCATTATGGACAGGGAATGACCTAATCTAAGATCTGCACAAAAATATTTTGCCTTCAAATTCATACCGTGATCGTAGCATGCATGGACTCGACTCATATGACTGGGATTTCCATGAAAAAGATTGTGGGCCAAAATTGGTGATCACTGTACATTTCTCTTCTGTTTCCTATTTATATTTCTATTTTACCTCCTCAATTTAGCATTATGGACAGAGAAAGACCTAATCTAAGATCTGCACAAAAATATTTTGCCTTCAAATTCATACCGTGAACGTAGCATGCATGGACTCGACTCATATGACTGGGATTTCCATGAAAAAGATTGTGGGCCGAAAATGGGTGATCACTGTACATTTCTCTTCTGTTTCCTATTTATATTTCTATTTTACCTCCTCAATTTAGCATTATGGACAGGGAAAGACCTAATATAAGATCTGCACAAAAATATTTTGCCTTCAAATTCATACCGTGATCGTAGCATGCATGGACTCGACTCATCTGACTGTGATTTCCATGAAAAAGATTGTGGGCCGAAAATGGGTGATCACTGTACATTTCTCTTCTGTTTCCTATTTATATTTCTATTTTACCTCCTCAATTTAGCATTATGGACAGGGAAAGACCTAATCTAAGATCTGCTCAAAAATATTTTGCCTTCAAATTCATAACGTGATCGTAGCATGCATGGACTCGACTCATATGACTGGGAATTCAATGAAAAAGATTGTGGGCCGAAAATGGGTGATCACTGTACATTTCTCTTCTGTTTCCTATTTATATTTTACCTCCTCAATTTAGCATTATGGACAGGGAAAGACCTAATCTAAGATCTGCACAAAAATATTTTGCCTTCAAATTCATACCGTGATCGTAGCATGAATGGACTCGACTCATATGACTGGGATTTCCATGAAAAAGATTGTGGGCCAAAAATGGGTGATCAATGTACATTTCTCTTCTGTTTCCTATTTATATTTCTATATTATTTCCTCAATTTAGCATTATGGACAGGTAAAGACCTAATATAAGATCTGCACAAAAATATTTTGCCTTCAAATTCATACCGTGATCGTAGCATGCATGGACTCGACTCATATGACTGGGAATTCCATGAAAAAGTTTGTGGGCCGAAAATGGGTGACCACTGTACATTTCTCTTCTGTTTCCTATTTATATTTATATTTTACCTCCTCAATTTAGCATTATGGACAGGGAAAGACCTAATCTAAGATCTGCACAAAAATATTTTGCCTTCAAATTCATACCGTGATCGTAGCATGTATGGACTCGACTCATTTGACTGGGATTTCCATGAAAAAGATAGTGGGCAGAAAATGGGTGATCACTGTACATTTCTCTTCTGTTTCCTATTTATATTTATATTTTACCTCCTCAATTTAGCATTATGGACAGGAAAAAACCTAATCTAAGATCTGCACAAAAATATTTTGCCTGCAAATTCATACAGTGATCGTAGCATGCATGGACTCGACTCATATGACTGGGATTTCCATGAAAAAATTGTGGGCCAAAATGGGTGATCACTGTACACTTCTCTTCTGTTTCCTATTTATATTTCTATTTTACCTCCTCAATTTAGCATTATGGACAGGGAAAGACCTAATCTAAGATCTGCACAAAAATATTTTGCCTTCAAATTCATACCGTGAACGTAGCATGCATGGACTCGACTCATATGACTGGGATTTCCATGAAAAAGATTGTGGGCAGAAAATGGGTGATTACTGTACATTTCTCTTCTGTTTCCTATTTATATTTCTATTTTACCTCATCAATTTAGCATTATGGACAGGGAATGACCTAATCTAAGATCTGCACAAAAATATTTTGCCTTCAAATTCATACCGTGATCGTAGCATGCATGGACTCGACTCATATGACTTGGATTTCCATGAAAAAGATTGTGGGCCGAAAATGGGTGATCACTGTACATTTCTCTTCTGTTTCCTATTTATATTTATATTTTACCTCCTCAATTTAGCATTATGGACAGGGGAAGACCTAATCTAAGATCTGCACAAAAATATTTTGCCTTCAAATTCATACCGTGATCGTAGCATGCATGGACTCGACTCATATGACTGGGATTTCCATGAAAAAGATTGTGGGCCGAAAATGGGTGACCGCTGTACATTTCTCTTCTGTTTCCTATTTATATTTATATTTTACCTCCTCAATTTAGCATTATGGACAGGGAAACACCTAATCTAAGATCTGCACAAAAATATTTATCCTTCAAATTCATACCGTGATCGTAGCATGTATGGACACGACTCATTTTACTGGGATTTCCATGAAAAAGATTGTGGGCAGAAAATGGGTGATCACTGTACATTTCTCTTCTGTTTCCTATTTATATTTATATTTTAACTCCTCAATTTAGCATTATGGTCAGGGAAAGACCTAATCTAAGATCTGCACAAATATATTTTGCCTTCAAATTCATACCGTGATCGTAGCATGTATGGACACGACTGATTCGACTGGGATTTCCATGAAAAAGATAGTGGGTAGAAAATGGGTGATCACTGTACATTTCTCTTCTGTTTCCTATTAATATTTCTATTTTACCTACTCAATTCAGCATTATGGACAGGGAAAGACCTAATCTAAGATCTGCACAAAAATATTTTGCCTTCAAATTCATACCGTGATCGTAGCATGCATGGACTCGACTCATATGACTGGGATTTCCATGAAAAAGATTGTGGCCAGAAAATGGGTGATCACTGTACATTTCTCTTCTGTTTCCTATTTATATTTATATTTTTCCTCCTCAATTTAGCATTATGGACAGGGGAAGACCTAATCTAATATCTGCACAAAAATATTTTGCCTTGAAATTCATACCGTGATCGTAGCATGCATGGACTCGACTCATATGACTGGGATTTCCATGAAAAAGATTGTGGGCCGAAAATGGGTGATCACTGTACATTTCTCTTCTGTTTCCTATTTATATTTCTAATTTACCTCCTCAATTTAGCATTATGGACAGGGAAAGTCTTAATCTAAGATCTGCACAAAAATATTTAGCCTTCAAATTCATACCGTGATCCTAGCATGCATGGACTCGACTCATATGAATGGGATTTCCATGAAAAAGATTGTGGGCGGAAATTGGGTGATCACTGTACATTTCTCTTCTATTTCCTATTTATATTTATATTTTACCTCCTCAATTTAGCATTATGTACAGGGAAAGACCGAATCTAAGATCTGCACAAAAATATTTAGCCTTCAAATTCATACCGTCATCGTAGCATGCATGGACTCGACTCATATGTCTGGGATTTCCACGAAAAAGATGGTGGGCCGAAAATGGGTGATCACTGTACATTTCTCTTCTGTTTCCTATTTATATTTCTGTTTTACCTCCTCAATTTAGCATTATGGACAGGGAAAGACCTAATCTAAGATCTGCACAAAAATATTTTGCCTTCAAATTCATACCGTGATCGTACCATGCATGGACTCAACTCATATGACTGGGAATTCCATGAAAAAGACTGTGGGCCAAAAATGGGTGACCACTGTACATTTCTCTTCTGTTTCCTATTTATATTTATATTTTACCTCCTCAATTTAGCATTATGGACAGGGAAAGACCTAATCAAAGATCTGCACAAAAATATTTTGCCTTCAAATTCATACCGTGATCGTAGCATGCATGGACTCGACACATATGACTGGGATTTCCATGAAAAAGATTGTGGGCCGAAAATGGGTGATCACTGTACATTTCTCTTCTGTTTCCTATTTATATTTATATTTTAACTCCTCAATTTAGCATTATGGACAGGGAAAGACCTAATATAAGATCTGTACAAAAATATTTTGCCTTCAAATTCATACCGTGATCGTTGCATGCATGGACTCGACTCATATGACTGGGATTTCCATGAAAAAGATTGTGGGCCGAAAATGGGTGATCACTGTACATTTCTCTTCTGTTTCCTATTTATATTTCTATTTTACCTCCTCAATTTAGCATTATGGACAGGGAAAGACCTAATCTAATATCTGCACAAAAATATTTTGCCTTCAAATTCATACCTTGATCGTAGCATGCATGGACTCGACTCATATGACTGGGATTTCCATGAAAAAGATTGTGGGCCAAAATTGGTGATCACTGTACATTTCTCTTCTGTTTCCTATTTATATTTCTATTTTACCTCCTCAATTTAGCATTATAGACAGGGAAAGACTTAATCTAAGATCTGCACTAAAATATTTTGCCTTCAAATTCATACCGTGATCGTAGCATGCATGGACTCGACTCATATGACTGGGAATTCCATGAAAAAGTTTGTGGGCCGAAAATGGGTGACCACCGTACATTTCTCTTCTGTTTCCTATTTATATTTATATTTTACCTCCTCAATTTAGCATTATGGACAGGGAAAGACCTAATCTAAGATCTGCACAAAAATATTTTGCCTTCAAATTCATACCGTGATCGTAGCATGCATGGACTCGACTCATATGACTGGGATTTCCATGAAAAAGATTGTGGGCCGAAAATGGGTGACCACTGTACATTTCTCTTCTGTTTCCTATTTATATTTATATTTTACCTCCTCAATTTAGCATTATGGACAGGGAAAGACCTAATCTAAGATCTGCACAAAAATATTTTGCCTTCAAATTCATACCGTGATCGTAGCATGTATGGACTCGACTCATTTGACTGGGATTTCCATGAAAAAGATAGTGGGCAGAAAACGGGTGATCAATGCACATTTCTCTTCTGTTTCCTATTTATATTTATATTTTTCCTCCTCAATTTAGCATTATGGACAGGGAAAGACCTAATCTAAGTTCTGCACAAAAATATTTCGCTTTAAATACATACCGTGAACTTAGCGTGCATGGACTCGACTCATATGATTGGGATTTCCATGAAAAAGATTCTGGGCCGAAAATGGGTGATCACTGTACATTTCTCTTCTGTTTCCTATTTATATTTTACCTCCTCAATTTAGCATTATGGACAGGGGAAGACCTAATCTAAGATCTGCACAAAAATATTTATCCTTCAAATTCATACCGTGATCGTAGCATGTATGGACACGACTCATTTGACTGGGATTTCAATGAAAAAGATTGTGGGCAGAAAATGGTTGATCACTGTACATTTCTCTTCTGTTTCCTATTTATATTTCTATTTTACCTCCTCAATTTAGCATTATGGACAGGGAAAGACCTAATCTAAGATCTGCACAAAAATATTTTGCCTTCAAATTCATACCGTGAACGTAGCATGCATGGACTCGACTCATATGACTGGGATTTCCATGAAAAAGATTGTGGGCCGAAAATGGGTGATCACTGTACATTTCTCTTCTGTTTCCTATTTATATTTCTATTTTACCTCCTCAATTTAGCATTATGGACAGGGAAAGACCTAATATAAGATCTGCACAAAAATATTTTGCCTTCAATTTCATACCGTGATCGTAGCATGCATGGACTCGACTCATCTGACTGTGATTTCCATGAAAAAGATTGTGGGCCGAAAATGGGTGATCACTGTACATTTCTCTTCTGTTTCCTATTTATATTTCTATTTTACCTTCTCAATTTAGCATTATGGACAGGGAAAGACCTAATCTAAGATCTGCTCAAAAATATTCTGCCTTCAATTTCATAACGTGTTCGTAGCATGCATGGACTCGACTCATATGACTGGGAATTCAATGAAAAAGATTGTGGGCCGAAAATGGGTGATCACTGTACATTTCTCTTCTGTTTCCTATTTATATTTATATTTTACCTCCTCAATTTAGCATTATGGACAGGGAAAGACCTAATCTAAGATCTGCACAAAAATATTTTGCCTTCAAATTCATACCGTGATCGTATCATGAATGGACTCGACTCATATGACTGGGATTTCCATGAAAAAGATTGTGGGCCAAAAATGGGTGATCAATGTACATTTCTCTTCTGTTTCCTATTTATATTTCTATATTATTTCCTCAATTTAGCATTATGGACAGGGAAAGACCTAATATAAGATCTGCACAAAAATATTTTGCCTTCAAATTCATACCGTGATCGTAGCATGCATGGACTCGACTCATATGACTGGGAATTCCATGAAAAAGTTTGTGGGCCGAAAATGGGTGACCACTGTACATTTCTCTTCTGTTTCCTATTTATATTTATATTTTACCTCCTCAATTTAGCATTATGGACAGGGAAAGACCTAATCTAAGATCTGCACAAAAATATTTTGCCTTCAAATTCATACCGTGATCGTAGCATGCATGGACTCGACTCATATGACTGGGATTTCCATGAAAAAGATTGTGGGCCGAAAATGGGTGACGACTGTACATTTCTCTTCTGTTTCCTATTTATATTTATATTTAACCTGCTCAATTTAGCATTATGGACAGGGAAAGACCTAATCTAAGATCTGCACAAAAATATTTTGCCTTCAAATTCATACCGTGATCGTAGCATGTATGGACTCGACTCATTTGACTGGGATTTCCATGAAAAAGATAGTGGGCAGAAAATGGGTGATCACTGTACATTTCTCTTCTGTTTCCTATTTATATTTATATTTTACCTCCTCAATTTAGCATTATGGACAGGAAAAAACCTAATCTAAGATCTGCACAAAAATATTTATCCTTCAAATTCATACCGTGATCGTAGCATGTATGGACACGACTCATTTGACTGGGATTTCCATGAAAAAGATTGTGGGCAGAAAATGGGTGATCACTGTATATTTCTCTTCTGTTTCCTATTTATATTTCTATTTTACCTCCTCAATTTAGCATTATGGACAGGGAAAGACCTAATCTAAGTTCTGCACAAAAATATTTCGCTTTAAATTCATACCGTGAACTTAGCATGCATGGACTCGACTCATATGACTGGGATTTCCATGAAAAAGATTCTGGGCCGAAAATGGGTGATCACTGTACATTTCTCTTCTGTTTCCTATTTATATTTTACCTCCTCAATTTAGCATTATGGACAGGGAAAGACCTAATCTAATATATGCACAAAAATATTTATCCTTCAAATTCATACCGTGATCGTAGCATGCATGGACTCGACTCATCTGACTGTGATTTCCATGAAAAAGATTGTGGGCCGAAAATGGGTGATCACTGTACATTTCTCTTCTGTTTCCTATTTATATTTCTATTTTACCTCCTCAATTTAGCATTATGGACAGGGAAAGACCTAATCTAAGATCTGCTCAAAAATATTTTGCCTTCAAATTCATAACGTGATCGTAGCATGCATGGACTCGACTCATATGACTGGGAATTCAATGAAAAAGATTGTGGGCCGAAAATGGGTGCCCACTGTACATTTCTCTTCTGTTTCCTATTTATATTTATATTTTACCTCCTCAATTTAGCATTTTGGACAGGGAAAGACCTAATCTAAGATCTGCACAAAAATATTTTGCCTTCAAATTCATACCGTGATCGTAGCATGCATGGACTCGACTCATATGACTGGGATTTCCATGAAAAAGATTGTGGGCCAAAAATGGGTGATCAATGTAAATTTCTCTTCTGTTTCCTATTTATATTTCTATTTTACCTCCTCAATTTAGCATTATGGACAAGGAAAGACCTAATCTAATATCTGCACAAAAATATTTTGCCTTCAAATTCATACCTTGATCGTAGCATGCATGGACTCGACTCATATGACTGGGATTTCCATGAAAAAGATTGTGGGCCAAAATTGGTGATCACTGTACATTTCTCTTCTGTTTCCTATTTATATTTCTATTTTACCTCCTCAATTTAGCATTATGGACAGGGAATGACCTAATATAAGATCTGCACAAAAATATTTTGCTTTCAAATTCATACCGTGATCGTAGCATGCATGGACTCGACTCATCTGACTGTGATTTCCATGAAAAAGATTGTGGGCCGAAAATGGGTGATCACTGTACATTTCTCTTCTGTTTCCTATTTATATTTCTATTTTACCTCCTCAATTTAGTATTATGGACAGGGAAAGACCTAATCTAAGATCTGCTCAAAAACATTTTGCCTTCAAATTCATAACGTGATCGTAGCATGCATGGACGCGACTCATATGACTGGGAATTCAATGAAAAAGATTGTGGGCCGAAAATGGGTGACCACTGTACATTTCTCTTCTGTTTCCTATTTATATTTATATTTTACCTCCTCAATTTAGCATTTTGGACAGGGAAAGACCTAATCTAAGATCTGCACAAAAATATTTTGCCTTCAAATTCATACCGTGATCGTAGCATGCATGGACTCGACTCATATGACTGGGATTTCCATGAAAAAGATTGTGGGCCAAAAATGGGTGATCAATGTACATTTCTCTTCTGTTTCCTATTTATATTTCTATATTATTTCCTCAATTTAGCATTATGGACAGGGAAAGACCTAATATAAGATCTGCACAAAAATATTTTGCCTTCAAATTCATACCGTGATCGTAGCATGCATGGACTCGACTCATATGACTGGGAATTCCATGAAAAAGATTGTGGGCCGAAAATGGGTGACCACTGTACATTTCTCTTCTGTTTCCTATTTATATTTATATTTTACCTCCTCAATTTAGCATTATGGACAGGGAAAGACCTAATATAAGGTCTGAACAAAAATATTTTGCCTTCAAATTCATACCGTGGTCGTAGCATGCATGGACTCGACTCATATGACTGTGATTTCCATGAAAAAGATTCTGGGCCGAAAATGGGTGATCACTGTACATTTCTTTTCTGTTTCCTATTTATATTTCTATTTTACCTCCTCAATTTAGCATTATGGACAGGGAAAAACTTAATCTAAGATCTGCACTAAAATATTTTGCCTTCAAATTCATACCGTGATCGTCGCATGCATGGACTCGACTCATATGACTGGGAATTCCATGAAAAAGTTTGTGGGCCGAAAATGGGTGACCACTGTACATTTCTCTTCTGTTTCCTATTTATATTTATATTTTACCTCCTCAATTTAGCATTACGGACACGGAAAGACCTAATCTAAGATCTGCACAAAAATATTTTGCCTTCAAATTCATACCGTGATCGTAGCATGCATGGACTCGACTCATATGACTGGGATTTCCATGAAAAAGATTGTGGGCCGAAAATGGGTGACCACTGTACATTTCTCTTCTGTTTCCTATTTATATTTATATTTTACCTCCTCAATTTAGCATTATGGACAGGGAAAGACCTCATCTAAGATCTGCAAAAAAATATTCTGCCTTCAAAATCATACCGTGAACGTAGCATGCATGGACTCGACTCATATGACTGGGATTTCCATGAAAAAGATTGTGGGCCGAAAATGGGTGGTCACTGTACATTTCTCTTCTGTTTCCTATTTATATTTCTATTTTACCTCCTCAATTTAGCATTATGGACAGGGAAAGACCTAATCTAAGATCTGCAAAAAAATATTTTGCCTTCAAATTCATACCGTGATCGTAGCATGCATGGACTCAACTCATATGACTGGGATTTCCATGAAAAAGTTTGTGGGCCGAAAATGGGTGATCACTGTACATTTCTCTTCTGTTTTCTATTTATATTTCTATTTTACCTCCTCAATTTAGCATTATGGACAGGGAATGACCTAATCTAAGATCTGCACAAAAATATTTTGCCTTCAAATTCATACCGTGAACGTAGCATGCATGGACTCGACTCATATGACTGGGATTTACATGAAAAAGATTGTGGGCAGAAAATGGGTGATTACTGTACATTTCTCTTCTGTTTCCTATTTATATTTATATTTTTCCTCCTCAATTTAGCATTATGGACAGGGAATGAGCTAATCTAAGATCTGCAAAAAAATATGCTGCCTTCAAAATCATACCGTGAACGTAGCATGCATGGACTCGACTCATATGACTGGGAATTCCATGAAAAAGATTGTGGGCCGAAAATGGGTGACCACTGTACATTTCTCTTCTGTTTCCTATTTATATTTATATTTTACCTCCTCAATTTAGCATTATGGACTGGGAAAGACCTAATCTAAGATCTGCACAAAAATATTTTGCCTTCAAATTCATACCGTGATCGTAGCATGCATGGACTCGACTCATATGACTGGGATTTCCATGAAAAAGATTGTGGGCCAAAAATGGGTGATCAATGTACATTTCTCTTCTGTTTCCTATTTCTATTTTACCTCCTCAATTTAGCATTATGGACAGGGAAAGACGTAATCTAAGATCTGCACAAAAATATTTTGACTTCAAATTCATACCGTGATCGTAGCATGCATGGACTGGAATCATATGACTGGGATTTCCATGAAAAAGATTGTGGGCAGAAAATGGTTTATCACTGTATATTTCTCTTCTGTTTCCTATTTATATTTCTATTTTACCTCCTCAATTTAGCATTATGGACAGGGAAAGACGTAATCTAATATCTGCACAAAAATATTTTGCCTTCAAATTCATACCGTGATCGTAGCATGCATGGACTCGACTCATATGACTGGGATTTCCATGAAAAGGATTGTGGGCCGAAAATGGGTGATCACTGTACATTTCTCTTCTGTTTCCTATTTATATTTCTATTTTACCTCCTCAATTTAGCATTATGGACAGGGAAAGACCTAATCTAAGATCTGCACAAAAATATTTTGCCTTCAAATTCATACCGTGATCGTAGCATGCATGGACTCGACTCATCTGACTGTGATTTCCATGAAAAAGATTGTGGGCCGAAAATGGGTGATCACTGTACATTTCTCTTCTGTTTCCTATTTATATTTATATTTTACCTCCTCAATTTAGCATTATGGACAGGGAAAGACCTAATCTAAGATCTGCACAAAAATATTTTGCCTTCAAATTCATACCGTGAACGTAGCATGCATGGACTCGACTCATATGACTGGGATTTACATGAAAAAGATTGTGGGCAGAAAATGGGTGATTACTGTACATTTCTCTTCTGTTTCCTATTTATATTTATATTTTTCCTCCTCAATTTAGCATTATGGACAGGGAATGAGCTAATCTAAGATCTGCAAAAAAATATGCTGCCTTCAAAATCATACCGTGAACGTAGCATGCATGGACTCGACTCATATGACTGGGAATTCCATGAAAAAGATTGTGGGCCGAAAATGGGTGACCACTGTACATTTCTCTTCTGTTTCCTATTTATATTTATATTTTACCTCCTCAATTTAGCATTATGGACTGGGAAAGACCTAATCTAAGATCTGCACAAAAATATTTTGCCTTCAAATTCATACCGTGATCGTAGCATGCATGGACTCGACTCATATGACTGGGATTTCCATGAAAAAGATTGTGGGCCAAAAATGGGTGATCAATGTACATTTCTCTTCTGTTTCCTATTTCTATTTTACCTCCTCAATTTAGCATTATGGACAGGGAAAGACGTAATCTAAGATCTGCACAAAAATATTTTGACTTCAAATTCATACCGTGATCGTAGCATGCATGGACTGGAATCATATGACTGGGATTTCCATGAAAAAGATTGTGGGCAGAAAATGGTTTATCACTGTATATTTCTCTTCTGTTTCCTATTTATATTTCTATTTTACCTCCTCAATTTAGCATTATGGACAGGGAAAGACGTAATCTAATATCTGCACAAAAATATTTTGCCTTCAAATTCATACCGTGATCGTAGCATGCATGGACTCGACTCATATGACTGGGATTTCCATGAAAAGGATTGTGGGCCGAAAATGGGTGATCACTGTACATTTCTCTTCTGTTTCCTATTTATATTTCTATTTTACCTCCTCAATTTAGCATTATGGACAGGGAAAGACCTAATCTAAGATCTGCACAAAAATATTTTGCCTTCAAATTCATACCGTGATCGTAGCATGCATGGACTCGACTCATCTGACTGTGATTTCCATGAAAAAGATTGTGGGCCGAAAATGGGTGATCACTGTACATTTCTCTTCTGTTTCCTATTTATATTTATATTTTACCTCCTCAATTTAGCATTATGGACAGGGAAAGACCTAATCTAAGATCTGCACAAAAATATTTTGCCTTCAAATTCATACCGTGATCCTAGCATGCATGGACTCGACTCATATGACTGGGAATTCCATGAAAAAGATTGTGGGCCGAAAATGGGTGATCACTGTACATTTCTCTTCTGTTTCCTATTTATATTTATATTTTTCCTCCTCAATTTAGCATTATGGACAGGGGAAGACCTAATCTAAGATCTGCACAAAAATATTTTGCCTTCAAATTCATACCGTGAACGTGGCATGCATGGACTCGACTCATATTACTGGGAATTCCATGAAAAAGATTGTGGGCCAGAAATGGGTGACCACTGTACATTTCTCTTCTGTTTCCTATTTATATTTATATTTTACCTCCTCAATTTAGCATTATGGACAGGGAAAGACCTAATCTAAGATCTGCACAAAAATATTTTGCCTTCAAATTCATACCGTGATCGTAGCATGCATGGACTCGACTCATATGACTGGGATTTCCATGAAAAAGATTGTTGGCCAAAAATGGGTGATCAATGTACATTTCTCTTCTGTTTCCTATTTCTATTTTACCTCCTCAATTTAGCATTATGGACAGGGAAAGACATCATCTAAGATCTGCAAAAAAATATTCTGCCTTCAAAATCATACCGTGAACGTAGCATGCATGGACTCGACTCATATGACTGGGATTTCCATGAAAAAGATTGTGGGCCGAAAATGGGTGATCCTTGTACATTTCTCTTCTGTTTCCTATTTATATTTCTATTTTACCTCCTCAATTTAGCATTATGGACAGGGAAAGACCTAATCTAAGATCTGCACAAAAATATTTTTCCTTCAAATTCATACCGTGATCGTAGCATGCATGGACTCGACTCATATGACTGGGATTTCCATGAAAAAGATTGTCGGCAGAAAATGGGTGATCACTGTACATTTCTCTTCTGTTTCCTATTTATATTTATATTTTTCCTCCTCAATTTAGCATTATGGACAGGGGAAGACCTCATCTAAGATCTGCACAAAAATATTTTTCCTTCAAATTCATACCGTGATCGTAGCATGCATGGACTCGACTCATATGACTGGGATTTCCATGAAAAAGATTGTGGGCTGAAAATGGGTGATCACTGTACATTTCTCTTCTGTTTCCTATTTATATTTATATTTTACCTCCTCAATTTAGCATTATGGACAGGGAAAGTCCTAATCTAAGATCTGCACAAAAATATTTTGCCTTCAAATTCATACCGTGATCGTAGCATGCATGGACTCGACTCATATGAATGGGATTTCCATGAAAAAGATAGTGGGCCGAAATTGGGTGATCACTGTACATTTCTCTTCTGTTTCCTATTTATATTTATATTTTACCTCCTCAATTTAGCATTATGGACAGGGAAAGACCTAATTTAAGATCTGCACAAAAATATTTTGCTTTAAATTCATTCCGTGATCTTAGCATGCATGGACTCGACTCATATGACTGGGATTTCCATGAAAAAGATTCGGGGCCGAAAATGGGTGATCACTGTACTTTTCTCTTCTGTTTCCTATTTATATTTTACCTCCTCAATTTAGCATTATGGACAGGGAAAGACCTAATCTAAGATCTGCAAAAAAATATTTATCCTTCAAATTCATACCGTGATCGTAGCATGTATGGACACGACTCATTTGACTGGGATTTCCATGAAAAAGATTGTGGGCAGAAAATGGGTGATCACTGAACATTTCTCTTCTGTTTCCTATTTATATTTCTATTTTACCTCCTCAATTTAGCATTATGGACAGGGAAAGACCTAATCTAAGATCTGCACAAAAATATTTATCCTTCAAATTCATACCTTGATTGTAGCATGCATGGACTCGACTCATATGACTGGGATTTCCATGAAAAAGATTGTGGGCAGAAAATGGGTGATCACTGTACATTTCTCTTCTGTTTCCTATTTATATTTCTATTTTACCTCCTCAATTTAGCATTATGGACAGGGAAAGACCTAATCTAAGATCTGCACAAAAATATTTTGCCTTCAAATTCATACCGTGAACGTAGCATGCATGGACTCGACTCATATGACTGGGATTTCCATGAAAAAGATTGTCGGCAGAAAATGGGTGATCACTGTACATTTCTCTTCTGTTTCCTATTTATATTTATATTTTTCCTCCTCAATTTAGCATTATGGACAGGGGAAGACCTAATCTAAGATCTGCACAAAAATATTTTGCCTTCAAATTCATACCGTGATCGTAGCATGCATGGACTCGACTCATATGACTGGGATTTCCATGAAAAAGATTGTGGGCCGAAAATGGGTGATCACTGTACATTTCTCTTCTGTTTCCTATTTATATTTCTATTTTACCTCCTCAATTTAGCATTATGGACAGGGAAAGACCTAATCTAAGATCTGCACAAAAATATTTTGCCTTCAAATTCATACCGTGATCGTAGCATGCATGGACTCGACTCATCTGACTGTGATTTCCATGAAAAAGATTGTGGTCCGAAAATGGGTGATCACTGTACATTTTCCTTCTGTTTCCTATTTATATTTCTATTTTACCTCCTCAATTTAGCATTATGGACAGGGAAAGACCTAATCTAAGATCTGCACAAAAATATTTTGCCTTCAAATTCATACCGTGATCGTAGCATGCATGGACTCGACTCATATGACTGGGAATTCCATGAAAAAGATTGTGGGCCGAAAATGGGTGACCACTGTACATTTCTCTTCTGTTTCCTATTTATATTTATATTTTACCTCCTCAATTTAGCATTATGGACAGGGAAAGACCTAATCTAAGATCTGCACAAAAATATTTTGCCTTCAAATTCATACCGTGATCGTAGCATGCATGTACTCGACTCATATGACTGGAATATCCATGAAAAAGATTGTGGGCCGAAAAAGGGTGATTACTGTACATTTCTCTTCTGTTTCCTATTTATATTTATATTTTACCTCCTCAATTTAGCATTATGGACAGGGAAAGACCTAATCTAAGATCTGCACAAAAATATTTTGCCTTCAAATTCATACCGTGATCATAGCATGCATGGACTCGACTCATATGACTGGGATTTCCATGAAAAAATTGTGGGCCGAAAATGGGTGATCACTGTACATTTCTCTTCTGTTTCCTATTTATATTTCTATTTTACCTCCTCAATTTAGCATTATGGACAGGGAAAGACCTCATCTAAGATCTGCAAAAAAATATTCTGCCTTCAAAATCATACCGTGAACGTAGCATGCATGGACTCGACTCATATGACTGGGATTTCCATGAAAAAGTTTGTGGGCCGAAAATGGGTGATCACTGTACATTTCTCTTCTGTTTCCTATTTATATTTATATTTTACCTCCTAAATTTAGCATTATGGACAGGGAAAGACCTAATCTAAGATCTGCACAAAAATATTTTGCCTTCAAATTCATACCGTGATCGTAGCATGCATGGACTCGACTCATATGACTGGGATTTCCATGAAAAAGTTTGTGGGCCAAAAATGGGTGATCAATGTACATTTCTTTTCTGTTTCCTATTTATATTTTACCTCCTCAATTTAGCATTATGGACAGGGAAAGACGTAATCTAAGATCTGCACAAAAATATTTTGACTTCAAATTCATACCGTGATCGTAGCATGCATGGACTGGAATCATATGACTGGGATTTCCATGAAAAAGATTGTGGGCAGAAAATGGTTTATCACTGTATATTTCTCTTCTGTTTCCTATTTATATTTCTATTTTACCTCCTCAATTTAGCATTATGGACAGGGAAAGACGTAATCTAAGATCTGCACAAAAATATTTTGCCTTCAAATTCATACCGTGATCGTAGCATGCATGGACTCGACTCATATGACTGGGATTTCCATGAAAAAGATTGTGGTCCGAAAATGGGTGATCACTGGACATTTCTCTTCTGTTTCCTATTAATATTTATATTTTACCTCCTCAATTTAGCATTATGGACAGGGAAAGACCTTATCTAAGATCTGCAAAAAAATATTCTGCCTTCAAAATAATACCGTGAACGTAGCATGCATGGACTCGACTCATATGACTGGGATTTCCATGAAAAGGATTGTGGGCCGAAAATGGGTGATCACTGTACATTTCTCTTCTGTTTCCTATTTATATTTCTATTTTACCTCCTCAATTTAGCATTATGGACAGGGAAAGACCTAATCTAAGATCTGCACAAAAATATTTTGCCTTCAAATTCATACCGTGATCGTAGCATGCATGGACTCGACTCATATGACTGGGATTTCCATGAAAAAATTGTGGGCCGAAAATGGGTGATCACTGTACATTTCTCTTCTGTTTCCTATTTATATTTCTATTTTACCTCCTCAATTTAGCATTATGGACAGGGAAAGACCTAATCTAAGATCTGCACAAAAATATTTTGCCTTCAAATTCATACCGTGATCCTAGCATGCATGGACTCGACTCATATGACTGGGAATTCCATGAAAAAGATTGTGGGCCGAAAATGGGTGATCACTGTACATTTCTCTTCTGTTTCCTATTTATATTTATATTTTTCCTCCTCAATTTAGCATTATGGACAGGGGAAGACCTAATCTAAGATCTGCACAAAAATATTTTGCCTTCAAATTCATACCGTGAACGTGGCATGCATGGACTCGACTCATATGACTGGGAATTCCATGAAAAAGATTGTGGGCCAGAAATGGGTGACCACTGTACATTTCTCTTCTGTTTCCTATTTATATTTATATTTTACCTCCTCAATTTAGCATTATGGACAGGGAAAGACCTACTCTAAGATCTGCACAAAAATATTTTGCCTTCAAATTCATACCGTGATCGTAGCATGCATGGACTCGACTCATATGACTGGGATTTCCATGAAAAAGATTGTGGGCCAAAAATGGGTGATCAATGTACATTTCTCTTCTGTTTCCTATTTCTATTTTACCTCCTCAATTTAGCATTATGGACAGGGAGAGACATCATCTAAGATCTGCAAAAAAATATTCTGCCTTCAAAATCATACCGTGAACGTAGCATGCATGGACTCGACTCATATGACTGGGATTTCCATGAAAAAGATTGTGGGCCGAATATGGGTGATCACTGTACATTTCTCTTCTGTTTCCTATTTATATTTCTATTTCACCTCCTCAATTTAGCATTATGGACAGGGAAAGACCTAATCTAAGATCTGCACAAAAATATTTTGCCTTCAAATTCATACCGTAATCGTAGCATGCATGGACTCGACTCATATGACTGGGATTTCCATGAAAAAGATTCCGGGCCAAAAATGGGTGATCAATGTACATTTCTCTTCTGTTTCCTATTTATATTTTACCTCCTCAATTTAGCATTATGGACAGGGAAAGACCTAATCTAAGATCTGCAGAAAAATATTTTGACTTCAAATTCATACCGTGATCGTAGCATGCATGGACTGGAATCATATGACTGGGATTTCCATGAAAAAGATTGTGGGCAGAAAATGGTTTATCACTGTATATTTCTCTTCTGTTTCCTATTTATATTTATATTTTACCTCCTCAATTTAGCATTATGGACAGGGTAAGACGTAATCTAAGATCTGCACAAAAATATTTTGCCTTCAAATTCATACCGTGATCGTAGCATGCATGGACTCGACTCATATGACTGGGATTTCCATGAAAAAGATTGTGGTCCGAAAATGGGTGATCACTGGACATTTCTCTTCTGTTTCCTATTTATATTTATATTTTACCTCCTCAATTTAGCATTATGGACAGGGAAAGACCTAATCTAAGATCTGCACAAAAATATTTTGCCTTCAAATTCATACCGTGATCATAGCATGCATGGACTCGACTCATATGACTGGGATTTCCATGAAAAAATTGTGGGCCGAAAATGGGTGATCACTGTACATTTCTCTTCTGTTTCCTATTTATATTTCTATTTTACCTCCTCAATTTAGCATTATGGACAGGGAAAGACCTCATCTAAGATCTGCAAAAAAATATTCTGCCTTCAAAATCATACCGTGAACGTAGCATGCATGGACTCGACTCATATGACTGGGATTTCCATGAAAAAGTTTGTGGGCCGAAAATGGGTGATCACTGTACATTTCTCTTCTGTTTCCTATTTATATTTCTATTTTACCTCCTCAATTTAGCATTATGGACAGGGAAAGACCTAATCTAAGATCTGCACAAAAATATTTTGCCTTCAAATTCATACCGTGATCGTAGCATGCATGGACTCGACTCATATGACTGGGATTTCCATGAAAAAGTTTGTGGGCCAAAAATGGGTGATCAATGTACATTTCTTTTCTGTTTCCTATTTATATTTTACCTCCTCAATTTAGCATTATGGACAGGGAAAGACGTAATCTAAGATCTGCACAAAAATATTTTGCCTTCAAATTCATACCGTGATCGTAGCATGCATGGACTCGACTCATATGACTGGGATTTCCATGAAAAAGATTGTGGTCCGAAAATGGGTGATCACTGGACATTTCTCTTCTGTTTCCTATTAATATTTATATTTTACCTCCTCAATTTAGCATTATGGACAGGGAAAGACCTCATCTAAGATCTGCAAAAAAATATTCTGCCTTCAAAATAATACCGTGAACGTAGCATGCATGGACTCGACTCATATGACTGGGATTTCCATGAAAAGGATTGTGGGCCGAAAATGGGTGATCACTGTACATTTCTCTTCTGTTTCCTATTTATATTTCTATTTTACCTCCTCAATTTAGCATTATGGACAGGGAAAGACCTAATCTAAGATCTGCACAAAAATATTTTGCCTTCAAATTCATACCGTGATCGTAGCATGCATGGACTCGACTCATATGACTGGGATTTCCATGAAAAAATTGTGGGCCGAAAATGGGTGATCACTGTACATTTCTCTTCTGTTTCCTATTTATATTTCTATTTTACCTCCTCAATTTAGCATTATGGACAGGGAAAGACCTAATCTAAGATCTGCACAAAAATATTTTGCCTTCAAATTCATACCGTGATCCTAGCATGCATGGACTCGACTCATATGACTGGGAATTCCATGAAAAAGATTGTGGGCCGAAAATGGGTGATCACTGTACATTTCTCTTCTGTTTCCTATTTATATTTATATTTTTCCTCCTCAATTTAGCATTATGGACAGGGGAAGACCTAATCTAAGATCTGCACAAAAATATTTTGCCTTCAAATTCATACCGTGAACGTGGCATGCATGGACTCGACTCATATGACTGGGAATTCCATGAAAAAGATTGTGGGCCAGAAATGGGTGACCACTGTACATTTCTCTTCTGTTTCCTATTTATATTTATATTTTACCTCCTCAATTTAGCATTATGGACAGGGAAAGACCTACTCTAAGATCTGCACAAAAATATTTTGCCTTCAAATTCATACCGTGATCGTAGCATGCATGGACTCGACTCATATGACTGGGATTTCCATGAAAAAGATTGTGGGCCAAAAATGGGTGATCAATGTACATTTCTCTTCTGTTTCCTATTTCTATTTTACCTCCTCAATTTAGCATTATGGACAGGGAGAGACATCATCTAAGATCTGCAAAAAAATATTTTGCCTTCAAATTCATACCGTGAACGTGGCATGCATGGACTGGAATCATATGACTGGGATTTCCATGAAAAAGATTGTGGGCAGAAAATGGTTTATCACTGTATATTTCTCTTCTGTTTCCTATTTATATTTATATTTTACCTCCTCAATTTAGCATTATGGACAGGGTAAGACGTAATCTAAGATCTGCACAAAAATATTTTGCCTTCAAATTCATACCGTGATCGTAGCATGCATGGACTCGACTCATATGACTGGGATTTCCATGAAAAAGATTGTGGTCCGAAAATGGGTGATCACTGGACATTTCTCTTCTGTTTCCTATTTATATTTATATTTTACCTCCTCAATTTAGCATTATGGACAGTGAAAGACCAAATCTAAGATCTGCACAAAAATATTTTGCTTTCAAATTCATACCGTGATCGTAGCATGTATGGATACGACTCATATGACTGGGATTTCCATGAAAAAGATTGTCGGCAGAAAATGGGTGATCACTGTACATTTCTCTTCTGTTTCCTATTTATATTTATATTTTTCCTCCTCAATTTAGCATTATGGACAGGGGAAGACCTCATCTAAGATCTGCACAAAAATATTTTTCCTTCAAATTCATACCGTGATCGTAGCATGCATGGACTCGACTCATATGACTGGGATTTCCATGAAAAAGATTGTGGGCTGAAAATGCGTGATCACTGTACATTTCTCTTCTGTTTACTATTTATATTTCTATTTTACCTCCTCAATTTAGCATTATGGACAGGGAAAGACCTCATCTAAGATCTGCAAAAAAATATTCTGCCATCAAAATCATACCGTGAACGTAGCATGCATGGACTCGACTCATATGACTGGGATTTCCATGAAAAAGATTGTGGGCCAGAAATGGGTGATCAATGTACATTTCTCTTCTGTTTCCTATTTATATTTCTATATTACTTCCTCAATTTAGCATTATGGACAGGGAAAGACCTAATATAAGATCTGCACAAAAATATTTTGCCTTCAAATTCATACCGTGATCGTAGCATGCATGGACTCGACTCATATGACTGGGATTTCCATGAAAAAATTGTGGGCCAGAAATGGGTGATCACTGTACATTTCTCTTCTGTTTCCTATTTATATTTCTATTTTACCTCCTCAATTTATCATTATGGACAGGGAAAGACCTAATCTAAGATCTGCACAAAAATATTTTGCCTTCAAATTCATACCTTGATCGTAGCATGCATGGACTCGAGTCATCTGACAGTGATTTCCATGAAAAAGATTGTGGGCCGAAAATGGGTGATCACTGTACATTTTCCGTCTGTTTCCTATTTATATTTCTATTTTACCTCCTCAATTTAGCATTATGGACAGGGAAAGACCTAATATAAGATCTGCACAAAAATATTTTGCCTTCAAATTCATACCGTGATCGTAGCATGCATGGACTCGACTCATATGACTGGAATTTCCATGAAAAAGATTCGGGGCCGAAAATGGGTGATCACTGTACTTTTCTCTTCTGTTTCCTATTTATATTTTACCTCCTCAATTTAGCATTATGGACAGGGAAAGACCTAATCTAAGATCTACAAAAAAATATTTATCCTTCAAATTCATACCGTGATCGTAGCATGTATGGACACGACTCATTTGACTGGGATTTCCATGAAAAAGATTGTGGGCAGAAAATGGGTAATCACTGAACATTTCTCTTCTGTTTCCTATTTATATTTCTATTTTACCTCCTCAATTTAGCATTATGGACAGGGAAAGACCTAATCTAAGATCTGCACAAAAATATTTATCCTTCAAATTCATACCTTGATCGTAGCATGCATGGACTCGACTCATATGACTGGGATTTCCATGAAAAAGATTGTGGGCAGAAAATGGGTGATCACTGTACATTTCTCTTCTGTTTCCTATTTATATTTCTATTTTACCTCCTCAATTTAGCATTATGGACAGGGAAAGACCTAATCTAAGATCTGCACAAAAATATTTTGCCTTCAAATTCATACCGTGAACGTAGCATGCATGGACTCGACTCATATGACTGGGATTTCCATGAAAAAGATTGTGGGCAGAACATGGGTGATCACTGTACATTTTTCTTCTGTTTCCTATTTATATTTATATTTTTCCTCCTCAATTTAGCATTATGGACATGGGAAGACCTAATCTAAGATCTGCACAAAAATATTTTGCCTTCAAATTCATACCGTGATCGTAGCATGCATGGACTCGACTCATATGACTGGGATTTCCATGAAAAAGATTGTCGGCAGAAAATGGGTGATCACTGTACATTTCTCTTCTGTTTCCTATTTATATTTATATTTTTCCTCCTCAATTTAGCATTATGGACAGGGGAAGACCTAATCTAAGATCTGCACAAAAATATTTTGCCTTCAAATTCATACCGTGATCGTAGCATGCATGGACTCGACTCATATGACTGGGATTTCCATGAAAAAGATTGTGGGCCGAAAATGGGTGATCACTGTACATTTCTCTTCTGTTTCCTATTTATATTTCTATTTTACCTCCTCAATTTAGCATTATGGACAGGGAAAGACCTAATCTAAGATCTGCACAAAAATATTTTGCCTTCAAATTCATACCGTGATCGTAGCATGCATGGACTCGACTCATCTGACTGTGATTTCCATGAAAAAGATTGTGGGCCGAAAATGGGTGATCACTGTACATTTTCCTTCTGTTTCCTATTTATATTTCTATTTTACCTCCTCAATTTAGCATTATGGACAGGGAAAGACCTAATCTAAGATCTGCACAAAAATATTTTGCCTTCAAATTCATACCGTGATCGTAGCATGCATGGACTCGACTCATATGACTGGGAATTCCATGAAAAAGATTGTGGGCCGAAAATGGGTGACCACTGTACATTTCTCTTCTGTTTCCTATTTATATTTATATTTTACCTCCTCAATTTAGCATTATGGACAGGGAAAGACCTAATCTAAGATCTGCACAAAAATATTTTGCCTTCAAATTCATACCGTGATCGTAGCATGCATGGACTCGACTCATATGACTGGGATTTCCATGAAAAAGATTGTGGGCCAGAAATGGGTGATCAATGTACATTTCTCTTCTGTTTCCTATTTATATTTCTATATTACTTCCTCAATTTAGCATTATGGACAGGGAAAGACCTAATATAAGATCTGCACAAAAATATTTTGCCTTCAAATTCATACCGTGATCATAGCATGCATGGATTCGACTCATCTGACTGTGATTTCCATGAAAAAGATTGTGGGCCAAAAATGGGTGATCACTGTACATTTCTCTTCTGTTTCCTATTCATATTTCTATTTTACCTCCTCAATTTAGCATTATGGACAGGGAAAGACCTAATATAAGATCTGAACAAAAATATTTTGCCTTCAAATTCATACCGTGATCGTAGCATGCATGTACTCGACTCATATGACTGGAATATCCATGAAAAAGATTGTGGGCCGAAAATGGGTGATTACTGTACATTTCTCTTCTGTTTCCTATTTATATTTATATTTTACCTCCTCAATTTAGCATTATGGACAGGGAAAGACCTAATCTAAGATCTGCACAAAAATATTTTGCCTTCAAATTCATACCGTGATCGTAGCATGCATGGACTCGACTCATATGACTGGGATTTCCATGAAAAAATTGTGGGCCGAAAATGGGTGATCACTGTACATTTCTCTTCTGTTTCCTATTTATATTTCTATTTTACCTCCTCAATTTAGCATTATGGACAGGGAAAGACCTCATCTAAGATCTGCAAAAAAATATTCTGCCTTCAAAATCATACCGTGAACGTAGCATGCATGGACTCGACTCATATGACTGGGATTTCCATGAAAAAGATTGTGGGCCGAAAATGGGTGATCACTGTACATTTCTCTTCTGTTTCCTATTTATATTTATATTTTACCTCCTCAATTTAGCATTATGGACAGGGAAAGACCTAATCTAAGATCTGCACAAAAATATTTTGCCTTCAAATTCATACTGTGATCGTAGCATGCATGGACTCGACTCATCTGACTGTGATTTCCATGAAAAAGATTGTGGGCCGAAAATGGGTGATCACTGTACATTTTCCTTCTGTTTCCTATTTATATTTCTATTTTACCTCCTCAATTTAGCATTATGGACAGGGAAAGACCTAATCTAAGATCTGCACAAAAATATTTTGCCTTCAAATTCATACCGTGATCGTAGCATGCATGGACTCGACTCATATGACTGGGAATTCCATGAAAAAGATTGTGGGCCGAAAATGGGTGACCACTGTACATTTCTCTTCTGTTTCCTATTTATATTTATATTTTACCTCCTCCATTTAGCATTATGGACAGGGAAAGACCTAATCTAAGATATGCACACAAATATTTTGCCTTCAAATTCATACCGTGATCGTAGCATGCATGGACTCGACTCATATGACTGGGATTTCCATGAAAAAGATTGTGGGCCAGAAATGGGTGATCAATGTACATTTCTCTTCTGTTTCCTATTTATATTTCTATATTACTTCCTCAATTTAGCATTATGGACAGGGAAAGACCTAATATAAGATCTGCACAAAAATATTTTGCCTTCAAATTCATACCGTGATCATAGCATGCATGTATTCGACTCATCTGACTGTGATTTCCATGAAAAAGATTGTGGGCCGAAAATGGGTGATCACTGTACATTTCTCTTCTGTTTCCTATTCATATTTCTATTTTACCTCCTCAATTTAGCATTATGGACAGGGAAAGACCTAATATAAGATCTGCACAAAAATATTTTGCCTTCAAATTCATACCGTGATCGTAGCATGCATGGACTCGACTCATATGACTGGAATTTCCATGAAAAAGATTGTGGGCCGAAAATGGGTGATCACTGTACATTTCTCTTCTGTTTCCTATTTATATTTATATTTTACCTCCTCAATTTAGCATTATGGACAGGGAAAGACTTAATCTAAGATCTGCACAAAAATATTTTGCCTTCAAATTCATACCGTGATCGTAGCATGCATGGACTCGACTCATATGAATAGGATTTCCATGAAAAAGATAGTGGGCCGAAATTGGGTGATCACTGTACATTTCTCTTCTGTTTCCTATTTATATTTATATTTTACCTCCTCAATTTAGCATTATGGACAGGGAAAGACCTAATTTAAGATCTGCACAAAAATATTTCGCTTTAAATTCATACCGTGATCTTAGCATGCATGGACACGACTCATATGACTGGGATTTCCATGAAAAAGATTCTGGGCCGAAAATGGGTGATCACTGTACATTTCTCTTCTGTTTCCTATTTATATTTTACCTCCTCAATTTAGCATTATGGACAGGGAAAGACCTAATCTAAGATCTGCACAAAAATATTTATCCTTCAAATTCATACCGTGATCGTAGCATGTATGGACACGACTTATTTGACTGGGATTTCCATGAAAAAGATTGTGGGCAGAAAATGGGTGATCACTGTACATTTCTCTTCTGTTTCCTATTTATATTTCTATTTTACCTCCTCAATTTAGCATTATGGACAGGGAAAGACCTAATCTAAGATCTGCACAAAAATATTTATCCTTCAAATTCATACCTTGATCGTAGCATGCATGGACTCGACTCATATGACTGGGATTTCCATGAAAAAGATTGTGGGCAGAAAATGGGTGATCACAGTACATTTCTCTTCTGTTTCCTATTTATATTTCTATTTTACCTCCTCAATTTAGCATTATGGACAGGGAAAGACCTAATCTAAGATCTGCACAAAAATATTTTGCCTTCAAATTCATACCGTGAACGTAGCATGCATGGACTCGACTCATATGACCGGGATTTCCATGAAAAAGATTGTGGGCAGAAAATGGGTGATCACTGTACATTTCTCTTCTGTTTCCTATTTATATTTATATTTTTCCTCCTCAATTTAGCATTATGGACATGGGAAGACCTAATCTAAGATCTGCACAAAAATATTTTGCCTTCAAATTCATACCGTGAACGTAGCATGCATGGACTCGACTCATATGACTGGGATTTCCATGAAAAAGATTGTGGGCCGAAAATGGGTGATCACTGTACATTTCTCTTCTGTTTCCTATTTATATTTCTATATTACCTCCTCAATTTAGCATTATGGACAGGGAAAGACCTAATATAAGATCTGCACAAAAATATTTTGCCTTCAAATTCATACCGTGATCGTAGCATGCATGGACTCGACTCATCTGACTGTGATTTCCATGAAAAAGATTGTGGGCCGAAAATGGGTGATCACTGTACATTTCTCTTCTGTTTCCTATTTATATTTATATTTTACCTCCTCAATTTAGCATTATGGACAGGGAAAGACCTAATTTAAGATCTGCACAAAAATATTTCGCTTTAAATTCATACCGTGATCTTAGCATGCATGGACTCGACTCATATGACTGGGATTTCCATGAAAAAGATTCTGGGCCGAAAATGGGTGATCACTGTACATTTCTCTTCTGTTTCCTATTTATATTTTACCTCCTCAATTTAGCATTATGGACAGGGAAAGACCTAATCTAAGATCTGCACAAAAATATTTATCCTTCAAATTCATACCGTGATCGTAGCATGTATGGACACGACTTATTTGACTGGGATTTCCATGAAAAAGATTGTGGGCAGAAAATGGGTGATCACTGTACATTTCTCTTCTGTTTCCTATTTATATTTATATTTTACCTCCTCAATTTAGCATTATGGACAGGGAAAGACCTAATCTAAGATCTGCACAAAAATATTTATCCTTCAAATTCATACCTTGATCGTAGCATGCATGGACTCGACTCATATGACTGGGATTTCCATGAAAAAGATTGTGGGCAGAAAATGGGTGATCACTGTACATTTCTCTTCTGATTCCTATTTATATTTCTATTATACCTCCTCAATTTAGCATTATGGACAGGGAAAGACCTAATCTAAGATCTGCACAAAAATATTTTGCCTTCAAATTCATACCGTGAACGTAGCATGCATGGACTCGACTCATATGACTGGGATTTCCATGAAAAAGATTGTGGGCAGAAAATGGGTGATCACTGTACATTTCTCTTCTGTTTCCTATTTATATTTATATTTTTCCTCCTCAATTTAGCATTATGGACATGGGAAGACCTAATCTAAGATCTGCACAAAAATATTTTGCCTTCAAATTCATACCGTGAACGTAGCATGCATGGACTCGACTCATATGACTGGGATTTCCATGAAAAAGATTGTGGGCCGAAAATGGGTGATCACTGTACATTTCTCTTCTGTTTCCTATTTATATTTCTATATTACCTCCTCTATTTAGCATTATGGACAGGGAAAGACCTAATATAAGATCTGCACAAAAATATTTTGCCTTCAAATTCATACCGTGATCGTAGCATGCATGGACTCGACTCATCTGACTGTGATTTCCATGAAAAAGATTGTGGGCCGAAAATGGGTGATCACTGTACATTTCTCTTCTGTTTCCTATTTATATTTATATTTTACCTCCTCAATTTAGCATTATGGACAGGGAAAGACCTAATCTAAGATCTGCACAAAAATATTTCGCTTTAAATTCATACCGTGATCTTAGCATGCATGGACTCGACTCATATGACTGGGATTTCCATGAAAAAGATTCTGGGCCGAAAATGGGTGATCACTGTACATTTCTCTTCTGTTTCCTATTTATATTTCTATTTTACCTCCTCAATTTAGCATTATGGACAGGGAAAGACCTAATCTAAGATCTGCACAAAAATATTTATCCTTCAAATTCATACCTTGATCGTAGCATGCATGGACTCGACTCATATGACTGGGATTTCCATGAAAAAGATTGTGGGCAGAAAATGGGTGATCACTGTACATTTCTCTTCTGTTTCCTATTTATATTTCTATTTTACCTCCTCAATTTAGCATTATGGACAGGGAAAGACCTAATATAAGATCTGCACAGAAATATTTTGCCTTCAAATTCATACCGTGATCGTAGCATGCATGGACTCAACTCATATGACTGTGATTTCCATGAAAAATATTGTGGGCCGAAAATGGGTGATCACTGTACATTTCTCTTCTGTTTCCTATTTATATTTCTATATTACCTCCTCAATTTAGCATTATGGACAGGGAAAGACCTAATATAAGATCTGCACAAAAATATTTTGCCTTCAAATTCATACCGTGATCGTAGCATGCATGGACTCGACTCATCTGACTGTGATTTCCATGAAAAAGATTGTGGGCCGAAAATGGGTGATCACTGTACATTTCTCTTCTGTTTCCTATTTATATTTATATTTTACCTCCTCAATTTAGCATTATGGACAGGGAAAGACCTAATCTAAGATCTGCACAAAAATATTTCGCTTTAAATTCATACCGTGATCTTAGCATGCATGGACTCGACTCATATGACTGGGATTTCCATGAAAAAGATTCTGGGCCGAAAATGGGTGATCACTGTACATTTCTCTTCTGTTTCCTATTTATATTTCTATTTTACCTCCTCAATTTAGCATTATGGACAGGGAAAGACCTAATCTAAGATCTGCACAAAAATATTTATCCTTCAAATTCATACCTTGATCGTAGCATGCATGGACTCGACTCATATGACTGGGATTTCCATGAAAAAGATTGTGGGCAGAAAATGGGTGATCACTGTACATTTCTCTTCTGTTTCCTATTTATATTTCTATTTTACCTCCTCAATTTAGCATTATGGACAGGGAAAGACCTAATATAAGATCTGCACAGAAATATTTTGCCTTCAAATTCATACCGTGATCGTAGCATGCATGGACTCAACTCATCTGACTCTGATTTCCATGAAAAAGATTGTGGGCCGAAAATGGGTGATCACTGTACATTTCTCTTCTGTTTCCTATTTATATTTCTATTTTACCTCCTCAATTTAGCATTATGGACAGGAAAAAACCTAATCTAAGATCTGCACAAAAATATTTTGCCTGCAAATTCATACCGTGATCGTAGCATGCATGGACTCGACTCATATGACTGGGATTTCCATGAAAAAGAATGTGGGCCAAAATTGGTGATCACTGTACATTTCTCTTCTGTTTCCTATCTATATTTCTATTTTAGCTCCTCAATTTAGCATTATGGACAGGGAAAGACCTAATCTAAGATCTGCACAAAAATATTTTGCCTTCAAATTCATACCGTGAACGTAGCATGCATGGACTTGACTCATATGACTGGGATTTCCATGAAAAATATTGTGGGCAGAAAATGGGTGATTACTGTACATTTCTCTTCTGTTTCCTATTTATATTTATATTTTTCCTCCTCAATTTAGCATTATGGACAGGGGAAGACCTAATCTAATATCTGCACAAAAATATTTTGCCTTCAAATTCATACCGTGATCGTAGCATGCATGGACTCGACTCATATGACTAGGATTTCCATGAAAAAGATTATGGGCAGAAAATGGGTGATCACTGTACATTTCTCTTCTGTTTCCTATTTTTATTTCTATTTTACTTCCTTAATTTAGCATTATGGACAGTGAAAGACCTAATCTAAGATCTGCAAAAAAATATTTTGCCTTAAAATTCATACCGTGATCGTAGCATGTATGGACTCGACTCATATGACTGGGAATTCCATGAAAAAGATTGTGGGCACAAAATGGGTGATCATTGTACATTTCTCTTCTCTTTCCTATTTATATGTCTATTTTACCTCCTCAATTTAGCATTATGCACAGGGAAAGACCTTATCTAAGCTTTGCAAAAAAATATTTTGCCTTGTAATTCATACCGTGATCGTAGCATGCATGGACTCGACTCATATGACTGGGATTTCCATGAAAAAGATTGTGGGCTGAAAATGGGTGATCACTGTACATTTCTCTTCTGTTTCCTATTTATATTTATATTTTACTTCCTCAATTTAGCATTATGGACAGGGAAAGATTTAATCTAAGCTCTGCAAAAAAATATTTTGCCTTCAAATTCATACCGTGATCGTAGCATGCATGGACTCGACTCATATGACTGGGATTTCAATGAAAAAGATTGTGGGCAGAAAATGGGTGATCACTGTACATTTCTCTTCTGTTTCCTATTTATATTTCTATTTTACCTCCTCAATTTAGCATTATGGACAGGGAAAGACCTAATCTAAGATCTGCACAAAAATATTTATCCTTCAAATTCATACCTTGATCGTAGCATGCATGGACTCGACTCATATGACTGGGATTTCCATGAAAAAGATTGTGGGCAGAAAATGGGTGATCACTGTACATTTCTCTTCTGTTTCCTATTTATATTTCTATTTTACCTCCTCAATTTAGCATTATGGACAGGGAAAGACCTAATATAAGATCTGCACAGAAATATTTTGCCTTCAAATTCATACCGTGATCGTAGCATGCATGGACTCAACTCATATGACTGTGATTTCCATGAAAAATATTGTGGGCCGAAAATGGGTGATCACTGTACATTTCTCTTCTGTTTCCTATTTATATTTCTATTTTACCTCCTCAATTTAGCATTATGGACAGGGAAAGACCTAATATAAGATCTGCACAGAAATATTTTGCCTGCAAATTCATACCGTGATCGTAGCATGCATGGACTCGACTCATCTGACTCTGATTTCCATGAAAAAGATTGTGGGCCGAAAATGGGTGATCACTGTACATTTCTCTTCTGTTTCCTATTTATATTTCTATTTTACCTCCTCAATTTAGCATTATGGACAGGAAAAAACCTAATCTAAGATCTGCACAAAAATATTTTGCCTGCAAATTCATACCGTGATCGTAGCATGCATGGACTCGACTCATATGACTGGGATTTCCATGAAAAAGAATGTGGGCCAAAATTGGTGATCACTGTACATTTCTCTTCTGTTTCCTATCTATATTTCTATTTTAGCTCCTCAATTTAGCATTATGGACAGGGAAAGACCTAATCTAAGATCTGCACAAAAATATTTTGCCTTCAAATTCATACCGTGAACGTAGCATGCATGGACTCGACTCATATGACTGGGATTTCCATGAAAAATATTGTGGGCAGAAAATGGGTGATTACTGTACATTTCTCTTCTGTTTCCTATTTATATTTATATTTTTCCTCCTCAATTTAGCATTATGGACAGGGGAAGACCTAATCTAATATCTGCACAAAAATATTTTGCCTTCAAATTCATACCGTGATCGTAGCATGCATGGACTCGACTCATATGACTAGGATTTCCATGAAAAAGATTATGGGCAGAAAATGGGTGATCATTGTACATTTCTCTTCTGTTTCCTATTTTTATTTCTATTTTACTTCCTTAATTTAGCATTATGGACAGTGAAAGACCTAATCTAAGATCTGCAAAAAAATATTTTGCCTTAAAATTCATACCGTGATCGTAGCATGTATGGACTCGACTCATATGACTGGGAATTCCATGAAAAAGATTGTGGGCACAAAATGGGTGATCATTGTACATTTCTCTTCTCTTTCCTATTTATATGTCTATTTTACCTCCTCAATTTAGCATTATGCACAGGGAAAGACCTTATCTAAGCTTTGCAAAAAAATATTTTGCCTTGTAATTCATACCGTGATCGTAGCATGCATGGACTCGACTCATATGACTGGGATTTCCATGAAAAAGATTGTGGGCTGAAAATGGGTGATCACTGTACATTTCTCTTCTGTTTCCTATTTATATTTATATTTTACTTCCTCAATTTAGCATTATGGACAGGGAAAGATTTAATCTAAGCTCTGCAAAAAAATATTTTGCCTTCAAATTCATACCGTGATCGTAGCATGCATGGACTCGACTCATATGACTGGGATTTCAATGAAAAAGATTGTGGGCAGAAAATGGGTGATCACTGTACATTTCTCTTCTGTTTCCTATTTATATTTATATTTTACCTCCTCAATTTAGCATTATGGACAGGGAAAGACCTAATCTAAGGTCTGCACAAAAATATTTTGCCTTCAAATTCATACCGTCAACGTAGCATGCATGGACTCGACTCATATGACTGGAATTTCCATGAAAAAGATTGTGGGCCGAAAATGGGTGATCACTGTACATTTCTCTTCTGTTTCCTATTTATATTTATATTTTACCTCCTCAATTTAGCATTATGGACAGGGAAAGACCTAATCTAAGATCTGCACAAAAATATTTATCCTTCAAATTCATACCTTGATCGTAGCATGCATGGACTCGACTCATATGACTGGGATTTCCATGAAAAAGATTGTGGGCAGAAAATGGGTGATCACTGTACATTTCTCTTCTGTTTCCTATTTATATTTATATTTTTCCTCCTCAATTTAACATTATGGACAGGGAAAGACCTAATCTAAGATCTGCACAAAAATATTTTGCCTTCAAATTCATACCGTGATCGTAGCATGCATGGACTCAACTCATATGACTGTGATTTCCATGAAAAATATTGTGGGCCGAAAATGGGTGATCACTGTACATTTCTCTTCTGTTTCCTATTTATATTTCTATTTTACCTCCTCAATTTAGCATTATGGACAGGGAAAGACCTAATATAAGATCTGCACAGAAATATTTTGCCTGCAAATTCATACCGTGATCGTAGCATGCATGGACTCGACTCATCTGACTCTGATTTCCATGAAAAAGATTGTGGGCCGAAAATGGGTGATCACTGTACATTTCTCTTCTGTTTCCTATTTATATTTCTATTTTACCTCCTCAATTTAGCATTATGGACAGGAAAAAACCTAATCTAAGATCTGCACAAAAATATTTTGCCTGCAAATTCATACCGTGATCGTAGCATGCATGGACTCGACTCATATGACTGGGATTTCCATGAAAAAGATCGTGGGCCAAAATTGGTGATCACTGTACATTTCTCTTCTGTTTCCTATCTATATTTCTATTTTAGCTCCTCAATTTAGCATTATGGACAGGGAAAGACCTAATCTAAGATCTGCACAAAAATATTTTGCCTTCAAATTCATACCGTGAACGTAGCATGCATGGACTCGACTCATATGACTGGGATTTCCATGAAAAATATTGTGGGCAGAAAATGGGTGATTACTGTACATTTCTCTTCTGTTTCCTATTTATATTTATATTTTTCCTCCTCAATTTAGCATTATGGACAGGGGAAGACCTAATCTAATATCTGCACAAAAATATTTTGCCTTCAAATTCATACCGTGATCGTAGCATGCATGGACTCGACTCATATGACTAGGATTTCCATGAAAAAGATTATGGGCAGAAAATGGGTGATCACTGTACATTTCTCTTCTGTTTCCTATTTTTATTTCTATTTTACTTCCTTAATTTAGCATTATGCACAGGGAAAGACCTTATCTAAGCTTTGCAAAAAAATATTTTGCCTTGTAATTCATACCGTGATCGTAGCATGCATGGACTCGACTCATATGACTGGGATTTCCATGAAAAAGATTGTGGGCTGAAAATGGGTGATCACTGTACATTTCTCTTCTGTTTCCTATTTATATTTATATTTTACTTCCTCAATTTAGCATTATGGACAGGGAAAGATCTAATCTAAGCTCTGCAAAAAAATATTTTGCCTTCAAATTCATACCGTGATCGTAGCATGCATGGACTCGACTCATATGACTGGGATTTCAATGAAAAAGATTGTGGGCAGAAAATGGGTGATCACTGTACATTTCTCTTCTGTTTCCTATTTATATTTATATTTTACCTCCTCAATTTAGCATTATGGACAGGGAAAGACCTAATCTAAGGTCTGCACAAAAATATTTTGCCTTCAAATTCATACCGTCAACGTAGCATGCATGGACTCGACTCATATGACTGGAATTTCCATGAAAAAGATTGTGGGCCGAAAATGGGTGATCACTGTACATTTCTCTTCTGTTTCTTATTTATATTTATATTTTACCTCCTCAATTTAGCATTATGGACAGGGAAAGACCTAATCTAAGATCTGCACAAAAATATTTAGCCTTCAAATTCATACCGTCATCGTAGCATGCATGGACTCGACTCATATGAATGGGATTTCCATGAAAAAGATTGTGGGCCGAAAATGGGTGATCACTGTACATTTCTCTTCTGTTTCCTATTTATATTTATATTTTACCTCCTCAATTTAGCATTATGGACAGTAAAAGACCTAATCTAAGATCTGCACAAAAATATTTAGCCTTCAAATTCATACCGACATCGTAGCATGCATGGACTCGACTCATATGAATGGGATTTCCATGAAAAAGATTGTGGGCCGAAAATGGGTAATCACTGTACATTTATCTTCTGTTTCCTATTTATATTTATATTTTACCTCCTCAATTTAGCATTATGGACAGGGAAAGACCTAATCTAAGATCTGCACAAAAATATTTAGCCTTCAAATTCTTACCGTCATCGTAGCATGCATGGACTCGACTCATATGAATGGGATTTCCATGAAAAAGATTGTGGGCCGAAAATGGGTGATCACTGTACATTTCTCTTCTGTTTCCTATTTATATTTCTATTTTACCTCCTCAATTTAGCATTATGGACAGGGAAAGACCTAATGTAAGTTCTGCACAAAAATATTTAGCCTTCATATTCATACCGTCATCGTAGCATGCATGGACTCGACTCATATGAATGGGATTTCCATGAAAAAGATTGTGGGCCGAAAATGGGTGATCTCTGTACATTTCTCTTCTGTTTCCTATTTATATTTCTGTTTTACCACCTCAATTTAGCATTATGGACAGTGAAAGACCTAATCTAAAATCTGCACAAAAATATTTAGCCTTCAAATTCATACCGTCATCGTAGCATGCATGGACTCGACTCATATGAATGGGATTTCCATGAAAAAGATTGTGGGCCGAAAATGGGTGATCACTGTACATTTCTCTTCTGTTTCCTATTTATATTTTTATTTTACCTCCTCAATTTAGCATTATGGACAGGGAAAGACCTAATCTAAGATCTGCACAAAAATATATAGACTTCAAATTCATACCTTCATCGTAGCATGCATGGACTCGACTCATATGACTGGGATTTCCATGAAAAAGATTGTGGGCAGAAAATGGGTGATCACTGTACATTTCTCTTCTGTTTCCCATTTATATTTCTATTTTACCTCCTCAATTTATCATTATGGACAAGGAAAGACCTAATCTAAGATCTACACAAATATATTTAGACTTCAAATTCATACCGTCATCGTAGCATGCATGGACTCGACTCATATGAATAGGATCTCCATGAAAAAGATTGTGGGCAGAAAATGGGTGATCTCTGTACATTTCTCTTCTGGTTCCTATTTATATTTCTATTTTACTTCCTTCATTTAGCATTATGGACAGGGAAAGACCTAATCTAAGCTCTGCACAAAAATATTTTGCCTTCAAATTCATACCTTCATCGTAGCATGCATGGACTCGACTCATATGAAAGGATTTCCATGAAAAAGATTGTGGGCCGAAAATGGGTGATCACTGTACATTTCTCTTCTGTTTCCTATTTATATTTCTATTTTACCTCCTCAATTTAGCATTATGGACAAGGAAAGACCTAATCTAAGATCTGCACAAAAATATTTAGCCTTCAAATTCATACCGTCATCGTAGCATGCATGGACTCGACTCATATGAATGGGATTTCCATGAAAAAGAATGTGGGCAGAAAATGGGTGGTCACTGTACATTTCTCTTCTGGTTCCTATTTATATTTCTATTTTACTTCCTTCATTTAGCATTATGAACAGGGAAAGACCTAATCTAAGATCTGCAAGAAAATATTTTGCCTTCAAATTCATACCGTGATCGTAGAACGCATGTACTCGACTCATATGTCTGGGATTACCATGAAAAAGATTGTGGGCACAAAATGGGTGATCATTGTACATTTCTCTTCTGTTTCCTATTTATATTTCTATTTTACTTCCTCAATTTAGCATTATGGACAGGGAAAGACATAATCTAAGCTCTGCACAAAAATATTTTTCCTTCAAATTCATACCGTGATAGTAGCATGCATGTACTCGACTCATATGACTGGGATTTCCATGAAAAAGATTGTGGGCAGAAAATGGGTGATCATTGTACATTTCTCTTCTGTTTTCTCTTTATATTTATATTTTACTTCCTCCATTTAGCATTATCGACAGGAAAAGACCTAATCTAAGCTCTGCAAAAAAAAAATTTGCCTTCAAATTCATACCGTGATCGTAGCATGCATGGACTCGACTCATATGACTGGGATTTCCATGAAAAAGATTGTGGGCAGAAAATGTGTGATCACTGTACATTTCTCTTCTGTTTCCTATTTATATTTCTATTTTACCTCCTCAATTTAGCATTATGGACAGGGAAAAACCTAATCTAAGATCTGCAAAAAAGTATTTTGCCTTCAAATTCATACCGTGATCGTAGCATGCATGGACTCGACTCATATGTCTGGGATTTCCATGAAAAAGATTGTGGGCAGAAAATGGGTGATCACTGTACATTTCTCTTCTGTTTCCTATTTATATTTATATTTTACTTCCTCAATTTAGCGTTATGGACAGGGAAAGATCTAATCTAAGCTCTGCAAAAAAATGTTTTGCCTTCAAATTCATACCGTGATCGTAGCATGCATGGACTCGGCTCATATGACTGGGATTTCCATGAAAAAGATTGTGGGCAGAAAATGGGTGATCACTGTACATTTCTCTTCTGTTTCCTATTTATATTTCTATTTAACTTCCTCAATTTAGCATTATGGACAGGGAAAGACCTAATCTAAGATCTGCAAAAAAATATTTTGCCGTCAAATTCATACCGTCATCGTAGCATGCATGGACTTGACTCATATGACTGGGATTTCCATGAAAAAGATTGTGGGCTGAAAATGGGTGATCACTGTATATTTCTCTACTGTTTCCTATTTATATTTATATTTTACTTCCTCAATATAGCATTATGAACTGGGAAAGACCTAACCTAAAACCTGCAAAAAAATATTTTACCTTCAAATTCATACCGTGATCGTAGCATGCATTCACTCGACTCATATGACTGGGATTTCCATGAAAAAGATAGTGGGCAGAAAATGGGTGATCACTGTACATTAGTCTTCTGTTTCCTATTTATATTTATATTTTACTTCCTCAATTTAGCATTATGGACAGGGAAAGATCTAATCTAAGCTCTGCAAAAAAATATTTTTCCTTCAAATTCATACCGTGATCGTAGCATGCATGGAATCGGCTCATATGACTGGGATTTCCATGAAAAAGATTGTGGGCAGAAAATGGGTGATCACTGTACATTTCTCTTCTGTTTCCTATTTATATTTCTATTTAACTTCCTCAATTTAGCATTATGGACAGGGAAAGACCTAATCTAAGATCTGCAAAAAAATATTTTGCCGTCAAATTCATACCGTCATCCTAGCATGCATGGACTTGACTCATATGACTGGGATTTCCATGAAAAAGATTGTGCGCAGTAAATGGGTGATCACTGTACATTTCTCTTCTGTTTCCTATTTATATTTATATTTTACTTCCTCAATTTAGCATTATGGACAGGGAAAGACCTAATCTAAGATCTGCAAAAAAATATTTTGGCTTCAAATTCATACGTTGATCATAGCATGCATGGACTTAACTCATATGACTGGGATTTCAATGAAAAAGATTGTGGGCAGAAAATGGGTGATCACTGTACATTTCTCTTCTGTTTCCTATTTATATTTATATTTTACTTCCTCAATTTAGCATTATGGACAGGGAAAGATCTAATCTAATCTCTGCAAAAAAATATTTTGCCTTCAAATTCATACCGTGATCGTAGCATGCATGGACTCGGCTCATATGACTGGGATTTCCATGAAAAAGATTGTGGGCAGAAAATGGGTGATCACTGTACATTTCTCTTCTGTTTCCTATTTATATTTATATTTAACTTCCTCAATTTAGCATTATGGACAGTGAAAGACCTAATCTAAGATCTGCAAAAAAATATTTCGCCGTCAAATTCATACCGTCATCCTAGCATGCATGAACTTGACTCATATGACTGGGATTTCCATGAAAAAGATTGTGCGCAGAAAAAGGGTGATCACTGTACATTTCTCTTCTGTTTCCTATTGATATTTCTATTTTATTTCCTTAATTTAGCATTATGGACAGGGAAAGACCTAATCTAAGATCTGTAAAAAAATATTTTGCCTTCAAATTCATACCGTGATCGTAGCATGCATGGGCTCGACTCATATGACTGGGATTTCCATGAAAAAGATTGTGGGCCGAAAATGGGTGATCACTGTACATTTCTCTTCTGTTTCCTATTTATATTTTACCTCCTCAATTTAGCATTATGGACAGGGAAAGAACTAATCTAACCTCTGCACAATAATATTTTTCCTTCAAATTCATACCGTGATAGTAGCATGCATGGACTCGACTCATATGACTCGGATTTCCATGAAAAAGATTGTGGGCAGAAAATGGGTGATCACTGTACATTTCTTTTCTGTTTCCTATTTATACTTCTATTTTACCTCCTCAATTTAGCATTATGGACAGGGAAAGACCTAATCTAAGATCTGCACAAAAATATTTTGCCTTTAAATTCATACCGTGATCGTAGCATGCATGGACTCGACTCATATGACTGGGATTTCCATGAAAAAGATTGTGTGCAGAAAATGGGTGATCACTGTACATTTCTCTTCTGTTTCCTATTTATATTTATATTTTACTTCCTCAATTTAGCATTATGGACAGGGAATGACCTAATCTAAGCACTGCAAAAAAATATTTTGCCTTCAAATTCATACCGTGATCGTAGCATGCATGGACTCGACTCATATGACTGGGATTTCCATGAAAAAGATTGTGGGCACAAAATGGGTGATCACTGTACATTTCTCTTCTGTTTCCTATTTATATTTCTATTTAACTCCTCAATTTAGCATTATGGACAGGGAAAGCCCTAATCTAAGATCTGCAAAAAAATATTTTGCCTTCAAATTCATACCTTGATTGGAGCATGTATGGACTGGACTCATATGACTGGGATTTCCATGAAGAAGATTGTGGGCCCAAAATGGGTTATCACTGTACATTTCTCTTCTGTTTCCTATTTATATTTATATTTAACTCCTCAATTTTGCATTAAGGACAGGGAAAGACCTTATCTAAGATCTACAAAAAAATATTTTGCCTTCAAATTCATACCTTGATTGGAGCATGTATGGACTGGACTCATATGACTGGGATTTCCTTGAAAAATATTGTGGGCAGAAAATGGGTGATCACTGTACATTTCTCTTCTGTTTCCTATTTATATTTATATTTTACTTCCTTCATTTAGCATTATGGACAGGGAAAGACATAATCTAAGCTCTGCAAAAAAATATTTTGCCTTCAAATTCATACCGTGATCGTAGAATGCATGGACTTGACTCATATGACTGGTATTTCCATAAAAAAGATTGAGGGCAGAAAATGTGTGATCACTGTACATTTCTCTTGTTTCCTATTTATATTTCTAATTTACTTCCTTAATTTAGCATTATGGACAGGGAAAGACCTAATCAAAAATCTGCAAAAAATATTTTGCCTTAAAATTTATACCGTGATTGTAGCATGCATGGACTCAAATCATATGACTGGGATTTACATGAAAATGATTGTCGGCATAAAATGGGTGATGACTGTACATTTCTATTCTGTTTCCTATTTATATTTATATTTTACTTCCTTAATTTAGCATTATGGACAGGGAAAACCTAATCTAAGGTCTGCAAAAAAATATTTTTCTTTCAAATTCATACCGTGATCGTAGCATGCATGGACTCGACTCATATGACTCGGATTTCCATGAAAAAGATTGTGGGCAAAAAATGGGTGATCACTGTACATTTCTCTTCTGTTTCCTATTCATATTTCTATTTTACCTCCTCAATTTAGCATTATGGACAGGGAAAGACCTAATATAAGATCTGCACAAAAATATTTTGCCTTCAAATTCATACCGTGATCGTAGCATGCATGTACTCGACTCATATGACTGGAATATCCATGAAAAAGATTGTGGGCCGAAAATGGGTGATTACTGTACATTTCTCTTCTGTTTCCTATTTATATTTATATTTTACCTCCTCAATTTAGCATTATGGACAGGGAAAGACCTAATCTAAGATCTGCACAAAAATATTTTGCCTTCAAATTCATACCGTGATCGTAGCATGTATAGACGGGACACATATGACTGGGATTTCCATGAAAAAGATTGTGGGCAGAAAATGGGTGATCACTGTACATTTCTCTTCTGTTTCCTATTTATATTTCTATTTTACCTCCTCAATTTAGCATTATGGACAGGGAAAGACCTAATCTTAGATCTGCAAAAAAATATTTTGCCGTCAAATTCATACCGTGATAGTAGCATGCACGGACTCGATTCATATGACTGGGATTTCCATGATAAAGATTGTGGGCAGAAAATGGTTGATCACTGTACATTGCTATTCTGTTTCCTATTTATATTTATATTTTACTTCCTTCATTTAGCATTATGGACAATGAAAGACCCAAACCAAACTCTGCAAAAATATATTTTGTCTTCAAATTCATACTGTGATCGTAGCATGTATGGACTCGACTCATATGACTGGGATTTCCATGAAAAAGATTGTGGGCAGAAATTGGATGATCACTGTACATTTCACTTCTCTTTCTTATTTATATTTCTATTTTACTTCCTCAATTTACATTATGGACAGGGAAAACCTAATCTAAAATCTGCAGAAAAATATTTTGCCTTGAAATTCATACCGTGATGGTAGGATGCATGGACTCGACTCATATGACTGGGATTTCCATGAAAAGATAGTGGGCAGAAAATGGGTGATTACTGTACATTTCTCTTCTGTTTCCTATTCATATTTCTATTTTACTTCCTCAATTTAGCATTATGGGGAGGGAAAGACCTAATCTAAGATCTGCAAAAAAATATTTTGCCTTCAAATTCATACCGTGATCATAGGAAGCATGGACTAGACTCATATGACTGGGATTGCCATGAAAAGATTGTGGGCAGAAAATGGGTGATTACTGTACATTTCTCTTCTGTTTCCTATTTATATTTCTATTTAACTCCTCAATTTAGCATTATGGACAGGGAAAGACCTAATCTAAGGTCTGCAAAAAAATATTTTGCCTTCAAATTCATACCTTGATTGGAGCATGTATGGACTGGTCTCATATGACTGGGATTTCCATGAAAAAGATTGTGGGCCGAAAATGGGTGATCACTGTACATTTCTCTTCTGTTTCCTATTTATTTTTCTATTTTCCCTCTTCAATTTAACATTATGGACAGGGAAAGCCCTAATCTAAGCTCTGCACAAAAATATTTTGCCTTCAAATTCATATCGTGATCGTACGATGCATGGACTCGACTCATATGACTGGGATTTCCATGAAAAGATTGTGGGCCGAAAATGTGTGATCACTGTACATTTCTCTTCTGTTTCCTATTTATATTTCTATTTTACCTCCTCAATTTAGCATTATGGACAGGGAAAGACCTAATATAAGATCTGAACAAAAATATTTTGCCTTCAAATTTATACCATGATCGTAGCATGCATGGACTCGACTCATATGACTGGGATTTCCATGAAAAAGATTGTGCGCCGAAAATGGGTGATCACTCTACATTTCTCTTCTGTTTCCTATTTATATTTTTATTTTACCTCCTCAATTTAGCATTATGGACAGTGAAAGACCTAATCTAAGATCTACAAACAATATTTTGCCTTCAAATTTATACCGTGATTGTAGCATGCATGGACTCGACTCATATGTCTGGGATTTCCATGAAAAAGATTGTGGGGGGAAAATGGGTGATCACTGTACCTTTCTCTTCTGCTTCCTATTTATATTTCTATTTTACATCCTCAATTTAGCATTATGGACAGGGAAAGACCTAATCTAAGATCTGCACAAAAATATTTTGCCTTAAATTCATACCGTCATTGTAGCATGCATGGACTCGACACATATGACTGGGATTTCCATGAAAAAGATTGTGGGCCGAAAATGGGTGATCACTGTACATTTCTCTTCTGTTTCCTATTTATATTTATATTTTACCTCCTCAATTTAGCATTATGGACAGGGAAAGACCTAATCTAAAATCTGCACAAAAATATTTTGCCTTGAAATTCATACCGTGATCGTAGCATGCATGGACTCGACTCATATGACTGGGATTTCCATGAAAAAGATTGTGGGCCGAAAATGGGTGATCACTGTACATGTCTCTTCTGTTTCCTATTTATATTTCTATTTTACCTTCTCAATTTAACATTATGGCAAGGGAAAGACCTAATCTAAGATCTGTACAAAAATATTTTGCCTTCAAATTCATACCGTGATCGTAGGATGCATGGACTCGGCTCATATGACTGGGATTTCCATGAAAAAGATTGTGGGCCGAAAATGGGTGATCACTGTACATGTTGCTTCTGTTTCATATTTATATTTCTATTTTACCTCCTCAATTTAGCATTATGGACAGGGAAAGACCTAATCTAAAATCTGCAAAAAAATATTTTGCCTTCAAATTTATACCGTGATCGTAGCATGCATGGACTCGACTCATATGACTGGGATTTCCATGAAAAAGAATGTGGGCCGAAAATGGGTGATCACTGTACCTTTCTCTTCTGTTTCCTATTTCTATTTATATTTTACCTCCTCAATTTAGCATTATGGCCAGGGAAAGACCTAATCTAAGATCTGCACAAAAATATTTTGCCTTCAAATTCATACGGTGATCGTAGGATGCATGGACTCGGCTCATATGACTGGGATTTCCATGAAAAAGATTGTGGGCCGACAATGGTTGGTCACTGTACATGTCGCTTCTGTTTCCTATTTTGTATTTATATTTTGCTTCCCCAATTTAGCATTATGGTCAGGGAAAGACCTAATCTAAGATCTGCACAAAAATATTTAGCCTTCAAATTCATACCGTGATCGTAGCATGCATGGACTCGACTCATATGACTGGGATTTCCATGAAAAAGTTTGTGGGCCGAAAATGGGTGATCACTGTACCTTTCTCTTCTGTTTCCTATTTATATTTATATTTTACATCCTCAATTTAGCATTATGGACAGGGAAAGACCTAATCTAAAAATTGCACAAAAATATTTTGCCTTCAAATTCATATCGTGATCGTAGCATGCATGGACTCGACTCATATGACTGGGATTTCCATGAAAAGATTGTGGGCCGAAAATGGGTGATCACTGTACATTTCTCTTCTGTTTCCTATTTATATTTCTATTTTACCTCCTCAATTTAGCATTATGGACAGGGAAAGACCTAATATAAGATCTGAACAAAAATATTTTGCCTTCAAATTTATACCATGATCGTAGCATGCATGGACTCGACTCATATGACTGGGATTTCCATGAAAAAGATTGTGCGCTGAAAATGGGTGATCACTCTACATTTCTCTTCTGTTTCCTATTTATATTTTTATTTTACCTCCTCAATTTAGCATTATGGACAGTGAAAGACCTAATCTAAGATCTACAAACAATATTTTGCCTTCAAATTTATACCGTGATTGTAGCATGCATGGACTCGACTCATATGTCTGGGATTTCCATGAAAAAGATTGTGGGGGGAAAATGGGTGATCACTGTACCTTTCTCTTCTGCTTCCTATTTATATTTCTATTTTACATCCTCAATTTAGCATTATGGACAGGGAAAGACCTAATCTAAGATCTGCACAAAAATATTTTGCCTTAAATTCATACCGTCATTGTAGCATGCATGGACTCGACACATATGACTGGGATTTCCATGAAAAAGATTGTGGGCCGAAAATGGGTGATCACTGTACATTTCTCTTCTGTTTCCTATTTATATTTCTATTTTACCTCCTCAATTTAGCATTATGGACAGGGAAAGACCTAATCTAAAATCTGCACAAAAATATTTTGCCTTGAAATTCATACCGTGATCGTAGCATGCATGGACTCGACTCATATGACTGGGATTTCCATGAAAAAGATTGTGGGCCGAAAATGGGTGATCACTGTACATGTCTCTTCTGTTTCCTATTTATATTTCTATTTTACCTTCTCAATTTAACATTATGGCAAGGGAAAGACCTAATCTAAGATCTGTACAAAAATATTTTGCCTTCAAATTCATACCGTGATCGTAGGATGCATGGACTCGGCTCATATGACTGGGATTTCCATGAAAAAGATTGTGGGCCGAAAATGGGTGATCACTGTACATGTTGCTTCTGTTTCATATTTATATTTCTATTTTACCTCCTCAATTTAGCATTATGGACAGGGAAAGACCTAATCTAAGATCTGCAAAAAAATATTTTGCCTTCAAATTTATACCGTGATCGTAGCATGCATGGACTCGACTCATATGACTGGGATTTCCATGAAAAAGAATGTGGGCCGAAAATGGGTGATCACTGTACCTTTCTCTTCTGTTTCCTATTTCTATTTATATTTTACCTCCTCAATTTAGCATTATGAACGGGGAAAGACTTAATCTAAGATCTGCACAAAAATATTTTGCCTTAAATTCATACCGTCATCGTAGCATGCATGGACTCGACTCATATGACTGGGATTTCCATGAAAAAGATTGTGGGCAGAAAATGGGTGATCACTCTACATTTCTCTTCTGTTTCCTATTTCTATTTATATTTTACCTCCTCAATTTAGCATTATGGACAGGGAAAGACCTAATCTAAAATCTGCACAAAAATATTTTGCCTTCAAATTTATACCATGATCGTAGCATGAGGACTCGACTCATATGACTGGGATTTCCATGAAAAAGATTGTGGGCCGAAAATGGGTGATCACTGTACATTTCTCTTCTGTTTCCTATTTATATTTCTATTTTACCTCCTCAATTTAGCATTATGGACAGGGAAAGACCTAATCTAAGATCTGCACAAAAATATTTAGCCTTCAAATTCATACCGTGATCGTAGCATGCATGGACTCGACTCATATGACAGGGATTTCCATGAAAAATATTGTGGGAACAAAATGGGTGATCAATGTACATATCTCTTCTGTTTCCTATTTATATTTCTATTTTATCTCCTCAATTTACCTTTATGGACAGGGAAATACCTAATCTAAGATCTGCACAAAAATATTTTGCCTTCAAATTCATACCGTCATCGTAGCATGCATGGACTCGACTCATATGAATGGGATTTCCATGAAAAATATTGTGGGACGAAAATGGGTGATTACTGTACATTTCTCTTCTGTTTCCTATTTATATTTCTATTTTACCTCCTCAATTTAGCATTATGGACAGGGAAAGACCTAATCTAAGTTCTGCACAAAAACATTTAGCCTTCAAATTCATACCGTGATCGTAACATGCATGGACTCGACTCATATGAATGGGATTTCCATGAAAAAGATTGTGGGCCGAAAATGGGTGATCACTGTGCATTTCTCTTCTGTTTCCTATTGATATTTATATTTTACCTCCTCAATTTAGCATTATAAACAGGGAAAACCTAATCTAAGATCTGCACAAAAATATTTTGCCTTCAAATTCATACTGTGATCGTAGCATGCATGGACTCGACTCATATGACTGGGATTTCCATGAAACAGATTGTGGGCCGAAAATGCGTGATCACTGTACATTTCATTTCTGTTTCCTATTTATATTTCTATTTTACATCCTCAATTTAGCATTATGGACAGGGAAAGACCTAATCTAAGATCTGCACAAAAATATTTTGCCTTAAATTCATACCGTCACCGTAGCATGCATGGACTCGACTCATATGACTGGGATTTCCATGAAAAAGATTGTGGGCAGAAAATGGGTGATCACTCTACATTTCTCTTCTGTTTCCTATTTACATTTCTATTTTACCTCCTCAATTTAGCATTATGGACAGGGAAAGACCTAATGTAAGATCAGCCCAAAAATATTTTGCGTTCCAATTCATACCGTGATCGTAGCATGCATGGACTCGACTCATATGACTGGGATTTCCATGAAAAAGATTGTGCGCCGAAAATGGGTGATCACTCTACATTTCTCTTCTGTTTCCTATTTATATTTTTATTTTACCTCCTCAATTTAGCATTATGGACAGTGAAAGACCTAATCTAAGATCTACAAACAATATTTTGCCTTCAAATTTATACCGTGATTGTAGCATGCATGGACTCGACTCATATGTCTGGGATTTCCATGAAAAAGATTGTGGGGGGAAAATGGGTGATCACTGTACCTTTCTCTTCTGCTTCCTATTTATATTTCTATTTTACATCCTCAATTTAGCATTATGGACAGGGAAAGACCTAATCTAAGATCTGCACAAAAATATTTTGCCTTAAATTCATACCGTCATCGTAGCATGCATGGACTCGACACATATGACTGGGATTTCCATGAAAAAGATTGTGGGCCGAAAATGGGTGATCACTGTACATTTCTCTTCTGTTTCCTATTTATATTTATATTTTACCTCCTCAATTTAGCATTATGGACAGGGAAAGACCTAATCTAAAATCTGCACAAAAATATTTTGCCTTGAAATTCATACCGTGATCGTAGCATGCATGGACTCGACTCATATGACTGGGATTTCCATGAAAAAGATTGTGGGCCGAAAATGGGTGATCACTGTACATTCTCTTCTGTTTCCTATTTATATTTCTATTTTACCTTCTCAATTTAGCATTATGGCAAGGGAAAGACCTAATCTAAGATCTGTACAAAAATATTTTGCCTTCAAATTCATACCATGATCGTAGGATGCATGGACTCGGCTCATATGACTGGGATTTCCATGAAAAAGATTGTGGGCCGAAAATGGGTGATCACTGTACATGTTGCTTCTGTTTCATATTTATATTTCTATTTTACCTCCTCAATTTAGCATTATGGACAGGGAAAGACCTAATCTAAGATCTGCAAAAAAATATTTTGCCTCCAAATTTATACCGTGATCGTAGCATGCATGGACTCGACTCATATGACTGGGATTTCCATGAAAAAGAATGTGGGCCGAAAATGGGTGATCACTGTACCTTTCTCTTCTGTTTCCTATTTCTATTTATATTTTACCTCCTCAATTTAGCATTATGAACGGGGAAAGACTTAATCTAAGATCTGCACAAAAATATTTTGCCTTAAATTCATACCGTCATCGTAGCATGCATGGACTCGACTCATATGACTGGGATTTCCATGAAAAAGATTGTGGGCAGAAAATGGGTGATCACTCTACATTTCTCTTCTGTTTCCTCTTTATATTTCTATTTTACCTCCTCAATTTAGCATTATGGACAGGGAAAGACCTAATCTAAAATCTGCACAAAAATATTTTGCCTTCAAATTTATACCATGATCGTAGCATGCATGGACTCGACTCATATGACTGGGATTTCCATGAAAAAGATTGTGGGCCGAAAATGGGTGATCACTGTACATTTCTCTTCTGTTTCCTATTTATATTTCTATTTTACCTCCTCAATTTAGCATTATGGACAGGGAAAGACCTAATCTAAGATCTGCACAAAAATATTTAGCCTTCAAATTCATACCGTGATCGTAGCATGCATGGACTCGACTCATATGACAGGGATTTCCATGAAAAATATTGTGGGAACAAAATGGGTGATCACTGTACATATCTCTTCTGTTTCCTATTTATATTTCTATTTTATCTCCTCAATTTACCTTTATGGACAGGGAAAGACCTAATCTAAGATCTGCACAAAAATATTTTGCCTTCAAATTAATACCGTCATCGTAGCATGCATGGACTCGACTCATATGAATGGGATTTCCATGAAAAATATTGTGGGACGAAAATGGGTGATCACTGTACATTTCTCTTCTGTTTCCTATTTATATTTCTATTTTACCTCCTCAATTTAGCATTATGGACAGGGAAAGACCTAATCTAAGTTCTGCACAAAAATATTTAGCCTTCAAATTCATACCGTGATCGTAACATGCATGGACTCGAATCATATGAATGGGATTTCCATGAAAAAGATTGTGGGCCGAAAATGGGTGATCACTGTGCATTTCTCTTCTGTTTCCTATTTATATTTATATTTTACCTCCTCAATTTAGCATTATGGACAGGGAAAACCTAATCTAAGATCTGCGCAAAAATATTTTGCCTTCAAATTCATACTGTGATCGTAGCATGCATGGACTCGACTCATATGACTGGGATTTCCATGAAAAAGATTGTGGGTAGAAAATGGGTGATCACTCTACATTTCTCTTCTGTTTCCTATTTACATTTCTATTTTACCTCCTCAATTTAGCATTATGGACAGGGAAAGACCTAATGTAAGATCAGCCCAAAAATATTTTGCGTTCCAATTCATACCGTGATCGTAGCATGCATGGACTCGACTCATATGACTGGGACTTCCATGAAAAAGATTGTGGGCCGGAAATGGCTGATCACTGTACATTTCTCTTCTGTTTCCTATTTATATTTATATTTTACATCCTCAATTTAGCATTATGGCCAGGGAAAGACCTAATCTAAGATCTGCACAAAAATATTTTGCCTTAAATTCATACCGTCATCGTAGCATGCATGGACTCGACTCATATTACTGGGATTTCCATGAAAATATTGTGGGCCGAAAATGGGTGATCACTGTACATTTCTCTTCTGTTTCCTATTTATATTTCTATTTTACATCCTCAATTTAGCATTATGGACAGGGAAAGACCTAATCTAAGATCTGCACAAAAATATTTTGCCTTAAATTCATACCGTCATCGTAACATGCATGGACTCGACTCATATGACTGGGATTTCCATGAAAAAGATTGTGGGCCGAAAATGGGTGATCACTGTACATGTCTCTTCTGTTTCCTATTTATATTTCTATTTTACATCCTGAATTTAGCATTATGGCCAGGGAAAGACCTAATCTAAGATCTGCACAAAAATATTTTGCCTTCAAATTCATACGGTGATCGTAGGATGCATGGACTCGGCTCATATGACTGGGATTTCCATGAAAAAGATTGTGGGCCGACAATGGTTGGTCACTGTACATGTCGCTTCTGTTTCCTATTTATATTTATATTTTGCTTCACCAATTTAGCATTATGGACAGGGAAAGACATAATCTAAGATCTGCACAAAAATATTTAGCCTTCAAATTCATACCGTGATCGTAGCATGCATGGACTCGACTCATATGACTGGGATTTCCATGAAAAAGTTTGTGCGCCGAAAATGGGTGATCACTGTACCTTTCTCTTCTGTTTCCTATTTATATTTATATTTTACATCCTCAATTTAGCATTATGGACAGGGAAAGACCTAATGTAAAATCTGCACAAAAATATTTTGCCTTCAAATTCATATCGTGATCGTAGCATGCATGGACTCGACTCATATGACTGGGATTTCCATGAAAAGATTGTGGGCCGAAAATGGGTGATCACTGTACATTTCTCTTCTGTTTCCTATTTATATTTCTATTTTACCTCCTCAATTTAGCATTATGGACAGGGAAAGACCTTTAATATAAGATCTGAACAAAAATATTTTGCCTTCAAATTTATACCATGATCGTAGCATGCATGGACTCGACTCATATGACTGGGAATTCCATGAAAAAGATTGTGGGCCGAAAATGGGTGACCACTGTACATTTCTCTTCTCTTTCCTATTTATATTTATATTTTACCTCCTCAATTTAGCATTATGGACAGGGAAAGACCTAATCTAAAATCTGCACAAAAATATTTTGCCTTCAAATTCATACCGTGATCGTAGCATGCATGGACTCGATACATATAACTGGGAGTTCCATGAAAAAGATTGTCGGCCGAAAATGGGTGATCACTGTACATTTCTCTTCTGTTTCCTATTTATATTTCTATTTTAACTCCTCAATTTAGCATTATGGACAGGGAAAGACCTCATCTAAGATCTGCAAAAAAATATTCTGCTTTCAAAATCATACCGTGAACGTAGCATGCATGGACTCGACTCATATGACTGGGATTTCCATGAAAAAGATTGTGGGCCGAAAATGGGTGATCACTGTACATTTCTCTTCTGTTTCCTATTTATATTTCTATTTTACCTCCTCAATTTAGCATTATGGACAGGGAAAGACTTAATCTAAGATCTGCACAAAAATATTTAGCCTTCAAATTCATACCGCCATCGTAGCATGCATGGATTCGACTCATATGACTGGGATTTCCATGAAAAATATTGTGGGTAGAAAATGGGTGATCACTGTACATTTCTCTTCTGTTTCCTATTTATATTTGTATTTTACCTCCTCAATTTAGCATTATGGACAGGGAAAGACTTAATCTAAGATCTGCACAAAAATATTTAGCCTTCAAATTCATACCGTCATCGTAGCATGAATGGACTCGACTCATATGACTGGGATTTCCATGAAAAATATTGTGGGTAGAAAATGGGTGATCACTGTACATTTCTCTTCTGTTTCCTATTTATATTTGTATTTTACCTGCTCAATTTAGCATTATGGACAGGGAAAGATTTAATCTAAGATCTGCACAAAAATATTTAGCCTTCAAATTCATACCGTCATCGTAGCATGCATGGACTCGACTCATATGAAAGGGATTAACATGAAAAAGATTGTGGGCAGAAAATGGGTGATCACTGTACATTTCTCTTCTGTTTCCTATTTATATTTCTATTTTACCTACTCAATTTAGCATGATGGACAGGGAAAGTCTTAATCTAAGATCTGCACAAAAATATTTAGCCTTCAAATTCATACCATGATCGTAGCATGCATGGACTCGACTCATACGAATAGGATTTCCATGAAAAAGATTGTGGGCCGAAAATAGGTGATCACTGTACATTTCTCTTCTGTTTCCTATTTATAATTCTATTTTACCTCCTCAATTTAGCATTATGGACAGGGAAAGACCTAATCTAAGATCTGCACAAAAATATTTAGCCTTCAAATTCATACCGTAATCGTAGCATGCATGGACTCGACTCATATGAATGGAATTTCCATGAAAAAGATTGTGGGCCGAAAATGGGTGATCACTGTACATTTCTCTTCTGTTTCGTATTTATATTTATATTTTGCCTCCTCAATTTAGCATTATGGACAGGGAAAGACTTAATCTAAGATCTGCACAAAAATATTTAGCCTTCAAATTCATACCGTCATCGTAGCATGCATGGACTCGACTCATATGACTGGGATTTCCATGAAAAAGATAGTGGGCAGAAAAAGGGTGATCACTGTACATTTCTCTTCTGTTTCCTATTTATATTTCTATTTTACCTCCTCAATTTAGCATTATGGACAGGGAAAGACCTAATCTAAATCCGCACAAAAATATTTTGCCTTCAAATTCATACCGTGATCGTAGCATGCATGGACTCGACTCCTATGTCTGGGATTTCCATGAAAAAGATTGTCGGCCGAAAATGGGTGATCACTGTACATTTCTCTTCTGTTTCCTATTTATATTTCTATTTTACCTCCTCAATTTAGCATTATTGACAGGGAAAGACCTAATCTAAAATCTGCACAGAAATATTTTGCCTTCAATTTCATACCGTGAACGTAACATGAATGTACTCGACTCATATGACTGGGAATTCCATGAAAAAGATTGTGGGCTGAAAATGGTGATCACTGTATATTTCTCTTCTGTTTCCTATTTATATTTCTATTTTACCTCCTCAATTTAGCATTATGGACAGGGAAAGACCTAATCTAAGATCTGCACAAAAATATTTTCCCTTCAATTTCATACCGTCATCGTAGCATGCATGGACTCGACTCATATGACTGGGATTTCCATGAAAAATATTGTGGGTAGAAAATGGGTGATCACTGTACATTTCTCTTCTGTTTCCTATTTATATTTGTATTTTACCTCCTCAATTTAGCATTATGGACAGGGAAAGACTTAATCTAAGATCTGCACAAAAATATTTAGCCTTCAAATTCATACCGTCATCGTAGCATGCATGGACTCGACTCATATGAAAGGGATTACCATGAAAAAGATTGTGGGCAGAAAATGGGTGATCACTGTACATTTCTCTTCTGTTTCCTATTTATATTTATATTTTACCTCCTCAATTTAGCATTATGGACAGGGAAAGACCTCATCTAAGATCTGCACAAAAATATTTAGCCTTCAAATTCATACCGTCATCGTAGCATGCATGGACTCGACTCATATGAATGGGATTTCCATGAAAAAGATTGTGGGCCGAAAATGGGTGATCACTGTACATTTCTCTTCTGTTTCCTATTTATATTTCTATTTTACCTCCTCAATTTAGCATGATGGACAGGGAAAGTCTTAATCTAAGATCTGCACAAAAATATTTAGCCTTCAAATTCATACCGTGATCGTAGCATGCATGGACTCGACTCATACGAATGGGATTTCCATGAAAAAGATTGTGGGCCGAAAATAGGTGATCACTGTACATTTCTCTTCTGTTTCCTATTTATAATTCTATTTTACCTCCTCAATTTAGCATTATGGACAGGGAAAGACCTAATCTAAGATCTGCACAAAAATATTTAGCCTTCAAATTCATACCGTAATCGTAGCATGCATGGACTCGACTCATATGAATGGAATTTCCATGAAAAAGATTGTGGGCCAAAAATGGGTGATCACTGTACATTTCTCTTCTGTTTCCTATTTATATTTATATTTTGCCTCCTCAATTTAGCATTATGGAAAGGGAAAGACTTAATCTAAGATCTGCACAAAAATATTTAGCCTTCAAATTCATACCGTCATCGTAGCATGCATGGACTCGACTCATATGACTGGGATTTCCATGAAAAAGATAGTGGGCAGAAAAAGGGTGATCACTGTACATTTCTCTTCTGTTTCCTATTTATATTTCTATTTTACCTCCTCAATTTAGCATTATGGACAGGGAAAGACCTAATCTAAATCCGCACAAAAATATATTGCCTTCAAATTCATACCGTGATCGTAGCATGCATGGACTCGACTCCTATGTCTGGGATTTCCATGAAAAAGATTGTCGGCCGAAAATGGGTGATCACTGTACATTTCTCTTCTGTTTCCTATTTATATTTCTATTTTACCTCCTCAATTTAGCATTATGGACAGGGAAAGACCTAATCTAAAATCTGCACAGAAATATTTTGCCTTCAATTTCATACCGTGAACGTAACATGCATGTACTCGACTCATATGACTGGGATTTCCATGAAAAAGATTGTGGGCCGAAAATGGGTGATCACTGTACATTTCTCTTCTGTTTCCTATTTATATTTCTATTTTACCTCCTCAATTTAGCATTATGGTCAGGGAAAGACCTAATCTAAGATCAGCACAAAAATATTTTGCCTTCAAATTCATACCGTCATCGTAGCATGCATGAACTCGACTCATATGAATGGGATTTCCATGAAAAATATTGTGGGCAGAAAATGGGTGATCACTGTACATTTCTCTTCTGTTTCCTATTTATATTTATATTTTACCTCCTCAATTTAGCATTATGGACAGGGAAAGACCTAATCTAAGATCTGCACAAAAATATTTTGCCTTCAAATTCATACCGTGATCGTAGCATGCATGGACTCGACTCATCTGACTGTGATTTCCATGAAAAAGATTGTGGGCCGAAAATGGGTGATCAATGTACATTTCTCTTCTGTTTCCTATTTATATTTCTATATTACTTCCTCAATTTAGCATTATGGACAGGGGAAAGACCTAATATAAGATCTGCACAAAAATATTTTGCCTTCAAATTCATACCGTGATCGTAGCATGCATGGACTCGACTCATATGACTGGGAATTCCATGAAAAAGATTGTGGGCCGAAAATGGGTGACCACTGTACATTTCTCTTCTCTTTCCTATTTATATTTATATTTTACCTCCTCAATTTAGCATTATGGACAGGGAAAGACCTAATCTAAAATCTGCACAAAAATATTTTGCCTTCAAATTCATACCGTGATCGTAGCATGCATGGACTCGATACATATAACTGGGATTTCCATGAAAAAGATTGTCGGCCGAAAATGGGTGATCACTGTACATTTCTCTTCTGTTTCCTATTTATATTTATATTTTAACTCCTCAATTTAGCATTATGGACAGGGAAAGACCTAATCTAAGATCTGCACAAAAATATTTAGCCTTCAAATTCATACCGTGATCGTAGCATGTATGGACACGACTCATTCGACTGGGATTTCCATGAAAAAGATAGTGGGCAGAAAATGGGTGATCACTGTACATTTCTCTTCTGTTTCCTATTTATATTTCTATTTTACCTCCTCAATTTAGCATTATGGACAGGGAAAGACCTCATCTAAGATTTGCAAAAAAATATTCTGCTTTCAAAATCATACCGTGAACGTAGCATGCATGGACTCGACTCATATGACTGGGATTTCCATGAAAAAGATTGTGGGCCGAAAATGGGTGATCACTGTACATTTCTCTTCTGTTTCCTATTTATATTTCTATTTTACCTCCTCAATTTAGCATTATGGACAGGGAAAGACCTAATCTAAGTTCTGCACAAAAATATTTTGCTTCAAATTCATACCGTGATCGTAGCATGCATGGACTCGACTCATATGACTGGGAATTCCATGAAAAAGATTGTGGGCCAAAAATGGGTGACCACTGTACATTTCTCTTCTGTTTCCTATTTATATTTATATTTTACCTCCTCAATTTAGCATTATGGACAGTGAAAGACCTAATCTAAGATCTGCACAAAAATATTTTGCCTTCAAATTCATACCGTGATCGTAGCATGCATGGACTCGATACATATGACTGGGATTTCCATGAAAAAGATTGTGGGCCGAAAATGGGTGATCACTGTACATTTCTCTTCTGTTTCCTATTTATATTTATATTTTAACTCCTCAATTTAGCATTATGGACAGGGAAAGACCTAATCTAAGATCTGCACAAAAATATTTTGCCTTCAAATTCATACCGTGATCGTAGCATGTATGGACACGACTCATTCGACTGGGATTTCCATGAAAAAGTTTGTGGGTAGAAAATGGGTGATCACTGTACATTTCTCTTCTGTTTCCTATTGATATTTATATTTTACCTCCTCAATTTAGCATTATGCACAGGGAAAGAACTAATCTAAGATCTGCACAAAAATATTTTGCCTTCAAATTCATACCGTGATCGTAGCATGCATGGACTCGACTCATATGACTGGGATTTCCATGAAAAAGATTGTGGCCAGAAAACGGGTGATCACTGTACATTTCTCTTCTGTTTCCTATTTATATTTATATTTTTCCTCCTCAATTTAGCATTATGGACAGGGGAAGACCTAATCTAAGATCTGCACAAAAATATTTTGCCTTGAAATTCATACCGTGATCGTAGCATGCATGGACTCGACTCATATGACTGGGATTTCCATGAAAAAGATTGTGGCCAGAAAACGGGTTATCACTGTACATTTCTCTTCTGTTTCCTATTTATATTTATATTTTTCCTCCTCAATTTAGCATTATGGACAGGGGAAGACCTAATCTAAGATCTGCACAAAAATATTTTGCCTTGAAATTCATACCGTGATCGTAGCATGCATGGACTCGACTCATATGACTGGGATTTCCATGAAAAAGATTGTGGGCCAAAATCGGTGATCACTGTACATTTCTATTCTGTTTCCTATTTATATTTATATTTTACCTCCTCAATTTAGCATTATGGACAGGGAAAGACCTAATCTAAGTTCTGCACAAAAATATTTTGCCTTCAAATTCATACCGTGAACGTAGCATGCATGGACTCGACTCATATGACTGGGATTTCCATGAAAAAGATTGTGGGCAGAAAATGGGTGATCACTGTACATTTCTCTTCTGTTTCCTATTTATATTTATATTTTTCCTCCTCAATTTAGCATTAGGGACAGGGAAAGACCTAATCTAAGATCTGCACAAAAATATTTTGCCTTCAAATTCATACCGTGATCGTAGCATGCATGGACTCGACTCATATGAATGGGATTTCCATGAAAAAGATAGTGGGCCGAAATTGGGTGATCACTGTACATTTCTCTTCTGTTTCCTATTTATATTTATATTTTACCTCCTCAATTTAGCATTATGGACAGGGAAAGACCTAATCTAAGATCTGCAAAAAAATATTTCGCTTTAAATTCATACCGTGATCTTAGCATGCATGGACTCGACTCATATGACTGGGATTTCCATGAAAAAGATTCGGGGCCGAAAATGGGTGATCACTGTACATTTCTCTTCTGTTTCCTATTTATATTTTACCTCCTGAATTTAGCATTATGGACAGGGAAAGACCTAATCTAAGATCTGCACAAAAATATTTAGCCTTCAAATTCATACCGTGATCGTAGCATGTATGGACACGACTCATTTTACTGAGATTTCCATGAAAAAGATTGTGGGCAGAAAATGGGTGATCACTGTACATTTCTTTTCTGTTTCCGATTTATATTTATATTTTACCTCCTCAATTTAGCATTATGGACAGGGAAAGACCTAATCTAAGATCTGCACAAAAATATTTTGCCTTCAAATTCATACCTTGATCGTAGCATGCATGGACTCGACTCATATGACTGGGATTTCCATGAAAAAGATTGTGGGCCAAAATGGGTGATCACTGTACATTTCTCTTCTGTTTCCTATTGATATTTATATTTTACCTGCTCAATTTAGCATTATGCACAGGGAAAGATCTAATCTAAGATCTGCAAAAAAATATTCTGCTTTCAAAATCATACCGTGAACGTAGCATGCATGGACTCGACTCATATGACTGGGATTTCCATGAAAAAGATTGTGCGCCGAAAATGGGTGATCACTGTACCTTTCTCTTCTGTTTCCTATTTATATTTCTATTTTACCTCCTCAATTTAGCATTATGGACAGGGAAAGACCTAATATAAGATCTGCACAAAAATATTTTGCCTTCAAACTCATACCGTGATCGTAGCATGCATGGACTCGACTCATCTGACTGTGATTTCCATGAAAAAGATTGTGGGCCGAAAATGGGTGATCACTGTACATTTCTCTTCTGTTTCCTATTTATATTTCTAATTTACCTCCTCAATTTAGCATTATGGACAGGGAAAGTCTTAATCTAAGATCTGCACAAAAATATTTAGCCTTCAAATTCATACCGTGATCCTAGCATGCATGGACTCGACTCATATGAATGGGATTTCCATGAAAAAGATTGTGGGCGGAAATTGGGTGATCACTGTACATTTCTCTTCTATTTCCTATTTATATTTATATTTTACCTCCTCAATTTAGCATTATGGACAGGGAAAGACCGAATCTAAGATCTGCACAAAAATATTTAGCCTTCAAATTCATACCGTCATCGTAGTATGCATGGACTCGACTCATATGACTGGGATTTCCATGAAAAAGATTGTGGGCCGAAAATGGGTGATCACTGTACATTTCTCTTCTGTTTCCTATTCATATTTCTATTTTACCTCCTCAATTTAGCATTATGGACAGGGAAAGACCTAATCTAAGATCTGCACAAAAATATTTTGCCTTCAAATTCATACCATGATCGTAGCATGCATGGACTCGACTCATCTGACTTTGATTTCCATGAAAAAGATTGTGGGCCGAAAATGGGTGATCACTGTACATTTCTCTTCTGTTTCCTATTTATATTTCTATTTTACCTCCTCAATTTAGCATTATGGACAGGGAAAGACCTAATCTAAGATCTGCACAAAATATTTTGCCTTCAAATTCATACCGTGATCGTACCATGCATGGACTCGACTCATATGACTGGGAATTCCATGAAAAAGATTGTGGGCCAAAAATGGGTGACCACTGTACATTTCTCTTCTGTTTCCTATTTATATTTATATTTTACCTCCTCAATTTAGCATTATGGACAGGGAAAGACCTAATCAAAGATCTGCACAAAAATATTTTGCCTTCAAATTCATACCGTGATCGTAGCATGCATGGACTCGATACATATGACTGGGATTTCCATGAAAAAGATTGTGGGCCGAAAATGGGTGATCACTGTACATTTCTCTTCTGTTTCCTATTTATATTTATATTTTAACTCCTCAATTTAGCATTATGGACAGAGAAAGACCTAATCTAAGATCTGCCCAAAAATATTTTGCCTTCAAATTCATACCGTGATCGTAGCATGCATGGACTCGACTCATATGACTGGGATTTCCATGAAAAAGATGGTGGGCAGAAAATGGGTGATCACTGTACATTTCTCTTCTGTTTCCTATTTATATTTATATTTTCCCTCCTCAATTTAGCATTATGGACAGGGAAAGACCTAATCTAAGATCTGCACAAAAATATTTTGCCTTCAAATTCATACCGTGATCGTAGCATGCATGGAATCAACTCATATGACTGGGATTTCCATGAAAAAGATTGTGGGCCAAAAATGGGTGATCAATGTACATTTCTCTTCTGTTTCCTATTTATATTTCTATATTACTTCCTCAATTTAGCATTATGGACAGGGAAAGACCTAATATAAGATCTGCACAAAAATATTTTGCCTTCAAATTCATACCTTGATCGTAGCATGCATGGACTCGACTCATATGACTGGGATTTCCATGAAAAAGATTGTGGGCCAAAAATGGGTGACCACTGTACATTTCTCTTCTCTTTCCTATTTATATTTATATTTTACCTCCTCAATTTAGCATTATGTACAGGGAAAGACCTAATCTAAAATCTGCACAAAAATATTTTGCCTTCAAATTCATACCGTGATCGTAGCATGCATGGACTCGATACATATAACTGGGATTTCCATGAAAAAGATTGTCGGACGAAAATGGCTGATCACTGTACATTTCTCTTCTGTTTCCTATTTATATTTCTATTTTAACTCCTCAATTTAGCATTATGGACAGGGAAAGACCTAATCTAAGATCTGCACAAAAATATTTAGCCTTCAAATTCATACCGTGATCGTAGCATGTATGGACACGACTCATTCGACTGGGATTTCCATGACAAAAATAGTGGGCAGAAAATGGGTGATCACTGTACATTTCTCTTCTGTTTCCTATTTATATTTCTATTTTACCTCCTCAATTTAGCATTATGGACAGGGAAAGAACTCATCTAAGATCTGCAAAAAAATATTCTGCTTTCAAAATCATACCGTGAACGTAGCATGCATGGACTCGACTCATATGACTGGGATTTCCATGAAAAAGATTGTGGGCCGAAAATGGGTGATCACTGTACATTTCTCTTCTGTTTCCTATTTATATTTCTATTTTACCTCCTCAATTTAGCATTATGGACAGGGAAAGACCTAATCTAAGATCTGCACAAAAATATTTTGCCTTCAAATTCATACCGAGATCGTAGCATGCATGGACTCGACTCATCTGTCTGTGATTTCCATGAAAAAGATTGTGGGCCGAAAATGGGTGATCACTGTACATTTCTCTTCTGTTTCCTATTTATATTTCTATTTTACCTCCTCAATTTAGCATTATGGACAGGGAAAGACCTAATCTAAGTTCTGCACAAAAATATTTTGCTTCAAATTGATACCGTGATCGTAGCATGCATGGACTCGACTCATATGACTGGGAATTCCATGAAAAAGATTGTGGGCCAAAAATGGGTGACCACTGTACATTTCTCTTCTGTTTCCTATTTATATTTATATTTTACCTCCTCAATTTAGCATTATGGACAGGGAAAGACCTAATCTAAGATCTGCACAAAAATATTTTGCCTTCAAATTCATACCGTGATCGTAGCATGCATGGACTCGACTCATATGACTGGGAATTCCATGAAAAAGTTTGTGGGCCGAAAATGGGTGACCACTGTACATTTCTCTTCTGTTTCCTATTGATATTTATATTTTACCTGCTCAATTTAGCATTATGCACAGGGAAAGATCTAATCTAAGATCTGCAAAAAAATATTCTGCTTTCAAAATCATACCGTGAACGTAGCATGCATGGACTCGACTCATATGACTGGGATTTCCATGAAAAAGATTGTGGGCCGAAAATGGGTGATCACTGTACATTTCTCTTCTGTTTCCTATTTATATTTCTATTTTACCTCCTCAATTTAGCATTATGGACAGGGAAAGACTTAATCTAAGATCTGCACAAAAATATTTAGCCTTCAAATTCATACCGTCATCGTAGCATGCATGGACTCGACTCATATGACTGGGATTTCCATGAAAAATATTGTGGGTAGAAAATGGGTGATCACTGTACATTTCTCTTCTGTTTCCTATTTGTATTTGTATTTTACCTCCTCAATTTAGCATTATGGACAGGGAAAGACCTAATCTAAGATCTGCACAAAAATATTTTGCCTTCAAATTCATACCGTGATCTTAGCATGCATGGACTCGACTCATATGACTGGGATTTCCATGAAAAAGATTCGGGGCCGAAAATGGGTGATCACTGTACATTTCTCTTCTGTTTCCTATTTATATTTTACCTCCTGAATTTAGCATTATGGACAGGGAAAGACCTAATCTAAGATCTGCACAAAAATATTTAGCCTTCAAATTCATACCGTGATCGTAGCATGTATGGACACGACTCATTTTACTGAGATTTCCATGAAAAAGATTGTGGGCAGAAAATGGGTGATCACTGTACATTTCTTTTCTGTTTCCGATTTATATTTATATTTTACCTCCTCAATTTAGCATTATGGACAGGGAAAGACCTAATCTAAGATCTGCACAAAAATATTTTGCCTTCAAATTCATACCTTGATCGTAGCATGCATGGACTCGACTCATATGACTGGGATTTCCATGAAAAAGATTGTGGGCCAAAATGGGTGATCACTGTACATTTCTCTTCTGTTTCCTATTTATATTTATATTTACCTCCTCAATTTAGCATTATGGACAGGGAAAGACCTAATCTAAGATCTGCACAAAAATATTTTGCCTTCAAATTAATACCGTGAACGTAGCATGCATGGACTCGACTCATATGACTGGGATTTCCATGAAAAAGATTGTGCGCCGAAAATGGGTGATCACTGTACCTTTCTCTTCTGTTTCCTATTTATATTTCTATTTTACCTCCTCAATTTAGCATTATGGACAGGGAAAGACCTAATATAAGATCTGCACAAAAATATTTTGCCTTCAAACTCATACCGTGATCGTAGCATGCATGGACTCGACTCATCTGACTGTGATTTCCATGAAAAAGATTGTGGGCCGAAAATGGGTGATCACTGTACATTTCTCTTCTGTTTCCTATTTATATTTCTAATTTACCTCCTCAATTTAGCATTATGGACAGGGAAAGTCTTAATCTAAGATCTGCACAAAAATATTTAGCCTTCAAATTCATACCGTGATCCTAGCATGCATGGACTCGACTCATATGAATGGGATTTCCATGAAAAAGATTGTGGGCGGAAATTGGGTGATCACTGTACATTTCTCTTCTATTTCCTATTTATATTTATATTTTACCTCCTCAATTTAGCATTATGGACAGGGAAAGACCGAATCTAAGATCTGCACAAAAATATTTAGCCTTCAAATTCATACCGTCATCGTAGTATGCATGGACTCGACTCATATGACTGGGATTTCCATGAAAAAGATTGTGGGCCGAAAATGGGTGATCACTGTACATTTCTCTTCTGTTTCCTATTCATATTTCTATTTTACCTCCTCAATTTAGCATTATGGACAGGGAAAGACTTAATCTAAGATCTGCACAAAAATATTTAGCCTTCAAATTCATACCGTCATCGTAGCATGCATGGACTCGACTCATATGACTGGGATTTCCATGAAAAATATTGTGGGTAGAAAATGGGTGATCACTGTACATTTCTCTTCTGTTTCCTATTTGTATTTGTATTTTACCTCCTCAATTTAGCATTATGGACAGGGAAAGACCTAATCTAAGATCTGCACAAAAATATTTTGCCTTCAAATTCATACCGTGATCGTAGCATGCATGGACTCGACTCATCTGACTTTGATTTCCATGAAAAAGATTGTGGGCCGAAAATGGGTGATCACTGTACATTTCTCTTCTGTTTCCTATTTATATTTCTATTTTACCTCCTCAATTTAGCATTATGGACAGGGAAAGACCTAATCTAAGATCTGCACAAAATATTTTGCCTTCAAATTCATACCGTGATCGTACCATGCATGGACTCGACTCATATGACTGGGAATTCCATGAAAAAGATTGTGGGCCAAAAATGGGTGACCACTGTACATTTCTCTTCTGTTTCCTATTTATATTTATATTTTACCTCCTCAATTTAGCATTATGGACAGGGAAAGACCTAATCAAAGATCTGCACAAAAATATTTTGCCTTCAAATTCATACCGTGATTGTAGCATGCATGGACTCGATACATATGACTGGGATTTCCATGAAAAAGATTGTGGGCCGAAAATGGGTGATCACTAAACATTTCTCTTCTGTTTCCTATTTATATTTATAATTTAACTCCTCAATTTAGCATTATGGACAGAGAAAGACCTAATCTAAGATCTGCCCAAAAATATTTTGCCTTCAAATTCATACCGTGATCGTAGCATGCATGGACTCGACTCATATGACTGGGATTTCCATGAAAAAGATGGTGGGCAGAAAATGGGTGATCACTGTACATTTCTCTTCTGTTTCCTATTTATATTTATATTTTCCCTCCTCAATTTAGCATTATGGACAGGGAAAGACCTAATCTAAGATCTGCACAAAAATATTTTGCCTTCAAATTCATACCGTGATCGTAGCATGCATGGACTCAACTCATATGACTGGGATTTCCATGAAAAAGATTGTGGGCCAAAAATGGGTGATCAATGTACATTTCTCTTCTGTTTCCTATTTATATTTCTATTTTACCTCCTCAATTTAGCATTATCGACAGGGAAAGACCTAATCTAAGATCTGCACAAAATATTTTGCCTTCAAATTCATACCGTGATCGTACCATGCATGGACTCGACTCATATGACTGGGAATTCCATGAAAAAGATTGTGGGCCAAAAATGGGTGACCACTGTACATTTCTCTTCTGTTTCCTATTTATATTTATATTTTACCTCCTCAATTTAGCATTATGGACAGGGAAAGACCTAATCAAAGATCTGCACAAAAATATTTTGCCTTCAAATTCATACCGTGATCGTAGCATGCATGGACTCGATACATATGACTGGGATTTCCATGAAAAAGATTGTGGGCCGAAAATGGGTGATCACTGTACATTTCTCTTCTGTTTCCTATTTATATTTATATTTTAACTCCTCAATTTAGCATTATGGACAGAGAAAGACCTAATCTAAGATCTGCCCAAAAATATTTTGCCTTCAAATTCATACCGTGATCGTAGCATGCATGGACTCGACTCATATGACTGGGATTTCCATGAAAAAGATTGTGGGCCAAAAATGGGTGATCAATGTACATTTCTCTTCTGTTTCCTATTTATATTTCTATATTACTTCCTCAATTTAGCATTATGGACAGGGAAAGACCTAATATAAGATCTGCACAAAAATATTTTGCCTTCAAATTCATACCTTGATCGTAGCATGCATGGACTCGACTCATATGACTGGGATTTCCATGAAAAAGATTGTGGGCCAAAAATGGGTGACCACTGTACATTTCTCTTCTCTTTCCTATTTATATTTATATTTTACCTCCTCAATTTAGCATTATGTACAGGGAAAGACCTAATCTAAAATCTGCACAAAAATATTTTGCCTTCAAATTCATACCGTGATCGTAGCATGCATGGACTCGATACATATAACTGGGATTTCCATGAAAAAGATTGTCGGACGAAAATGGGTGATCACTGTACATTTCTCTTCTGTTTCCTATTTATATTTCTATTTTAACTCCTCAATTTAGCATTATGGACAGGGAAAGACCTAATCTAAGATCTGCACAAAAATATTTAGCCTTCAAATTCATACCGTGATCGTAGCATGTATGGACACGACTCATTCGACTGGGATTTCCATGACAAAAATAGTGGGCAGAAAATGGGTGATCACTGTACATTTCTCTTCTGTTTCCTATTTATATTTCTATTTTACCTCCTCAATTTAGCATTATGGACAGGGAAAGAACTCATCTAAGATCTGCAAAAAAATATTCTGCTTTCAAAATCATACCGTGAACGTAGCATGCATGGACTCGACTCATATGACTGGGATTTCCATGAAAAAGATTGTGGGCCGAAAATGGGTGATCACTGTACATTTCTCTTCTGTTTCCTATTTATATTTCTATTTTACCTCCTCAATTTAGCATTATGGACAGGGAAAGACCTAATCTAAGATCTGCACAAAAATATTTTGCCTTCAAATTCATACCGTGATCGTAGCATGCATGGACTCGACTCATCTGTCTGTGATTTCCATGAAAAAGATTGTGGGCCGAAAATGGGTGATCACTGTACATTTCTCTTCTGTTTCCTATTTATATTTCTATTTTACCTCCTCAATTTAGCATTATGGACAGGGAAAGACCTAATCTAAGTTCTGCACAAAAATATTTTGCTTCAAATTGATACCGTGATCGTAGCATGCATGGACTCGACTCATATGACTGGGAATTCCATGAAAAAGATTGTGGGCCAAAAATGGGTGACCACTGTACATTTCTCTTCTGTTTCCTATTTATATTTATATTTTACCTCCTCAATTTAGCATTATGGACAGGGAAAGACCTAATCTAAGATCTGCACAAAAATATTTTGCCTTCAAATTCATACCGTGATCGTAGCATGCATGGACTCGACTCATATGACTGGGAATTCCATGAAAAAGTTTGTGGGCCGAAAATGGGTGACCACTGTACATTTCTCTTCTGTTTCCTATTGATATTTATATTTTACCTGCTCAATTTAGCATTATGCACAGGGAAAGATCTAATCTAAGATCTGCAAAAAAATATTCTGCTTTCAAAATCATACCGTGAACGTAGCATGCATGGACTCGACTCATATGACTGGGATTTCCATGAAAAAGATTGTGGGCCGAAAATGGGTGATCACTGTACATTTCTCTTCTGTTTCCTATTTATATTTCTATTTTACCTCCTCAATTTAGCATTATGGACAGGGAAAGACTTAATCTAAGTTCTGCACAAAAATATTTAGCCTTCAAATTCATACCGTCATCGTAGCATGCATGGACTCGACTCATATGACTGGGATTTCCATGAAAAATATTGTGGGTAGAAAATGGGTGATCACTGTACATTTCTCTTCTGTTTCCTATTTATATTTGTATTTTACCTCCTCAATTTAGCATTATGGACAGGGAAAGACTTAATCTAAGATCTGCACAAAAATATTTAGCCTTCAAATTCATACCGTCATCGTAGCATGCATGGACTCGACTCATATGACTGGGATTTCCATGAAAAAGATAGTGGGCAGAAAAAGGGTGTTCACTGTACATTTCTCTTCTGTTTCCTATTTATATTTCTATTTTACCTCCTCAATTTAGCATTATGGACAGGGAAAGACCTAATCTAAATCCGCACAAAAATATATTGCCTTCAAATTCATACCGTGATCGTAGCATGCATGGACTCGACTCCTATGTCTGGGATTTCCATGAAAAAGATTGTCGGCCGAAAATGGGTGATCACTGTACATTTCTCTTCTGTTTCCTATTTATATTTCTATTTTACCTCCTCAATTTAGCATTATGGACAGGGAAAGACCTAATCTAAAATCTGCACAGAAATATTTTGCCTTCAATTTCATACCGTGAACGTAACATGCATGTACTCGACTCATATGACTGGGAATTCCATGAAAAAGATTGTGGGCTGAAAATGGTGATCACTGTATATTTCCCTTCTGTTTCCTATTTATATTTCTATTACCTTCTCAATTTAGCATTATGGACAGGGAAAGACCTAATCTAAGATCTGCACAAAAATATTTTCCCTTCAATTTCATAACGTCATCGTAGCATGCATGGACTCGACTCATATGAATGGGATTTCCATGAAAAAGATTGTGGGCCGAAAATGGGTGATCACTGTACATTTCTCTTCTGTTTCCTATTTATATTTCTATTTTACCTCCTCAATTTAGCATTATGGTCAGGGAAAGACCTAATCTAAGATCAGCACAAAAATATTTTGCCTTCAAATTCATACCGTCATCGTAGCATGCATGAACTCGACTCATATGAATGGGATTTCCATGAAAAATATTGTGGGCAGAAAATGGGTGATCACTGTACATTTCTCTTCTGTTTCCTATTTATATTTCTATTTTACCTCCTCAATTTAGCATTATGGACAGGGAAAGACCTAATCTAAGATCTGCACAAAAATATTTTGCCTTCAAATTCATACCGTAATCGTAGCATGCATGGACTCGACTCATCTGACTGTGATTTCCATGAAAAAGATTGTGGGCCGAAAATGGGTGATCACTGTACATTTCTCTTCTGTTTCCTATTTATATTTCTATTTTACCTCCTCAATTTAGCATTATGGACAGGGAAAGACCTAATCTAAGATCTGCACAAAAATATTTTGCCTTCAAATTCATACCGTGATCGTAGCATACATGGACTCGACTCATATGACTGGGAATTCGATGAAAAAGATTGTGGGCCGAAAATGGGTGACCACTGTACATTTCTCTTCTGTTTCCTATTTATATTTATATTTTACCTCCTCAATTTAGCATTATGGACAGGGAAAGACCTAATCTAAGATCTGCACAAAAATATTTTGCCTTCAAATTCATACCGTGATCGTAGCATGCATGGACTCGACTCATATGACTGGGATTTCCATGAAAAAGATTGTGGGCCAAAAACGGGTGATCAATGTACATTTCTCTTCTGTTTCCTATTTATATTTCTATATTACTTCCTCAATTTAGCATTATGGACAGGGAAAGACCTAATATAAGATCTGCACAAAAATATTTTGCCTTCAAATTCATACCGTGATCGTAGCATGTATGGACTCGACTCATTCGACTGGGATTTCCATGAAAAAGATAGTGGGCAGAAAATGGGTGATCACTGTACATTTCTCTTCTGTTTCCTATTTATATTTCTATTTTACCTCCTCAATTTAGCATTATGGACAGGGAAAGACCTCATCTAAGATTTGCAAAAAAATATTCTGCTTTCAAAATCATACCGTGAACGTAGCATGCATGGACTCGACTCATATGACTGGGATTTCCATGAAAAAGATTGTGGGCCGAAAATGGGTGATCACTGTACATTTCTCTTCTGTTTCCTATTTATATTTCTATTTTACCTCCTCAATTTAGCATTATGGACAGGGAAAGACCTAATCTAAGTTCTGCACAAAAATATTTTGCTTCAAATTCATACCGTGATCGTAGCATGCATGGACTCGACTCATATGACTGGGAATTCCATGAAAAAGATTGTGGGCCAAAAATGGGTGACCACTGTACATTTCTCTTCTGTTTCCTATTTATATTTATATTTTACCTCCTCAATTTAGCATTATGGACAGTGAAAGACCTAATCTAAGATCTGCACAAAAATATTTTGCCTTCAAATTCATACCGTGATCGTAGCATGCATGGACTCGATACATATGACTGGGATTTCCATGAAAAAGATTGTGGGCCGAAAATGGGTGATCACTGTACATTTCTCTTCTGTTTCCTATTTATATTTATATTTTAACTCCTCAATTTAGCATTATGGACAGGGAAAGACCTAATCTAAGATCTGCAGAAAAATATTTTGCCTTCAAATTCATACCGTAATCGTAGCATGCATGGACTCGACTCATCTGACTGTGATTTCCATGAAAAAGATTGTGGGCCGAAAATGGGTGATCACTGTACATTTCTCTTCTGTTTCCTATTTATATTTCTATTTTAACTCCTCAATTTAGCATTATGGACAGGGAAAGACCTAATCTAAGATCTGCACAAAAATATTTTGCCTTCAAATTCATACCGTGATCGTAGCATACATGGACTCGACTCATATGACTGGGAATTCGATGAAAAAGATTGTGGGCCGAAAATGGGTGACCACTGTACATTTCTCTTCTGTTTCCTATTTATATTTATATTTTACCTCCTCAATTTAGCATTATGGACAGGGAAAGACCTAATCTAAGATCTGCACAAAAATATTTTGCCTTCAAATTCATACCGTGATCGTAGCATGCATGGACTCGACTCATATGACTGGGATTTCCATGAAAAAGATTGTGGGCCAAAAACGGGTGATCAATGTACATTTCTCTTCTGTTTCCTATTTATATTTCTATATTACTTCCTCAATTTAGCATTATGGACAGGGAAAGACCTAATATAAGATCTGCACAAAAATATTTTGCCTTCAAATTCATACCGTGATCGTAGCATGCATGGACTCGACTCATATGACTGGGAATTCCATGAAAAAGATTGTGGGCCGAAAATGGGTGACCACTGTACATTTCTCTTCTCTTTCCTATTTATATTTATATTTTACCTCCTCAATTTAGCATTATGGACAGGGAAAGACCTAATCTAAAATCTGCACAAAAATATTTTGCCTTCAAATTCATACCGTGATCGTAGCATGCATGGACTCGATACATATAACTGGGATTTCCATGAAAAAGATTGTCGGCCGAAAATGGGTGATCACTGTACATTTCTCTTCTGTTTCCTATTTATATTTATATTTTAACTCCTCAATTTAGCATTATGGACAGGGAAAGACCTAATCTAAGATCTGCACAAAAATATTTAGCCTCCAAATTCATACCGTGATCGTAGCATGTATGGACACGACTCATTCGACTGGGATTTCCATGAAAAAGATAGTGGGCAGAAAATGGGTGATCACTGTACATTTCTCTTCTGTTTCCTATTTATATTTCTATTTTACCTCCTCAATTTAGCATTATGGACAGGGAAAGACCTCATCTAAGATTTGCAAAAAAATATTCTGCTTTCAAAATCATACCGTGAACGTAGCATGCATGGACTCGACTCATATGACTGGGATTTCCATGAAAAAGATTGTGGGCCGAAAATGGGTGATCACTGTACATTTCTCTTCTGTTTCCTATTTATATTTCTATTTTACCTCCTCAATTTAGCATTATGGACAGGGAAAGACCTAATCTAAGTTCTGCACAAAAATATTTTGCTTCAAATTCATACCGTGATCGTAGCATGCATGGACTCGACTCATATGACTGGGAATTCCATGAAAAAGATTGTGGGCCAAAAATGGGTGACCACTGTACATTTCTCTTCTGTTTCCTATTTATATTTATATTTTACCTCCTCAATTTAGCATTATGGACAGTGAAAGACCTAATCTAAGATCTGCACAAAAATATTTTGCCTTCAAATTCATACCGTGATCGTAGCATGCATGGACTCGATACATATGACTGGGATTTCCATGAAAAAGATTGTGGGCCGAAAATGGGTGATCACTGTACATTTCTCTTCTGTTTCCTATTTATATTTATATTTTAACTCCTCAATTTAGCATTATGGACAGGGAAAGACCTAATCTAAGATCTGCACAAAAATATTTTGCCTTCAAATTCATACCGTGATCGTAGCATGTATGGACACGACTCATTCGACTGGGATTTCCATGAAAAAGTTTGTGGGTAGAAAATGGGTGATCACTGTACATTTCTCTTCTGTTTCCTATTGATATTTATATTTTACCTCCTCAATTTAGCATTATGCACAGGGAAAGAACTAATCTAAGATCTGCACAAAAATATTTTGCCTTCAAATTCATACCGTGATCGTAGCATGCATGGACTCGACTCATATGACTGGGATTTCCATGAAAAAGATTGTGGCCAGAAAACGGGTGATCACTGTACATTTCTCTTCTGTTTCCTATTTATATTTATATTTTTCCTCCTCAATTTAGCATTATGGACAGGGGAAGACCTAATCTAAGATCTGCACAAAAATATTTTGCCTTGAAATTCATACCGTGATCGTAGCATGCATGGACTCGACTCATATGACTGGGATTTCCATGAAAAAGATTGTGGCCAGAAAACGGGTTATCACTGTACATTTCTCTTCTGTTTCCTATTTATATTTATATTTTTCCTCCTCAATTTAGCATTATGGACAGGGGAAGACCTAATCTAAGATCTGCACAAAAATATTTTGCCTTGAAATTCATACCGTGATCGTAGCATGCATGGACTCGACTCATATGACTGGGATTTCCATGAAAAAGATTGTGGGCCGAAAATGGGTGATCACTGTACATTTCTCTTCTGTTTCCTATTTATATTTCTATTTTACCTCCTCAATTTAGCATTATGGACAGGGAAAGACCTCATCTAAGATCTGCACAAAAATATTTTGCCTTCAAATTCATACCGTGATCGTAGCATGCATGCACTCAACTCATATGACTGGGATTTCCATGAAAAAGATTGTGGGCCAAAAATGGGTGATCAATGTACATTTCTCTTCTGTTTCCTATTTATATTTCTATATTACTTCCTCAATTTAGCATTATGGACAGGGAAAGACCTAATATAAGATCTGCACAAAAATATTTTGCCTTCAAATTCATACCGTGATCGTAGCATGCATGGACTCGACTCATATGACTGGGAATTCCATGAAAAAGATTGTGGGCCAAAAATGGGTGACCACTGTACATTTCTCTTCTGTTTCCTATTTATATTTATATTTTACCTCCTCAATTTAGCATTATGGACAGTGAAAGACCTAATCTAAGATCTGCACAAAAATATTTTGCCTTCAAATTCATACCGTGATCGTAGCATGCATGGACTCGATACATATGACTGGGATTTCCATGAAAAAGATTGTGGGCCGAAAATGGGTGATCACTGTACATTTCTCTTCTGTTTCCTATTTATATTTATATTTTAACTCCTCAATTTAGCATTATGGACAGGGAAAGACCTAATCTAAGATCTGCAGAAAAATATTTTGCCTTCAAATTCATACCGTAATCGTAGCATGCATGGACTCGACTCATCTGACTGTGATTTCCATGAAAAAGATTGTGGGCCGAAAATGGGTGATCACTGTACATTTCTCTTCTGTTTCCGATTTATATTTATATTTTACCTCCTCAATTTAGCATTATGGACAGGGAAAGACCTAATCTAAGATCTGCACAAAAATATTTTGCCTTCAAATTCATACCTTGATCGTAGCATGCATGGACTCGACTCATATGACTGGGATTTCCATGAAAAAGATTGTGGGCCAAAATGGGTGATCACTGTACATTTCTATTCTGTTTCCTATTTATATTTATATTTTACCTCCTCAATTTAGCATTATGGACAGGGAAAGAACTAATCTAAGTTCTGCACAAAAATATTTTGCCTTCAAATTCATACCGTGAACGTAGCATGCATGGACTCGACTCATATGACTGGGATTTCCATGAAAAAGATTGTGGGCAGAAAATGGGTGATCACTGTACATTTCTCTTCTGTTTCCTATTTATATTTATATTTTTCCTCCTCAATTTAGCATTAGGGACAGGGAAAGACCTAATCTAAGATCTGCACAAAAATATTTTGCCTTCAAATTCATACCGTGATCGTAGCATGCATGGACTCGACTCATATGAATGGGATTTCCATGAAAAAGATAGTGGGCCGAAATTGGGTGATCACTGTACATTTCTCTTCTGTTTCCTATTTATATTTATATTTTACCTCCTCAATTTAGCATTATGGACAGGGAAAGACCTAATCTAAGATCTGCACAAAAATATTTCGCTTTAAATTCATACCGTGATCTTAGCATGCATGGACTCGACTCATATGACTGGGATTTCCATGAAAAAGATTCTGGGCCGAAAATGGGTGATCACTGTACATTTCTCTTCTGTTTCCTCTTTATATTTTACCTCCTGAATTTAGCATTATGGACAGGGAAAGACCTAATCTAAGATCTGCACAAAAATATTTAGCCTTCAAATTCATACCGTGATCGTAGAATGTATGGACACGACTCATTTTACTGAGATTTCCATGAAAAAGATTGTGGGCAGAAAATGGGTGATCACTGTACATTTCTTTTCTGTTTCCGATTTATATTTATATTTTACCTCCTCAATTTAGCATTATGGACAGGGAAAGACCTAATCTAAGATCTGCACAAAAATATTTTGCCTTCAAATTCATACCTTGATCGTAGCATGCATGGACTCGACTCATATGACTGGGATTTCCATGAAAAAGATTGTGGGCCAAAATGGGTGATCACTGTACATTTCTCTTCTGTTTCCTATTTATATTTATATTTTACCTCCTCAATTTAGCATTATGCACAGGGAAAGACCTAATCTAAGATCTGCACAAAAATATTTTGCCTTCAAATTAATACCGTGAACGTAGCATGCATGGACTCGACTCATATGACTGGGATTTCCATGAAAAAGATTGTGCGCCGAAAATGGGTGATCACTGTACCTTTCTCTTCTGTTTCCTATTTATATTTATATTTTACCTCCTCAATTTAGCATTATGGACAGGGAAAGACCTAATATAAGATCTGCACAAAAATATTTTGCCTTCAAACTCATACCGTGATCGTAGCATGCATGGACTCGACTCATCTGACTGTGATTTCCATGAAAAAGATTGTGGGCCGAAAATGGGTGATCACTGTACATATCTCTTCTGTTTCCTATTTATATTTCTATTTTACCTCCTCAATTTAGCATTATGGACAGGGAAAGACCTAATCTAAGATCTGCACAAAAATATTTAGCCTTCAAATTCATACCGTCATCGTAGCATGCATGGACTCGACTCATATGAATGGAATTTCCATGAAAAAGATTGTGGGCCGAAAATGGGTGATCACTGTACATTTCTCTTCTGTTTCCTATTTATATTTCTAATTTACCTCCTCAATTTAGCATTATGGACAGGGAAAGTCTTAATCTAAGATCTGCACAAAAATATTTAGCCTTCAAATTCATACCGTGATCCTAGCATGCATGGACTCGACTCATATGAATGGGATTTCCATGAAAAAGATTGTGGGCGGAAATTGGGTGATCACTGTACATTTCTCTTCTATTTCCTATTTATATTTATATTTTACCTCCTCAATTTAGCATTATGGACAGGGAAAGACCGAATCTAAGATCTGCACAAAAATATTTAGCCTTCAAATTCATACCGTCATCGTAGTATGCATGGACTCGACTCATATGACTGGGATTTCCATGAAAAAGATTGTGGGCCGAAAATTGGTGATCACTGTACATTTCTCTTCTGTTTCCTATTCATATTTCTATTTTACCTCCTCAATTTAGCATTATGGACAGGGAAAGACCTAATCTAAGATCTGCACAAAAATATTTTGCCTTCAAATTCATACCGTGATCGTAGCATGCATGGACTCGACTCATCTGACTTTGATTTCCATGAAAAAGATTGTGGGCCGAAAATGGGTGATCACTGTACATTTCTCTTCTGTTTCCTATTTATATTTCTATTTTACCTCCTCAATTTAGCATTATGGACAGGGAAAGACCTAATCTAAGATCTGCACAAAATATTTTGCCTTCAAATTCATACCGTGATCGTACCATGCATGGACTCGACTCATATGACTGGGAATTCCATGAAAAAGATTGTGGGCCAAAAATGGGTGACCACTGTACATTTCTCTTCTGTTTCCTATTTATATTTATATTTTACCTCCTCAATTTAGCATTATGGACAGGGAAAGACCTAATCAAAGATCTGCACAAAAATATTTTGCCTTCAAATTCATACCGTGATCGTAGCATGCATGGACTCGATACATATGACTGGGATTTCCATGAAAAAGATTGTGGGCCGAAAATGGGTGATCACTGTACATTTCTCTTCTGTTTCCTATTTATATTTATATTTTACCTCCTCAATTTAGCATTATGGACAGAGAAAGACCTAATCTAAGATCTGCCCAAAAATATTTTGCCTTCAAATTCATACCGTGATCGTAGCATGCATGGACTCGACTCATATGACTGGGATTTCCATGAAAAAGATTGTGGGCAGAAAATGGGTGATCACTGTACATTTCTCTTCTGTTTCCTATTTATATTTATATTTTCCCTCCTCAATTTAGCATTATGGACAGGGAAAGACCTAATCTAAGATCTGCACAAAAATATTTTGCCTTCAAATTCATACCGTGATCGTAGCATGCATGGACTCAACTCATATGACTGGGATTTCCATGAAAAAGATTGTGGGCCAAAAATGGGTGATCAATGTACATTTCTCTTCTGTTTCCTATTTATATTTCTATATTACTTCCTCAATTTAGCATTATGGACAGGGAAAGACCTAATATAAGATCTGCACAAAAATATTTTGCCTTCAAATTCATACCTTGATCGTAGCATGCATGGACTCGACTCATATGACTGGGATTTCCATGAAAAAGATTGTGGGCCAAAATTGGTGATCACTGTACATTTCTATTCTGTTTCCTATTTATATTTATATTTTACCTCCTCAATTTAGCATTATGGACAGGGAAAGACCTAATCTAAGTTCTGCACAAAAATATTTTGCCTTCAAATTCATACCGTGAACGTAGCATGCATGGACTCGACTCATATGACTGGGAGTTCCATGAAAAAGATTGTGGGCAGAAAATGGGTGATCAATGTACATTTCTCTTCTGTTTCCTATTCATATTTTTCCTCCTCAATTTAGCATTAGGGACAGGGAAAGACCTAATCTAAGATCTGCACAAAAATATTTTGCCTTCAAATTCATACCGTGATCGTAGCATGCATGGACTCGACTCATATGAATGGGATTTCCATGAAAAAGATAGTGGGCCGAAATTGGGTGATCACTGTACATTTCTCTTCTGTTTCCTATTTATATTTATATTTTACCTCCTCAATTTAGCATTATGGACAGGGAAAGACCTAATCTAAGATCTGCACAAAAATATTTCGCTTTAAATTCATACCGTGATCTTAGCATGCATGGACTCAACTCATATGACTGGGATTTCCATGAAAAAGATTCTGGGCCGAAAATGGGTGATCACTGTACATTTCTCTTCTGTTACCTATTTATATTTTACCTCCTGAATTTAGCATTATGGACAGGGAAAGACCTAATCTAAGATCTGCACAAAAATATTTAGCCTTCAAATTCATACCGTGATCGTAGCATGTATGGACACGACTCATTTTACTGGGATTTCCATGAAAAAGATTGTGGGCAGAAAATGGGTGATCACTGTACATTTCTCTTCTGTTTCCGATTTATATTTATATTTTACCTCCTCAATTTAGCATTATGGACAGGGAAAGACCTAATCTAAGATCTGCACAAAAATATTTTGCCTTCAAATTGATACCTTGATCGTAGCATGCATGGACTCGACTCATATGACTGGGATTTCCATGAAAAAGATGGTGGGCCAAAATTGGTGATCACTGTACAATTCTCTTCTGTTTCCTATTTATATTTATATTTTACCTTCTCAATTTAGCATTATGGACAGGGAAAGACCTAATCTAAGATCTGCACAAAAATATTTTGCCTTCAAATTAATACCGTGAACGTAGCATGCATGGACTCGACTCATATGACTGGGATTTCCATGAAAAAGATTGTGGGCCGAAAATGGGTGATCACTGTACCTTTCTCTTCTGTTTCCTATTTATATTTCTATTTTACCTCCTCAATTTAGCATTATGGACAGGGAAAGACCTAATCTAAGATCTGCACAAAAATATTTAGCCTTCAAATTCATACCGTCATCGTAGCATGCATGGACTCGACTCATATGAATGGAATTTCCATGAAAAAGATTGTGGGCCGAAAATGGGTGATCACTGTACATTTCTCTTCTGTTTCCTATTTATATTTCTAATTTACCTCCTCAATTTAGCATTATGGACAGGGAAAGTCTTAATCTAAGATCTGCACAAAAATATTTAGTCTTCAAATTCATACCGTGATCCTAGCATGCATGGACTCGACTCATATGAATGGGATATCCATGAAAAAGATTGTGGGCGGAAATTGGGTGATCACTGTACATTTCTCTTCTATTTCCTATTTATATTTATATTTTACCTCCTCAATTTAGCATTATGGACAGGGAAAGACTGAATCTAAGATCTGCACAAAAATATTTAGCCTTCAAATTCATACCGTCATCGTAGCATGCATGGACTCGACTCATATGTCTGGGATTTCCACGAAAAAGATTGTGGGCCGAAAATGGCTGATCACTGTACATTTCTCTTCTGTTTCCTATTTATATTTATATTTTACCTCCTCAATTTAGCATTATGGACAGGGAAAGACCTCATCTAAGATCTGCAAAAAAATATTCGGCCTACAAAATCATACCGTGAACGTAGCATGCATGGACTCGACTCATATGACTGGGATTTCCATGAAAAAGATTGTGGGCCGAAAATGGGTGATCACTGTACATTTCTCTTCTGTTTCCTATTCATATTTCTATTTTACCTCCTCAATTTAGCATTATGGACAGGGAAAGACCTAATCTAAGATCTGCACAAAAATATTTTGCCTTCAAATTCATACCGTGATCGTAGCATGCATGGACTCGACTCATCTGACTTTGATTTCCATGAAAAAGATTGTGGGCCGAAAATGGGTGATCACTGTACATTTCTCTTCTGTTTCCTATTTATATTTCTATTTTACCTCCTCAATTTAGCATTATGGACAGGGAAAGACCTAATCTAAGATCTGAACAAAAATATTTTGCCTTCAAATTCATACCGTGATCGTACCATGCATGGACTCGACTCATATGACTGGGAATTCCATGAAAACGATTGTGGGCCAAAAATGGGTGACCACTGTACATTTCTCTTCTGTTTCCTATTTATATTTATATTTTACCTCCTCAATTTAGCATTATGGACAGGGAAAGACCTAATCAAAGATCTGCACAAAAATATTTTGCCTTCAAATTCATACCGTGATCGTAGCATGCATGGACTCGATACATATGACTGGGATTTCCATGAAAAAGATTGTGGGCCGAAAATTGGTGATCACTGTACATTTCTCTTCTGTTTCCTATTTATATTTATATTTTAACTCCTCAATTTAGCATTATGGACAGGGAAAGACCTAATCTAAGATCTGCACAAAAATATTTAGCCTTCAAATTCATACCGTGATCGTAGCATGCATGGACTCGACTCATATGACTGGGATTTCCATGAAAAAGATTGTGGGCAGAAAATGGGTGATCACTGTACATTTCTCTTCTGTTTCCTATTTATATTTATATTTTTCCTCATCAATTTAGCATTATGGACATGGGAAGACCTAATCTAAGATCTGCACAAAAATATTTTGCCTTCAAATTCATACCGTGATCGTAGCATGCATGGACTCGACTCATCTGACTGTGATTTCCATGAAAAAGATTGTGGGCCAAAAATGGGTGATCACTGTACAATTCTCTTCTGTTTCCTATTTATATTTCTATTTTACCTCCTCAATTTAGCATTATGGACAGGGAAAGACCTAATCTAAGATCTGCACAAAAATATTTTGCCTTCAAATTCATACCGTGATCGTAGCATGCATGGACTCGACTCATATGACTGGGAATTCCATGAAAAAGATTGTGGGCCGAAAATGGGTGACCACTGCACATTTCTTTTCTGTTTCCTATTTATATTTATATTTTACCTCCTCAATTTAGCATTATGGACAGGGAAAGACTTAATCTAAGTTCTGCACAAAAATATTTATCCTTCAAATTCATACCGTGATCGTAGCATGTATGGACACGACTCATTTGACTGGGATTTCCATGAAAAAGATTGTGGGCAGAAAATGGGTGATCACTGTACATTTCTCTTCTGTTTCTTATTTATATTTCTATTTTACCTCCTCAATTTAGCATTATGGACAGGGAAAGACCTAATCTAAGTTCTGCACAAAAATATTTCGCTTTAAATTCATACCGTGAACTTAGCATGCATGGACTCGACTCATATGACTGGGATTTCCATGAAAAAGATTGTGGGCAGAAAATGGGTGATCACTGTACATTTCTCTTCTGTTTCCTATTTATATTTATATTTTTCCTCCTCAATTTAGCATTATGGACATGGGAAGACCTAATCTAAGATCTGCACAAAAATATTTTGCCTTCAAATTCATACCGTGATCGTAGCATGCATGGACTCAACTCATATGACTGGGATTTCCATGAAAAAGATTGTGGGCCAAAAATGGGTGATCAATGTACATTTCTCTTCTGTTTCCTATTTATATTTCTATATTACTTCCTCAATTTAGCATTATGGACAGGGAAAGACCTAATATAAGATCTGCACAAAAATATTTTGCCTTCAAATTCATACCGTCATCGTAGCATGCATGGACTCTACTCATATGACTTGGAATTCCATGAAAAAGATTGTGGGCCGAAAATGGGTGACCACTGTACATTTCTCTTCTGTTTCCTATTTATATTTATATTTTACCTCCTCAATTTAGCATTATGGACAGGGAAAGACCTAATCTAAGATCTGCACAAAAATATTTATCCTTCAAATTCATACCGTGATCGTAGCATGTATGGACACGACTCATTTGACTGGGATTTCCATGAAAAAGATTGTGGGCAGAAAATGGGTGATCACTGTACATTTCTCTTCTGTTTCCTATTTATATTTATATTTTACCTCCTCAATTTAGCATTATGGACAGGGAAAGACCTAATCTAAGTTCTGCACAAAAATATTTCGCTTTAAATTCATACCGTGAACTTAGCATGCATGGACTCGACTCATATGACTGGGATTTCCATGAAAAAGATTCTGGGCCGAAAATGGGTGATCACTGTACATTTCTCTTCTGTTTCCTATTTCTATTTTACCTCCTTAATTTAGCATTATGGACAGGGAAAGACCTAATATAATATCTGCACAAAAATATTTATTCTTCAAATTCATACCGTGATCGTAGCATGTATGGACACGACTCATTTGACTGGGATTTCCATGAAAAAGATTGTGGGCCAAAATTGGTGATCACTGTACATTTCTCTTCTGTTTCCTATTTATATTTCTATTTTACCTCCTCAATTTAGCATTATGGAGAGGGAAAGACCTAATCTAAGATCTGCACAAAAATATTTTGCCTTCAAATTCATACCGTGAACGTAGCATGCATGGACTCGACTCATATGACTGGGATTTCCATGAAAAAGATTGTGGGCCGAAAATGGGTGATCACTGTACATTTCTCTTCTGTTTCCTATTTATATTTCTATTTTACCTCCTCAATTTAGCATTATGGACAGGGAAAGACCTAATATAAGATCTGCACAAAAATATTTTGCCTTCAAATTCATACCGTGATCGTAGCATGCATGGACTCGACTCATCTGACTGTGATTTCCATGAAAAAGATTGTGGGCCGAAAATGGGTGATCACTGTACATTTCTCTTCTGTTTCCTATTTATATTTATATTTTACCTCCTCATTTTAGCATTATGGACAGGGAAAGACCTAATCTAAGATCTGCACAAAAATATTTTGCCTTCAAATTCATACCGTGATCGTAGCATGCATGGACTCGACTCATATGACTGGGATTTCCATGAAATAGACGGTGGGCCAAAAATGGGTGATCAATGTACATTTCTCTTCTGTTTCCTATTTATATTTCTATATTATTTCCTCAATTTAGCATTATGGACAGGGAAAGACCTAATATAAGATCTGCACAAAAATATTTTGACTTCAAATTCATACCGTGATTGTAGCATGCATGGACTCGACTCATATGACTGGGAATTCCATGAAAAAGATTGTGGGCCGAAAATGGGTGACCACTGTACAATTCTCTTCTGTTTCCTATTTATATTTATATTTTACCTCCTCAATTTAGCATTATGGACAGGGAAAGACCTAATCTAAGATCTGCACAAAAATATTTTACCTTCAAATTCATACCGTGATCGTAGCATGCATGGACTCGACTCATATGACTGGGATTTACATGAAAAAGATTGTGGGCCGAATATGGGTGACCACTGTACATTTCTCTTCTGTTTCCTATTTATATTTATATTTTACCTCCTCAATTTAGCATTATGGACAGGGAAAGACCTAATCTAAGATCTGCACAAAAATATTTTGCCTTCAAATTCATACCGTGATCGTAGCATGTATGGACTCGACTCATTTGACTGGGATTTCCATGAAAAAGATAGTGGGCAGAAAATGGGTGATCACTGTACATTTCTCTTCTGTTTCCTATTTATATTTATATTTTACCTCCTCAATTTAGCATTATGGACAGGAAAAAACCTAATCTAAGATCTGCACAAAAATATTTTGCCTGCAAATTCATACAGTGATCGTAGCATGCATGGACTCGACTCATATGACTGGGATTTCCATGAAAAAATTGTGGGCCAAAATGGGTGATCACTGTACATTTCTCTTCTGTTTCCTATTTATATTTATATTTTACCTCCTCAATTTAGCATTATGGACAGGGAAAGACCTAATCTAAGATCTGCACAAAAATATTTTGCCTTCAAATTCATACCGTGAACGTAGCATGCATGGACTCGACTCATATGACTGGGATTTCCATGAAAAAGATTGTGGGCAGAAAATGGGTGATTACTGTACATTTCTCTTCTGTTTCCTATTTATATTTCTATTTTACCTCCTCAATTTAGCATTATGGACAGGGAGTGACCTAATCTAAGATCTGCACAAAAATATTTTGCCTTCAAATTCATACCGTGATCGTAGCATGCATGGACTCGACTCATATGACTGGGAATTCCATGAAAAAGATTGTGGGCCGAAAATGGGTGACCACTGTACATTTCTCTTCTGTTTCCTATTTATATTTATATTTTACCTCCTCAATTTAGCATTATGGACAGGGAAAGACCTAATATAAGATCTGAACAAAAATATTTTGCCTTCAAATTCATACCGTGGTCGTAGCATGCATGGACTCGACTCATATGACTGGGATTTCCATGAAAAAGATTCTGGGCCGAAAATGGGTGATCACTGTACATTTCTCTTCTGTTTCCTATTTATATTTATATTTTACCTCCTCAATTTAGCATTATGGACAGGGAAAACTTAATCTAAGATCTGCACTAAAATATTTTGCCTTCAAATTCATACCGTGATCGTAGCATGCATGGACTCGACTCATATGACTGGGAATTCCATGAAAAAGTTTGTGGGCCGAAAATGGGTGACCACTGTACATTTCTCTTCTGTTTCCTATTTATATTTATATTTTACCTCCTCAATTTAGCATTATGGACAGGGAAAGACCTAATCTAAGATCTGCACAAAAATATTTTGCCTTAAATTCATACCGTGATCGTAGCATGCATGGACTCGACTCATATGACTGGGATTTCCATGAAAAAGATTGTGGGCCGAAAATGGGTGACCACTGTACATTTCTCTTCTGTTTCCTATTTATATTTATATTTTACCTCCTCAATTTAGCATTATGGACAGGGAAAGACCTAATCTAAGATCTGCACAAAAATATTTTGCCTTCAAATTCATACCGTGATCGTAGCATGTATGGACGCGACTCATTTGACTGGGATTTCCATGAAAAAGATAGTGGGCAGAAAATGGATGATTACTGTACATTTCTCTTCTGTTTCCTATTTATATTTCTATTTTACCTCCTCAATTTAGCATTATGGGCAGGGAATGACCTAATCTAAGATCTGCACAAAAATATTTTGCCTTCAAATTCATACCGTGATCGTAGCATGTATGGACACGACTCATTTGACTGGGATTTCCATGAAAAAGATTGTGGGCAGAAAATGGGTGATCACTGTACATTTCTCTTCTGTTTCCTATTTATATTTATATTTTACCTCCTCAATTTAGCATTATGGACAGGGAAAGACCTAATCTAAGTTCTGCACAAAAATATTTAGCTTTAAATTCATACCGTGATCGTAGCATGCATGGACTCGACTCATATGACTGGGAATTCAATGAAAAAGATTGTGGGCCGAAAATGGGTGACCACTGTACATTTCTCTTCTGTTTCCTATTTATATTTATATTTTACCTCCTCAATTTAGCATTATGGACAGGGAAAGACCTAATGTAAGATCTGCACAAAAATATTTTGCCTTCAAATTCATACCGTGATCGTAGCATGCATGGACTCGACTCATATGACTGGGATTTCCATGAAAAAGATTGTGGGCCAAAAATGGGTGATCAATGTACATTTCTCTTCTGTTTCCTATTTATATTTCTATATAATTTCCTCAATTTAGCATTATGGACAGGGAAAGACCTAATATAAGATCTGCACAAAAATATTTTGCCTTCAAATTCATACCGTGATCGTAGCATGTATGGACTCGACTCATTTGACTGGGATTTCCATGAAAAAGATAGTGGGCAGAAAATGGGTGATCACTGTACATTTCTCTTCTGTTTCCTATTTATATTTATATTTTACCTCCAGAATTTAGCATTATGGACAGGAAAAAACCTAATCTAAGATCTGCACAAAAATATTTTGCCTGCAAATTCATACAGTGATCGTAGCATGCATGGACTCGACTCATATGACTGGGATTTCCATGAAAAAGATTCTGGGCCAAAATTGGTGATCACTGTACATTTCTCTTCTGTTTCCTATTTATATTTCTATTTTACCTCCTCAATTTAGCATTATGGACAGGGAAAGACCTAATCTAAGATCTGCACAAAAATATTTTGCCTTCAAATTCATACCGTGAACGTAGCATGCATGGACTCGACTCATATGACTGGGATTCCCATGAAAAAGATTGTGGGCAGAAAATGGGTGATTACTGTACATTTCTCTTCTGATTCCTATTGATATTTCTATTTTACCTCCTCAATTTAGCATTATGGACAGGGAATGACCTAATCTAAGATCTGCACAAAAATATTTTGCCTTCAAATTCATACCGTGATCGTAGCATGCATGGACTCGACTCATATGACTGGGAATTCCATGAAAAAGATTGTGGGCCGAAAATGGGTGACCACTTTACATTTCTCTTCTGTTTCCTATTTATATTTATATTTTACCTCCTCAATTTAGCATTATGGACAGGGAAAGACCTAATCTAAGATCTGCACAAAAATATTTTGCCTTCAAATTCATACCGTGATCGTAGCATGCATGGACTCGACTCATATGACTGGGATTTCCATGAAAAAGTTTGTGGGCCAAAAATGGGTGATCAATGTACATTTCTCTTCTGTTTCCTATTTATATGTTACCTCCTCAATTTAGCATTATGGACAGGGAAAGACGTAATCTAAATCTGCACAAAAATATTTTGACTTCAAATTCATACCGTGATCGTAGCATGCATGGACTGGAATCATATGACTGGGATTTCCATGAAAAAGATTGTGGGCAGAAAATGGTTTATCACTGTATATTTCTCTTCTGTTTCCTATTTATATTTCTATTTTACCTCCTCAATTTAGCATTATGGACAGGGAAATACGTAATCTAAGATCTGCACAAAAATATTTTGCCTTCAAATTCATACCGTGATCGTAGCATGCATGGTCTCGACTCAAAAGACTGGGATTTCCATGAAAAAGATTGTGGTCCGAAAATGGGTGATCACTGGACATTTCTCTTCTGTTTCCTATTTATATTTATATTTTACCTCCTCAATTTAGCATTATGGACAGGGAAAGACCTCATCTAAGATCTGCCAAAAAATATTCTGCCTTCAAAATAATACCGTGAACGTAGCATGTATGGACTCGACTCATTTGACTGGGATTTCCATGAAAAAGATAGTGGGCAGATAATGGGTGATCACTGTACATTCCTCTTCTCTATCCTATTTATATTTCTATTTTACTTCCTCAATTTAGCATTATGGACAGGAAAAAACCTAATCTAAGATCTGCACAAAAATATTTTGCCTGCAAATTCATACCGTGATCGTAGCATGCATGGACTCGACTCATATGACTGGGATTTCCATGAAAAAGATTGTGGGCCAAAATTGGTGATCACTGTACATTTCTCTTCTGTTTCCTATTTCTATTTCTATTTTACCTCCTCAATTTAGCATTATGGACAGGGAAAGACCTAATCTAAGATCTGCACAAAAATATTTTGCCTTCAAATTCATACCGTGAACGTAGCATGCATGGACTCGACTCATATGACTAGGATTTCCATGAAAAAGATTGTGGGCAGAAAATGGTTGATTACTGTACATTTCTCTTCTGTTTCCTATTTATATTTATATTTTTCCTCCTCAATTTAGCATTATGGACAGGGAAAGACCTAATCTAAAATCTGCACAAAAATATTCTGCCTTCAAAATAATACCGTGAACGTAGCATGTATGGACTCGACTCATTTGACTGGGATTTCCATGAAAAAGATTGTGGGCCGAAAATGGGTGATCACTGTACATTTCTCTTCTGTTTCCTATTTATATTTATATTTTACCTCCATCAATTTAGCATTATGGAGAGGGAAAAACCTCATCTCAGATCTGCAAAAAAATATTCTGCCTTCAAAATCATACCGTGAATGTAGCATGCATGGACTCGACTCATATGACTGGGATTTCCATGAAAAAGATTGTGGGCCGAAAATGGGTGGTCACTGTACATTTCTCTTCTGTTTCCTATTTATATTTCTATTTTACCTCCTCAATTTAGCATTATGGACAGGGAAAGACCTAATCTAAGATCTGCAAAAAAATATTTTGCCTTCAAATTCATACCGTGATCGTAGCATGCATGGACTCAACTCATATGACTGGGATTTCCATGAAAAAGTTTGTGGGCCGAAAATGGGTGATCACTGTACATTTCTCTTCTGTTTTCTATTTATATTTCTATTTTACCTCCTCAATTTAGCATTATGGACAGGGAATGACCTAATCTAAGATCTGCACAAAAATATTTTGCCTTCAAATTCATACCGTGAACGTAGCATGCATGGACTCGACTCATATGACTGGGATTTACATGAAAAAGATTGTGTGCAGAAAATGGGTGATTACTGTACATTTCTCTTCTGTTTCCTATTTATATTTATATTTTTCCTCCTCAATTTAGCATTATGGACAGGGGAAGACCTAATCTAAGACCTGCACAAAAATAATTTGCCTTCAAATTCATACCGTGATCGTAGCATGCATGGACTCGACTCATATCACTGGGATTTCCATGAAAAAGATTGTGGGCCGAAAATGGGTGATCACTGTACATTTCTCTTCTGTTTCCTATTTATATTTCTATTTTACCTCCTCAATTTAGCATTATGGACAGGGAAAGACCTCATCTAAGATCTGCAAAAAAATATTCTGCCTTCAAAATCATACCGTGAACGTAGCATGCATGGACTCGACTCATATGACTGGGAATTCAATGAAAAAGATTGTGGGCCGAAATTGGGTGACCACTGTACATTTCTCTTCTGTTTCCTATTTATATTTATATTTTACCTCCTCAATTTAGCATTATGGACAGGGAAAGACCTAATCTAAGATCTGCACAAAAATATTTTGCCTTCAAATTCATACCGTGATCGTAGCATGCATGGACTCGACTCATATGACTGGGATTTCCATGAAAAAGATTGTGGGCCAAAATTGGTGATCACTGTACATTTCTCTTCTGTTTCCTATTTCTATTTCTATTTTACCTCCTCAATTTAGCATTATGGACAGGGAAAGACCTAATCTAAGATCTGCACAAAAATATTTTGCCTTCAAATTCATACCGTGAACGTAGCATGCATGGACTCGACTCATATGACTAGGATTTCCATGAAAAAGATTGTGGGCAGAAAATGGTTGATTACTGTACATTTCTCTTCTGTTTCCTATTTATATTTATATTTTTCCTCCTCAATTTAGCATTATGGACAGGGAAAGACCTAATCTAAAATCTGCACAAAAATATTTTGCCTTCAAATTCATACCGTGATCGTAGCATGCATGGACTCGACTCATATCACTGGGATTTCCATGAAAAAGATTGTGGGCCGAAAATGGGTGATCACTGTACATTTCTCTTCTGTTTCCTATTTATATTTCTATTTTACCTCCATCAATTTAGCATTATGGAGAGGGAAAAACCTCATCTCAGATCTGCAAAAAAATATTCTGCCTTCAAAATCATACCGTGAATGTAGCATGCATGGACTCGACTCATATGACTGGGATTTCCATGAAAAAGATTGTGGGCCGAAAATGGGTGGTCACTGTACATTTCTCTTCTGTTTCCTATTTATATTTCTATTTTACCTCCTCAATTTAGCATTATGGACAGGGAAAGACCTAATCTAAGATCTGCAAAAAAATATTTTGCCTTCAAATTCATACCGTGATCGTAGCATGCATGGACTCAACTCATATGACTGGGATTTCCATGAAAAAGTTTGTGGGCCGAAAATGGGTGATCACTGTATATTTCTCTTCTTTTTCCTATTTATATTTCTATTTTACCTCCTCAATTTAGCATTATGGACAGGGAAAGACCTCATCTAAGATCTGCAAAAAAATATTCTGCCTTCAAAATCATACCGTGAACGTAGCATGCATGGACTCGACTCATATGACTGGGAATTCAATGAAAAAGATTGTGGGCCGAAATTGGGTGACCACTGTACATTTCTCTTCTGTTTCCTATTTATATTTATATTTTACCTCCTCAATTTAGCATTATGGACAGGGAAAGACCTAATCTAAGATCTGCACAAAAATATTTTGCCTTCAAATTCATACCGTGATCGTAGCATGCATGGTCTCGACTCAAAAGACTGGGATTTCCATGAAAAAGATTGTGGTCCGAAAATGGGTGATCACTGGACATTTCTCTTCTGTTTCCTATTTATATTTATATTTTACCTCCTCAATTTAGCATTATGGACAGGGAAAGACCTCATCTAAGATCTGCAAAAAAATATTCTGCCTTCAAAATAATACCGTGAACGTAGCATGCATGGACTCGACTCATATGACTGGGATTTCCATGAAAAAGATTGTGGGCCGAAAATGGGTGACCACTGTACATTTCTCTTCTGTTTCCTATTTATATTTATATTTTACCTCCTCAATTTAGCATTATGGACAGGGAAAGACCTAATCTAAGATCTGCACAAAAATATTTTGCCTCCTAATTCATACCGTGATCGTAGCATGTATGGACTCGACTCATTTGACTGGGATTTCCATGATAAAGATAGTGGGCAGAAAATGGGTGATCACTGTACATTTCTCTTCTGTTTCCTATTTATATTTATATTTTACCTCCTCAATTTAGCATTATGGACAGGAAAAAACCTAATCTAAGTTCTGCACAAAAATATTTTGCCTGCAAATTCATACAGTGATCGTAGCATGTATGGACTCGACTCATTTGACTGGGATTTCCATGAAAAAGATAGTGGGCAGAAAATGGGTGATCACTGTACATTTCTCTTCTCTATCCTATTTATATTCCTATTTTACCTCCTCAATTTAGCATTATGGACAGGAAAAAACCTAATCTAAGATCTGCACAAAAATATTTTGCTTGCAAATTCATACCGTGATCGTAGCATGCATGGACTCGACTCATATGACTGGGATTTCCATGAAAAAGATTGTGGGCCAAAATTGGTGATCACTGTACATTTCTCTTCTGTTTCCTATTTCTATTTCTATTTTACCTCCTCAATTTAGCATTATGGACAGGGAAAGACCTAATCTAAGATCTGCAAAAAAATATTTTGCCTTCAAATTCATACCGTGATCGTAGCATGCATGGACTCAACTCATATGACAGGGATTTCCATGAAAAAGTTTGTGGGCCGAAAGTGGGTGATCACTGTACATTTCTCTTCTGTTTTCTATTTATATTTCTATTTTACCTCCTCAATTTAGCATTATGGACAGGGAATGACCTAATCTAAGAACTGCACAAAAATATTTTGCCTTCAAATTCATACCGTGAACGTAGCATGCATGGACTCGACTCATATAACTGGGATTTACATGAAAAAGATTGTGGGCAGAAAATGGGTGATTACTGTACATTTCTCTTCTGTTTCCTATTTATATTTATATTTTTCCTCCTCAATTTAGCATTATGGACAGGGGAAGACCTAATCTAAGACCTGCACAAAAATAATTTGCCTTCAAATTCATACCGTGATCGTAGCATGCATGGACTCGACTCATATCACTGGGATTTCCATGAAAAAGATTGTGGGCCGAAAATGGGTGATCACTGTACGTTTCTCTTCTGTTTCCTATTTATATTTCTATTTTACCTCCTCAATTTAGCATTATGGACAGGGAAAGACCTCATCTAAGATCTGCAAAAACATATTCTGCCTTCAAAATCATACCGTGAACGTAGCATGCATGGACTCGACTCATATGACTGGGAATTCCATGAAAAAGATTGTGGGCCGAAAATGGATGACCACTGTATATTTCTCTTCTGTTTCCTATTTATATTTATATTTTACCTCCTCAATTTAGCATTATGGACAGGGAAAGACCTAATCTAAGATCTGCACAAAAATATTTTGCCTTCAAATTCATACCGTGATCGTAGCATGCATGGACTCGACTCATATGACTGGGATTTCCATGAAAAAGATTGTGGGCCAAAAATGGGTGATCAATGTACATTTCTCATCTGTTTCCTATTTATATTTTACCTCCTCAATTTAGCATTATGGACAGGGAAAGACGTAATCTAAGATCTGCACAAAAATATTTTGACTTCAAATTCATACCGTGATCGTAGCATGCATGGACTGGAATCATATGACTGGGATTTCCATGAATAAGATTGTGGGCAGTAAATGGTTTATCACTGTATATTTCTCTTCTGTTTCCTATTTATATTTATATTTTACCTTCTCAATTTAGCATTATGGACAGGGAAAGACGTAATCTAAGATCTGCACAAAAATATTTTGCCTTCAAATTCATACCGTGATCGTAGCATGCATGGACTCGACTCATATGACTGGGATTTCCATGAAAAAGATTGTGGTCCGAAAATGGGTGATCACTGGACATTTCTCTTCTGTTTCCTATTTATATTTATATTTTACCTCCTCAATTTAGCATTATGGACAGGGAAAGACCTCATCTAAGATCTGCAAAAAAATATTCTGCCTTCAAAATAATACCGTGAACGTAGCATGCATGGACTCGACTCATATGACTGGGATTTCCATGAAAAAGATTGTGGGCCGAAAATGGGTGATCACTGTACATTTTTCTTCTGTTTCGTATTTATATTTCTATTTTACCTCCTCAATTTAGCATTATGGACAGGGAAAGACCTAATCTAAGATCTGCAAAAAAATATTCTGCCTTCAAAATAATGCCGTGAACGTAGCATGCATGGACTCGACTCATATGACTGGGATTTCCATGAAAAAGATTGTGGGCCGAAAATGGGTGATCCCTGTACATTTCTCTTCTGTTTCCTATTGATATTTCTATTTTACCTCCTCAATTTAGCATTATGGACAGGGAAAGACCTAATCTAAGATCTGCACAAAAATATTTTGCCTTCAAATTCATACCGTGATCGTAGCATGCATGGACTCGACTCATATGACTGGGATTTCCATGAAAAAGATTGTGGGCCGAAAATGGGTGATCACTGTACATTTCTCTTCTGTTTCCTATTTATATTTCTATTTTACCTCCTCAATTTAGCATTATGGACAGGGAAAGACCTAATCTAAGATCTGCATATAAATATTTTGCCTTCAAATTTATACCGTAATCGTAGCATCCATGGACTCGACTCATATGACTGGGATTTCCATGAAAAAGATTGTGGGCCAAAAATGGGTGATCAATGTACATTTCTCTTCTGTTTCCTATTTATATTTCTATTTTACCTCCTCATTTTAGCATTATGGAGAGGGAAAGACCTAATCTAAGCTCTGCACAAAAATATTTTGACTTCAAATTCATACCGTGATCGTAGCATGCATGGACTGGAATCATATGACTGGGATTTCCATGAAAAAGATTGTGGGCAGAAAATGGTTTATCACTGTATATTTCTCTTCTGTTTCCTATTTATATTTCTATTTTACCTCCTCAATTTAGCATTATGGACAGGGAATGACCTAATCTAAGAACTGCACAAAAATATTTTGCCTTCAAATTCATACCGTGAACGTAGCATGCATGGACTCGACTCATATGACTGGGATTTACATGAAAAAGATTGTGGGCAGAAAATGGGTGATTACTGTACATTTCTCTTCTGTTTCCTATTTATATTTATATTTTTCCTCCTCAATTTAGCATTATGGACAGGGGAAGACCTAATCTAAGACCTGCACAAAAATAATTTGCCTTCAAATTCATACCGTGATCGTAGCATGCATGGACTCGACTCATATCACTGGGATTTCCATGAAAAAGATTGTGGGCCGAAAATGGGTGATCACTGTACGTTTCTCTTCTGTTTCCTATTTATATTTCTATTATACCTCCTCAATTTAGCATTATGGACAGGGAAAGACCTCATCTAAGATCTGCAAAAACATATTCTGCCTTCAAAATCATACCGTGAACGTAGCATGCATGGACTCGACTCATATGACTGGGAATTCCATGAAAAAGATTGTGGGCCGAAAATGGATGACCACTGTATATTTCTCTTCTGTTTCCTATTTATATTTATATTTTACCTCCTCAATTTAGCATTATGGACAGGGAAAGACCTAATCTAAGATCTGCACAAAAATATTTTGCCTTCAAATTCATACCGTGATCGTAGCATGCATGGACTCGACTCATATGACTGGGATTTCCATGAAAAAGATTGTGGGCCAAAAATGGGTGATCAATGTACATTTCTCTTCTGTTTCCTATTTATATTTTACCTCCTCAATTTAGCATTATGGACAGGGAAAGACGTAATCTAAGATCTGCACAAAAATATTTTGACTTCAAATTCATACCGTGATCGTAGCATGCATGGACTGGAATCATATGACTGGGATTTCCATGAATAAGATTGTGGGCAGTAAATGGTTTATCACTGTATATTTCTCTTCTGTTTCCTATTTATATTTATATTTTACCTTCTCAATTTAGCATTATGGACAGGGAAAGACGTAATCTAAGATCTGCACAAAAATATTTTGCCTTCAAATTCATACCGTGATCGTAGCATGCATGGACTCGACTCATATGACTGGGATTTCCATGAAAAAGATTGTGGTCCGAAAATGGGTGATCACTGGACATTTCTCTTCTGTTTCCTATTTATATTTATATTTTACCTCCTCAATTTAGCATTATGGACAGGGAAAGACCTCATCTAAGATCTGCAAAAAAATATTCTGCCTTCAAAATAATACCGTGAACGTAGCATGCATGGACTCGACTCATATGACTGGGATTTCCATGAAAAAGATTGTGGGCCGAAAATGGGTGATCACTGTACATTTCTCTTCTGTTTCGTATTTATATTTCTATTTTACCTCCTCAATTTAGCATTATGGACAGGGAAAGACCTAATCTAAGATCTGCAAAAAAATATTCTGCCTTCAAAATAATGCCGTGAACGTAGCATGCATGGACTCGACTCATATGACTGGGATTTCCATGAAAAAGATTGTGGGCCGAAAATGGGTGATCCCTGTACATTTCTCTTCTGTTTCCTATTTATATTTCTATTTTACCTCCTCAATTTAGCATTATGGACAGGGAAAGACCTAATCTAAGATCTGCACAAAAATATTTTGCCTTCAAATTCATACCGTGATCGTAGCATGCATGGACTCGACTCATATGACTGGGATTTCCATGAAAAAGATTGTGGGCCGAAAATGGGTGATCACTGTACATTTCTCTTCTGTTTCCTATTTATATTTCTATTTTACCTCCTCAATTTAGCATTATGGACAGGGAAAGACCTAATCTAAGATCTGCATAAAAATATTTTGCCTTCAAATTTATACCGTAATCGTAGCATCCATGGACTCGACTCATATGACTGGGATTTCCATGAAAAAGATTGTGGGCCAAAAATGGGTGATCAATGTACATTTCTCTTCTGTTTCCTATTTATATTTCTATTTTACCTCCTCATTTTAGCATTATGGACAGGGAAAGACCTAATCTAAGCTCTGCACAAAAATATTTTGACTTCAAATTCATACCGTGATCGTAGCATGCATGGACTGGAATCATATGACTGGGATTTCCATGAAAAAGATTGTGGGCAGAAAATGGTTTATCACTGTATATTTCTCTTCTGTTTCCTATTTATATTTCTATTTTACCTCCTCAATTTAGCATTATGGACAGGGAAAGACGTAATCTAAGTTCTGCACAAAAATATATTGACTTCAAATTCATACCGTGATCGTAGCATGCATGGACTGGAATCATATGACTGGGATTTCCATGAAAAAGATTGTGGGCAGAAAATGGTTTTTCACTGTATATTTCTCTTCTGTTTCCTATTTATATTTCTATTTTACCTCCTCAATTTAGCATTATGGACAGGGAAAGACGTAATCTAAGATCTGCACAAAAATATTTTGCCTTCAAATTCATACCGTGATCGTAGCATGCATGGACTCGACTCATATGACTGGGATTTCCATGAAAAAGATTGTGGGCCGAAAATGGGTGATCACTGGACATTTCTCTTCTGTTTCCTATTTATATTTATATTTTACCTCCTCAATTTAGCATTATGGACAGGGAAAGACCTAATCTAAGATCTGCACAAAAATATTTTGCCTTCAAATTCATACCGTGATCGTAGCATGGATGGACTCGACTCATCTGACTGTGATTTCCATGAAAAAGATTGTGGGCCGAAAATGGGTGATCACTGTACATTTCTCTTCTGTTTCCTATTTATATTTCTATTTTACCTCCTCAATTTAGCATTATGGACAGGGAAAGACCTCATCTAAGATCTGCAAAAAAATATTCTGCCTTCAAAATAATACCGTGAACGTAGCATGCATGGACTCGACTCATATGACTGGGATTTCCATGAAAAAGATTGTGGGCCGAAAATGGGTGATCACTGTACATTTCTCTTCTGTTTCCTATTTATATTTCTATTTTACCTCCTCAATTTAGCATTATGGACAGGGGAAGACCTAATCTAAGATCTGCACAAAAATATTTTGCCTTCAAATTCATACCGTGAACGTGGCATGCATGGACTCGACTCATATGACTGGGAATTCCATGAAAAAGATTGTGGGCTAGAAATGGGTGACCACTGTACATTTCTCTTCTGTTTCCTATTTATATTTATATTTTACCTCCTCAATTTAGCATTATGGACAGGGAAAGACCTAATCTAAGATCTGCACAAAAATATTTTGCCTTCAAATTCATACCGTGATCGTAGCATTCATGGACTCGACTCATATGACTGGGATTTCCATGAAAAAGATTGTGGGCAGAAAATGGTTTATCACTGTATATTTCTCTTCTGTTTCCTATTTATATTTCTATTTTACCTCCTCAATTTAGCATTATGGACAGGGAAAGACGTAATCTAAGATCTGCACAAAAATATTTTGACTTCAAATTCATACCGTGATCGTAGCATGCATGGACTGGAATCATATGACTGGGATTTCCATGAAAAAGATTGTGGGCAGAAAATGGTTTATCACTGTATATTTCTCTTCTGTTTCCTATTTATATTTCTATTTTTCCTCCTCAATTTAGCATTATGGACAGGGAAAGACGTAATCTAAGATATGCACAAAAATATTTTGCCTTCAAATTCATACCGTGATCGTAGCATGCATGGACTCGACTCATATGACTGGGATTTCCATGAAAAAGATTTTGGTCCGAAAATGGGTGATCACTGGACATTTCTCTTCTGTTTCCTATTTATATTTATATTTTACCTTCTCAATTTAGCATTATGGACAGTGAAAGACCAAATCTAAGATCTGCACAAAAATATTTTGCCTTCAAATTCATACCGTGATCGTAGCATGCATGGACTCGACTCATATGACTGGGATTTCCATGAAAAAGATTGTGGGCCGAAAATGTGTGATCACTGTACATTTCTCTTCTGTTTCCTATTTATATTTCTATTTTACCTCCTCAATTTAGCATTATGGACAGGGAAAGACCTAATCTAAGATCTGCACAAAAATATTTTGCCTTCAAATTCATACCGTGATCGTAGCATGCATGGACTCGACTCATACGACTGGGATTTCCATGAAAAAGATTGTCGGCAGAAAATGGGTGATCACTGTACATTTCTCTTCTGTTTCCTATTTATATTTATATTTTTCCTCCTCAATTTAGCATTATGGACAGGGGAAGACCTAATCTAAGATCTGCACAAAAATATTTTGCCTTCAAATTCATACCGTGATCGTAGCATGCATGGACTCGACTCATATGACTGGGATTTCCATGAAAAAGATTGTGGGCCGAAAATGGGTGATCACTGTACATTTCTCTTCTGTTTCCTATTTATATTTCTATTTTACCTCCTCAATTTAGCATTATGGACAGGAAAAGACCTCATCTAAGATCTGCAAAAAAATATTCTGCCATCAAAATCATACCGTGAACGTAGCATGCATGGACTCGACTCATATGACTGGGATTTCCATGAAAAAGATTGTGGGCCGAAAATGGGTGATCACTGTACATTTTCCTTCTCTTTCCTATTTATATTTCTATTTTACCTCCTCAATTTAGCATTATGGACAGGGAAAGACCTAATATAAGATCTGCACAAAAATATTTTGCCTTCAAATTCATACCGTGATCGTAGCATGCATGGACTCGACTCATATGACTGGAATTTCCATGAAAAATTGTGGGCCAAAAATGGGAGATCACTGTACATTTCTCTTCTGTTTCCTATTTATATTTATATTTTACCTCCTCAATTTAGCATTATGGACAGGGAAAGACCTAATTTAAGATCTGCACAAAAATATTTCGCTTTAAATTCATACCGTGATCTTAGCATGCATGGACTCGACTCATATGACTGGGATTTCCATGAAAAAGATTCTGGGCCGAAAATGGGTGATCACTGTACATTTCTCTTCTGTTTCCTATTTATATTTTACCTCCTCAATTTAGCATTATGGACAGGGAAAGACCTAATCTAAGATCTGCACAAAAATATTTATCCTTCAAATTCATACCGTGATCGTAGCATGTATGGACACGACTCATTTGACTGGGATTTCCATGAAAAAGATTGTGGGCAGAAAATGGGTGATCACTGTACATTTCTCTTCTGTTTCCTATTTATATTTATATTTTACCTCCTCAATTTAGCATTATGGACAGGGAAAGACCTAATCTAAGATCTGCACAAAAATATTTATCCTTCAAATTCATACCTTGATCGTAGCATGCATGGACTCGACTCATATGACTGGGATTTCCATGAAAAAGATTGTGGGCAGCAAATGGGTGATCACTGTACATTTCTCTTCTGTTTCCTATTTATATTTCTATTTTACCTCCTGAATTTAGCATTATGGACAGGGAAAGACCTAATATAAGATCTGCACAAAATATTTTGCCTTCAAATTCATACCGTGATCATAGCATGCATGGATTCGACTCATCTGACTGTGATTTCCATGAAAAAGATTGTGGGCCGAAAATGGGTGATCACTGTACATTTCTCTTCTGTTTGCTATTCATATTTCTATTTTACCTCCTCAATTTAGCATTATGGACAGGGAAAGACCTAATATAAGATCTGCACAAAAATATTTTGCCTTCAAATTCATACCGTGATCGTAGCATGCATGTACTCGACTCATATGACTGGAATATCCATGAAAAAGATTGTGGGCCGAAAATGGGTGATTACTGTACATTTGTCTTCTGTTTCCTATTTATATTTATATTTTACCTCCTCAATTTAGCATTATGGACAGGGAAAGACCTAATCTTAGATCTGCACAAAAATATTTTGCCTTCAAATTCATACCGTGATCGTAGCATGCATGGACTCGACTCATATGACTGGGATTTCCATGAAAAAATTGTGGGCCGAAAATGGGTGATCACTGTACATTTCTCTTCTGTTTCCTATTTATATTTCTATTTTACCTCCTCAATTTAGCATTATGGAAAGGATAAGACCTCATCTAAGATCTGCAAAAAAATATTCTGCCTTCAAAATCATACCGTGAACGTAGCATGCATGGACTCGACTCATATGACTGGGATTTCCATGAAAAAGATTGTGGGCCGAAAATGGGTGATCACTGTACATTTCTCTTCTGTTTCCTATTTATATTTATATTTTACCTCCTCAATTTAGCATTATGGACAGGGAAAGACCTAATCTAAGATCTGCAAAAAAATATTTTGCCTTCAAATTCATACTGTGATCGTAGCATGCATGGACTCGACTCATCTGACTGTGATTTCCATGAAAAAGATTGTGGGCCGAAAATGGGTGATCACTGTACATTTTCCTTCTGTTTCCTATTTATATTTCTATTTTACCTCCTCAATTTAGCATTATGGACAGGGAAAGACCTAATCTAAGATCTGCACAAAAATATTTTGCCTTCAAATTCATACCGTGATCATAGCATGCATGGATTCGACTCATCTGACTGTGATTTCCATGAAAAAGATTGTGGGCCGAAAATGGGTGATCACTGTACATTTCTCTTCTGTTTCCTATTCATATTTCTATTTTACCTCCTCAATTTAGCATTATGGACAGGGAAAGACCTAATATAAGTTCTGCACAAAAATATTTTGCCTTCAAATTCATACCGTGATCGTAGCATGCATGGACTCGACTCATATGACTGGAATTTCCATGAAAAAGATTGTGGGCCGAAAATGGGTGATCACTGTACATTTCTCTTCTGTTTCCTATTTATATTTATATTTACCTCCTCAATTTAGCATTATGGACAGGGAAAGACCTAATTTAAGATCTGCACAAAAATATTTCGCTTTAAATTCATACCGTGATCTTAGCATGCATGGACTTGGCTCATATGACTGGGATTTCCATGAAAAAGATTCTGGGCCGAAAATGGGTGATCACTGTACATTTCTCTTCTGTTTCGTATTTATATTTTACCTCCTCAATTTAGCATTATGGACAGGGAAAGACCTAATCTAAGATCTGCACAAAAATATTTATCCTTCAAATTCATACCGTGATCGTAGCATGTATGGACACGACTTATTTGACTGGGATTTCCATGAAAAAGATTGTGGGCAGAAAATGGGTGATCACTGTACATTTCTCTTCTGTTTCCTATTTATATTTCTATTTTACCTCCTCAATTTAGCATTATGGACAGGGAAAGACCTAATCTAAGATCTGCACAAAAATATTTATCCTTCAAATTCATACCTTGATCGTAGCATGCATGGACTCGACTCATATGACTGGGATTTCCATGAAAAAGTTTGTGGGCAGAAAATGGGTGATCACTGTACATTTCTCTTCGGTTTCCTATTTATATTTCTATTTTACCTCCTCAATTTAGCATTATGGACAGGGAAAGACCTAATCTAAGATCTGCACAAAAATATTTTGCCTTCAAATTCATACCGTGAACGTAGCATGCATGCACTCGAATCATATGACTGGGATTTCCATGAAAAAGATTGTCGGCCGAAAATGGGTGATCACTGTACATTTCTCTTCTGTTTCCTATTTATATTTCTATTTTACCTCCTCAATTTAGCATTATGGACAGGAAAAGACCTCATCTAAGATCTGCAAAAAAATATTCTGCCATCAAAATCATACCGTGAACGTAGCATGCATGGACTCGACTCATATGACTGGGATTTCCATGAAAAAGATTGTGGGCCAGAAATGGGTGATCAATGTACATTTCTCTTCTGTTTCCTATTTATATTTCTATATTACTTCCTCAATTTAGCATTATGGACAGGGAAAGACCTAATATAAGATCTGCACAAAAATATTTTGCCTTCAAATTCATACCGTGATCGTAGCATGCATGGACTCGACTCATATGACTGGAATTTCCATGAAAAATTGTGGGCCGAAAATGGGTGATCACTGTACATTTCTCTTCTGTTTCCTATTGATATTTATATTTTACCTCCTCAATTTAGCATTATGGACAGGGAAAGACCTAATTTAAGATCTGCACAAAAATATTTCGCTTTAAATTCATACCGTGATCTTAGCATGCATGGACTCGACTCATATGACTGGGATTTCCATGAAAAAGATTCTGGGCCGAAAATGGGTGATCACTGTACATTTCTCTTCTGTTTCCTATTTATATTTTACCTCCTCAATGTAGCATTATGGACAGGGAAAGACCTAATCTAAGATCTGCACAAAAATATTTATCCTTCAAATTCATACCGTGATCGTAGCATGTATGGACACGACTCATTTGACTGGGATTTCCATGAAAAAGATTGTGGGCAGAAAATGGGTGATCACTGTACATTTCTCTTCTGTTTCCTATTTATATTTCTATTTTACCTCCTCAATTTAGCATTATGGACAGGGAAAGACCTAATATAAGATCTGCACAAAAATATTTTGCCTTCAAATTCATACCGTGATCGTAGCATGCATGTACTCGACTCATATGACTGGAATATCCATGAAAAAGATTGTGGGCCGAAAATGGGTGATTACTGTACATTTCTCTTCTGTTTCCTATTTATATTTATATTTTACCTCCTCAATTTAGCATTATGGACAGGGAAAGACCTAATCTTAGATCTGCACAAAAATATTTTGCCTTCAAATTCATACCGTGATCGTAGCATGCATGGACTCGACTCATATGACTGGGATTTCAATGAAAAAATTGTGGGCCGAAAATGGGTGATCACTGTACATTTCTTTTCTGTTTCCTATTTATATTTCTATTTTACCTCCTCAATTTAGCATTATGGACAGGGAAAGACCTCATCTAAGATCTGCAAAAAAATATTCTGCCTTCAAAATCATACCGTGAACGTAGCATGCATGGACTCGACTCATATGACTGGGATTTCCATGAAAAAGATTGTGGGCCGAAAATGGGTGATCACTGTACATTTCTCTTCTGTTTCCTATTTATATTTATATTTTACCTCCTCAATTTAGCATTATGGACAGGGAAAGACCTAATCTAAGATCTGCAAAAAAATATTTTGCCTTCAAATTCATACCGTGATCGTAGCATGCATGGACTCGACTCATATGACTGGGAATTCCATGAAAAAGATTGTGGGCCGAAAATGGGTGACCACTGTACATTTCTCTTCTGTTTCCTATTTATATTTATATTTTACCTCCTCAATTTAGCATTATGGACAGGGAAAGACCTAATCTAAGATATGCACACAAATATTTTGCCTTCAAATTCATACCGTGATCGTAGCATGCATGGACTCGACTCATATGACTGGGATTTCCATGAAAAAGATTGTGGGCCAGAAATGGGTGATCAATGTACATTTCTCTTCTGTTTCCTATTTATATTTCTATATTACTTCCTCAATTTAGCATTATGGACAGGGAAAGACCTAATATAAGATCTGCACAAAAATATTTTGCCTTCAAATTCATACCGTGATCATAGCATGCATGGATTCGACTCATCTGACTGTGATTTCCATGAAAAAGATTGTGGGCCGAAAATGGGTGATCACTGTACATTTCTCTTCTGTTTCCTATTCATATTTCTATTTTACCTCCTCAATTTAGCATTATGGACAGGGAAAGACCTAATATAAGATCTGCACAAAAATATTTTGCCTTCAAATTCATACCGTGATCGTAGCATGCATGGACTCGACTCATATGACTGGAATTTCCATGAAAAAGATTGTGGGCCGAAAATGGGTGATCACTGTACATTTCTCTTCTGTTTCCTATTTATATTTATATTTACCTCCTCAATTTAGCATTATGGACAGGGAAAGACCTAATTTAAGATCTGCACAAAAATATTTCGCTTTAAATTCATACCGTGATCTTAGCATGCATGGACTTGACTCATATGACTGGGATTTCCATGAAAAAGATTCTGGGCCGAAAATGGGTGATCACTGTACATTTCTCTTCTGTTTCCTATTTATATTTTACCTCCTCAATTTAGCATTATGGACAGGGAAAGACCTAATCTAAGATCTGCACAAAAATATTTATCCTTCAAATTCATACCGTGATCGTAGCATGTATGGACACGACTTATTTGACTGGGATTTCCATGAAAAAGATTGTGGGCAGAAAATGGGTGATCACTGTACATTTCTCTTCTGTTTCCTATTTATATTTTTATTTTACCTCCTCAATTTAGCATTATGGACAGGGAAAGACCTAATCTAAGATCTGCACAAAAATATTTATCCTTCAAATTCATACCTTGATCGTAGCATGCATGGACTCGACTCATATGACTGGGATTTCCATGAAAAAGATTGTGGGCAGAAAATGGGTGATCACTGTACATTTCTCTTCGGTTTCCTATTTATATTTCTATTTTACCTCCTCAATTTAGCATTATGGACAGGGAAAGACCTAATCTAAGATCTGCACAAAAATATTTTGCCTTCAAATTCATACCGTGAACGTAGCATGCATGCACTCGACTCATATGAGTGGGATTTCCATGAAAAAGATTGTTGGCAGAAAATGGGTGATCACTGTACATTTCTCTTCTGTTTCCTATTTATATTTATATTTTACCTCCTCAATTTAGCATTATGGACAGGGAAAGACCTAATCTAAGATCTGCACAAAAATATTTTGCCTTCAAATTCATACCGTGATCGTAGCATGCATGGACTCGACTCATATGACTGGGATTTCCATGAAAAAGATTGTGGGCCAGAAATGGGTGATCAATGTACATTTCTCTTCTGTTTACTATTTATATTTCTATATTACTTCCTCAATTTAGCATTATGGACAGGGAAAGACCTAATATAAGATCTGTACAAAAATATTTTGCCTTCAAATTCATACCGTGATCATAGCATGCATGGATTCGACTCATCTGACTGTGATTTCCATGAAAAAGATTGTGGTCCGAAAATGGGTGATCACTGTACATTTCTCTTCTGTTTCCTATTTATATTTCTATTTTACCTCCTCAATTTAGCATTATGGACAGGGAAAGACCTAATCTAAGATCTGCACAAAAATATTTTGCCTTCAAATTCATACTGTGATCGTAGCATGCATAGACTCGACTCATCTGACTGTGATTTCCATGAAAAAGATTGTGGGCCGAAAATGGGTGATCACTGTACATTTTCCTTCTGTTTCCTATTTATATTTCTATTTTACCTCCTCAATTTAGCATTATGGACAGGGAAAGACCTAATCTAAGATCTGCACACAAATATTTTGCCTTCAAATTTATACCGTGATCGTAGCATGCATGGACTCGACTCATATGACTGGGATTTCCATGAAAAAGATAGTGGGCCAGAAATGGGTGATCAATGTACATTTCTCTTCTGTTTCCTATTTATATTTCTATATTACTTCCTCAATTTAGCATTATGGACAGGGAAAGACCTAATATAAGATCTGCACAAAAATATTTTGCCTTCAAATTCATACCGTGATCATAGCATGCATTGATTCGACTCATCTGACTGTGATTTCCATGAAAAAGATTGTGGGCAGAAAATGGGTGATCACTGTACATTTCTCTTCTGTTTCCTATTTATATTTATATTTTACCTCCTCAATTTAGCATTATGGACAGGGAAAGACCTAATCTAAGGTCTGCACAAAAATATTTTGCCTTCAAATTCATACCGTCATCGTAGCATGCATGGACTCGACTCATATGAATGGGATTTCCATGAAAAAGATTGTGGGCCGAAAATGGGTGATCACTGTACATTTCTCTTCTGTTTCCTATTTATATTTCTATTTTACCTCCTCAATTTAGCATTATGGACAGGGAAAGACCTAATCTAAGATCTGCACACAAATATTTTGCCTTCAAATTCATACCGTGATCGTAGCATGCATGGACTCGACTCATATGACTGGGATTTCCATGAAAAAGATAGTGGGCCAGAAATGGGTGATCAATGTACATTTCTCTTCTGTTTCCTATTTATATTTCTATATTACTTCCTCAATTTAGCATTATGGACAGGGAAAGACCTAATATAAGATCTGCACAAAAATATTTTGCCTTCAAATTCATACCGTGATCATAGCATGCATTGATTCGACTCATCTGACTGTGATTTCCATGAAAAAGATTGTGGGCAGAAAATGGGTGATCACTGTACATTTCTCTTCTGTTTCCTATTTATATTTATATTTTACCTCCTCAATTTAGCATTATGGACAGGGAAAGACCTAATCTAAGGTCTGCACAAAAATATTTTGCCTTCAAATTCATACCGTCATCGTAGCATGCATGGACTCGACTCATATGAATGGGATTTCCATGAAAAAGATTGTGGGCCGAAAATGGGTGATCACTGTACATTTCTCTTCTGTTTCCTATTTATATTTCTATTTTACCTCCTCAATTTAGCATTATGGACAGGGAAAGACCTAATGTAAGTTCTGCACAAAAATATTTAGCCTTCATATTCATACCGTAATCGTAGCATGCATGGACTCGACTCATATGAATGGGATTTCCATGAAAAAGATTGTGGGCCGAAAATGGGTGATCACTGTACATTTCTCTTCTGTTTCCTATTTATATTTCTGTTTTACCACCTCAATTTAGCATTATGGACAGGGAAAGACCTAATCTAAAATCTGCACAAAAATATTTAGCCTTCAAATTCATACCGTCATCGTAGCATGCATGGACTCGACTCATATGAATGGGATTTCCATGAAAAAGATTGTGGGCCGAAAATGGGTGATCACTGTACATTTCTCTTCTGTTTCCTATTTATATTTTTATTTTACCTCCTCAATTTAGCATTATGGACAGGGAAAGACCTAATCTAAGATCTGCACAAAAATATTTTGCCTTCAAATTCATACCTTCATCGTAGCATGCATGGACTCGACTCATATGAAAGGATTTCCATGAAAAAGATTGTGGGCCGAAAATGGGTGATCACTGTACATTTCTCTTCTGTTTCCTATTTATATTTCTATTTTACCTCCTCAATTTAGCATTATGGACAAGGAAAGACCTAATCTAAGATCTGCACAAAAATATTTAGCCTTCAAATTCATACCGTCATCGTAGCATGCATGGACTCGACTCATATGAATGGGATTTCCATGAAAAAGATTGTGGGCAGAAAATGGGTGGTCACTGTACATTTCTCTTCTGGTTCCTATTTATATTTCTATTTTACTTCCTTCATTTAGCATTATTGACAGGGAAAGACCTAATCTAAGATCTGCAAGAAAATATTTTGCCTTCAAATTCATACCGTGATCGTAGAACGCATGTACTCGACTCATATGACTGGGATTACCATGAAAAAGATTGTGGGCACAAAATGGGTGATCATTGTATATTTCTCTTCTGTTTCCTATTTATATTTCTATTTTACTTCCTCAATTTAGCATTATGGACAGGGAAAGACCTAATCTAAGCTCTGCAAAAAAAAAATTTGCCTTCAAATTCATACCGTGATCGTAGCATGCATGGACTCGACTCATATGACTGGGATTTCCATGAAAAAGATTGTGGGCACAAAATGGGTGATCACTGTACATTTCTCTTCTGTTTCCTATTTATATTTCTATTTAACTCCTCAATTTAGCATTATGGACAGGGAAAGCCCTAATCTAAGATCTGCAAAAAAATATTTTGCCTTCAAATTCATACCTTGATTGGAGCATGTATGGACTGGACTCATATGACTGGGATTTCCATGAAGAAGATTGTGGGAAGAAAATGGGTGATCACTGTACATTTCTCTTCTGTTTCCTATTTATATTTATATTATACTTCCTCAATTTAGCATTATGGACAGGGAAAGACCTAATCTAAGACCTGCACAAAAATATTTTGTCTTCAAATTCATACCGTGATCGTAGCATGCATGGACTCAACTGATATGACTGGGATTTCCATGAAAAAGATTGTGGGCCCAAAATGGGTTATCACTGTACATTTCTCTTCTGTTTCCTATTTATATTTCTATTTAACTCCTCAATTTTGCATTAAGGACAGGGAAAGACCTTATCTAAGATCTACAAAAAAATATTTTGCCTTCAAATTCATACCTTGATTGGAGCATGTATCGACTGGACTCATATGACTGGGATTTCCTTGAAAAATATTGTGGGCAGAAAATGGGTGATCACTGTACATTTCTCTTCTGTTTCCTATTTATATTTATATTTTACTTCCTTCATTTAGCATTATGGACAGGGAAAGACATAATCTAAGCTCTGCAAAAAAATATTTTGCCTTCAAATTAATACCGTGATCGTAGAATGCATGGACTTGACTCATATGACTGGTATTTCCATAAAAAAGATTGAGGGCAGAAAATGTGTGATCACTGTACATTTCTCTTCTGTTTCCTATTTATATTTCTAATTTACTTCCTTAATTTAGCATTATGGACAGGGAAAGACCTAATCAAAAATCTGCAAAAAATATTTTGCCTTAAAATTCATACCGTGATCGTAGCATTCATGGACTCAAATCATATGACTGGGATTTACATGAAAATGATTGTCGGCATAAAATGGGTGATCACTGTACATTTCTATTCTGTTTCCTATTTATATTTATATTTTACTTACTTAATTTAGCATTATGGACAGGGAAAACCTAATCTAAGGTCTGCAAAAAAATATTTTTCTTTCAAATTCATACCGTGATCGTAGCATGCATGGACTCGACTCATATGACTCGGATTTCCATGAAAAAGATTGTGGGCAAAAAATGGGTGATCACTTTACATTTCTATTCTGTTTCCTATTTATACTTCTATTTTACCTCCTCAATTTAGCATTATGGACAGGGAAAGATCTAATCTAAGATCTGCAAAAAATATTTTTCCTTCAAATTCATACCTTGATTGGAGCATGTATGGACTGGACTCATATGACTGGTATTTCCATGAAAAAGATTGTGGGCCGAAAATGGGTGATCACTGTACATTTCTCTTCTGTTTCCTATTTATATTTATATTTTACTTCCTTCATTTAGCATTATGTACAGGGAAAGACCTAATCTAAGTTCTGCAAAAAAATATTTTGCCTTCAAATTCATACCGTGATCGTAGCATGTATAGACGGGACACATATGACTGGGATTTCCATGAAAAAGATTGTGGGCAGAAAATGGGTGATCACTGTACATTTCTCTTCTGTTTCCTATTTATATTTCTATTTTACCTCCTCAATTTAGCATTATGGACAGGGAAAGAGCTAATCTTAGATCTGAAAAAAAATATTTTGCCGTCAAATTCATACCGTGATAGTAGCATGCACGGACTCGATTCATATGACTGGGATTTCCATGAAAAAGATTGTGGGCAGAAAATGGGTGATCACTGTACATTTCTCTTCTGTTTCCTATTTATATTTATATTTTACCTCCTCAATTTAGCATTAAGGACAGTGAAAGACCTAATCTAAGATCTGAAAAAAAATATTTTGCCTTCAAATTCATACCGTGATAGTAGCATGCATGGACTCGACTCATATGACTGGGATTTCCATGAAAAAGATTGTGGGCCGAAAATGGGTGATCACTGTCCATTACTCTTCTGTTTCCTATTCATATTTCTATTTTACCTCCTCAATTTAGCATTATGGACAGGGAAAGACCTAATGTAAGATGTGCAAAAAAATATTTTGCCTTCAAATTCATACCGTGATCGTAGCAGGTATGGACTTGACTCATATGACTGGGATTTCCATGAAAAAGATTGTGGGCAGAAAATGGTTGATCCCTGTACATTGCTCTTTTGTTTCCTATTTATATTTCTATTTTACTTCCTTCATTCAGCATTATGGACAATGAAAGACCCAATCTAAGCTCTGCAAAAATATATTTTGCCTTCAAATTCATACTGTGATCGTAGCATGTATGGACTCGACTCATATGACTGGGATTTCCATGAAAAAGATTGTGGGCAGAAATTGGGTGATCACTGTACATTTCACTTCTCTTTCTTATTTATATTTCTATTTTACTTCCTCAATTTAGCATTATGGACAGGGAAAACCTAATCTAAGGTCTGCAAAAAAATATTTTGCTTTCAAATTCATACCGTGATCGTAGCATGCATGGACCTGACTGATATGACTAGGATTTCCATGAAAAAGATAGTGGGCAGAAAATGGGTGATTACTGTACATTTCTCTTCTGTTTCCTATTCATATTTCTATTTTACTTCCTCAATTTAGCATTATGGGTAGGGAAAGACCTAATCTAAGATCTGCAAAAAAATATTTTGCCTTCAAATTCATACCGTGATCATAGGAAGCATGGACTAGACTCATATGACTGGGATTGCCATGAAAAGATTGTGGACAGAAAATGGGTGATTACTGTACATTTCTCTCCTTTTTTCCTATTTATATTTCTATTTAACTCCTCAATTTAGCATTATGGACAGGGAAAGACCTAATCTAAGGTCTGCAAAAAAATATTTTGTCTTCAAATTCATACCTTGATTGGAGCATGTATGGACTGGTCTCATATGACTGGGATTTCCATGAAAAAGATTTTGGGCCGAAAATGGGTGATCACTGTACATTTCTCTTCGGTTTCCTATTCATATTTCTATTTTACGTCCTCAATTTAGCATTATGGAAAGGAAAGACCTAATCTAAGCTCTGCACAAAAATATTTTGCCTTCAAATTCATACCGTGATCGTAGCATGCATGGACTTGACTCATATGACTGGTATTTACATGAAAAAGATTGTGGGCCGAAAATGGGTGATCACTGTACATTTCTCTTCTGTTTCCTATTTATTTTTCTATTTTCCCTCTTCAATTTAACATTATGGACAGGGAAAGCCCTAATCTAAGCTCTGCACAAAAATATTTTGCCTTCAAATTCATACCGTGATCGTAGCATGCATGCATTTGACTCATATGACTGGGATTTCCATGAAAAAGATTGTGGGCAGAAAATGGGAGATCACTGTACATTTCTCTGCTGTTTCCTATTTATATTTATATTTTACCGCCTCAATTTAGCATTATGGACAGGGAAAGACCTAAACTAAGCTCTGCACAAAAATATTTTGCCTTCAAATTCATACCGTGATCGTAGCAAGCATGAACACGACTCATATGACTGGGATTTCCATGAAAAAGATTGTGGGCCGAAAATGGGTGATCACTGTACATTTCTCTTCTGTTTCCTATTTATTATTCTATTTTAGTTCCTTCATTTATCATTATGGACAGGGAAAGATCTAATCTAAGATCTGCAAAAAAATATTTTGCCTTCAAATACATACCTTGATTGGAGCATGTATAGACTGGACTCATATGACTGGGATTTCCATGAAAAATATTGTGGGCAGAAAATGGGTGATCACTGTACATTTCTCTCCTGTTTCCTATTTATATTTATATTTTACTTCCTTCATTTAGCATTATGGACAGGAAAAGACCTAATCTAAGACCTGCAAAAAAATATTTTGCCTTCAAATTCATACCGTGATCGTAGCATGCATGGACTCGACTCATATGACTGGGATTTCCATGAAAAAGATTGTAGGCAGAAAATCGGTGATCACTGTACATTTCTATTCTGTTTCCTATTTATACTTCTATTTTACCTCCTCAATTTAGCATAATGGACAGGGAAAGACCTAATCTAAGATCTGCACAAAAATATTTTGCCTTCTAATTCATACAGTGATCGTAGCATGCATGGACTCGACTCATATGACTGGGATTTCCATGAAAAAGATTGTGGGCAGAAAATGGGTGATCACTGTACATTTCTCTTCTGTTTCCTATTTATTATTCTATTTTACTTCCTTCATTTATCATTATGGACAGGGAAAGACCTAATCTAAGATCTGCAAAAAAATAGTTTGCCTTCAAGTTCATACCTTAATTGGAGCATGTATGGACTGGACTCATATGACTGGTATTTCCATGAAAAAGATTGTGGGCAGAAAATGGGTGATCACTGTACATTTCTCTTCTGTTTCCTATTTATATTTATATTTTACTTCCTTCATTTAGCATTATGGACAGGGAAAGACCAAATCTAAGTTCTGCAAAAAAATATTTTGCCTTCAAATTCATACCGTGACCGTAGCATGTATGGTCTGGACTCATATCACTGGGATTTCCATGAAAAAGATTTAGGGCCGAAAATGGGTGATCACTGTACATTTCTCTTCTCTTTCTTATTTATATTTCTATTTTACTTGCTTCATTTAGCATTATGGACAGGGAAAACCTAATCAAAGTTCTGCAAAAAAATATTTTGCCTTCAAATTCATACCGTGATCGTAGCAAGCATGGACTTGACTCATATGACTGGGATTTCCATGAAAAAGATTTTGGGCAGTAAATGGGTGATCACTGTACATTTCTCTTCTCTTTCTTATTTATATTTATATTTTACTTCCTCAATTTAGCATTATGGACAGGGAAAGACCTAATCTAAGATCTGCAAAAAAATATTTTGCCTTCAAATTCATACCGTGAACGTAGGATGCATGGACTCGACTCATATGACTGGGATTTCCATGAAAAACATTGTGGGCAGAAAATGGGTGATCACTGTACATTTCTCTTCTGTTTCCTATTCATATTTCTATTTTACGTCCTCAATTTAGCATTATGGACAGGGAAAGACGTAATCTAAGATCTGCAAAAAAATATTTTGCCTTCAAATTCATACCGTGACCGTAGCATGCACGGACTCGACTCATATGACTGGGATTTCCATGAAAAAGATTGTGGGCAGAAAATGGGTGATCAATGTACATTTTTCTTCTGTTTCCTATTTATATTTATATTTTACCTCCTCAATTTAGCATTATGGACAGTGAAAGACCTAATCTAAGATCTGTAAAAAAATATTTCGCCTTCAAATTCATACCGTGATCGTAGCATGCATGGACTCGACTCATATGACTGGGATTTCCATGAAAAAGATTGTGGGCTGAAAATGAGTGATCACTGTACATTACTCTTCTGTTTCCTATTCATATTTCTATTTTACATCCTCAATTTAGCATTATGGGCAGTGAAAAACCTAATCTAAGATCTGCAAAAATATATTTTGCCTTCAAATTCATACCGTGATCGTAGCATGCATGGCCTCAACTCATATGACTGGGATTTCCATGAAAAAGATTGTGGGCAGAAAATGGGTGATCACTGTACATTTCTCTTCTGTTTCCTATTTATATTTCTATTTTACTTCCTTAATTTAGCATTATGGACAGCGAAAGACCAATTCTAAGATCTGCAAAAAAATATTTTGCCTTCAAATTCATACCGTGATCGTAGCATGCATGGACTCGACGCATATGACTTGGATTTCCATGAAAAAGATTGTGGGCCGAAAATGGGTGATCACTGTACATTTCTCTTCTGTTTCCTATTTATATTTCTATTTTACTTCCTTCATTTAGCATTATGGACAGGGAAAGACCAATTCTAAGATCTGCAAAAAAATATTTTGCCTTCAAATTCATACCGTGAGCGTAGCATGCATGGACTCGACTCATATGACTGGGATTTCCATGAAAAAGATTGTGGGCAGAAAATGGGTGATCACTGTACATTTCTCTTCTGTTTCCTATTTATATTTATATTTTACCTCCTGAATTTAGCATTATGGACAGGGAAAGATGAAATCTAAGCTCTGCACAAACATATTTTGCCTTCAAATTCATACCATGATCGTAGCATGCATGGACACGACTTATATGACTGGGATTTCCATGAAAAAGATTGTGGGCTGAAAATGGATGATCACGGTACATTTCTCTTCTGTTTCCTATTTATATTTCTATTTTACCTCCTCAATTTAGCATTATGGACAGGGAAAGACCTAATCTAAGCTCTTCACAAAAATATTTTGCCTTCAAATTCATACCGTGAACGTAGCATGCATGGACTCGACTCATATGACTGGGATTTCCATGAGAAAGATTGTGGGCCGAAAATGGATGATCACTTTACATTTCTCTTCGGTTTCCTATTTATATTTATATTTACCTCCTCAATTTAGCATTATGGACGGAGAAAGACCAAATCTAAGATCTGCAAAAAATATTTTGCCTTCAAATTCATACCGTGATCGTAGCATGCATGCATTTGACTCATATGACTGGGATTTCCATGAAAAAGATTGTGGGCAGAAAATGGGAGATCACTGTACATTTCTCTGCTGTTTCCTATTTATATTTATATTTTACCGCCTCAATTTAGCATTATGGACAGGGAAAGACCTAAACTAAGCTCTGCACAAAAATATTTTGCCTTCAAATTCATACCGTGATCGTAGCAAGCATGAACACGACTCATATGACTGGGATTTCCATGAAAAAGATTGTGGGCCGAAAATGGGTGATCACTGTACATTTCTCTTCTGTTTCCTATTTATTATTCTATTTTAGTTCCTTCATTTATCATTATGGACAGGGAAAGATCTAATCTAAGATCTGCAAAAAAATATTTTGCCTTCAAATACATACCTTGATTGGAGCATGTATAGACTGGACTCATATGACTGGGATTTCCATGAAAAATATTGTGGGCAGAAAATGGGTGATCACTGTACATTTCTCTCCTGTTTCCTATTTATATTTATATTTTACTTCCTTCATTTAGCATTATGGACAGGAAAAGACCTAATCTAAGACCTGCAAAAAAATATTTTGCCTTCAAATTCATACCGTGATCGTAGCATGCATGGACTCGACTCATATGACTGGGATTTCCATGAAAAAGATTGTAGGCAGAAAATCGGTGATCACTGTACATTTCTATTCTGTTTCCTATTTATACTTCTATTTTACCTCCTCAATTTAGCATAATGGACAGGGAAAGACCTAATCTAAGATCTGCACAAAAATATTTTGCCTTCTAATTCATATAGTGATCGTAGCATGCATGGACTCGACTCATATGACTGGGATTTCCATGAAAAAGATTGTGGGCAGAAAATGGGCGATCACTGTACATTTCTCTTCTGTTTCCTATTTATTATTCTATTTTACTTCCTTCATTTATCATTATGGACAGGGAAAGACCTAATCTAAGATCTGCAAAAAAATAGTTTGCCTTCAAGTTCATACCTTAATTGGAGCATGTATGGACTGGACTCATATGACTGGTATTTCCATGAAAAAGATTGTGGGCAGAAAATGGGTGATCACTGTACATTTCTCTTCTGTTTCCTATTTATATTTATATTTTACTTCCTTCATTTAGCATTATGGACAGGGAAAGACCAAATCTAAGTTCTGCAAAAAAATATTTTGCCTTCAAATTCATACCGTGACCGTAGCATGTATGGTCTGGACTCATATCACTGGGATTTCCATGAAAAAGATTTAGGGCCGAAAATGGGTGATCACTGTACATTTCTCTTCTCTTTCTTATTTATATTTCTATTTTACTTGCTTCATTTAGCATTATGGACAGGGAAAACCTAATCAAAGTTCTGCAAAAAAATATTTTGCCTTCAAATTCATACCGTGATCGTAGCAAGCATGGACTTGACTCATATGACTGGGATTTCCATGAAAAAGATTTTGGGCAGTAAATGGGTGATCACTGTACATTTCTCTTCTCTTTCTTATTTATATTTATATTTTACTTCCTCAATTTAGCATTATGGACAGGGAAAGACCTAATCTAAGATCTGCAAAAAAATATTTTGCCTTCAAATTCATACCGTGAACGTAGGATGCATGGACTCGACTCATATGACTGGGATTTCCATGAAAAACATTGTGGGCAGAAAATGGGTGATCACTGTACATTTCTCTTCTGTTTCCTATTCATATTTCTATTTTACGTCCTCAATTTAGCATTATGGACAGGGAAAGACGTAATCTAAGATCTGCAAAAAAATATTTTGCCTTCAAATTCATACCGTGACCGTAGCATGCACGGACTCGACTCATATGACTGGGATTTCCATGAAAAAGATTGTGGGCAGAAAATGGGTGATCAATGTACATTTTTCTTCTGTTTCCTATTTATATTTATATTTTACCTCCTCAATTTAGCATTATGGACAGTGAAAGACCTAATCTAAGATCTGTAAAAAAATATTTCGCCTTCAAATTCATACCGTGATCGTAGCATGCATGGACTCGACTCATATGACTGGGATTTCCATGAAAAAGATTGTGGGCTGAAAATGAGTGATCACTGTACATTACTCTTCTGTTTCCTATTCATATTTCTATTTTACATCCTCAATTTAGCATTATGGACAGTGAAAAACCTAATCTAAGATCTGCAAAAATATATTTTGCCTTCAAATTCATACCGTGATCGTAGCATGCATGGCCTCAACTCATATGACTGGGATTTCCATGAAAAAGATTGTGGGCAGAAAATGGGTGATCACTGTACATTTCTCTTCTGTTTCCTATTTATATTTCTATTTTACTTCCTTAATTTAGCATTATGGACAGCGAAAGACCAATTCTAAGATCTGCAAAAAAATATTTTGCCTTCAAATTCATACCGTGATCGTAGCATGCATGGACTCGACGCATATGACTTGGATTTCCATGAAAAAGATTGTGGGCCGAAAATGGGTGATCACTGTACATTTCTCTTCTGTTTCCTATTTATATTTCTATTTTACTTCCTTCATTTAGCATTATGGACAGGGAAAGACCAATTCTAAGATCTGCAAAAAAATATTTTGCCTTCAAATTCATACCGTGAGCGTAGCATGCATGGACTCGACTCATATGACTGGGATTTCCATGAAAAAGATTGTGGGCAGAAAATGGGTGATCACTGTACATTTCTCTTCTGTTTCCTATTTATATTTATATTTTACCTCCTGAATTTAGCATTATGGACAGGGAAAGATGAAATCTAAGCTCTGCACAAACATATTTTGCCTTCAAATTCATACCATGATCGTAGCATGCATGGACACGACTTATATGACTGGGATTTCCATGAAAAAGATTGTGGGCTGAAAATGGATGATCACGGTACATTTCTCTTCTGTTTCCTATTTATATTTATATTTTACCTCCTCAATTTAGCATTATGGACAGGGAAAGACCTAATCTAAGCTCTTCACAAAAATATTTTGCCTTCAAATTCATACCGTGAACGTAGCATGCATGGACTCGACTCATATGACTGGGATTTCCATGAGAAAGATTGTGGGCCGAAAATGGATGATCACTTTACATTTCTCTTCGGTTTCCTATTTATATTTATATTTACCTCCTCAATTTAGCATTATGGACGGAGAAAGACCAAATCTAAGATCTGCAAAAAATATTTTGCCTTCAAATTCATGCCGTGATCGTAGCATGCATGAACTCGACTCATATGACTGGGATTTCCATGTAAAAGATTGTGGGCCGAAAATGGGTGATCACTGTACATTTCTCTTCTGTTTCCTATTTATATTTATATTTTACCTCATCAATTTAGCATTATGGACAGGGAAAGACCTAATCTAAGCTCTGCACAAAAATATATTGCCTTCAAATTCATGCCATGATCATAGCATGCATGGACTCGACTGATATGACAGGGATTTCCATGAAAAAGATTGTGGGCCAAAAATGGGTGATCACTGTACATTTCTCTTTGGTTTCCTATTTATATTTCTATTTTACCTCCTCTATTTAATATTATGGACAGGGAAAGACCTAATCTAAGATCTGCAAAAAAATATTTTGCCTTCAAATTCATACCGTGATCATAGCATGCATGGACTCATCTCATATGACTGGGATTTCCATGAAAAAGATTGTGGGCAGAAAATGGGTGATCACAGTACATTTCTCTTCTGTTTCCTATTTATATTTATATTTTACCTCCTCAATTTAGCATTATGGACAGGGAAATACCAAATCTAACATCTGCAAAAATATATTTTGCTTTCAAATTCATGCCGTGATCGTAGCATGCATGAACTCGACTCATATGACTGGGATTTCCATGAAAAGGATTGTGGGCCAAAAATGGGTGATCACTGTTCATTTCTCTTCTGTTTCCTATTTATATTTGTATTTTACTTACTTCATTTAGCATTACGGACAGGGAAAGACCTAATCTAAGCTCCGCAAAAAAATATTTTTCTTTCAAATTCATACCGTGATCGTAGCATGCATGGACTCGAATCATATGACTGGGATTTCCATGTAAAAGATTGTGGGCACAAAATGGGTGATCACGGTACATTTCTCTTCTGTTTCCTATTTATATTTCTATTTAACTCCTCAATTTAGCATTATGGACAGGGAAAGACCTAATCTAAGATCTGCAAAAAAATATTTTGCCTTCAAATTCATACCGTGATCGTAGCATGCGTGGACTCGACTCATATGACTGGAATTTCCATGAAAAAGATTGTGGGCAGAAAATGGGTGATCACTGTACATTTCTCTTCTTTTTCCTATTTATATATATATTTTACTTCCTTAATTTAGCATTACGGACAGGGAAAGACCTAATCTAAGCTCCGCAAAAAAATATTTTTCTTTCAAATTCATACCGTGATCGTAGCACACATGGACTCGACTGATATGACTGGGATTTCCATGAAAAAGATTGTGGGCAGAAAATGGGTGATCACTGTACATTTCTCTTCTGTTTCCTATTTATATTTATATTTTACCTCCTCAATTTAGCATTATGGACAGAGAAAGACCTAATCTAAGATCTGCAAAAAAATATTTCGCCTTCAAATTCATACCGTGATCGTAGCATGCATGGACTCGACTCATATGACGGGGATTTCCATGAAAAAGGTTGTGGGCAGAAAATGGGTGATCACTGAACATTTCTCTTCTGTTTCCTATTTATATTTATATTTTATTTCCTTAATTTAGCATTATAGAGAGGGAAAGACCTAATCTAAGATCTGCACAAAAATATTTTGCCTTCAAATTCATATTGTGATCGTAGCATGCATGGATTCGACTCATATGACTGGGATTTCCATGAAAAAGATTGTGGGCAGAAAATGGGTGATCACTGTACATTTCTCTTCTGTTTCCTATTGATATTTATATTTTACTTCCTCAATTTAGCATTATGGACAGGGAAAGACCTAATCTAAGATCTGCATAAAAATACTTGGCCTCAAATTCATACCGTGATCGTAGAATGTATGGACTCGACTCATATGACTGTGATTTCCATGAAAAAGATTATGGGCAGAAAATGGGTGATCACTGTACATTTCTCTTCTGTTTCCTATTTATATATATATTTTACTTCCTTAATTTAGCATTATGGACAGGGAAAGACCTAATCTAAGCTCTGCAAATAAATATTTTGCTTTCAAATTCATACCGTGATCGTAGCACACATGGACTCGACTGATATGACTGGGATTTCCATGAAAAAGATTGTGGGCAGAAAATGGGTGATCACTGTACATTTCTCTTCTCTTTCCTATTTATATTTATATTTTAGCTCCTCAACTTAGCATTATGGACAGGGAAAGACCTAATCTAAGCTCTGCAAAAAAATATTTTGCCTTCAAATTCATACCGTGATCGTAGCATGCATAGACTCGACTCATATGACTGGGATTTGCATGAAAAAGATTGTGGGCAGAAAATGGGTGATCACTGTACATTTCTCTTCTGTTTCCTATTTATATTTATATTTTACCTCCTCAATTTAGCATTATGGACAGGGAAAGTCCTAATCTAAGATCTGCAAAAAAATATTTTGCCTTCAAATTCATACCGTGATCGTACCATGCATGGACTCGACTCATATGACTGGGATTTCCATGAAAAAGATTGTGGGCAGAAAATGGGTGATCACTGTACATTTCTCTTCTGTTTCCTATTTATATTTATATTTTACTTCCTCAATTTAGCATTATGGACAGGGAAAGACCTAATCTAAGATCTGCACAAAAATATTTTACCTTCAAATTCATACTGTGATCGTAGCATGCATGGACTCGACTCATATGACTGAGATTTCCCTGAAAAAGATTGTGGGCAGAAAATGGGGGATCACTGTATATTTCTCTTCTGTTTCCTATTTATATTTCTATTTTACCTCCTCAATTTAGCATTACGGACAGGGAAAGACCTAATCAAAGATCTGCACAAAAATATTTTGCCTTCAAATTCATATTGTGATCGTAGCATGCATGGATTCGACTCATATGACGGGGATTTCCATGAAAAAGATTGTGGGCAGAAAATGGGTGATCACTGTACATTTCTCTTCTGTTTCCTATTTATATTTATATTTTACTTCCTCAATTTAGCATTATGGACAGGGAAAGACCTAATCTAAGATCTGCATAAAAATACTTTGCCTTAAATTCATACCGTGATCGTAGAATGTATGGAATCGACTCATATGACTGTGATTTCCATGAAAAAGATTGTGGGCAGAAAATGGGTGATCACTGTACATTTCTCTTCTGTTTCCTATTTATATTTATATTTTACTTCCTTAATTTAGCATTATGGACAGTGAAAGTCCTAATCTAAATTCTGCAAAAAAACATTTTGCCTTGAAATTCATACCGTGTTCGTAGCATGCATGGACTCGACTCATATGACTGGGATTTCCATGAAAAAGGTTGCCGGCAGAAAATGGGTGATCACTGTACATTTCTCTTCTGTTTCCTATTTATATTTATATTTTACCTCCTCAATTTAGCATTATGGACAGGGAAAGACCTAATCTAAGATCTGCATAAAAATATTTTGCTTCAAATTCATACCGTGATAGTAGCATGTATGTACTCGACTCATATGACTGGGATTTCCATGAAAAAGATTATCGGCAGAAAATTGGTGATCACTGTACATTTTTCTTCTGTTTCCTATTTATATTTGCATTTTACTTCCTACATTTAGCATTATGGACAGGGAAAGACCTAATCTAAGCTCTGCAAATAAATATGTTGCCTTCAAATTCATACCGTGATCGTAGCATGTATGGACTGGACTCATATGACTGGGATTTCCATGAAAAAGATTTTGGGCCGAAAATGGGTGATCACTGTACATTTCTCTTCTGTTTCCTATTTATATTTCTATTTAACTCCTCAATTTAGCATTATGGACAGGGAAAGACCTAATCTAAGATCTGCAAAAAAATATTTTGCCTTCAAATTTATACCGTGAAAAAGATTCTGGGCAGAAAATGGGTGATCACTGTACATTTCTCTTCTGTTTCCTATTTATATTTATATTTTACTTCCTTCATTTAGCATTATGAACAGTGAAAGATCTAATCTAAATTCAGCAAAAAAATATTTTGCCTTCAAATTCATACCGTGTTCGTAGCATGCATGGACTCGACTCATATGACTAGGATTTCCATGAAAAAGGTTGCCGGCAGAAAATGGGTGATCACTGTACATTTCTCTTCTGTTTCCTATTTATATTTCTATTTTACCTCCTCAATTTAGCATTATGGACAGGGAAAGACCTAATCTAAGATCTGCAAAAAAATATTTTGCCTTCAAATTCATACCTTGATAGTAGCATGCCTGGACTTGACTCATATGACTTGGATTTCAATGAAAAATATTGTGGGCAGAAAATGGGTGATCACTGTACATTTATCTTGTTTCCTATTTATATTTATATTTTACTTCCTACATTTATCAGTATGTACAGAGAAAGACCTAAACTAAGATCTGCAAAAAAATATTTGCTTCAAATTCATACCGTGATCGTAGCATGTATGGACTGGACTCATATGTCTGGTATTTCCATTAAAAAGATTGTGGGCACAAAATGGGTGATCTCTGTACATTTCTCTTCTGTTTCCTATTTATATTTCTATTTAACTCCTCAATTTATGTAAAGGAAAAAGACCTAATCTAAGATCTGCAAAAATATATTTTGCCTTCAAATTCATACCGTGATCGTAGCATGCATGGACACGACTCATATGACTGGGATTTCCATGAAAAAGATTGTGGGCCGAAAATGGGTGATCACTGTACATTTCTCTTCTGTTTCCTATTTATATTTCTATTTTACTTTCTTCATTTAGCATTATGGACAGGGAAGGACCTAATCTAAGCTCTCCAAAAAAATATTTTGCTTTCAAATTCATACCGTGATCGTAGCATGTATGGACTCGACTCATATGACTGGGATTTCCATGAAAAAGATTGTGGGCAGAAAATGGGTGATCACTGTACATTTCTCTTCTGTTTCCTATTTATATTTTTATTTTACTCTCTTCATTTAGCATTATGGACAGGGAAAGACCTAATCTAAGATCCGCAAAAAAATATTTTGCCTTCAAATTCATACCGTGATCGTAGCATGCATGGACTCGACTCATATGACTGGGATTTCCATGAAAAAGATTGTGGGCAGAAAATGGGTGATCACTGTACATTTCGCTTCTGTTTCCTATTTATATTTATATTTTACTTCCTTCATTTAGCATTATGGACAGTGAAAGATCTAATGTAAATTCGGCAAAAAAATATTTTGCCTTCAAATTCATACCGTGTTCGTAGCATGCATGGACTCGACTCATATGACTGGGATTTCCATGAAAAAGGTTGCCGGCAGAAAATGCATGATCACTGTACATTTCTCTTCTGTTTCCTATTTATATTTCTATTTTACCTCCTCAATTTAGCATTATGGACAGGGAAAGACCTAATCTAAGATCTGCATAAAAATATTTTGCCTTCAAATTTATACCGTGATAGTAGCATGTATGGACACGACTCATATGACTGGTATTTCCATTAAAAAGATTGTGGGCACAAAATGGGTGATCTCTGTACATTTCTCTTCTGTTTCCTATTTATATTTCTATTTAACTCCTCAATTTAGCATTATGTAAAGGGAAAGACCTAATCTAAGATCTGCATAAAAATATTTTGCTTCAAATTCATACCGTGATAATAGCATGTATATACTCGACTCATATGACTGGGATTTCCATGAAAAAGACTATGGGCAGAAAATGGGTGATCACTGTACATTTTTCTTCTGTTTCCTATTTATATTTGTATTTTACTTCCTACATTTAGCATTATGGACAGGGAAAGACCAAATCTAAGCTCTGCAAATAAATATTTTGCCTTCAAATTCATACCGTGATCGTAGCATGTATGGACTGGACTCATATGACTGGGATTTCCATGAAAAAGATTGTGGGCAGAAAATGGGTGATCACAGTACATTTCTCTTCTGTTTCCTATTTATATTTCTATTTAACTCCTCAATTTAGCATTATGGACAGGGAAAGACCTAATCTAAGATCTGCAAAAAAATATTTTGCCTTCAAATTTATACCGTGATCGTAGCATGCATGCACTCGACTCATAATACTTGGATTTCCATGAAAAAGATTGTGGGCAGAAAATGGGTGATCACTGTACATTTCTCTTCTGTTTCCTATTTATATTTCTATTTTACTTCCTTCATTTAGCATTATAAACAGGGAAAGACGTAATCTAACATCTGCAAAAAAATATGTTGCCTTCAAATTCATACCGTGATCGTAGCATGCATGGACACGACTCATATGACTGGGATTTCCATGAAAAAGATTGTGGGCAGAAAATGGGTGATCACTGTACTTTTCTCTTCTGTTTCCTATTTATTATTCTATTTTACTTCCTTCATTTAGCATTATGGACAGGGAAAGACCAAATCTATGCTCTGCAAAAAAATATTTTGCTTTCAAATTCATACCGTGATCGTAGCATGTATGGACACGACTCATATGACTGGGATTTCCATGAAAAAGATTGTGGGCAGAAAATGGGTGATCACTGTACATTTCTCTTCTGTTTCCTATTTATATTTTTATTTTACTTCCTTCATTTAGCATTATGGACAGGGAAAGACCTAATCTAAGCTCTCCAAAAAAATATTTTGCTTTCAAATTCATACCGTGATCGTAGCATATATGGACTCGACTCATATGACTGGGATTTCCATGAAAAAGATTGTGGGCAGAAAATGGGTGATCACTTTACATTTCTCTTCTGTTTCCTATTTATATTTATATTTTACTTCCTTCATTTAGCATTATGAACAGGGAAAGACGTAATCTAAGATCTGCAAAAAAATATTTTGCCTTCAAATTCATACCGTGATCGTAGCATGCATGGACTCGACTCATATGACTGGGATTTCCATGAAAAAGATTGTGGGCAAACAATGGGTTATCACTGTACATTTCTCTTCTGTTTCCTATTTATATTTCTATTTTACTTCCTCAATTTAGCATTATGGACAGGGAAAGACTTAATCTAAGATATGCAAAAAAATATTTTGCCTTCAAATTCATACCGTGATCGTAGCATGCATGGACTCGACTCATATGACTGAGATTTCCATGAAAAAGATTGTGGGCAGAAAATGGGTGATCACTGTACATTTCTCTTCATTTTCTTATTTATATTTCTATTTTAATTCCTCAATTTAGCATTATGGACAGGGAAAGACCTAATCTAAGATCTGCAAAAAAATATTTTGCCTTCAAATTCATACCGTGATCGTAGCATGCATGGACTCGACTCATATGACTGGGATTTCCATGAAAAAGATTGTGGGCAGACAATGGGTGATCACTGTACATTTCTCTTCTGTTTCCTATTTATATTTATATTTTACCTCCTCAATTTAGCATCATGGACAGGGAAAGACCTAATCTAAGATCTGCAAAAAAATATTTTGCCTTCAAATTCATACCGTGATCGTAGCATGCATGGACTCGACTCATATGACCGGGATTTCCATGAAAAAGATTGTGGGCAGAAAATGGGTTATCACTGTACATTTCTCTTCTGTTTCCTATTTATATTTCTATTTTACTTCCTCAATTTAGCATTATGGACAGGGAAAGACCTAATCTAAGATATGCAAAAAAATATTTTGCCTTCAAATTCATACCGTGATCGTAGCATGCATGGACTCGACTCATATGACTGAGATTTCCATGAAAAAGATTGTGGGCAGAAAATGGGTGATCACTGTACATTTCTCTTCATTTTCTTATTTATATTTGTATTTTACTTCCTCAATTTAGCATTATGGACAGGGAAAGACCTAATCTTAAATCTGCAAAAAAATATTTTGACTTCAAATTCATACCGTGATCGTCGCATGCATGGACTCGACTCATATGAATGGGATTTCCATGAGAAAGATTGTGAGCAGAAAATGGGCGATCACTGTACATTTCTCTTCATTTTCTTATTTATATTTGTATTTTACTTCCTCAATTTAGCATTATGGACAGGGAAAGACCTAATCTTAAATCTGCAAAAAAATATTTTGAATTCAAATTCATACCGTGATCGTCGCATGCATGGACTCGACTCATATGAATGGGATTTCCATGAAAAAGATTGTGGGCAGAAAATGGGTGATCACTGTACATTTCTCTTCTGTTTCCTATTTATATTTCTATTTTACTTCCTTCATTTAGCATTATAAACAGGGAAAGACGTAATCTAACATCTGCAAAAAAATATGTTGCCTTCAAATTCATACCGTGATCGTAGCATGCATGGACACGACTCATATGACTGGGATTTCCATGAAAAAGATTGTGGGCAGAAAATGGGTGATCACTGTACTTTTCTCTTCTGTTTCCTATTTATTATTCTATTTTACTTCCTTCATTTAGCATTATGGACAGGGAAAGACCAAATCTACGCTCTGCAAAAAAATATTTTGCTTTCAAATTCATACCGTGATCGTAGCATGTATGGACACGACTCATATGACTGGGATTTCCATGAAAAAGATTGTGGGCAGAAAATGGGTGATCACTGTACATTTCTCTTCTGTTTCCTATTTATATTTTTATTTTACTTCCTTCATTTAGCATTATGGACAGGGAAAGACCTAATCTAAGCTCTCCAAAAAAATATTTTGCTTTCAAATTCATACCGTGATCGTAGCATGTATGGACTCGACTCATATGACTGGGATTTCCATGAAAAAGATTGTGGGCAGAAAATGGGTGATCACTTTACATTTCTCTTCTGTTTCCTATTTATATTTATATTTTACTTCCTTCATTTAGCATTATGAACAGGGAAAGACGTAATCTAAGATCTGCAAAAAAATATTTTGCCTTCAAATTCATACCGTGATCGTAGCATGCATGGACTCGACTCATATGACTGGGATTTCCATGAAAAATATTGTGGGCAAACAATGGGTTATCACTGTACATTTCTCTTCTGTTTCCTATTTATATTTCTATTTTACTTCCTCAATTTAGCATTATGGACAGGGAAAGACTTAATCTAAGATATGCAAAAAAATATTTTGCCTTCAAATTCATACCGTGATCGTAGCATGCATGGACTCGACTCATATGACTGAGATTTCCATGAAAAAGATTGTGGGCAGAAAATGGGTGATCACTGTACATTTCTCTTCATTTTCTTATTTATATTTCTATTTTAATTCCTCAATTTAGCATTATGGACAGGGAAAGACCTAATCTAAGATCTGCAAAAAAATATTTTGCCTTCAAATTCATACCGTGATCGTAGCATGCATGGACTCGACTCATATGACTGGGATTTCCATGAAAAAGATTGTGGGCAGACAATGGGTGATCACTGTACATTTCTCTTCTGTTTCCTATTTATATTTATATTTTACCTCCTCAATTTAGCATCATGGACAGGGAAAGACCTAATCTAAGATCTGCAAAAAAATATTTTGCCTTCAAATTCATACCGTGATCGTAGCATGCATGGACTCGACTCATATGACCGGGATTTCCATGAAAAAGATTGTGGGCAGAAAATGGGTTATCACTGTACATTTCTCTTCTGTTTCCTATTTATATTTCTATTTTACTTCCTCAATTTAGCATTATGGACAGGGAAAGACCTAATCTAAGATATGCAAAAAAATATTTTGCCTTCAAATTCATACCGTGATCGTAGCATGCATGGACTCGACTCATATGACTGAGATTTCCATGAAAAAGATTGTGGGCAGAAAATGGGTGAATACTGTACATTTCTCTTCATTTTCTTATTTATATTTGTATTTTACTTCCTCAATTTAGCATTATGGACAGGGAAAGACCTAATCTTAAATCTGCAAAAAAATATTTTGACTTCAAATTCATACCGTGATCGTCGCATGCATGGACTCGACTCATATGAATGGGATTTCCATGAAAAAGATTGTGGGCAGAAAATGGGTGATCACTGTACATTTCTCTTCTGTTTCCTATTTATATTTCTATTTTACTTCCTTCATTTAGCATCATGGACAGGGAAAGACCTAATCTAAGCTCTCCAAAAAAATATTTTGCTTTTAAATTCATACCGTGATCGTAGCATGTATGGACTCGACTCATATGACTGGGATTTCCATGAAAAAGATTGTGGGCAGAAAATGGGTGATCACTGTACATTTCTCTTCTGTTTCCTATTTATATTTTTATTTTACTTCCTTCATTTAGCATTATGGACAGGGAAAGACCTAATCTAAGCTCTCCAAAAAAATATTTTGCTTTCAAATTCATACCGTGATCGTAGCATGTATGGACTCGACTCATATGACTGGGATTTCCATGAAAAAGATTGTGGGCAGAAAATGGTTGATCACTGTACATTTCTCTTCTGTTTCCTATTTATATTTTTATTTTACTTCCTTCATTTAGCATTATGAACAGGGAAAGACCTAATCAAAGCTCTGCAAAAAAATATTTTGCTTTCAAAATCATACCGTGATCGTAGCATGTATGGACACGACTCATATGACTGGGATTTCCATAAAAAAGATTGTGGGCAGAAAATGGGTGATCACTGTACATTTCTCTTCTGTTTCCTATTTATATTTATATTTTACTTCCTTCATTTAGCATTATGAACATGGAAAGACTTAATCTAAGATCTGCAAAAAAATATTTTGCCTTCAAATTCATACCGTGATCGTAGCATGCATGGACTCGACTCATATGACTGGGATTTCCATGAAAAAGATTGTGGGCAGAAAATGGGTGATCACTTTACATTTCTCTTCTGTTTCCTATTTATATTTATATTTTACTTCCTTCATTTAGCATTATGAACAGGGAAAGACGTAATCTAAGATCTGCAAAAAAATATTTTGCCTTCAAATTCATACCGTGATCGTAGCATGCATGGACACGACTCATATGACTGGGATATCCAGGAAAAAGATTGTGGGCAGAAAATGGGTGATCACTGTACATTTCTCTTCTGTTTCCTATTTATATTTCTATTTTACCTTCTAAATTTAGCATTATGGACAGGGAAAGACCTAATCTAAGTTCTGCAAAAAAATATTTTGCCTTCAAATTCATACCGTGAACGTAGCATGCATGGAGTCGACTCATATGACTGGGATTTCCATGAAAAAGATTGTGGGCAGAAAATGGGTGATCACTGTACATTTCTCTTCTGTTTCCTATTTATATTTCTATTTTACTTCCTTAATTTAGCATTATGGACAGGGAAAGACCAAATCTAAGCTATGCAAAAAAATATTTTGCTTTCAAATTCATACCGTGATCGTAGCATGTATGGACACGACTCATATGACTGGGATTTCCATGAAAAAGATTGTGGGCAGAAAATGGGTGATCACTGTACATTTTTCTTCTGTTTCCTATTTATATTTTTATTTTACTTCTTTCATTTAGCATTATGGACAGGGAAAGACCTAATCTAAGCTCTCCAAAAAAATATTTTGCTTTCAAATTCATACCGTGATCGTAGCATGTATGGACTCAACTCATATGACTGGGATTTCCATGAAAAAGATTGTGGGCAGAACATGGGTGATCACTGTACATTTCTCTTCTGTTTCCTATTTATATTTTTATTTTACTTCCTTCATTTAGCATTATGAACAGGGAAAGACCTAATCTAAGATCTGCAAAAAAATATTTTGCCTTCAAATTCATACTGTGATCGTAGCATGCATGGACTCGACTCATATGACTGGGATTTCAATGAGAAAGATTGTGGGCAGAAAATGGGTGATCACTGTACATTTCTCTTCTGTTTCCTATTCATATTTCTATTTTACTTCCTTCATTTAGCATTAAGAACAGGTAAAGACGTAATCTAAGATCTGCAAAAAAATATTTTGCCATCAAATTCATACCGTGATCGTACCATGCATGGACTCGACTCATATAAACTGGGATTTCCATGTAAAATATTGTGGGTAGAAAATGGGTGATCACTGTACATTTCTCTTCTGTTTCCTCTTTATATTTCTATTTTACCTCCTCAATTTAGCATTATGGACAGGGAAAGACCTAATCTAAGATATGCAAAAAAATATTTTGCCTTCAAATTCATACCGTGATCGTAGAATGCATGGACTCGACTCATATGACTGGGATTTCCATGAAAAAGATTGTGGGCAGAAAATGGGTGATCACTGTACATTTCTCTTCTGTTTCCTATTTATATTTCTATTTTACTTCCTTCATTTAGCATTATGGACAGGGAAAGACCTAATCTAAGCTCTCCAAAAAAATATTTTGCTTTCAAATTCATACCGTGATCGTAGCATACATGGACTCGACTCATATGACTGGGATTTCCATGAAAAAGATGGTATGCAGAAAATGGGTGATCACTGTACATTTCTCTTCTGTTTCCTATTTATATTTTTATTTTACTTCCTTCATTTAGCATTATAGACAGGGAAAGACCTAATCTAAGCTCTGCAAAAAAATATTTTGCTTTCAAATTCATACCGTGATCGTAGCATGTATGGACACGACTCATATGACTGGGATTTCCATGAAAAAGATTGTGGGCAGAAAATGGGTGATCACTGTACATTTCTCTTCTGTTTCCTATTTATATTTTTATTTTACTTCCTTCATTTAGCATTATGGACAGGGAAAGACCTAATCTAAGCTCTCCCAAAAAATATTTTGCTTTCAAATTCATACCGTGATCGTAGCATGTATGGACTCGACTCATATGACTGGGATTTCCATGAAAAATATTGTGGGCAGAACATGGGTGATCACTGTACATTTCTCTTCTGTTTCCTATTTATATTTATATTTTACTTCCTTCATTTAGCATTATGAACAGGGAAAGACGTAATCTAAGATCTGCAAAAAAATATTTTGCCATCAAATTCATACCGTGATCGTACCATGCATGGACTCGACTCATATAAACTGGGATTTCCATGTAAAAGATTGTGGGTAGAAAATGGGTGATCACTGTACATTTCTCTTCTGTTTCCTATTTATATTTCTATTTTACCTCCTCAATTTAGCATTATGGACAGGGAAAGACCTAATCTAAGATATGCAAAAAAATATTTTGCCTTCAAATTCATACCGTGAACGTAGCATGCATGGAGTCGACTCATATGACTGGGATTTCCATGAAAAAGATTGTGGGCAGAAAATGGGTGATCACTGTACATTTCTCTTCTGTTTCCTATTTATATTTCTATTTTACCTCCTCAATTTAGCATTATGGACAGGGAAAGACCTAATCTAAGATCTGCAAAAAAATATTTTGCCTTCAAATTCATACCGTGATCGTATCATGCATGGACTCGACTCATATAAACTGGGATTTCCATGTATAAGATTGTGGGTAGAAAATGTGTGATCACTGTACATTTCTCTTCTGTTTCCTATTTATATTTCTATTTTACCTCCTCAATTTAGCATTATGGGCAGGGAAAGACCTAATCTTAAAACTGCAAAAAAATATTTTGACTTCAAATTCGTACCGTGATCGTCGCATGCATGGACTCGACTCATATGACTGGGATTTCCATGAAAAAGATTGTCGGCAGAAAATGGGTGATCACTGTACATTTCTCTTCTGTTTCCTATTTATATTTCTATTTTACTTCCTTCATTTAGCATTATGAACAGGGAAAGACGTAATATAAGATCTGCAAAAAATTATTTTGCCTTCAAATTCATACCGTGATCGTAGCATGTATGGACTCGACTCATATGACTGGGATTTCCATGAAAAAGATTGTGGGCAGAAAATGGGTGATCACTGTACATTTCTCTTCTGTTTCCTATTTATATTTTTATTTTACTTCCTTCATTTAGCATTATGAACAGGGAAAGACCTAATATAAGATCTGCAAAAAAATATTTTGACTTCAAATTCATATCGTGATCGTAGCATGTATGGACTCGACTCATATGACTGGGATTTCCATGAAAAAGATTGTGGGCAGAAAATGGGTGATCACTGTACATTTCACTTCTGTTTCCTATTTATTATTCTATTTTACTTCCTTCATTTAGCATTATGGACAGGGAAAGACCAAATCTAAGCTCTGCAAAAAAATATTTTGCTTTCAAATTCATACCGTGATCGTAGCATGTATGGACACGACTCATATGACTGGGATTTCCATGAAAAAGATTGTGGGCAGAAAATGGGTGATCACTGTACATTTCTCTTCTGTTTCCTATTTATATTTATATTTTACTTCCTTCATTTAGCATTATGAACATGGAAAGACTTAATCTAAGATCTGCAAAAAAATATTTTGCCTTCAAATTCATACCGTGATCGTAGCATGCATGGACTCGACTCATATGACTGGGATTTCCATGAAAAAGATTGTGGGCAGAAAATGGGTGATCACTTTACATTTCTCTTCTGTTTCCGATTTATATTTATATTTTACTTCCTTCATTTAGCATTATGAACAGCGAAAGACGTAATCTAAGATCTGCAAAAAAATATTTTGCCTTCAAATTCATACCGTGATCGTAGCATGCATGGACTCGACTCATATGACCGGGATTTCCATGAAAAAGATTGTGGGCAGAAAATGGGTTATCACTGTACATTTCTCTTCTGTTTCCTATTTATATTTATATTTTACTTCCTCAATTTAGCATTATGAACAGCGAAAGACCTAATCTAAGATCTGCAAAAAAATATTTTGCCTTCAAATTCATACCGTGATCGTAGCATGCATGGACTCGACTCATATGAATGGGATTTCCATGAAAAAGATTGTGGGCAGAAAATGAGTGATCACTGTACATTTCTCTTCTGTTTCCTATTTATATTTATATTTTACTTCCTTCATTTAGCATTATGGACAGGGAAAGACCTAATCTAAGCTCTCCAAAAAAATATTTTGCTTTCAAATTCATACCGTGATCGTAGCATGTATGGACTCGACTCATATGACTGGGATTTCCATGAAAAAGATTGTGGGCAGAAAATGGGTGATCACTTTACATTTCTCTTCTGTTTCCTATTTATATTTATATTTTACTTCCTTCATTTAGCATTATGAACAGGGAAAGACGTAATCTAAGATCTGCAAAAAAATATTTTGCCATCAAATTCATACCGTGATCGTACCATGCATGGACTCGACTCATATAAACTGGGATTTCCATGTAAAAGATTGTGGGTAGAAAATGGGTGATCACTGTACATTTCTCTTCTGTTTCCTATTTATATTTCTATTTTACCTCCTCAATTTAGCATTATGGACAGGGAAAGACCTAATCTAAGATATGCAAAAAAATATTTTACCTTCAAATTCATACCGTGATCGTAGCATGCATGGACTCGACTCATATGACTGGGATTTCCATGAAAAAGATTGTGGGCAGAAAATGGGTGATCACTGTACATTTCTCTTCTGTTTCCTATTTATATTTCTATTTTACCTCCTCAATTTAGCATTATGGACAGGGAAAGACCTAATCTAAGATCTGCAAAAAAAAAATTCCCTTCAAATTCATACCGTGATCGTACCATGCATGGACTCGACTCATATAAACTGGGATTTCCATGAAAAAGATTGTGGGTAGAAAATGGGTGATCACTGTACATTTCTCTTCTGTTTCCTATTTATATTTCTATTTTACTTCCTTAATTTAGCATTATGGACAGGGAAAGACCAAATCTAAGCTATGCAAAAAAATATTTTGCTTTCAAATTCATACCGTGATCGTAGCATGTATGGACACGACTCATATGACTGGGATTTCCATGAAAAAGATTGTGGGCAGAAAATGGGTGATCACTGTACATTTTTCTTCTGTTTCCTATTTATATTTTTATTTTACTTCTTTCATTTAGCATTATGGACAGGGAAAGACCTAATCTAAGCTCTCCAAAAAAATATTTTGCCTTCAAATTCATACTGTGATCGTAGCATGCATGGACTCGACTCATATGACTGGGATTTCAATGAGAAAGATTGTGGGCAGAAAATGGGTGATCACTGTACATTTCTCTTCTGTTTCCTATTCATATTTCTATTTTACTTCCTTCATTTAGCATTAAGAACAGGTAAAGACGTAATCTAAGATCTGCAAAAAAATATTTTGCCATCAAATTCATACCGTGATCGTACCATGCATGGACTCGACTCATATAAACTGGGATTTCCATGTAAAATATTGTGGGTAGAAAATGGGTGATCACTGTACATTTCTCTTCTGTTTCCTCTTTATATTTCTATTTTACCTCCTCAATTTAGCATTATGGACAGGGAAAGACCTAATCTAAGATATGCAAAAAAATATTTTGCCTTCAAATTCATACCGTGATCGTAGAATGCATGGACTCGACTCATATGACTGGGATTTCCATGAAAAAGATTGTGGGCAGAAAATGGGTGATCACTGTACATTTCTCTTCTGTTTCCTATTTATATTTCTATTTTACTTCCTTCATTTAGCATTATGGACAGGGAAAGACCTAATCTAAGCTCTCCAAAAAAATATTTTGCTTTCAAATTCATACCGTGATCGTAGCATACATGGACTCGACTCATATGACTGGGATTTCCATGAAAAAGATGGTATGCAGAAAATGGGTGATCACTGTACATTTCTCTTCTGTTTCCTATTTATATTTTTATTTTACTTCCTTCATTTAGCATTATAGACAGGGAAAGACCTAATCTAAGCTCTGCAAAAAAATATTTTGCTTTCAAATTCATACCGTGATCGTAGCATGTATGGACACGACTCATATGACTGGGATTTCCATGAAAAAGATTGTGGGCAGAAAATGGGTGATCACTGTACATTTCTCTTCTGTTTCCTATTTATATTTTTATTTTACTTCCTTCATTTAGCATTATGGACAGGGAAAGACCTAATCTAAGCTCTCCCAAAAAATATTTTGCTTTCAAATTCATACCGTGATCGTAGCATGTATGGACTCGACTCATATGACTGGGATTTCCATGAAAAATATTGTGGGCAGAACATGGGTGATCACTGTACATTTCTCTTCTGTTTCCTATTTATATTTATATTTTACTTCCTTCATTTAGCATTATGAACAGGGAAAGACGTAATCTAAGATCTGCAAAAAAATATTTTGCCATCAAATTCATACCGTGATCGTACCATGCATGGACTCGACTCATATAAACTGGGATTTCCATGTAAAAGATTGTGGGTAGAAAATGGGTGATCACTGTACATTTCTCTTCTGTTTCCTATTTATATTTCTATTTTACCTCCTCAATTTAGCATTATGGACAGGGAAAGACCTAATCTAAGATATGCAAAAAAATATTTTGCCTTCAAATTCATACCGTGATCGTAGCATGCATGGACTCGACTCATATGACTGGGATTTCCATGAAAAAGATTGTGGGCAGAAAATGGGTGATCACTGTACATTTCTCTTCTGTTTCCTATTTATATTTCTATTTTACCTCCTCAATTTAGCATTATGGACAGGGAAAGACCTAATCTAAGATCTGCAAAAAAAAAATTCCCTTCAAATTCATACCGTGATCGTACCATGCATGGACTCGACTCATATAAACTGGGATTTCCATGAAAAAGATTGTGGGTAGAAAATGGGTGATCACTGTACATTTCTCTTCTGTTTCCTATTTATATTTCTATTTTACTTCCTTCATTTAGCATTATGGACAGGGAAAGACCTAATCTAAGCTCTCCAAAAAAATATTTTGCTTTCAAATTCATACCGTGAACGTAGCATACATGGACTCGACTCATATGACTGGGATTTCCATGCAAAAGATGGTATGCAGAAAATGGGTTATCACTGTACATTTCTCTTCTGTTTCCTATTTATATTTTTATTTTACTTCCTCAATTTAGCATTATGGACAGGGAAAGAACTAATCTAAGCTCTGCAAAAAAATATTTTGCTTTCAAATTCATACCGTGATCGTAGCATGTATGGACTCGACTCATATGACTGGGATTTCAATGAAAAAGATTGTGGGCAGAAAATGGGTGATCACTGTACATTTCTCTTCTGTTTCCTATTTATATTTCTATTTTATTTCCTTAATTTAGCATTATGGACAGGGAAAGACCAAATCTAAGCTATGCAAAAAAATATTTTGCTTTCAAATTCATACCGTGATCGTAGCATGTATGGACACGACTCATATGACTGGGATTTCCATGAAAAAGATTGTGGGCAGAAAATGGGTGATCACTGTACATTTTTCTTCTGTTTCCTATTTATATTTTTATTTTACTTCCTTCATTTAGCATTATGGACAGGGAAAGACCTAATCTAAGCTCTCCAAAAAAATATTTTGCTTTCAAATTCATACCGTGATCGTAGCATGTATGGACTCAACTCATATGACTGGGATTTCCATGAAAAAGATTGTGGGCAGAACATGGGTGATCACTGTACATTTCTCTTCTGTTTCCTATTTATATTTTTATTTTACTTCCTTCATTTAGCATTATGAACAGGGAAAGACCTAATCTAAGATCTGCAAAAAAATATTTTGCCTTCAAATTCATACTGTGATCGTAGCATGCATGGACTCGACTCATATGACTGGGATTTCAATGAGAAAGATTGTGGGCAGAAAATGGGTGATCACTGTACATTTCTCTTCTGTTTCCTATTCATATTTCTATTTTACTTCCTTCATTTAGCATTAAGAACAGGTAAAGACGTAATCTAAGATCTGCAAAAAAATATTTTGCCATCAAATTCATACCGTGATCGTACCATGCATGGACTCGACTCATATAAACTGGGATTTCCATGTAAAATATTGTGGGTAGAAAATGGGTGATCACTGTACATTTCTCTTCTGTTTCCTCTTTATATTTCTATTTTACCTCCTCAATTTAGCATTATGGACAGGGAAAGACCTAATCTAAGATATGCAAAAAAATATTTTGCCTTCAAATTCATACCGTGATCGTAGAATGCATGGACTCGACTCATATGACTGGGATTTCCATGAAAAAGATTGTGGGCAGAAAATGGGTGATCACTGTACATTTCTCTTCTGTTTCCTATTTATATTTCTATTTTACTTCCTTCATTTAGCATTATGGACAGGGAAAGACCTAATCTAAGCTCTCCAAAAAAATATTTTGCTTTCAAATTCATACCGTGATCGTAGCATGTATGGACACGACTCATATGACTGGGATTTCCATGAAAAAGATTGTGGGCAGAAAATGGGTGATCACTGTACATTTCTCTTCTGTTTCCTATTTATATTTTTATTTTACTTCCTTCATTTAGCATTATGGACAGGGAAAGACCTAATCTAAGCTCTCCCAAAAAATATTTTGCTTTCAAATTCATACCGTGATCGTAGCATGTATGGACTCGACTCATATGACTGGGATTTCCATGAAAAATATTGTGGGCAGAACATGGGTGATCACTGTACATTTCTCTTCTGTTTCCTATTTATATTTTTATTTTACTTCCTTCATTTAGCATTATGAACAGGGAAAGACCTATTCTAAGATCTGCAAATAAATATTTTGCCTTCAAATTCATACCGTGACCGTAGCATGCATGGACTCGACTCATATGAATGGGATTTCCATGAAAAAGATTGTGGGCAGATAATGGGAGATCACTGTACATTTTTCTGTTGTTTCTTATTTATATTTATATTTTACTTCCTCAATTTAGCATTATGGACAGGGAAAGAACTAATCTAAGATCTGCAAAAAAATATTTTGCCTTCAAATTCATACCGTGATCGTCGCATGCATGGAGTCGACTCATATGAGTGGGATTTCCATGAAAAAGATTGTGGGCAGAAAATGGGTGATCACTGTACATTTCTCTTCTGTTTCCTATTTATATTTATATTTTACTTCCTTCATTTAGCATTATGAACAGGGAAAGACGTAATCTAAGATCTGCAAAAAAATATTTTGCCTTCAAATTCATACCGTGATCGTAGCATGCATGGACTCGACTCATATGACTGGGATTTCCATGAAAAAGATTGTGGGCAGAAAATGGGTGATCACTTTACATTTCTCTTCTGTTTCCTATTTATATTTATATTTTACTTCCTTCATTTAGAATTAAGAACAGGGAAAGACGTAATCTAAGATCTGCAAAAAAATATTTTGCTATCAAATTCATACCGTGATCGTACCATGCATGGACTCGACTCATATAAACTGGGATTTCCATGTAAAAGATTGTGGGTAGAAAATGGGTGCTCACTGTACATTTCTCTTCTGTTTCCTCTTTATATTTCTATTTTGCCTCCTCAATTTAGCATTATGGACAGGGAAAGACCTAATCTAAGATATGCAAAAAAATATTTTGCCTTCAAATTCATACCGTGATCGTAGCATGCATGGACTCGACTCATATGACTGGGATTTCCATGAAAAAGATTGTGTGCAGAGAATGGGTGATCACTGTACATTTCTCTTCTGTTTCGTATTTATATTTCTATTTTACTTCCTTCATTTAGCATTATGGACAGGGAAAGACCTAATCTAAGCTCTCCAAAAAAATATTTTGCTTTCAAATTCATACCGTGATCGTAGCATACATGGACTCGACTCATATGACTGGGATTTCCATGAAAAAGATGGTATGCAGAAAATGGGTGATCACTGTACATTTCTCTTCTGTTTCCTATTTATATTTTTATTTTACTTCCTTCATTTAGCATTATGGACAGGGAAAGACCTAATCTAAGATCTGCAAAAAATATTTTGCCTTCAAATTCATACCGTGATCGTAGCATGTATGGACTCGACTCAGATGACTGGGATTTCCATGAAAAAGATTGTGGGCTGAAAATAAGTGATCACTGTACATTTCTCTTCTGTTTCCTATTTATATTTATATTTTACTTCCTTCATTTAGCATTATGGACAGGGAAAGACCTAATCTAAAATCTGCAAAAAATATTTTGCCTTCAAATTCATACCGTGATCGTAGCATGCATGGACTCGACTCATATGACTGGGATTTCCATGAAAAAGATAGTGGGCACAAAATGGGTGATCACTGTACATTTCTCTTCTGTTTCCTATTTATATTTCTAATTTACCTCCTCAATTTAGCATTATGGACAGGGAAAGATCTGATCTAAGTTCTGCAAAAAAATATTTTGCCTTCAAATTCATACCGTGATCGTAGCATCCATGGACTCGACTCATATGACTGGGATTTCCATGAAAAAGATTGTGTGCAGAAAATGGGTGATCACTGTACATTTCTCTTCTGTTTCCTATTTATATTTCTATTTTACTTCCTTAATTTAGCATTATGGACAGAGGAAGACATAATCTAAGATCTGCAAAATAATATTTTGCCTTCCAATTCATACCGTGAGCGTAGCATGCATGGACTCGACTCATATGACTGGGATTTCCATGAAAAAGATTGTGTGCAGAAAATGGGTGATCACTGTACATTTCTCTTCTGTTTCCTATTTATATTTCTATTTTACTTCCTTAATTTAGCATTATGGACAAGGAAAGACCTAATCTAAGATCTGCAAAATAATATTTTGCCTTCCAATTCATACCGTGATCGTAGCATGCATGGACTCGACTCATATGACTGGGATTCCCATGAAAAAGATTGTGGGCAGAAAATGGTTGATCACTGTAAGTTTCTCTACTGTTTCCTATTTATATTTCTATTTTACTTTCTTCATTTAGCATTATGAACGGGGAAAGACCTAATCTAAGATCTGCAAAAAAACATTTTGCTTTCAAATTCATACCGTGATCGCAGCATGCATGGACTCGACTCATATGACTGGGATTTCCATGAAAAAGACAGTGGGCACAAAATGGGTGATCACTGTACATTTCTCTTCTGTTTTCTATTTATATTTATATTTTACTTCCTTAATTTAGCGTTATGGACATGGAAAGACCTAATCTAAGATCTGCAAAAAAATATTTTGCCTTCAAATTCATACCGTGATCGTAGCATGCATGGACTCGACTCATATGAATGGGATTTCAATGAAAAAGATTGCGGGCAGAAAATGGGTGATCACTGTACATTTCTCTACTGTTTCCTATTTATATTTATATTTTACTTCCTCAATTTAGCATTATGGACAGGGAAAGACCTGATCTAAGATCTGCAAAAAAATATTTTGCCTTCAAATTCATACCGTGATCGTAGCATGTATGGACTCGACTTATATGACTGGGATTTCCATGAAAAAGATTGTAGCTAGAAAATGGGTGATCACTGTACATTTCTCTTCTGTTTCCTATTTATATTTATATTTTACTTCCTTCATTTAGCATTATGGACAGGGAAAGACCTCATCTAAGATCTACAAAAATATATTTTCCTTTCAAGTTCGTACCGTGATCGTAGCATGCATGGACTCGACTCATATGACTGGGATTCCCATGAAAAAGATGGTGGGGAGAAAATTGGTGATCACTGTACATTTCTCTTCTGTTTCCTATTGATATTTCTAATTTACTTCCTTGATTTAGCATTATGGACAAAGAAAGACCTAATCTAAGGTCTGCAAAATAATATTGTGCCTTCTAATTCATACCGTGATCGTAGCATGCATGGACTCGACTTATATGACTGGGATTATCATGAAAAAGATTGTGGGCAGAAAATGGGTGATCACTGTACATTTCTCTTCTGTTTCCTATTTATATTTATATTTTACTTCCTTCATTTAGCATTATGGACAGGGAAAGACCTCATCTAAGATCTACAAAAGTATATTTTCCTTTCAAGTTCATACCGTGATCGTAGCATGCATGGACTCGACTCATATGACTGGGATTCCCATGAAAAAGATTGTGGGCAGAAAATGGGTGATCACTGTACATTTCTCTTCTGTTTCCTATTTATATTTATATTTTACTTCCTTCATTTAGCATTATGGACAGGGAAAGACCTCATCTAAGATCTACAAAAGTATATTTTCCTTTCAAGTTCATACCGTGATCGTAGCATGCATGGACTCGACTCATATGACTGGGATTTCCATGAAAAGGATTGTGTGCAGAAAATGGGTGATCACTGTACATTTCTCTTCTGTTTCCTATTTATATTTCTATATTACTTCCTTAATTTAGCATTATGGACAGGGAAAGACCTAATCTAAGATCTGCAAAATAATATTTTGCCTTCCAATTCATACCGTGATCGTAGCATGCATGGACTCGACTCATATGACTGGGATTTCCATGAGAAAGATTGTGGGCAGAAAATGGGTGATCTCTGTTCATTTCTCTTCTGTTACCTATTTATATTTATATTTTACTTCCTCAATTTAGCATTATGGACAGGGAAACACCTAATCTAAAATCTGCAAAAAAATATTTTGCCATCAAATTCATACCGTGATTGTAGCATGCATGGACTCGACTCATATGACTGGGATTTCCATGAAAAAGACAGTGGGCACAAAATGGGTGATCACTGTACATTTCTCTTCTGTTTCCTATTTATATTTATATTTTACTTCCTTAATTTAGCGTTATGGACATGGAAAGACCTAATCTAAGATCTGCAAAAAAATATTTTGCCTTCAAATTCATACCGTGATCGTAGCATGCATGGACTCGACTCATATGAATGGGATTTCCATGAAAAAGATTGCGGGCAGAAAATGGGTGATCACTGTACATTTCTCTTCTGTTTCCTATTTATATTTCTCATTTACCTCCTCAATTTAGCATTATGTACAGGGAAAGACCTAATCTAAGATCTGCAAAAAAAGATTTTGCCTTCAAATTCATACCGTGATCGTAGCATGCATGGACTCGACTTATATGACTGGGATTCCCATGAAAAAGATTGTGGGCAGAAAATGGGTGATCACTGTACATTTCTCTTCTGTTTCCTATTTATATTTATATTTTACTTCCTTCATTTAGCATTATGGACAGGGAAAGACCTCATCTAAGATCTACAAAAGTATATTTTCCTTTCAAGTTCATACCGTGATCGTAGCATGCATGGACTCGACTCATATGACTGGGATTCCCATGAAAAAGATTGTGGGCAGAAAATTGGTTATCACTGTACATTTCTCTTCTGTTTCCTATTTATATTTCTATTTTACTTCCTCAATTTAGCATTATGGACAGGGAAAGACCTCATCTAAGTTCTGCAAAAAAATATTTTGCCTTCAAATTCATACCGTGATCGTAGCATGCATGGACTCGACTCATATGACTGGGATTCCCATGAAAAAGATTGTGGGCAGAAAATTGGTGATCACTGTACATTTCTCTTCTGTTTCCTATTCATATTTCTATTTTACTTCCTCAATTTAGCATTATGGACAGGGAAAGACCTAATCTAAAATCTGCACACAAATATTTGGCCTTCAAATTCATACCGTGATCGTAGCATGCATGGACTCGACTCATATGACTGGGATTTCCATGAAAAAGATTGTGGGCAGAAAATGGGTGATCACTGTACATTTCTCTTCTGTTTCCTATTTATATTTCTAATTTACCTCCTCAATTTAGCATTATGGACAGGGAAAGACCTCATCTAAGATCTGCAAAAAATATTTTGCCTTCAAATTCATACCGTGATCGTAGCATGCATGGACTCGACTCATATGACTGGGATTTCCATGAGAAACACTGTGGGCAGAAAATGGGTGATCTCTGTACATTTCTCTTCTGTTTCCTATTTATATTTATATTTTACTTCCTTAATTTAGCGTTATGGACATGGAAAGACCTAATCTAAGATCTGCAAAAAAATATTTTGCCTTCAAATTCATACCGTGATCGTAGCATGTATGGACTCGACTTAGATGACTGGGATTTCCATGAAAAAGATTCTGGGCAGAAAATGGGTGATCACTGTACATTTCTCTTCTGTTTCCTATTTATATTTCTAATTTACGTCCTCAATTTAACCTTATGGACAGGGAAAGACCTGATCTAAGTTCTTCAAAAAAATATTTTGCCTTCAAATTCATACCGTGAACGTAGCATTTATGGACTCGACTTATATGACTGGGATTTCCATGAAAAAGATTGTGGGCAGAAAATGCATGATTACTGTACATTTCTCTTCCGTTTCCTATTTATATTTATATTTTACTTCCTTCATTTAGCATTATGGACAGGGAAAGACCTCATCTAAGATCTACAAAAATATATTTTCCTTTCAAATTCATACCGTGATCGTAGCATGCATGGACTCGACTCATATGACTGGGATTCCCATGAAAAAGATTGTGGGCAGAAAATTGGTGATCACAGTACATTTCTCTTCTGTTTCTTATTTATATTTATATTTTACTTCCTTCATTTAGCATTATAGACAAGGAAAGACCTAAGATCTGCAAAAAAATTTTTTGCCTTCAAATTCATACCGTGATCGTAGCATGCATGGACTCGACTCATATGACTGGGATTCCCATGAAAAAGATTGTGGGCAGAAAATTGGTGATCACTGTACATTTCTCTTCTGTTTCCTATTGATATTTCTATTTTACTTCCTCAGTTTAGCATTATGGACAGGGAAAGACCTAATCTAAGATCTGCAAAAAATATTTTGCCTTCAAATTCATACCGTGATCGTAGCATGCATGGACTCGACTCATATGACTGGGATTTCCATGAAAAAGATCGTGTGCAGAAAATGGGTGATCAGTGTACATTTCTCTTCTGTTTCCTATTTATATTTCTATTTTACTTCCTCAATTTAGCATTAAGGACAGGGAAAGACCTAATCTAAGATCTGCAAAAAAATATTTTGCCTTCAAATTCATACCGTGATCGTAGCATGCATGGACTCGACTCATATGACTGGGATTACCATGAAAAAGATTGAGGGCAGAAAATTGGTGATCACTGTACATTTCTCTTCTGTTTCCTATTTATATTTCTATTTTACTTCCTTCATTTAGCATTATGGACAGGGAAAGACCTAATCTAAGCTATGCAAAAAAATATTTTGCCTTCAAATTCATACCGTGATCGTAGCATGTATGGACTCGACTCATATGACTGGGATTTCCATGAAAAAGATTGTGGGCAGAAAATGGGTGATCACTGTACATTTCTCTTCTGCTTCCTATTTATATTTATATTTTATCTTCTCAATTTAGCATTATGGACAGGGAAAGACCTAATCTAAGTTCAGCAAAAAAATATTTTGCCTTCAAATTCATAATGTGAACGTAGCATGCATGGACTCGACTCATATGACTGGGATTTCCATGAAAAATATTGTGGGCAGAAAATGGGTGATCACTGTGCATTTCTCTTCTGTTTCCTATTTAAATTTCTATTTTACTTCCTTCATTTAGCATTATGGACAGGGAAAGAACTAATCTAAGCTCTGCAAAAAAATATTTTACCTTCAAATTCATGCCGTGAACGTAGCATGCATGGACTTGACTCATATGACTGGGATTTCAATGAAAAAGATCGTGGGCAGAAAATGGGTGATCAATGTACATTTCTCCTCTGTTTCCTATTTATATTTCTATTTTACTTCCTCAATTTAGCATTATGGACAGTGAAAGACCTAATCTAAGATCTGCAAAAAAATATTTTGCCTTCAAATTTATACCGTGATCGTAGCATGCATGGACTCGACTCATATGACTGGGATTTCCATGAAAAAGATTGTGGGCAGAAAATTGGTGATCACTCTACATTTCTCTTCTGTTTCCTATTTATATTTCTATTTTATTTCCTTCATTTAGCATTACGGACAGGGAAAAACCAAATCTAAGATCTGCAAAAAAATATTTTGCCTTCAAATTCATACCGTGATCGTAGCATGCATGGACTCGACTCATATGACTGGGATTTCCATGAAAAAGATTGTGGGCAGAAAATGGGTGATCACTGTACATTTCTCTTCTGTTTCCTATTTATATTTCTATTTTACCTTCTCAATTTAGCATTATGGACAGGGAAAGACCTAATCTAAGATATGCAAAAAAATATTTTGCCTTCAAATTCATACCGTGATCGTAGAATGCATGGACTCGACTCATATGACTGGGATTCCCATGAAAAAGATTGTGGGCAGAAAATTGGTGGATAACTGTACATTTCTCTTCTGTTTCCTATTTATATTTATATTTTACTTCCTCAATTTAGCATTATGGACAGGGAAAGACCTAATCTAAGTTCAGCAAAAAAATATTTTGCCTTCAAATTCATAACATGATCGTAGCATGCATGGACTCGACTCATATGACTGGGATTCCCATGAAAAAGATTATGGGCCGAAAATGGGTGATCCCTGTACATTTCTCTTCTGTTTCCTATTTATATTTCTATTTTAGCTCCTCAATTTAGCATTATGGCATGGGAAAGACCTAATCTAATATCTGCACAAAAATATTTTGCCTTCAAATTCATACGGTGATCGTAGCATGCATGGACTCGACTCATATGACTGGGATTTCCATGAAAAAGATTGTGGGCAGAAAATGTGTGATCACTGTACATTTCTCTTCTGTTTCCTATTTATATTTATATTTTACCTCCTCAATTTAGCATTATGGACAGGGAAAGATTTAATCTAAGCTCCGCACAACAATATTTTGCCTTCAATTTCATACCGTGATCGTAGCATGCATGGACTCGACTCATATGACTGGGATTTACATGAAAAAGTTTCTGGGCCGAAAATGGCTGATAACTGTACATTTCTCTTCTGTTTCTTATTTATATTTCTCTTTTAGTCCTCAATTTAGCATTATGGACAGGGAAAGACCTAATCTAAGCTCTGCACAAAAATATTTTACCTTCAAATTCATACCGTGATCGTAGCATGCATGGACTCGTCTCATATGACTGGGATTTCTATGAAAAAGGTTGTGGGCCGAAAATGGTTGATCACTGTACATTTCTCTTCTGTTTCCTATTTATCTTTTTATTTTAACTCCTCAGTTTAGCATTATGACCAGGGAAAGACCTTATCTAAGATCTGCACAGAAATATTTTGCCTTCAAAGTCAAACCGTGATCGTCGCATGCATGGACTCGACTCATATGACTGGGATTTCCATGAAAAAGGTTGTGGGCCGAAAATGGGTGATCACTGTACATTTCTCTTCTGTTTCCTATTTATATTTATATTTTATGTCCTCAATTTAGCATTATGGCCAGGGAAAGACCTAATCTAAGCTCTGCACAAAAATATTTTGCCTTCAAATTCATACCGTGATCGTAGCATGCATGGACTCGACTCATATGACTGGGATTTCCATGAAATAGATTGTGGGCCGAAAATGGGTGATAACTGTACATTTCTCTTCTGTTTCCTATTTATATTTCTATTTTACCTCCTCAATTTAGCTTTATGGACAGGGAAAGACCTAATCTAAGATCTGCACAGAAATATTTTGCCTTAAATTCATACCCTGACCGTAGAATGCTTGGACTTGACTCATATAACTGGGATTTCCATGAAAAAGATTGTGGGCCGAAAATGGGTGATCACAGTACATTTCTCTTCTGTTTCCTATTTACATTTCTATTTTACCTCCTCAATTTAGCTTTATGGACAGGGAAAGACCTAATCTAAGATCTGCACAAAAATATTTTGCCTTCAAATTCATACCGTGATCGTAGCATGCATGGACTCGACTCATATGACTGGGATTTCCATGAAAAATATTGTGGGCAGAAAATGGGTGATCACTGTATATTTCTCTTCGGTTTCCTTTTTATATTTCTATTTTACATCCTCAATTTAGCATTATGGACAGGGAAAGACCTAATCTAAAATCTGCTCAAAAATATTTTGCCTTCAAATTCATACCGTGATCGTAGCATGCATGGACTTGACTCATATGACTGGGATTTCCATGAAAAAGATTGTGGGCCGAAAATGGGTGATCACTGTACATTTCTCTTCATTTTCCTATTTATATTTCTATTTTACCTCCTCAATTTAGCATTATGGACAGGGAAAGACCTAATCTAACATCTGCACAAAAATATTTTGCTTTCAAATTTATACCGTGATTGTAGCATGCATGGACTTGACTCATATGACTGGGATTTCCATGAAAAAGATTGTGGGCAGAAAATGGGTGATCACTGTACATTTCTTATCTGTTTCCTATTTATATTTATATTTTACATCCTCAATTTAGCATTATGGCCAGGGAAAGACCTAATCTAAGCTCTGTAGAAAAATATTTTGCCTTCAAATTCATACCGTGAACGTAGCATGCATGGACTCGGCTCATATGACTGGGATTTCCATGAAATAGATTCTGGGCCGAAAATGGGTGATCACTGTACATGTCGCTTCTGCTTCATATTTATATTTCTATTTTACCTCCTCAATTTAGCATTATGGACAGGGAAAGACATAATCTAAGATCTGGAAAAAAATATTTTGCCTTCAAATTCATACCGTGATCGTAGCATGCATAGACTTGACTCATATGACTGGGATTTCCATGAAAAAGATTGTGGGCCGAAAATGGGTGATCACTGTACATTTCTCTTCTGTTTCCTATTTATATTTATATTTTACCTCCTCAATTTAGCATTATGGACAGGGAAAGATCTAATCTAAAATCTGCACAAAAATATTTTGTCTTCAAATTCATACCGTGATCATAGCATGCATGGACTCGACTCATATGACTGGGATTTCCATGAAAAAGATTGTGGGCCGAAAATGGGTGATCACTGTACTTTTCTCTTCTGTTTCCTATTTATATTTATATTTTACCTCCTCAATTTAGCATTATGGACAGGGAAAGACCTAATCTAAGATCAGCACAAAAATATTTTGCCTTAAATTAATACCCTGATCATAGCATGCATGGACCTGACTCATATGACTGGGATTTCCATGAAAAAGATTGTGGGCCAAAAATGGGTGATCACTGTACATTTCTCTTCTGTTTCCTATTTACATTTATATTTTACCTCCTCAATTTAGCTTTATGGACAGGGAAAGACCTAATCTAAGATCTGCACAAAAATATTTAACCTTCAAATTCATACCGTGATCGTAGCATGCATGGACTCGTCTCATATGACTGGGATTTCCATGAAAAATATTGTGGGCAGAAAACGGGTGTTCACTGTATATTTCTCTTCGGGTTCATATTTATATTTCTATTTTACCTCCTCAATTTAGCATTATGCACAGGGAATGACCTAATCTAATATCTGCACAAAAATATTTTGCCTTCAAATTCATACCGTCATCGTAGCATGCATGGACTCGACTCATATGACTGGGATTTACATGAAAAAGATTGTGGGCCGAAAATGGGTGATCACTGTACATTTCTCTTCTGTTTCCTATTTATATTTCTATTTTACCTCCTCAATTTAGCATTATGGACAGGGAAAGACCTAATCTAAAATCTGCTCAAAAATATTTTGCCTTCAAATTCATACCGTGATCGTAGCATGCATGGACTTGACTCATATGACTGGGATTTCCATGAAAAAGATTGTGGGCCGAAAATGGGTGATCACTGTACATTTCTCTTATTTTCCTATATATATTTCTATTGTACCTCCTCAATTTAGCATTATTGACAGGGAAAGACATAATCTAAGATCTGCACAAAAATATTTTGCCTTCAAATTCATACCGTGATCGTAGCATGCATGGACTCGACTCATATGACTGGGATTTCCATGAAAAAGATTGTGGGGGAAAATGGGTGATCACTGTACCTTTCACTTCTGTTTCCTATTTATATTTATATTTTACATCCTCAATTTAGCATTATAGACAGGGAAAGACCTAATCTAAGATCTGCACAAAAATATTTTGCCTTAAAATCATACCTTCATCGTAGCATGCAAGGACTCGACTCATATGAGTGGGATTTCCATGAAAAAGATTGTGGGCAGAAAATGTGTGATCACTCTACATTTCTCTTCTGTTTCCTATTTATATTTCTATTTTACATCCTCAATTTAGCATTATGGACAGGGAAAGACCTAATCTAAGATCTGCACAAAAATATTTTGCCTTAAATTCATACCGTCATCGTAGCATGCATGGACTCGACTCATATGACTGGGATTTCCATGAAAAAGATTGAGGGCAGAAAATGGGTGATCACTGTACATTTCTCTTCTGTTTCCTATTTATATTTATATTTTACATCCTCAATTTACCATTATGGACAGGGAAAGTCCTAATCTAAGATCAGCCCTAAAATATTTTGCGTTCCAATTCATACCGTGATCGTAGCATGCATGGACTCGACTCATATGACTGGGATTTCCATGAAAAAGATTGTGGGCCGAAAATGGGTGATCACTGTACATGTCTCTTCTGTTTCCTATTTATATTTCTATTTTACATCCTCAATTTAGCATTATGGCCAGGGTAAGACCTAATCTAAGATCTGCACAAAAATATTTTGCCTTCAAATTCATACCGTGATCGTAGGATGCATGGACTCGACTGATATGACTGGGATTTCCATGAAAAATATTGTGGGCAGAAAATCTGTGATCACTGTACATTTCTCTTCTGTTTCCTATTTATATTTCTATTTTACCGTCTCAATTTATCATTATGGACAGGGAAAGTCCTAATCTAAAATCTGCACAAAAATATTTTGCCTTCAAATTCATACCGTGATCGTAGTATGCATGGACTCGACTCATATGACTGGGATTTCCATGAAAAAGATTGTGGGCCGAAAATGGGTGATCACTGTACCTTTCTCTTCTGTTTCCTATTTATATTTATATTTTACATCCTCAATTTAGCATTATGGATAGGGAAAGACCTAATCTAAGATCTGCACACAAATATTTTGCCTTCCAATTCATACCGTGATCGTAGCATGCATGGACTCGACTCATATGACTGGGATTTCCATGAAAAAGTTTGTGGGCCGAAAATGGGTGATCACTGTACCTTTCTCTTCTGTTTCCTATTTATATTTATATTTTACATCCTCAATTTAGCATTATGGACAGGGAAAGACCTAATCTAAAATCTGCACAAAAATATTTTGCCTTCAAATTCATACCATGATCGTAGCATGCATGGACTCGACTCATATGACTGGGATTTCCATGAAAAAGATTGTGGGCAGAAAATTGTGGGTTTTCACTCAACATTTCTCTTCTGTTTCCTATTTATATTTATATTTTACCTCCTCAATTTAGCATTATGGACAGGGAAAGACTTAATCTAAGATCTGCACAAAAATATTTTGCCTTAAATTCATACCGTCATCGTAACATGCATGGACTCGACTCATATGACTGGGATTTCCATGAAAAAGATTGTGGGCAGAAAATGGTTGATCACTCTACATTTCTCTTCTGTTTCCTATTAATATATCTATTTTACCTCCTCAATTTAGCATTATGGACAGGGAAAGACCTAATCTAAGATCAGCCCAAAAATATTTTGCGTTCCAATTCATACCGTGATCGTAGCATGCATGGACTCGACTCATATGACTGGGATTTCCATGAATTATTGTGGGCCGAAAATGGGTGATCACTGTACATTTCTCTTCTGTTTCCTATTTATATTTCTATTTTACATCCTCAATTTAGCATTATGGACAGGGAAAGACCTAATCTAAGATCTGCACAAAAATATTTTGCCTTAAATTCATACCGTCATCGTAGCATGCATGGACTCGACTCATATGACTGGGATTTCCATGAAAAAGATTGTGGGCCGAAAATGGGTGATCACTGTACATGTCTCTTCTGTTTCCTATTTATATTTCTATTTTACATCCGCAATTTAGCATTATGGACAGGGAAAGACCTAATCTAAGATCTGCACAAAAATATTTAGCCTTCAAATTCATACCGTGATCGTAGCATGCATGGACTCGACTCATATGACTGGGATTTCCATGAAAAAGTTTGTGGGCCGAAAATGGGTGATCACTGTACATTTCTCTTCTGTATCCTATTTATATTTCTAATTTACCTCCTCAATTTAGCAATATGGACAGGGAAAGACCTAATCTAAGATCTGTACAAAAATATTTTGCCTTCAAATTCATACCGTGATCATAGCATGCATGGACTCGACTCATATGACTGTTATTTCCATGAAAAAGTTTGTGAGCCGAAAATGGGTGATCACTGTACATGTCTCTTCTGTTTCCTATTTATATTTCTAATTTACCTCCTCAATTTAGCATTATGGACAGGGAAAGACCTAATCTAAGATCTGCACAAAAATATTAAGCCTTCAAATTCATACCGTGACCGTAGCATGCATGGACTCGACTCATATGACTGGGATTTCCATGAAAAAGTTTGTGGGCCGAAAATGGGTGATCACTGTACCTTTCTCTTCTGTTTCCTATTTATATTTATATATTACATCCTCAATTTAGCATTATGGACAGGGAAAGACCTAATCTAATATCTGCACAAAAATATTTTGCCTTCAACTTCATACCGTGATCCTAGCATGCATGGACTCGACTCATATGACTGGGATTTCCATGAAAAAGATTGTGGGCCGAAAATGGGTGATCACTGTACATTTCTCTTCTGTTTCCTATTTATATGTCTCATTTACCTCCTCAATTTATCATTATGGACAGGGAAAGACCTAATCTAAGATCTGCACAAAAATATTTTGCCTTAAATTCATACCGTCATCGTAGCATGCATGGACTCGACTCATATGACTGGGATTTCCATGAAAAAGATTGTGGGCAGAAAATGGGTGATCACTCTACATTTCTCTTCTGTTTCCTATTTATATTTCTATTTTACCTCCTCAATTTAGCATTATGGACAGGGAAAGACCTAATCTAAAATCTGCACAAAAATATTTTGGCTTCAAATTTATACCATGATCGTAGCATGCATGGACTCGACTCATATGACTGGGATTTCCATGAAAAAGATTGTGGGCCGAAAATGGGTGATCACTGTACATTTCTCTTCTGTTTCCTATTTATATTTATATTTCACCTCCTCAATTTAGAATTATGGACAGGGAAAGAACTAATCAAAAATCTGCACAAAAATATTTTGCCTTCAAATTCATACCGTGATCGTAGCATGCATGGACTCGACTCATATGACTGGGATTTCCATGAAAAAGTTTGTGGGCCGAAAATGGGTGATCACTGTACATGTCTCTTCTGTTTCCTATTTATATTTCTATTTTACCTTCTCAATTTAGCATTATGGCCAGGGAAAGACCTAATCTAAGATCTGTAAAAAAATATTTTGCCTTCAAATTCATACCGTGATCGTAGGATGCATGGACTCGGCTCATATGACTGGGATTTCCATGAAAAAGATTGTGGGCCGAAAATTGGTGATCACTGTACATGTCGCTTCTGTTTCATATTTATATTTCTATTTTACCTCCTCAATTTAGCATTATGGACAGGGAAAGACCTAATCTAAGATCTGCACAAAAATATTTTGCCTTCAAATTTATACCGTCATCGTAGCATGCATGGACTCGACCCATATGAAGGTGAATTCCATGAAAAAGATTGTGCGCCGAAAATGGGTGATCACTGTACATTTCTCTTCTGTTTCCTATTTATATTTCTATTTTACCTCATCAATTTAGCATTATGGACAGGGAAAGACATAATATAAGATCTGCACAAAAATATTTAGCCTTCAAATTCATACCGTGATCGTAGCATGCATGGACTCGACTCATATGCCAGGGATTTCCATGAAAAATATTGTGGGCAGAAAATGGGTGATCACTGTACATTTCTCTTCTGTTTCCTATTTATATTTCTATTTTACCTCCTCAATTTAGCATTATGGACAGGGAAAGACCTAATCTAAGATCTGCACAAAAATATTTTGCCTTCAAATTCATACCGTGATTGTAGCATGCATGGACTCGACTCATATGACTGGGATTTCCATGAAATAGATTGTGGACCGAAAATGGGTGATCACTGTACATGTCGCTTCTGTTTCATATTTATATTTCTATTTTACCTCCTCAATTTAGCATTATGGCCAGGGAAAGACCTAATCTAAGATCTGCATAAAAATATTTTGCCTTCAAATTCATACTGTGATCGTAGCATGCATGGACTCGACTCATATGAAGGGGAATTCCATGAAAAAGATTGTGGGCCGAAAATGGGTGATCACTGTACATTTCTCTTCTGTTTCCTATTTATATTTATATTTTACCTCCTCAATTTAGCATTATGGACAGGGAAAGACCTAATCTAAAATCTGCACAAAAATATTTTGCCTTCAAATTCATACCGTGATCGTAGGATGCATGGACTCGACTCATATGACTGGGATTTCCATGAAAAAGATTGTGGGCCGAAAATGGGTGATCACTGTACATATCTCTTCTGTTTCCTATTTATATTTCTATTTTACATCCTCAATTTAGCATTATTGACAGGGAAAGACATAATCTAAGATCTGCACAAAAATATTTTGCCTTAAATTCATACCGTCATCGTAGCATGCATGGACTCGACTCATATGACTGGGATTTCCATGAAAAAGATTGTGGGCAGAAAATGGGTGATCACTCTACATTTCTCTTCTGTTTCCTATTTACATTTGTATTTTACCTCCTCAATTTAGCATTATGGACAGGGAAAGACCTAATCTAAGATCTGCACAAAAATATTTTGCCTTAAATTCATACCGTCATCGTAACATGCATGGACTCGACTCATATGACTGGGATTTCCATGAAAAAGATTGTGGGCCGAAAATGGGTGATCACTGTACATGTCTCTTCTGTTTCCTATTTATATTTCTATTTTACCTCCACAATTTAGCATTATGGACAGGGAAAGACCTAATCTAAGATCTGCACAAAAATATTTAGCCTTCAAATGCATACCGTGATCGTAGCATGCATGGACTCGACTCATATGACTGGGATTTCCATGAAAAATATTGTGGGCAGAAAATGGGTGATCACTGTACATTTCTCTTCTGTTTCCTATTTATATTTCTTTTTTACCTCCTCAATTTAGCATTATGGACAGGGAAAGACATAATCTAAGATCTGCACAAAAATATTTAGCCTTCCAATTCATACCGTCATCGTAGCATGCATGGACTCGACTCATATGAATGGGATTTCCATGAAAAAGATTTTGGGCCGAAAATTGGTGATCACTGTACATTTCTCTTCTGTTTCCTATTTATATTTCTGTTTTGCCTCCTCAATTTAGCATTATGGACAGGGAAAGACCTAATCTAAGATCTACACAAAAATATTAACCTTCAATTTCATACAGTGATCGTAGCATGCATGGACTCGACTCATATGACTGGGATTTCCATGAAAAATATTATGGGCAGAAAATGGGTGATCACTGTACATTTCTCTTCTGTTTCCTATTTATATTTCTATTTTACCTCCTCAATTTAGCATTATGGACAGTGAAAGACCTAATCTAAGATGTGCACAAAAATATTTTGCCTTCAAATTCATACCGTGATCGTAGCATTTATGGACTCGACTCATATGAATGGGATTTCCATGAAAAAGATTTTGGGCCGAAAATGGGTGATCACTGTACATTTCTCTTCTGTTTCCTATTTATATTTATATTTTACCTCCTCAATTTATCATTATTGACAGGGAAAGACCTAATCTAAGGTCTGCACAAAAATATTTAACCTTCAAATTCATACCGTCATCGTAGCATCCATGGACTCGACTCACATGAATGGGATTTCCATGAAAAAGATCGTGGGCCGAAAATGGGTGATCACTGTACATTTCTCTTCTGTTTCCTATTTATATTTCTATTTTACCTCCTCAATTTAGCATTATTGACAGGGAAAGACCTAATCTAAGATCTGCACAAAAATACATAGCCTTCAAATTCATACCGTGATCGTATCATGCATGGACTCGACTCATATGACTTGGATTTCCATGAAAAATATGGTGGGCAGAAAATGGGTGATCACTGTACATTTCTCTTCTGTTTCCTATTTATATTTCTATTCTACCTCCTCAATTTAGCATTATGGACAGGGAAAGACCTAATCTAAGATCTGCACAAAAATATTTAGCCTTCAAATTCATACAGTGATCGTAGCATGCATGGACTCGACTCATATGACTGGGATTTCCATGAAAAATATTGTGGGCAGAAAATGGGTGATTACTGTACATTTCTCTTCTGTTTCTTATTTATATTTCTATTTTACCTCCTCAATTTAGCATTATGGACAGGGAAAGACCTAATCTAAGATCTGCACAAAAATATTAACCTTCAAATTCATACCGTCATCGTAGCATGCATGGACTCGACTCATATGACTGGGATTTCCATGAAAAATATTGTGGGCAGAAAATGGGTGATCACTGTACATTTCTCTTCTGTTTCCTATTTATATTTCTATTTTACCTCCTCAATTTAGCATTATGGACAGTGAAAGACCTAATCTAAGATCTGCACAAAAATATTTAGCCTTCAAATCCATACCGTCATCGTAGCATGCATGGACTCGACTCATCTGACTGGGATTTCCATGAAAAAGATTGTGGGCCGAAAATGGGTGATCACTGTACATTTCTCTTCTGTTTCCTATTTATATTTATATTTTACCTCCTCAATTTAGCATTATGGACAGGGAAAGACCTAATCTAAGATCTGCACAAAAATATTTAGCCTTCAAATTCATACCGTGATCGTAGCATGCATGGACTCGACTCATATGACTGGGATTTCCATGAAAAATATTATGGGCAGAAAATGGGTGATCACTGTACATTTCTCTTCTGTTTCCTATTCATATTTATATTTTACCTCCTCAATTTAGCATTATGGACAGGGAAAGACCTAACCTAAGTTCTGCACAAAAATATTTAGCCTTCAAATTCATACCGTCATTGTAGCATGCATGGACTCGACTTATATGAATGGGATTTCCATGAAAAAGATTGTGGACCGAAAATGGGTGATCACTGTACATTTCTCTTCTGTTTCCTATTCATATTTCTATTTTACCTCCTCAATTTAGCATTATTGACAGGGAAAGACCTAATCTAAGATATGCCCAAAAATATTTAGCCTTCAAATTCATACCGTCATCGTAGCATGCATGGACTCGACTCATATGAATGGGATTTCCATGAAAAAGATTGTGGGCCGAAAATGGGTGATCACTGTACATTTCTCTTCTGTTTCCTATTTATATTTATATTTTACCTCTTCAATTTAGCATTATGGACAGGGAAAGACCTAATCTAAGATCTGCACAAAAATATTTAGCCTTCAAATTCATACCGTGATCGTAGCATGCATGGACTCGACTCATATGACTGGGATTTCCATGAAAAATATTGTGGGCAGAAAATGGGTGATCACTGTACATTTCTCTTCTCTTTCCTATTTATATTTCTATTTTACCTCCTCAATTTAGCATTATGGACACGGAAAGACCTAATCTAAGATCTGCACAAAAATATTTAGCCTTCAAATTCATACCGTCATCGTAGCATGCATGGACTCGACTCATATGAATGGGATTTCCATGAAAAAGATTGTGGGCCGAAAATGGGTGATCACTGTACATTTCTCTTCTGTTTCCTATTTATATTTATATTTTACCTCCTCAATTTAGCATTATTGACAGGGAAAGACCTAATCTAAGATCTGCACAAAAATATTTAGCCTTCAAATTCATACCGTGATCGTAGCATGCATGGACTCGACTCATATGAATGGGATTTCCATGAAAAAGATTGTGGGCCGAAAATGGGTGATCACTGTACATTTCTCTTCTGTTTCCTATTTATATTTATATTTTACCTCCTCAATTTAGCATTATGGACATTGAAAGACCTAATCTAAGATCTGCACAAAAATATTTAGCCTTCAAATTCATACCGTGATCATAGCATGCATGGACTCGACTCATATGACTGGGATTTCAATGAAAAATATTGTGGACAGAAAATGGGTGATCACTGTATATTTCTCTTCTGTTTCTTATTTATGTTTCTATTTTACATCCACAATTTAGCATTATGGACAGGGAAAGACCTAATCTAAGATCTGCACAAAAATATTTAGCCTTCAAATTCATACCGTCATCGTAGCATGCATGGACTCGACTCATATGAATGGGATTTCCATGAAAAAGATTGTGGGCCGAAAATGGGTGATCACTGTACATTTCTCTTCTGTTTCCTATGTATATATATATTTTACCTCCTGAATTTAGCATTATGGACAGGGAAAGACATAATCTAAGATCTGCACAAAAATATTTAGCCTTCAAATTCATACCGTGATCGTAGCATGCATGGACTCGACTCATATGACTGGGATTTCCATGAAAAATGTTGTGGGCAGAAAATAGGTGATCACTGTACATTTCTCTTCTGTTTCTTATTTATATTTCTATTTTACCTCCTCAATTTAACATTATGGACAGGGAAAGACCTATTCTAAGATCTGCACAAAAATATTTAGCCTTCAAATTCATACCGTCATCGTAGCATGCATGGACTCGACTCATATGACTGGGATTTCCATGAAAAATATTGTGGGCCGAAAATGGGTGATCACTGTACATTTCACTTCTGTTTCCTATTTATATTTCTATTTTACCTCCTCAATTTAGCATTATGGACAGGGAAAGACCTAATCTAAGACCTGCACAAAAATAATTAGCCTTCAAATTCATACCGTGATCGTAGCATGCATGGACTCGACTCATATGACTGGGATTTCCATGAAAAATGTTGTGGGCAGAAAATGGGTGATCACTGTATATTTCTCTTCTGTTTCTTATTTATATTTCTATGTTACCTCCTCAATTTAGCATTATGGACAGGGAAAGACCTAATCTAAGATCTGCACAAAAACATTTAGCCTTCAAATTCATACGGTCATCGTAGCATGCATGGACTCGACTCATATGACTGGGATTTCCATGAAAAATATTGTGGGCCGAAAATGGGTGATCACTGTACATTTCTGTTCTGTTTCCTATTTATATTTATATTTTACCTCCTCAATTTAGCATTATGGACAGGGAAAGACATAATCTAAGATCTGCACAAAAATATTTAGCCTTCAAATTCATGCCGTCATCGTAGCATGCATGGACTCGACTCATATGAATGGGATTTCCATGAAAAAGATTGTGGGCCGAAAATTGGTGATCACTGTACATTTCTCTTCTGTTTCCTATTTATATTCATATTTTGCCTCCTCAATTTAGCATTATGGACAGGGAAAGACCTAATCTAAGATCTACACAAAAATATTAACCTTCAAATTCATACCGTGATCGTAGCATGCATGGACTCGACTCATATGACTGGGATTTCCATGAAAAATATTATGGGCAGAAAATGGGTGATCACTGTACATTTCTCTTCTGTTTCCTATTTATATTTATATTTTACCTCCTCAATTTAGCATTATGGACAGGGAAAGACCTAACCTAAGTTCTGCACAAAAATATTTAGCCTTCAAATTCATACCGTCATCGTAGCATGCATGGACTCGACTTATATGAATGGGATTTCCATGAAAAAGATTGTGGACCGAAAATGGGTGATCACTGTACATTTCTCTTCTGTTTCCTATTTATATTTCTATTTTACCTCCTCAATTTAGCATTATTGACAGGGAAAGACCTAATCTAAGATCTGCCCAAAAATATTTAGCCTTCAAATTCATACCGTCATCGTAGCATGCATGGACTCGACTCATATGAATGGGATTTCCATGAAAAAGATTGTGGGCCGAAAATGGGTGATCACTGTACATTTCTCTTCTGTTTCCTATTTATATTTATATTTTACCTCCTCAATTTAGCATTATTGACAGGGAAAGACCTAATCTAAGATCTGCACAAAAATATTTAGCCTTCAAATTCATACCGTGATCGTAGCATGCATGGACTCGACTCATATGAATGGGATTTCCATGAAAAAGATTGTGGGCCGAAAATGGGTGATCACTGTACATTTCTCTTCTGTTTCCTATTTATATTTATATTTTACCTCCTCAATTTAGCATTATGGACAGTGAAAGACCTAATCTAAGATCTGCACAAAAATATTTAGCCTTCAAATTCATACCGTGATCGTAGCATGCATGGACTCGACTCATATGACTGGGATTTCAATGAAAAATATTGTGGACAGAAAATGGGTGATCACTGTATATTTCTCTTCTGTTTCTTATTTATATTTCTATTTTACCTCCTCAATTTAGCATTATGGACAGGGAAAGACCTAATCTAAGATCTGCACAAAAATATTTAGCCTTCAAATTCATACCGTCATTGTAGCATGCATGGACTCGACTCATATGACTGTTATTTCCATGAAAAATATTGTAGGCCGAATATGGGTGATCACTGTACATTTCTCTTCTGTTTCCTATGTATATATATATTTTACCTCCTGAATTTAGCATTATGGACAGGGAAAGACCTAATCTAAGATCTGCAGAAAAATATTTAGCCTTCAAATTCATACCGTGATCGTAGCATGCATGGACTCGACTCATATGACTGGGATTTCCATGAAAAATGTTGTGGGCAGAAAATGGGTGATCACTGTACATTTCTCTTCTGTTTCTTATTTATATTTCTATTTTACCTCCTCAATTTAGCATTATGGACAGGGAAAGACCTATTCTAAGATCTGCACAAAAATATTTAGCCTTCAAATTCATACCGTCATCGTAGCATGCATGGACTCGACTCATATGACTGGGATTTCCATGAAAAATATTGTGGGCCGAAAATGGGTGATCACTGTACATTTCTCTTCTGTTTCCTATTTATATTTCTATTTTACCTCCTGAATTTAGCATTATGGACAGGGAAAGACCTAATCTAATAACTGCACAAAAATATTTAGCCTTCAAATTCATACCGTGATCGTAGCATGCATGGACTCGACTCATATGACTGTTATTTCCATGAAAAATATTGTGGGCCGAAAATGGGTGATCACTGTACATTTCTCTTCTGTTTCCTATTTATATTTCTAATTTACCTCCTCAATTTAGCATTATGGACAGGGAAAGACCTAATCTAAGATCTGCACAAAAATATTTAGCCTTCAAATTCATACCGTGATCGTAGCATGCATGGACTCGACTCATATGAATGGGATTTCCATGAAAAAGATTGTGGGCCGAAAATGGGTGATCACTGTACATTTCTCTTCTGTTTCCTATTTATATTTATATTTTACCTCCTCAATTTAGCATTATGGACAGGGAAAGACCTAATCTAAGATCTGCACAAAAACATTTATCCTTCAAATTCATACAGTGATCGTAGCATGCATGGACTCGACTCATATGACTGGGATTTCAATGAAAAATATTGTGGGCAGAAAATGGGTGATCACTGTACATTTCTCTTCTGTTTCTTATTTATATTTCTATTTTACCTCCTCAATTTAGCATTATGGACAGGGAAAGACCTAATCTAAGATCTGCACAAAAATATTTAGCCTTCAAATTCATATCGTCATCGTAGCATGCATGGACTCGACTCATATGACTGGGATTTCCATGAAAAATATTGTGGGCAGAAAATGGGTGATCACTGTACATTTCTCTTCTGTTTCTTATTTATATTTCTATTTTACCTCCTCAATTTAGCATTATGGACAGGGAAAGACCTAATCTAAGATCTGCACAAAAACATTTAGCCTTCAAATTCATACCGTCATCGTAGCATGCATGGACTCGACTCATATGACTGGGATTTCCATGAAAAATATTGTGGGCCGAAAATGGGTGATCACTGTACATTTCTCTTCTGTTTCCTATTTATATTTCTATTTTACCTCCTCAATTTAGCATTATGGACAGGGAAAGACCTAATCTAAGATCTGCACAAAAATATTTAGCCTTCAAATTCATACCGTCATCGTAGCATGCATGGACTCGACTTATATGAATGGGATTTCCATGAAAAACATTGTGGGCCGAAAATGGGTGATCACTGTACATTTCTCTTCTGTTTCCTAATTATATTTATATTTTACCTCCTGAATTTAGAATTATGGACAGGGAAAGACCTAATCTAATATCTGCCCAAAAATATTTAGCCTTCAAATTCATACCGTGATCGTAGCATGCATGGACTCGACTCATATGACTGGGAATTCCATGAAAAATATTGTGGGCAGAAAATGGGTGATCACTGTACATTTCTCTTCTGTTTCTTATTTATATTTCTATTTTACCTCCTCAATTTAGCATTATGGACAGGGAAAGACCTAATCTAAGATCTGCACAAAAATATTTAGCCTTCAAATTCATATCTTCATCGTAGCATGCATGGACTCGACTCATATGAATGGGATTTCCATGAAAAAGATTGTGGGCCGAAAATGGGTGATCACTGTACATTTCTCTTCTGTTTCCTATTTATATTTATATTTTACCTCCTCAGTTCAGCATTATGCACAGGGAAAGACCTAATCTAAGATCTGCACAAAAATATTTAGCCTTCAAATTCATACCGTGATCGTAGCATGCATGGACTCGACTCATATGACTGGGATTTCCATGAAAAATATTGTGGGCAGAAAATGGGTGATCACTGTACATTTCTCTTCTCTTTCCTAATTATTTTTCTATTTTACCTCCTCAATTTAGCATTATGGACAGGGAAAGAGCTAATCTTAAATCTGCAAAAAAATATTTTGCCTTCAAATTCATACCGTGATCGTAGCATGCATGGACTCGACTCATATGACTGGGATTTCCATGAAAAATATTGTGGGCAGAAAATGGGTGATCACTGTACATTTCTCTTCTCTTTCCTATTTATATTTCTATTTTACCTCCTCAATTTAGCATTATGGACAGGGAAAGACCTAATCTAAGATCTGCACAAAAATATTTAGCCTTCAAATTCATACCGTGATCGTAGCATGCATGGACTCGACTCATATGAATGGGATTTCCATGAAAAAGATTGTGGGCCGAAAATGGGTGATCACTGTACATTTCTCTTCTGTTTCCTATTTATATTTCTATTTTACCTCCTCAATTTAGCATTATGGACAGGGAAAGACCTAATCTAAGATCTGCACAAAAATATTTAGCCTTCAAATTCATACAGTGATCGTAGCATGCATGGACTCGACTCATATGACTGGGATTTCAATGAAAAATATTGAGGGCCGAAAATGGGTGTTCACTGTACATTTCTCTGCTGTTTCCTATTTCTATTTCTATTTTACCTCCTCAATTTAGCATTATGGACAGGGAAAGACCTAATCTAATATCTGCACAAAAATATTTAGCCTTCAAATTCATACCGTGATCGTAGCATGCATGGACTCGACTCATATGAATGGGATTTCCATGAAAAAGATTGTGGGCCGAAAATGGGTGATCACTGTACATTTCTCTTCTGTTTCCTAATTATATTTATATTTTACCTCCTGAATTTAGCATTATGGACTGGGAAAGACCTAATCTAATATCTGCACAAAAATATTTAGCCTTCAAATTCATACCGTGATCGTAGCATGCATGGACTCGACTCATATGACTGGGATTTCCATGAAAAATATTGTGGGCAGAAAATGGGTGATCACTGTACATTTCTCTTCTGTTTCTTATTTATATTTCTATTTTACCTCCTCAATTTAGCATTATGGACAGGGAAAGACCTAATCTAAGATCTGCACAAAAATATTTAGCCTTCAAATTCATATCGTCATCGTAGCATGCATGGACTCGACTCATATGAATGGGATTTCCATGAAAAAGATTGTGGGCCAAAAATGGGTGATCACTGTACATTTCTCTTCTGTTTCCTATTTATATTTATATTTTACCTCCTCAGTTTAGCATTATGGACAGGGAAAGACCTAATCTAAGATCTGCACAAAAATATTTAGCCTTCAAATTCATACCGTGATCGTAGCATGCATGGACTCGACTCATATGACTGGGATTTCCATGAAAAATATTGTGGGCAGAAAATGGGTGATCACTGTACATTTCTCTTCTCTTTCCTATTTATATTTCTATTTTACCTCCTCAATTTAGCATTATGGACAGGGAAAGACCTAATCTAAGATCTGCACAAAAATATTAACCTTCAAATTCATACCGTGATCGTAGCATGCATGGACTCGACTCATATGAATGGGATTTCCATGAAAAAGATTGTGGGCCGAAAATGGGTGATCACTGTACATTTCTCTTCTGTTTCCTATTTATATTTCTATTTTACCTCCTCAATTTAGCATTATGGACAGGGAAAGACCTAATCTAAGATCTGCACAAAAATATTTAGCCTTCAAATTCATACAGTGATCGTAGCATGCATGGACTCGACTCATATGACTGGGATTTCAATGAAAAATATTGAGGGCCGAAAATGGGTGTTCACTGTACATTTCTCTGCTGTTTCCTATTTATATTTCTATTTTACCTCCTCAATTTAGCATTATGGACAGGGAAAGACCTAATCTAATATCTGCACAAAAATATTTAGCCTTCAAATTCATACCGTGATCGTAGCATGCATGGACTCGACTCATATGACTGGGATTTCCATGAAAAATATTGTGGGCAGAATATGGGTGATCACTGTACATTTCTCTTCTCTTTCCTATTTATATTTCTATTTTACCTGCTCAATTTAGCATTATGGACAGGGAAAGACCTAATCTAAGTTCTGCACAAAAATATTTAGCCTTCAAATTCATACCGTGATCGTAGCATGCATGGACTCGACTCATATGAATGGGATTTCCATGAAAAAGATTGTGGGCCGAAAATGGGTGATCACTGTACATTTCTCTTCTGTTTCCTAATTATATTTATATTTTACCTCCTGAATTTAGCATTATGGACAGGGAAAGACCTAATCTAATATCTGCACAAAAATATTTAGCCTTCAAATTCATACCGTGATCGTAGCATGCATGGACTCGACTCATATGACTGGGATTTCCATGAAAAATATTGTGGGTAGAAAATGGGTGATCACTGTACATTTCTCTTCTGTTTCTTATTTATATTTCTATTTTACCTCCTCAATTTAGCATTATGGACAGGGAAAGACCTAATCTAAGATCTGCACAAAAATATTTAGCCTTCAAATTCATATCGTCATCGTAGCATGCATGGACTCGACTCATATGAATGGGATTTCCATGAAAAAGATTGTGGGCCGAAAATGGGTGATCACTGTACATTTCTCTTCTGTTTCCTATTTATATTTATATTTTACCTCCTCAATTTAGCATTATGGACAGGGAAAGACCTAATCTAAGATCTGCACAAAAATATTTAGCCTTCAAATTCATACCGTGATCGTAGCATGCATGGACTCGACTCATATGACTGGGATTTCCATGAAAAATATTGTGGGCCGAAAATGGGTGATCACTGTACATTTCTCTTCTCTTTCCTAATTATTTTTCTATTTTACCTCCTCAATTTAGCATTATGGACAGGGAAAGACCTAATCTAAGATCTGCACAAAAATATTTAGCCTTCAAATTCATACCGTGATCGTAGCATGCATGGACTCGACTCATATGAATGGGATTTCCATGAAAAAGATTGTGGGCCGAAAATGGGTGATCACTGTACATTTCTCTTCTGTTTCCTATTTATATTTATATTTTACCTCCTCAATTTAGCATTATGGACAGGGAAAGACCTAATCTAAGATCTGCACACAAATATTTAGCCTTCAAATTCATACCGTGATCGTAGCATGCATGGACTCGACTCATATGACTGGGATTTCCATGAAAAATATTGTCGGCAGAAAATGGGTGATCACTGTACATTTCTCTCCTCTTTCCTATTTATATTTCTATTTTACCTCCTCAATTTAGCATTATGGACAGGGAAAGACCTAATCTAAGATCTGCACCAAAATATTTAGCCTTCAAATTCATACCGTCATCGTAGCATGCATGGACTCGACTCATATGAATGGGATTTCCATGAAAAAGATTGTGGGCCGAAAATGGGTGATCACTGTACATTTCTCTTCTCTTTCCTATTTATATTTATATTTTACCTCCTCAATTTAGCATTATTGACAGGGAAAGACCTAATCTAAGACCTGCACAAAAATATTTAGCCTTCAAATTCATACCCTGATCGTAGCTTGCATGGACTCGACTCATATGAATGGGATTTCCATGAAAAAGATTGTGGGCCGAAAATGGGTGATCACTGTACATTTCTCTTCTGTTTCCTATTTATATTTTACCTCCTCAATTTAGCATTATGGACAGGGAAAGACATAATCTAATATCTGCACAAAAATATTTAGCCTTCAAATTCATACCGTGATCGTAGCATGCATGGACTCGACTCATATGACTGGGATTTCCATGAAAAATTTTGTGGGCCGAAAATGGGTGATCACTGTACATTTCTCTTCTGTTTCCTATTTATATTTATATTTTACCTCCTCAATTTAGCATTATGGACAGGAAAAGACCCAATCTAAGATCTGCACAAAAATATTTAGCCTTCAAATTCATACCGTGATCGTAGCATGCATGGACTCGAATCATATGACTGGGATTTCCATGAAAAATATTTTGGGCAGAAAATGGGTGATCACTGTACATTTCTCTTCTGTTTATTATTTATATTTCTATTTTACCTCCTCAATTTAGCATTATGGACAGGGAAAGACCTAATCTAAGATCTGCACAAAAATATTTAGCCTTCAAATTCATACCGTCATCGTAGCATGCATGGATTCGACTCATATGACTGGGATTTCCATGAAAAATATTGTGGGCAGAAAATGGGTGATCACTGTACATTTCTCTTCTGTTTCTTATTTATATTTCTATTTTACCTCCTCAATTTAGCATTATGGACAGGGAAAGACCTAATCTAAGATCTGCACAAAAATATTTAGCCTTCAAATTCATACCGTGATCGTAGCATGCATGGACTCGACTCATATGACTGGGATTTCCATGAAAAATATTGTGGGCAGAAAATGGGTGATCACTGTACATTTCTCTTCTCTTTCCTATTTATATTTCTATTTTACCTCCTCAATTTAGCATTATAGACAGGGAAAGACCTAATCTAAGATCTGCACAAAAATATTGAGCCTTCAAATTCATACCGTGATCGTAGCATGCATGGACTCGACTCATATGAATGGGATTTCCATGAAAAAGAATGTGGGCCGAAAATGGGTGATCACTGTACATTTCTCTTCTGTTTCCTATTTATATTTATATTTTACCTCCTCAATTTAGCATTATGGACAGGGAAAGACCTAATCTAATATCTGCACAAAAATAATTAGCCGTCAAATTCATACCGTGATCGTAGCATGCATGGACTCGACTCATATGAATGGGATTTCCATGAAAAAGATTGCGGGCCGAAAATGGGTGATCACTGTACATTTCTCTTCTGTTTCCTATTTATATTTATATTTTACCTCCTCAGTTTAGCATTATGGACAGGGAAAGACCTAATCTAAGATCTGCACAAAAATATTTAGCCTTCAAATTCATACCGTGATCGTAGCATGCATGGACTCGACTCATATGACTGGGATTTCCATGAAAAATATTGTGGGCAGAAAATGGGTGATCACTGTACATTTCTCTTCTCTTTCCTATTTATATTTCTATTTTACCTCCTCAATTTAGCATTATGGACAGGGAAAGACCTAATCTAAGATCTGCACAAAAATATTAACCTTCAAATTCATACCGTGATCGTAGCATGCATGGACTCGACTCATATGAATGGGATTTCCATGAAAAAGATTGTGGGCCGAAAATGGGTGATCACTGTACATTTCTCTTCTGTTTCCTATTTATATTTCTATTTTACCTCCTCAATTTAGCATTATGGACAGGGAAAGACCTAATCTAAGATCTGCACAAAAATATTTAGCCTTCAAATTCATACAGTGATCGTAGCATGCATGGACTCGACTCATATGACTGGGATTTCAATGAAAAATATTGAGGGCCGAAAATGGGTGTTCACTGTACATTTCTCTGCTGTTTCCTATTTATATTTCTATTTTACCTCCTCAATTTAGCATTATGGACAGGGAAAGACCTAATCTAATATCTGCACAAAAATATTTAGCCTTCAAATTCATACCGTGATCGTAGCATGCATGGACTCGACTCATATGACTGGGATTTCCATGAAAAATATCGTGGGCAGAAAATGGGTGATCACTGTACATTTCTCTTCTCTTTCCTATTTATATTTCTATTTTACCTGCTCAATTTAGCATTATGGACAGGGAAAGACCTAATCTAAGTTCTGCACAAAAATATTTAGCCTTCAAATTCATACCGTGATCGTAGCATGCATGGACTCGACTCATATGAATGGGATTTCCATGAAAAAGATTGTGGGCCGAAAATGGGTGATCACTGTACATTTCTCTTCTGTTTCCTAATTATATTTATATTTTACCTCCTGAATTTAGCATTATGGACAGGGAAAGACCTAATCTAATATCTGCACAAAAATATTTAGCCTTCAAATTCATACCGTGATCGTAGCATGCATGGACTCGACTCATATGACTGGGATTTCCATGAAAAATATTGTGGGTAGAAAATGGGTGATCACTGTACATTTCTCTTCTGTTTCTTATTTATATTTCTATTTTACCTCCTCAATTTAGCATTATGGACAGGGAAAGACCTAATCTAAGATCTGCACAAAAATATTTAGCCTTCAAATTCATATCGTCATCGTAGCATGCATGGACTCGACTCATATGAATGGGATTTCCATGAAAAAGATTGTGGGCCGAAAATGGGTGATCACTGTACATTTCTCTTCTGTTTCCTATTTATATTTATATTTTACCTCCTCAATTTAGCATTATGGACAGGGAAAGACCTAATCTAAGATCTGCACAAAAATATTTAGCCTTCAAATTCATACCGTGATCGTAGCATGCATGGACTCGACTCATATGACTGGGATTTCCATGAAAAATATTGTGGGCCGAAAATGGGTGATCACTGTACATTTCTCTTCTCTTTCCTAATTATTTTTCTATTTTACCTCCTCAATTTAGCATTATGGACAGGGAAAGACCTAATCTAAGATCTGCACAAAAATATTTAGCCTTCAAATTCATACCGTGATCGTAGCATGCATGGACTCGACTCATATGAATGGGATTTCCATGAAAAAGATTGTGGGCCGAAAATGGGTGATCACTGTACATTTCTCTTCTGTTTCCTATTTATATTTATATTTTACCTCCTCAATTTAGCATTATGGACAGGGAAAGACCTAATCTAAGATCTGCACACAAATATTTAGCCTTCAAATTCATACCGTGATCGTAGCATGCATGGACTCGACTCATATGACTGGGATTTCCATGAAAAATATTGTCGGCAGAAAATGGGTGATCACTGTACATTTCTCTCCTCTTTCCTATTTATATTTCTATTTTACCTCCTCAATTTAGCATTATTGACAGGGAAAGACCTAATCTAAGATCTGCACAAAAATATTTAGCCTTCAAATTCATACCCTGATCGTAGCTTGCATGGACTCGACTCATATGAATGGGATTTCCATGAAAAAGATTGTGGGCCGAAAATGGGTGATCACTGTACATTTCTCTTCTCTTTCCTATTTATATTTATATTTTACCTCCTCAATTTAGCATTATTGACAGGGAAAGACCTAATCTAAGATCTGCACCAAAATATTTAGCCTTCAAATTCATACCGTCATCGTAGCATGCATGGACTCGACTCATATGAATGGGATTTCCATGAAAAAGATTGTGGGCCGAAAATGGGTGATCACTGTACATTTCTCTTCTGTTTCCTATTTATATTTTACCTCCTCAATTTAGCATTATGGACAGGGAAAGACATAATCTAATATCTGCACAAAAATATTTAGCCTTCAAATTCATACCGTGATCGTAGCATGCATGGACTCGACTCATATGACTGGGATTTCCATGAAAAATTTTTTGGGCCGAAAATGGGTGATCACTGTACATTTCTCTTCTGTTTCCTATTTATATTTATATTTTACCTCCTCAATTTAGCATTATGGACAGGGAAAGACCCAATCTAAGATCTGCACAAAAATATTTAGCCTTCAAATTCATACCGTGATCGTAGCATGCATGGACTCGAATCATATGACTGGGATTTCCATGAAAAATATTTTGGGCAGAAAATGGGTGATCACTGTACATTTCTCTTCTGTTTCTTATTTATATTTCTATTTTACCTCCTCAATTTAGCATTATGGACAGGGAAAGACCTAATCTAAGATCTGCACAAAAATATTTAGCCTTCAAATTCATACCGTCATCGTAGCATGCATGGATTCGACTCATATGACTGGGATTTCCATGAAAAATATTGTGGGCAGAAAATGGGTGATCACTGTACATTTCTCTTCTGTTTCTTATTTATATTTCTATTTTACCTCCTCAATTTAGCATTATGGACAGGGAAAGACCTAATCTAAGATCTGCACAAAAATATTTAGCCTTCAAATTCATACCGTGATCGTAGCATCCATGGACTCGACTCATATGACTGGGATTTCCATGAAAAATATTGTGGGCAGAAAATGGGTGATCACTGTACATTTCTCTTCTCTTTCCTATTTATATTTCTATTTTACCTCCTCAATTTAGCATTATAGACAGGGAAAGACCTAATCTAAGATCTGCACAAAAATATTGAGCCTTCAAATTCATACCGTGATCGTAGCATGCATGGACTCGACTCATATGAATGGGATTTCCATGAAAAAGAATGTGGGCCGAAAATGGGTGATCACTGTACATTTCTCTTCTGTTTCCTATTTATATTTATATTTTACCTCCTCAATTTAGCATTATGGACAGGGAAAGACCTAATCTAATATCTGCACAAAAATAATTAGCCGTCAAATTCATACCGTGATCGTAGCATGCATGGACTCGACTCATATGAATGGGATTTCCATGAAAAAGATTGCGGGCCGAAAATGGGTGATCACTGTACATTTCTCTTCTGTTTCCTATTTATATTTATATTTTACCTCCTCAATTTAGCATTATGGACAGGGAAAGACCTAATCTAAGATCTGCACAAAACTATTTTGCCTTCAAATTCATACCGTCATCGTAGCATGCATGGACTCGACTCATATGAATGGGATTTCCATGAAAAAGATTGTGGGCCGAAAATGGGTGATCACTGTACATTTCTCTTCTGTTTCCTATTTATATTTCTATTTTACCTACTCAATTTAGCATTATTGACAGGGAAAGACCTAATCTAAGATCTGCCCAAAAATATTTAGCCTTCAAATTCATACCGTGATCGTAGCATGCATGGATTCGACTCATATGACTGGGATTTCCATGAAAAATATTGTGGGCAGAAAATGGGTGATCACTGTACATTTCTCTTCTCTTTCCTATTTATATTTCTATTTTACCTCCTCAATTTAGCATTATAGACAGGGAAAGACCTAATCTAAGATCTGCACAAAAATATTGAGCCTTCAAATTCATACCGTCATCGTAGCATGCATGGACTCGACTCATATGAATGGGATTTCCATGAAAAAGATTGTCGGCCAAAAATGGGTGATCACTGTACATTTCTCTTCTGTTTCCTATTTATATTTATATTTTACCTCCTCAATTTAGCATTATGGACAGGGAAAGACCTAATCTAATATCTGCACATAAATATTTACCCTTCAAATTCATACCGTGATCGTAGCATGCATGGACTCGACTCATATGACTGGGATTTCCATGAAAAATTTTGTGGGCCGAAAATGGGTGATCACTGTACATTTCTCTTCTGTTTCCTATTTATATTTCTATTTTACCTCCTCAATTTAGCATTATGGACAGGGAAAGACCTAATCTAAGATCTGCACAAAAATATTTAGCCTTCAAATTCATACCCTGATCGTAGCATGCATGGACTCGACTCATATGACTGGGATTTCCATGAAACATATTTTGGGCAGAAAATTGGTGATCACTGTACATTTCTCTTCTGTTTCTTATTTATATTTCTATTTTACCTCCTCAATTTAGCATTATGGACAGGGAAAGACCTAATCTAAGATCTGCACAAAAATATTTAGCCTTCAAATTCATACCGTCATCGTAGCATGCATGGACTCGACTCATATGACTGGGATTTCCATGAAAAATATTGTGGGCAGAAAATGGGTGATCACTGTACATTTCTCTTCTGTTTCTTATTTATATTTCTATTTTACCTCCTCAATTTAGCATTATGGACAGGGAAAGACCTAATCTAAGATCTGCACAAAAATATTTAGCCTTCAAATTCATACCGTGATCGTAGCATGCATGGACTCGACTCATATGACTGGGATTTCCATGAAAAATATTGTGGGCCGAAAATGGGTGATCACTGTACATTGCTCTTCTCTTTCCTATTTATATTTCTATTTTAGCTCCTCAATTTAGCATTATGGACAGGGAAAGACCTAATCTAAGATCTGCACAAAAATATTGAGCCTTCAAATTCATATCGTCATCGTAGCATGCATGGACTCGACTCATATGAATGGGATTTCCATGAAAATATTGTGGGCCGAAAATGGGTGATCACTGTACATTTCTCTTCTGTTTCCTATTTATATTTATATTTTACCTCCTCAATGTAGCATTACGGACAGGGAAAGACCTAATCTAATATCTGCACAAAAATATTTAGCCTTCAAATTCATATCGTCATCGTAGCATGCATAAACTCGACTCATATGAATGGGATTTCCATGAAAAAGATTGTGGGCCGAAAATGGGTGATCACTGTACAGTTCTCTTCTGTTTCCTATTTATATTTATATTTTACCTCCTCAATTTAGCATTATGGACAGGGAAAGACCTAATCTAAGATCTGCACAAAAATATTTAGCCTTCAAATTCATACCAGCATAGCATGCATGGACTCGACTCATATGAATGGTATTTCCATGAAAAAGATTGTGGGCCGAAAATGTGTGATCACTGTACATTTCTCTTCTGTTTCCTATTTATATTTCTTTTTTACCTCCTCAATTTAGCATTATGGACAGGGAAAGACCTAATCAAAGATCTGCCCAAAAATATTTAGCCTTCAAATTCATACCGTCATCGTAGCATGCATGGACTCGACTCATATGAATGGGATTTCCATGAAAAAGATTGTGGGCCGAAAATGGGTGATCACTGTACATTTCTCTTCTGTTTCCTATTAATATTTCTATTTTACCTGCTCAATTTAGCATTATGGACAGGGAAAGACCTAATCTAATATCTGCACAAAAATATTTAGCCTTCAAATTCATACCGTGATCGTAGCTTGCATGGACTCGACTCATATGACTGGGATTTCCATGAAAAATATTGTGGGCAGAAAATGGGTGATCACTGTACATTTCTTTTCTGTTTCCTATTTATATTTCTATTTTACCTCCTCAATTTAGCATTATGGACAGGGAAAGACATAATCTAAGATCTGCACAAAAATATTTAGCCTTCAAATTAATACCGTCATCATAGCATGCATGAACTTGACTCATATGAATGGGATTTCCATGAAACAGATTGTGGCCCGAAAATGGGTGATCACTGTACATTTCTCTTCTGTTTCCTATTTATATTTCTATTTTACCTCCTCAATTTAGCATTATGGACAGGGAAAGACCTAATCTAAGATCTGCACAAAAATATTTAGCCTTCAAATTCATAACGTCATCGTAGCATGCATGGACTCAACTCATATGAATGGGATTTCCATGAAAAACATTGTGGGCCGAAAATTGGTGATCACGGTACATTTCTCTTCTCTTTCCTATTTATATTTATATTTTACCTCCTCAATTTAGCATTATGGACAGGGAAAGACTTAATCTAAGATCTGCACAAAAATATTTAGCCTTCAAATTCATACCGTCATCGTAGCATGCATGGACTCGACTCATATGAATGGGATTTCCATGAAAAAGATTGTGGGCCGAGAATGTGTGATCACTGTACATTTCTCTTCTTTTTCCTATTTATATTTCTATTTTACCTCCTCAATTTAGCATTATGGACAGGGAAAGACCTAATCTAAGATCTGCACAAAAATATTTAGCCTTCAAATTCATACCGTCATCGTAGGATGCATGGACTCGACTCATATGAATGGGATTTCCATGAAAAAGATTGTGGGCCGAAAATGGGTGATCACTGTACATTTCTCTTCTGTTTCCTATTTATATTTCTATTTTACATCCTCAATTTAGCATTATGGACAGGGAAAGACCTAATCTAAATCCGCACAAAAATATTTGCCTTCAAATTCATACCGTGATCGTAGCATGCATGGACTCGACTCATATGTCTGGGATTTCCATGAAAAAGATTGTCGGCCGAAAATGGGTGATCACTGTACATTTCTATTCTGTTTCCTATTTATATTTCTATTTTACCTCCTCAATTTAGCATTATGGACAGGGAAAGACCTAATCTAAGATCTGCACAAAAATATTTATACTTCAAATTCATACCGTCATCGTAGCATGCATGGACTCGACTCATATGAATGGGATTTCCATGAAAAAGATTGTGGGCCGAAAATGGGTGATCACTGTACATTTCTCTTCTGTTTCCTATTTATATTTCTATTTTACCGCCTCAATTTAGCATTATGGACAGGGAAAGACCTAATCTAAGATCTGCACAAAAATATTTATACTTCAAATTCATACCGTCATCGTAGCATGCATGGACTCGACTCATATGAATGGGATTTCCATGAAAAAGATTGTGGGCCGAAAATGGGTGATCACTGTACATTTCTCTTCTGTTTCCTATTTATATTTCTATTTTACATCCTCAATTTAGCATTATGGACAGGGAAAGACCTAATCTAAATCCACACAAAAATATTTGCCTTCAAATTCATACCGTGATCGTAGCATGCATGGACTCGACTCATATGTCTGGGATTTCCATGAAAACGATTGTCGGCCGAAAATGGGTGATCACTGTACATTTCTATTCTGTTTCCTATTTATATTTCTATTTTACCTCCTCAATTTAGCATTATGGACAGGGAAAGACCTAATCTAAGATCTGCACAAAAATATTTATACTTCAAATTCATACCGTCATCGTAGCATGCATGGACTCGACTCATATGAATGGGATTTCCATGAAAAAGATTGTGGGCCGAAAATGGGTGATCACTGTACATTTCTCTTCTGTTTCCTATTTATATTTCTATTTTACCGCCTCAATTTAGCATTATGGACAGGGAAAGACCTAATCTAAGATCTGCACAAAAATATTTTGCCTTCAAATTCATACCGTGATCGTAGCATGTATGGACTCGACTCATTTGACTGGGATTTCCATGAAAAAGATAGTGGGCAGAAAATGGGTGATCACTGTACATTTCTCTTCTGTTTCCTATTTATATTTATATTTTACCTCCTCAATTTAGCATTATGGACAGGAAAAAACCTAATCTAAGATCTGCACAAAAATATTTTGCCTGCAAATTCATACAGTGATCGTAGCATGCATGGACTCGACTCATATGTCTGGGATTTCCATGAAAAAGATTGTCGGCCGAAAATGGGTGATCACTGTACATTTCTATTCTGTTTCCTATTTATATTTCTATTTTACATCCTCAATTTAGCATTATGGACAGGGAAAGACCTAATCTAAATCCGCACAAAAATATTTGCCTTCAAATTCATACCGTGATCGTAGCATGCATGGACTCGACTCATATGTCTGGGATTTCCATGAAAAAGATTGTCGGCCGAAAATGGGTGATCACTGTACATTTCTATTCTGTTTCCTATTTATATTTCTATTTTACCTCCTCAATTTAGCATTATGGACAGGGAAAGACCTAATCTAAGATCTGCACAAAAATATTTATACTTCAAATTCATACCGTCATCGTAGCATGCATGGACTCGACTCATATGAATGGGATTTCCATGAAAAAGATTGTGGGCCGAAAATGGGTGATCACTGTACATTTCTCTTCTGTTTCCTATTTATATTTCTATTTTACCGCCTCAATTTAGCATTATGGACAGGGAAAGACCTAATCTAAGATCTGCACAAAAATATTTATACTTCAAATTCATACCGTCATCGTAGGATGCATGGACTCGACTCATATGAATGGGATTTCCATGAAAAAGATTGTGGGCCGAAAATGGGTGATCACTGTACATTTCTCTTCTGTTTCCTATTTATATTTCTATTTTACATCCTCAATTTAGCATTATGGACAGGGAAAGACCTAATCTAAATCCGCACAAAAATATTTGCCTTCAAATTCATACCGTCATCGTAGGATGCATGGACTCGACTCATATGAATGGGATTTCCATGAAAAAGATTGTGGGCCGAAAATGGGTGATCACTGTACATTTCTCTTCTGTTTCCTATTTATATTTCTATTTTACATCCTCAATTTAGCATTATGGACAGGGAAAGACCTAATCTAAATCCGCACAAAAATATTTGCCTTCAAATTCATACCGTGATCGTAGCATGCATGGACTCGACTCATATGTCTGGGATTTCCATGAAAAAGATTGTCGGCCGAAAATGGGTGATCACTGTACATTTCTATTCTGTTTCCTATTTATATTTCTATTTTACCTCCTCAATTTAGCATTATGGACAGGGAAAGACCTAATCTAAGATCTGCACAAAAATATTTATACTTCAAATTCATACCGTCATCGTAGCATGCATGGACTCGACTCATATGAATGGGATTTCCATGAAAAAGATTGTGGGCCGAAAATGGGTGATCACTGTACATTTCTCTTCTGTTTCCTATTTATATTTCTATTTTACCGCCTCAATTTAGCATTATGGACAGGGAAAGACCTAATCTAAGATCTGCACAAAAATATTTATACTTCAAATTCATACCGTCATCGTAGGATGCATGGACTCGACTCATATGAATGGGATTTCCATGAAAAAGATTGTGCGCCGAAAATGGGTGATCACTGTACATTTCTCTTCTGTTTCCTATTTATATTTCTATTTTACATCCTCAATTTAGCATTATGGACAGGGAAAGACCTAATCTAAATCCGCACAAAAATATTTGCCTTCAAATTCATACCGTGATCGTAGCATGCATGGACTCGACTCATATGTCTGGGATTTCCATGAAAAAGATTGTCGGCCGAAAATGGGTGATCACTGTACATTTCTATTCTGTTTCCTATTTATATTTCTATTTTACCTCCTCAATTTAGCATTATGGACAGGGAAAGACCTAATCTAAGATCTGCACAAAAATATTTATACTTCAAATTCATACCGTCATCGTAGCATGCATGGACTCGACTCATATGAATGGGATTTCCATGAAAAAGATTGTGGGCCGAAAATGGGTGATCACTGTACATTTCTCTTCTGTTTCCTATTTATATTTCTATTTTACCGCCTCAATTTAGCATTATGGACAGGGAAAGACCTAATCTAAGATCTGCACAAAAATATTTATACTTCAAATTCATACCGTCATCGTAGCATGCATGGACTCGACTCATATGAATGGGATTTCCATGAAAAATATTGTGGGCCGAAAATGGGTGATCACTGTACATTTCTCTTCTGTTTCCTATTTATATTTCTATTTTACCTCCTCAATTTAGCATTATGGACAGGGAAAGACCTAATCTAAGATCTGCACAAAAATATTTATACTTCAAATTCATACCGTCATCGTAGCATGCATGGACTCGACTGATATGAATGGGATTTCCATGAAAAAGATTGTGGGCCGAAAATGGGTGATCACTGTACATTTCTCTTCTGTTTCCTATTTATATTTCTATTTTACCGCCTCAATTTAGCATTATGGACAGGGAAAGACCTAATCTAAGATCTGCACAAAAATATTTATACTTCAAATTCATACCGTCATCGTAGCATGCATGGACTCGACTCATATGAATGGGATTTCCATGAAAAATATTGTGGGCCGAAAATGGGTGATCACTGTACATTTCTCTTCTGTTTCCTATTTTTATTTCTATTTTACATCCTCAATTTAGCATTATGGACAGGGAAAGACCTAATCTAAATCCGCACAAAAATATTTGCCTTCAAATTCATACCGTGATCGTAGCATGCATGGACTCGACTCATATGTCTGGGATTTCCATGAAAAAGATTGTCGGCCGAAAATGGGTGATCACTGTACATTTCTATTCTGTTTCCTATTTATATTTCTATTTTACCTCCTCAATTTTGCATTATGGACAGGGAAAGACCTAATCTAAGATCTGCACAAAAATATTTATACTTCAAATTCATACCGTCATCGTAGCATGCATGGACTCGACTCATATGACTGGGATTTCCATGAAAAATATTGTGGGCAGAAAATGGGTGATCACTGTACATTTCTCTTCTGTTTCCTATTTATATTTATATTTTACCTCCTCAATTTAGCATTATGGACAGGGAAAGACCTGATCTAAGATCTGCACAAAAATATTTAGCCTTCAAATTCATACCGTCATCATAGCATGCATGGACTCGACTCATATGACTGGGATTTCCATGAAAAAGATTGTGGGCCGAAAATGGGTGATCACTGTACATTTCTCTTCTGTTTCCTATTTATATTTCTATTTTACCTCCTCAATTTAGCATTATGGACAGGGAAAGACCTAATCTAAGATCTGCACAAAAATATTTAGCCTTCAAATTCATAACGTCATCGTAGCATGCATGGACTCGACTGATATGAATGGGATTTCCATGAAAAAGATTGTGGGCCGAAAATTGGTGATCACGGTACATTTCTCTTCTGTTTCCTATTTATATTTATATTTTACCTCCTCAATTTAGCATTATGGACAGGGAAAGACCTAATCTAAGATCTGCCCAAAAATATTTAGCCTTCAAATTCATACCGTGATCGTAGCATGCATGGACTCGACTCATATGAATGGGATTTCCATGAAAAAGATTGTGGGCCGAAAATTGGTGATCACTGTACTTTTCTCTTCTGTTTCCTATTTATAATTCTATTTTACCTCCTCAATTTAGCATTATGGACAGGGAAAGACCTAATCTAAGATCTGCACAAAAATATTTAGCCTTCAAATTCATACCGTGATCGTAGCATGCATGGACTCAACTCATATGAATGAAATTTCCATGCAAAAGATTGTGGGCCGAAAATGGGTGATCACTGTACATTTCTCTTCTGATTCCTATTTATATTTCTATTTTACCTCCTCAATTTAGCATTATGGACAGGGAAAGACTTAATGTAAGATCTGCACAAAAATATTTAGCCTTCAAATTCATACCGTCATCGTAGCATGCATGGACTCGACTCATATGACTGGGATTTCCATGAAAAATATTGTGGGTAGAAAATGGGTGATCACTGTACATTTCTCTTCTGTTTCCTATTTATATTTATATTTTACCTCCTCAATTTAGCATTATGGACAGGGAAAGACCTAATCTAAGATCTGCACAAAAATATTTAGCCTTCAAATTCATACCGTCATCGTAGCATGCATGGACTCGACTCATATGAATGGGATTTCCATGAAAAAGATTGTGGGCCGAAAATGGGTGATCACTCTACATTTCTCTTCTGTTTCCTATTTATATTTCTATTTTACCTCCTCAATTTAGCATGATGGACAGGGAAAGTCTTAATCTAAGATCTGCACAAAAATATTTAGCCTTCAAATTCATACCGTGATCGTAGCATGCATGGACTCGACTCATACGAATGGGATTTCCATGAAAAAGATTGTGGGCCGAAAATAGGTGATCACTGTACATTTCTCTTCTGTTTCCTATTTATAATTCTATTTTACCTCCTCAATTTAGCATTATGGACAGGGAAAGACTTAATCTAAGATCTGCACAAAAATATTTAGCCTTCAAATTCATACCGTCATCGTAGCATGCATGGACTCGACTCATATGACTGGGATTTCCATGAAAAAGATAGTGGGCAGAAAAAGGGTGATCACTGTACATTTCTCTTCTGTTTCCTATTTATATTTCTATTTTACCTCCTCAATTTAGCATTATGGACAGGGAAAGACCTAATCTAAAATCTGCACAAAAATATTTTGCCTTCAAATTCATACCGTGATCGTAGCATGCATGGACTCGACTCCTATGTCTGGGATTTCCATGAAAAAGATTGTCGGCCGAAAATGGGTGATCACTGTACATTTCTCTTCTGTTTCCTATTTATATTTCTATTTTACCTCCTCAATTTAGCATTATGGACAGGGAAAGACCTAATCTAAAATCTGCACAGAAATATTTTGCCTTCAATTTCATACCGTGAACGTAACATGCATGTACTCGACTCATATGACTGGGAATTCCATGAAAAAGATTGTGGGCCGAAAATTGGTGATCACGGTACATTTCTCTTCTGTTTCCTATTTATATTTATATTTTACCTCCTCAATTTAGCATTATGGACAGGGAAAGACCTAATCTAAGATCTGCCCAAAAATATTTAGCCTTCAAATTCATACCGTGATCGTAGCATGCATGGACTCGACTCATATGAATGGGATTTCCATGAAAAAGATTGTGGGCCGAAAATTGGTGATCACTGTACTTTTCTCTTCTGTTTCCTATTTCTAATTCTATTTTACCTCCTCAATTTAGCATTATGGACAGGGAAAGACCTAATCTAAGATCTGCACAAAAATATTTAGCCTTCAAATTCATACCGTGATCGTAGCATGCATGGACTCAACTCATATGAATGAAATTTCCATGCAAAAGATTGTGGGCCGAAAATGGGTGATCACTGTACATTTCTCTTCTGATTCCTATTTATATTTCTATTTTACCTCCTCAATTTAGCATTATGGACAGGGAAAGACTTAATGTAAGATCTGCACAAAAATATTTAGCCTTCAAATTCATACCGTCATCGTAGCATGCATGGACTCGACTCATATGACTGGGATTTCCATGAAAAATATTGTGGGTAGAAAATGGGTGATCACTGTACATTTCTCTTCTGTTTCCTATTTATATTTATATTTTACCTCCTCAATTTAGCATTATGGACAGGGAAAGACCTAATCTAAGATCTGCACAAAAATATTTAGCCTTCAAATTCATACCGTCATCGTAGCATGCATGGACTCGACTCATATGAATGGGATTTCCATGAAAAAGATTGTGGGCCGAAAATGGGTGATCACTGTACATTTCTCTTCTGTTTCCTATTTATATTTCTATTTTACCTCCTCAATTTAGCATGATGGACAGGGAAAGTCTTAATCTAAGATCTGCACAAAAATATTTAGCCTTCAAATTCATACCGTGATCGTAGCATGCATGGACTCGACTCATACGAATGGGATTTCCATGAAAAAGATTGTGGGCCGAAAATAGGTGATCACCGTACATTTCTCTTCTGTTTCCTATTTATAATTCTATTTTACCTCCTCAATTTAGCATTATGGACAGGGAAAGACCTAATCTAAGATCTGCACAAAAATATTTAGCCTTCAAATTCATACCGTAATCGTAGCATGCATGGACTCGACTCATATGAATGGAATTTCCATGAAAAAGATTGTGGGCCGAAAATGGGTGATCACTGTACATTTCTCTTCTGTTTCCTATTTATATTTATATTTTGCCTCCTCAATTTAGCATTATGGACAGGGAAAGACTTAATCTAAGATCTGCACAAAAATATTTAGCCTTCAAATTCATACCGTCATCGTAGCATGCATGGACTCGACTCATATGACTGGGATTTCCATGAAAAAGATAGTGGGCAGAAAAAGGGTGATCACTGTACATTTCTCTTCTGTTTCCTATTTATATTTCTATTTTACCTCCTCAATTTAGCATTATGGACAGGGAAAGACCTAATCTAAAATCTGCACAAAAATATTTTGCCTTCAAATTCATACCGTGATCGTAGCATGCATGGACTCGACTCCTATGTCTGGGATTTCCATGAAAAAGATTGTCGGCCGAAAATGGGTGATCACTGTACATTTCTCTTCTGTTTCCTATTTATATTTCTATTTCACCTCCTCAATTTAGCATTATGGACAGGGAAAGACCTAATCTAAAATCTGCACAGAAATATTTTGCCTTCAATTTCATACCGTGAACGTAACATGCATGTACTCGACTCATATGACTGGGAATTCCATGAAAAAGATTGTGGGCTGAAAATGGTGATCACTGTATATTTCTCTTCTGTTTCCTATTTATATTTCTATTTTACCTCCTCAATTTAGCATTATGGACAGGGAAAGACCTAATCTAAGATCTGCACAAAAATATTTTCCCTTCAATTTCATACCGTCATCGTAGCATGCATGGACTCGACTCATATGAATGGGATTTCCATGAAAAAGATTGTGGGCCGAAAATGGGTGATCACTGTACATTTCTCTTCTGTTTCCTATTTATATTTATATTTTACCTCCTCAATTTAGCATTATGGTGAGGGAAAGACCTAATCTAAGATCAGCAGAAAAATATTTTGCCTTCAAATTCATACCGTCATCGTAGCATGCATGAACTCGACTCATATGAATGGGATTTCCATGAAAAATATTGTGGGCAGAAAATGGGTGACCACTGTACATTTCTCTTCTGTTTCCTATTTATATTTATATTTTACCTCCTCAATTTAGCATTATGGACAGGGAAAGACCTAATCTAAGATCTGCACAAAAATATTTTGCCTTCAAATTCATACCGTGATCGTAGCATGCATGGACTCGACACATATGACTGGGATTTCCATGAAAAATATTGTGGGCAGAAAATGGGTGATCACTGTACATTTCTCTTCTGTTTCCTATTTATATTTATATTTTACCTCCTCAATTTAGCATTATGGACAGGGAAAGACCTGATCTAAGATCTGCACAAAAATATTTAGCCTTTAAATTCATACCGTCATCATAGCATGCATGGACTCGACTCATATGACTGGGATTTCCATGAAAAAGATTGTGGGCCGAAAATGGGTGATCACTGTACATTTCTCTTCTGTTTCCTATTTATATTTCTATTTTACCTCCTCAATTTAGCATTATGGACAGGGAAAGACCTAATCTAAGATCTGCACAAAAATATTTAGCCTTCAAATTCATAATGTCATCGTAGCATGCATGGACTCGACTGATATGAATGGGATTTCCATGAAAAAGATTGTGGGCCGAAAATTGGTGATCACGGTACATTTCTCTTCTGTTTCCTATTTATATTTATATTTTACCTCCTCAATTTAGCATTATGGACAGGGAAAGTCTTAATCTAAGATCTGCACAAAAATATTTAGCCTTCAAATTCATACCGTGATCGTAGCATGCATGGACTCGAATCATACGAATGGGATTTCCATGAAAAAGATTGTGGGCCAAAAATAGGTGATCACTGTACATTTCTCTTCTGTTTCCTATTTATAATTCTATTTTACCTCCTCAATTTAGCATTATGGACAGGGAAAGACCTAATCTAAAATCTGCACAGAAATATTTTGCCTTCAATTTCATACCGTGAACGTAACATGCATGTACTCGACTCATATGACTGGGAATTCCATGAAAAAGATTGTGGGCTGAAAATGGTGATCACTGCATATTTCTCTTCTGTTTCCTATTTATATTTCTATTTTACCTCCTCAATTTAGCATTATGGACAGGGAAAGACCTAATCTAAGATCTGCACAAAAATATTTTCCCTTCAATTTCATACCGTCATCGTAGCATGCATGGACTCGACTCATATGAATGGGATTTCCATGAAAAAGATTGTGGGCCGAAAATGGGTGATCACTGTACATTTCTCTTCTGTTTCCTATTTATATTTATATTTTACCTCCTCAATTTAGCATTATGGTCAGTGAAAGACCTAATCTAAGATCAGCAGAAAAATATTTTGCCTTCAAATTCATACCGTCATCGTAGCATGCATGAACTCGACTCATATGAATGGGATTTCCATGAAAAATATTGTGGGCAGAAAATGGGTGACCACTGTACATTTCTCTTCTGTTTCCTATTTATATTTATATTTTACCTCCTCAATTTAGCATTATGGACAGGGAAAGACCTAATCTAAGATCTGCACAAAAATATTTTGCCTTCAAATTCATACCGTGATCGTAGCATGCATGGACTCGACTCATATGACTGGGATTTCCATGAAAAAGATTGTGGGCAGAAAATGGGTGATCACTGTACATTTCTCTTCTGTTTCCTATTTATATTTCTATTTTACCTCCTCAATTTAGCATTATGGACAGGGAAAGACCTAATCTAAGATCTGCACAAAAATATTTAGCCTTCAAATTCATACCGTCATCGTAGCATGCATGGACTCGACTCATATGAATGGGATTTCCATGAAAAAGATTGTCGGCCGAAAATGGGTGATCACTGTACATTTCTCTTCTGTTTCCTATTTATATTTCTATTTTACCTCCTCAATTTAGCATTATGGACAGGGAAAGACCTAATCTAAGATCTGCACAAAAATATTTAGCCTTCAAATTCATAATGTCATCGTAGCATGCATGGACTCGACTGATATGAATGGGATTTCCATGAAAAAGATTGTGGGCCGAAAATTGGTGATCACGGTACATTTCTCTTCTGTTTCCTATTTATATTTATATTTTACCTCCTCAATTTAGCATTATGGACAGGGAAAGTCTTAATCTAAGATCTGCACAAAAATATTTAGCCTTCAAATTCATACCGTGATCGTAGCATGCATGGACTCGAATCATACGAATGGGATTTCCATGAAAAAGATTGTGGGCCAAAAATAGGTGATCACTGTACATTTCTCTTCTGTTTCCTATTTATAATTCTATTTTACCTCCTCAATTTAGCATTATGGACAGGGAAAGACCTAATCTAAAATCTGCACAGAAATATTTTGCCTTCAATTTCATACCGTGAACGTAACATGCATGTACTCGACTCATATGACTGGGAATTCCATGAAAAAGATTGTGGGCTGAAAATGGTGATCACTGCATATTTCTCTTCTGTTTCCTATTTATATTTCTATTTTACCTCCTCAATTTAGCATTATGGACAGGGAAAGACCTAATCTAAGATCTGCACAAAAATATTTTCCCTTCAATTTCATACCGTCATCGTAGCATGCATGGACTCGACTCATATGAATGGGATTTCCATGAAAAAGATTGTGGGCCGAAAATGGGTGATCACTGTACATTTCTCTTCTGTTTCCTATTTATATTTATATTTTACCTCCTCAATTTAGCATTATGGTCAGTGAAAGACCTAATCTAAGATCAGCAGAAAAATATTTTGCCTTCAAATTCATACCGTCATCGTAGCATGCATGAACTCGACTCATATGAATGGGATTTCCATGAAAAATATTGTGGGCAGAAAATGGGTGACCACTGTACATTTCTCTTCTGTTTCCTATTTATATTTATATTTTACCTCCTCAATTTAGCATTATGGACAGGGAAAGACCTAATCTAAGATCTGCACAAAAATATTTTGCCTTCAAATTCATACCGTGATCGTAGCATGCATGGACTCGACTCATATGACTGGGATTTCCATGAAAAATATTGTGGGCAGAAAATGGGTGATCACTGTACATTTCTCTTCTGTTTCCTATTTATATTTCTATTTTACCTCCTCAATTTAGCATTATGGACAGGGAAAGACCTAATCTAAGATCTGCACAAAAATATTTAGCCTTCAAATTCATAACGTCATCGTAGCATGCATGGACTCGACTGATATGAATGAGATTTCCATGAAAAAGATTGTGGGCCGAAAATTGGTGATCACGGTACATTTCTCTTCTGTTTCCTATTTATATTTATATTTTACCTCCTCAATTTAGCATTATGGACAGGGAAAGACCTAATCTAAGATCTGCCCAAAAATATTTAGCCTTCAAATTCATACCGTGATCGTAGTATGCATGGACTCGACTCATATGAATGGGATTTCCATGAAAAAGATTGTGGGCCGAAAATTGGTGATCACTGTACTTTTCTCTTCTGTTTCCTATTTATAATTCTATTTTACCTCCTCAATTTAGCATTATGGACAGGGAAAGACCTAATCTAAGATCTGCACAAAAATATTTAGCCTTCAAATTCATACCGTGATCGTAGCATGCATGGACTCAACTCATATGAATGAAATTTCCATGCAAAAGATTGTGGGCCGAAAATGGGTGATCACTGTACATTTCTCTTCTGATTCCTATTTATATTTCTATTTTACCTCCTCAATTTAGCATTATGGACAGGGAAAGACTTAATGTAAGATCTGCACAAAAATATTTAGCCTTCAAATTCATACCGTCATCGTAGCATGCATGGACTCGACTCATATGACTGGGATTTCCATGAAAAATATTGTGGGTAGAAAATGGGTGATCACTGTACATTTCTCTTCTGTTTCCTATTTATATTTATATTTTACCTCCTCAATTTAGCATTATGGACAGGGAAAGACCTAATCTAAGATCTGCACAAAAATATTTAGCCTTCAAATTTATACCGTCATCGTAGCATGCATGGACTCGACTCATATGAATGGGATTTCCATGAAAAAGATTGTGGGCCGAAAATGGGTGATCACTGTACATTTCTCTTCTGTTTCCTATTTATATTTCTATTTTACCTCCTCAATTTAGCATGATGGACAGGGAAAGTCTTAATCTAAGATCTGCACAAAAATATTTAGCCTTCAAATTCATACCGTGATCGTAGCATGCATGGACTCGACTCATACGAATGGGATTTCCATGAAAAAGATTGTGGGCCGAAAATAGGTGATCACTGTACATTTCTCTTCTGTTTCCTATTCATAATTCTATTTTACCTCCTCAATTTAGCATTATGGACAGGGAAAGACCTAATCTAAGATCTGCACAAAAATATTTAGCCTTCAAATTCAAACCGTAATCGTAGCATGCATGGACTCGACTCATATGAATGGAATTTCCATGAAAAAGATTGTGGGCCGAAAATGGGTGATCACTGTACATTTCTCTTCTGTTTCCTATTTATATTTATATTTTGCCTCCTCAATTTAGCATTATGGACAGGGAAAGACTTAATCTAAGATCTGCACAAAAATATTTAGTCTTCAAATTCATACCGTGATCGTAGCATGCATGGACTCGACTCATATGACTGGGATTTCCATGAAAAAGATAGTGGGCAGAAAAAGGGTGATCACTGTACATTTCTCTTCTGTTTCCTATTTATATTTCTATTTTACCTCCTCAATTTAGCATTATGGACAGGGAAAGACCTAATCTAAAATCTGCACAAAAATATTTTGCCTTCAAATTCATACCGTGATCGTAGCATGCATGGACTCGACTCCTATGTCTGGGATTTCCATGAAAAAGATTGTCGGCCGAAAATGGGTGATCACTGTACATTTCTCTTCTGTTTCCTATTTATATTTCTATTTTACCTCCTCAATTTAGCATTATGGACAGGGAAAGACCTAATCTAAAATCTGCACAGAAATATTTTGCCTTCAATTTCATACCGTGAACGTAACATGCATGTACTCGACTCATATGACTGGGAATTCCATGAAAAAGATTGTGGGCTGAAAATGGTGATCACTGTATATTTCTCTTCTGTTTCCTATTTATATTTCTATTTTACCTCCTCAATTTAGCATTATGGACAGGGAAAGACCTAATCTAAGATCTGCACAAAAATATTTTCCCTTCAATTTCATACCGTCATCGTAGCATGCATGGACTCGACTCATATGAATGGGATTTCCATGAAAAAGATTGTGGGCCGAAAATGGGTGATCACTGTACATTTCTCTTCTGTTTCCTATTTATATTTATATTTTACCTCCTCAATTTAGCATTATGGTCAGGGAAAGACCTAATCTAAGATCAGCAGAAAAATATTTTGCCTTCAAATTCATACCGTCATCGTAGCATGCATGAACTCGACTCATATGAATGGGATTTCCATGAAAAATATTGTGGGCCGAAAATGGGTGATCACTGTACATTTCTCTTCTGTTTCCTATTTATATTTATATTTTACCTCCTCAATTTAGCATTATGGACAGGGAAAGACCTAATCTAAGATCTGCACAAAAATATTTTGCCTTCAAATTCATACCGTGATCGTAGCATACATGGACTCGACTCATATGACTGGGATTTCCATGAAAAAGATTGTGGGCCAAAAACGGGTGATCAATGTACATTTCTCTTCTGTTTCCTATTTATATTTCTATATTACTTCCTCAATTTAGCATTATGGACAAGGAAAGACCTAATATAAGATCTGCACAAAAATATTTTGCCTTCAAATTCATACCGTGATCGTAGCATGCATGGACTCGACTCCTATGTCTGGGATTTCCATGAAAAAGATTGTCGGCCGAAAATGGGTGATCACTGTACATTTCTCTTCTGTTTCCTATTTATATTTCTATTTTACCTCCTCAATTTAGCATTATGGACAGGGAAAGACCTAATCTAAAATCTGCACAGAAATATTTTGCCTTCAATTTCATACCGTGAACGTAACATGCATGTACTCGACTCATATGACTGGGAATTCCATGAAAAAGATTGTGGGCTGAAAATGGTGATCACTGTATATTTCTCTTCTGTTTCCTATTTATATTTCTATTTTACCTCCTCAATTTAGCATTATGGACAGGGAAAGACCTAATCTAAGATCTGCACAAAAATATTTTCCCTTCAATTTCATACCGTCATCGTAGCATGCATGGACTCGACTCATATGAATGGGATTTCCATGAAAAAGATTGTGGGCCGAAAATGGGTGATCACTGTACATTTCTCTTCTGTTTCCTATTTATATTTATATTTTACCTCCTCAATTTAGCATTATGGTCAGGGAAAGACCTAATCTAAGATCAGCAGAAAAATATTTTGCCTTCAAATTCATACCGTCATCGTAGCATGCATGAACTCGACTCATATGAATGGGATTTCCATGAAAAATATTGTGGGCCGAAAATGGGTGATCACTGTACATTTCTCTTCTGTTTCCTATTTATATTTATATTTTACCTCCTCAATTTAGCATTATGGACAGGGAAAGACCTAATCTAAGATCTGCACAAAAATATTTTGCCTTCAAATTCATACCGTGATCGTAGCATACATGGACTCGACTCATATGACTGGGATTTCCATGAAAAAGATTGTGGGCCAAAAACGGGTGATCAATGTACATTTCTCTTCTGTTTCCTATTTATATTTCTATATTACTTCCTCAATTTAGCATTATGGACAAGGAAAGACCTAATATAAGATCTGCACAAAAATATTTTGCCTTCAAATTCATACCGTGATCGTAGCATGCATGGACTCGACTCATATGACTGGGAATTCCATGAAAAAGATTGTGGGCCGAAAATGGGAGACCACTGTACATTTCTCTTCTCTTTCCTATTTATATTTATATTTTACCTCCTCAATTTAGCATTATGTACAGGGAAAGACCTAATCTAAAATCTGCACAAAAATATTTTGCCTTCAAATTCATACCGTGATCGTAGCATGCATGGACTCGATACATATAACTGGGATTTCCATGAAAAAGATTGTCGGCCGAAAATGGGTGATCACTGTACATTTCTCTTCTGTTTCCTATTTATATTTCTATTTTAACTCCTCAATTTAGCATTATGGACAGGGAAAGACCTAATCTAAGATCTGCACAAAAATATTTAGCCTTCAAATTCATACCGTGATCGTAGCATGTATGGACACGACTCATTTGACTGGGATTTCCATGACAAAAATAGTGGGCAGAAAATGGGTGATCACTGTACATTTCTCTTCTGTTTCCTATTTATATTTCTATTTTACCTCCTCAATTTAGCATTATGGACAGGGAAAGACCTCATCTAAGATCTGCAAAAAAATATTCTGCTTTCAAAATCATACCGTGAACGTAGCATGCATGGACTCGACTCATATGACTGGGATTTCCATGAAAAAGATTGTGGGCCGAAAATGGGTGATCACTGTACATTTCTCTTCTGTTTCCTATTTATATTTCTATTTTACCTCCTCAATTTAGCATTATGGACAGGGAAAGACCTAATCTAAGATCTGCACAAAAATATTTTGCCTTCAATTTCATACCGTGATCGTAGCATGCATGGACTCGACTCATCTGTCTGTGATTTCCATGAAAAAGATTGTGGGCCGAAAATGGGTGATCACTGTACATTTCTCTTCTGTTTCCTATTTATATTTCTATTTTACCTCCTCAATTTAGCATTATGGACAGGGAAAGACCTAATCTAAGTTCTGCACAAAAATATTTTGCTTCAAATTCATACCGTGATCGTAGCATGCATGGACTCGACTCATATGACTGGGAATTCCATGAAAAAGATTGTGCGCCAAAAATGGGTGACCACTGTACATTTCTCTTCTGTTTCCTATTTATATTTATATTTTACCTCCTCAATTTAGCGTTATGGACAGGGAAAGACCTAATCTAAGATCTGCACAAAAATATTTTGCCTTCAAATTCATACCGTGATCGTAGCATGCATGGACTCGACTCATATGACTGGGAATTCCATGAAAAAGTTTGTGGGCCGAAAATGGGTGACCACTGTACATTTCTCTTCTGTTTCCTATTGATATTTATATTTTACCTGCTCAATTTAGCATTATGCACAGGGAAAGAACTAATCTAAGATCTGCAAAAAAATATTCTGCTTTCAAAATCATACCGTGAACGTAGCATGCATGGACTCGACTCATATGACTGGGATTTCCATGAAAAAGATTGTGGGCCGAAAATGGGTGATCACTGTACATTTCTCTTCTGTTTCCTATTTATATTTGTATTTTACCTCCTCAATTTAGCATTATGGACAGGGAAAGACTTAATCTAAGATCTGCACAAAAATATTTAGCCTTCAAATTCATACCGTCATCGTAGCATGAATGGACTCGACTCATATGACTGGGATTTCCATGAAAAATATTGTGGGTAGAAAATGGGTGATCACTGTACATTTCTCTTCTGTTTCCTATTTATATTTGTATTTTACCTCCTCAATTTAGCATTATGGACAGGGAAAGACTTAATCTAAGATCTGCACAAAAATATTTAGCCTTCAAATTCATACCGTCATCGTAGCATGCATGGACTCGACTCATATGAAAGGGATTACCATGAAAAAGATTGTGGGCAGAAAATGGGTGATCACTGTACATTTCTCTTCTGTTTCCTATTTATATTTATATTTTACCTCCTCAATTTAGCATTATGGACAGGGAAAGACCTAATCTAAGATCTGCACAAAAATATTTAGCCTTCAAATTCATACCGTCATCGTAGCATGCATGGACTCGACTCATATGAATGGGATTTCCATGAAAAAGATTGTGGGCCGAAAATGGGTGATCACTGTACATTTCTCTTCTGTTTCTTATTTATATTTCTATTTTACCTCCTCAATTTAGCATGATGGACAGGGAAAGTCTTAATCTAAGATCTGCACAAAAATATTTAGCCTTCAAATTCATACCGTGATCGTAGCATGCATGGACTCGACTCATACGAATGGGATTTCCATGAAAAAGATTGTGGGCCGAAAATAGGTGATCACTGTACATTTCTCTTCTGTTTCCTATTTATAATTCTATTTTACCTCCTCAATTTAGCATTATGGACAGGGAAAGACCTAATCTAAGATCTGCACAAAAATATTTAGCATTCAAATTCATACCGTAATCGTAGCATGCATGGACTCGACTCATATGAATGGAATTACCATGAAAAAGATTGTGGGCCGAAAATGGGTGATCACTGTACATTTCTCTTCTGTTTCGTATTTATATTTATATTTTGCCTCCTCAATTTAGCATTATGGACAGGGAAAGAGTAATCTAAGATCTGCACAAAAATATTTAGCCTTCAAATTCATACCGTCATCGTAGCATGCATGGACTCGACTCATATGACTGGGATTTCCATGAAAAAGATAGTGGGCAGAAAAAGGGTGATCACTGTACATTTCTCTTCTGTTTCCTATTTATATTTCTATTTTACCTCCTCAATTTAGCATTATTGACAGGGAAAGACCTAATCTAAATCCGCACAAAAATATTTTGCCTTCAAATTCATACCGTGATCGTAGCATGCATGGACTCGACTCCTATGTCTGGGATTTCCATGAAAAAGATTGTCGGCCGAAAATGGGTGATCACTGTACATTTCTCTTCTGTTTCCTATTTATATTTCTATTTTACCTCCTCAATTTAGCATTATTGACAGGGAAAGACCTAATCTAAAATCTGCACAGAAATATTTTGCCTTCAATTTCATACCGTGAACGTAACGTGCATGTACTCGACTCATATGACTGGGAATTCCATGAAAAAGATTGTGGGCTGAAAATGGTGATCACTGTATATTTCTCTTCTGTTTCCTATTTATATTTCTATTTTACCTCCTCAATTTAGCATTATGGACAGGGAAAGACCTAATCTAAGATCTGCACAAAAATATTTTCCCTTCAATTTCATACCGTCATCGTAGCATGCATGGACTCGACTCATATGACTGGGATTTCCATGAAAAATATTGTGGGTAGAAAATGGGTGATCACTGTACATTTCTCTTCTGTTTCCTATTTATATTTGTATTTTACCTCCTCACTTTAGCATTATGGACAGGGAAAGACTTAATCTAAGATCTGCACAAAAATATTTAGCCTTCAAATTCATACCGTCATCGTAGCATGCATGGACTCGACTCATATGAAAGGGATTACCATGAAAAAGATTGTGGGCAGAAAATGGGTGATCACTGTACATTTCTCTTCTGTTTCCTATTTATATTTCTATTTTACCTCCTCAATTTAGCATTATGGACAGGGAAAGACCTAATCTAAGATCTGCACAAAAATATTTAGCCTTCAAATTCATACCGTCATCGTAGCATGCATGGACTCGACTCATATGAATGGGATTTCCATGAAAAAGATTGTCGGCCGAAAATGGGTGATCACTGTACATTTCTCTTCTGTTTCCTATTTATATTTCTATTTTACCTCCTCAATTTAGCATTATGGACAGGGAAAGACCTAATCTAAGATCTGCACAAAAATATTTAGCCTTCAAATTCATACCGTCATCGTAGCATGCATGGACTCGACTCATATGAATGGGATTTCCATGAAAAAGATTGTCGGCCGAAAATGGGTGATCACTGTACATTTCTCTTCTGTTTCTTATTTATATTTCTATTTTACCTCCTCAATTTAGCATGATGGACAGGGAAAGTCTTAATCTAAGATCTGCACAAAAATATTTAGCCTTCAAATTCATACCGTGATCGTAGCATGCATGGACTCGACTCATACGAATGGGATTTCCATGAAAAAGATTGTGGGCCGAAAATAGGTGATCACTGTACATTTCTCTTCTGTTTCCTATTTATAATTCTATTTTACCTCCTCAATTTAGCATTATGGACAGGGAAAGACCTAATCTAAGATCTGCACAAAAATATTTAGCCTTCAAATTCATACCGTAATCGTAGCATGCATGGACTCGACTCATATGACTGGGATTTCCATGAAAAATATTGTGGGTAGAAAATGGGTGATCACTGTACATTTCTCTTCTGTTTCCTATTTATATTTGTATTTTACCTCCTCACTTTAGCATTATGGACAGGGAAAGACTTAATCTAAGATCTGCACAAAAATATTTAGCCTTCAAATTCATACCGTCATCGTAGCATGCATGGACTCGACTCATATGAAAGGGATTACCATGAAAAAGATTGTGGGCAGAAAATGGGTGATCACTGTACATTTCTCTTCTGTTTCCTATTTATATTTCTATTTTACCTCCTCAATTTAGCATTATGGACAGGGAAAGACCTAATCTAAGATCTGCACAAAAATATTTAGCCTTCAAATTCATACCGTCATCGTAGCATGCATGGACTCGACTCATATGAATGGGATTTCCATGAAAAAGATTGTCGGCCGAAAATGGGTGATCACTGTACATTTCTCTTCTGTTTCTTATTTATATTTCTATTTTACCTCCTCAATTTAGCATGATGGACAGGGAAAGTCTTAATCTAAGATCTGCACAAAAATATTTAGCCTTCAAATTCATACCGTGATCGTAGCATGCATGGACTCGACTCATACGAATGGGATTTCCATGAAAAAGATTGTGGGCCGAAAATAGGTGATCACTGTACATTTCTCTTCTGTTTCCTATTTATAATTCTATTTTACCTCCTCAATTTAGCATTATGGACAGGGAAAGACCTAATCTAAGATCTGCACAAAAATATTTAGCCTTCAAATTCATACCGTAATCGTAGCATGCATGGACTCGACTCATATGACTGGGAATTCCATGAAAAAGATTGTGGGCCAAAAATGGGTGACCACTGTACATTTCTCTTCTGTTTCCTATTTATATTTATATTTTACCTCCTCAATTTAGCATTATGGACAGTGAAAGACCTAATCTAAGATCTGCACAAAAATATTTTGCCTTCAAATTCATACCGTGATCGTAGCATGCATGGACTCGATACATATGACTGGGATTTCCATGAAAAAGATTGTGGGCCGAAAATGGGTGATCACTGTACATTTCTCTTCTGTTTCCTATTTATATTTATATTTTAACTCCTCAATTTAGCATTATGGACAGGGAAAGACCTAATCTAAGATCTGCACAAAAATATTTTGCCTTCAAATTCATACCGTGATCGTAGCATGTATGGACACGACTCATTCGACTGGGATTTCCATGAAAAAGATAGTGGGTAGAAAATGGGTGATCACTGTACATTTCTCTTCTGTTTCCTATTTATATTTATATTTTACCTACTCCATTCAGCATTACGGACAGGGAAAGACCTAATCTAAGATCTGCACAAAAATATTTTGCCTTCAAATTCATACCGTGATCGTAGCATGCATGGACTCGACTCATATGACTGGGATTTCCATGAAAAAGATTGTGGCCAGAAAACGGGTGATCAATGTACATTTCTCTTCTGTTTCCTATTTATATTTATATATTTCCTCCTCAATTTAGCATTATGGACAGGGGAAGACCTAATCTAAGATCTGCACAAAAATATTTTGCCTTGAAATTCATACCGTGATCGTAGCATGCATGGACTCGACTCATATGACTGGGATTTCCATGAAAAAGATTGTGGGCCGAAAATGGGTGATCACTGTACATTTCTCTTCTGTTTCCTATTTATATTTCTATTTTACCTCCTCAATTTAGCATTATGGACAGGCAAAGACCTCATCTAAGATCTGCACAAAAATATTTTGCCTTCAAATTCATACCGTGATCGTAGCATGCATGGACTCGACTCATATGACTGGAATTTCCATGAAAAAGATTGTGGGCCGAAAATGGGTGATCACTGTACATTTCTCTTCTGTTTCCTATTTATATTTCTATTTTACCTCCTCAATTTAGAATTATTGACAGGGAAAGACCTAATCTAAAATCTGCACAGAAATATTTTGCCTTCAATTTCATACCGTGAACGTAACGTGCATGTACTCGACTCATATGACTGGGAATTCCATGAAAAAGATTGTGGGCTGAAAATGGTGATCACTGTATATTTCTCTTCTGTTTCCTATTTATATTTCTATTTTACCTCCTCAATTTAGCATTATGGACAGGGAAAGACCTAATCTAAGATCTGCACAAAAATATTTTCCCTTCAATTTCATACCGTCATCGTAGCATGCATGGACTCGACTCATATGACTGGGATTTCCATGAAAAATATTGTGGGTAGAAAATGGGTGATCACTGTACATTTCTCTTCTGTTTCCTATTTATATTTGTATTTTACCTCCTCACTTTAGCATTATGGACAGGGAAAGACGTAATCTAAGATCTGCACAAAAATATTTAGCCTTCAAATTCATACCGTCATCGTAGCATGCATGGACTCGACTCATATGAAAGGGATTACCATGAAAAAGATTGTGGGCAGAAAATGGGTGATCACTGTACATTTCTCTTCTGTTTCCTATTTATATTTTACCTCCTGAATTTAGCATTATGGACAGGGAAAGACCTAATCTAAGATCTGCACAAAAATATTTAGCCTTCAAATTCATACCGTGATCGTAGCATGTATGGACACGACTCATTTTACTGGGATTTCCATGAAAAAGATTGTGGGCAGAAAATGGGTGATCACTGTACATTTCTCTTCTGTTTCCGATTTATATTTATATTTTACCTCCTCAATTTAGCATTATGGACAGGGAAAGACCTAATCTAAGATCTGCACAAAAATATTTTGCCTTCAAATTCATACCTTGATCGTAGCATGCATGGACTCGACTCATATGACTGGGATTTCCATGAAAAAGATTGTGGGCCAAAATGGGTGATCACTGTACATTTCTCTTCTGTTTCCTATTTATATTTATATTTTACCTCCTCAATTTAGCATTATGGACAGGGAAAGACCTAATCTAAGATCTGCACAAAAATATTTTGCCTTCAAATTAATACCGTGAACGTAGCATGCATGGACTCGACTCATATGACTGGGATTTCCATGAAAAAGATTGTGCGCCGAAAATGGGTGATCACTGTACCTTTCTCTTCTGTTTCCTATTTATATTTCTATTTTACCTCCTCAATTTAGCATTATGGACAGGGAAAGACCTAATATAAGATCTGCACAAAAATATTTTGCCTTCAAACTTATACCGTGATCGTAGCATGCATGGACTCGACTCATCTGACCGTGATTTCCATGAAAAAGATTGTGGGCCGAAAATGGGTGATCACTGTACATTTCTCTTCTGTTTCCTATTTATATTTCTATTTTACCTCCTCAATTTAGCATTATGGACAGGGAAAGACCTAATCTAAGATCTGCACAAAAATATTTAGCCTTCAAATTCATACCGTCATCGTAGCATGCATGGACTCGACTCATATGAATGGAATTTCCATGAAAAAGATTGTGGGCCGAAAATGGGTGATCACTGTACATTTCTCTTCTGTTTCCTATTTATATTTCTAATTTACCTCCTCAATTTAGCATTATGGACAGGGAAAGTCTTAATCTAAGATCTGCACAAAAATATTTTGCCTTCAAATTCATACCGTGATCGTAGCATGCATGGACTCGACTCATATGACTGGGATTTCCATGAAAAAGATTGTGGCCAGAAAACGGGTGATCAATGTACATTTCTCTTCTGTTTCCTATTTATATTTATATATTTCCTCCTCAATTTAGCATTATGGACAGGGGAAGACCTAATCTAAGATCTGCACAAAAATATTTTGCCTTGAAATTCATACCGTGATCGTAGCATGCATGGACTCGACTCATATGACTGGGATTTCCATGAAAAAGATTGTGGGCCGAAAATGGGTGATCACTGTACATTTCTCTTCTGTTTCCTATTTATATTTCTATTTTACCTCCTCAATTTAGCATTATGGACAGGCAAAGACCTCATCTAAGATCTGCACAAAAATATTTTGCCTTCAAATTCATACCGTGATCGTAGCATGCATGGACTCAACTCATATGACTGGGATTTCCATGAAAAAGATTGTGGGCCAAAAATGGTTGATCAATGTACATTTCTCTTCTGTTTCCTATTTATATTTCTATATTACTTCCTCAATTTAGCATTATGGACAGGGAAAGACCTAATATAAGATCTGCACAAAAATATTTTGCCTTCAAATTCATACCGTGATCGTAGGATGCATTGACTCGACTCATATGACTGGGAATTCCATGAAAAAGATTGTGGGCCGAAAATGGGTGACCACTGTACATTTCTCTTCTGTTTCCTATTTATATTTATATTTTACCTCCTCAATTTAGCATTATGGACAGGGAAAGACCTAATATAAGATCTGCACAAAAATATTTTGCCTTCAAATTCATACCGTGATCGTAGCATGCATGGACTCGACTCATATGACTGGAATTTCCATGAAAAAGATTGTGGGCCGAAAATGGGTGATCACTGTACATTTCTCTTCTGTTTCCTATTTATATTTATATTTTACCTCCTCAATTTAGCATTATGGACAGGGAAAGACCTAATCTAAGATCTGCACAAAAATATTTTGCCTTCAAATTCATACCGTGATCGTAGCATGCATGGACTCGACTCATATGACTGGGAATTCCATGAAAAAGTTTGTGGGCCGAAAATGGGTGACCACTGTACATTTCTCTTCTGTTTCCTATTGATATTTATATTTTACCTCCTCAATTTAGCATTATGCACAGGGAAAGAACTAATCTAAGATCTGCACAAAAATATTTTGCCTTCAAATTCATACCGTGATCGTAGCATGCATGGACTCGACTCATATGACTGGGATTTCCATGAAAAAGATTGTGGCCAGAAAACGGGTGATCACTGTACATTTCTCTTCTGTTTCCTATTTATATTTATATTTTTCCTCCTCAATTTAGCATTATGGACAGGGGAAGACCTAATCTAAGATCTGCACAAAAATATTTTGCCTTGAAATTCATACCGTCATCGTAGCATGCATGGACTCGACTCATATGACTGGGATTTCCATGAAAAAGATTGTGGCCAGAAAACGGGTTATCACTGTACATTTCTCTTCTGTTTCCTATTTATATTTATATTTTTCCTCCTCAATTTAGCATTATGGACAGGGGAAGACCTAATCTAAGATCTGCACAAAAATATTTTGCCTTGAAATTCATACCGTGATCGTAGCATGCATGGACTCGATTCATATGACTGGGATTTCCATGAAAAAGATTGTGGGCCGATAATGGGTGATCACTGTACATTTCTCTTCTGTTTCCTATTTATATTTCTATTTTACCTCCTCAATTTAGCATTATGGACAGGGAATGACCTCATCTAAGATCTGCACAAAAATATTTTGCCTTCAAATTCATACCGTGATCGTACCATGCATGGACTCGACTCATATGACTGGGATTTCCATGAAAAAGATTCTGGGCCGAAAATGGGTGATCACTGTACATTTCTCTTCTGTTTCCTATTTATATTTTACCTCCTCAATTTAGCATTATGGACAGGGAAAGACCTAATCTAAGATCTGCACAAAAATATTTATCCTTCAAATTCATACCGTGATCGTAGCATGTATGGACACGACTCATTTTACTGGGATTTCCATGAAAAAGATTGTGGGCAGAAAATGGGTGATCACTGTACATTTCTCTTCTTTTTCCGATTTATATTTATATTTTATCTCCTCAATTTAGCATTATGGACAGGGAAAGACCTAATCTAAGATCTGCACAAAAATATTTTGCCTTCAAATTCATACCTTGATCGTAGCATGCATGGACTCGACTCATATGAATGGGATTTCCATGAAAAAGATTGTGGGCCAAAATGGGTGATCACTGTACATTTCTATTCTGTTTCCTATTTATATTTATATTTTACCTCCTCAATTTGGCATTATGGACAGGGAAAGACCTAATCTAAGTTCTGCACAAAAATATTTTGCCTTCAAATTCATACCGTGATCGTAGCATGCATGGACTCGACTCATATGAATGGGATTTCCATGAAAAAGATAGTGGGCCGAAATTGGGTGATCACTGTACATTTCTCTTCTGTTTCCTATTTATATTTCTATTTTACCTCCTCAATTTAGCATTATGGACAGGGAAAGACCTAATCTAAGATCTGCACAAAAATATTTCGCTTTAAATTCATACCGTGATCTTAGCATGCATGGACTCGACTCATATGACTGGGATTTCCATGAAAAAGATTCTGGGCCGAAAATGGGTGATCACTGTACATTTCTCTTCTGTTTCCTATTTATATTTTTCCTCCTGAATTTAGCATTATGGACAGGGAAAGACCTAATCTAAGATCTGCACAAAAATATTTAGCCTTCAAATTCATACCGTGATCGTAGCATGTATGGACACGACTCATTTTACTGGGATTTCCATGAAAAAGATTGTGGGCAGAAAATGGGTGATCACTGTACATTTCTCTTCTGTTTCCGATTTATATTTATATTTTACCTCCTCAATTTAGCATTATGGACAGGGAAAGACCTAATCTAAGATCTGCACAAAAATATTTTGCCTTCAAATTCATACCTTGATCGTAGCATGCATGGACTCGACTCATATGACTGGGATTTCCATGAAAAAGATTGTGGGCCAAAATGGGTGATCACTGTACATTTCTCTTCTGTTTCCTATTTATATTTATATTTTACCTCCTCAATTTAGCATTATGGACAGGGAAAGACCTAATCTAAGATCTGCACAAAAATATTTTGCCTTCAAATTAATACCGTGAACGTAGCATGCATGGACTCGACTCATATGACTGGGATTTCCATGAAAAAGATTGTGCGCCGAAAATGGGTGATCACTGTACCTTTCTCTTCTGTTTCCTATTTATATTTCTATTTTACCTCCTCAATTTAGCATTATGGACAGGGAAAGACCTAATATAAGATCTGCACAAAAATATTTTGCCTTCAAACTCATACCGTGATCGTAGCATGCATGGACTCGACTCATCTGACTGTGATTTCCATGAAAAAGATTGTGGGCCGAAAATGGGTGATCACTGTACATTTCTCTTCTGTTTCCTATTTATATTTCTATTTTACCTCCTCAATTTAGCATTATGGACAGGGAAAGACCTAATCTAAGATCTGCACAAAAATATTTAGCCTTCAAATTCATACCGTCATCGTAGCATGCATGGACTCGACTCATATGAATGGAATTTCCATGAAAAAGATTGTGGGCCGAAAATGGGTGATCACTGTACATTTCTCTTCTGTTTCCTATTTATATTTCTAATTTACCTCCTCAATTTAGCATTATGGACAGGGAAAGTCTTAATCTAAGATCTGCACAAAAATATTTAGCCTTCAAATTCATACCGTGATCCTAGCATGCATGGACTCGACTCATATGAATGGGATTTCCATGAAAAAGATTGTGGGCGGAAATTGGGTGATCACTGTACATTTCTCTTCTATTTCCTATTTATATTTATATTTTACCTCCTCAATTTAGCATTATGGACAGGGAAAGACCTAATCTAAGATCTGCACAAAAATATTTTGCCTTCAAATTCATACCGTGATCGTAGCATGCATGGACTCGACTCATCTGACTTTGATTTCCATGAAAAAGATTGTGGGCCGAAAATGGGTGATCACTGTACATTTCTCTTCTGTTTCCTATTTATATTTCTATTTTACCTCCTCAATTTAGCATTATGGACAGGGAAAGACCTAATCTAAGATCTGCACAAAATATTTTGCCTTCAAATTCATACCATGATCGTACCATGCATGGACTCGACTCATATGACTGGGATTTCCATGAAAAAGATTGTGGGCCAAAAATGGGTGACCACTGTACATTTCTCTTCTGTTTCCTATTTATATTTATATTTTACCTCCTCAATTTAGCATTATGGACAGGGAAAGACCTAATCAAAGATCTGCACAAAAATATTTTGCCTTCAAATTCATACCGTGATCGTAGCATGCATGGACTCGATACATATGACTGGGATTTCCATGAAAAAGATTGTGGGCCGAAAATGGGTGATCACTGTACATTTCTCTTCTGTTTCCTATTTATATTTTTCCTCCTCAATTTAGCATTAGGGACAGGGAAAGAACTAATCTAAGATCTGCACAAAAATATTTTGCCTTCAAATTCATACCGTGATCGTAGCATGCATGGACTCGACTCATATGAATGGGATTTCCATGAAAAAGATAGTGGGCCGAAATTGGGTGATCACTGTACATTTCTCTTCTGTTTCCTATTTATATTTATATTTTACCTCCTCAATTTAGCATTATGGACAGGGAAAGACCTAATCTAAGATCTGCACAAAAATATTTCGCTTTAAATTCATACCGTGATCTTAGCATGCATGGACTCGACTCATATGACTGGGATTTCCATGAAAAAGATTCTGGGCCGAAAATGGGTGATCACTGTACATTTCTCTTCTGTTTCCTATTTATATTTTACCTCCTGAATTTAGCATTATGGACAGGGAAAGACCTAATCTAAGATCTGCACAAAAATATTTATCCTTCAAATTCATACCGTGATCGTAGCATGTATGGACACGACTCATTTTACTGGGATTTCCATGAAAAAGATTGTGGGCAGAAAATGGGTGATCACTGTACATTTCTCTTCTGTTTCCGATTTATATTTATATTTTACCTCCTCAATTTAGCATTATGGACAGGGAAAGACCTAATCTAAGATCTGCACAAAAATATTTTGCCTTCAAATTCATACCTTGATCGTAGCATGCATGGACTCGACTCATATGACTGGGATTTCCATGAAAAAGATTGTGGGCCAAAATGGGTGATCACTGTACAATTCTCTTCTGTTTCCTATTTATATTTATATTTTACCTTCTCAATTTAGCATTATGGACAGGGAAAGACCTAATCTAAGATCTGCACAAAAATATTTTGCCTTCAAATTAATACCGTGAACGTAGCATGCATGGACTCGACTCATATGACTGGGATTTCCATGAAAAAGATTGTGGGCCGAAAATGGGTGATCACTGTACCTTTCTCTTCTGTTTCCTATTTATATTTCTATTTTACCTCCTCAATTTAGCATTATGGACAGGGAAAGACCTAATCTAAGATCTGCACAAAAATATTTAGCCTTCAAATTCATACCGTCATCGTAGCATGCATGGACTCGACTCATATGAATGGAATTTCCATGAAAAAGATTGTGGGCCGAAAATGGGTGATCACTGTACATTTCTCTTCTGTTTCCTATTTATATTTCTAATTTACCTCCTCAATTTAGCATTATGGACAGGGAAAGTCTTAATCTAAGATCTGCACAAAAATATTTAGCCTTCAAATTCATACCGTGATCCTAGCATGCATGGACTCGACTCATATGAATGGGATTTCCATGAAAAAGATTGTGGGCGGAAATTGGGTGATCACTGTACATTTCTCTTCTATTTCCTATTTATATTTATATTTTACCTCCTCAATTTAGCATTATGGACAGGGAAAGACCGAATCTAAGATCTGCACAAAAATATTTAGCCTTCAAATTCATACCGTCATCGTAGCATGCATGGACTCGACTCATATGTCTGGGATTTCCACGAAAAAGATTGTGGGCCGAAAATGGCTGATCACTGTACATTTCTCTTCTGTTTCCTATTTATATTTATATTTTACCTCCTCAATTTAGCATTATGGACAGGGAAAGACCTCATCTAAGATCTGCAAAAAAATATTCGGCCTACAAAATCATACCGTGAACGTAGCATGCATGGACTCGACTCATATGACTGGGATTTCCATGAAAAAGATTGTGGGCCGAAAATGGGTGATCACTGTACATTTCTCTTCTGTTTCCTATTCATATTTCTATTTTACCTCCTCAATTTAGCATTATGGACAGGGAAAGACCTAATCTAAGATCTGCACAAAAATATTTTGCCTTCAAATTCATACCGTGATCGTAGCATGCATGGACTCGACTCATCTGACTTTGATTTCCATGAAAAAGATTGTGGGCCGAAAATGGGTGATCACTGTACATTTCTCTTCTGTTTCCTATTTATATTTCTATTTTACCTCCTCAATTTAGCATTATGGACACGGAAAGACATAATCTAAGATCTGAACAAAAATATTTTGCCTTCAAATTCATACCGTGATCGTACCATGCATGGACTCGACTCATATGACTGGGAATTCCATGAAAAAGATTGTGGGCCAAAAATGGGTGATCACTGTACATTTCTCTTCTGTTTCCTATTTATATTTATATTTTGCCTCCTCAATTTAGCATTATGGAAAGGGAAAGACTTAATCTAAGATCTGCACAAAAATATTTAGCCTTCAAATTCATACCGTCACCGTAGCATGCATGGACTCGACTCATATGACTGGGATTTCCATGAAAAAGATAGTGGGCAGAAAAAGGGTGATCACTGTACATTTCTCTTCTGTTTCCTATTTATATTTCTATTTTACCTCCTCAATTTAGCATTATGGACAGGGAAAGACCTAATCTAAATCCGCACAAAAATATATTGCCTTCAAATTCATACCGTGATCGTAGCATGCATGGACTCGACTCCTATGTCTGGGATTTCCATGAAAAAGATTGTCGGCCGAAAATGGGTGATCACTGTACATTTCTCTTCTGTTTCCTATTTATATTTCTATTTTACCTCCTCAATTTAGCATTATGGACAGGGAAAGACCTAATCTAAAATCTGCACAGAAATATTTTGCCTTCAATTTCATACCGTGAACGTAACATGCATGTACTCGACTCATATGACTGGGAATTCCATGAAAAAGATTGTGGGCTGAAAATGGTGATCACTGTATATTTCCCTTCTGTTTCCTATTTATATTTCTATTTTACCTCCTCAATTTAGCATTATGGACAGGGAAAGACCTAATCTAAGATCTGCACAAAAATATTTTCCCTTCAATTTCATACCGTCATCGTAGCATGCATGGACTCGACTCATATGAATGGGATTTCCATGAAAAAGATTGTGGGCCGAAAATGGGTGATCACTGTACATTTCTCTTCTGTTTCCTATTTATGTTTCTATTTTACCTCCTCAATTTAGCATTATGGTCAGGGAAAGACCTAATCTAAGATCAGCACAAAAATATTTTGCCTTCAAATTCATACCGTCATCGTAGCATGCATGAACTCGACTCATATGAATGGGATTTCCATGAAAAATATTGTGGGCAGAAAATGGGTGATCACTGTACATTTCTCTTCTGTTTCCTATTTATATTTCTATTTTACCTCCTCAATTTAGCATTATGGACAGGGAAAGACCTAATCTAAGATCTGCACAAAAATATTTTGCCTTCAAATTCATACCGTGATCGTAGCATGCATGGACTCGACTCATATGACTGGGATTTCCATGAAAAAGATTGTGGGCCAAAAACGGGTGATCAATGTACATTTCTCTTCTGTTTCCTATTTATATTTCTATATTACTTCCTCAATTTAGCATTATGGACAGGGAAAGACCTAATATAAGATCTGCACAAAAATATTTTGCCTTCAAATTCATACCGTGATCGTAGCATGCATGGACTCGACTCATATGACTGGGAATTCCATGAAAAAGATTGTGGGCCGAAAACGGGTGACCACTGTACATTTCTCTTCTGTTTCCTATTTATATTTCTATTTTACCTCCTCAATTTAGCATTATGGACAGGGAAAGACCTCATCTAAGATTTGCAAAAAAATATTCTGCTTTCAAAATCATACCGTGAACGTAGCATGCATGGACTCGAATCATATGACTGGGATTTCCATGAAAAAGATTGTGGGCCGAAAATGGGTGATCACTGTACATTTCTCTTCTGTTTCCTATTTATATTTCTATTTTACCTCCTCAATTTAGCATTATGGACAGGGAAAGACCTAATCTAAGTTCTGCACAAAAATATTTTGCTTCAAATTCATACCGTGATCGTAGCATGCATGGACTCGACTCATATGACTGGGAATTCCATGAAAAAGATTGTGGGCAAAAAATGGGTGACCACTGTACATTTCTCTTCTGTTTCCTATTTATATTTATATTTTACCTCCTCAATTTAGCATTATGGACAGTGAAAGACCTAATCTAAGATCTGCACAAAAATATTTTGCCTTCAAATTCATACCGTGATCGTAGCATGCATGGACTCGATACATATGACTGGGATTTCCATGAAAAAGATTGTGGGCCGAAAATGGGTGATCACTGTACATTTCTCTTCTGTTTCCTATTTATATTTATATTTTAACTCCTCAATTTAGCATTATGGACAGGGAAAGACCTAATCTAAGATCTGTACAAAAATATTTTGCCTTCAAATTCATACCGTGATCGTAGCATGTATGGACACGACTCATTCGACTGGGATTTCCATGAAAAAGTTTGTGGGTAGAAAATGGGTGATCACTGTACATTTCTCTTCTGTTTCCTATTGATATTTATATTTTACCTCCTCAATTTTGCATTATGCACAGGGAAAGAACTAATCTAAGATCTGCACAAAAATATTTTGCCTTCAAATTCATACCGTGATCGTAGCATGCATGGACTCGACTCATATGACTGGGATTTCCATGAAAAAGATTGTGGCCAGAAAACGGGTGATCACTGTACATTTCTCTTCTGTTTCCTATTTATATTTATATTTTTCCTCCTCAATTTAGCATTATGGATAGGGGAAGACCTAATCTAAGATCTGCACAAAAATATTTTGCCTTCAAATTCATACCGTAATCGTAGCATGCATGGACTCGACTCATCTGACTGTGATTTCCATGAAAAAGATTGTGGCCCGAAAATGGGTGATCACTGTACATTTCTCTTCTGTTTCCTATTTATATTTCTATTTTACCTCCTCAATTTAGCATTATGGACAGGGAAAGACCTAATCTAAGATCTGCACAAAAATATTTTGCCTTCAAATTCATACCGTGATCGTAGCATACATGGACTCGACTCATATGACTGGGAATTCGATGAAAAAGATTGTGGGCCGAAAATGGGTGACGACTGTACATTTCTCTTCTGTTTCCTATTTATATTTATATTTTACCTCCTCAATTTAGCATTATGGACAGGGAAAGACCTAATCTAAGATCTGCACAAAAATATTTTGCCTTCAAATTCATACCGTGATCGTAGCATGCATGGACTCGACTCATATGACTGGGATTTCCATGAAAAAGATTGTGGGCCAAAAACGGGTGATCAATGTACATTTCTCTTCTGTTTCCTATTTATATTTCTATATTACTTCCTCAATTTAGCATTATGGATAGGGAAAGACCTAATATAAGATCTGCACAAAAATATTTTGCCTTCAAATTCATACCGTGATCGTAGCATGCATGGACTCGACTCATATGACTGGGAATTCCATGAAAAAGATTGTGGGCCGAAAATGGGTGACCACTGTACATTTCTCTTCTGTTTCCTATTTATATTTCTATTTTACCTCCTCAATTTAGCATTATGGACAGGGAAAGACCTCATCTAAGATTTGCAAAAAAATATTCTGCTTTCAAAATCATACCGTTAACGTAGCATGCATGGACTCGACTCATATGACTGGGATTTCCATGAAAAAGATTGTGGGCCGAAAATGGGTGATCACTGTACATTTCTCTTCTGTTTCCTATTTATATTTCTATTTTACCTCCTCAATTTAGCATTATGGACAGGGAAAGACCTAATCTAAGTTCTGCACAAAAATATTTTGCTTCAAATTCATACCGTGATCGTAGCATGCATGGACTCGACTCATATGACTGGGAATTCCATGAAAAAGATTGTGGGCCAAAAATGGGTGACCACTGTACATTTCTCTTCTGTTTCCTATTTATATTTATATTTTACCTCCTCAATTTAGCATTATGGACAGTGAAAGACCTAATCTAAGATCTGCACAAAAATATTTTGCCTTCAAATTCATACCGTGATCGTAGCATGCATGGACTCGATACATATGACTGGGATTTCCATGAAAAAGATTGTGGGCCGAAAATGGGTGATCACTGTACATTTCTCTTCTGTTTCCTATTTATATTTATATTTTAACTCCTCAATTTAGCATTATGGACAGGGAAAGACCTAATCTAAGATCTGCACAAAAATATTTTGCCTTCAAATTCATACCGAGATCGTAGCATGTATGGACACGACTCATTCGACTGGGATTTCCATGAAAAAGTTTGTGGGTAGAAAATGGGTGATCACTGTACATTTCTCTTCTGTTTCCTATTGATATTTATATTTTACCTCCTCAATTTAGCATTATGCACAGGGAAAGAACTAATCTAAGATCTGCACAAAAATATTTTGCCTTCAAATTCATACCGTGATCGTAGCATGCATGGACTCGACTCATATGACTGGGATTTCCATGAAAAAGATTGTGGCCAGAAAACGGGTGATCACTGTACATTTCTCTTCTGTTTCCTATTTATATTTATATTTTTCCTCCTCAATTTAGCATTATGGACAGGGGAAGACCTAATCTAAGATCTGCACAAAAATATTTTGCCTTGAAATTCATACCGTGATCGTAGCATGCATGGACTCGACTCATATGACTGGGATTTCCATGAAAAAGATTGTGGCCAGAAAACGGGTTATCACTGTACATTTCTCTTCTGTTTCCTATTTATATTTATATTTTTCCTCCTCAATTTAGCATTATGGACAGTGGAAGACCTAATCTAAGATCTGCACAAAAATATTTTGCCTTGAAATTCATACCGTGATCGTAGCATGCATGGACTCGACTCATATGACTGGGATTTCCATGAAAAAGATTGTGGGCCGAAAATGGGTGATCACTGTACATTTCTCTTCTGTTTCCTATTTATATTTCTATTTTACCTCCTCAATTTAGCATTATGGACAGGGAAAGACCTCATCTAAGATCTGCACAAAAATATTTTGCCTTCAAATTCATACCGTGATCGTAGCATGTATGGACACGACTCATTTTACTGGGATTTCCATGAAAAAGATTGTGGGCAGAAAATGGGTGATCACTGTACATTTCTCTTCTGTTTCCGATTTATATTTATATTTTACCTCCTCAATTTAGCATTATGGACAGGGAAAGACCTAATCTAAGATCTGCACAAAAATATTTTGCCTTCAAATTCATACCTTGATCGTAGCATGCATGGACTCGACTCATATGACTGGGATTTCCATGAAAAAGATTGTGGGCCAAAATGGGTGATCACTGTACATTTCTATTCTGTTTCCTATTTATATTTATATTTTACCTCCTCAATTTAGCATCATGGACAGGGAAAGACCTAATCTAAGTTCTGCACAAAAATATTTTGCCTTCAAATTCATACCGTGAACGTAGTATGCATGGACTCGACTCATATGACTGGGATTTCCATGAAAAAGATTGTGGGCAGAAAATGGGTGATCACTGTACATTTCTCTTCTGTTTCCTATTTATATTTATATTTTTCCTCCTCAATTTAGCATTAGGGACAGGGAAAGACCTAATCTAAGATCTGCACAAAAATATTTTGCCTTCAAATTCATACCGTGATCGTAGCATGCATGGACTCGACTCATATGAATGGGATTTCCATGAAAAAGATAGTGGGCCGAAATTGGGTGATCACTGTACATTTCTCTTCTGTTTCCTATTTATATTTATATTTTACCTCCTCAACTTAGCATTATGGACAGGTAAAGACCTAATCTAAGATCTGCACAAAAATATTTCGCTTTAAATTCATACCGTGATCTTAGCATGCATGGACTCGACTCATATGACTGGGATTTCCATGAAAAAGATTCTGGGCCGAAAATGGGTGATCACTGTACATTTCTCTTCTGTTTCCTATTTATATTTTACCTCCTGAATTTAGCATTATGGACAGGGAAAGACCTAATCTAAGATCTGCACAAAAATATTTTGCCTTCAAATTCATACCGTGATCGTAGCATGCATGGACTCGACTCATATGACTGGGATTTCCATGAAAAAGATTGTGGGCCGAAAATGGGTGATCACTGTACATTTCTCTTCTGTTTCCTATTTATATTTCTATTTTACCTCCTCAATTTAGCATTATGGACAGGGAAAGACCTCATCTAAGATCTGCACAAAAATATTTTGCCTTCAAATTCATACCGTGATCGTAGCATGTATGGACACGACTCATTTTACTGGGATTTCCATGAAAAAGATTGTGGGCAGAAAATGGGTGATCACTGTACATTTCTCTTCTGTTTCCGATTTATATTTATATTTTACCTCCTCAATTTAGCATTATGGACAGGGAAAGACCTAATCTAAGATCTGCACAAAAATATTTTGCCTTCAAATTCATACCTTGATCGTAGCATGCATGGACTCGACTCATATGACTGGGATTTCCATGAAAAAGATTGTGGGCCAAAATGGGTGATCACTGTACATTTCTATTCTGTTTCCTATTTATATTTATATTTTACCTCCTCAATTTAGCATCATGGACAGGGAAAGACCTAATCTAAGTTCTGCACAAAAATATTTTGCCTTCAAATTCATACCGTGAACGTAGTATGCATGGACTCGACTCATATGACTGGGATTTCCATGAAAAAGATTGTGGGCAGAAAATGGGTGATCACTGTACATTTCTCTTCTGTTTCCTATTTATATTTATATTTTTCCTCCTCAATTTAGCATTAGGGACAGGGAAAGACCTAATCTAAGATCTGCACAAAAATATTTTGCCTTCAAATTCATACCGTGATCGTAGCATGCATGGACTCGACTCATATGAATGGGATTTCCATGAAAAAGATAGTGGGCCGAAATTGGGTGATCACTGTACATTTCTCTTCTGTTTCCTATTTATATTTATATTTTACCTCCTCAATTTAGCATTATGGACAGGTAAAGACCTAATCTAAGATCTGCACAAAAATATTTCGCTTTAAATTCATACCGTGATCTTAGCATGCATGGACTCGACTCATATGACTGGGATTTCCATGAAAAAGATTCTGGGCCGAAAATGGGTGATCACTGTACATTTCTCTTCTGTTTCCTATTTATATTTTACCTCCTGAATTTAGCATTATGGACAGGGAAAGACCTAATCTAAGATCTGCACAAAAATATTTAGCCTTCAAATTCATACCGTGATCGTAGCATGTATGGACACGACTCATTTTACTGAGATTTCCATGAAAAAGATTGTGGGCAGAAAATGGGTGATCACTGTACATTTCTTTCTGTTTCCGATTTATATTTATATTTTACCTCCTCAATTTAGCATTATGGACAGGGAAAGACCTAATCTAAGATCTGCACAAAAATATTTTGCCTTCAAATTCATACCTTGATCGTAGCATGCATGGACTTGACTCATATGACTGGGATTTCCATGAAAAAGATTGTGGGCCAAAATGGGTGATCACTGTACATTTCTCTTCTGTTTCCTATTTATATTTATATTTTACATCCTAAATTTAGCATTATGGACAGGGAAAGACCTAATCTAAGATCTGCACAAAAATATTTTGCCTTCAAATTAATACCGTGAACGTAGCATGCATGGACTCGACTCATATGACTGGGATTTCCATGAAAAAGATTGTGCGCCGAAAATGGGTGATCACTGTACCTTTCTCTTCTGTTTCCTAATTATATTTCTATTTTACCTCCTCAATTTAGCATTATGGACAGGGAAAGACCTAATATAAGATCTGCACAAAAATATTTTGCCTTCAAACTCATACCGTGATCGTAGCATGCATGGACTCGACTCATCTGACTGTGATTTCCATGAAAAAGATTGTGGGCCGAAAATGGGTGATCACTGTACATTTCTCTTCTGTTTCCTATTTATATTTCTATTTTACCTCCTCAATTTAGCATTATGGACAGGGAAAGACCTAATCTAAGATCTGCACAAAAATATTTAGCCTTCAAATTCATACCGTCATCGTAGCATGCATGGACTCGACTCATATGAATGGAATTTCCATGAAAAAGATTGTGGGCCGAAAATGGGTGATCACTGTACATTTCTCTTCTGTTTCCTATTTATATTTCTAATTTACCTCCTCAATTTAGCATTATGGACAGGGAAAGTCTTAATCTAAGATCTGCACAAAAATATTTAGCCTTCAAATTCATACCGTGATCCTAGCATGCATGGACTCGACTCATATGAATGGGATTTCCATGAAAAAGATTGTGGGCGGAAATTGGGTGATCACTGTACATTTCTCTTCTATTTCCTATTTATATTTATATTTTACCTCCTCAATTTAGCATTATGGACAGGGAAAGACCGAATCTAAGATCTGCACAAAAATATTTAGCCTTCAAATTCATACCGTCATCGTAGTATGCATGGACTCGACTCATATGACTGGGATTTCCATGAAAAAGATTGTGTGCCGAAAATGGGTGATCACTGTACATTTCTCTTCTGTTTCCTATTCATATTTCTATTTTACCTCCTCAATTTAGCATTATGGACAGGGAAAGACCTAATCTAAGATCTGCACAAAAATATTTTGCCTTCAAATTCATACCGTGATCGTAGCATGCATGGACTCGACTCATCTGACTTTGATTTCCATGAAAAAAATTGTGGGCCGAAAATGGGTGATCACTGTACATTTCTCTTCTGTTTCCTATTTATATTTCTATTTTACCTCCTCTATTTAGCATTATGGACAGGGAAAGACCTAATCTAAGATCTGCACAAAATATTTTGCCTTCAAATTCATACCGTGATCGTACCATGCATGGACTCGACTCATATGACTGGGAATTCCATGAAAAAGATTGTGGGCCAAAAATGGGTGACCACTGTACATTTCTCTTCTGTTTCCTATTTATATTTATATTTTACCTCCTCAATTTAGCATTATGGACAGGGAAAGACCTAATCAAAGATCTGCACAAAAATATTTTGCCTTCAAATTCATACCGTGATCGTAGCATGCATGGACTCGATACATATGACTGGGATTTCCATGAAAAAGATTGTGGGCCGAAAATGGGTGATCACTGTACATTTCTCTTCTGTTTCCTATTTATATTTATATTTTAACTCCTCAATTTAGCATTATGGACAGAGAAAGACCTAATCTAAGATCTGCCCAAAAATATTTTGCCTTCAAATTCATACCGTGATCGTAGCATGCATGGACTCGACTCATATGACTGGGATTTCCATGAAAAAGATTGTGGGCAGAAAATGGGTGATCACTGTACATTTCTCTTCTGTTTCCTATTTATATTTATTTTTTCCCTCCTCAATTTAGCATTATGGACAGGGAAAGACCTAATCTAAGATCTGCACAAAAATATTTTGCCTTCAAATTCATACCGTGATCGTAGCATGCATGGACTCAACTCATATGACTGGGATTTCCATGAAAAAGATTGTGGGCCAAAAATGGGTGATCAATGTACATTTCTCTTCTGTTTCCTATTTATATTTCTATATTACTTCCTCAATTTAGCATTATGGACAGGGAAAGACCTAATATAAGATCTGCACAAAAATATTTTGCCTTCAAATTCATACCTTGATCGTAGCATGCATGGACTCGACTCATATGACTGGGATTTCCATGAAAAAGATTGTGGGCCAAAATTGGTGATCACTGTACATTTCTAATCTGTTTCCTATTTATATTTATATTTTACCTCCTCAATTTAGCATTATGGACAGGGAAAGACCTAATCTAAGTTCTGCACAAAAATATTTTGCCTTCAAATTCATACCGTGAACGTAGCATGCATGGACTCGACTCATATGACTGGGAGTTCCATGAAAAAGATTGTGGGCAGAAAATGGGTGATCAATGTACATTTCTCTTCTGTTTCCTATTTATATTTTTCCTCCTCAATTTAGCATTAGGGACAGGGAAAGACCTAATCTAAGATCTGCACAAAAATATTTTGCCTTCAAATTCATACCGTGATCGTAGCATGCATGGACTCGACTCATATGAATGGGATTTCCATGAAAAAGATAGTGGGCCGAAATTGGGTGATCACTGTACATTTCTCTTCTGTTTCCGATTTATATTTATATTTTACCTCCTCAATTTAGCATTATGGACAGGGAAAGACCTAATCTAAGATCTGAACAAAAATATTTCGCTTTAAATTCATACCGTGATCTTAGCATGCATGGACTCGACTCATATGACTGGGATTTCCATGAAAAAGATTCTGGGCCGAAAATGGGTGATCACTGTACATTTCTCTTCTGTTTCCTATTTATATTTTACCTCCTGAATTTAGCATTATGGACAGGGAAAGACCTAATCTAAGATCTGCACAAAAATATTTATCCTTCAAATTCATACCGTGATCGTAGCATGTATGGACACGACTCATTTTACTGGGATTTCCATGAAAAAGATTGTGGGCAGAAAATGGGTGATCACTGTACATTTCTCTTCTTTTTCCGATTTATATTTATATTTTACCTCCTCAATTTAGCATTATGGACAGGGAAAGACCTAATCTAAGATCTGCACAAAAATATTTTGCCTTCAAATTCATACCTTGATCGTAGCATGCATGGACTCGACTCATATGACTGGGATTTCCATGAAAAAGATTGTGGGCCAAATTGGTGATCACTGTACAATTCTCTTCTGTTTCCTATTTATATTTATATTTTACTTTCTCAATTTAGCATTATGGACAGGGAAAGACCTAATCTAAGATCTGCACAAAAATATTTTGCCTTCAAATTAATACCGTGAACGTAGCATGCATGGACTCGACTCATATGACTGGGATTTCCATGAAAAAGATTGTGGGCCGAAAATGGGTGATCACTGTACCTTTCTCTTCTGTTTCCTATTTATATTTATATTTTACCTCCTCAATTTAGCATTATGGACAGGGAAAGACCTAATCTAAGATCTGCACAAAAATATTTAGCCTTCAAATTCATACCGTCATCGTAGCATGCATGGACTCGACTCATATGAATGGAATTTCCATGAAAAAGATTGTGGGCCGAAAATGGGTGATCACTGTACATTTCTCTTCTGTTTCCTATTTATATTTCTAATTTACCTCCTCAATTTAGCATTATGGACAGGGAAAGTCTTAATCTAAGATCTGCACAAAAATATTTAGTCTTCAAATTCATACCGTGATCCTAGCATGCATGGACTCGACTCATATGAATGGGATTTCCATGAAAAAGATTGTGGGCGGAAATTGGGTGATCACTGTACATTTCTCTTCTATTTCCTATTTATATTTATATTTTACCTCCTCAATTTAGCATTATGGACAGGGAAAGACCGAATCTAAGATCTGCACAAAAATATTTAGCCTTCAAATTCATACCGTCATCGTAGCGTGCATGGACTCGACTCATATGTCTGGGATTTCCACGACAAAGATTGTGGGCCGAAAATGGCTGATCACTGTACATTTCTCTTCTGTTTCCTATTTATATTTATATTTTACCTCCTCAATTTAGCATTATGGACAGGGAAAGACCTAATCTAAGATCTGCACAAAAATATTTAGCCTTCAAATTCATACCGTGAACGTAGCATGCATGGACTCGACTCATATGTCTGGGATTTCCACGAAAAAGATTGTGGGCCGAAAATGGCTGATCACTGTACATTTCTCTTCTGTTTCCTATTTATATTTATATTTTACCTCCTCAATTTAGCATTATGGACAGGGAAAGACCGAATCTAAGATCTGCACAAAAATATTTAGCCTTCAAATTCATACCGTCATCGTAGCATGCATGGACTCGACTCATATGTCTGGGATTTCCACGAAAAAGATTGTGGGCCGAAAATGGCTGATCACTGTACATTTCTCTTCTGTTTCCTATTTATATTTATATTTTACCTCCTCAATTTAGCATTATGGACAGGGAAAGACCTCATCTAAGATCTGCAAAAAAATATTCGGCCTACAAAATTATACCGTGAACGTAGCATGCATGGACTCGACTCATCTGACTTTGATTTCCATGAAAAAGATTGTGGGCCGAAAATGGGTGATCACTGTACATTTCTCTTCTGTTTCCTATTTATATTTCTATTTTACCTCCTTAATTTAGCATTATGGACAGGGAAAGACCTAATCTAAGATCTGAACAAAAATATTTTGCCTTCAAATTCATACCGTGATCGTACCATGCATGGACTCGACTCATATGACTGGGAATTCCATGAAAAAGATTGTGGGCCAAAAATGGGTGACCACTGTACATTTCTCTTCTGTTTCCTATTTATATTTATATTTTACCTCCTCAATTTAGCATTATGGACAGGGAAAGACCTAATCAAAGATCTGCACAAAAATATTTTGCCTTCAAATTCATACCGTGATCGTAGCATGCATGGACTCGATACATATGACTGGGATTTCCATGAAAAAGATTGTGGGCCGAAAATTGGTGATCACTGTACATTTCTCTTCTGTTTCCTATTTATATTTATATTTTAACTCCTCAATTTAGCATTATGGACAGGGAAAGACCTAATCTAAGATCTGCACAAAAATATTTAGCCTTCAAATTCATACCGTGATCGTAGCATGCATGGACTCGACTCATATGACTGGGATTTCCATGAAAAAGATTGTGGGCAGAAAATGGGTGATCACTGTACATTTCTCTTCTGTTTCCTATTTATATTTATATTTTTCCTCATCAATTTAGCATTATGGACATGGGAAGACCTAATCTAAGATCTGCACAAAAATATTTTGCCTTCAAATTCATACCGTGATCGTAGCATGCATGGACTCGACTCATCTGACTGTGATTTCCATGAAAAAGATTGTGGGCCGAAAATGGGTGATCACTGTACAATTCTCTTCTGTTCCCTATTTATATTTCTATTTTACCTCCTCAATTTAGCATTATGGACAGGGAAAGACCTAATCTAAGATCTGCACAAAAATATTTTGCCTTCAAATTCATACCGTGATCGTAGCATGCATGGACTCGACTCATATGACTGGGAATTCCATGAAAAAGATTGTGGGCCGAAAATGGGTGACCACTGCACATTTCTCTTCTGTTTCCTATTTATATTTATATTTTACCTCCTCAATTTAGCATTATGGACAGGGAAAGACCTAATCTAAGTTCTGCACAAAAATATTTATCCTTCAAATTCATACCGTGATCGTAGCATGTATGGACACGACTCATTTGACTGGGATTTCCATGAAAAAGATTGTGGGCAGAAAATGGGTGATCACTGTACATTTCTCTTCTGTTTCTTATTTATATTTCTATTTTACCTCCTCAATTTAGCATTATGGACAGGGAAAGACCTAATCTAAGTTCTGCACAAAAATATTTCGCTTTAAATTCATACCGTGAACTTAGCATGCATGGACTCGACTCATATGACTGGGATTTCCATGAAAAAGATTGTGGGCAGAAAATGGGTGATCACTGTACATTTCTCTTCTGTTTCCTATTTATATTTATATTTTTCCTCCTCAATTTAGCATTATGGACATGGGAAGACCTAATCTAAGATCTGCACAAAAATATTTTGCCTTCAAATTCATACCGTGATCGTAGCATGCATGGACTCAACTCATATGACTGGGATTTCCATGAAAAAGATTGTGGGCCAAAAATGGGTGATCAATGTACATTTCTCTTCTGTTTCCTATTTATATTTCTATATTACTTCCTCAATTTAGCATTATGGACAGGGAAAGACCTAATATAAGATCTGCACAAAAATATTTTGCCTTCAAATTCATACCGTCATCGTAGCATGCATGGACTCTACTCATATGACTTGGAATTCCATGAAAAAGATTGTGGGCCGAAAATGGGTGACCACTGTACATTTCTCTTCTGTTTCCTATTTATATTTATATTTTACCTCCTCAATTTAGCATTATGGACAGGGAAAGACCTAATCTAAGATCTGCACAAAAATATTTTGCCTTCAAATTCATACCGTGATCGTAGCATGCATGGACTCGACTCATATGAATGGGATTTCCATGAAAAAGATAGTGGGCCGAAATTGGGTGATCACTGTACATTTCTCTTCTGTTTCCTATTTATATTTATATTTTACCTCCTCAATTTAGCATTATGGACAGGGAAAGACCTAATCTAAGATCTGCACAAAAATATTTATCCTTCAAATTCATACCGTGATCGTAGCATGTATGGACACGACTCATTTGACTGGGATTTCCATGAAAAAGATTGTGGGCAGAAAATGGGTGATCACTGTACATTTCTCTTCTGTTTCCTATTTATATTTATATTTTACCTCCTCAATTTAGCATTATGGACAGGGAAAGACCTAATCTAAGTTCTGCACAAAAATATTTCGCTTTAAATTCATACCGTGAACTTAGCATGCATGGACTCGACTCATATGACTGGGATTTCCATGAAAAAGATTCTGGGCCGAAAATGGGTGATCACTGTACATTTCTCTTCTGTTTCCTATTTCTATTTTACCTCCTTAATTTAGCATTATGGACAGGGAAAGACCTAATATAATATCTGCACAAAAATATTTATCCTTCAAATTCATACCGTGATCGTAGCATGTATGGACACGACTCATTTGACTGGGATTTCCATGAAAAAGATTGTGGGCAGAAAATGGGTGATCACTGTACATTTCTCTTCTGTTTCCTATTTATATTTCTATTTTACCTCCTCAATTTAGCATTATGGACAGGGAAAGACCTAATCTAATATCTGCACAAAAATATTTTGCCTTCAAATTCATACCTTGATCGTAGCATGCATGGACTCGACTCATATGACTGGGATTTCCATGAAAAAGATTGTGGGCCAAAATTGGTGATCACTGTACATTTCTCTTCTGTTTCCTATTTATATTTATATTTTAATTCCTCAATTTAGCATTATGGAGAGGGAAAGACCTAATCTAAGATCTGCACAAAAATATTTTGCCTTCAAATTCATACCGTGAACGTAGCATGCATGGACTCGACTCATATGACTGGGATTTCCATGAAAAAGATTGTGGGCCGAAAATGGGTGATCACTGTACATTTCTCTTCTGTTTCCTATTTATATTTCTATTTTACCTCCTCAATTTAGCATTATGGACAGGGAAAGACCTAATATAAGATCTGCACAAAAATATTTTGCCTTCAAATTCATACCGTGATCGTAGCATGCATGGACTCGACTCATCTGACTGTGATTTCCATGAAAAAGATTGTGGGCCGAAAATGGGTGATCACTGTACATTTCTCTTCTGTTTCCTATTTATATTTATATTTTACCTCCTCAATTTAGCATTATGGACAGGGAAAGACCTAATCTAAGATCTGCACAAAAATATTTTGCCTTCAAATTCATACCGTGATCGTAGCATGCATGGACTCGACTCATATGACTGGGATTTCCATGAAAAAGACTGTGGGCCAAAAATGGGTGATCAATGTACATTTCTCTTCTGTTTCCTATTTATATTTCTATATTATTTCCTCAATTTAGCATTATGGACAGGGAAAGACCTAATATAAGATCTGCACAAAAATATTTTGCCTTCAAATTCATACCGTGATCGTAGCATGCATGGACTCGACTCATATGACTGTGATTTCCATGAAAAAGATTGTGGGCCGAAAATGGGTGATTACTGTACATTTGTCTTCTGTTTCCTATTTATATTTATATTTTACCTCCTCAATTTAGCATTATGGACAGGGAAAGACTTAATCTAAGATCTGCACTAAAATATTTTGCCTTCAAATTCATACCGTGATCGTAGCATGCATGGACTCGATTCATATGACTGGGAATTCCATGAAAAAGTTTGTGGGCCGAAAATGGGTTACCACTGTACAATTCTCTTCTGTTTCCTATTTATATTTATATTTTACCTCCTCAATTTAGCATTATGGACAGGGAAAGACATAATCTAAGATCTGCACAAAAATATTTTGCCTTCAAATTCATACCGTGATCGTAGCATGTATGGACTCGACTCATTTGACTGGGATTTTCATGAAAAAGATAGTGGGCAGAAAATGGGTGATCACTGTACATTTCTCTTCTGTTTCCTATTTATATTTATATTTTACCTCCTCAATTTAGCATTATGGACAGGAAAAAACCTAATCTAAGATCTGCACAAAAATATTTTGCCTGCAAATTCATACAGTGATCGTAGCATGCATGGACTCGACTCATATGACTGGGATTTCCATGAAAAAATTGTGGGCCAAAATGGGTGATCACTGTACATTTCTCTTCTGTTTCCTATTTATATTTATATTTTACCTCCTCAATTTAGCATTATGGACAGGGAAAGACCTAATCTAAGATCTGCACAAAAATATTTTGCCTTCAAATTCATACCGTGAACGTAGCATGCATGGACTCGACTCATATGACTGGGATTTCCATGAAAAAGATTGTGGGCAGAAAATGGGTGATTACTGTACATTTCTCTTCTGTTTCCTATTTATATTTCTATTTTACCTCCTCAATTTAGCATTATGGAGAGGGAGTGACCTAATCTAAGATCTGCACAAAAATATTTTGCCTTCAAATTCATACCGTGATCGTAGCATGCATGGACTCGACTCATATGACTGGGAATTCCATGAAAAAGATTGTGGGCCGAAAATGGGTGACCACTGTACATTTCTCTTCTGTTTCCTATTTATATTTATATTTTACCTCCTCAATTTAGCATTATGGACAGGGAAAGACCTAATATAAGATCTGAACAAAAATATTTTGCCTTCAAATTCATACCGTGGTCGTAGCATGCATGGACTCGACTCATATGACTGTGATTTCCATGAAAAAGATTGTGGGCCGAAAATGGGTGATCACTGTACATTTCTCTTCTGTTTCCTATTTATATTTATATTTTACCTCCTCAATTTAGCATTATGGACAGGGGAAGACCTAATCTAAGACCTGCACAAAAATAATTTGCCTTCAAATTCATACCGTGATCGTAGCATGCATGGACTCGACTCATATCACTGGGATTTCCATGAAAAAGATTGTGGGCCGAAAATGGGTGATCACTGTACATTTCTCTTCTGTTTCCTATTTATATTTCTATTTTACCTCCTCAATTTAGCATTATGGACAGGGAAAGACCTCATCTAAGATCTGCAAAAAAATATTCTGCCTTCAAAATCATACCGTGAACGTAGCATGCATGGACTCGACTCATATGACTGGGAATTCCATGAAAAAGATTGTGGGCCGAAAATGGATGACCACTGTATATTTCTCTTCTGTTTCCTATTTATATTTATATTTTACCTCCTCAATTTAGCATTATGGACAGGGAAAGACCTAATCTAAGATCTGCACAAAAATATTTTGCCTTCAAATTCATACCGTGATCGTAGCATGCATGGACTCGACTCATATGACTGGGATTTCCATGAAAAAGATTGTGGGCCAAAAATGGGTGATCAATGTACATTTCTCTTCTGTTTCCTATTTATATTTTACCTCCTCAATTTAGCATTATGGACAGGGAAAGACGTAATCTAAGATCTGCACAAAAATATTTTGACTTCAAATTCATACCGTGATCGTAGCATGCATGGACTGGAATCATATGACTGGGATTTCCATGAAAAAGATTGTGGGCAGTAAATGGTTTATCACTGTATATTTCTCTTCTGTTTCCTATTTATATTTATATTTTACCTTCTCAATTTAGCATTATGGACAGGGAAAGACGTAATCTAAGATCTGCACAAAAATATTTTGCCTTCAAATTCATACCGTGATCGTAGCATGCATGGACTCGACTCATATGACTGGGATTTCCATGAAAAAGATTGTGGTCCGAAAATGGGTGATCACTGGACATTTCTCTTCTGTTTCCTATTTATATTTATATTTTACCTCCTCAATTTAGCATTATGGACAGGGAAAGACCTCATCTAAGATCTGCAAAAAAATATTCTGCCTTCAAAATAATACCGTGAACGTAGCATGCATGGACTCGACTCATATGACTGGGATTTCCATGAAAAAGATTGTGGGCCGAAAATGGGTGATCACTGTACATTTCTCTTCTGTTTCGTATTTATATTTCTATTTTACCTCCTCAATTTAGCATTATGGACAGGGAAAGACCTAATCTAAGATCTGCAAAAAAATATTCTGCCTTCAAAATAATGCCGTGAACGTAGCATGCATGGACTCGACTCATATGACTGGGATTTCCATGAAAAAGATTGTGGGCCGAAAATGGGTGATCCCTGTACATTTCTCTTCTGTTTCCTATTTATATTTCTATTTTACCTCCTCAATTTAGCATTATGGACAGGGAAAGACCTAATCTAAGATCTGCACAAAAATATTTTGCCTTCAAATACATACCGTGATCGTAGCATGCATGGACTCGACTCATATGACTGGGATTTCCATGAAAAAGATTGTGGGCCGAAAATGGGTGATCACTGTACATTTCTCTTCTGTTTCCTATTTATATTTCTATTTTACCTCCTCAATTTAGCATTATGGACAGGGAAAGACCTAATCTAAGATCTGCACAAAAATATTTTGACTTCAAATTCATACCGTGATCGTAGCATGCATGGACTGGAATCATATGACTGGGATTTCCATGAAAAAGATTGTGGGCAGAAAATGGTTTATCACTGTATATTTCTCTTCTGTTTCCTATTTATATTTCTATTTTACCTCCTCAATTTAGCATTATGGACAGGGAAAGACGTAATCTAAGTTCTGCACAAAAATATATTGACTTCAAATTCATACCGTAATCGTAGCATGCATGGACTGGAATCATATGACTGGGATTTCCATGAAAAAGATTGTGGGCAGAAAATGGTTTATCACTGTATATTTCTCTTCTGTTTCCTATTTATATTTCTATTTTACCTCCTCAATTTAGCATTATGGACAGGGAAAGACGTAATCTAAGATCTGCACAAAAATATTTTGCCTTCAAATTCATACCGTGATCGTAGCATGCATGGACTCGACTCATATGACTGGGATTTCCATGAAAAAGATTGTGGTCCGAAAATGGGTGATCACTGGACATTTCTCTTCTGTTTCCTATTTATATTTATATTTTACCTCCTCAATTTAGCATTATGGACAGGGAAAGACCTCATCTAAGATCTGCAAAAAAATATTTTGCCTTCAAATTCATACCGTGATCGTAGCATGGATGGACTCGACTCATCTGACTGTGATTTCCATGAAAAAGATTCTGGGCCGAAAATGGGTGATCACTGTACATTTCTCTTCTGTTTCCTATTTATATTTCTATTTTACCTCCTCAATTTAGCATTATGGACAGGGAAAGACCTAATCTAAGATCTGCACAAAAATATTTTGACTTCAAATTCATACCGTGATCGTAGCATGCATGGACTGGAATCATATGACTGGGATTTCCATGAAAAAGATTGTGGGCAGAAAATGGTTTATCACTGTATATTTCTCTTCTGTTTCCTATTTATATTTCTATTTTACCTCCTCAATTTAGCATTATGGACAGGGAAAGACGTAATCTAAGTTCTGCACAAAAATATATTGACTTCAAATTCATACCGTGATCGTAGCATGCATGGACTGGAATCATATGACTGGGATTTCCATGAAAAAGATTGTGGGCAGAAAATGGTTTATCACTGTATATTTCTCTTCTGTTTCCTATTTATATTTCTATTTTACCTCCTCAATTTAGCATTATGGACAGGGAAAGACGTAATCTAAGATCTGCACAAAAATATTTTGCCTTCAAATTCATACCGTGATCGTAGCATGCATGGACTCGACTCATATGACTGGGATTTCCATGAAAAAGATTGTGGTCCGAAAATGGGTGATCACTGGACATTTCTCTTCTGTTTCCTATTTATATTTATATTTTACCTCCTCAATTTAGCATTATGGACAGGGAAAGACCTCATCTAAGATCTGCAAAAAAATATTTTGCCTTCAAATTCATACCGTGATCGTAGCATGGATGGACTCGACTCATCTGACTGTGATTTCCATGAAAAAGATTCTGGGCCGAAAATGGGTGATCACTGTACATTTCTCTTCTGTTTCCTATTTATATTTCTATTTTACCTCCTCAATTTAGCATTATGGACAGGGAAAGACCTCATCTAAGATCTGCAAAAAAATATTCTGCCTTCAAAATAATACCGTGAACGTAGCATGCATGGACTCGACTCATATGACTGGGATTTCCATGAAAAAGATTGTGGGCCGAAAATGGGTGATCACTGTACATTTCTCTTCTGTTTCCTATTTATATTTCTATTTTACCTCCTCAATTTAGCATTATGGACAGGGGAAGACCTAATCTAAGATCTGCACAAAAATATTTTGCCTTCAAATTCATACCGTGAACGTGGCATGCATGGACTCGACTCATATGACTGGGAATTCCATGAAAAAGATTGTGGGCCAGAAATGGGTGACCACTGTACATTTCTCTTCTGTTTCCTATTTATATTTATATTTTACCTCCTCAATTTAGCATTATGGACAGGGAAAGACCTAATCTAAGATCTGCACAAAAATATTTTGCCTTCAAATTCATACCGTGATCGTAGCATGCATGGACTCGACTCATATGACTGGGATTTCCATGAAAAAGATTGTGGGCAGAAAATGGTTTATCACTGTATATTTCTCTTCTGTTTCCTATTTATATTTCTATTTTACCTCCTCAATTTAGCATTATGGACAGGGAAAGACCTAATCTAAGATCTGCACAAAAATATTTTGCCTTCAAATTCATACCGTGATCGTAGCATGCATGGACTCGACTCATATGACTGGGATTTCCATGAAAAAGATTGTCGGCAGAAAATGGGTGATCACTGTACATTTCTCTTCTGTTTCCTATTTATATTTATATTTTTCCTCCTCAATTTAGCATTATGGACAGGGGAAGACCTAATCTAAGATCTGCACAAAAATATTTTGCCTTCAAATTCATACCGTGATCGTAGCATGCATGGACTCGACTCATATGACTGGGATTTCCATGAAAAAGATTGTGGGCCGAAAATGGGTGATCACTGTACATTTCTCTTCTGTTTCCTATTTATATTTCTATTTTACCTCCTCAATTTAGCATTATGGACAGGAAAAGACCTCATCTAAGATCTGCAAAAAAATATTCTGCCATCAAAATCATACCGTGAACGTAGCATGCATGGACTCGACTCATATGACTGGGATTTCCATGAAAAAGATTGTGGGCCGAAAATGGGTGATCACTGTACATTTTCCTTCTGTTTCCTATTTATATTTCTATTTTACCTCCTCAATTTAGCATTATGGACAGGGAAAGACCTAATATAAGATCTGCACAAAAATATTTTGCCTTCAAATTCATACCGTGATCGTAGCATGCATGGACTCGACTCATATGACTGGAATTTCCATGAAAAATTGTGGGCCGAAAATGGGTGATCACAGTACATTTCTCTTCTGTTTCCTATTTATATTTATATTTTACCTCCTCAATTTAGCATTATGGACAGGGAAAGACCTAATTTAAGATCTGCACAAAAATATTTCGCTTTAAATTCATACCGTGATCTTAGCATGCATGGACTCGACTCATATGACTGGGATTTCCATGAAAAAGATTCTGGGCCGAAAATGGGTGATCACTGTACATTTCTCTTCTGTTTCCTATTTATATTTTACCTCCTCAATTTAGCATTATGGACAGGGAAAGACCTAATCTAAGATCTGCACAAAAATATTTATCCTTCAAATTCATACCGTGATCGTAGCATGTATGGACACGACTCATTTGACTGGGATTTCCATGAAAAAGATTGTGGGCAGAAAATGGGTGATCACTGTACATTTCTCTTCTGTTTCCTATTTATATTTATATTTTACCTCCTCAATTTAGCATTATGGACAGGGAAAGACCTAATCTAAGATCTGCACAAAAATATTTATCCTTCAAATTCATACCTTGATCGTAGCATGCATGGACTCGACTCATATGACTGGGATTTCCATGAAAAAGATTGTGGGCAGCAAATGGGTGATCACTGTACATTTCTCTTCTGTTTCCTATTTATATTTCTATTTTACCTCCTGAATTTAGCATTATGGACAGGGAAAGACCTAATATAAGATCTGCACAAAAATATTTTGCCTTCAAATTCATACCGTGATCATAGCATGCATGGATTCGACTCATCTGACTGTGATTTCCATGAAAAAGATTGTGGGCCGAAAATGGGTGATCACTGTACATTTCTCTTCTGTTTCCTATTCATATTTCTATTTTACCTCCTCAATTTAGCATTATGGACAGGGAAAGACCTAATATAAGATCTGCACAAAAATATTTTGCCTTCAAATTCATACCGTGATCGTAGCATGCATGTACTCGACTCATATGACTGGAATATCCATGAAAAAGATTGTGGGCCGAAAATGGGTGATTACTGTACATTTCTCTTCTGTTTCCTATTTATATTTATATTTTACCTCCTCAATTTAGCATTATGGACAGGGAAAGACCTAATCTTAGATCTGCACAAAAATATTTTGCCTTCAAATTCATACCGTGATCGTAGCATGCATGGACTCGACTCATATGACTGGGATTTCCATGAAAAAATTGTGGGCCGAAAATGGGTGATCACTGTACATTTCTCTTCTGTTTCCTATTTATATTTCTATTTTACCTCCTCAATTTAGCATTATGGACAGGGAAAGACCTCATCTAAGATCTGCAAAAAAATATTCTGCCTTCAAAATCATACCGTGAACGTAGCATGCATGGACTCGACTCATATGACTGGGATTTCCATGAAAAAGATTGTGGGCCGAAAATGGGTGATCACTGTACATTTCTCTTCTGTTTCCTATTTATATTTATATTTTACCTCCTCAATTTAGCATTATGGACAGGGAAAGACCTAATCTAAGATCTGCAAAAAAATATTTTGCCTTCAAATTCATACTGTGATCGTAGCATGCATGGACTCGACTCATCTGACTGTGATTTCCATGAAAAAGATTGTGGGCCGAAAATGGGTGATCACTGTACATTTTCCTTCTGTTTCCTATTTATATTTCTATTTTACCTCCTCAATTTAGCATTATGGACAGGGAAAGACCTAATCTAAGATCTGCACAAAAATATTTTGCCTTCAAATTCATACCGTGATCGTAGCATGCATGGACTCGACTCATATGACTGGGAATTCCATGAAAAAGATTGTGGGCCGAAAATGGGTGACCACTGTACATTTCTCTTCTGTTTCCTATTTATATTTATATTTTACCTCCTCAATTTAGCATTATGGACAGGGAAAGACCTAATCTAAGATATGCACAAAAATATTTTGCCTTCAAATTCATACCGTGATCGTAGCATGCATGGACTCGACTCATATGACTGGGATTTCCATGAAAAAGATTGTGGGCCAGAAATGGGTGATCAATGTACATTTCTCTTCTGTTTCCTATTTATATTTCTATATTACTTCCTCAATTTAGCATTATGGACAGGGAAAGACCTAATATAAGATCTGCACAAAAATATTTTGCCTTCAAATTCATACCGTGATCATAGCATGCATGGATTCGACTCATCTGACTGTGATTTCCATGAAAAAGATTGTGGGCCGAAAATGGGTGATCACTGTACATTTCTCTTCTGTTTCCTATTCATATTTCTATTTTACCTCCTCAATTTAGCATTATGGACAGGGAAAGACCTAATATAAGATCTGCACAAAAATATTTTGCCTTCAAATTCATACCGTGATCGTAGCATGCATGGACTCGACTCATATGACTGGAATTTCCATGAAAAAGATTGTGGGCCGAAAATGGGTGATCACTGTACATTTCTCTTCTGTTTCCTATTTATATTTACCTCCTCAATTTAGCATTATGGACAGGGAAAGACCTAATTTAAGATCTGCACAAAAATATTTCGCTTTAAATTCATACCGTGATCTTAGCATGCATGGACTTGACTCATATGACTGGGATTTCCATGAAAAAGATTCTGGGCCGAAAATGGGTGATCACTGTACATTTCTCTTCTGTTTCCTATTTATATTTTACCTCCTCAATTTAGCATTATGGACAGGGAAAGACCTAATCTAAGATCTGCACAAAAATATTTATCCTTCAAATTCATACCGTGATCGTAGCATGTATGGACACGACTTATTTGACTGGGATTTCCCATAAAAAGAGTGTGGGCAGAAAAATGGGTGATCACTGTACATTTCTCTTCTGTTTCCTATTTATATTTCTATTTTACCTCCTCAATTTAGCATTATGGACAGGGAAAGACCTAATCTAAGATCTGCACAAAAATATTTATCCTTCAAATTCATACCTTGATCGTAGCATGCATGGACTCGACTCATATGACTGGGATTTCCATGAAAAAGATTGTGGGCAGAAAATGGGTGATCACTGTACATTTCTCTTCGGTTTCCTATTTATATTTCTATTTTACCTCCTCAATTTAGCATTATGGACAGGGAAAGACCTAATCTAAGATCTGCACAAAAATATTTTGCCTTCAAATTCATACTGTGATCGTAGCATGCATGGACTCGACTCATCTGACTGTGATTTCCATGAAAAAGATTGTGGGCCGAAAATGGGTGATCACTGTACATTTTCCTTCTGTTTCCTATTTATATTTCTATTTTACCTCCTCAATTTAGCATTATGGACAGGGAAAGACCTAATCTAAGATCTGCACAAAAATATTTTGCCTTCAAATTCATACCGTGATCGTAGCATGCATGGACTCGACTCATATGACTGGGAATTCCATGAAAAAGATTGTGGGCCGAAAATGGGTGACCACTGTACATTTCTCTTCTGTTTCCTATTTATATTTATATTTTACCTCCTCAATTTAGCATTATGGACAGGGAAAGACCTAATCTAAGATCTGCACAAAAATATTTATCCTTCAAATTCATACCTTGATCGTAGCATGCATGGACTCGACTCATATGACTGGGATTTCCATGAAAAAGATTGTGGGCAGAAAATGGGTGATCACTTTACATTTCTCTTCGGTTTCCTATTTATATTTCTATTTTACCTCCTCAATTTAGCATTATGGACAGGGAAAGACCTAATCTAAGATCTGCACAAAAATATTTTGCCTTCAAATTCATACCGTGAACGTAGCATGCATGCACTCGACTCATATGACTGGGATTTCCATGAAAAAGATTGTGGGCCGAAAATGGGTGATCACTGTACATTTCTCTTCTGTTTCCTATTTATATTTCTATTTTACCTCCTCAATTTAGCATTATTGACAGGAAAAGACCTCATCTAAGATCTGCAAAAAAATATTCTGCCATCAAAATCATACCGTGAACGTAGCATGCATGGACTCGACTCATATGACTGGGATTTCCATGAAAAAGATTGTGGGCCGAAAATGGGTGATCACTGTACATTTTCCTTCTGTTTCCTATTTATATTTCTATTTTACCTCCTCAATTTAGCATTATGGACAGGGAAAGACCTAATCTAAGATATGCACACAAATATTTTGCCTTCAAATTCATACCGTGATCGTAGCATGCATGGACTCGACTCATATGACTGGGATTTCCATGAAAAAGATTGTGGTCCGAAAATGGTTGATCACTGGACATTTCTCTTCTGTTTCCTATTTATATTTATATTTTACCTTCTCAATTTAGCATTATGGACAGTGAAAGACCAAATCTAAGATCTGCACAAAAATATTTTGCCTTCAAATTCATACCGTGATCGTAGCATGCATGGAGTCGACTCATATGACTGGGATTTCCATGAAAAAGATTGTGGGCCGAAAATGGGTGATCACTGTACATTTCTCTTCTGTTTCCTATTTATATTTATATTTTACCTCCTCAATTTAGCATTATGGACAGGGAAAGACCTAATCTAAGATCTGCACAAAAATATTTTGCCTTCAAATTCATACCGTGATCGTAGCATGCATGGACTCGACTCATATGACTGGGATTTCCATGAAAAAGATTGTCGGCAGAAAATGGGTGATCACTGTACATTTCTCTTCTGTTTCCTATTTATATTTATATTTTTCCTCCTCAATTTAGCATTATGGACAGGGGAAGACCTAATCTAAGATCTGCACAAAAATATTTTGCCTTCAAATTCATACCGTGATCGTAGCATGCATGGACTCGACTCATATGACTGGGATTTCCATGAAAAAGATTGTGGGCCGAAAATGGGTGATCACTGTACATTTCTCTTCTGTTTCCTATTTATATTTCTATTTTACCTCCTCAATTTAGCATTATGGACAGGAAAAGACCTCATCTAAGATCTGCAAAAAAATATTCTGCCATCAAAATCATACCGTGAACGTAGCATGCATGGACTCGACTCATATGACTGTGATTTCCATGAAAAAGATTGTGGGCCGAAAATGGGTGATCACTGTACATTTTCCTTCTGTTTCCTATTTATATTTCTATTTTACCTCCTCAATTTAGCATTATGGACAGGGAAAGACCTAATCTAAGATCTGCAAAAAAATATTTTGCCTTCAAATTCATACCGTGATTGTAGCATGCCTGGACTCGATTCATATAACTGGGATTTCCATGAAAAAGATTGTGGGCACAAAATGCGTGATCACTGTACATTTCTCTTCTGTTTCCCATTACTATTTCTATTTTACTTCTTCAATTTAGCATTATGGACAGGGAAAGACCTAATCTAAGATCTGCAAAAAAATATTTTGCCTTCAAATTCATACCGTGATTGTAGCTTGCATGGACTCGTCTCATATGACTGGGATTTCCATGAAAAAGATTGTGGGCAGAAAATGTGTGATCACTGTACATTTCTCTTCTGTTTCCCATTACTATTTCTATTTTACTTCCTGAATTTAGCATTATGGACAGGGAAAGACCTAATCTGAGATCTGCAAAGAAATATTTTGCCTTCAAATTCATACCGTGATCGTAGCATGCATGGACTCGACTCATATGACTGGGATTTCCATGAAAAAGATTGTCGGCAGAAAATGGGTGATCACTGTACATTTCTCTTCTGTTTCCTATTTATATTTACCTCCTCAATTTAGCATTATGGACAGGGAAAGACCTAATTTAAGATCTGCACAAAAATATTTCGCTTTAAATTCATACCGTGATCTTAGCATGCATGGACTTGACTCATATGACTGGGATTTCCATGAAAAAGATTCTGGGCCGAAAATGGGTGATCACTGTACATTTCTCTTCTGTTTCCTATTTATATTTTACCTCCTCAATTTAGCATTATGGACAGGGAAAGACCTAATCTAAGATCTGCACAAAAATATTTATCCTTCAAATTCATACCGTGATCGTAGCATGTATGGACACGACTTATTTGACTGGGATTTCCATGAAAAAGATTGTGGGCAGAAAATGGGTGATCACTGTACATTTCTCTTCTGTTTCCTATTTATATTTCTATTTTACCTCCTCAATTTAGCATTATGGACAGGGAAAGACCTAATCTAAGATCTGCACAAAAATATTTATCCTTCAAATTCATACCTTGATCGTAGCATGCATGGACTCGACTCATATGACTGGGATTTCCATGAAAAAGATTGTGGGCAGAAAATGGGTGATCACTGTACATTTCTCTTCGGTTTCCTATTTATATTTCTATTTTACCTCCTCAATTTAGCATTATGGACAGGGAAAGACCTAATCTAAGATCTGCACAAAAATATTTTGCCTTCAAATTCATACCGTGAACGTAGCATGCATGCACTCGACTCATATGACTGGGATTTCCATGAAAAAGATTGTGGGCCGAAAATGGGTGATCACTGTACATTTCTCTTCTGTTTCCTATTTATATTTCTATTTTACCTCCTCAATTTAGCATTATTGACAGGAAAAGACCTCATCTAAGATCTGCAAAAAAATATTCTGCCATCAAAATCATACCGTGAACGTAGCATGCATGGACTCGACTCATATGATTGGGATTTCCATGAAAAAGATTGTGGGCCGAAAATGGGTGATCACTGTACATTTTCCTTCTGTTTCCTATTTATATTTCTATTTTACCTCCTCAATTTAGCATTATGGACAGGGAAAGACCTAATCTAAGATATGCACACAAATATTTTGCCTTCAAATTCATACCGTGATCGTAGCATGCATGGACTCGACTCATATGACTGGGATTTCCATGAAAAAGATTGTGGTCCGAAAATGGTTGATCACTGGACATTTCTCTTCTGTTTCCTATTTATATTTATATTTTACCTTCTCAATTTAGCATTATGGACAGTGAAAGACCAAATCTAAGATCTGCACAAAAATATTTTGCCTTCAAATTCATACCGTGATCGTAGCATGCATGGACTCGACTCATATGACTGGGATTTCCATGAAAAAGATTGTGGGCCGAAAATGGGTGATCACTGTACATTTCTCTTCTGTTTTTTATTTATATTTCTATTTTACCTCCTCAATTTAGCATTATGGACAGGGAAAGACCTAATCTAAGATCTGCACAAAAATATTTTGCTTTCAAATTCATACCGTGATCGTAGCATGCATGGACTCGACTCATATGACTGGGATTTCCATGAAAAAGATTGTCGGCAGAAAATGGGTGATCACTGTACATTTCTCTTCTGTTTCCTATTTATATTTATATTTTTCCTCCTCAATTTAGCATTATGGACAGGGGAAGACCTAATCTAAGATCTGCACAAAAATATTTTGCCTTCAAATTCATACCGTGATCGTAGCATGCATGGACTCGACTCATATGACTGGGATTTCCATGAAAAAGATTGTGGGCCGAAAATGGGTGATCACTGTACATTTCTCTTCTGTTTCCTATTTATATTTCTATTTTACCTCCTCAATTTAGCATTATGGACAGGAAAAGACCTCATCTAAGATCTGCAAAAAAATATTCTGCCATCAAAATCATACCGTGAACGTAGCATGCATGGACTCGACTCATATGACTGGGATTTCCATGAAAAAGATTGTGGGCCGAAAATGGGTGATCACTGTACATTTTCCTTCTGTTTCCTATTTATATTTCTATTTTACCTCCTCAATTTAGCATTATGGACAGGGAAAGACCTAATATAAGATCTGCACAAAAATATTTTGCCTTCAAATTCATACCGTGATCGTAGCATGCATGGACTCGACTCATATGACTGGAATTTCCATGAAAAATTGTGGGCCGAAAATGGGTGATCACAGTACATTTCTCTTCTGTTTCCTATTTATATTTATATTTTACCTCCTCAATTTAGCATTATGGACAGGGAAAGACCTAATTTAAGATCTGCACAAAAATATTTCGCTTTAAATTCATACCGTGATCTTAGCATGCATGGACTCGACTCATATGACTGGGATTTCCATGAAAAAGATTCTGGGCCGAAAATGGGTGATCACTGTACATTTCTCTTCTGTTTCCTATTTATATTTTACCTCCTCAATTTAGCATTATGGACAGGGAAAGACCTAATCTAAGATCTGCACAAAAATATTTATCCTTCAAATTCATACCGTGATCGTAGCATGTATGGACACGACTCATTTGACTGGAATTTCCATGAAAAAGATTGTGGGCAGAAAATGGGTGATCACTGTACATTTCTCTTCTGTTTCCTATTTATATTTATATTTTACCTCCTCAATTTAGCATTATGGACAGGGAAAGACCTAATATAAGATCTGCACAAAAATATTTTGCCTTCAAATTCATACCGTGATCATAGCATGCATGGATTCGACTCATCTGACTGTGATTTCCATGAAAAAGATTGTGGGCCGAAAATGGGTGATCACTGTACATTTCTCTTCTGTTTCCTATTCATATTTCTATTTTACCTCCTCAATTTAGCATTATGGACAGGGAAAGACCTAATATAAGATCTGCACAAAAATATTTTGCCTTCAAATTCATACCGTGATCGTAGCATGCATGTACTCGACTCATATGACTGGAATATCCATGAAAAAGATTGTGGGCCGAAAATGGGTGATTACTGTACATTTCTCTTCTGTTTCCTATTTATATTTATATTTTACCTCCTCAATTTAGCATTATGGACAGGGAAAACCTAATCTTAGATCTGCACAAAAATATTTTGCCTTCAAATTCATACCGTGATCGTAGCATGCATGGACTCGACTCATATGACTGGGATTTCCATGAAAAAATTGTGGGCCGAAAATGGGTGATCACTGTACATTTCTCTTCTGTTTCCTATTTATATTTCTATTTTACCTCCTCAATTTAGCATTATGGACAGGGAAAGACCTCATCTAAGATCTGCAAAAAAATATTCTGCCTTCAAAATCATACCGTGAACGTAGCATGCATGGACTCGACTCATATGACTGGGATTTCCATGAAAAAGATTGTGGGACGAAAATGGGTGATCACTGTACATTTCTCTTCTGTTTCCTATTTATATTTATATTTTACCTCCTCAATTTAGCATTATGGACAGGGAAAGACCTAATCTAAGATCTGCAAAAAAATATTTTGCCTTCAAATTCATACTGTGATCGTAGCATGCATGGACTCGACTCATCTGACTGTGATTTCCATGAAAAAGATTGTGGGCCGAAAATGGGTGATCACTGTACATTTTCCTTTGTTTCCTATTTATATTTATATTTTACCTCCTCAATTTAGCATTATGGACAGGGAAAGACCTAATCCAAGATCTGCACAAAAATATTTTGCCTTCAAATTCATACCGTGATCGTAGCATGCATGGACTCGACTCATATGACTGGGAATTCCATGAAAAAGATTGTGGGCCGAAAATGGGTGACCACTGTACATTTCTCTTCTGTTTCCTATTTATATTTATATTTTACCTCCTCAATTTAGCATTATGGACAGGGAAAGACCTAATATAAGATCTGCACAAAAATATTTTGCCTTCAAATTCATACCGTGATCATAGCATGCATGGATTCGACTCATCTGACTGTGATTTCCATGAAAAAGATTGTGGGCCGAAAATGGGTGATCACTGTACATTTCTCTTCTGTTTCCTATTCATATTTCTATTTTACCTCCTCAATTTAGCATTATGGACAGGGAAAGACCTAATATAAGATCTGCACAAAAATATTTTGCCTTCAAATTCATACCGTGATCGTAGCATGCATGGACTCGACTCATATGACTGGAATTTCCATGAAAAAGATTGTGGGCCGAAAATGGGTGATCACTGTACATTTCTCTTCTGTTTCCTATTTATATTTATATTTACCTCCTCAATTTAGCATTATGGACAGGGAAAGACCTAATTTAAGATCTGCACAAAAATATTTCGCTTTAAATTCATACCGTGATCTTAGCATGCATGGACTTGACTCATATGACTGGGATTTCCATGAAAAAGATTCTGGGCCGAAAATGGGTGATCACTGTACATTTCTCTTCTGTTTCCTATTTATATTTTACCTCCTCAATTTAGCATTATGGACAGGGAAAGACCTAATCTAAGATCTGCACAAAAATATTTATCCTTCAAATTCATACCGTGATCGTAGCATGTATGGACACGACTTATTTGACTGGGATTTCCATGAAAAAGATTGTGGGCAGAAAATGGGTGATCACTGTACATTTCTCTTCTGTTTCCTATTTATATTTCTATTTTACCTCCTCAATTTAGCATTATGGACAGGGAAAGACCTAATCTAAGATCTGCACAAAAATATTTATCCTTCAAATTCATACCTTGATCGTAGCATGCATGGACTCGACTCATATGACTGGGATTTCCATGAAAATATTGTGGGCAGAAAATGGGTGATCACTGTACATTTCTCTTCGGTTTCCTATTTATATTTCTATTTTACCTCCTCAATTTAGCATTATGGACAGGGAAAGACCTAATCTAAGATCTGCACAAAAATATTTTGCCTTCAAATTCATACCGTGAACGTAGCATGCATGCACTCGACTCATATGACTGGGATTTCCATGAAAAAGATTGTGGGCCGAAAATGGGTGATCACTGTACATTTCTCTTCTGTTTCCTATTTATATTTCTATTTTACCTCCTCAATTTAGCATTATGGACAGGAAAAGACCTCATCTAAGATCTGCAAAAAAATATTCTGCCATCAAAATCATACCGTGAACGTAGCATGCATGGACTCGACTCATATGACTGGGATTTCCATGAAAAAGATTGTGGGCCGAAAATGGGTGATCACTGTACATTTTCCTTCTGTTTCCTATTTATATTTCTATTTTACCTCCTCAATTTAGCATTATGGACAGGGAAAGACCTAATCTAAGATATGCACACAAATATTTTGCCTTCAAATTCATACCGTGATCGTAGCATGCATGGACTCGACTCATATGACTGGGATTTCCATGAAAAAGATTGGGGGCCAGAAATGGGTGATCAATGTACATTTCTCTTCTGTTTCCTATTTATATTTCTATATTACTTCCTCAATTTAGCATTATGGACAGGGAAAGACCTAATATAAGATCTGCACAAAAATATTTTGCCTTCAAATTCATACCGTGATCGTAGCATGCATGGACTCGACTCATATGACTGGAATTTCCATGAAAAATTGTGGGCCGAAAATGGGTGATCACTGTACATTTCTCTTCTGTTTCCTATTGATATTTATATTTTACCTCCTCAATTTAGTTTTATGGACAGGGAAAGACCTAATTTAAGATCTGCACAAAAATATTTCGCTTTAAATTCATACCGTGATCTTAGCATGCATGGACTCGACTCATATGACTGGGATTTCCATGAAAAAGATTCTGGGCCGAAAATGGGTGATCACTGTACATTTCTCTTCTGTTTCCTATTTATATTTTACCTCCTCAATTTAGCATTATGGACAGGGAAAGACCTAATCTAAGATCTGCACAAAAATATTTATCCTTCAAATTCATACCGTGATCGTAGCATGTATGGACACGACTCATTTGACTGGGATTTCCATGAAAAAGATTGTGGGCAGAAAATGGGTGATCACTGTACATTTCTCTTCTGTTTCCTATTTATATTTATATTTTACCTCCTCAATTTTGCATTATTTGACAGGGAAAGACCTAATCTAAGATCTGCACAAAAATATTTATCCTTCAAATTCATACCTTGATCGTAGCATGCATGGACTCGACTCATATGACTGGGATTTCCATGAAAAAGATTGTGGGCAGCAAATGGGTGATCACTGTACATTTCTCTTCTGTTTCCTATTTATATTTCTATTTTACCTCCTGAATTTAGCATTATGGACAGGGAAAGACCTAATATAAGATCTGCACAAAAATATTTTGCCTTCAAATTCATACCGTGATCATAGCATGCATGGATTCGACTCATCTGACTGTGATTTCCATGAAAAAGATTGTGGGCCGAAAATGGGTGATCACTGTACATTTCTCTTCTGTTTCCTATTCATATTTCTATTTTACCTCCTCAATTTAGCATTATGGACAGGGAAAGACCTAATATAAGATCTGCACAAAAATATTTTGCCTTCAAATTCATACCGTGATCGTAGCATGCATGTACTCGACTCATATGACTGGAATATCCATGAAAAAGATTGTGGGCCGAAAATGGGTGATTACTGTACATTTCTCTTCTGTTTCCTATTTATATTTATATTTTACCTCCTCAATTTAGCATTATCGACAGGGAAAGACCTAATCTAAGATCTGCACAAAAATATTTATCCTTCAAATTCATACCTTGATCGTAGCATGCATGGACTCGACTCATATGACTGGGATTTCCATGAAAAAGATTGTGGGCAGAAAATGGGTGATCACTGTACATTTCTCTTCGGTTTCCTATTTATATTTCTATTTTACCTCCTCAATTTAGCATTATGGACAGGGAAAGACCTAATCTAAGATCTGCACAAAAATATTTTGCCTTCAAATTCATACCGTGAACGTAGCATGCATGCACTCGACTCATATGACTGGGATTTCCATGAAAAAGATTGTGGGCCGAAAATGGGTGATCACTGTACATTTCTCTTCTGTTTCCTATTTATATTTCTATTTTACCTCCTCAATTTAGCATTATGGACAGGAAAAGACCTCATCTAAGATCTGCAAAAAAATATTCTGCCATCAAAATCATACCGTGAACGTAGCATGCATGGACTCGACTCATATGACTGGGATTTCCATGAAAAAGATTGTGGGCCGAAAATGGGTGATCACTGTACATTTTCCTTCTGTTTCCTATTTATATTTCTATTTTACCTCCTCAATTTAGCATTACGGACAGGGAAAGACCTAATCTAAGATATGCACACAAATATTTTGCCTTCAAATTCATACCGTGATCGTAGCATGCATGGACTCGACTCATATGACTGGGATTTCCATGAAAAAGATTGGGGGCCAGAAATGGGTGATCAATGTACATTTCTCTTCTGTTTCCTATTTATATTTCTATATTACTTCCTCAATTTAGCATTATGGACAGGGAAAGACCTAATATAAGATCTGCACAAAAATATTTTGCCTTCAAATTCATACCGTGATCGTAGCATGCATGGACTCGACTCATATGACTGGAATTTCCATGAAAAATTGTGGGCCGAAAATGGGTGATCACTGTACATTTCTCTTCTGTTTCCTATTGATATTTATATTTTACCTCCTCAATTTAGTTTTATGGACAGGGAAAGACCTAATTTAAGATCTGCACAAAAATATTTCGCTTTAAATTCATACCGTGATCTTAGCATGCATGGACTCGACTCATATGACTGGGATTTCCATGAAAAAGATTCTGGGCCGAAAATGGGTGATCACTGTACATTTCTCTTCTGTTTCCTATTTATATTTTACCTCCTCAATTTAGCATTATGGACAGGGAAAGACCTAATCTAAGATCTGCACAAAAATATTTATCCTTCAAATTCATACCGTGATCGTAGCATGTATGGACACGACTCATTTGACTGGGATTTCCATGAAAAAGATTGTGGGCAGAAAATGGGTGATCACTGTACATTTCTCTTCTGTTTCCTATTTATATTTATATTTTACCTCCTCAATTTTGCATTATTTGACAGGGAAAGACCTAATCTAAGATCTGCACAAAAATATTTATCCTTCAAATTCATACCTTGATCGTAGCATGCATGGACTCGACTCATATGACTGGGATTTCCATGAAAAAGATTGTGGGCAGCAAATGGGTGATCACTGTACATTTCTCTTCTGTTTCCTATTTATATTTCTATTTTACCTCCTGAATTTAGCATTATGGACAGGGAAAGACCTAATATAAGATCTGCACAAAAATATTTTGCCTTCAAATTCATACCGTGATCATAGCATGCATGGATTCGACTCATCTGACTGTGATTTCCATGAAAAAGATTGTGGGCCGAAAATGGGTGATCACTGTACATTTCTCTTCTGTTTCCTATTCATATTTCTATTTTACCTCCTCAATTTAGCATTATGGACAGGGAAAGACCTAATATAAGATCTGCAGAAAAATATTTTGCCTTCAAATTCATACCGTGATCGTAGCATGCATGTACTCGACTCATATGACTGGAATATCCATGAAAAAGATTGTGGGCCGAAAATGGGTGATTACTGTACATTTCTCTTCTGTTTCCTATTTATATTTATATTTTACCTCCTCAATTTAGCATTATGGACAGGGAAAGACCTAATCTTAGATCTGCACAAAAATATTTTGCCTTCAAATTCATACCGTGATCGTAGCATGCATGGACTCGACTCATATGACTGGGATTTCCATGAAAAAATTGTGGGCCGAAAATGGGTGATCACTGTACATTTCTCTTCTGTTTCCTATTTATATTTTACCTCCTCAATTTAGCATTATGGACAGGGAAAGACCTAATCTAAGATCTGCACAAAAATATTTATCCTTCAAATTCATACCGTGATCGTAGCATGTATGGACACGACTCATTTGACTGGGATTTCCATGAAAAAGATTGTGGGCAGAAAATGGGTGATCACTGTACATTTCTCTTCTGTTTCCTATTTATATTTATATTTTACCTCCTCAATTTTGCATTATTTGACAGGGAAAGACCTAATCTAAGATCTGCACAAAAATATTTATCCTTCAAATTCATACCTTGATCGTAGCATGCATGGACTCGACTCATATGACTGGGATTTCCATGAAAAAGATTGTGGGCAGCAAATGGGTGATCACTGTACATTTCTCTTCTGTTTCCTATTTATATTTCTATTTTACCTCCTGAATTTAGCATTATGGACAGGGAAAGACCTAATATAAGATCTGCACAAAAATATTTTGCCTTCAAATTCATACCGTGATCATAGCATGCATGGATTCGACTCATCTGACTGTGATTTCCATGAAAAAGATTGTGGGCCGAAAATGGGTGATCACTGTACATTTCTCTTCTGTTTCCTATTCATATTTCTATTTTACCTCCTCAATTTAGCATTATGGACAGGGAAAGACCTAATATAAGATCTGCACAAAAATATTTTGCCTTCAAATTCATACCGTGATCGTAGCATGCATGTACTCGACTCATATGACTGGAATATCCATGAAAAAGATTGTGGGCCGAAAATGGGTGATTACTGTACATTTCTCTTCTGTTTCCTATTTATATTTATATTTTACCTCCTCAATTTAGCATTATGGACAGGGAAAGACCTAATCTTAGATCTGCACAAAAATATTTTGCCTTCAAATTCATACCGTGATCGTAGCATGCATGGACTCGACTCATATGACTGGGATTTCCATGAAAAAATTGTGGGCCGAAAATGGGTGATCACTGTACATTTCTCTTCTGTTTCCTATTTATATTTCTATTTTACCTCCTCAATTTAGCATTATGGACAGTGAAAGACCTCATCTAAGATCTGCAAAAAAATATTCTGCCTTCAAAATCATACCGTGAACGTAGCATGCATGGACTCGACTCATATGACTGGGATTTCCATGAAAAAGATTGTGGGCCGAAAATGGGTGATCACTGTACATTTCTCTTCTGTTTCCTATTTATATTTATATTTTACCTCCTCAATTTAGCATTATGGACAGGGAAAGACCTAATCTAAGATCTGCAAAAAAATATTTTGCCTTCAAATTCATACCGTGATCGTAGCATGCATGGACTCGACTCATATGACTGGGAATTCCATGAAAAAGATTGTGGGCCGAAAATGGGTGACCACTGTACATTTCTCTTCTGTTTCCTATTTATATTTATATTTTACCTCCTCAATTTAGCATTATGGACAGGGAAAGACCTAATCTAAGATATGCACACAAATATTTTGCCTTCAAATTCATAACGTGATCGTAGCATGCATGGACTCGACTCATATGACTGGGATTTCCATGAAAAAGATTGTGGGCCAGAAATGGGTGATCAATGTACATTTCTCTTCTGTTTCCTATTTATATTTCTATATTACTTCCTCAATTTAGCATTATGGACAGGGAAAGACCTAATATAAGATCTGCACAAAAATATTTTGCCTTCAAATTCATACCGTGATCATAGCATGCATGGATTCGACTCATCTGACTGTGATTTCCTTGAAAAAGATTGTGGGCCGAAAATGGGTGATCACTGTACATTTCTCTTCTGTTTCCTATTCATATTTCTATTTTACCTCCTCAATTTAGCATTATGGACAGGGAAAGACCTAATATAAGATCTGCACAAAAATATTTTGCCTTCAAATTCATACCGTGATCGTAGCATGCATGGACTCGACTCATATGACTGGAATTTCCATGAAAAAGATTGTGGGCCGAAAATGGGTGATCACTGTACATTTCTCTTCTGTTTCCTATTTATATTTATATTTACCTCCTCAATTTAGCATTATGGCCAGGGAAAGACCTAATTTAAGATCTGCACAAAAATATTTCGCTTTAAATTCATACCGTGATCTTAGCATGCATGGACTTGACTCATATGACTGGGATTTCCATGAAAAAGATTCTGGGCCGAAAATGGGTGATCACTGTACATTTCTCTTCTGTTTCCTATTTATATTTTACCTCCTCAATTTAGCATTATGGACAGGGAAAGACCTAATCTAAGATCTGCACAAAAATATTTATCCTTCAAATTCATACCGTGATCGTAGCATGTATGGACACGACTTATTTGACTGGGATTTCCATGAAAAAGATTGTGGGCAGAAAATGGGTGATCACTGTACATTTCTCTTCTGTTTCCTATTTATATTTCTATTTTACCTCCTCAATTTAGCATTATGGACAGGGAAAGACCTAATCTAAGATCTGCACAAAAATATTTATCCTTCAAATTCATACCTTGATCGTAGCATGCATGGACTCGACTCATATGACTGGGATTTCCATGAAAAAGATTGTGGGCAGAAAATGGGTGATCACTGTACATTTCTCTTCGGTTTCCTATTTATATTTCTATTTTACCTCCTCAATTTAGCATTATGGATAGGGAAAGACCTAATCTAAGATCTGCACAAAAATATTTTGCCTTCAAATTCATACCGTGAACGTAGCATGCATGCACTCGACTCATATGACTGGGATTTCCATGAAAAAGATTGTGGGCAGAAAATGGGTGATCACTGTACATTTCTCTTCTGTTTCCTATTTATATTTATATTTTACCTCCTCAATTTAGCATTATGGACAGGGAAAGACCTAATCTAAGATCTGCACAAAAATATTTTGCCTTCAAATTCATACCGTGATCATAGCATGCATGGATTCGACTCATCTGACTGTGATTTCCATGAAAAAGATTGTGGTCCGAAAATGAGTGATCACTGTACATTTCTCTTCTGTTTCCTATTTATATTTCTATTTTACCTCCTCAATTTAGCATTATGGACAGGGAAAGACCTAATCTAAGATCTGCACACAAATATTTTGCCTTGAAATTCATACCGTGATCGTAGCATGCATGGACTCGACTCATATGACTGGGATTTCCATGAAAAAGATAGTGGGCCAGAAATGGGTGATCAATGTACATTTCTCTTCTGTTTCCTATTTATATTTCTATATTAGTTCCTCAATTTAGCATTATGGACAGGGAAAGACCTAATATAAGATCTGCACAAAAATATTTTGCCTTCAAATTCATACCGTGAACATAGCATGCATTGATTCGACTCATCTGACTGTGATTTCCATGAAAAAGATTGTGGGCAGAAAATGGGTGATCACTGTACATTTCTCTTCTGTTTCCTATTTATATTTATATTTTACCTCCTCAATTTAGCATTATGGACAGGGAAAGACCTAATCTAAGGTCTGCACAAAAATATTTTGCCTTCAAATTCATACCGTCATCGTAGCATGCATGGACTCGACTCATATGAATGGGATTTCCATGAAAAAGATTGTGGGCCGAAAATGGGTGATCACTGTACATTTCTCTTCTGTTTCCTATTTATATTTCTATTTTACCTCCTCAATTTAGCATTATGGACAGGGAAAGACCTAATGTAAGTTCTGCACAAAAATATTTAGCCTTCATATTCATACCGTCATCGTAGCATGCATGGACTCGACTCATATGAATGGGATTTCCATGAAAAAGATTGTGGGCCGAAAATGGGTGATCACTGTACATTTCTCTTCTGTTTCCTATTTATATTTCTGTTTTACCACCTCAATTTAGCATTATGGACAGGGAAAGACCTAATCTAAAGTCTGCACAAAAATATTTTGCCTTCAAATTCATACCGTCATCGTAGCATGCATGGACTCGACTCATATGACTGGGATTTCCATGAAAAAGATTCTGGGCCGAAAATGGGTGATCACTGTACATTTCTCTTCTGTTTCCTATTTATATTTTACCTCCTCAATTTAGCATTATGGACAGGGAAAGACCTAATCTAAGATCTGCACAAAAATATTTATCCTTCAAATTCATACCGTGATCGTAGCATGTATGGACACGACTTATTTGACTGGGATTTCCATGAAAAAGATTGTGGGCAGAAAATGGGTGATCACTGTACATTTCTCTTCTGTTTCCTATTTATATTTCTATTTTACCTCCTCAATTTAGCATTATGGACAGGGAAAGACCTAATCTAAGATCTGCACAAAAATATTTATCCTTCAAATTCATAACTTGATCGTAGCATGCATGGACTCGACTCATATGACTGGGATTTCCATGAAAAAGATTGTGGGCAGAAAATGGGTGATCACTGTACATTTCTCTTCGGTTTCCTATTTATATTTCTATTTTACCTCCTCAATTTAGCATTATGGACAGGGAAAGACCTAATCTAAGATCTGCACAAAAATATTTTGCCTTCAAATTCATACCGTGAACGTAGCATGCATGCACTCGACTCATATGACTGGGATTTCCATGAAAAAGATTGTGGGCAGAAAATGGGTGATCACTGTACATTTCTCTTCTGTTTCCTATTTATATTTATATTTTACCTCCTCAATTTAGCATTATGGACAGGGAAAGACCTAATCTAAGATCTGCACAAAAATATTTTGCCTTCAAATTCATACCGTGATCGTAGCATGCATGGACTCGACTCATATGACTGGGATTTCCATTAAAAAGATTGTGGGCCAGAAATGGTTGATCAATGTACATTTCTCTTCTGTTTCCTATTTATATTTCTATATTACTTCCTCAATTTAGCATTATGGACAGGGAAAGACCTAATATAAGATCTGTACAAAAATATTTTGCCTTCAAATTCATACCGTGATCATAGCATGCATGGATTCGACTCATCTGACTGTGATTTCCATGAAAAAGATTGTGGTCCGAAAATGGGTGATCACTGTACATTTCTCTTCTGTTTCCTATTTATATTTATATTTTACCTCCTCAATTTAGCATTATGGACAGGGAAAGACCTAATCTAAGATCTGCACACAAATATTTTGCCTTCAAATTCATACCGTGATCGTAGCATGCATGGACTCGACTCATATGACTGGGATTTCCATGAAAAAGATAGTGGGCCAGAAATTGGTGATCAATGTACATTTCTCTTCTGTTTCCTATTTATATTTTACCTCCTCAATTTAGCATTATGGACAGGGAAAGACCTAATCTAAAATCTGCACAAAAATATTTAGCCTTCAAATTCATACCGTCATCGTTGCATGCATGGACTCGACTCATATGAATGGGATTTCCATGAAAAAGATTGTGGGCCGAAAATGGGTGATCACTGTACATTTCTCTTCTGTTTCCTATTTATATTTTTATTTTACCTCCTCAATTTAGCATTATGGACAGGGAAAGACCTAATCTAAGATCTGCACAAAAATATATAGACTTCAAATTTATACCGTCATCGTAGCATGCATGGACTCGACTCATATGACTGGGATTTCCATGAAAAAGATTGTGGGCAGAAAATGGGTGATCACTGTACATTTCTCTTCTGTTTCCTATTTATATTTCTATTTTACCTCCTCAATTTATCATTATGGACAAGGAAAGACCTAATCTAAGATCTACACAAATATATTTAGACTTCAAATTCATACCGTCATCGTAGCATGCATGGACTCGACTCATATGAATAGGATTTCCATGAAAAAGATTGTGGGCAGAAAATGGGTGATCTCTGTACATTTCTCTTCTGGTTCCTATTTATATTTCTATTTTACTTCCTTCATTTAGCATTATGGACAGGGAAAGACCTAATCTAAGCTCTGCACAAAAATATTTTGCCTTCAAATTCATACCTTCATCGTAGCATGCATGGACTCGACTCATATGAAAGGATTTCCATGAAAAAGATTGTGGGCCGAAAATGGGTGATCACTGTACATTTCTCTTCTGTTCCCTATTTATATTTCTATTTTACCTCCTCAATTTAGCATTATGGACAAGGAAAGACCTAATCTAAGATCTGCACAAAAATATTTAGCCTTCAAATTCATACCGTCATCGTAGCATGCATGGACTCGACTCATATGAATGGGATTTCCATGAAAAAGATTGTGGGCAGAAAATGGGTGGTCACTGTACATTTCTCTTCTGGTTCCTATTTATATTTCTATTTTACTTCCTTCATTTAGCATTACTGACAGGGAAAGACCTAATCTAAGATCTGCAAGAAAATATTTTGCCTTCAAATTCATACCGTGATCGTAGAACGCATGTACTCGACTCATATGACTGGGATTACCATGAAAAAGATTGTGGGCACAAAATGGGTGATCATTGTATATTTCTCTTCTGTTTCCTATTTATATTTCTATTTTACTTCCTCAATTTAGCATTATGGACAGGGAAAGACCTAATCTAAGCTCTGCAAAAAAAAAATTTGCCTTCAAATTCATACCGTGATAGTAGCATGCATGGACTCGACTCATATGACTGGGATTTCCATGAAAAAGATTGTGGGCACAAAATGGGTGATCACTGTACATTTCTCTTCTGTTTCCTATTTATATTTCTATTTAACTCCTCAATTTAGCATTATGGACAGGGAAAGCCCTAATCTAAGATCTGCAAAAAAATATTTTGCCTTCAAATTCATACCTTGATTGGAGCATGTATGGACTGGACTCATATGACTGGGATTTCCATGAAGAAGATTGTGGGCCGAAAATGGGTGATCACTGTACATTTCTCTTCTGTTTCCTATTTATATTTATATTATACTTCCTCAATTTAGCATTATGGACAGGGAAAGACCTAATCTAAGACCTGCACAAAAATATTTTGTCTTCAAATTCATACCGTGATCGTAGCATGCATGGACTCAACTGATATGACTGGGATTTCCATGAAAAAGATTGTGGGCCCAAAATGGGTTATCACTGTACATTTCTCTTCTGTTTCCTATTTATATTTCTATTTAACTCCTCAATTTTGCATTAAGGACAGGGAAAGACCTTATCTAAGATCTACAAAAAAATATTTTGCCTTCAAATTCATACCTTGATTGGAGCATGTATGGACTGGACTCATATGACTGGGATTTCCTTGAAAAATATTGTGGGCAGAAAATGGGTGATCACTGTACATTTCTCTTCTGTTTCCTATTTATATTTATATTTTACTTCCTTCATTTAGCATTATGGACAGGGAAAGACATAATCTAAGCTCTGCAAAAAAATATTTTGCCTTCAAATTAATACCGTGATCGTAGAATGCATGGACTTGACTCATATGACTGGTATTTCCATAAAAAAGATTGAGGGCAGAAAATGTGTGATCACTGTACATTTCTCTTCTGTTTCCTATTTATATTTCTAATTTACTTCCTTAATTTAGCATTATGGACAGGGAAAGACCTAATCAAAAATCTGCAAAAAATATTTTGCCTTAAAATTCATACCGTGATCGTAGCATGCATGGACTCGACTCATATGACTCGGATTTCCATGAAAAAGATTGTGGGCAAAAAATGGGTGATCACTTTACATTTCTATTCTGTTTCCTATTTATACTTCTATTTTACCTCCTCAATTTAGCATTATGGACAGGGAAAGATCTAATCTAAGATCTGCAAAAAAATATTTTTCCTTCAAATTCATACCTTGATTGGAGCATGTATGGACTGGACTCATATGACTGGTATTTCCATGAAAAAGATTGTGGGCCGAAAATGGGTGATCACTGTACATTTCTCTTCTGTTTCCTATTTATATTTATATTTTACTTCCTTCATTTAGCATTATGTACAGGGAAAGACCTAATCTAAGTTCTGCAAAAAAATATTTTGCCTTCAAATTCATACCGTGATCGTAGCATGTATAGACGGGACACATATGACTGGGATTTCCATGAAAAAGATTGTGGGCAGAAAATGGGTGATCACTGTACATTTCTCTTCTGTTTCCTATTTATATTTCTATTTTACCTCCTCAATTTAGCATTATGGACAGGGAAAGAGCTAATCTTAGATCTGCAAAAAAATATTTTGCCGTCAAATTCATACCGTGATAGTAGCATGCACGGACTTGATTCATATGACTGGGATTTCCATGAAAAAGATTGTGGGCAGAAAATGGGTGATCACTGTACATTTCTCTTCTGTTTCCTATTTATATTTATATTTTACCTCCTCAATTTAGCATTAAGGACAGTGAAAGACCTAATCTAAGATCTGCAAAAAAATATTTTGCCTTCAAATTCATACCGTGATAGTAGCATGCATGGACTCGACTCATATGACTGGGATTTCCATGAAAAAGATTGTGGGCCGAAAATGGGTGATCACTGTCCATTACTCTTCTGTTTCCTATTCATATTTCTATTTTACCTCCTCAATTTAGCATTATGGACAGGGAAAGACCTAATGTAAGATGTGCAAAAAAATATTTTGCCTTCAAATTCATACCGTGATCGTAGCAGGTATGGACTTGACTCATATGACTGGGATTTCCATGAAAAAGATTGTGGGCAGAAAATGGTTGATCCCTGTACATTGCTCTTCTGTTTCCTATTTATATTTCTATTTTACTTCCTTCATTCAGCATTATGGACAATGAAAGACCCAATCTAAGCTCTGCAAAAATATATTTTGCCTTCAAATTCATACTGTGATCGTAGCATGTATGGACTCGACTCATATGACTGGGATTTCCATGAAAAAGATTGTGGGCAGAAATTGGGTGATCACTGTACATTTCACTTCTCTTTCTTATTTATATTTCTATTTTACTTCCTCAATTTAGCATTATGGACAGGGAAAACCTAATCTAAGGTCTGCAAAAAAATATTTTGCTTTCAAATTCATACCGTGATCGTAGCATGCATGGACTAGACTGATATGACTAGGATTTCCATGAAAAAGATAGTGGGCAGAAAATGGGTGATTACTGTACATTTCTCTTCTGTTTCCTATTCATATTTCTATTTTACTTCCTCAATTTAGCATTATGGGTAGGGAAAGACCTAATCTAAGATCTGCAAAAAAATATTTTGCCTTCAAATTCATACCGTGATCATAGGAAGCATGGACTAGACTCATATGACTGGGATTGCCATGAAAAGATTGTGTACAGAAAATGGGTGATTACTGTACATTTCTCTCCTTTTTTCCTATTTATATTTCTATTTAACTCCTCAATTTAGCATTATGGACAGGGAAAGACCTAATCTAAGGTCTGCAAAAAAATATTTTGTCTTCAAATTCATACCTTGATTGGAGCATGTATGGACTGGTCTCATATGACTGGGATTTCCATGAAAAAGATTTTGGGCCGAAAATGGGTGATCACTGTACATTTCTCTTCGGTTTCCTATTCATATTTCTATTTTACCTCCTCAATTTAGCATTATGGAAAGGAAAGACCTAATCTAAGCTCTGCACAAAAATATTTTGCCTTCAAATTCATACCGTGATCGTAGCATGCATGGACTTGACTCATATGACTGGTATTTACATGAAAAAGATTGTGGGCCGAAAATGGGTGATCACTGTACATTTCTCTTCTGTTTCCTATTTATTTTTCTATTTTCCCTCTTCAATTTAACATTATGGACAGGGAAAGCCCTAATCTAAGCTCTGCACAAAAATATTTTGCTTTCAAATTCATACCGTGATCGTACGATGCATGGACTCGACTCATATGACTGGGATTTCCATGAAAAAGATTGTGGGCAGAAAATGGGTGATCACTGTACATTTCTCTTCTGTTTCCTATTTGTATTTCTATTTTACTTCCTCAATTTAGCATTATGGGTAGGGAAAGACCTAATCTAAGATCTGCAAAAAAATATTTTGACTTCAAATTCATACCGTGATCATAGGAAGCATGGACTAGACTCATATGACTGGGATTGCCATGAAAAGATTGTGTACAGAAAATGGGTGATTACTGTACATTTCTCTCCTTTTTTCCTATTTATATTTCTATTTAACTCCTCAATTTAGCATTATGGACAGGAAAAGACCTAATCTAAGGTCTGCAAAAAAATATTTTGTCTTCAAATTCATACCTTGATTGGAGCATGTATGGACTGGTCTCATATGACTGGGATTTCCATGAAAAAGATTTTGGGCCGAAAATGGGTGATCACTGTACATTTCTCTTCGGTTTCCTATTCATATTTCTATTTTACCTCCTCAATTTAGCATTATGGAAAGGAAAGACCTAATCTAAGCTCTGCACAAAAATATTTTGCCTTCAAATTCATACCGTGAGCGTAGCATGCATGGACTGGTCTCATATGACTGGGATTTCCATGAAAAAGATTTTGGGCCGAAAATGGGTGATCACTGTACATTTCTCTTCTGTTTCCTATTTATATTTATATTTTACCTCCTCAATTTAGCATTAAGGACAGTGAAAGACCTAATCTAAGATCTGCAAAAAAATATTTTGCCTTCAAATTCATACCGTGATAGTAGCATGCATGGACTCGACTCATATGACTGGGATTTCCATGAAAAAGATTGTGGGCCGAAAATGGGTGATCACTGTCCATTACTCTTCTGTTTCCTATTCATATTTCTATTTTACCTCCTCAATTTAGCATTATGGACAGGGAAAGACCTAATGTAAGATGTGCAAAAAAATATTTTGCCTTCAAATTCATACCGTGATCGTAGCAGGTATGGACTTGACTCATATGACTGGGATTTCCATGAAAAAGATTGTGGGCAGAAAATGGTTGATCCCTGTACATTGCTCTTCTGTTTCCTATTTATATTTCTATTTTACTTCCTTCATTCAGCATTATGGACAATGAAAGACCCAATCTAAGCTCTGCAAAAATATATTTTGCCTTCAAATTCATACTGTGATCGTAGCATGTATGGACTCGACTCATATGACTGGGATTTCCATGAAAAAGATTGTGGGCAGAAATTGGGTGATCACTGTACATTTCACTTCTCTTTCTTATTTATATTTCTATTTTACTTCCTCAATTTAGCATTATGGACAGGGAAAACCTAATCTAAGGTCTGCAAAAAAATATTTTGCTTTCAAATTCATACCGTGATCGTAGCATGCATGGACTAGACTGATATGACTAGGATTTCCATGAAAAAGATAGTGGGCAGAAAATGGGTGATTACTGTACATTTCTCTTCTGTTTCCTATTCATATTTCTATTTTACTTCCTCAATTTAGCATTATGGGTAGGGAAAGACCTAATCTAAGATCTGCAAAAAAATATTTTGCCTTCAAATTCATACCGTGATCATAGGAAGCATGGACTAGACTCATATGACTGGGATTGCCATGAAAAGATTGTGTACAGAAAATGGGTGATTACTGTACATTTCTCTCCTTTTTTCCTATTTATATTTCTATTTAACTCCTCAATTTAGCATTATGGACAGGGAAAGACCTAATCTAAGGTCTGCAAAAAAATATTTTGTCTTCAAATTCATACCTTGATTGGAGCATGTATGGACTGGTCTCATATGACTGGGATTTCCATGAAAAAGATTTTGGGCCGAAAATGGGTGATCACTGTACATTTCTCTTCGGTTTCCTATTCATATTTCTATTTTACCTCCTCAATTTAGCATTATGGAAAGGAAAGACCTAATCTAAGCTCTGCACAAAAATATTTTGCCTTCAAATTCATACCGTGATCGTAGCATGCATGGACTTGACTCATATGACTGGTATTTACATGAAAAAGATTGTGGGCCGAAAATGGGTGATCACTGTACATTTCTCTTCTGTTTCCTATTTATTTTTCTATTTTCCCTCTTCAATTTAACATTATGGACAGGGAAAGCCCTAATCTAAGCTCTGCACAAAAATATTTTGCTTTCAAATTCATACCGTGATCGTACGATGCATGGACTCGACTCATATGACTGGGATTTCCATGAAAAAGATTGTGGGCAGAAAATGGGTGATCACTGTACATTTCTCTTCTGTTTCCTATTTGTATTTCTATTTTACTTCCTCAATTTAGCATTATGGGTAGGGAAAGACCTAATCTAAGATCTGCAAAAAAATATTTTGACTTCAAATTCATACCGTGATCATAGGAAGCATGGACTAGACTCATATGACTGGGATTGCCATGAAAAGATTGTGTACAGAAAATGGGTGATTACTGTACATTTCTCTCCTTTTTTCCTATTTATATTTCTATTTAACTCCTCAATTTAGCATTATGGACAGGAAAAGACCTAATCTAAGGTCTGCAAAAAAATATTTTGTCTTCAAATTCATACCTTGATTGGAGCATGTATGGACTGGTCTCATATGACTGGGATTTCCATGAAAAAGATTTTGGGCCGAAAATGGGTGATCACTGTACATTTCTCTTCGGTTTCCTATTCATATTTCTATTTTACCTCCTCAATTTAGCATTATGGAAAGGAAAGACCTAATCTAAGCTCTGCACAAAAATATTTTGCCTTCAAATTCATACCGTGAGCGTAGCATGCATGGACTGGTCTCATATGACTGGGATTTCCATGAAAAAGATTTTGGGCCGAAAATGGGTGATCACTGTACATTTCTCTTCTGTTTCCTATTTATATTTATATTTTACCTCCTCAATTTAGCATTAAGGACAGTGAAAGACCTAATCTAAGATCTGCAAAAAAATATTTTGCCTTCAAATTCATACCGTGATAGTAGCATGCATGGACTCGACTCATATGACTGGGATTTCCATGAAAAAGATTGTGGGCCGAAAATGGGTGATCACTGTCCATTACTCTTCTGTTTCCTATTCATATTTCTATTTTACCTCCTCAATTTAGCATTATGGACAGGGAAAGACCTAATGTAAGATGTGCAAAAAAATATTTTGCCTTCAAATTCATACCGTGATCGTAGCAGGTATGGACTTGACTCATATGACTGGGATTTCCATGAAAAAGATTGTGGGCAGAAAATGGTTGATCCCTGTACATTGCTCTTCTGTTTCCTATTTATATTTCTATTTTCCTTCCTTCATTCAGCATTATGAACAATGAAAGACCCAATCTAAGCTCTGCAAAAATATATTTTGCCTTCAAATTCATACTGTGATCGTAGCATGTATGGACTCGACTCATATGACTGGGATTTCCATGAAAAAGATTGTGGGCAGAAATTGGGTGATCACTGTACATTTCACTTCTCTTTCTTATTTATATTTCTATTTTACTTCCTCAATTTAGCATTATGGACAGGGAAAACCTAATCTAAGGTCTGCAAAAAAATATTTTGCTTTCAAATTCATACCGTGATCGTAGCATGCATGGACTAGACTGATATGACTAGGATTTCCATGAAAAAGATAGTGGGCAGAAAATGGGTGATTACTGTACATTTCTCTTCTGTTTCCTATTCATATTTCTATTTTACTTCCTCAATTTAGCATTATGGGTAGGGAAAGACCTAATCTAAGATCTGCAAAAAAATATTTTGCCTTCAAATTCATACCGTGATCATAGGAAGCATGGACTAGACTCATATGACTGGGATTGCCATGAAAAGATTGTGTACAGAAAATGGGTGATTACTGTACATTTCTCTCCTTTTTTCCTATTTATATTTCTATTTAACTCCTCAATTTAGCATTATGGACAGGGAAAGACCTAATCTAAGGTCTGCAAAAAAATATTTTGTCTTCAAATTCATACCTTGATTGGAGCATGTATGGACTGGTCTCATATGACTGGGATTTCCATGAAAAAGATTTTGGGCCGAAAATGGGTGATCACTGTACATTTCTCTTCGGTTTCCTATTCATATTTCTATTTTACCTCCTCAATTTAGCATTATGGAAAGGAAAGACCTAATCTAAGCTCTGCACAAAAATATTTTGCCTTCAAATTCATACCGTGATCGTAGCATGCATGGACTTGACTCATATGACTGGTATTTACATGAAAAAGATTGTGGGCCGAAAATGGGTGATCACTGTACATTTCTCTTCTGTTTCCTATTTATTTTTCTATTTTCCCTCTTCAATTTAACATTATGGACAGGGAAAGCCCTAATCTAAGCTCTGCACAAAAATATTTTGCTTTCAAATTCATACCGTGATCGTACGATGCATGGACTCGACTCATATGACTGGGATTTCCATGAAAAAGATTGTGGGCAGAAAATGGGTGATCACTGTACATTTCTCTTCTGTTTCCTATTTGTATTTCTATTTTACTTCCTCAATTTAGCATTATGGGTAGGGAAAGACCTAATCTAAGATCTGCAAAAAAATATTTTGACTTCAAATTCATACCGTGATCATAGGAAGCATGGACTAGACTCATATGACTGGGATTGCCATGAAAAGATTGTGTACAGAAAATGGGTGATTACTGTACATTTCTCTCCTTTTTTCCTATTTATATTTCTATTTAACTCCTCAATTTAGCATTATGGACAGGGAAAGACCTAATCTAAGGTCTGCAAAAAAATATTTTGTCTTCAAATTCATACCTTGATTGGAGCATGTATGGACTGGTCTCATATGACTGGGATTTCCATGAAAAAGATTTTGGGCCGAAAATGGGTGATCACTGTACATTTCTCTTCGGTTTCCTATTCATATTTCTATTTTACCTCCTCAATTTAGCATTATGGAAAGGAAAGACCTAATCTAAGCTCTGCACAAAAATATTTTGCCTTCAAATTCATACCGTGATCGTAGCATGCATGGACTTGACTCATATGACTGGTATTTACATGAAAAAGATTGTGGGCCGAAAATGGGTGATCACTGTACATTTCTCTTCTGTTTCCTATTTATTTTTCTATTTTCCCTCTTCAATTTAACATTATGGACAGGGAAAGCCCTAATCTAAGCTCTGCACAAAAATATTTTGCCTTCAAATTCATACCGTGATCGTACGATGCATGGACTCGACTCATATGACTGGGATTTCCATGAAAAAGATTGTGGGCAGAAAATGGGTGATCACTGTACATTTCTCTTCTGTTTCCTATTTGTATTTCTATTTTACTTCCTCAATTTAGCATTATGGACAGGGAAAGACCTAATCTAAGAACTGCAAAAAAATATTTTGCCTTCAAATTCATACCGTGATCGTAGCATGCATGGACTCGACTCATATGACTGGGATTTCCATGAAAAAGATTGTGGGCAGAAAATGGGAGATTACTGTACATTTCTCTGCTGTTTCCTATTTATATTTATATTTTACTTCCTCAATTTAGCATTATGGACAGGGAAAGACCTAAACTAAGCTCTGCACAAAAATATTTTGCCTTCAAATTCATACCGTGATCGTAGCAAGCATGAACACGACTCATATGACTGGGATTTCCATGAAAAAGATTGTGGGCCGAAAATGGGTGATCACTGTACATTTCTCTTCTGTTTCCTATTTATTATTCTATTTTACTTCCTTCATTTATCATTATGGACAGGGAAAGATCTAATCTAAGATCTGCAAAAAAATATTTTGCCTTCAAATACATACCTTGATTGGAGCATGTATAGACTGGACTCATATGACTGGGATTTCCATGAAAAATATTGTGGGCAGAAAATGGGTGATCACTGTACATTTCTCTCCTGTTTTCTATTTATATTTATATTTTACTTCCTTCATTTAGCATTATGGACAGGAAAAGACCTAATCTAAGATCTGCAAAAAAATATTTTGCCTTCAAATTCATACCGTGATCGTAGCATGCATGGACTCGACTCATATGACTGGGATTTCCATGAAAAAGATTGTGGGCAGAAAATCGGTGATCACTGTACATTTCTATTCTGTTTCCTATTTATACTTCTATTTTACCTCCTCAATTTAGCATAATGGACAGGGAAAGACCTAATCTAAGATCTGCACAAAAATATTTTGCCTTCAAATTCATACAGTGATCGTAGCATGCATGGACTCGACACATATGACTGGGATTTCCATGAAAAAGATTGTGGGCAGAAAATGGGAGATCACTGTACATTTCTCTGCTGTTTCCTATTTATATTTATATTTTACCTCCTCAATTTAGCATTATGGACAGGGAAAGACCTAAACTAAGCTCTGCACAAAAATATTTTGCCTTCAAATTCATACCGTGATCGTAGCAAGCATGAACACGACTCATATGACTGGGATTTCCATGAAAAAGATTGTGGGCCGAAAATGGGTGATCACTGTACATTTCTCTTCTGTTTCCTATTTATTATTCTATTTTACTTCCTTCATTTATCATTATGGACAGGGAAAGACCTAATCTAAGATCTGCAAAAAAATATTTTGCCTTCAAATTCATACCTTGATTGGAGCATGTATAGACTGGACTCATATGACTGGGATTTCCATGAAAAATATTGTGGGCAGAAAATGGGTGATCACTGTACATTTCTCTTCTGTTTCCTATTTATATTTATATTTTACTTCCTTAATTTAGCATTATGGACAGGGAAAGACCAAATCTAAGATCTGCAAAAAAATATTTTGCCTTCAAATTCATACCGTAATCGTAGCATGTATGGACTGGACTCATATCACTGGGATTTCCATGAAAAAGATTGTGGGCAGAAAATGGGTGATCACTGTGCATTTCTCTCCTGTTTCCTATTTATATTTATATTTTACTTCCTTCATTTAGCATAATGGACAGGGAAAGACCTAATCTAAGATCTGCACAAAAATATTTTCCTACAAATTCATGCAGTGATCGTAGCATGCATGGACTCGACTGATATGACTGGGATTTCCATGAAAAAGATTGTGGTCACAAAATGGCTGATCACTGTACATTTCTCTTCTGTTTCTTATTCATTTTTCTATTTTCCCTCTTCAATTTAACATTATGGACAGGGAAAGCCCTAATCTAAGATCTGTACAAAAATATTTTGCCTTCAAATTCATACCGTGATCGTAGCATGCATGCATTTGACTCATATGACTGGGATTTCCATGAAAAAGATTGTGGGCAGAAAATGGGAGATCACTGTACATTTCTCTGCTGTTTCCTATTTATATTTATATTTTACCTCCTCAATTTAGCATTATGGACAGGGAAAGACCTAAACTAAGCTCTGCACAAAAATATTTTGCCTTCAAATTCATACCGTGATCGTAGCAAGCATGAACACGACTCATATGACTGGGATTTCCATGAAAAAGATTGTGGGCCGAAAATGGGTGATCACTGTACATTTCTCTTCTGTTTCCTATTTATTATTCTATTTTACTTCCTTCATTTATCATTATGGACAGGGAAAGATCTAATCTAAGATCTGCAAAAAAATATTTTGCCTTCAAATACATACCTTGATTGGAGCATGTATAGACTGGACTCATATGACTGGGATTTCCATGAAAAATATTGTGGGCAGAAAATGGGTGATCACTGTACATTTCTCTCCTGTTTCCTATTTATATTTATATTTTACTTCCTTCATTTAGCATTATGGACAGGAAAAGACCTAATCTAAGACCTACAAAAAAATATTTTGCCTTCAAATTCATACCGTAATCGTAGCATGCATGGACTCGACTCATATGACTGGGATTTCCATGAAAAAGATTGTAGGCAGAAAATCGGTGATCACTGTACATTTCTATTCTGTTTCCTATTTATACTTCTATTTTACCTCCTCAATTTAGCATAATGGACAGGGAAAGACCTAATCTAAGATCTGCACAAAAATATTTTGCCTTCAAATTCATACAGTGATCGTAGCATGCATGGACTCGACTCATATGACTGGGATTTCCATGAAAAAGATTGTGGGCAGAAAATGGGTGATCACTGTACATTTCTCTTCTGTTTCCTATTTATATTTCTATTTTACTTCCTTCATTTAGCATTATGGACAGGGAAAGACCAAATCTAAGTTCTGCAAAAAAATATTTTGCCTTCAAATTCATACCGTGATCGTAGCATGTATGGTCTGGACTCATATCACTGGGATTTCCATGAAAAAGATTGTGGGCCGAAAATGGGTGATCACTGTACATTTCTCTTCTCTTTCTTATTTATATTTCTATTTTACTTGCTTCATTTAGCATTATGGACAGGGAAAACCTAATCAAAGTTCTGCAAAAAAATATTTTGCCTTCAAATTCATACCGTGATCGTAGCAAGCATGGACTTGACTCATATGACTGGGATTTCCATGAAAAAGATTTTGGGCAGTAAATGGGTGATCACTGTACATTTCTCTTCTCTTTCTTATTTATATTTATATTTTACTTCCTCAATTTAGCATTATGGACAGGGAAAGACCTAATGTAAGATCTGCAAAAAAATATTTTGCCTTCAAATTCATACCGTGAACGTAGGATGCATGGACTCGACTCATATGACTGGGATTTCCATGAAAAACATTGTGGGCAGAAAATGGGTGATCACTGTACATTTCTCTTCTGTTTCCTATTCATATTTCTATTTTACGTCCTCAATTTAGCATTATGGACAGGGAAAGACGTAATCTAAGATCTGCAAAAAAATATTTTGCCTTCAAATTCATACCGTGACCGTAGCATGCACGGACTCGACTCATATGACTGGGATTTCCATGAAAAAGATTGTGGGCAGAAAATGGGTGATCAATGTACATTTTTCTTCTGTTTCCTATTTATATTTATATTTTACCTCCTCAATTTAGCATTTTGGACAGTGAAAGACCTAATCTAAGATCTGTAAAAAAATATTTCGCCTTCAAATTCATACCGTGATCGTAGCATGCATGGACTCGACTCATATGACTGGGATTTCCATGAAAAAGATTGTGGGCTGAAAATGAGTGATCACTGTACATTACTCTTCTGTTTCCTATTCATATTTCTATTTTACATCCTCAATTTAGCATTATGGACAGTGAAAAACCTAATCTAAGATCTGCAAAAAAATATTTTGCCTTCAAATTCATACCGTGATCGTAGCATGCATGGCCTCAACTCATATGACTGGGATTTCCATGAAAAAGATTGTGCGCAGAAAATGGGTGATCACTGTACATTTCTCTTCTGTTTCCTATTTATATTTATATTTTACTTCCTTAATTTAGCATTATGGACAGCGAAAGACCAATTCTAAGATCTGCAAAAAAATATTTTGCCTTCAAATTCATACCGTGATCGTAGCATGCATGGACTCGACTCATATGACTTGGATTTCCATGAAAAAGATTGTGGGCCGAAAATGGGTGATCACTGTACATTTCTCTTCTGTTTCCTATTTATATTTCTATTTTACCTGCTCAATTTAGCATTATGGACAGGGAAAGACCAATTCTAAGATCTGCAAAAAAATATTTTGCCTTCAAATTCATACCGTGAGCGTAGCATGCATGGACTCGACTCATATGACTGGGATTTCCATGAAAAAGATTGTGGGCAGAAAATGGGTGATCACTGTACATTTCTCTTCTGTTTCCTATTTATATTTATATTTTACCTCCTGAATTTAGCATTATGGACAGGGAAAGATGAAATCTAAGCTCTGCACAAACATATTTTGCCTTCAAATTCATACCATGATCGTAGCATGCATGGACACGACTTATATGACTGGGATTTCCATGAAAAAGATTGTGGGCCGAAAATGGATGATCACGGTACATTTCTCTTCTGTTTCCTATTTATATTTCTATTTTACCTCCTCAATTTAGCATTATGGACAGGGAAAGACCTAATCTAAGCTCTGCACAAAAATATTTTGCCTTCAAATTCATACCGTGAACGTAGCATGCATGGACTCGACTCATATGACTGGGATTTCCATGAGAAAGATTGTGGGCCGAAAATGGATGATCACTTTACATTTCTCTTCGGTTTCCTATTTATATTTATATTTACCTCCTCAATTTAGCATTATGGACGGAGAAAGACAAAATCTAAGATCTGCAAAAAATATTTTGCCTTCAAATTCATGCCGTGATCGTAGCATGCATGAACTCGACTCATATGACTGGGATTTCCATGTAAAAGATTGTGGGCCGAAAATGGGTGATCACTGTACATTTCTCTTCTGTTTCCTATTTATATTTCTATTTTACCTCCTCAATTTAGCATTATGGACAGGGAAAGACCTAATCTAAGATATGCAAAAAAAAAATTCCCTTCAAATTCATACCGTGATCGTACCATGCATGGACTCGACTCATATAAACTGGGATTTCCATGTAAAAGATTGTGGGTAGAAAATGGGTGATCACTGTACATTTCTCTTCTGTTTCCTATTTATATTTTTATTTTACTTCCTCAATTTAGCATTATGGACAGGGAAAGAACTAATCTAAGCTCTGCAAAAAAATATTTTGCTTTCAAATTCATACTGTGATCGTAGCATGTATGGACACAACTCATATGACTGGGATTTCCATGAAAAAGATTGTGGGCAGAAAATGGGTGATCACTGTACATTTCTCTTCTGTTTCCTATTTATATTTCTATTTTACTTCCTTAATTTAGCATTATGGACAGGGAAAGACCAAATCTAAGCTATGCAAAAAAATATTTTGCTTTCAAATTCATACCGTGATCGTAGCATGTATGGACACGACTCATATGACTGGGATTTCCATGAAAAAGATTGTGGGCAGAAAATGGGTGATCACTGTACATTTCTCTTCTGTTTCCTATTTATATTTTTATTTTACTTCCTTCATTTAGCATTATGGACAGGGAAAGACCTAATCTAAGCTCTCCAAAAAAATATTTTGCTTTCAAATTCATACCGTGATCGTAGCATGTATGGACTCAACTCATATGACTGGGATTTCCATGAAAAAGATTGTGGGCAGAACATGGGTGATCACTGTACATTTCTCTTCTGTTTCCTATTTATATTTTTATTTTACTTCCTTCATTTAGCATTATGAACAGGGAAAGACCTAATCTAAGATCTGCAAAAAAATATTTTGCCTTCAAATTCATACCGTGATCGTAGCATGTATGGACACGACTCATATGACTGGGATTTCCATGAAAAAGATTGTGGGCAGAAAATGGGTGATCACTGTACATTTCTCTTCTGTTTCCTATTTATATTTTTATTTTACTTCCTTCATTTAGCATTATGGACAGGGAAAGACCTAATCTAAGCTCTCCAAAAAAATATTTTGCTTTCAAATTCATACCGTGATCGTAGCATACATGGACTCGACTCATATGACTGGGATTTCCATGAAAAAGATGGTATGCAGAAAATGGGTGATCACTGTACATTTCTCTTCTGTTTCCTATTTATATTTTTATTTTACTTCCTTCATTTAGCATTATAGACAGGGAAAGACCTAATCTAAGCTCTGCAAAAAAATATTTTGCTTTCAAATTCATACCGTGATCGTAGCATGTATGGACTCGACTCATATGACTGGGATTTCCATGAAAAAGATGGTATGCAGAAAATGGGTGATCACTGTACATTTCTCTTCTGTTTCCTATTTATATTTTTATTTTACTTCCTTCATTTAGCATTATGGACAGGGAAAGACCTAATCTAAGCTCTGCAAAAAAATATTTTGCTTTCAAATTCATACCGTGACCGTAGCATGCATGGACTCGACTCATATGAATGGGATTTCCATGAAAAAGATTGTGGGCAGATAATGGGAGATCACTGTACATTTTTCTGTTGTTTCTTATTTATATTTATATTTTACTTCCTCAATTTAGCATTATGGACAGGGAAAGAACTAATCTAAGATCTGCAAAAAAATATTTTGCCTTCAAATTCATACCGTGATCGTCGCATGCATGGAGTCGACTCATATGAGTGGGATTTCCATGAAAAAGATTGTGGGCAGAAAATGGGTGATCACTGTACATTTCTCTTCTGTTTCCTATTTATATTTATATTTTACTTCCTTCATTTAGCATTATGAACAGGGAAAGACGTAATCTAAGATCTGCAAAAAAATATTTTGCCTTCAAATTCATACCGTGATCGTAGCATGCATGGACTCGACTCATATGACTTGGATTTCCATGAAAAAGATTGTGGGCAGAAAATGGGTGATCACTTTACATTTCTCTTCTGTTTCCTATTTATATTTATATTTTACTTCCTTCATTTAGAATTAAGAACAGGGAAAGACGTAATCTAAGATCTGCAAAAAAATATTTTGCTATCAAATTCATACCGTGATCGTACCATGCATGGACTCGACTCATATAAACTGGGATTTCCATGTAAAAGATTGTGGGTAGAAAATGGGTGCTCACTGTACATTTCTCTTCTGTTTCCTCTTTATATTTCTATTTTACCTCCTCAATTTAGCATTATGGACAGAGAAAGACCTAATCTAAGCTCTGCACAAAAATATTTTACCTTCAAATTCATACCGTGATCGTAGCATGCATTGACACGACTCATATGACTGGGATTTCCATGAAAAAGATTGTGGGCAGAAAATGGGTGATCACTGTACATTTCTCTTCTGTTTCCTATTTATATTTTTATTTTACTTCCTACATTTAGCATTATGAACAGGGAAAAGACCTAATCTAAGACCTGCAAAAAAATATTTTGCCTTCAAATTCATACCGTGATCGTAGCATGCATGGACACGACACATATGACTGGGATTTCAATGAAAAAGATTGTGGGCAGAAAATGGGTGATCACTGTACATTTCTCTTCTGTTTCCTATTTATATTTTTATTTTACTTCCTTCATTTAGCATTATGAACAGGGAAAAGACCTAATCTAAGACCTGCAAAAAAATATTTTGCCTTCAAATTCTTACCGTGATCGTAGCATGTATGGACACGACTCATATGACTGGGATTTCCATGAAAAAGATTGTGGGCAGAACATGGGTGATCACTGTACATTTCTTTTCTGTTTCCTATTTATATTTTTATTTTACTTCCTTCATTTAGCATTATGAACAGGGAAAGACCTATTCTAAGATCTGCAAAAAAATATTTTGCTTTCAAATTCATACCGTGATCGTAGCATGTATGGACTCGACTCATATGACTGGGATTTCAATGAAAAAGATTGTGGGCAGAAAATGGGTGATCACTTTACATTTCTCTTGTGTTTCCTATTTATATTTATATTTTACTTCCTTCATTTAGCATTAAGAACAGGGAAAGACGTAATCTAAGATCTGCAAAAAAATATTTTGCCATCAAATTCATACCGTGATCGTACCATGCATGGACTAGACTCATATAAACTGGGATTTCCATGTAAAAGATTGTGGGTAGAAAATGGGTGATCACTGTACATTTCTCTTCTGTTTCCTCTTTATATTTCTATTTTACCTCCTCAATTTAGCATTATGGACAGGGAAAGACCTAATCTAAGATATGCAAAAAAATATTTTGCCTTCAAATTCATACCGTGATCGTAGCATGCATGGACTCGACTCATATGACTGGGATTTCCATGAAAAAGATTGTGGGCAGAAAATGGGTGATCACTGTACATTTCTCTTCTGTTTCGTATTTATATTTCTATTTTACTTCCTTCATTTAGCATTATGGACAGGGAAAGACCTAATCTAAGCTCTCCAAAAAAATATTTTGCTTTCAAATTCATACCGTGATCGTAGCATACATGGACTCGACTCATATGACTGGGATTTCCATGAAAAAGATGGTATGCAGAAAATGGGTGATCACTGTACATTTCTCTTCTGTTTCCTATTTATATTTTTATTTTACTTCCTTCATTTAGCATTATGGACAGGGAAAGACCTAATCTAAGCTCTGCAAAAAAATATTTTGCTTTCAAATTCATACCGTGATCGTAGCATGTATGGACACGACTCATATGACTGGGATTTCCATGAGAAAGATTGTGGGCAGAAAATGGGTGATCACTGTACATTTCTCTTCTGTTTCCTTTTATATTTTTATTTTACTTCCTTCATTTATTGTTATGGACAGGGAAAGACGTAATATAAGATCTGCAAAAAAATATTTTGCCTTCAAATTCATATCGTGATCGTAGCATGTATGGACTCGACTCATATGACTGGGATTTCCATGAAAAAGATTGTGGGCAGAAAATGGGTGATCACTGTACATTTCTCTTCTGTTTCCTATTTCTATTTTACTTCCTTCATTTAGCATTATGGACAGGGAAAGACCTAATCTAAGATCTGCAAAAAAATATTTTGCCTTCAAATTCATACCGTGACCGTAGCATGCATGGACTCGACTCATATGACTGGGATTTGCATGAAAAAGATTGTGGGCCGAAAATGGGTGATCACTGTACATTTCTCTTCTGTTTCCTTTTATATTTTTATTTTACTTCCTTCATTTATTGTTATGGACAGGGAAAGACGTAATATAAGATCTGCAAAAAAATATTTTGCCTTCAAATTCATATCGTGATAGTAGCATGTATGGACTCGACTCATATGACTGGGATTTCCATGAAAATATTGTGGGCAGAAAATGGTTGATCATTGTACATTTCTCTTCTGTTTCCTATTTATATTTATATATTACTTCCTCAATTTAGCATTATGGACAGGGAAAGACCTAATCTAAGATCTGCAAAAAAATATTTTGCCTTCAAATTCATACCGTGATCGTAGCATGCATGGACTCGACTCATATGACTGGGATTTCCATGAGAAAGATTGTGGGCAGAAAATGGGTGTTCACTGTACATTTCTCTTCTGTTTCCTATTTATATTTCTATTTTACCTTCTAAATTTAGCATTATGGACAGGGAAAGACCTAATCTAAGTTCTGCAAAAAAATATTTTGCCTTCAAATTCATACCGTGAACGTAGCATGCATGGACTCGACTCATATGACTGGGATTTCCATGAAAAAGATTGTGGGCAGAAAATGGGTGATCACTGTACATTTCTCTTCTGTTTCCTATTAATATTTCTATTTTACCTCCTCAATTTAGCGTTATGGACAGGGAAAGACGTAATATAAGATCTGCCAAAAAATATTTTGCCTTCAAATTCATATCGTGAACGTTGCATGTATGGACTCAACTCATATGACTGGGATTTCCATGAAAAAGATTGTGGGAAGAAAATGGGTGATCATTGTACATTTCTCTTCTGTTTCCTATTTATATTTATATTTTACTTCCTCAATTTAGCATTATGGACAGGGAAAGACCTAATCTAAGATCTGCAAAAAAATATTTGGCCTTCAAATTCATACCGTGATCGTAGCATGCATGGACTCGACTCATATGACTGGGATTTCCATGAGAAAGATTGTGGGAAGAAAATGGGTGATCATTGTACATTTCTCTTCTGTTTCCTATTTATATTTATATTTTACTTCCTCAATTTAGCATTATGGACAGGGAAAGACCTAATCTAAGATCTGCAAAAAAATATTTGGCCTTCAAATTCATACCGTGATCGTAGCATGCATGGACTCGACTCATATGACTGGGATTTCCATGAGAAAGATTGTGGGAAGAAAATGGGTGATCATTGTACATTTCTCTTCTGTTTCCTATTTATATTTATATTTTACTTCCTCAATTTAGCATTATGGACAGGGAAAGACCTAATCTAAGATCTGCAAAAAAATATTTGGCCTTCAAATTCATACCGTGATCGTAGCATGCATGGACTCGACTCATATGACTGGGATTTCCATGAGAAAGATTGTGGGCAGAAAATGGGTGATCACTGTACATTTCTCTTCTGTTTCCTATTTATATTTCTATTTTACCTTCTAAATTTAGCATTATGGACAGGGAAAGACCTAATTGAAGATCTGCAAAAACACATTTTGCTTTCAAATTCATATCATGATCGTAGCATGCATGGACTCGACTTATATGACTGGGATTCCCATGAAAAAGATTGTGGGCAGAAAATGGGTGATCACTGTACATTTCTCTTCTGTTTCCTATTCATATTTTTAATTTATATCCTCAATTTAGCATTATGGACAGGTAAAGACCTAATCTAAGATCTGCAAAAAATATTTTGCCTTCAAATTCATACCGTGATCGTAGCATGTATGGACTCGACTCAGATGACTGGGATTTCCATGAAAAAGATTGTGGGCTGAAAATAAGTGATCACTGTACATTTCTCTTCTGTTTCCTATTTATATTTATATTTTACTTCCTTCATTTAGCATTATGAACAGGGAAAGACCTAATCTAAGATCTGCAAAAAAACATTTTTCCTTCAAATTCATACCCTGATCGTAGCATGTATGGACTCGACTCAGATGACTGGGATTTCCATGAAAAAGATTGTGGGCAGAAAATGGGTGATCACTGTACATTTCTCTTCTGTTTCCTATTTATATTTCTATTTTACTTCCTTAATTTAGCATTATGGACAGGGAAAGACCTAATCTAAAATCTGCAAAAAATATTTTGCCTTCAAATTCATACCGTGATCGTAGCATGCATGGACTCGACTCATATGACTGGGATTTCCATGAAAAAGATAGTGGGCACAAAATGGGTGATCACTGTACATTTCTCTTCTGTTTCCTATTTATATTTCTAATTTACCTCCTCAATTTAGCATTATGGACAGGGAAAGATCTGATCTAAGTTCTGCAAAAAAATATTTTGCCTTCAAATTCATACCGTGATCGTAGCATCCATGGACTCGACTCATATGACTGGGATTTCCATGAAAAAGATTGTGTGCAGAAAATGGGTGATCACTGTACATTTCTCTTCTGTTTCCTATTTATATTTCTATTTTACTTCCTTAATTTAGCATTATGGACAGAGGAAGACATAATCTAAGATCTGCAAAATAATATTTTGCCTTCCAATTCATACCGTGATCGTAGCATGCATGGACTCGACTCATATGACTGGGATTTCCATGAAAAAGATTGTGTGCAGAAAATGGGTGATCACTGTACATTTCTCTTCTGTTTCCTATTTATATTTCTATTTTACTTCCTTAATTTAGCATTATGGACAAGGAAAGACCTAATCTAAGATCTGCAAAATAATATGTTGCCTTCCAATTCATACCGTGATCGTAGCATGCATGGACTCGACTCATATGACTGGGATTTCCATGAAAAGGATTGTGTGCAGAAAATAGGTGATCACTGTACATTTCTCTTCTGTTTCCTATTTATATTTCTATATTACTTCCTTAATTTAGCATTATGGACAGGGAAAGACCTAATCTAAGATCTGCAAAATAATATTTTGCCTTCCAAATCATACCGTGGGCGTAGCATGCATGGACGCGACTCATATGACTGGGATTTCCATGAGAAAGATTGTGGGCAGAAAATGGGTGATCTCTGTACATTTCTCTTCTGTTACCTATTTATATTTATATTTTACTTCCTCAATTTAGCATTATGGACAGGGAAACACCTAATCTAAAATCTGCAAAAAAATATTTTGCCATCAAATTCATACCGTGATTGTAGCATGCATGGACTCGACTCATATGACTGGGATTTCCATGAAAAAGACAGTGGGCACAAAATGGGTGATCACTGTACATTTCTCTTCTGTTTCCTATTTATATTTATATTTTACTTCCTTAATTTAGCGTTATGGACATGGAAAGACCTAATCTAAGATCTGCAAAAAAATATTTTGCCTTCAAATTCATACCGTGATCGTAGCATGCATGGACTCGACTCATATGAATGGGATTTCCATGAAAAAGATTGCGGGCAGAAAATGGGTGATCACTGTACATTTCTCTACTGTTTCCTATTTATATTTATATTTTACTTCCTCAATTTAGCATTATGGACAGGGAAAGACCTGATCTAAGATCTGCAAAAAAATATTTTGCCTTCAAATTCATACCGTGATCGTAGCATGTATGGACTCGACTTATATGACTGGGATTTCCATGAAAAAGATTGTAGCTAGAAAATGGGTGATCACTGTACATTTCTCTTCTGTTTCCTATTGATATTTATATTTTACTTCCTTCATTTAGCATTATGGACAGGGAAAGACCTCATCTAAGATCTACAAAAATATATTTTCCTTTCAAGTTCATACCGTGATCGTAGCATGCATGGACTCGACTCATATGACTGGGATTCCCATGAAAAAGATGGTGGGGAGAAAATTGGTGATCACTGTACATTTCTCTTCTGTTTTTTATTGATATTTCTAATTTACTTCCTTGATTTAGCATTATGGTCAAAGAAAGACCTAATCTAAGGTCTGCAAAATAATATTGTGCCTTCTAATTCATACCGTGATCGTAGCATGCATGGACTCGACTTATATGACTGGGATTCCCATGAAAAAGATTGTGGGCAGAAAATGGGTGATCACTGTACATTTCTCTTCTGTTTCCTATTTATATTTATATTTTACTTCCTTCATTTAGCATTATGGACAGGGAAAGACCTCATCTAAGATCTACAAAAGTATATTTTCCTCTCAAGTTCATACCGTGATCGTAGCATGCATGGACTCGACTCATATGACTGGGATTCCCATGAAAAAGATTGTGGGCAGAAAATGGGTGATCACTGTACATTTCTCTTCTGTTTCCTATTTATATTTATATTTTACTTCCTTCATTTAGCATTATGGACAGGGAAAGACCTCATCTAAGATCTACAAAAGTATATTTTCCTTTCAAGTTCATACCGTGATCGTAGCATGCATGGACTCGACTCATATGACTGGGATTTCCATGAAAAGGATTGTGTGCAGAAAATGGGTGATCACTGTACATTTCTCTTCTGTTTCCTATTTATATTTCTATATTACTTCCTTAATTTAGCATTATGGACAGGGAAAGACCTAATCTAAGATCTGCAAAATAATATTTTGCCTTCCAATTCATACCGTGATCGTAGCATGCATGGACTCGACTCATATGACTGGGATTTCCATGAGAAAGATTGTGGGCAGAAAATGGGTGATCTCTGTACATTTCTCTTCTGTTACCTATTTATATTTATATTTTACTTCCTCAATTTAGCATTATGGACAGGGAAACACCTAATCTAAAATCTGCAAAAAAATATTTTGCCATCAAATTCATACCGTGATTGTAGCATGCATGGACTCGACTCATATGACTGGGATTTCCATGAAAAAGACAGTGGGCACAAAATGGGTGATCACTGTACATTTCTCTTCTGTTTCCTATTTATATTTATATTTTACTTCCTTAATTTAGCGTTATGGACATGGAAAGACCTAATCTAAGATCTGCAAAAAAATATTTTGCCTTCAAATTCATACCGTGATCGTAGCATGCATGGACTCGACTCATATGAATGGGATTTCCATGAAAAAGATTGCGGGCAGAAAATGGGTGATCACTGTACATTTCTCTTCTGTTTCCTATTTATATTTCTAATTTACCTCCTCAATTTAGCATTATGTACAGGGAAAGACCTAATCTAAGATCTGCAAAAAAATATTTTGCCTTCAAATTCATACCGTGATCGTAGCATGCATGGACTCGACTTATATGACTGGGATTCCCATGAAAAAGATTGTGGGCAGAAAATGGGTGATCACTGTACATTTCTCTTCTGTTTCCTATTTATATTTATATTTTACTTCCTTCATTTAGCATTATGGACAGGGAAAGACCTCATCTAAGATCTACAAAAGTATATTTTCCTTTCAAGTTCATACCGTGATCGTAGCATGCATGGACTCGACTCATATGACTGGGATTCCCATGAAAAAGATTGTGGGCAGAAAATTGGTTATCACTGTACATTTCTCTTCTGTTTCCTATTTATATTTCTATTTTACTTCCTCAATTTAGCATTATGGACAGGGAAAGACCTCATCTAAGTTCTGCAAAAAAATATTTTGCCTTCAAATTCATACCGTGATCGTAGCATTTATGGACTCGACTTATATGACTGGGATTTCCATGAAAAAGATTGTGGGCAGAAAATGCGTGATCACTGTACATTTCTCTTCTGTTTCCTATTTATATTTATATTTTACTTCCTTCATTTAGCATTATGGACAGGGAAAGACCTCATCTAAGATCTAAAAAAATATATTTTCCTTTCAAATACATACCGTGATCGTAGCATGCATGGTCTCGACTCATATGACTGGGATTCCCATGAAAAAGATTGTGGGCAGAAAATTGGTGATCACAGTACATTTCTCTTCTGTTTCCTATTTATATTTATATTTTACTTCCTTCATTAACATTTTGGACAGGGAAAGACCTAATCTAAGATCTGCAAAAAAATATTTTGCCTTCAAATTCATACCGTGATCGTAGCATGCATGGACTCGACTCATATGACTGGGATTCCCATGAAAAAGATTGTGGGCCGAAAACTGGTGATCACTGTACATTTCTCTTCTGTTTCCCATTCATATTTCTATTTTACTTCCTCAATTTAGCATTATGGACAGGGAAAGACCTAATCTAAAATCTGCACACAAATATTTGGCCTTCAAATTCATACCGTGATCGTAGCATGCATGGACTCGACTCATATGACTGGGATTTCCATGAAAAAGATTGTGGGCAGAAAATGGGTGATCACTGTACATTTCTCTTCTGTTTCCTATTTATATTTCTAATTTACCTCCTCAATTTAGCATTATGGACAGGGAAAGACCTCATCTAAGATCTGCAAAAAATATTTTGCCTTCAAATTCATACCGTGATCGTAGCATGCATGGACTCGACTCATATGACTGGGATTTCCATGAGAAACACTGTGGGCAGAAAATGGGTGATCTCTGTACATTTCTCTTCTGTTTCCTATTTATATTTCTAATTTACGTCCTCAATTTAACCTTATGGACAGGGAAAGACCTGATCTAAGTTCTTCAAAAAAATATTTTGCCTTCAAATTCATACCGTGAACGTAGCATTTATGGACTCGACTTATATGACTGGGATTTCCATGAAAAAGATTGTGGGCAGAAAATGCATGATTACTGTACATTTCTCTTCCGTCTCCTATTTATATTTATATTTTACTTCCTTCATTTAGCATTATGGACAGGGAAAGACCTCATCTAAGATATACAAAAATATATTTTCCTTTCAAATTCATACCGTGATCGTAGCATGCATGGACTCGACTCATATGACTGGGATTCCCATGAAAAAGATTGTGGGCAGAAAATTGGTGATCACAGTACATTTCTCTTCTGTTTCTTATTTATATTTATATTTTACTTCCTTCATTTAGCATTATAGACAAGGAAAGACCTAAGATCTGCAAAAAAATTTTTTGCCTTCAAATTCATACCGTGATCGTAGCATGCATGGACTCGACTCATATGACTGGGATTCCCATGAAAAAGATTGTGGGCAGAAAATTGGTGATCACTGTACATTTCTCTTCTGTTTCCTATTTATATTTCTATTTTACTTCCTCAGTTTAGCATTATGGACAGGGAAAGACCTAATCTAAGATCTGCAAAAAATATTTTGCCTTCGAATTCATACCGTGATCGTAGCATGCATGGACTCGACTCATATGACTGGGATTTCCATGAAAAAGATCGTGTGCAGAAAATGGGTGATCAGTGTACATTTCTCTTCTCTTTCCTATTTATATTTCTATTTTACTTCCTCAATTTAGCATTAAGGACAGGGAAAGACCTAATCTAAGATCTGCAAAAAAATATTTTGCCTTCAAATTCATACCGTGATCGTAGCATGCATGGACTCGACTCATATGACTGGGATTACCATGAAAAAGATTGAGGGCAGAAAATTGGTGATCACTGTACATTTCTCTTCTGTTTCCTATTTATATTTCTATTTTACTTCCTTCATTTAGCATTATGGACAGGGAAAGACCTAATCTAAGCTATGCAAAAAAATATTTTGCCTTCAAATTCATACCGTGATCGTAGCATGTATGGACTCGACTCATATGACTGGGATTTCCATGAAAAAGATTGTGGGCAGAAAATGGGTGATCACTGTACATTTCTCTTCTGCTTCCTATTTATATTTATATTTTATCTTCTCAATTTAGCATTATGGACAGGGAAAGACCTAATCTAAGTTCAGCAAAAAAATATTTTGCCTTCAAATTCATAATGTGATCGTAGCATGCATGGACTCGACTCATATGACTGGGATTTCCATGAAAAATATTGTGGGCAGAAAATGGGTGATCACTGTGCATTTCTCTTCTGTTTCCTATTTAAATTTCTATTTTACTTCCTTCATTTAGCATTATGGACAGGGAAAGAACTAATCTAAGCTCTGCAAAAAAATATTTTACCTTCAAATTCATGCCGTGAACGTAGCATGCATGGACTTGACTCATATGACTGGGATTTCAATGAAAAAGATCGTGGGCAGAAAATGGGTGATCAATGTACATTTCTCCTCTGTTTCCTATTTATATTTCTATTTTACTTCCTCAATTTAGCATTATGGACAGTGAAAGACCTAATCTAAGATCTGCAAAAAAATATTTTGCCTTCAAATTTATACCGTGATCGTAGCATGCATGGACTCGACTCATATGACTGGGATTTCCATGAAAAAGATTGTGGGCAGAAAATTGGTGATCACTCAACATTTCTCTTCTGTTTCCTATTTATATTTCTATTTTATTTCCTTCATTTAGCATTACGGACAGGGAAAAACCTAATCTAAGATCTTCAAAAAAATATTTTGCCTTCAAATTCATACCGTGATCGTAGCATGCATGGACTCGACTCATATGACTGGGATTTCCATGAAAAAGATTGTGGGCAGAAAATGGGTGATCACTGTACATTTCTCTTCTGTTTCCTATTTATATTTCTATTTTACCTTCTCAATTTAGCATTATGGACAGGGAAAGATTTAATCTAAGCTCCGCACAACAATATTTTGCCTTCAATTTCATACCGTGATCGTAGCATGCATGGACTCGACTCATATGACTGGGATTTACATGAAAAAGTTTCTGGGCCGAAAATGGCTGATAACTGTACATTTCTCTTCTGTTTCTTATTTATATTTCTCTTTTAGTCCTCAATTTAGCATTATGGACAGGGAAAGACCTAATCTAAGCTCTGCACAAAAATATTTTACCTTCAAATTCATACCGTGATCGTAGCATGCATGGACTCGTCTCATATGACTGGGATTTCTATGAAAAAGGTTGTGGGCCGAAAATGGTTGATCACTGTACATTTCTCTTCTGTTTCCTATTTATCTTTTTATTTTAACTCCTCAGTTTAGCATTATGACCAGGGAAAGACCTTATCTAAGATCTGCACAGAAATATTTTGCCTTCAAAGTCAAACCGTGATCGTCGCATGCATGGACTCGACTCATATGACTGGGATTTCCATGAAAAAGGTTGTGGGCCGAAAATGGGTGATCACTGTACATTTCTCTTCTGTTTCCTATTTATATTTATATTTTATGTCCTCAATTTAGCATTATGGCCAGGGAAAGACCTAATCTAAGCTCTGCACAAAAATATTTTGCCTTCAAATTCATACCGTGATCGTAGCATGCATGGACTCGACTCATATGACTGGGATTTCCATGAAATAGATTGTGGGCCGAAAATGGGTGATAACTGTACATTTCTCTTCTGTTTCCTATTTATATTTCTATTTTACCTCCTCAATTTAGCTTTATGGACAGGGAAAGACCTAATCTAAGATCTGCACAGAAATATTTTGCCTTAAATTCATACCCTGACCGTAGCATGCTTGGACTTGACTCATATAACTGGGATTTCCATGAAAAAGATTGTGGGCCGAAAATGGGTGATCACTGTACATTTCTCTTCTGTTTCCTATTTACATTTCTATTTTACCTCCTCAATTTAGCTTTATGGACAGGGAAAGACCTAATCTAAGATCTGCACAAAAATATTTTGCCTTCAAATTCATACCGTGATCGTAGCATGCATGGACTCGACTCATATGACTGGGATTTCCATGAAAAATATTGTGGGCAGAAAATGGGTGATCACTGTATATTTCTCTTCGGTTTCCTTTTTATATTTCTATTTTACATCCTCAATTTAGCATTATGGACAGGGAAAGACCTAATCTAAAATCTGCACAAAAATATTTTGCCTTCAAATTCATACCGTGATCGTAGCATGCATGGACTCGAATCATATGACTGGGATTTCCATGAAAAAGATTGTGGGCCGAAAATGGGTGATCACTGTACATTTCTCTTCTGTTTCCTATTTATATTTCTATTTTACCTCCTCAATTTAGCATTATGGACAGGGAAAGACCTAATCTAAGATCTGCACAAAAATATTTTGCCTTCAAATTCATACCCTAATCGTAGCATGCTTGGTCTCGACTCATATGACTGGGATTTCCATGAAAAAGATTGTGGGCCGAAAATGGGTGATCACTGTACATTTCTCTTCTGTTTCCTATTTATATTTCTTTTTTACCTCCTCAATTTAGCATGATGGACAGGGAAAGACCTAATCTAAAATCTGCACAAAAATATTTTGCCTTAAATTCATACCGTGATCGTAGAATGCATGGACTTGACTCATATGACTAGGATTTACATTAAAAAATTGTGGGCCGAAAATGGGTGATCACTCTACATTTCTCTTCTGTTTCCTATTTATATTTCTATTTTACCTCCTCAATTTAGCATTATGGACAGGGAAAGACCTAATCTAAGATCTGCACAAAAATATTTTGCGTTCCAATTCTTACCGTGATCGTAGCATGCATGGACTCGACTCATATGACTGTGATTTCCATGAAAAAGATTGTGGGCCGAAAATGGGTGATCACTGAACATTTCTCTTCTGTTTCCTATTTATATTTATATTTTACCTCCTCAATTTAGCATTATGGACAGCGAAAGACCTAATCTAAAATCTGCTCAAAAATATTTTGCCTTCAAATTCATACCGTGATCGTAGCATGCATGGACTTGACTCATATGACTGGGATTTCCATGAAAAAGATTGTGGGCCGAAAATGGGTGATCACTGTACATTTCTCTTCATTTTCCTATTTATATTTCTATTTTACGTCCTCAATTTAGCATTATGGACAGGGAAAGACCTAATCTAAGATCTGCACAAAAATATTTTGCTTTCAAATTTATACCGTGATTGTAGCATGCATGGACTTGACTCATATGACTGGGATTTCCATGAAAAAGATTGTGGGCAGAAAATGGGTGATCACTGTACATTTCTTATCGGTTTCCTATTTATATTTATATTTTACATCCTCAATTTAGCATTATGGCCAGGGAAAGACCTAATCTAAGCTCTGTAGAAAAATATCTTGCCTTCAAATTCATACCGTGAACGTAGGATGCATGGACTCGGCTCATATGACTGGGATTTCCATGAAATAGATTCTGGGCCTAAAATGGGTGATCACTGTACATGTCGCTTCTGCTTCATATTTATATTTCTATTTTACCTCCTCAATTTAGCATTATGGACAGGGAAAGACATAATCTAAGATCTGCAAAAAAATATTTTGCCTTCAAATTCATACCGTGATCGTAGCATGCATAGACTTGACTCATATGACTGGGATTTCCATGAAAAAGATTGTGGGCCGAAAATGGGTGATCACTGTACATTTCTCTTCTGTTTCCTATTTATATTTCTATTTTACCTCCTCAATTTAGCATTATGGACAGGGAAAGATCTAATCTAAAATCTGCACAAAAATATTTTGTCTTCAAATTCATACCGTGATCATAGCATGCATGGACTCGACTCATATGACTGGGATTTCCATGAAAAAGATTGTGGGCCGAAAATGGGTGATCACTGTACTTTTCTCTTCTGTTTCCTATTTATATTTCTATTTTACCTCCTCAATTTAGCATTATGGACAGGGAAAGACCTAATCTAAGATCAGCACAAAAATATTTTGCCTTAAATTAATACCCTGATCATAGCATGCATGGACCTGACTCATATGACTGGGCTTTCCATGAAAAAGATTGTGGGCCAAAAATGGGTGATCACTGTACATTTCTCTTCTGTTTCCTATTTACATTTCTATTTTACCTCCTCAATTTAGCTTTATGGACAGGGAAAGACCTAATCTAAGATCTGCACAAAAATATTTAGCCTTCAAATTCATACCGTGATCGTAGCATGCATGGACTCGTCTCATATGACTGGGATTTCCATGAAAAATATTGTGGGCAGAAAACGGGTGTTCACTGTATATTTCTCTTCAGGTTCATATTTATATTTCTATTTTACCTCCTAAATTTAGCATTATGCACAGGGAATGACCTAATCTAATATCTGCACAAAAATATTTTGCCTTCAAATTCATACCGTCATCGTAGCATGCATGGACTCGACTCATATGACTGGGATTTACATGAAAAAGATTGTGGGCCGAAAATGGGTGATCACTGTACATTTCTCTTCTGTTTCCTATTTATATTTCTATTTTACCTCCTCAATTTAGCATTATGGACAGGGAAAACCTAATCTAAAATCTGCTCAAAAATATTTTGCCTTCAAATTCATACCGTGATCGTAGCATGCATGGACTTGACTCATATGACTGGGATTTCCATGAAAAAGATTGTGGGCCGAAAATGGGTGATCACTGTACATTTCTCTTATTTTCCTATATATATTTCTATTGTACCTCCTCAATTTAGCATTATTGACAGGGAAAGACATAATCTAAGATCTGCACAAAAATATTTTGCCTTCAAATTCATACCGTGATCGTAGCATGCATGGACTCGACTCATATGACTGGGATTTCCATGAAAAAGATTGTGGGGGAAAATGGGTGAACACTGTACCTTTCACTTCTGTTTCCTATTTATATTTATATTTTACATCCTCAATTTAGCATTATAGACAGGGAAAGACCTAATCTAAGATCTGCACAAAAATATTTTGCCTTAAAATCATACCTTCATCGTAGCATGCAAGGACTCGACTCATATGAGTGGGATTTCCATGAAAAAGATTGTGGGCAGAAAATATGTGATCACTCTACATTTCTCTTCTGTTTCCTATTTATATTTCTATTTTACATCCTCAATTTAGCATTATGGACAGGGAAAGACCTAATCTAAGATCTGCACAAAAATATTTTGCCTTAAATTCATACCGTCATCGTAGCATGCATGGACTCGACTCATATGACTGGGATTTCCATGAAAAAGATTGTGGGCAGAAAATGGGTGATCACTGTACATTTCTCTTCTGTTTCCTATTTATATTTATATTTTACATCCTCAATTTACCATTATGGACAGGGAAAGTCCTAATCTAAGATCAGCCCTAAAATATTTTGCGTTCCAATTCATACCGTGATCGTAGCATGCATGGACTCGACTCATATGACTGGGATTTCCATGAAAAAGATTGTGGGCCGAAAATGGGTGATCACTGTACATGTCTCTTCTGTTTCCTATTTATATTTCTATTTTACATCCTCAATTTAGCATTATGGCCAGGGTAAGACCTAATCTAAGATCTGCACAAAAATATTTTGCCTTCAAATTCATACCGTGATCGTAGGATGCATGGACTCGACTCATATGACTGGGATTTCCATGAAAAATATTGTGGGCAGAAAATCTGTGATCACTGTACATTTCTCTTCTGTTTCCTATTTATATTTCTATTTTACCGTCTCAATTTATCATTATGGACAGGGAAAGTCCTAATCTAAAATCTGCACAAAAATATTTTGCCTTCAAATTCATACCGTGATCGTAGTATGCATGGACTCGACTCATATGACTGGGATTTCCATGAAAAAGATTGTGGGCCGAAAATGGGTGATCACTGTATATTTCTCTTCTGTTTCCTATTTATATTTATATTTTACATCCTCAATTTAGCATTATGGATAGGGAAAGACCTAATCTAAGATCTGCACACAAATATTTTGCCTTCCAATTCATACCGTGATCGTAGCATGCATGGACTCGACTCATATGACTGGGATTTCCATGAAAAAGTTTGTGGGCCGAAAATGGGTGATCACTGTACCTTTCTCTTCTGTTTCCTATTTATATTTATATTTTACATCCTCAATTTAGCATTATGGACAGGGAAAGACCTAATCTAAAATCTGCACAAAAATATTTTGCCTTCAAATTCATACCATGATCGTAGCATGCATGGACTCGACTCATATGACTGGGATTTCCATGAAAAAGATTGTGGGCAGAAAATTGTGGGTTTTCACTCAACATTTCTCTTCTGTTTCCTATTTATATTTATATTTTACCTCCTCAATTTAGCATTATGGACAGGGAAAGACTTAATCTAAGATCTGCACAAAAATATTTTGCCTTAAATTCATACCGTCATCGTAACATGCATGGACTCGACTCATATGACTGGGATTTCCATGAAAAAGATTGTGGGCAGAAAATGGTTGATCACTCTATATTTCTCTTCTGTTTCCTATTAATATATCTATTTTACCTCCTCAATTTAGCATTATGGACAGGGAAAGACCTAATCTAAGATCAGCCCAAAAATATTTTGCGTTCCAATTCATACCGTGATCGTAGCATGCATGGACTCGACTCATATGACTGGGATTTCCATGAATTATTGTGGGCCGAAAATGGGTGATCACTGTACATTTCTCTTCTGTTTCCTATTTATATTTCTATTTTACATCCTCAATTTAGCATTATGGACAGGCAAAGACCTAATCTAAGATCTGCACAAAAATATTTTGCCTTAAATTCATACCGTCATCGTAGCATGCATGGACTCGACTCATATGACTGGGATTTCCATGAAAAAGATTGTGGGCCGAAAATGGGTGATCACTGTACATGTCTCTTCTGTTTCCTATTTATATTTCTATTTTACATCCGCAATTTAGCATTATGGACAGGGAAAGACCTAATCTAAGATCTGCACAAAAATATTTAGCCTTCAAATTCATACCGTGATCGTAGCATGCATGGACTCGACTCATATGACTGGGATTTCCATGAAAAAGTTTGTGGGCCGAAAATGGGTGATCACTGTACCTTTTTCTTCTGTTTCCTATTTATATTTATATTTTACATCCTCAATTTAGCATTATGGACAGGGAAAGACCTAATCTAAAATCTGCACAAAAATATTTTGCCTTCAACTTCATACCGTGATCGTAGCATGCATGGACTCGACTCATATGACTGGGATTTCCATGAAAAAGATTGTGGGCCGAAAATGGGTGATCACTGTACATTTCTCTTCTGTTTCCTATTTATATTTCTAATTTACCTCCTCAATTTAGCAATATGGACAGGGAAAGACCTAATCTAAGATCTGTACAAAAATATTTTGCCTTCAAATTCATACCGTGATCATAGCATGCATGGACTCGACTCATATGACTGTTATTTCCATGAAAAAGTTTGTGAGCCGAAAATGGGTGATCACTGTACATGTCTCTTCTGTTTCCTATTTATATTTCTAATTTACCTCCTCAATTTAGCATTATGGACAGGGAAAGACCTAATCTAAGATCTGCACAAAAATATTTAGCCTTCAAATTCATACCGTGACCGTAGCATGCATGGACTCGACTCATATGACTGGGATTTCCATGAAAAAGTTTGTGGGCCGAAAATGGGTGATCACTGTACCTTTCTCTTCTGTTTCCTATTTATATTTATATATTACATCCTCAATTTAGCATTATGGACAGGGAAAGACCTAATCTAAAATCTGCACAAAAATATTTTGCCTTCAACTTCATACCGTGATCCTAGCATGCATGGACTCGACTCATATGACTGGGATTTCCATGAAAAAGATTGTGGGCCGAAAATGGGTGATCACTGTACATTTCTCTTCTGTTTCCTATTTATATTTCTAATTTACCTCCTCAATTTAGCATTATGGACAGGGAAAGACCTAATCTAAGATCTGCACAAAAATATTTTGCCTTAAATTCATACCGTCATCGTAGCATGCATGGACTCGACTCATATGACTGGGATTTCCATGAAAAAGATTGTGGGCAGAAAATGGGTGATCACTCTACATTCCTCTTCTGTTTCCTATTTATATTTCTATTTTACCTCCTCAATTTAGCATTATGGACAGGGAAAGACCTAATCTAAAATCTGCACAAAAATATTTTGGCTTCAAATTTATACCATGATCGTAGCATGCATGGACTCGACTCATATGACTGGGATTTCCATGAAAAAGATTGTGGGCCGAAAATGGGTGATCACTGTACATTTCTCTTCTGTTTCCTATTTATATTTATATTTCACCTCCTCAATTTAGAATTATGGACAGGGAAAGAACTAATCAAAAATCTGCACAAAAATATTTTGCCTTCAAATTCATACCGTGATCGTAGCATGCATGGACTCGACTCATATGACTGGGATTTCCATGAAAAAGTTTGTGGGCCGAAAATGGGTGATCACTGTACATGTCTCTTCTGTTTCCTATTTATATTTCTATTTTACCTTCTCAGTTTAGCATTATGGCCAGGGAAAGACCTAATCTAAGATCTGTAAAAAAATATTTTGCCTTCAAATTCATACCGTGATCGTAGGATGCATGGACTCGGCTCATATGACTGGGATTTCCATGAAAAAGATTGTGGGCCGAAAATTGGTGATCACTGTACATGTCGCTTCTGTTTCATATTTATATTTCTATTTTACCTCCTCAATTTAGCATTATGGACAGGGAAAGACCTAATCTAAGATCTGCACAAAAATATTTTGCCTTCAAATTTATACCGTCATCGTAGCATGCATGGACTCGACCCATATGAAGGTGAATTCCATGAAAAAGATTGTGCGCCGAAAATGGGTGATCACTGTACATTTCTCTTCTGTTTCCTATTTATATTTCTATTTTACCTCATCAATTTAGCATTATGGACAGGGAAAGACATAATATAAGATCTGCACAAAAATATTTAGCCTTCAAATTCATACCGTGATCGTAGCATGCATGGACTCGACTCATATGCCAGGGATTTCCATGAAAAATATTGTGGGCAGAAAATGGGTGATCACTGTACATTTCTCTTCTGTTTCCTATTTATATTTCTATTTTACCTCCTCAATTTAGCATTATGGACAGGGAAAGACCTAATCTAAGATCTGCACAAAAATATTTTGCCTTCAAATTCATACCGTGATTGTAGCATGCATGGACTCGACTCATATGACTGGGATTTCCATGAAATAGATTGTGGACCGAAAATGGGTGATCACTGTACATGTCGCTTCTGTTTCATATTTATATTTCTATTTTACCTCCTCAATTTAGCATTATGGCCAGGGAAAGACCTAATCTAAGATCTGCATAAAAATATTTTGCCTTCAAATTCATACTGTGATCGTAGCATGCAAGGACTCGACTCATATGAAGGGGAATTCCATGAAAAAGATTGTGGGCCGAAAATGGGTGATCACTGTACATTTCTCTTCTGTTTCCTATTTATATTTCTATTTTACCTCCTCAATTTAGCATTATGGACAGGGAAAGACCTAATCTAAAATCTGCACAAAAATATTTTGCCTTCAAATTCATACCGTGATCGTAGGATGCATGGACTCGACTCATATGACTGGGATTTCCATGAAAAAGATTGTGGGCCGAAAATGGGTGATCACTGTACATATCTCTTCTGTTTCCTATTTATATTTCTATTTTACATCCTCAATTTAGCATTATTGACAGGGAAAGACATAATCTAAGATCTGCACAAAAATATTTTGCCTTAAATTCATACCGTCATCGTAGCATGCATGGACTCGACTCATATGACTGGGATTTCCATGAAAAAGATTGTGGGCAGAAAATGGGTGATCACTCTACATTTCTCTTCTGTTTCCTATTTACATTTCTATTTTACCTCCTCAATTTAGCATTATGGACAGGGAAAGACCTAATCTAAGATCTGCACAAAAATATTTTGCCTTAAATTCATACCGTCATCGTAACATGCATGGACTCGACTCATATGACTGGGATTTCCATGAAAAAGATTGTGGGCCGAAAATGGGTGATCACTGTACATGTCTCTTCTGTTTCCTATTTATATTTCTATTTTACATCCTCAATTTAGCATTATGGCCAGGGAAAGACCTAATCTAAGATCTGCACAAAAATATTTTGCCTTCAAATTCATACGGTGATCGTAGGATGCATGGACTCGGCTCATAAGACTGGGATTTCCATGAAAAAGATTGTGGGCCGACAATGGTTGGTCACTGTACATGTCGCTTCTGTTTCCTATTTTGTATTTATATTTTGCTTCCCCAATTTAGCATTATGGACAGGGAAAGACCTAATCTAAGATCTACAAACAATATTTTGCCTTCAAATTTATACCGTGATTGTAGCATGCATGGACTCGACTCATATGTCTGGGATTTCCATGAAAAAGATTGTGGGGGGAAAATGGGTGATCACTGTACCTTTCTCTTCTGCTTCCTATTTATATTTCTATTTTACATCCTCAATTTAACATTATGGACAGGGAAAGACCTAATCTAAGATCTGCACAAAAATATTTTGCCTTCAAATTCATACCGTGATCGTAGCATGCATGGACTCGACTCATATGAATGGGATTTCCATGAAAAAGATTTTGGGCCGAAAATGGGTGATCACTGTACATTTCTCTTCTGTTTCCTATTTATATTTCTATTTTACCTCCACAATTTATCATTATTGACAGGGAAAGACCTAATCTAAGATCTGCACAAAAATATTTAACCTTCAAATTCATACCGTCATCGTAGCATCCATGGACTCGACTCACATGAATGGGATTTCCATGAAAAAGATCGTGGGCCGAAAATGGGTGATCACTGTACATTTCTCTTCTGTTTCCTATTTATATTTCTATTTTACCTCCTCAATTTAGCATTATTGACAGGGAAAGACCTAATCTAAGATCTGCACAAAAATACTTAGCCTTCAAATTCATACCGTGATCGTATCATGCATGGACTCGACTCATATGACTTGGATTTCCATGAAAAATATTGTGGGCAGAAAATGGGTGATCACTGTACATTTCTCTTCTGTTTCCTATTTATATTTCTATTTTACCTCCTCAATTTAGCATTATGGACAGGGAAAGACCTAATCTAAGATCTGCACAAAAATATTTAGCCTTCAAATTCATACAGTGATCGTAGCATGCATGGACTCGACTCATATGACTGGGATTTCCATGAAAAATATTGTGGGCAGAAAATGGGTGATTACTGTACATTTCTCTTCTGTTTCTTATTTATATTTCTATTTTACCTCCTCAATTTAGCATTATGGACAGGGAAAGACCTAATCTAAGATCTGCACAAAAATATTAACCTTCAAATTCATACCGTCATCGTAGCATGCATGGACTCGACTCATATGACTGGGATTTCCATGAAAAATATTGTGGGCAGAAAATGGGTGATCACTGTACATTTCTCTTCTTTTTCCTATTTATATTTCTATTTTACCTCCTCAATTTAGCATTATTGACAGGGAAAGACCTAATCTAAGATATGCCCAAAAATATTTAGCCTTCAAATTCATACCGTCATCGTAGCATGCATGGACTCGACTCATATGAATGGGATTTCCATGAAAAAGATTGTGGGCCGAAAATGGGTGATCACTGTACATTTCTCTTCTGTTTCCTATTTATATTTATATTTTACCTCTTCAATTTAGCATTATGGACAGGGAAAGACCTAATCTAATATCTGCACAAAAATATTTAGCCTTCAAATTCATACCGTGATCGTAGCATGCATGGACTCGACTCATATGACTGGGATTTCCATGAAAAATATTGTGGGCAGAAAATGGGTGATCACTGTACATTTCTCTTCTCTTTCCTATTTATATTTCTATTTTACCTCCTCAATTTAGCATTATGGACACGAAAAGACCTAATCTAAGATCTGCACAAAAATATTTAGCCTTCAAATTCATACCGTCATCGTAGCATGCATGGACTCGACTCATATGAATGGGATTTCCATGAAAAAGATTGTGGGCCGAAAATGGGTGATCACTGTACATTTCTCTTCTGTTTCCTATTTATATTTATATTTTACCTCCTCAATTTAGCATTATTGACAGGGAAAGACCTAATCTAAGATCTGCACAAAAATATTTAGCCTTCAAATTCATACCGTGATCGTAGCATGCATGGACTCGACTGATATGAATGGGATTTCCATGAAAAAGATTGTGGGCCGAAAATGGGTGATCACTGTACATTTCTCTTCTGTTTCCTATTTATATTTATATTTTACCTCCTCAATTTAGCATTATGGACATTGAAAGACCTAATCTAAGATCTGCACAAAAATATTTAGCCTTCAAATTCATACCGTGATCATAGCATGCATGGACTCGACTCATATGACTGGGATTTCAATGAAAAATATTGTGGACAGAAAATGGGTGATCACTGTATATTTCTCTTCTGTTTCTTATTTATGTTTCTATTTTACATCCTCAATTTAGCATTATGGACAGGGAAAGACCTAATCTAAGATCTGCACAAAAATATTTAGCCTTCAAATTCATACCGTCATCGTAGCATGCATGGATCGACTCATATGAATGGGATTTCCATGAAAAAGATTGTGGGCCGAAAATGGGTGATCACTGTACATTTCTCTTCTGTTTCCTATGTATATATATATTTTACCTCCTGAATTTAGCATTATGGACAGGGAAAGACCTATTCTAAGATCTGCACAAAAATATTTAGCCTTCAAATTCATACCGTCATCGTAGCATGCATGGACTCGACTCATATGACTGGGATTTCCATGAAAAATATTGTGGGCCGAAAATGGGTGATCACTGTACATTTCACTTCTGTTTCCTATTTATATTTCTATTTTACCTCCTCAATTTAGCATTATGGACAGGGAAAGACCTAATCTAAGACCTGCACAAAAATAATTAGCCTTCAAATTCATACCGTGATCGTAGCATGCATGGACTCGACTCATATGACTGGGATTTCCATGAAAAATATTGTGGGCAGAAAATGGGTGATCACTGTATATTTCTCTTCTGTTTCTTATTTATATTTCTATGTTACCTCCTCAATTTAGCATTATGGACAGGGAAAGACCTAATCTAAGATCTGCACAAAAACATTTAGCCTTCAAATTCATACGGTCATCGTAGCATGCATGGACTCGACTCATATGACTGGGATTTCCATGAAAAATATTGTGGGCCGAAAATGGGTGATCACTGTACATTTCTCTTCTGTTTCCTATTTATATTTATATTTTACCTCCTCAATTTAGCATTATGGACAGGGAAAGACATAATCTAAGATCTGCACAAAAATATTTAGCCTTCAAATTCATGCCGTCATCGTAGCATGCATGGACTCGACTCATATGAATGGGATTTCCATGAAAAAGATTGTGGGCCGAAAATTGGTGATCACTGTACATTTCTCTTCTGTTTCCTATTTATATTCATATTTTGCCTCCTCAATTTAGCATTATGGACAGGGAAAGACCTAATCTAAGATCTACACAAAAATATTAACCTTCAAATTCATACCGTGATCGTAGCATGCATGGACTCGACTCATATGACTGGGATTTCCATGAAAAATATTATGGGCAGAAAATGGGTGATCACTGTACATTTCTCTTCTGTTTCCTATTTATATTTCTATTTTACCTCCTCAATTTAGCATTATGGACAGGGAAAGAGCTAATCTTAGATCTGCAAAAAAATATTTTGCCGTCAAATTCATACCGTGATAGTAGCATTCACGGACTTGATTCATATGACTGGGATTTCCATGAAAAAGATTGTGGGCAGAAAATGGGTGATCACTGTACATTTCTCTTCTGTTTCCTATTTATATTTATATTTTACCTCCTCAATTTAGCATTAAGGACAGTGAAAGACCTAATCTAAGATCTGCAAAAAAATATTTAGCCTTCAAATTCATACCGTCATCGTAGCATGCATGGACTCGACTTATATGAATGGGATTTCCATGAAAAAGATTGTGGACCGAAAATGGGTGATCACTGTACATTTCTCTTCTGTTTCCTATTTATATTTCTATTTTACCTCCTCAATTTAGCATTATTGACAGGGAAAGACCTAATCTAAGATCTGCACAAAAATATTTAGCCTTCAAATTCATACCGTCATCGTAGCATGCATGGACTCGACTCATATGAATGGGATTTCCATGAAAAAGATTGTGGGCCGAAAATGGGTGATCACTGTACATTTCTCTTCTGTTTCCTATTTATATTTATATTTTACCTCCTCAATTTAGCATTATTGACAGGGAAAGACCTAATCTAAGATCTGCACAAAAATATTTAGCCTTCAAATTCATACCGTGATCGTAGCATGCATGGACTCGACTCATATGAATGGGATTTCCATGAAAAAGATTGTGGGCCGAAAATGGGTGATCACTGTACATTTCACTTCTGTTTCCTATTTATATTTCTATTTTACCTCCTCAATTTAGCATTATGGACAGGGAAAGACCTAATCTAAGACCTGCACAAAAATAATTAGCCTTCAAATTCATACCGTGATCGTAGCATGCATGGACTCGACTCATATGACTGGGATTTCCATGAAAAATATTGTGGGCAGAAAATGGGTGATCACTGTATATTTCTCTTCTGTTTCTTATTTATATTTCTATGTTACCTCCTCAATTTAGCATTATGGACAGGGAAAGACCTAATCTAAGATCTGCACAAAAACATTTAGCCTTCAAATTCATACGGTCATCGTAGCATGCATGGACTCGACTCATATGACTGGGATTTCCATGAAAAATATTGTGGGCCGAAAATGGGTGATCACTGTACATTTCTCTTCTGTTTCCTATTTATATTTATATTTTACCTCCTCAATTTAGCATTATGGACAGGGAAAGACATAATCTAAGATCTGCACAAAAATATTTAGCCTTCAAATTCATGCCGTCATCGTAGCATGCATGGACTCGACTCATATGAATGGGATTTCCCTGAAAAAGATTGTGGGCCAAAAATTGGTGATCACTGTACATTTCTCTTCTGTTTCCTATTTATATTCATATTTTGCCTCCTCAATTTAGCATTATGGACAGGGAAAGACCTAATCTAAGATCTACACAAAAATATTAACCTTCAAATTCATACCGTGATCGTAGCATGCATGGACTCGACTCATATGACTGGGATTTCCATGAAAAATATTATGGGCAGAAAATGGGTGATCACTGTACATTTCTCTTCTGTTTCCTATTTATATTTATATTTTACCTCCTCAATTTAGCATTATGGACAGGGAAAGACCTAACCTAAGTTCTGCACAAAAATATTAAGCCTTCAAATTCATACCGTCATCGTAGCATGCATGGACTCGACTTATATGAATGGGATTTCCATGAAAAAGATTGTGGACCGAAAATGGGTGATCACTGTACATTTCTCTTCTGTTTCCTATTTATATTTATATTTTACCTCCTCAATTTAGCATTATTGACAGGGAAAGACCTAATCTAAGATCTGCCCAAAAATATTTAGCCTTCAAATTCATACCGTCATCGTAGCATGCATGGACTCGACTCATATGAATGGGATTTCCATGAAAAAGATTGAGGGCCGAAAATGGGTGATCACTGTACATTTCTCTTCTGTTTCCTATTTATATTTATATTTTACCTCCTCAATTTAGCATTATTGACAGGGAAAGACCTAATCTAAGATCTGCACAAAAATATTTAGCCTTCAAATTCATACCGTGATCGTAGCATGCATGGACTCGACTCATATGAATGGGATTTCCATGAAAAAGATTGTGGGCCGAAAATGGGTAATCACTGTACATTTCTCTTCTGTTTCCTATTTATATTTATATTTTACCTCCTCAATTTAGCATTATGGTCAGTGAAAGACCTAATCTAAGATCTGCACAAAAATATTTAGCCTTCAAATTCATACCGTGATCGTAGCATGCATGGACTCGACTCATATGACTGGGATTTCAATGAAAAATATTGTGGACAGAAAATGGGTTATCACTGTATATTTCTCTTCTGTTTCTTATTTATATTTCTATTTTACCTCCTCAATTTAGCATTATGGACAGGGAAAGACATAATCTAAGATCTGCACAAAAATATTTAGCCTTCAAATTCATACCGTCATTGTAGCATGCATGGACTCGACTCATATGACTGTTATTTCCATGAAAAATATTGTAGGCCGAAAATGGGTGATCACTGTACATTTCTCTTCTGTTTCCTATGTATATATATATTTTACCTCCTGAATTTAGCATTATGGACAGGGAGAGACCTAATCTAAGATCTGCAGAAAAATATTTAGCCTTCAAATTCATACCGTGATCGTAGCATGCATGGACTCGACTCATATGACTGGGATTTCCATGAAAAATGTTGTGGGCAGAAAATGGGTGATCACTGTACATTTCTCTTCTGTTTCTTATTTATATTTCTATTTTACCTCCTCAATTTAGCATTATGGACTGGGAAAGACCTATTCTAAGATCTGCACAAAAATATTTAGCCTTCAAATTCATACCGTCATCGTAGCATGCATGGACTCGACTCATATGACTGGGATTTCCATGAAAAATATTGTGGGCCGAAAATGGGTGATCACTGTACATTTCTCTTGTTTCCTATTTATATTTATATTTTACCTCCTCAATTTAGCATTATGGACAGGGAAAGACCTAATCTAAGATCTGCACAAAAATATTTAGCCTTCAAATTCATATCGTCATCGTAGCATGCATGGACTCGACTCATATGAATGGGATTTCCATGAAAAAGATTGTGGGCCGAAAATGGGTGATCACTGTACATTTCTCTTCTGTTTCCAATTTATATTTATATTTTACCTCCTCAATTTAGCATTATGGACAGGGAAAGACCTAATCTAAGATCTGCACAAAAATATTTAGCCTTCAAATTCATACCGTGATCGTAGCATGCATGGACTCGACTCATATGACTGGGATTTCCATGAAAAATATTGTGGGCAGAAAATGGGTGATCACTGTACATTTCTCTTCTGTTTCTTATTTATATTTCTATTTTACCTCCTCAATTTAGGATTATGGACAGGGAAAGACCTAATCTTAGATCTGCACAAAAATATTTAGCCTTCAAATTCATACCGTGATCGTAGCATGCATGGACTCGACTCATATGACTGGGATTTCCATGAAAAATATTGTGGGCAGAAAATGGGTGATCACTGTACATTTCTCTTCTCTTTCCTATTTATATTTCTATTTTACCTCCTCAATTTAGCATTATGGACAGGGAAAGACCTAATCTAAGATCTGCACAAAAATATTTAGCCTTCAAATTCATACCGTGATCGTAGCATGCATGGACTCGACTCATATGAATGGGATTTCCATGAAAAAGATTGTGGGCCGAAAATGGGTGATCACTGTATATTTCTCTTCTGTTTCCTATTTATATTTCTATTTTACCTCCTCAATTTAGCATTATGGACAGGGAAAGACCTAATCTAAGATCTGCACAAAAATATTTAGCCTTCAAATTCATACAGTGATCGTAGCATGCATGGACTCGACTCATATGACTGGGATTTCAATGAAAAATATTGAGGGCCGAAAATGGGTGTTCACTGTACATTTCTCTGCTGTTTCCTATTTCTATTTCTATTTTACCTCCTCAATTTAGCATTATGGACAGGGAAAGACCTAATCTAATATCTGCACAAAAATATTTAGCCTTCAAATTCATACCGTGATCGTAGCATGCATGGACTCGACTCATATGAATGGGATTTCCATGAAAAAGATTGTGGGCCGAAAATGTGTGATCACTGTACATTTCTCTTCTGTTTCCTAATTATATTTATATTTTACCTCCTGAATTTAGCATTATGGACTGGGAAAGACCTAATCTAATATCTGCACAAAAATATTTAGCCTTCAAATTCATACCGTGATCGTAGCATGCATGGACTCGACTCATATGACTGGGACTTCCATGAAAAATATTGTGGGCAGAAAATGGGTGATCACTGTACATTTCTCTTCTGTTTCTTATTTATATTTCTATTTTACCTCCTCAATTTAGCATTATGGACAGGGAAAGACCTAATCTAAGATCTGCACAAAAATATTTAGCCTTCAAATTCATATCGTCATCGTAGCATGCATGGACTCGACTCATATGAATGGGATTTCCATGAAAAAGATTGTGGGCCAAAAATGGGTGATCACTGTACATTTCTCTTCTGTTTCCTATTTATATTTATATTTTACCTCCTCAGTTTAGCATTATGGACAGGGAAAGACCTAATCTAAGATCTGCACAAAAATATTTAGCCTTCAAATTCATACAGTGATCGTAGCATGCATGGACTCGACTCATATGACTGGGATTTCAATGAAAAATATTGAGGGCCGAAAATGGGTGTTCACTGTACATTTCTCTGCTGTTTCCTATTTATATTTCTATTTTACCTCCTCAATTTAGCATTATGGACAGGGAAAGACCTAATCTAATATCTGCACAAAAATATTTAGCCTTCAAATTCATACCGTGATCGTAGCATGCATGGACTCGACTCATATGACTGGGATTTCCATGAAAAATATTGTGGGCAGAAAATGGGTGATCACTGTACATTTCTCTTCTCTTTCCTATTTATATTTCTATTTTACCTGCTCAATTTAGCATTATGGACAGGGAAAGACCTAATCTAAGTTCCGCACAAAAATATTTAGCCTTCAAATTCATACCGTGATCGTAGCATGCATGGACTCGACTCATATGAATGGGATTTCCATGAAAAAGATTGTGGGCCGAAAATGGGTGATCACTGTACATTTCTCTTCTGTTTCCTAATTATATTTATATTTTACCTCCTGAATTTAGCATTATGGACAGGGAAAGACCTAATCTAATATCTGCACAAAAATATTTAGCCTTCAAATTCATACCGTGATCGTAGCATGCATGGACTCGACTCATATGACTGGGATTTCCATGAAAAATGTTGTGGGTAGAAAATGGGTGATCACTGTACATTTCTCTTCTGTTTCTTATTTATATTTCTATTTTACCTCCTCAATTTAGCATTATGGACAGGGAAAGACCTAATCTAAGATCTGCACAAAAATATTTAGCCTTCAAATTCATATCGTCATCGTAGCATGCATGGACTCGACTCATATGAATGGGATTTCCATGAAAAAGATTGTGGGCCGAAAATGGGTGATCACTGTACATTTCTCTTCTCTTTCCTAATTATTTTTCTATTTTACCGCCTCAATTTAGCATTATGGACAGGGAAAGACCTAATCTAAGATCTGCACAAAAATATTTAGCCTTCAAATTCATACCGTGATCGTAGCATGCATGGACTCGACTCATATGAATGGGATTTCCATGAAAAAGATTGTGGGCCGAAAATGGGTGATCACTGTACATTTCTCTTCTGTTTCCTATTTATATTTATATTTTACCTCCTCAATTTAGCATTATGGACAGGGAAAGACCTAATCTAAGATCTGCACACAAATATTTAGCCTTCAAATTCATACCGTGATCGTAGCATGCATGGACTCGACTCATATGACTGGGATTTCCATGAAAAATATTGTCGGCAGAAAATGGGTGATCACTGTACATTTCTCTCCTCTTTCCTATTTATATTTCTATTTTACCTCCTCAATTTAGCATTATGGACAGGGAAAGACCTAATCTAAGATCTGCACCAAAATATTTAGCCTTCAAATTCATACCGTCATCGTAGCATGCATGGACTCGACTCATATGAATGGGATTTCCATGAAAAAGATTGTGGGCCGAAAATGGGTGATCACTGTACATTTCTCTTCTCTTTCCTATTTATATTTATATTTTACCTCCTCAATTTAGCATTATTGACAGGGAAAGACCTAATCTAAGATCTGCACAAAAATATTTAGCCTTCAAATTCATACCGTGATCGTAGCTTGCATGGACTCGACTCATATGAATGGGATTTCCATGAAAAAGATTGTGGGCCGAAAATGGGTGATCACTGTACATTTCTCTTCTGTTTCCTATTTATATTTATATTTTACCTCCTCAATTTAGCATTATGGACAGGGAAAGACCTAATCTAATATCTGCACAAAAATATTTAGCCTTCAAATTCATACCGTGATCGTAGCATGCATGGACTCGACTCATATGACTGGGATTTCCATGAAAAATTTTGTGGGCCGAAAATGGGTGATCACTGTACATTTCTCTTCTGTTTCCTATTTATATTTATATTTTACCTCCTCAATTTAGCATTATGGACAGGGAAAGACCCAATCTAAGATCTGCACAAAAATATTTAGCCTTCAAATTCATACCGTGATCGTAGCATGCATGGACTCGAATCATATGACTGGGATTTCCATGAAAAATATTTTGGGCAGAAAATGGGTGATCACTGTACATTTCTCTTCTGTTTCTTATTTATATTTCTATTTTACCTCCTCAATTTAGCATTATGGACAGGGAAAGACCTAATCTAAGATCTGCACAAAAATATTTAGCCTTCAAATTCATACCGTCATCGTAGCATGCATGGATTCGACTCATATGACTGGGATTTCCATGAAAAATATTGTGGGCAGAAAATGGGTGATCACTGTACATTTCTCTTCTGTTTCTTATTTATTTTTCTATTTTACCTCCTCAATTTAGCATTATGGACAGGGAAAGACCTAATCTAAGATCTGCACAAAAATATTTAGCCTTCAAATTCATACCGTGATCGTAGCATGCATGGACTCGACTCATATGACTGGGATTTCCATGAAAAATATTGTGGGCAGAAAATGGGTGATCACTGTACATTTCTCTTCTCTTTCCTATTTATATTTCTATTTTACCTCCTCAATTTAGCATTATAGACAGGGAAAGACCTAATCTAAGATCTGCACAAAAATATTGAGCCTTCAAATTCATACCGTGATCGTAGCATGCATGGACTCGACTCATATGAATGGGATTTCCATGAAAAAGAATGTGGGCCGAAAATGGGTGATCACTGTACATTTCTCTTCTGTTTCCTATTTATATTTATATTTTACCTCCTCAATTTAGCATTATGGACAGGGAAAGACCTAATCTAATATCTGCACAAAAATAATTAGCCGTCAAATTCATACCGTGATCGTAGCATGCATCGACTCGACTCATATGAATGGGATTTCCATGAAAAAGATTGCGGGCCGAAAATGGGTGATCACTGTACATTTCTCTTCTGTTTCCTATTTATATTTATATTTTACCTCCTCAATTTAGCATTATGGACAGGGAAAGACCTAATCTAAGATCTGCACAAAAATATTTTGCCTTCAAATTCATACCGTCATCGTAGCATGCATGGACTCGACTCATATGAATGGGATTTCCATGAAAAAGATTGTGGGCCGAAAATGGGTGATCACTGTATATTTCTCTTCTGTTTCCTATTTATATTTCTATTTTACCTACTCAATTTAGCATTATTGACAGGGAAAGACCTAATCTAAGATCTGCCCAAAAATATTTAGCCTTCAAATTCATACCGTGATCGTAGCATGCATGGACTCGACTTATATGACTGGGATTTCCATGAAAAATATTGTGGGCAGAAAATGGGTGATCACTGTACATTTCTCTTCTCTTTCCTATTTATATTTCTATTTTACCTCCTCAATTTAGCATTATAGACAGGGAAAGACCTAATCTAAGATCTGCACAAAAATATTGAGCCTTCAAATTCATACCGTCATCGTAGCATGCATGGATTCGACTCATATGAATGGGATTTCCATGAAAAAGATTGTGGGCCGAAAATAGGTGATAACTGTACATTTCTCTTCTGTTTCCTATTTATATTTATATTTTACCTCCTCAATTTAGCATTATGGACAGGGAAAGACCTAATCTAATATCTGCACAAAAATAATTAGCCTTCAAATTCATACCGTGATCGTAGCATGCATGGACTCGACTCATATGAATGGGATTTCCATGAAAAAGATTGTGGGCCGAAAATGGGTGATCACTGTACATTTCTCTTCTGTTTCCTATTTATATTTATATTTTACCTCCTCAATTTAGCATTATGGACAGGGAAAGACATAATCTAATATCTGCACAAAAATATTTAGCCTTCAAATTCATACCGTGATCGTAGCATGCATGGACTCGATTCATATGACTGGGATTTCCATGAAAAATTTTGTGGGCCGAAAATGGGTGATCACTGTACATTTCTCTTCTGTTTCCTATTTATATTTATATTTTACCTCCTCAATTTAGCATTATGGACAGGGAAAGACCCAATCTAAGATCTGCACAAAAATATTTAGCCTTCAAATTCATACCGTGATCGTAGCATGCATGGACTCGAATCATATGACTGGGATTTCCATGAAAAATATTTTGGGCAGAAAATGGGTGATCACTGTACATTTCTCTTCTGTTTCTTATTTATATTTCTATTTTACCTCCTCAATTTAGCATTATGGACAGGGAAAGACCTAATCTAAGATCTGCACAAAAATATTTAGCCTTCAAATTCATACCGTCATCGTAGCATGCATGGATTCGACTCATATGACTGGGATTTCCATGAAAAATATTGTGGGCAGAAAATGGGTGATCACTGTACATTTCTCTTCTGTTTCTTATTTATTTTTCTATTTTACCTCCTCAATTTAGCATTATGGACAGGGAAAGACCTAATCTAAGATCTGCACAAAAATATTTAGCCTTCAAATTCATACCGTGATCGTAGCATGCATGGACTCGACTCATATGACTGGGATTTCCATGAAAAATATTGTGGGCAGAAAATGGGTGATCACTGTACATTTCTCTTCTCTTTCCTATTTATATTTCTATTTTACCTCCTCAATTTAGCATTATAGACAGGGAAAGACCTAATCTAAGATCTGCACAAAAATATTGAGCCTTCAAATTCATACCGTGATCGTAGCATGCATGGACTCGACTCATATGAATGGGATTTCCATGAAAAAGAATGTGGGCCGAAAATGGGTGATCACTGTACATTTCTCTTCTGTTTCCTATTTATATTTATATTTTACCTCCTCAATTTAGCATTATGGACAGGGAAAGACCTAATCTAATATCTGCACAAAAATAATTAGCCGTCAAATTCATACCGTGATCGTAGCATGCATCGACTCGACTCATATGAATGGGATTTCCATGAAAAAGATTGCGGGCCGAAAATGGGTGATCACTGTACATTTCTCTTCTGTTTCCTATTTATATTTATATTTTACCTCCTCAATTTAGCATTATGGACAGGGAAAGACCTAATCTAAGATCTGCACAAAAATATTTTGCCTTCAAATTCATACCGTCATCGTAGCATGCATGGACTCGACTCATATGAATGGGATTTCCATGAAAAAGATTGTGGGCCGAAAATGGGTGATCACTGTATATTTCTCTTCTGTTTCCTATTTATATTTCTATTTTACCTACTCAATTTAGCATTATTGACAGGGAAAGACCTAATCTAAGATCTGCCCAAAAATATTTAGCCTTCAAATTCATACCGTGATCATAGCATGCATGGACTCGACTTATATGACTGGGATTTCCATGAAAAATATTGTGGGCAGAAAATGGGTGATCACTGTACATTTCTCTTCTCTTTCCTATTTATATTTCTATTTTACCTCCTCAATTTAGCATTATAGACAGGGAAAGACCTAATCTAAGATCTGCACAAAAATATTGAGCCTTCAAATTCATACCGTCATCGTAGCATGCATGGATTCGACTCATATGAATGGGATTTCCATGAAAAAGATTGTGGGCCGAAAATAGGTGATAACTGTACATTTCTCTTCTGTTTCCTATTTATATTTATATTTTACCTCCTCAATTTAGCATTATGGATAGGGAAAGACCTAATCTAATATCTGCACAAAAATAATTAGCCTTCAAATTCATACCGTGATCGTAGCATGCATGGACTCGACTCATATGAATGGGATTTCCATGAAAAAGATTGCGGGCCGAAAATGGGTGATCACTGTACATTTCTCTTCTGTTTCCTATTTATATTTATATTTTACCTCCTCAATTTAGCATTATGGACAGGGAAAGACCTAATCTAATATCTGCACATAAATATTTACCCTTCAAATTCATACCGTGATCGTAGCATGCATGGACTCGACTCATATGACTGGGATTTCCATGAAAAATTTTGTGGGCCGAAAATGGGTGATCACTGTACATTTCTCTTCAGTTTCCTATTTATATTTATATTTTACCTCCTCAATTTAGCATTATGGACAGGGAAAGACCTAATCTAAGATCTGCACAAAAATATTTAGCCTTCAAATTCATACCCTGATCGTAGCATGCATGGACTCGACTCATATGACTGGGATTTCCATGAAACATATTTTGGGCAGAAAATGGGTGATCACTGTACATTTCTCTTCTGTTTCTTATTTATATTTCTATTTTACCTCCTCAATTTAGCATTATGGACAGGGAAAGACCTAATCTAAGATCTGCACAAAAATATTTAGCCTTCAAATTCATACCGTCATCGTAGCATGCATGGACTCGACTCATATGACTGGGATTTCCATGAAAAATATTGTGGGCAGAAAATGGGTGATCACTGTACATTTCTCTTCTGTTTCTTATTTATATTTCTATTTTACCTCCTCAATTTAGCATTATGGACAGGGAAAGACCTAATCTAAGATCTGCACAAAAATATTTAGCCTTCAAATTCATACCGTGATCGTAGCATGCATGGACTCGACTCATATGACTGGGATTTCCATGAAAAATATTGTGGGCCGAAAATGGGTGATCACTGTACATTGCTCTTCTCTTTCCTATTTATATTTCTATTTTAGCTCCTCAATTTAGCATTATGGACAGGGAAAGACCTAATCTAAGATCTGCACAAAAATATTGAGCCTTCAAATTCATATCGTCATCGTAGCATGCATGGACTCGACTCATATGAATGGGATTTCCATGAAAAAGATTGTGGGCCGAAAATGGGTGATCACTGTACATTTCTCTTCTGTTTCCTATTTATATTTATATTTTACCTCCTCAATGTAGCATTACGGACAGGGAAAGACCTAATCTAATATCTGCACAAAAATATTTAGCCTTCAAATTCATATCGTCATCGTAGCATGCATGAACTCGACTCATATGAATGGGATTTCCATGAAAAAGTTTGTGGGCCGAAAATGGGTGATCACTGAACATTTCTCTTCTGTTTCCTATTTATATTTATATTTTACCTCCTCAATTTAGCATTATGGACAGGGAAATACCTAATCTAAGATCTGCACAAAAATATTTAGCCTTCAAATTCATACCGTGATCGTAGCATGCATGGACTCGACTCATATGACTGGGATTTCCATGAAAAATATTGTGGGCAGAAAATGGGTGATCACTGTACATTTCTCTTCTGTTTCTTATTTATATTTATATTTTACCTCCTCAATTTAGCATTATGGACAGGGAAAGACCTAATCTAAGATCTGCACAAAAATATTTAGCCTTCAAATTCATACCGTGATCGTAGCATGCATGGACTCGACTCATATGACTGGGATTTCCATGAAAAATATTGTGGGCAGAAAATGGGGGATCACTGTAAATTTCTCTTCTGTTTCTTATTTATATTTCTATTTTACCTCCTCAATTTAGCATTATGGACAGGGAAAGACCTAATCTAAGATCTGCACAAAAATATTTAGCCTTCAAATTCATACCGTGATCGTAGCATGCATGGACTCGACTCATATGACTGGGATTTCCATGAAAAATATTGTGGGCAGAAAATGGGTGATCACTGTACATTTCTCTTCTCTTTCCTATTTATATTTCTATTTTACCTCCTCAATTTAGCATTATGGACAGGGAAAGACCTAATCTAAGATCTGCGCAAAAATATTTAGCCTTCAAATTCATATCGTCATCGTAGCATCCATGGACTCGACTCATATGAATGGGATTTCCATGAAAAAGATTGTGGGCCGAAAATGGGTGATCACTGTACATTTCTCTTCTGTTTCCTATTTATATTTATATTTTACCTCCTCAATTTAGCATTATGGACAGGGAAAGACCTAATCTAAGATCTGCACAAAAATATTTAGCCTTCAAATTCATACCATCATAGCATGCATGGACTCGACTCATATGAATGGTATTTCCATGAAAAAGATTGTGGGCCGAAAATGTGTGATCACTGTACATTTCTCTTCTGTTTCTTATTTATATTTATATTTTACCTCCTCAATTTAGCATTATGGACAGGGAAAGACCTAATCTAAGATCTGCACAAAAATATTTAGCCTTCAAATTCATACCGTGATCGTAGCATGCATGGACTCGACTCATATGACTGGGATTTCCATGAAAAATATTGTGGGCAGAAAATGGGGGATCACTGTAAATTTCTCTTCTGTTTCTTATTTATATTTCTATTTTACCTCCTCAATTTAGCATTATGGACAGGGAAAGACCTAATCTAAGATCTGCACAAAAATATTTAGCCTTCAAATTCATACCGTGATCGTAGCATGCATGGACTCGACTCATATGACTGGGATTTCCATGAAAAATATTGTGGGCAGAAAATGGGTGATCACTGTACATTTCTCTTCTCTTTCCTATTTATATTTCTATTTTACCTCCTCAATTTAGCATTATGGACAGGGAAAGACCTAATCTAAGATCTGCGCAAAAATATTTAGCCTTCAAATTCATATCGTCATCGTAGCATCCATGGACTCGACTCATATGAATGGGATTTCCATGAAAAAGATTGTGGGCCGAAAATGGGTGATCACTGTACATTTCTCTTCTGTTTCCTATTTATATTTATATTTTACCTCCTCAATTTAGCATTATGGACAGGGAAAGACCTAATCTAAGATCTGCACCAAAATATTTAGCCTTCAAATTCATACCGTCATCGTAGCATGCATGGACTCGACTCATATGAATGGGATTTCCATGAAAAAGATTGTGGGCCGAAAATGGGTGATCACTGTACAGTTCTCTTCTGTTTCCTATTTATATTTATATTTTACCTCCTCAATTTAGCATTATGGACAGGGAAAGACCTAATCTAAGATCTGCACAAAAATATTTAGCCTTCAAATTCATACCATCATAGCATGCATGGACTCGACTCATATGAATGGTATTTCCATGAAAAAGATTGTGGGCCGAAAATGTGTGATCACTGTACATTTCTCTTCTGTTTCCTATTTATATTTCTTTTTTACCTCCTCAATTTAGCATTATGGACAGGGAAAGACCTAATCAAAGATCTGCCCAAAAATATTTAGCCTTCAAATTCATACCGTCATCGTAGCATGCATGGACTCGACTCATATGAATGGGATTTCCATGAAAAAGATTGTGGGCCGAAAATGGGTGATCACTGTACATTTCTCTTCTGTTTCCTATTAATATTTCTATTTTACCTGCTCAATTTAGTATTATGGACAGGGAAAGACCTAATCTAATATCTGCACAAAAATATTTAGCCTTCAAATTCATACCGTGATCGTAGCTTGCATGGACTCGACTCATATGACTGGGATTTCCATGAAAAATATTGTGGGCAGAAAATGGGTGATCACTGTACATTTCTTTTCTGTTTCCTATTTATATTTCTATTTTACCTCCTCAATTTAGCATTATGGACAGGGAAAGACATAATCTAAGATCTGCACAAAAATATTTAGCCTTCAAATTAATACCGTCATCATAGCATGCATGAACTTGACTCATATGAATGGGATTTCCATGAAACAGATTGTGGCCCGAAAATGGGTGATCACTGTACATTTCTCTTCTGTTTCCTATTTATATTTCTATTTTACCTCCTCAATTTAGCATTATGGACAGGGAAAGACCTAATCTAAGATCTGCACAAAAATATTTAGCCTTCAAATTCATACCGTGATCGTACCATGCATGGACTCAACTCATATGAATGGGATTTCCATGAAAAAGATTGTGGGCCGAAAATTGGTGATCACGGTACATTTCTCTTCTCTTTCCTATTTATATTTTACCTCCTCAATTTAGCATTATGGACAGGGAAAGACTTAATCTAAGATCTGCACAAAAATATTTAGCCTTCAAATTCATACCGTCATCGTAGCATGCATGGACTCGACTCATATGAATGGGATTTCCATGAAAAAGATTGTGGGCCGAGAATGTGTGATCACTGTACATTTCTCTTCTTTTTCCTATTTATATTTCTATTTTACCTCCTCAATTTAGCATTATGGACAGGAAAAAACCTAATCTAAGATCTGCACAAAAATATTTTGCCTGCAAATTCATACAGTGATCGTAGCATGCATGGACTCGACTCATATGTCTGGGATTTCCATGAAAAAGATTGTCGGCCGAAAATGGGTGATCACTGTACATTTCTATTCTGTTTCCTATTTATATTTCTATTTTACATCCTCAATTTAGCATTATGGACAGGGAAAGACCTAATCTAAATCCGCACAAAAATATTTGCCTTCAAATTCATACCGTGATCGTAGCATGCATGGACTCGACTCATATGTCTGGGATTTCCATGAAAAAGATTGTCGGCCGAAAATGGGTGATCACTGTACATTTCTATTCTGTTTCCTATTTATATTTCTATTTTACCTCCTCAATTTAGCATTATGGACAGGGAAAGACCTAATCTAAGATCTGCACAAAAATATTTATACTTCAAATTCATACCGTCATCGTAGCATGCATGGACTCGACTCATATGAATGGGATTTCCATGAAAAAGATTGTGGGCCGAAAATGGGTGATCACTGTACATTTCTCTTCTGTTTCCTATTTATATTTCTATTTTACCGCCTCAATTTAGCATTATGGACAGGGAAAGACCTAATCTAAGATCTGCACAAAAATATTTATACTTCAAATTCATACCGTCATCGTAGGATGCATGGACTCGACTCATATGAATGGGATTTCCATGAAAAAGATTGTGGGCCGAAAATGGGTGATCACTGTACATTTCTCTTCTGTTTCCTATTTATATTTCTATTTTACATCCTCAATTTAGCATTATGGACAGGGAAAGACCTAATCTAAATCCGCACAAAAATATTTGCCTTCAAATTCATACCGTGATCGTAGCATGCATGGACTCGACTCATATGTCTGGGATTTCCATGAAAAAGATTGTCGGCCGAAAATGGGTGATCACTGTACATTTCTATTCTGTTTCCTATTTATATTTCTATTTTACCTCCTCAATTTAGCATTATGGACAGGGAAAGACCTAATCTAAGATCTGCACAAAAATATTTATACTTCAAATTCATGCCGTCATCGTAGCATGCATGGACTCGACTCATATGAATGGGATTTCCATGAAAAAGATTGTGGGCCGAAAATGGGTGATCACTGTACATTTCTCTTCTGTTTCCTATTTATATTTCTATTTTACCGCCTCAATTTAGCATTATGGACAGGGAAAGACCTAATCTAAATCCGCACAAAAATATTTGCCTTCAAATTCATACCGTGATCGTAGCATGCATGGACTCGACTCATATGTCTGGGATTTCCATGAAAAAGATTGTCGGCCGAAAATGGGTGATCACTGTACATTTCTATTCTGTTTCCTATTTATATTTCTATTTTACCTCCTCAATTTTGCATTATGGACAGGGAAAGACCTAATCTAAGATCTGCACAAAAATATTTATCCTTCAAATTCATACCGTCATCGTAGCATGCATGGACTCGACTCATATGAATGGGATTTCCATGAAAAAGATTGTGGGCAGAAAATGGGTGATCACTGTACATTTCTCTTCTGTTTCCTATTTATATTTATATTTTACCTCCTCAATTTAGCATTATGGACAGGAAAAAACCTAATCTAAGAAATGCACAAAAATATTTTGCCTGCAAATTCATACAGTGATCGTAGCATGCATGGACTCGACTCATATGACTGGGATTTCCATGAAAAAATTGTGGGCCAAAATGGGTGATCACGGAACATTTCTCTTCTGTTTGCTATTTATAATTCTATTTTACCTCCTCAATTTAGCATTATGGACAGGGAAGGACCTAATCTAAGATCTGCACAAAAATATTTAGCCTTCAAATTCATACCGTGATCGTAGCATGCATGGACTCGACTCATATGAATGGAATTTCCATGAAAAAGATTGTGGGGCGAAAATGGGTGATCACTGTACATTTCTCTTCTGTTTCCTATTAAATTTGTATTTTACCTCCTCAATTTAGCATTATGGACAGGGAAAGACTTAATCTAAGATCTGCACAAAAATATCTAGCCTTCAAATTCATACCGTGATCGTAGCATGCATGGACTCGACTCATATGACTGGGATTTCCATGAAAAATATTGTGGGCAGAAAATGGGTGATCACTGTACATTTCTCTTCTGTTTCCTATTTATATTTATATTTTACCTCCTCAATTTAGCATTATGGACAGGGAAAGACCTGATCTAAGATCTGCACAAAAATATTTAGCCTTCAAATTCATACCGTCATCATAGCATGCATGGACTCGACTCATATGACTGGGATTTCCATGAAAAAGATTGTGGGCCGAAAATGGGTGATCACTGTACATTTCTCTTCTGTTTCCTATTTATATTTCTATTTTACCTCCTCAATTTAGCATTATGGACAGGGAAAGACCTAATCTAAGATCTGCACAAAAATATTTAGCCTTCAAATTCATACCATGATCGTAGCATGCATGGACTCGACTCATATGAATGAAATTTCCATGAAAAAGATTGTGGGCCGAAAATGGGTGATCACTGTACATTTCTCTTCTGATTCCTATTTATATTTCTATTTTACCTCCTCAATTTAGCATTATGGACAGGGAAAGACTTAATCTAAGATCTGCACAAAAATATTTAGCCTTCAAATTCATACCGTCATCGTAGCATGCATGGACTCGACTCATATGACTGGGATTTCCATGAAAAATATTGTGGGTAGAAAATGGGTGATCACTGTACATTTCTCTTCTGTTTCCTATTTATATTTATATTTTACCTCCTCAATTTAGCATTATGGACAGGGAAAGACCTAATCTAAGATCTGCACAAAAATATTTAGCCTTCAAATTCATACCGTCATCGTAGCATGCATGGACTCGACTCATATGACTGGGATTTCCATGAAAAAGATAGTGGGCAGAAAAAGGGTGATCACTGTACATTTCTCTTCTGTTTCCTATTTATATTTCTATTTTACCTCCTCAATTTAGCATTATGGACAGGGAAAGACCTAATCTAAAATCTGCACAGAAATATTTTGCCTTCAATTTCATACCGTGAACGTAACATGCATGTACTCGACTCATATGACTGGGAATTCCATGAAAAAGATTGTGGGCTGAAAATGGTGATCACTGTATATTTCTCTTCTGTTTCCTATTTATATTTCTATTTTACCTCCTCAATTTAGCATTATGGACAGGGAAAGACCTAATCTAAGATCTGCACAAAAATATTTTCCCTTCAATTTCATACCGTCATCGTAGCATGCATGGACTCGACTCATATGAATGGGATTTCCATGAAAAAGATTGTGGGCCGAAAATGGGTGATCACTGTACATTTCTCTTCTGTTTCCTATTTATATTTATATTTTACCTCCTCAATTTAGCATTATGGTCAGGGAAAGACCTAATCTAAGATCAGCAGAAAAATATTTTGCCTTCAAATTCATACCGTCATCGTAGCATGCATGAACTCGACTCATATGAATGGGATTTCCATGAAAAAGATTGTGGGCCGAAAATTGGTGATCACTGTACTTTTCTCTTCTGTTTCCTATTTATATTTCTATTTTACCTCCTCAATTTAGCATTATGGACAGGGAAAGACCTAATCTAAGATCTGCACAAAAATATTTAGCCTTCAAATTCATACCATGATCGTAGCATGCATGGACTCGACTCATATGAATGAAATTTCCATGAAAAAGATTGTGGGCCGAAAATGGGTGATCACTGTACATTTCTCTTCTGATTCCTATTTATATTTCTATTTTACCTCCTCAATTTAGCATTATGGACAGGGAAAGACTTAATCTAAGATCTGCACAAAAATATTTAGCCTTCAAATTCATACCGTCATCGTAGCATGCATGGACTCGACTCATATGACTGGGATTTCCATGAAAAATATTGTGGGTAGAAAATGGGTGATCACTGTACATTTCTCTTCTGTTTCCTATTTATATTTATATTTTACCTCCTCAATTTAGCATTATGGACAGGGAAAGACCTAATCTAAGATCTGCACAAAAATATTTAGCCTTCAAATTCATACCGTCATCGTAGCATGCATGGACTCGACTCATATGACTGGGATTTCCATGAAAAAGATAGTGGGCAGAAAAAGGGTGATCACTGTACATTTCTCTTCTGTTTCCTATTTATATTTCTATTTTACCTCCTCAATTTAGCATTATGGACAGGGAAAGACCTAATCTAAAATCTGCACAGAAATATTTTGCCTTCAATTTCATACCGTGAACGTAACATGCATGTACTCGACTCATATGACTGGGAATTCCATGAAAAAGATTGTGGGCTGAAAATGGTGATCACTGTATATTTCTCTTCTGTTTCCTATTTATATTTCTATTTTACCTCCTCAATTTAGCATTATGGACAGGGAAAGACCTAATCTAAGATCTGCACAAAAATATTTTCCCTTCAATTTCATACCGTCATCGTAGCATGCATGGACTCGACTCATATGAATGGGATTTCCATGAAAAAGATTGTGGGCCGAAAATGGGTGATCACTGTACATTTCTCTTCTGTTTCCTATTTATATTTATATTTTACCTCCTCAATTTAGCATTATGGTCAGGGAAAGACCTAATCTAAGATCAGCAGAAAAATATTTTGCCTTCAAATTCATACCGTCATCGTAGCATGCATGAACTCGACTCATATGAATGGGATTTCCATGAAAAAGATTGTGGGCCGAAAATTGGTGATCACTGTACTTTTCTCTTCTGTTTCCTATTTATAATTCTATTTTACCTCCTCAATTTAGCATTATGGACAGGGAAAGACCTAATCTAAGATCTGCACAAAAATATTTAGCCTTCAAATTCATACCATGATCGTAGCATACATGGACTCGACTCATATGAATGAAATTTCCATGAAAAAGATTGTGGGCCGAAAATGGGTGATCACTGTACATTTCTCTTCTGATTCCTATTTATAATTCTATTTTACCTCCTCAATTTAGCATTATGGACAGGGAAAGACTTAATCTAAGATCTGCACAAAAATATTTAGCCTTCAAATTCATACCGTCATCGTAGCATGCATGGACTCGACTCATATGACTGGGATTTCCATGAAAAATATTGTGGGTAGAAAATGGGTGATCACTGTACATTTCTCTTCTGTTTCCTATTTATATTTATATTTTACCTCCTCAATTTAGCATTATGGACAGGGAAAGACCTAATCTAAGATCTGCACAAAAATATTTAGCCTTCAAATTCATACCGTCATCGTAGCATGCATGGACTCGACTCATATGACTGGGATTTCCATGAAAAAGATAGTGGGCAGAAAAAGGGTGATCACTGTACATTTCTCTTCTGTTTAATATTTATATTTCTATTTTACCTCCTCAATTTAGCATTATGGACAGGGAAAGACCTAATCTAAAATCTGCACAGAAATATTTTGCCTTCAATTTCATACTGTGAACGTAACATGCATGTACTCGACTCATATGACTGGGAATTCCATGAAAAAGATTGTGGGCTGAAAATGGTGATCACTGTATATTTCTCTTCTGTTTCCTATTTATATTTCTATTTTACCTCCTCAATTTAGCATTATGGACAGGGAAAGACCTAATCTAAGATCTGCACAAAAATATTTTCCCTTCAATTTCATACCGTCATCGTAGCATGCATGGACTCGACTCATATGAATGGGATTTCCATGAAAAAGATTGTGGGCCGAAAATGGGTGATCACTGTACATTTCTCTTCTGTTTCCTATTTATATTTATATTTTACCTCCTCAATTTAGCATTATGGTCAGGGAAAGACCTAATCTAAGATCAGCAGAAAAATATTTTGCCTTCAAATTCATACCGTCATCGTAGCATGCATGAACTCGACTCATATGAATGGGATTTCCATGAAAAATATTGTGGGCAGAAAATGGGTGACCACTGTACATTTCTCTTCTGTTTCCTATTTATATTTATATTTTACCTCCTCAATTTAGCATTATGGACAGGGAAAGACCTAATCTAAGATCTGCACAAAAATATTTTGCCTTCAAATTCATACCGTGATCGTAGCATGCATGGACTCGACTCATCTGACTGTGATTTACATGAAAAAGATTGTGGGCCGAAAATGGGTGATCACTGTACATTTCTCTTCTGTTTCCTATTTATATTTATATTTTACCTCCTCAATTTAGCATTATGGACAGGGAAAGACCTAATCTAAGATCTGCACAAAAATATTTTGCCTTCAAATTCATACCCTGATCGTAGCATACATGGACTCGACTCATATGACTGGGAATTCCATGAAAAAGATTGTGGGCCGAAAATGGGTGACCACTGTACATTTCTCTTCTGTTTCCTATTTATATTTATATTTTACCTCCTCAATTTAGCATTATGGACAGGGAAAGACCTAATCTAAGATCTGCACAAAAATATTTTGCCTTCAAATTCATACCGTGATCGTAGCATGCATGGACTCGACTCATATGACTGGGATTTCCATGAAAAAGATTGTGGGCCAAAAACGGGTGATCAATGTACATTTCTCTTCTGTTTCCTATTTATATTTCTATATTACTTCCTCAATTTAGCATTATGGACAAGGAAAGACCTAATATAAGATCTGCACAAAAATATTTTGCCTTCAAATTCATACCGTGATCGTAGCATGCATGGACTCGACTCATATGACTGGGAATTCCATGAAAAAGATTGTGGGCCGAAAATGGGTGACCACTGTACATTTCTCTTCTCTTTCCTATTTATATTTATATTTTACCTCCTCAATTTAGCATTATGTACAGGGAAAGACCTAATCTAAAATCTGCACAAAAATATTTTGCCTTCAAATTCATACCGTGATCGTAGCATGCATGGACTCGATACATATAACTGGGATTTCCATGAAAAAGATTGTCGGCCGAAAATGGGTGATCACTGTACATTTCTCTTCTGTTTCCTATTTATATTTCTATTTTAACTCCTCAATTTAGCATTATGGACAGGGAAAGACCTAATCTAAGATCTGCACAAAAATATTTAGCCTTCAAATTCATACCGTGATCGTAGCATGTATGGACACGACTCATTCGACTGGGATTTCCATGACAAAAATAGTGGGCAGAAAATGGGTGATCACTGTACATTTCTCTTCTGTTTCCTATTTATATTTCTATTTTACCTCCTCAATTTAGCATTATGGACAGGGAAAGACCTCATCTAAGATCTGCAAAAAAATATTCTGCTTTCAAAATCATACCGTGAACGTAGCATGCATGGACTCGACTCATATGACTGGGATTTCCATGAAAAAGATTGTGGGCCGAAAATGGGTGATCACTGTACATTTCTCTTCTGTTTCCTATTTATATTTCTATTTTACCTCCTCAATTTAGCATTATGGACAGGGAAAGACCTAATCTAAGATCTGCACAAAAATATTTTGCCTTCAAATTCATACCGTGATCGTAGCATGCATGGACTCGACTCATCTGTCTGTGATTTCCATGAAAAAGATTGTGGGCCGAAAATGGGTGATCACTGTACATTTCTCTTCTGTTTCCTATTTATATTTCTATTTTACCTCCTCAATTTAGCATTATGGACAGGGAAAGACCTAATCTAAGTTCTGCACAAAAATATTTTGCTTCAAATTCATACCGTGATCGTAGCATGCATGGACTCGACTCATATGACTTGGAATTCCATGAAAAAGATTGTGGGCCAAAAATGGGTGACCACTGTACATTTCTCTTCTGTTTCCTATTTATATTTATATTTTACCTTCTCAATTTAGCATTATGGACAGGGAAAGACCTAATCTAAGATCTGCACAAAAATATTTGCCTTCAAATTCATACCGTGATCGTAGCATGCATGGACTCGACTCATATGACTGGGAATTCCATGAAAAAGTTTGTGGGCCGAAAATGGGTGACCACTGTACATTTCTCTTCTGTTTCCTATTGATATTTATATTTTACCTGCTCAATTTAGCATTATGCACAGGGAAAGAACTAATCTAAGATCTGCAAAAAAATATTCTGCTTTCAAAATCATACCGTGAACGTAGCATGCATGGACTCGACTCATATGACTGGGATTTCCATGAAAAAGATTGTGGGCCGAAAATGGGTGATCACTGTACATTTCTCTTCTGTTTCCTATTTATATTTCTATTTTACCTCCTCAATTTAGCATTATGGACAGGGAAAGACTTAATCTAAGATCTGCACAAAAATATTTAGCCTTCAAATTCATACCGTCATCGTAGCATGCATGGACTCGACTCATATGACTGGGATTTCCATGAAAAATATTGTGGGTAGAAAATGGGTGATCACTGTACATTTCTCTTCTGTTTCCTATTTATATTTGTATTTTACCTCCTCAATTTAGCATTATGGACAGGGAAAGACTTAATCTAAGATCTGCACAAAAATATTTAGCCTTCAAATTCATACCGTCATCGTAGCATGAATGGACTCGACTCATATGACTGGGATTTCAATGAAAAATATTGTGGGTAGAAAATGGGTGATCACTGTACATTTCTCTTCTGTTTCCTATTAATATTTGTATTTTACCTCCTCAATTTAGCATTATGGACAGGGAAAGACTTAATCTAAGATCTGCACAAAAATATTTAGCCTTCAAATTCATACCGTCATCGTAGCATGCATGGACTCGACTCATATGAAAGGGATTACCATGAAAAAGATTGTGGGCAGAAAATGGGTGATCACTGTACATTTCTCTTCTGTTTCCTATTTATATTTATATTTTACCTCCTCAATTTAGCATTATGGACAGGGAAAGACCTAATCTAAGTTCTGCACACAAATATTTTGCTTCAAATTCATACCGTGATCGTAGCATGCATGGACTCGACTCATATGACTGGGAATTCCATGAAAAAGATTGTGGGCCAAAAATGGGTGACCACTGTACATTTCTCTTCTGTTTCCTATTTATATTTATATTTTACCTCCTCAATTTAGCATTATGGACAGGGAAAGACCTAATCTAAGATCTGCACAAAAATATTTTGCCTTCAAATTCATACCGTGATCGTAGCATGCATGGACTCGACTCATATGACTGGGAATTCCATGAAAAAGTTTGTGGGCCGAAAATGGGTGACCACTGTACATTTCTCTTCTGTTTCCTATTGATATTTATATTTTACCTGCTCAATTTAGCATTATGCACAGGGAAAGAACTAATCTAAGATCTGCAAAAAAATATTCTGCTTTCAAAATCATACCGTGAACGTAGCATGCATGGACTCGACTCATATGACTGGGATTTCCATGAAAAAGATTGTGGGCCGAAAATGGGTGATCACTGTACATTTCTCTTCTGTTTCCTATTTATATTTCTATTTTACCTCCTCAATTTAGCATTATGGACAGGGAAAGACTTAATCTAAGATCTGCACAAAAATATTTAGCCTTCAAATTCATACCGTCATCGTAGCATGCATGGACTCGACTCATATGACTGGGATTTCCATGAAAAATATTGTGGGTAGAAAATGGGTGATCACTGTACATTTCTCTTCTGTTTCCTATTTATATTTGTATTTTACCTCCTCAATTTAGCATTATGGACAGGGAAAGACTTAATCTAAGATCTGCACAAAAATATTTAGCCTTCAAATTCATACCGTCATCGTAGCATGAATGGACTCGACTCATATGACTGGGATTTCAATGAAAAATATTGTGGGTAGAAAAGGGGTGATCACTGTACATTTCTCTTCTGTTTCCTATTTATATTTGTATTTTACCTCCTCAATTTAGCATTATGGACAGGGAAAGACTTAATCTAAGATCTGCACAAAAATATTTAGCCTTCAAATTCATACCGTCATCGTAGCATGCATGGACTCGACTCATATGAAAGGGATTACCAGGAAAAAGATTGTGGGCAGAAAATGGGTGATCTCTGTACATTTCTCTTCTGTTTCCTATTTATATTTATATTTTACCTCCTCAATTTAGCATTATGGACAGGGAAAGACCTAATCTAAGATCTGCACAAAAATATTTAGCCTTCAAATTCATACCGTCATCGTAGCATGCATGGACTCGACTCATATGAATGGGATTTCCATGAAAAAGATTGTGGGCCGAAAATGGGTGATCACTGTACATTTCTCTTCTGTTTCTTATTTATATTTCTATTTTACCTCCTCAAATTAGCATGATGGACAGGGAAAGTCTTAATCTAAGATCTGCACAAAAATATTTAGCCTTCAAATTCATACCGTGATCGTAGCATGCATGGACTCGACTCATACGAATGGGATTTCCATGAAAAAGATTGTGGGCCGAAAATAGGTGATCACTGTACATTTCTCTTCTGTTTCCTATTTATAATTCTATTTTACCTCCTCAATTTAGCATTATGGACAGGGAAAGACCTAATCTAAGATCTGCACAAAAATATTTAGCCTTCAAATTCATACCGTAATCGTAGCATGCATGGACTCGACTCATATGAATGGAATTTCCATGAAAAAGATTGTGGGCCGAAAATGGGTGATCACTGTACATTTCTCTTCTGTTTCCTATTTATATTTATATTTTGCCTCCTCAATTTAGCATTATGGACAGGGAAAGACTTAATCTAAGATCTGCACAAAAATATTTAGCCTTCAAATTCATACCGTCATCGTAGCATGCATGGACTCGACTCATATGACTGGGATTTCCATGAAAAAGATAGTGGGCAGAAAAAGGGTGAACACTGTACATTTCTCTTCTGTTTCCTATTTATATTTCTATTTTACCTCCTCAATTTAGCATTATGGACAGGGAAAGACCTAATCTAAATCCGCACAAAAATATTTTGCCTTCAAATTCATACCGTGATCGTAGCATGCATGGACTCGACTCCTATGTCTGGGATTTCCATGAAAAAGATTGTCGGCCGAAAATGGGTGATCACTGTACATTTCTCTTCTGTTTCCTATTTATATTTCTATTTTACCTCCTCAATTTAGCATTATTGACAGGGAAAGACCTAATCTAAAATCTGCACAGAAATATTTTGCCTTCAATTTCATACCGTGAACGTAACATGCATGTACTCGACTCATATGACTGGGAATTCCATGAAAAAGATTGTGGGCTGAAAATGGTGATCACTGTATATTTCTCTTCTGTTTCCTATTTATATTTCTATTTTACCTCCTCAATTTAGCATTATGGACAGGGAAAGACCTAATCTAAGATCTGCACAAAAATATTTAGCCTTCAAATTCATACCGTCATCGTAGCATACATGGACTCGACTCATATGAAAGGGATTACCATGAAAAAGATTGTGGGCAGAAAATGGGTGATCACTGTACATTTCTCTTCTGTTTCCTATTTATATTTATATTTTACCTCCTCAATTTAGCATTATGGACAGGGAAAGACCTAATCTAAGATCTGCACAAAAATATTTAGCCTTCAAATTCATACCGTCATCGTAGCATGCATGGACTCGACTCATATGAATGGGATTTCCATGAAAAAGATTGTGGGCCGAAAATGGGTGATCACTGTACATTTCTCTTCTGTTTCTTATTTATATTTCTATTTTACCTCCTCAATTTAGCATGATGGACAGGGAAAGTCTTAATCTAAGATCTGCACAAAAATATTTAGCCTTCAAATTCATACCGTGATCGTAGCATGCATGGACTCGACTCATACGAATGGGATTTCCATGAAAAAGATTGTGGGCCGAAAATAGGTGATCACTGTACATTTCTCTTCTGTTTCCTATTTATAATTCTATTTTACCTCGTCAATTTAGCATTATGGACAGGGAAAGACCTAATCTAAGATCTGCACAAAAATATTTAGCCTTCAAATTCATACCGTAATCGTAGCATGCATGGACTCGACTCATATGAATGGAATTTCCATGAAAAAGATTGTGGGCCGAAAATGGGTGATCACTGTACATTTCTCTTCTGTTTCGTATTTATATTTATATTTTGCCTCCTCAATTTAGCATTATGGACAGGGAAAGACTTAATCTAAGATCTGCACAAAAATATTTAGCCTTCAAATTCATACCGTGATCGTAGCATGCATGGACTCGACTCATATGACTGGGAATTCCATGAAAAAGATGGTGGGCCAAAAATGGGTGACCACTGTACATTTCTCTTCTGTTTCCTATTTATATTTATATTTTACCTCCTCAATTTAGCATTATGGACAGTGAAAGACCTAATCTAAGATCTGCACAAAAATATTTTGCCTTCAAATTCATACCGTGATCGTAGCATGTATGGACACGACTCATTCGACTGGGATTTCCATGAAAAAGATAGTGGGTAGAAAATGGGTGATCACTGTACATTTCTCTTCTGTTTCCTATTTATATTTATATTTTACCTACTCCATTCAGCATTATGGACAGGGAAAGACCTAATCTAAGATCTGCACAAAAATATTTTGCCTTCAAATTCATACCGTGATCGTGGCATGCATGGACTCGACTCATATGACTGGGATTTCCATGAAAAAGATTGTGGCCAGAAAACGGGTGATCAATGTACATTTCTCTTCTGTTTCCTATTTATATTTATATATTTCCTCCTCAATTTAGCATTATGGACAGGGGAAGACCTAATCTAAGATCTGCACAAAAATATTTTGCCTTGAAATTCATACCGTGATCGTAGCATGCATGGACTCGACTCATATGACTGGGATTTCCATGAAAAAGATTGTGGGCCGAAAATGGGTGATCACTGTACATTTCTCTTCTGTTTCCTATTTATATTTCTATTTTACCTCCTCAATTTAGCATTATGGACAGGCAAAGACCTCATCTAAGATCTGCACAAAAATATTTTGCCTTCAAATTCATACCGTGATCGTAGCATGCATGGACTCAACTCATATGACTGGGATTTCCATGAAAAAGATTGTGGGCCAAAAATGGTTGATCAATGTACATTTCTCTTCTGTTTCCTATTTATATTTCTATATTACTTCCTCAATTTAGCATTATGGACAGGGAAAGACCTAATATAAGATCTGCACAAAAATATTTTGCCTTCAAATTCATACCGTGATCGTAGCATGCATTGACTCGACTCATATGACTGGGAATTCCATGAAAAAGATTGTGGGCCGAAAATGGGTGACCACTGTACATTTCTCTTCTGTTTCCTATTTATATTTATATTTTACCTCCTCAATTTAGCATTATGGACAGGGAAAGACCTAATATAAGATCTGCACAAAAATATTTTGCCTTCAAATTCATACCGTGATCGTAGCATGCATGGACTCGACTCATATGACTGGAATTTCCATGAAAAAGATTGTGGGCCGAAAATGGGTGATCACTGTACATTTCTCTTCTGTTTCCTATTTATATTTATATTTTACCTCCTCAATTTAGCATTATGGACAGGGAAAGACCTAATCTAAGATCTGCACAAAAATATTTTGCCTTCAAATTCATACCGTGATCGTAGCATGCATGGACTCGACTCATATGACTGGGAATTCCATGAAAAAGTTTGTGGGCCGAAAATGGGTGACCACTGTACATTTCTCTTCTGTTTCCTATTGATATTTATATTTTACCTCCTCAATTTAGCATTATGCACAGGGAAAGAACTAATCTAAGATCTGCACAAAAATATTTTGCCTTCAAATTCATACCGTGATCGTAGCATGCATGGACTCGACTCATATGACTGGGATTTCCATGAAAAAGATTGTGGCCAGAAAACGGGTGATCACTGTACATTTCTCTTCTGTTTCCTATTTATATTTATATTTTTCCTCCTCAATTTAGCATTATGGACAGGGGAAGACCTAATCTAAGATCTGCACAAAAATATTTTGCCTTGAAATTCATACCGTGATCGTAGCATGCATGGACTCGACTCATATGACAGGGATTTCCATGAAAAAGATTGTGGCCAGAAAACGGGTTATCACTGTACATTTCTCTTCTGTTTCCTATTTATATTTATATTTTTCCTCCTCAATTTAGCATTATGGACAGGGGAAGACCTAATCTAAGATCTGCACAAAAATATTTTGCCTTGAAATTCATACCGTGATCGTAGCATGCATGGACTCGACTCATATGACTGGGATTTCCATGAAAAAGATTGTGGGCCGAAAATGGGTGATCACTGTACATTTCTCTTCTGTTTCCTATTTATATTTCTATTTTACCTCCTCAATTTAGCATTATGGACAGGGAAAGACCTCATCTAAGATCTGCACAAAAATATTTTGCCTTCAAATTCATACCGTGATCGTAGCATGCATGCACTCAACTCATATGACTGGGATTTCCATGAAAAAGATTGTGGGCCAAAAATGGGTGATCAATGTACATTTCTCTTCTGTTTCCTATTTATATTTCTATATTACTTCCTCAATTTAGCATTATGGACAGGGAAAGACCTAATATAAGATCTGCACAAAAATATTTTGCCTTCAAATTCATACCGTGATCGTACCATGCATGGACTCGACTCATATGACTGGGATTTCCATGAAAAAGATTCTGGGCCGAAAATGGGTGATCACTGTAAATTTCTCTTCTGTTTCCTATTTATATTTTACCTCCTCAATTTAGCATTATGGACAGGGAAAGACCTAATCTAAGATCTGCACAAAAATATTTATCCTTCAAATTCATACCGTGATCGTAGCATGTATGGACACGACTCATTTTACTGGGATTTCCATGAAAAAGATTGTGGGCAGAAAATGGGTGATCACTGTACATTTCTCTTCTGTTTCCCATTTATATTTATATTTTATCTCCTCAATTTAGCATTATGGACAGGGAAAGACCTAATCTAAGATCTGCACAAAAATATTTTGCCTTCAAATTCATACCTTGATCGTAGCATGCATGGACTCGACTCATATGACTGGGATTTCCATGAAAAAGATTGTGGGCCAAAATGGGTGATCACTGTACATTTCTATTCTGTTTTCTATTTATATTTATATTTTACCTCCTCAATTTAGCATTATGGACAGGGAAAGACCTAATCTAAGTTCTGCACAAAAATATTTTGCCTTCAAATTCATACCGTGAACGTAGCATGCATGGACTCGACTCATATGACTGGGATTTCCATGAAAAAGATTGTGGGCAGAAAATGGGTGATCACTGTACATTTCTCTTCTGTTTCCTATTTATATTTATATTTTTCCTCCTCAATTTAGCATTAGAGACAGGGAAAGACCTAATCTAAGATCTGCACAAAAATATTTTGCCTTCAAATTCATACCGTGATCGTAGCATGCATGGACTCGACTCATATGAATGGGATTTCCATGAAAAAGATAGTGGGCCGAAATTGGGTGATCACTGTACATTTCTCTTCTGTTTCCTATTTATATTTATATTTTACCTCCTCAATTTAGCATTATGGACAGGGAAAGACCTAATCTAAGATCTGCACAAAAATATTTCGCTTTAAATTCATACCGTGATCTTAGCATGCATGGACTCGACTCATATGACTGGGATTTCCATGAAAAAGATTCTGGGCCGAAAATGGGTGATCACTGTACATTTCTCTTCTGTTTCCTATTTATATTTTACCTCCTGAATTTAGCATTATGGACAGGGAAAGACCTAATCTAAGATCTGCACAAAAATATTTAGCCTTCAAATTCATACCGTGATCGTAGCATGTATGGACACGACTCATTTCACTGGGATTTCCATGAAAAAGATTGTGGGCAGAAAATGGGTGATCACTGTACATTTCTCTTCTGTTTCCGATTTATATTTATATTTTACCTCCTCAATTTAGCATTATGGACAGGGAAAGACCTAATCTAAGATCTTCACAAAAATATTTTGCCTTCAAATTCATACCTTGATCGTAGCATGCATGGACTCGACTCATATGACTGGGATTTCCATGAAAAAGATTGTGGGCCAAAATGGGTGATCACTGTACATTTCTCTTCTGTTTCCTATTTATATTTATATTTTACCTCCTCAATTTAGCATTATGGACAGGGAAAGACCTAATCTAAGATCTGCACAAAAATATTTTCCCTTCAAATTAATACCGTGAACGTAGCATGCAAGGACTCGACTCATATGACTGGGATTTCCATGAAAAAGATTGTGCGCCGAAAATGGGTGATCACTGTACCTTTCTCTTCTGTTTCCTATTTATATTTCTATTTTACCTCCTCAATTTAGCATTATGGACAGGGAAAGACCTAATATAAGATCTGCACAAAAATATTTTGCCTTCAAACTCATACCGTGATCGTAGCATGCATGGACTCGACTCATCTGACTGTGATTTCCATGAAAAAGATTGTGGGCCGAAAATGGGTGATCACTGTACATTTCTCTTCTGTTTCCTATTTATATTTCTATTTTACCTCCTCAATTTAGCATTATGGACAGGGAAAGACTAATCTAAGATCTGCACAAAAATATTTAGCCTTCAAATTCATACCGTCATCGTAGCATGCATGGACTCGACTCATATGAATGGAATTTCCATGAAAAAGATTGTGGGCCGAAAATGGGTGATCACTGTACATTTCTCTTCTGTTTCCTATTTATATTTCTAATTTACCTCCTCAATTTAGCATTATGGACAGGGAAAGTCTTAATCTAAGATCTGCACAAAAATATTTAGCCTTCAAATTCATACCGTGATCCTAGCATGCATGGACTCGACTAATATGAATGGGATTTCCATGAAAAAGATTGTGGGCGGAAATTGGGTGATCACTGTACATTTCTCTTCTATTTCCTATTTATATTTATATTTTACCTCCTCAATTTAGCATTATGGACAGGGAAAGACCTAATCTAAGATCTGCACAAAAATATTTTGCCTTCAAATTCATACCGTGATCGTAGCATGCATGGACTCGACTCATCTGACTTTGATTTCCATGAAAAAGATTGTGGGCCGAAAATGGGTGATCACTGTACATTTCTCTTCTGTTTCCTATTTATATTTCTATTTTACCTCCTCAATTTAGCATTATGGACAGGGAAAGACCTAATCTAAGATCTGCACAAAATATTTTGCCTTCAAATTCATACCGTGATCGTACCATGCATGGACTCGACTCATATGACTGGGATTTCCATGAAAAAGATTGTGGGCCAAAAATGGGTGACCACTGTACATTTCTCTTCTGTTTCCTATTTATATTTATATTTTACCTCCTCAATTTAGCATTATGGACAGGGAAAGACCTAATCAAAGATCTGCACAAAAATATTTTGCCTTCAAATTCATACCGTGATCGTAGCATGCATGGACTCGATACATATGACTGGGATTTCCATGAAAAAGATTGTGGGCCGAAAATGTGTGATCACTGTACATTTCTCTTCTGTTTCCTATTTATATTTATATTTTAACTCCTCAATTTAGCATTATGGACAGGGAAAGACCTAATCTAAGATCTGCCCAAAAATATTTTGCCTTCAAATTCATACCGTGATCGTAGCATGCATGGACTCGACTCATATGACTGGGATTTACATGAAAAAGATTGTGGGCAGAAAATGGGTGATCACTGTACATTTCTCTTCTGTTTCCTATTTATATTTATATTTTCCCTCCTCAATTTAGCATTATGGACAGGGAAAGACCTAATCTAAGATCTGCACAAAAATATTTTGCCTTCAAATTCATACCGTGATCGTAGCATGCATGGACTCAACTCATATGACTGGGATTTCCATGAAAAAGATTGTGGGCCAAAAATGGGTGATCAATGTACATTTCTCTTCTGTTTCCTATTTATATTTCTATATTACTTCCTCAATTTCGCATTATGGACAGGGAAAGACCTAATATAAGATCTGCACAAAAATATTTTGCCTTCAAATTCATACCTTGATCGTAGCATGCATGGACTCGACTCATATGACTGGGATTTCCATGAAAAAGATTGTGGGCCAAAATTGGTGATCACTGTACATTTCTATTCTGTTTCCTATTTATATTTATATTTTACCTCCTCAATTTAGCATTATGGACAGGGAAAGACCTAATCTAAGTTCTGCACAAAAATATTTTGCCTTCAAATTCATACCGTGAACGTAGCATGCATGGACTCGACTCATATGACTGGGAGTTCCATGAAAAAGATTGTGGGCAGAAAATGGGTGATCAATGTACATTTCTCTTCTGTTTCCTATTTATATTTTTCCTCCTCAATTTAGCATTAGGGACAGGGAAAGACCTAATCTAAGATCTGCACAAAAATATTTTGCCTTCAAATTCATACCGTGATCGTAGCATGCATGGACTCGACTCATATGAATGGGATTTCCATGAAAAAGATAGTGGGCCGAAATTGGGTGATCACTATACATTTCTCTTCTGTTTCCTATTTATATTTATATTTTACCTCCTCAATTTAGCATTATGGACAGGGAAAGACCTAATCTAACATCTGCACAAAAATATTTCGCTTTAAATTCATACCGTGATCTTAGCATGCATGGACTCGACTCATATGACTGGGATTTCCATGAAAAAAATTCTGGGCCGAAAATGGGTGATCACTGTACATTTCTCTTCTGTTTCCTATTTATATTTTACCTCCTGAATTTAGCATTATGGACAGGGAAAGACCTAATCTAAGATCTGCACAAAAATATTTATCCTTCAAATTCATACCGTGATCGTAGCATGTATGGACACGACTCATTTTACTGGGATTTCCATGAAAAAGATTGTGGGCAGAAAATGGGTGATCACTGTACATTTCTCTTCTGTTTCCGATTTATATTTATATTTTACCTCCTCAATTTAGCATTATGGACAGGGAAAGACCTAATCTAAGATCTGCACAAAAATATTTTGCCTTCAAATTCATACCTTGATCGTAGCATGCATGGACTCGACTCATATGACTGGGACTTCCATGAAAAAGATTGTGGGCCAAAATTGGTGATCACTGTACAATTCTCTTCTGTTTCCTATTTATATGTATATTTTACCTTCTCAATTTAGCATTATGGACAGGGAAAGACCTAATCTAAGATCTGCACAAAAATATTTTGCCTTCAAATTAATACCGTGAACGTAGCATGCATGGACTCGACTCATATGACTGGGATTTCCATGAAAAAGATTGTGGGCCGAAAATGGGTGATCACTGTACCTTTCTCTTCTGTTTCCTATTTATATTTATATTTTACCTCCTCAATTTAGCATTATGGACAGGGAAAGACCTAATCTAAGATCTGCACAAAAATATTTAGCCTTCAAATTCATACCGTCATCGTAGCATGCATGGACTCGACTCATATGTCTGGGATTTCCACGAAAAAGATTGTGGGCCGAAAATGGCTGATCACTGTACATTTCTCTTCTGTTTCCTATTTATATTTCTATTTTACCTCCTCAATTTAGCATTATGGACAGGGAAAGACCTCATCTAAGATCTGCAAAAAAATATTCGGCCTACAAAATCATACCGTGAACGTAGCATGCATGGACTCGACTCATATGACTGGGATTTCCATGAAAAAGATTGTGGGCCGAAAATGGGTGATCACTGTACATTTCTCTTCTGTTTCCTATTCATATTTCTATTTTACCTCCTCAATTTAGCATTATGGACAGGGAAAGACCTAATCTAAGATCTGCACAAAAATATTTTGCCTTCAAATTCATACCGTGATCGTACCATGCATGGACTCGACTCATATGACTGGGAATTCCATGAAAAAGATTGTGGGCAAAAATGGGTGACCACTGTACATTTCTCTTCTGTTTCCTATTTATATTTATATTTTACCTCCTCAATTTAGCATTATGGACAGGGAAAGACCTAATCAAAGATCTGCACAAAAATATTTTGCCTTCAAATTCATACCGTGATCGTAGCATGCATGTACTCGATACATATGACTGGGATTTCCATGAAAAAGATTGTGGGCCGAAAATTGGTGATCACTGTACATTTCTCTTCTGTTTCCTATTTATATTTATATTTGAACTCCTCAATTTAGCATTATGGACAGGGAAAGACCTAATCTAAGATCTGCACAAAAATATTTAGCCTTCAAATTCATACCGTGATCGTAGCATGCATGGACTCGACTCATATGACTGGGATTTCCATGAAAAAGATTGTGGGCAGAAAATGGGTGATCACTGTACATTTCTCTTCTGTTTCCTATTTATATTTATATTTTTCCTCCTCAATTTAGCATTATGGACATGGGAAGACCTAATCTAAGATCTGCACAAAAATATTTTGCCTTCAAATTCATACCGTGATCGTAGCATGCATGGACTCAACTCATATGACTGGGATTTCCATGAAAAAGATTGTGGGCCAAAAATGGGTGATCAATGTACATTTCTCTTCTGTTTCCTATTTATATTTCTATATTACTTCCTCAATTTAGCATTATGGACAGGGAAAGACCTAATATAAGATCTGCACAAAAATATTTTGCCTTCAAATTCATACCGTCATCGTAGCATGCATGGACTCTACTCATATGACTTGGAATTCCATGAAAAAGATTGTAGGCCGAAAATGGGTGACCACTGTACATTTCTCTTCTGTTTCCTATTTATATTTATATTTTACCTCCTCAATTTAGCATTATGGACAGGGAAAGACCTAATATAAGATCTGCACAAAAATATTTTGCCTTCAAATTCATACCGTGATCGTAGCATGCATGGACTCGACTCATCTGACTGTGATTTCCATGAAAAAGATTGTGGGCCGAAAATGGGTGATCACTGTACAATTCTCTTCTGTTTCCTATTTATATTTCTATTTTACCTCCTCAATTTAGCATTATGGACAGGGAAAGACCTAATCTAAGATCTGCACAAAAATATTTTGCCTTCAAATTCATACCGTGATCGTAGCATGCATGGACTCGACTCATATGACTGGGATTTCCATGAAAAAGATTGTGGGCAGAAAATGGGTGATCACTGTACATTTCTCTTCTGTTTCCTATTTATATTTATATTTTTCCTCCTCAATTTAGCATTATGGACATGGGAAGACCTAATCTAAGATCTGCACAAAAATATTTTGCCTTCAAATTCATACCGTCATCGTAGCATGCATGGACTCTACTCATATGACTTGGAATTCCATGAAAAAGATTGTGGGCCGAAAATGGGTGACCACTGTACATTTCTCTTCTGTTTCCTATTTATATTTATATTTTACCTCCTCAATTTAGCATTATGGACAGGGAAAGACCTAATCTAAGATCTGCACAAAAATATTTATCCTTCAAATTCATACCGTGATCGTAGCATGTACGGACACGACTCATTTTACTGGGATTTCCATGAAAAAGATTGTGGGCAGAAAATGGGTGATCACTGTACATTTCTCTTCTGTTTCCGATTTATATTTATATTTTACCTCCTCAATTTAGCATTATGGACAGGGAAAGACCTAATCTAAGATCTGCACAAAAATATTTTGCCTTCAAATTCATACCTTGATCGTAGCATGCATGGACTCGACTCATATGACTGGGATTTCCATGAAAAAGATTGTGGGCCAAAATGGGTGATCACTGTACAATTCTCTTCTGTTTCCTATTTATATTTATATTTTACCTTCTCAATTTAGCATTATGGACAGGGAAAGACCTAATCTAAGATCTGCACAAAAATATTTTGCCTTCAAATTAATACCGTGAACGTAGCATGCATGGACTCGACTCATATGACTGGGATTTCCATGAAAAATATTGTGGGCCGAAAATGGGTGATCACTGTACCTTTCTCTTCTGTTTCCTATTTATATTTATATTTTACCTCCTCAATTTACCATTATGGACAGGAAAAGACCTAATCTAAGATCTGCACAAAAATATTTAGCCTTCAAATTCATACCGTCATCGTAGCATGCATGGACTCGACTCATATGAATGGAATTTCCATGAAAAAGATTGTGGGCCGAAAATGGGTGATCACTGTACATTTCTCTTCTGTTTCCTATTTATATTTCTAATTTACCTCCTCAATTTAGCATTATGGACAGGGAAAGTCTTAATCTAAGATCTGCACAAAAATATTTAGCCTTCAAATTCATACCGTGATCCTAGCATGCATGGACTCGACTCATATGAATGGGATTTCCATGAAAAAGATTGTGGGCGGAAATTGGGTGATCACTGTACATTTCTCTTCTATTTCCTATTTATATTTATATTTTACCTCCTCAATTTAGCATTATGGACAGGGAAAGACCGAATCTAAGATCTGCACAAAAATATTTAGCCTTCAAATTCATACCGTCATCGTAGCATGCATGGACTCGACTCATATGTCTGGGATTTCCACGAAAAAGATTGTGGGCCGAAAATGGCTGATCACTGTACATTTCTCTTCTGTTTCCTATTTATATTTCTATTTTACCTCCTCAATTTAGCATTATGGACAGGGAAAGACCTCATCTAAGATCTGCAAAAAAATATTCGGCCTACAAAATCATACCGTGAACGTAGCATGCATGGACTCGACTCATATGACTGGGATTTCCATGAAAAAGATTGTGGGCCGAAAATGGGTGATCACTGTACATTTCTCTTCTGTTTCCTATTTATATTTATATTTTAACTCCTCAATTTAGCATTATGGACAGGGAAAGACCTAATCTAAGATCTGCACAAAAATATTTAGCCTTCAAATTCATACCGTGATCGTAGCATGCATGGACTCGACTCATATGACTGGGATTTCCATGAAAAAGATTGTGGGCAGAAAATGGGTGATCACTGTACAATTCTCTTCTGTTTCCTATTTATATTTCTATTTTACCTCCTCAATTTAGCATTATGGACAGGGAAGACCTAATCTAATATCTGCACAAAAATATTTTGCCTTCAAATTCATACCGTGATCGTAGCATGCATGGACTCAACTCATATGACTGGGATTTCCATGAAAAAGATTGTGGGCCAAAAATGGGTGATCAATGTACATTTCTCTTCTGTTTCCTATTTATATTTCTATATTACTTCCTCAATTTAGCATTATGGACAGGGAAAGACCTAATATAAGATCTGCACAAAAATATTTTGCCTTCAAATTCATACCGTCATCGTAGCATGCATGGACTCTACTCATATGACTTGGAATTCCATGAAAAAGATTGTGGGCCGAAAATGGGTGACCACTGTACATTTCTCTTCTGTTTCCTATTTATATTTATATTTTACCTCCTCAATTTAGCATTATGGACAGGGAAAGACCTAATATAAGATCTGCACAAAAATATTTTGCCTTCAAATTCATACCGTGATCGTAGCATGCATGGACTCGACTCATCTGACTGTGATTTCCATGAAAAAGATTGTGGGCCGAAAATGGGTGATCACTGTACAATTCTCTTCTGTTTCCTATTTATATTTCTATTTTACCTCCTCAATTTAGCATTATGGACAGGGAAAGACCTAATCTAAGATCTGCACAAAAATATTTTGCCTTCAAATTCATACCGTGATCGTAGCATGCATGGACTCGACTCATATGACTGGGAATTCCATGAAAAAGATTGTGGGCCGAAAATGGGTGACCACTGCACATTTCTCTTCTGTTTCCTATTTATATTTATATTTTACCTCCTCAATTTAGCATTATGGACAGGGAAAGACCTAATCTAAGATCTGCACAAAAATATTTTGCCTTCAAATTCATACCGTGATTGTAGCATGCATGGACTCGACTCATATGAATGGGATTTCCATGAAAAAGATAGTGGGCCGAAATTGGGTGATCACTGTACATTTCTCTTCTGTTTCCTATTTATATTTATATTTTACCTCCTCAATTTAGCATTATGGACAGGGAAAGACCTAATCTAAGTTCTGCACAAAAATATTTATCCTTCAAATTCATACCGTGATCGTAGCATGCATGGACTCGACTCATATGACTGGGATTTCCATGAAAAATATTGTGGGCAGAAAATGGGTGATCACTGTACATTTCTCTTCTGTTTCTTATTTATATTTCTATTTTACCTCCTCAATTTAGCATTATGGACAGGGAAAGACCTAATCTAAGATCTGCACAAAAATATTTTGCCTTCAAATTCATACCGTGATTGTAGCATGCATGGACTCGACTCATATGAATGGGATTTCCATGAAAAAGATAGTGGGCCGAAATTGGGTGATCACTGTACATTTCTCTTCTGTTTCCTATTTATATTTATATTTTACCTCCTCAATTTAGCATTATGGACAGGGAAAGACCTAATATAAGATCTGCACAAAAATATTTTGCCTTCAAATTCATACCGTGATCGTAGCATGCATGGACACGACTCATATGACTGGGATTTCCATGAAAAAGATTGTGGGCAGAAAATGGGTGATCACTGTACATTTCTCTTCTGTTTCCTATTTATATTTCTATTTTACTTCCTTCATTTAGCATTATGGACAGGGGAAAACCTAATCTAAGCTCTGCAAAAAAATATTTTCCCTTCAAATTCATACCGTGATCGTAGCATGTATGGACACGACTCATATGACTGGGAATTCCATGAAAAAGATTGTGGGCAGAAAATGGGTGATCACTGTACATTTCTCTTCTGTTTACTATTTATATTTCTATTTTACCTCCTCAATTTAGCATTATGGACAGGGAAAGACCTAATATAAGATCTGCACAAAAATATTTTGCCTTCAAATTCATACCGTGATCGTAGCATGCATGGACTCGACTCATCTGACTGTGATTTCCATGAAAAAGATTGTGGGCCGAAAATGGGTGATCACTGTACAATTCTCTTCTGTTTCCTATTTATATTTCTATTTTACCTCCTCAATTTAGCATTATGGACAGGGAAACACCTAATCTAAGATCTGCACAAAAATATTTTGCCTTCAAATTCATACCGTGATCGTAGCATGCATGGACTCGACTCATATGACTGGGAATTCCATGAAAAAGATTGTGGGCCGAAAATGGATGACCACTGTACATTTCTCTTCTGTTTCCTATTTATATTTATATTTTACCTCCTCAATTTAGCATTATGGACAGGGAAAGACCTAATCTAAGATCTGCATAAAAATATTTATCCTTCAAATTCATACCGTGATCGTAGCATGTATGGACACGACTCATTTGACTGGGATTTCCATGAAAAAGATTGTGGGCAGAAAATGGGTGATCACTGTACATTTCTCTTCTGTTTCCTATTTATATTTATATTTTACCTCCTCAATTTAGCATTATGGACAGGGAAAGACCTAATCTAAGTTCTGCACAAAAATATTTCGCTTTAAATTCATACCGTGAACTTAGCATGCATGGACTCGACTCATATGACTGGGATTTCCATGAAAAAGATTCTGGGCCGAAAATGGGTGATCACTGTACATTTCTCTTCTGTTTCCTATTTCTATTTTACCTCCTTAATTTAGCATTATGGACAGGGAAAGACCTAATATAAGATCTGCACAAAAATATTTATCCTTCAAATTCATACCGTGATCGTAGCATGTATGGACACGACTCATTTGACTGGGATTTCCATGAAAAAGATTGTGGGCAGAAAATGGGTGATCACTGTACATTTCTCTTCTGTTTCCTATTTATATTTCTATTTTACCTCCTCAATTTAGCATTATGGACAGGGAAAGACCTAATCTAATATCTGCACAAAAATATTTTGCCTTCAAATTCATACCTTGATCGTAGCATGCATGGACTCGACTCATATGACTGGGATTTCCATGAAAAAGATTGTGGGCCAAAATTGGTGATCACTGTACATTTCTCTTCTGTTTCCTATTTATATTTCTATTTTACCTCCTCAATTTAGCATTATGGACAGGGAAAGACCTAATCTAAGATCTGCACAAAAATATTTTGCCTTCAAATTCATACCGTGAACGTAGCATGCATGGACTCGACTCATATGACTGGGATTTCCATGAAAAAGATTGTGGGCCGAAAATGGGTGATCACTGTACATTTCTCTTCTGTTTCCTATTTATATTTCTATTTTACCTCCTCAATTTAGCATTATGGACAGGGAAAGACCTAATATAAGATCTGCACAAAAATATTTTGCCTTCAAATTCATACCGTGATCGTAGCATGCATGGACTCGACTCATCTGACTGTGATTTCCATGAAAAAGATTGTGGGCCGAAAATGGGTGATCACTGTACATTTCTCTTCTGTTTCCTATTTATATTTATATTTTACCTCCTCAATTTAGCATTATGGACAGGGAAAGACCTAATCTAAGATCTGCACAAAAATATTTTGCCTTCAAATTCATACCGTGATCGTAGCATGCATGGACTCGACTCATATGACTGGGATTTCCATGAAAAAGACTGTGGGCCAAAAATGGGTGATCAATGTACATTTCTCTTCTGTTTCCTATTTATATTTCTATATTATTTCCTCAATTTAGCATTATGGACAGGGAAAGACCTAATATAAGATCTGCACAAAAATATTTTGCCTTCAAATTCATACCGTGATCGTAGCATGCATGGACTCGACTCATATGACTGGGAATTCCATGAAAAAGATTGTGGGCCGAAAATGGGTGACCACTGTACATTTCTCTTCTGTTTCCTATTTATATTTATATTTTACCTCCTCAATTTAGCATTATGGACAGGGAAAGACCTAATATAAGATCTGAACAAAAATATTTTGCCTTCAAATTCATACCGTGGTCGTAGCATGCATGGACTCGACTCATATGACTGTGATTTCCATGAAAAAGATTGTGGGCCGAAAATGGGTGATTACTGTACATTTGTCTTCTGTTTCCTATTTATATTTATATTTTACCTCCTCAATTTAGCATTATGGACAGGGAAAGACTTAATCTAAGATCTGCACTAAAATATTTTGCCTTCAAATTCATACCGTGATCGTAGCATGCATGGACTCGACTCATATGACTGGGAATTCCATGAAAAAGTTTGTGGGCCGAAAATGGGTTACCACTGTACATTTCTCTTCTGTTTCCTATTTATATTTATATTTTACCTCCTCAATTTAGCATTATGGACAGGGAAAGACCTAATCTAAGATCTGCACAAAAATATTTTACCTTCAAATTCATACCGTGATCGTAGCATGCATGGACTCGACTCATATGACTGGGATTTCCATGAAAAAGATTGTGGGCCGAAAATGGGTGACCACTGTACATTTCTCTTCTGTTTCCTATTTATATTTATATTTTACCTGCTCAATTTAGCATTATGGACAGGGAAAGACCTAATCTAAGATCTGCACAAAAATATTTTGCCTTCAAATTCATACCGTGATCGTAGCATGTATGGACTCGACTCATTTGACTGGGATTTCCATGAAAAAGATAGTGGGCAGAAAATGGGTGATCACTGTACATTTCTCTTCTGTTTCCTATTTATATTTATATTTTACCTCCTCAATTTAGCATTATGGACAGGAAAAAACCTAATCTAAGATCTGCACAAAAATATTTTGCCTGCAAATTCATACAGTGATCGTAGCATGCATGGACTCGACTCATATGACTGGGATTTCCATGAAAAAATTGTGGGTCAAAATGGGTGATCACTGTACATTTCTCTTCTGTTTCCTATTTATATTTCTATTTTACCTCTTCAATTTAGCATTATGGACAGGGAAAGACCTAATCTAAGATCTGCACAAAAATATTTTGCCTTCAAATTCATACCGTGAACGTAGCATGCATGGACTCGACTCATATGACTGGGATTTCCATGAAAAAGATTGTGGGCAGAAAATGGGTGATTACTGTACATTTCTCTTCTGTTTCCTATTTATATTTCTATTTTACCTCCTCAATTTAGCATTATGGACAGGGAGTGACCTAATCTAAGATCTGCACAAAAATATTTTGCCTTCAAATTCATACCGTGATCGTAGCATGCATGGACTCGACTCATATGACTGGGAATTCCATGAAAAAGATTGTGGGCCGAAAATGGGTGACCACTGTACATTTCTCTTCTGTTTCCTATTTCTATTTCTATTTTACCTCCTCAATTTAGCATTATGGACAGGGAAAGACCTAATATAAGATCTGTACAAAAATATTTTGCCTTCAAATTCATACCGTGATGGTAGCATGCATGGACTCGACTCATATGACTGGGATTTCCATGAAAAAGATTGTGGGCCGAAACGGGTGATCACTGTACATTTCTCTTCTGTTTCCTATTTATATTTATATTTTACCTCCTCAATTTAGCATTATGGACAGGGAAAGACCTAATCTAAGATCTGCCCAAAAATATTTTGCCTTCAAATTCATACCGTGATCGTAGCATGCATGGACTCGACTCATATGACTGGGAATTCCATGAAAAAGATTGTGGGCCGCAAATGGGTGACCACTGTACATTTCTCTTCTGTTTCCTATTTATATTTATATTTTTACCTCCTCAATTTAGCATTATGGACAGGGAAAGATCTAATCTAAGATCTGCACAAAAATATTTATCCTTCAAATTCATACCGTGATCGTAGCATGTATGGACACGACTCATTTGACTGGGATTTCCATGAAAAAGATTGTGGGCAGAAAATGGGTGATCACTGTACATTTCTCTTCTGTTTCCTATTTATATTTCTATTTTACCTCCTCAATTTAGCATTATGGACAGGGAAAGACCTAATCTAAGTTCTGCACAAAAATATTTCGCTTTAAATTCATACCGTGATCGTAGCATGCATGGACTCGACTCATATGACTGGGAATTCAATGAAAAAGATTGTGGGCCGAAAATGGGTGACCACTGTACATTTCTCTTCTGTTTCCTATTTATATTTATATTTTACCTCCTCAATTTAGCATTATGGACAGGGAAAGACCTAATCTAAGATCTGCACAAAAATATTTTGCCTTCAAATTCATACCGTGATCGTAGCATGCATGGACTCGACTCATATGACTGGGATTTCCATGAAAAAGATTGTGGGCCAAAAATGGGTGATCAATGTACATTTCTCTTCTGTTTCCTATTTATATTTCTATATTATTTCCTCAATTTAGCATTATGGACAGGGAAAGACCTAATATAAGATCTGCACAAAAATATTTTGCCTTCAAATTCATACCGTGATCGTAGCATGCATGGACTCGACTCATATGACTGGGAATTCCATGAAAAAGATTGTGGGCCGAAAATGGGTGACCACTGTACATTTCTCTTCTGTTTCCTATTTATATTTATATTTTACCTCCTCAATTTAGCATTATGGACAGGGAAAGACCTAATATAAGATCTGAACAAAAATATTTTGCCTTCAAATTCATACCGTGGTCGTAGCATGCATGGACTCGACTCATATGACTGTGATTTCCATGAAAAAGATTGTGGGCCGAAAATGGGTGATCACTGTACATTTCTCTTCTGTTTCCTATTTATATTTATATTTTACCTCCTCAATTTAGCATTATGGACAGGGAAAGACGTAATCTAAGTTCTGCACAAAAATATTTTGACTTCAAATTCATACCGTGATCGTAGCATGCATGGACTGGAATCATATGACTGGGATTTCCATGAAAAAGATTGTGGGCAGAAAATGGTTTATCACTGTATATTTCTCTACTGTTTCCTATTTATATTTCTATTTTACCTCCTCAATTTAGCATTATGGACAGGGAAAGACGTAATCTAAGATCTGCACAAAAATATTTTGCCTTCAAATTCATACCGTGATCGTGGCATGCATGGACTCGACTCATATGACTGGGATTTCCATGAAAAAGATTGTGGTCCGAAAATGGGTGATCACTGGACATTTCTCTTCTGTTTCCTATTTATATTTATATTTTACCTCCTCAATTTAGCATTATGGACAGGGAAAGACCTCATCTAAGATCTGCAAAAAAATATTCTGCCTTCAAAATAATACCGTGAACGTAGCATGCATGGACTCGACTCATATGACTGGGATTTCCATGAAAAAGATTGTGGGCCGAAAATGGGTGATCACTGTACATTTCTCTTCTGTTTCCTATTTATATTTCTATTTTACTTCCTCAATTTAGCATTATGGACAGGGAAAGACCTAATCTAAGATCTGCACAAAAATATTTTGCCTTCAAATTCATACCGTGATCGTAGCATGCATGGACTCGACTCATCTGACTGTGATTTCCATGAAAAAGATTGTGGGCCGAAAATGGGTGATCACTGTACATTTCTCTTCTGTTTCCTATTTATATTTCTATTTTACCTCCTCAATTTAGCATTATGGACAGGGAAAGACCTAATCTAAGATCTGCACAAAAATATTTTGCCTTCAAATTCATACCGTGATCGTAGCATGCATGGACTCGACTCATATGACTGGGATTTCCATGAAAAAGATTGTGGGCCGAAAATGGGTGATCACTGTACATTTCTCTTCTGTTTCCTATTTATATTTCTATTTTACCTCCTCAATTTAGCATTATGGACAGGGAAAGACCTAATCTAAGATCTGCACAAAAATATTTTGCCTTCAAATTTATACCGTAATCGTAGCATGCATGGACTCGACTCATATGACTGGGATTTCCATGAAAAAGATTGTGGGCCAAAAATGGGTGATCAATGTACATTTCTCTTCTGTTTCCTATTTATATTTCTATTTTACCTCCTCATTTTAGCATTATGGACAGGGAAAGACCTAATCTAAGATCTGCACAAAAATATTTTGACTTCAAATTCATACCGTGATCGTAGCATGCATGGACTGGAATCATATGACTGGGATTTCCATGAAAAAGATTGTGGGCAGAAAATGGTTTATCACTGTATATTTCTCTTCTGTTTCCTATTTATATTTCTATTTTACCTCCTCAATTTAGCATTATGGACAGGGAAAGACGTAATCTAAGTTCTGCACAAAAATATTTTGACTTCAAATTCATACCGTGATCGTAGCATGCATGGACTGGAATCATATGACTGGGATTTCCATGAAAAAGATTGTGGGCAGAAAATGGTTTATCACTGTATATTTCTCTTCTGTTTCCTATTTATATTTCTATTTTACCTCCTCAATTTAGCATTATGGACAGGGAAAGACGTAATCTAAGATCTGCACAAAAATATTTTGCCTTCAAATTCATACCGTGATCGTAGCATGCATGGACTCGACTCATATGACTGGGATTTCCATGAAAAAGATTGTGGTCCGAAAATGGGTGATCACTGGACATTTCTCTTCTGTTTCCTATTTATATTTATATTTTACCTCCTCAATTTAGCATTATGGACAGGGAAAGACCTCATCTAAGATCTGCAAAAAAATATTCTGCCTTCAAAATAATACCGTGAACGTAGCATGCATGGACTCGACTCATATGACTGGGATTTCCATGAAAAAGATTGTGGGCCGAAAATGGGTGATCACTGTACATTTCTCTTCTGTTTCCTATTTATATTTCTATTTTACCTCCTCAATTTAGCATTATGGACAGGGAAAGACCTCATCTAAGATCTGCAAAAAAATATTCTGCCTTCAAAATAATACCGTGAACGTAGCATGCATGGACTCGACTCATATGACTGGGATTTCCATGAAAAAGATTGTGGGCCGAAAATGGGTGATCACTGTACATTTCTCTTCTGTTTCCTATTTATATTTCTATTTTACCTCCTCAATTTAGCATTATGGACAGGGGAAGACCTAATCTAAGATCTGCACAAAAATATTTTGCCTTCAAATTCATACCGTGAACGTGGCATGCATGGACTCGACTCATATGACTGGGAATTCCATGAAAAAGATTGTGGGCCAGAAATGGGTGACCACTGTACATTTCTCTTCTGTTTCCTATTTATATTTATATTTTACCTCCTCAATTTAGCATTATGTACAGGGAAAGACCTAATCTAAGATCTGCTCAAAAATATTTTGCCTTCAAATTCATACCGTGATCGTAGCATGCATGGACTCGACTCATATGACTGGGATTTCCATGAAAAAGATTGTGGGCAGAAAATGGTTTATCACTGTATATTTCTCTTCTGTTTCCTATTTATATTTCTATTTTACCTCCTCAATTTAGCATTATGGACAGGGAAAGACGTAATCTAAGATCTGCACAAAAATATTTTGCCTTCAAATTCATACCGTGATCGTAGCATGCATGGACTGGAATCATATGACTGGGATTTCCATGAAAAAGATTGTGGGCCAGAAATGGGTGAGCAATGTACATTTCTCTTCTGTTTCCTATTTATATTTCTATATTACTTCCTCAATTTAGCATTATGGACAGGGAAAGACCTAATATAAGATCTGCACAAAAATATTTTGCCTTCAAATTCATACCGTGATCGTAGCATGCATGGACTCGACTCATATGACTGGAATTTCCATGAAAAATTGTGGGCCGAAAATGGGTGATCACCGTACATTTCTCTTCTGTTTCCTATTTATATTTTACCTCCTCAATTTAGCATTATGGACAGGGAAAGACCTAATCTAAGATCTGCACAAAAATATTTATCCTTCAAATTCATACCGTGATCGTAGCATGTATGGACACGACTCATTTGACTGGGATTTCCATGAAAAAGATTGTGGGCAGAAAATGGGTGATCACTGTACATTTCTCTTCTGTTTCCTATTTATATTTATATTTTACCTCCTCAATTTAGCATTATGGACAGGGAAAGACCTAATCTAAGGTCTGCACAAAAATATTTATCCTTCAAATTCATACCTTGATCGTAGCATGCATGGACTCGACTCATATGACTGGGATTTCCATGAAAAAGATTGTGGGCCGCAAATGGGTGATCACTGTACATTTCTCTTCTGTTTCCTATTTATATTTCTATTTTACCTCCTGAATTTAGCATTATGGACAGGGAAAGACCTAATATAAGATCTGCACAAAAATATTTTGCCTTCAAATTCATACCGTGATCATAGCATGCATGGATTCGACTCATCTGACTGTGATTTCCATGAAAAAGATTGTGGGCCGAAAATGGGTGATCACTGTACATTTCTCTTCTGTTTCCTATTCATATTTCTATTTTACCTCCTCAATTTAGCATTATGGACAGGGAAAGACCTAATATAAGATCTGCACAAAAATATTTTGCCTTCAAATTCATACCGTGATCGTAGCATGCATGTACTCGATTCATATGACTGGAATATCCATGAAAAAGATTGTGGGCCGAAAATGGGTGATTACTGTACATTTCTCTTCTGTTTCCTATTTATATTTATATTTTACCTCCTAAATTTAGCATTATGGACTGGGAAAGACCTAATCTTAGATCTGCACAAAAATATTTTGCCTTCAAATTCATACCGTGATCGTAGCATGCATGGACTCGACTCATATGACTGGGATTTCCATGAAAAAATTGTGGGCCGAAAATGGGTGATCACTGTACATTTCTCTTCTGTTTCCTATTTATATTTCTATTTTACCTCCTCAATTTAGCATTATGGACAGGGAAAGACCTCATCGAAGATCTGCAAAAAAATATTCTGCCTTCAAAATCATACCGTGAACGTAGCATGCATGGACTCGACTCATATGACTGGGATTTCCATGAAAAAGATTGTGGGCCGAAAATGGGTGATCACTGTACATTTCTCTTCTGTTTCCTATTTATATTTATATTTTACCTCCTCAATTTAGCATTATGGACAGGGAAAGACCTAATCTAAGATATGCACACAAATATTTTGCCTTCAAATTCATACCGTGATCGTAGCATGCATGGACTCGACTCATATGACTGGGATTTCCATGAAAAAGATTGTGGGCCAGAAATGGGTGATCAATGTACATTTCTCTTCTGTTTCCTATTTATATTTCTATATTACTTCCTCAATTTAGCATTATGGACAGGGAAAGACCTAATATAAGATCTGCACAAAAATATTTTGCCTTCAAATTCATACCGTGATCATAGCATGCATGGATTCGACTCATCTGACTGTGATTTCCATGAAAAAGATTGTGGGCCGAAAAGGGGTGATCACTGTACATTTCTCTTCTGTTTCCTATTTATATTTATATTTACCTCCTCAATTTAGCATTATGGACAGGGAAAGACCTAATTTAAGATCTGCACAAAAATATTTCGCTTTAAATTCATACCGTGATCTTAGCATGCATGGACTTGACTCATATGACTGGGATTTCCATGAAAAAGATTCTGGGCCGAAAATGGGTGATCACTGTACATTTCTCTTCTGTTTCCTATTTATATTTTACCTCCTCAATTTAGCATTATGGACAGGGAAAGACCTAATCTAAGACCTGCACAAAAATATTTATCCTTCAAATTCATACCGTGATCGTAGCATGTATGGACACGACTTATTTGACTGGGATTTCCATGAAAAAGATTGTGGGCAGAAAATGGGTGATCACTGTACATTTCTCTTCTGTTTCCTATTTATATTTCTATTTTACCTCCTCAATTTAGCATTATGGACAGGGAAAGACCTAATCTAAGATCTGCACAAAAATATTTATCCTTCAAATTCATACCTTGATCGTAGCATGCATGGACTCGACTCATATGACAGGGATTTCCATGAAAAAGATTGTGGGCAGAAAATGGGTGATCACTGTACATTTCTCTTCGGTTTCCTATTTATATTTCTATTTTACCTCCTCAATTTAGCATTATGGACAGGGAAAGACCTAATCTAAGATCTGCACAAAAATATTTTGCCTTCAAATTCATACCGTGAACGTAGCATGCATGCACTCAACTCATATGACTGGGATTTCCATGAAAAAGATTGTGGGCAGAAAATGGGTGATCACTGTACATTTCTCTTCTGTTTCCTATTTATATTTATATTTTACCTCCTCAATTTAGCATTATGGACAGGGAAAGACCTAATCTAAGATCTGCACAAAAATATTTTGCCTTCAAATTCATACCGTGATCGTAGCATGCATGGACTCGACTCATATGACTGGGATTTCCATGAAAAAGATTGTGGGCCAGAAATGGGTGATCAATGTACATTTCTCTTCTGTTTCCTATTTATATTTCTATATTACTTCCTCAATTTAGCATTATGGACAGGGAAAGACCTAATATAAGATCTGTACAAAAATATTTTGCCTTCAAATTCATACCGTGATCATAGCATGCATGGATTCGACTCATCTGACTGTGATTTCCATGAAAAAGATTGTGGTCGGAAAATGGGTGATCACTGTACATTTCTCTTCTGTTTCCTATTTATATTTCTATTTTACCTCCTCAATTTAGCATTATGGACAGGGAAAGACCTAATCTAAGATCTGCACAAAAATATTTTGCCTTCAAATTCATACTGTGATCGTAGCATGCATGGACTCGACTCATCTGACTGTGATTTCCATGAAAAAGATTGTGGGCCGAAAATGGGTGATCACTGTACATTTTCCTTCTGTTTCCTATTTATATTTCTATTTTACCTCCTCAATTTAGCATTATGGACAAGGAAAGACCTAATCTAAGATCTGCACACAAATATTTTGCCTTCAAATTCATACCGTGATCGTAGCATGCATGGACTCGACTCATATGACTGGGATTTCCATGAAAAAGATAGTGGGCCAGAAATGGGTGATCAATGTACATTTCTCTTCTGTTTCCTATTTATATTTCTATATTACTTCCTCAATTTAGCATTATGAACAGGGAAAGACCTAATATAAGATCTGCACAAAAATATTTTGCCTTCAAATTCATACCGTGATCATAGCATGCATTGATTCGACTCATCTGACTGTGATTTCCATGAAAAAGATTGTGGTCCGAAAATGGGTGATCACTGTACATTTCTCTTCTGTTTCCTATTTATATTTATATTTTACCTCCTCAATTTAGCATTATGGACAGGGAAAGATCTAATCTAAGGTCTGCACAAAAATATTTAGCCTTCAAATTCATACCGTCATCGTAGCATGCATGGACTCGACTCATATGAATGGGATTTCCATGAAAAAGATTGTGGGCCGAAAATGGGTGATCACTGTACATTTCTCTTCTGTTTCCTATTTATATTTCTGTTTTACCACCTCAATTTAGCATTATGGACAGGGAAAGACCTAATCTAAAATCTGCACAAAAATATTTAGCCTTCAAATTCATACCGTCATCGTAGCATGCATGGACTCGACTCATATGAATGGGATTTCCATGAAAAAGATTGTGGGCCGAAAATGGGTGATCACTGTACATTTCTCTTCTGTTTCCTATTTATATTTTTATTTTACCTCCTCAATTTAGCATTATGGACAGGGAAAGACCTAATCTAAGATCTGCACAAAAATATATAGACTTCAAATTCATACCGTCATCATAGCATGCATGGACTCGACTCATATGACTGGGATTTCCATGAAAAAGATTGTGGGCAGAAAATGGGTGATCACTGTACATTTCTCTTCTGTTTCCTATTTATATTTCTATTTTACCTCCTCAATTTATCATTATGGACAAGGAAAGACCTAATCTAAGCTCTGCACAAAAATATTTTGCCTTCAAATTCATACCTTCATCGTAGCATGCATGGACTCGACTCATATGAAAGGATTTCCATGAAAAAGATTGTGGGCCGAAAATGGGTGATCACTGTACATTTCTCTTCTGTTTCCTATTTATATTTCTATTTTACCTCCTCAATTTAGCATTATGGACAATGAAAGACCTAATCTAAGATCTGCACAAAAATATTTAGCCTTCAAATTCATACCGTCATCGTAGCATGCATGGACTCGACTCATATGAATGGGATTTCCATGAAAAAGATTGTGGGCAGAAAATGGGTGGTCACTGTACATTTCTCTTCTGGTTCCTATTTATATTTCTATTTTACTTCCTTCATTTAGCATTATTGACAGGGAAAGACCTAATATAAGATCTGCAAGAAAATATTTTGCCTTCAAATTCATACCGTGATCGTAGAACGCATGTACTCGACTCATATGACTGGGATTACCATGAAAAAGATTGTGGGCACAAAATGGGTGATCATTGTATATTTCTCTTCTGTTTCCTATTTATATTTCTATTTTACTTCCTCAATTTAGCATTATGGACAGGGAAAGACCTAATCTAAGCTCTGCAAAAAAAAAATTTGCCTTCAAATTCATACCGTGATCGTAGCATGCATGGACTCGACTCATATGACTGGGATTTCCATGAAAAATATTGTGGGCCGAAAATGGGTGATCACCGTACATTTCTCTTCTGTTTCCTATTTATATTTTACCTCCTCAATTTAGCATTATGGACAGGGAAAGCCCTAATCTAAGATCTGCAAAAAAATATTTTGCCTTCAAATTCATACCTTGATTGGAGCATGTATGGACTGGACTCATATGACTGGGATTTCCATGAAGAAGATTGTGGGAAGAAAATGGGTGATCACTGTACATTTCTCTTCTGTTTCCTATTTATATTTATATTATACTTCCTCAATTTAGCATTATGGACAGGGAAAGACCTAATCTAAGATCTGCACAAAAATATTTTGTCTTCAAATTCATACCGTGATCGTAGCATGCATGGACTCAACTGATATGACTGGGATTTCCATGAAAAAGATTGTGGGCCCAAAATGGGTTATCACTGTACATTTCTCTTCTGTTTCCTATTTATATTTCTATTTAACTCCTCAATTTTGCATTAAGGACAGGGAAAGACCTTATCTAAGATCTACAAAAAAATATTTTGCCTTCAAATTCATACCTTGATTGGAGCATGTAGGGACTGGACTCATATGACTGGGATTTCCTTGAAAAATATTGTGGGCAGAAAATGGGTGATCACTGTACATTTCTCTTCTGTTTCCTATTTATATTTATATTTTACTTCCTTCATTTAGCATTATGGACAGGGAAAGACATAATCTAAGCTCTGCAAAAAAATATTTTGCCTTCAAATTAATACCGTGATCGTAGAATGCATGGACTTGACTCATATAACTGGTATTTCCATAAAAAAGATTGAGGGCAGAAAATGTGTGATCACTGTACATTTCTCTTCTGTTTCCTATTTATATTTCTAATTTACTTCCTTAATTTAGCATTATGGACAGGGAAAGACCTAATCAAAAATCTGCAAAAAATATTTTGCCTTAAAATTCATACCGTGATCGTAGCATTCATGGATTCGACTCATCTGACTGTGATTTCCATGAAAAAGATTGTGGTCGGAAAATGGGTGATCACTGTACATTTCTCTTCTGTTTCCTATTTATATTTCTATTTTACCTCCTCAATTTAGCATTATGGACAGGGAAAGACCTAATATAAGATCTGTACAAAAATATTTTGCCTTCAAATTCATACCGTGATCATAGCATGCATGGATTCGACTCATCTGACTGTGATTTCCATGAAAAAGATTGTGGTCGGAAAATGGGTGATCACTGTACATTTCTCTTCTGTTTCCTATTTATATTTCTATTTTACCTCCTCAATTTAGCATTATGGACAGGGAAAGACCTAATCTAAGATCTGCACAAAAATATTTTGCCTTCAAATTCATACTGTGATCGTAGCATGCATGGACTCGACTCATCTGACTGTGATTTCCATGAAAAAGATTGTGGGCCGAAAATGGGTGATCACTGTACATTTTCCTTCTGTTTCCTATTTATATTTCTATTTTACCTCCTCAATTTAGCATTATGGACAAGGAAAGACCTAATCTAAGATCTGCACACAAATATTTTGCCTTCAAATTCATACCGTGATCGTAGCATGCATGGACTCGACTCATATGACTGGGATTTCCATGAAAAAGATAGTGGGCCAGAAATGGGTGATCAATGTACATTTCTCTTCTGTTTCCTATTTATATTTCTATATTACTTCCTCAATTTAGCATTATGAACAGGGAAAGACCTAATATAAGATCTGCACAAAAATATTTTGCCTTCAAATTCATACCGTGATCATAGCATGCATTGATTCGACTCATCTGACTGTGATTTCCATGAAAAAGATTGTGGTCCGAAAATGGGTGATCACTGTACATTTCTCTTCTGTTTCCTATTTATATTTATATTTTACCTCCTCAATTTAGCATTATGGACAGGGAAAGACCTAATCTAAGGTCTGCACAAAAATATTTAGCCTTCAAATTCATACCGTCATCGTAGCATGCATGGACTCGACTCATATGAATGGGATTTCCATGAAAAAGATTGTGGGCCGAAAATGGGTGATCACTGTACATTTCTCTTCTGTTTCCTATTTATATTTCTGTTTTACCACCTCAATTTAGCATTATGGACAGGGAAAGACCTAATCTAAAATCTGCACAAAAATATTTAGCCTTCAAATTCATACCGTCATCGTAGCATGCATGGACTCGACTCATATGAATGGGATTTCCATGAAAAAGATTGTGGGCCGAAAATGGGTGATCACTGTACATTTCTCTTCTGTTTCCTATTTATATTTTTATTTTACCTCCTCAATTTAGCATTATGGACAGGGAAAGACCTAATCTAAGATCTGCACAAAAATATATAGACTTCAAATTCATACCGTCATCATAGCATGCATGGACTCGACTCATATGACTGGGATTTCCATGAAAAAGATTGTGGGCAGAAAATGGGTGATCACTGTACATTTCTCTTCTGTTTCCTATTTATATTTCTATTTTACCTCCTCAATTTATCATTATGGACAAGGAAAGACCTAATCTAAGCTCTGCACAAAAATATTTTGCCTTCAAATTCATACCTTCATCGTAGCATGCATGGACTCGACTCATATGAAAGGATTTCCATGAAAAAGATTGTGGGCCGAAAATGGGTGATCACTGTACATTTCTCTTCTGTTTCCTATTTATATTTCTATTTTACCTCCTCAATTTAGCATTATGGACAATGAAAGACCTAATCTAAGATCTGCACAAAAATATTTAGCCTTCAAATTCATACCGTCATCGTAGCATGCATGGACTCGACTCATATGAATGGGATTTCCATGAAAAAGATTGTGGGCAGAAAATGGGTGGTCACTGTACATTTCTCTTCTGGTTCCTATTTATATTTCTATTTTACTTCCTTCATTTAGCATTATTGACAGGGAAAGACCTAATATAAGATCTGCAAGAAAATATTTTGCCTTCAAATTCATACCGTGATCGTAGAACGCATGTACTCGACTCATATGACTGGGATTACCATGAAAAAGATTGTGGGCACAAAATGGGTGATCATTGTATATTTCTCTTCTGTTTCCTATTTATATTTCTATTTTACTTCCTCAATTTAGCATTATGGACAGGGAAAGACCTAATCTAAGCTCTGCAAAAAAAAAATTTGCCTTCAAATTCATACCTTGATTGGAGCATGTATGGACTGGACTCATATGACTGGGATTTCCATGAAGAAGATTGTGGGAAGAAAATGGGTGATCACTGTACATTTCTCTTCTGTTTCCTATTTATATTTATATTATACTTCCTCAATTTAGCATTATGGACAGGGAAAGACCTAATCTAAGACCTGCACAAAAATATTTTGTCTTCAAATTCATACCGTGATCGTAGCATGCATGGACTCAACTGATATGACTGGGATTTCCATGAAAAAGATTGTGGGCCCAAAATGGGTTATCACTGTACATTTCTCTTCTGTTTCCTATTTATATTTCTATTTAACTCCTCAATTTTGCATTAAGGACAGGGAAAGACCTTATCTAAGATCTACAAAAAAATATTTTGCCTTCAAATTCATACCTTGATTGGAGCATGTAGGGACTGGACTCATATGACTGGGATTTCCTTGAAAAATATTGTGGGCAGAAAATGGGTGATCACTGTACATTTCTCTTCTGTTTCCTATTTATATTTATATTTTACTTCCTTCATTTAGCATTATGGACAGGGAAAGACATAATCTAAGCTCTGCAAAAAAATATTTTGCCTTCAAATTAATACCGTGATCGTAGAATGCATGGACTTGACTCATATAACTGGTATTTCCATAAAAAAGATTGAGGGCAGAAAATGTGTGATCACTGTACATTTCTCTTCTGTTTCCTATTTATATTTCTAATTTACTTCCTTAATTTAGCATTATGGACAGGGAAAGACCTAATCAAAAATCTGCAAAAAATATTTTGCCTTAAAATTCATACCGTGATCGTAGCATTCATGGACTCAAATCATATGACTGGGATTTACATGAAAATGATTGTCGGCATAAAATGGGTGATCACTGTACATTTCTATTCTGTTTCCTATTTATATTTATATTTTACTTCCTTAATTTAGCATTATGGACAGGGAAAACCTAATCTAAGGTCTGCAAAAAAATATTTTTCTTTCAAATTCATACCGTGATCGTAGCATGTATAGACGGGACACATATGACTGGGATTTCCATGAAAAAGATTGTGGGCAGAAAATGGGTGATCACTGTACATTTCTCTTCTGTTTCCTATTTATATTTCTATTTTACCTCCTCAATTTAGCATTATGGACAGGGAAAGATCTAATCTTAGATCTGCAAAAAAATATTTTGCCGTCAAATTCATACCGTGATAGTAGCATGCACGGACTCGATTCATATGACTGGGATTTCCATGAAAAAGATTGTGGGCAGAAAATGGGTGATCACTGTACATTTCTCTTCTGTTTCCTATTTATATTTATATTTTACCTCCTCAATTTAGCATTAAGGACAGTGAAAGACCTAATCTAAGATCTGCAAAAAAATATTTTGCCTTCAAATTCATACCGTGATAGTAGCATGCATGGACTCGACTCATATGACTGGGATTTCCATGAAAAAGATTGTGGGCCGAAAATGGGTGATCACTGTCCATTACTCTTCTGTTTCCTATTCATATTTCTATTTTACCTCCTCAATTTAGCATTATGGACAGCGAAAGACCTAATGTAAGATGTGCAAAAAAATATTTTGCCTTCAAATTCATACCGTGATCGTAGCAGGTATGGACTTGACTCATATGACTGGGATTTCCATGAAAAAGATTGTGGGCAGAAAATGGTTGATCCCTGTACATTGCTCTTCTGTTTCCTATTTATATTTCTATTTTACTTCCTTCATTCAGCATTATGGACAATGAAAGACCCAATCTAAGCTCTGCAAAAATATATTTTGCCTTCAAATTCATACTGTGATCGTAGCATGTATGGACTCGACTCATATGACTGGGATTTCCATGAAAAAGATTGTGGGCAGAAATTGGGTGATCACTGTACATTTCACTTCTCTTTCTTATTTATATTTCTATTTACTTCCTCAATTTAGCATTATGGACAGGGAAAACCTAATCTAAGGTCTGCAAAAAAATATTTTGCTTTCAAATTCATCCCGTGATCGTAGCATGCATGGACTAGACTGATATAACTAGGATTTCCATGAAAAAGATAGTGGGCAGAAAATGGGTGATTACTGTACATTTCTCTTCTGTTTCCTATTCATATTTCTATTTTACTTCCTCAATTTAGCATTATGGGTAGGGAAAGACCTAATCTAAGATCTGCAAAAAAATATTTTGCCTTCAAATTCATACCGTGATCATAGGAAGCATGGACTAGACTCATATGACTGTGATTGCCATGAAAAGATTGTGGACAGAAAATGGATGATTACTGTACATTTCTCTCCTTTTTTCCTATTTATATTTCTATTTAACTCCTCAATTTAGCATTATGGACAGGGAAAGACCTAATCTAAGGTCTGCAAAAAAATATTTTGTCTTCAAATTCATACCTTGATTGGAGCATGTATGGACTGTTCTCATATGACTGGGATTTCCATGAAAAAGATTTTGGGCCGAAAATGGGTGATCACTGTACATTTCTCTTCGGTTTCCTATTCATATTTCTATTTTACCTCCTCAATTTAGCATTATGGAAAGGAAAGACCTATACTAAGCTCTGCACAAAAATATTTTGCCTTCAAATTCATACCGTGATCGTAGCATGCATGGACTTGACTCATATGACTGGTATTTACATGAAAAAGATTGTGGGCCGAAAATGGGTGATCACTGTACATTTCTCTTCTGTTTCCTATTTATTTTTCTATTTTCCCTCTTCAATTTAACATTATGGACAGGGAAAGCCCTAATCTAAGCTCTGCACAAAAATATTTTGCCTTCAAATTCATACCGTGATCGTACGATGCATGGACTCGACTCATATGACTGGGATTTCCATGAAAAAGATTGTGGGCAGAAAATGGGTGATCACTGTACATTTCTCTTCTGTTTCCTATTTGTATTTCTATTTTACTTCCTCAATTTAGCATTATGGACAGGGAAAGACCTAATCTAAGAACTGCAAAAAAATATTTTGCCTTCAAATTCATACCGTGATCGTAGCATGCATGGACTCGACTCATATGACTGGGATTTCCATGAAAAAGATTGTGGGCAGAAAATGGGAGATTACTGTACATTTCTCTGCTGTTTCCTATTTATATTTATATTTTACTTCCTCAATTTAGCATTATGGACAGGGAAAGACCTAAACTAAGCTCTGCACAAAAATATTTTGCCTTCAAATTCATACCGTGATCGTAGCAAGCATGAACACGACTCATGTGACTGGGATTTCCATGAAAAAGATTGTGGGCCGAAAATGGTTGATCACTGTACATTTCTCTTCTGTTTCCTATTTATTATTCTATTTTACTTCCTTCATTTATCATTATGGACAGGGAAAGATCTAATCTAAGATCTGCAAAAAAATATTTTGCCTTCAAATACATACCTTGATTGGAGCATGTATAGACTGGACTCATATGACTGGGATTTCCATGAAAAATATTGTGGGCAGAAAATGGGTGATCACTGTACATTTCTCTCCTGTTTCCTATTTATATTTATATTTTACTTCCTTCATTTAGCATTATGGACAGGAAAAGACCTAATCTAAGATCTGCAAAAAAATATTTTGCCTTCAAATTCATACCGTGATCGTAGCATGCATGGACTCGACTCATATGACTGGGATTTCCATGAAAAAGATTGTGGGCAGAAAATCGATGATCACTGTACATTTCTATTCTGTTTCCTATTTATACTTCTATTTTACCTCCTCAATTTAGCATAATGGACAGGGAAAGACCTAATCTAAGATCTGCACAAAAATATTTTGCCTTCAAATTCATACAGTGATCGTAGCATGCATGGACTCGACACATATGACTGGGATTTCCATGAAAAAGATTGTGGGCAGAAAATGGGAGATCACTGTACATTTCTCTGCTGTTTCCTATTTATATTTATATTTTACCTCCTCAATTTAGCATTATGGACAGGGAAAGACCTAAACTAAGCTCTGCACAAAAATATTTTGCCTTCAAATTCATACCGTGATCGTAGCAAGCATGAACACGACTCATATGACTGGGATTTCCATGAAAAAGATTGTGGGCCGAAAATGGGTGATCACTGTACATTTCTCTTCTGTTTCCTATTTATTATTCTATTTTACTTCCTTCATTTATCATTATGGACAGGGAAAGACCTAATGTAAGATCTGCAAAAAAATATTTTGCCTTCAAATTCATACCTTGATTGGAGCATGTATAGACTGGACTCATATGACTGGGATTTCCATGAAAAATATTCTGGGCAGAAAATGGGTGATCACTGTACATTTCTCTTCTGTTTCCTATTTATATTTATATTTTACTTCCTTAATTTAGCATTATGGACAGGGAAAGACCAAATCTAAGATCTGCAAAAAAATATTTTGCCTTCAAATTCATACCGTAATCGTAGCATGTATGGACTGGACTCATATGACTGGGATTTACATGAAAAAGATTGTGGGCAGAAAATGGGTGATCACTGTGCATTTCTCTCCTGTTTCCTATTTATATTTATATTTTACTTCCTTCATTTAGCATAATGGACAGGGAAAGACCTAATCTAAGATCTGCACAAAAATATTTTCCTTCAAATTCATGCAGTGATCGTAGCATGCATGGACTCGACTCATATGACTGGGATTTCCATGAAAAAGATTGTGGTCACAAAATGGCTGATCACTGTACATTTCTCTTCTGTTTCTTATTTATTTTTCTATTTTCCCTCTTCAATTTAACATTATGGACAGGGAAAGCCCTAATCTAAGCTCTGTACAAAAATATTTTGCCTTCAAATTCATACCGTGATCGTAGCATGCATGCATTTGACTCATATGACTGGGATTTCCATGAAAAAGATTGTGGGCAGAAAATGGGAGATCACTGCACATTTCTCTGCTGTTTCCTATTTATATTTATATTTTACCTCCTCAATTTAGCATTATGGACAGGGAAAGACCTAAACTAAGCTCTGCACAAAAATATTTTGCCTTCAAATTCATACCGTGATCGTAGCAAGCATGAACACGACTCATATGACTGGGATTTCCATGAAAAAGATTGTGGGCCGAAAATGGGTGATCACTGTACATTTCTCTTCTGTTTCCTATTTATTATTCTATTTTACTTCCTTCATTTATCATTATGGACAGGGAAAGATCTAATCTAAGATCTGCAAAAAAATATTTTGCCTTCAAATACATACCTTGATTGGAGCATGTATAGACTGGACTCATATGACTGGGATTTCCATGAAAAATATTGTGGGCAGAAAATGGGTGATCACTGTACATTTCTCTCCTGTTTCCTATTTATATTTATATTTTACTTCCTTCATTTAGCATTATGGACAGGAAAAGACCTAATCTAAGACCTGCAAAAAAATATTTTTCCTTCAAATTCATACCGTGATCGTAGCATGCATGGACTCGACTCATATGACTGGGATTTCCATGAAAAAGATTGTAGGCAGAAAATCGGTGATCACTGTACATTTCTATTCTGTTTCCTATTTATACTTCTATTTTACCTCCTCAATTTAGCATAATGGACAGGGAAAGACCTAATCTAAGATCTGCACAAAAATATTTTGCCTTCAAATTCATACAGTGATCGTAGCATGCATGGACTCGACTCATATGACTGGGATTTCCATGAAAAAGATTGTGGGCAGAAAATGGGAGATCACTGTACATTTCTCTGCTGTTTCCTATTCATATTTATATTTTACCTCCTCAATTTAGCATTACGGACAGGGAAAGACCTAAACTAAGCTCTGTACAAAAATATTTTGCCTTCAAATTCATACCGTGATCGTAGCAAGCATGAACACGACTCATATGACTGGGATTTCCATGAAAAAGATTGTGGGCCGAAAATGGGTGATCACTGTACATTTCTCTTCTGTTTCCTATTTATTATTCTATTTTACTTCCTTCATTTATCATTATGGACAGGGAAAGACCTAATCTAAGATCTGCAAAAAAATATTTTGCCTTCAAATTCATACCTTGATTGGAGCATGTATAGACTAGACTCATATGACTGGGATTTCCATGAAAAATATTGTGGGCAGAAAATGGGTGATCACTGTACATTTCTCTTCTGTTTCCTATTTATATTTATATTTTACTTCCTTAATTTAGCATTATGGACAGGGAAAGACCAAATCTAAGATCTGCAAAAAAATATTTTGCCTTCAAATTCATACCGTGATCGTAGCATGTATGGACTGGACTCATATGACTGGGATTTCCATGAAAAAGATTGTGGGCAGAAAATGGGTGATCACTGTGCATTTCTCTCCTGTTTCCTATTTATATTTATATTTTACTTCCTTCATTTAGCATTATGGACAGGAAAAGAACTAATCTAAGATCTGCAAAAAATTATTTTGCCTTCAAATTCATACCATGATCGTAGCATGCATGGACTCGACTCATATGACTGGGATTTCCATTGAAAAGATTGTGGGCAGAAAATGGGTGATCACTGTACATTTCTCTTCTGTTTCCTATTTATTATTCTATTTTACTTCCTTCATTTATCATTATGGACAGGGAAAGACCTAATCTAAGATCTGCAAAAAAATAGTTTGCCTTCAAGTTCATACCTTAATTGGAGCATGTATGGACTGGACTCATATGACTGGTATTTCCATGAAAAAGATTGTGGGCAGAAAATGGGTGATCACTGTACATTTCTCTTCTGTTTCCTATTTATATTTCTATTTTACTTCCTTCATTTAGCATTATGGACAGGGAAAGACCAAATCTAAGTTCTGCAAAAAAATATTTTGCCTTCAAATTCATACCGTGATCGTAGCATGTATGGCCTGGACTCATATGACTGGGATTTCCATGAAAAAGATTGTGGGCCGAAAATGGGTGATCACTGTACATTTCTCTTCTCTTTCTTATTTATATTTATATTTTACTTTCTCAATTTAGCATTATGGACAGGGAAAGACCTAATCTAAGATCTGCAAAAAAATATTTTGCCTTCAAATTCATACCGTGAACGTAGGATGCATGGACTCGACTCATATGACTGGGATTTCCATGAAAAACATTGTGGGCAGAAAATGGGTGATCACTGTACATTTCTCTTCTGTTTCCTATTCATATTTCTATTTTACGTCCTCAATTTAGCATTATGGACAGGGAAAGACGTAATCTAAGTTCTGCAAAAAAATATTTTGCCTTCAAATTCATACCGTGACCGTAGCATGCACGGACTCGACTCATATGACTGGGATTTCCATGAAAAAGATTGTGGGCAGAAAATGGGTGATCAATGTACATTTTTCTTCTGTTTCCTATTTATATTTATATTTTACCTCCTCAATTTAGCATTATGGACAGTGAAAGACCTAATCTAAGATCTGTAAAAAAATATTTCGCCTTCAAATTCATACCGTGATCGTAGCATGCATGGACTCGACTCATATGACTGGGATTTCCATGAAAAAGATTGTGGGCCGAAAATGAGTGATCACTGTACATTACTCTTATGTTTCCTATTCATATTTCTATTTTATATCCTCAATTTAGCATTATGGACAGTGAAAAACCTAATCTAAGATCTGCAAAAAAATATTTTGCCTTCAAATTCATACCGTGATCGTAGCATGCATGGCCTCAACTCATATGACTGGGATTTCCATGAAAAAGATTGTGGGCAGAAAATGGGTGATCACTGTACATTTCTCTTCTGTTTCCTATTTATATTTCTATTTTACTTCCTTAATTTAGCATTATGGACAGCGAAAGACCAATTCTAAGATCTGCAAAAAAATATTTTGCCTTCAAATTCATACCGTGATCGTAGCATGCTTGGAATCGACTCATATGACTTGGATTTCCATGAAAAAGATTGTGGGCCGAAAATGGGTTATCACTGTACATTTCTCTTCTGTTTCCTATTTATATTTCTATTTTACCTGCTCAATTTAGCATTATGGACAGGAAAAGACCAATTCTAAGATCTGCAAAAAAATATTTTGCCTTCAAATTCATACCGTGAGCGTAGCATGCATGGACTCGACTCATATGACTGGGATTTCCATGAAAAAGATTGTGGGCAGAAAATGGGTGATCACTGTACATTTCTCTTCTGTTTCCTATTTATATTTTACCTCCTGAATTTAGCATTATGGACAGGGAAAGATGAAATCTAAGCTCTGCACAAACATATTTTGCCTTCAAATTCATTCCGTGATCGTAGCATGCATGGACTCGACTCATATGACTGGGATTTCCATGAAAAAGATTGTGGGCAGAAAATGGGTGATCACTGTACATTTCTCTTCTGTTTACTATTTATATTTATATTTTACTTCCTCAATTTAGCATTATGGACAGGGAAAGACCTAATCTAAGGTCTGCAAATAAATATTTTGCCTTCAAATTCATACCATGATCGTAGCATGCATGGACACGACTTATATGACTGGGATTTCCATGAAAAAGATTGTGGGCCGAAAATGGGTGATCACGGTACATTTCTCTTCTGTTTCCTATTTATATTTCTATTTTACCTCCTCAATTTAGCATTATGGACAGGGAAAGACCTAATCTAAGCTCTGCACAAAAATATTTTGCCTTCAAATTCATACCGTGAACGTAGCATGCATGGACTCGACTCATATGACTGGGATTTCCATGAGAAAGATTGTGGGCCGAAAATGGATGATCACTTTACATTTCTCTTCGGCTTCCTATTTATATTTATATTTACCTCCTCAATTTAGCATTATGGACGGAGAAAGACCAAATCTAAGATCTGCAAAAAATATTTTGCCTTCAAATTCATGCCGTGATCGTAGCATGCATGAACTCGACTCATATGACTGGGATTTCCATGTAAAAGATTGTGGGCCGAAAATGGGTGATCACTGTACATTTCTCTTCTGTTTCCTATTTATATTTATATTTTACCTCATCAATTTAGCATTATGGACAGGGAAAGACCTAATCTAAGCTCTGCACAAAAATATATTGCCTTCAAATTCATGCCATGATCATAGCATGCATGGACTCGACTGATATGACAGGGATTTCCATGAAAAAGATTGTGGGCCAAAAATGGGTGATCACTGTACATTTCTCTTTGGTTTCCTATTTCTATTTCTATTTTACCTCCTCTATTTAATATTATGGACAGGGAAAGACCTAATCTAAGATCTGCAAAAAAATATTTTGCCTTCAAATTCATACCGTGATCATAGCATGCATGGACTCATCTCATATGACTGGAATTTCCATGAAAAAGATTGTGGGCAGAAAATGGGTGATCACAGTACATTTCTCTTCTGTTTCCTATTTATATTTATATTTTACCTCCTCAATTTAGCATTATGGACAGGGAAATACCAAATCTAACATCTGCAAAAATATATTTTGCTTTCAAATTCATGCCGTGATCGTAGCATGCATGAACTCGACTCATATGACTGGGATTTCCATGAAAAGGATTGTGGGCCAAAAATGGGTGATCACTGTACATTTCTCTTCTGTTTCCTATTTATATTTGTATTTTACTTACTTCATTTAGCATTACGGACAGGGAAAGACCTAATCTAAGCTCCGCAAAAAAATATTTTTCTTTCAAATTCATACCGTGATCGTAGCATGCATGGACTCGAATCATATGACTGGGATTTCCATGTAAAAGATTGTGGGCACAAAATGGGTGATCACGGTACATTTCTCTTCTGTTTCCTATTTATATTTCTATTTAACTCCTCAATTTAGCATTATGGACAGGGAAAGACCTAATCTAAGATCTGCAAAAAAATATTTTGCCTTCAAATTCATACCGTGATCGTAGCATGCGTGGACTCGACTCATATGACTGGAATTTCCATGAAAAAGATTGTGGGCAGAAAATGGGTGATCACTGTACATTTCTCTTCTTTTTCCTATTTATATATATATTTTACTTCCTTAATTTAGCATTACGGACAGGGAAAGACCTAATCTAAGCTCCGCAAAAAAATATTTTTCTTTCAAATTCATACCGTGATCGTAGCACACATGGACTCAACTGATATGACTGGGATTTCCATGAAAAAGATTGTGGGCAGAAAATGGGTGATCACTGTACATTTCTCTTCTGTTTCCTATTTATATTTATATTTTCGCTCCTCAACTTAGCATTATGGGCAGGGAAAGACCTAATCTAAGATCTGCAAAAAAATATTTTGCCTTCAAATTCATACCGTGATCGTAGCATGCATGGACTCGACTCATATGACGGGGATTTCCATGAAAAAGGTTGTGGGCAGAAAATGGCTGATCACTGAACATTTCTCTTCTGTTTCCTATTTATATTTATATTTTATTTCCTTAATTTAGCATTATGGACAGGGAAAGACCTAATCTAAGCTCTGCAAAAAAATATTTTGCTTTCAAATTCATACCGTGATCGTAGCATGCATAGACTCGACTCATATGACTGGGATTTGCATGAAAAAGATTGTGGGCAGAAAATGGGTGATCACTGTACATTTCTCTTCTGTTTCCTATTTACATTTATATTTTACCTCCTCAATTTAGCATTATGGACAGGAAAAGTCCTAATATAAGATCTGCAAAAAAATATTTTGCCTTCAAATTCATACCGTGACCGTAGCATGCATGGACTCGACTCATATGACTGGGATTTCCATGAAAAAGATTGTGGGCAGAAAATGGGTTATCACTGTGCATTTCTATACTGTTTCCTATTTATATTTCTATTTTACCTCCTCAATTTAGCATTATGGACAGGGAAAGACCTAATCTAAGATCTGCACAAAAATATTTTACCTTCAAATTAATACCGTGATCGTAGCATGCATGGACTCGACTCATATGACTGGGATTTCCCTGAAAAAGATTGTGGGCAGAAAATGGGTGATCACTGTATATTTCTCTTCTGTTTCCTATTTATATTTCTATTTTACCTCCTCAATTTAGCATTATGGACAGAGAAAGACCTAATCTAAGATCTGCAAAAAAATATTTTGCCTTCAAATTCATACCGTGATCGTAGCATGCATGGACTCGACTCATATGACAGGGATTTCCATGAAAAAGGTTGTGGGCAGAAAATGGGTGATCACTGAACATTTCTCTTCTGTTTCCTATTTATATTTATATTTTATTTCCTTAATTTAGCATTATAGAGAGGGAAAGACCTAATCTAAGATCTGCACAAAAATATTTTGCCTTCAAATTCATATTGTGATCGTAGCATGCATGGATTCGACTCATATGACTGGGATTTCCATGAAAAAGATTGTGGGCAGAAAATGGGTGATCACTGTACATTTCTCTTCTGTTTCCTATTGATATTTATATTTTACCTCCTCAATTTAGCATTATGGACAGGGAAAGACCTAATCTAAGATCTGCATAAAAATACTTTGCCTCAAATTCATACCGTGATCGTAGCATGCGTGGACTCGACTCATATGACTGGAATTTCCATGAAAAAGATTGTGGGCAGAAAATGGGTGATCACTGTACATTTCTCTTCTTTTTCCTATTTATATATATATTTTACTTCCTTAATTTAGCATTACGGACAGGGAAAGACCTAATCTAAGCTCTGCAAAAAAATATTTTGCTTTCAAATTCATACCGTGATCGTAGCACACATGGACTCGACTGATATGACTGGGATTTCCATGAAAAAGATTGTGGGCAGAAAATGGGTGATCACTGTACATTTCTCTTCTCTTTCCTATTTATATTTATATTTTAGCTCCTCAACTTAGCATTATGGACAGGAAAAGACCTAATCTAAGATCTGCAAAAAAATATTTTGCCTTCAAATTCATACCGTGATCGTAGCATGCATAGACTCGACTCATATGACTGGGATTTCCATGAAAAAGATTGTGGGCAGAAAATGGGTGATCACTGTACATTTCTCTTCTGTTTCCTATTTATATTTATATTTTACCTCCTCAATTTAGCATTATGGACAGGGAAAGTCCTAATCTAAGATCTGCAAAAAAATATTTTGCCTTCAAATTCATACCATGATCGTACCATGCATGGAATTGACTCATATGACTGGGATTTCCATGAAAATATTGTGGGCAGAAAATGGGTGATCATTGTACATTTCTCTTCTGTTTCCTATTTATATTTATATTTTACTTCCTCAATTTAGCATTATGGACAGGGAAAGACCTAATCTAAGACCTGCAAAAAAATATTTTGCCCTCAAATTCATACCGTGATCGTAGCATGCATGGACTCGACTCATATGACTGGGATTTCCATGAGAAAGATTGTGAGCAGAAAATGGGCGATCACTGTACATTTCTCTTCTGTTTCCTATTTATATTTATATTTTACCTTCTAAATTTAGCATTATGGACAGGGAAAGACCTAATCTTAAATCTGCAAAAAAATATTTTGACTTCAAATTTATACCGTGATAGTAGCATGTATGGACACGACTCATATGACTGGTATTTCCATTAAAAAGATTGTGGGCACAAAATGGGTGATCTCTGTACATTTCTCTTCTGTTTCCTATTTATATTTCTATTTAACTCCTCAATTTAGCATTATGTAAAGGGAAAGACCTAATCTAAGATCTGCATAAAAATATTTTGCTTCAAATTCATACCGTGATAGTAGCATGTATGTACTCGACTCATATGACTGGGATTTCCATGAAAAAGACTATGGGCAGAAAATGGGTGATCACTGTACATTTTTCTTCTGTTTCCTATTTATATTTGTATTTTACTTCCTACATTTAGCATTATGGACAGGGAAAGACGAAATCTAAGCTCTGCAAATAAAAATATTTTGCCTTCAAATTCATACCGTGATCGTAGCATGTATGGACTGGACTCATATGACTGGGATTTCCATGAAAATATTGTGGGCCGAAAATGGGTGATCACTGTACATTTCTCTTCTGTTTCTTATTTATATTTCTATTTAACTCCTCAATTTAGCATTATGGACAGGGAAAGACCTAATCTAAAATCTGCAAAAAAATATTTTGCCTTCAAATTTATACCGTGATCGTAGCATGCATGCACTCGACTCATAATACTTGGATTTCCATGAAAAAGATTGTGGGCCGAAAATGGGTGATCACTGTACATTTCTCTTCTGTTTCCTATTTATATTTCTATTTTACTTCCTTCATTTAGCATTATGGACAGGGAAAGACCTAATCTAAGCTCTCCAAAAAAATATTTTGCTTTCAAATTCATACCGTGATCGTACCATGTATGGACTCGACTCATATGACTGGGATTTCCATGAAAAAGATTGTGGGCAGAAAATGGGTGATCACTGTACATTTCTCTTCTTTTTCCTATTTATATTTTTATTTTACTTTCTTCATTTAGCATTATGGACAGGGAAAGACCAAATCTAAGCTCTGCAAAAAAATATTTTGCTTTCAAATTCATACCATGATCGTAGCATGTATGGACTCGACTCATATGACTGGGATTTCCATGAAAATATTGTGGGCAGAAAATGGGTGATCATTGTACATTTCTCTTCTGTTTCCTATTTATATTTATATTTTACTTCCTCAATTTAGCATTATGTACAGGGAAAGACCTAATCTAAGACCTGCAAAAAAATATTTTGCCCTCAAATTCATACCGTGATCGTAGCATGCATGGACTCGACTCATATGACTGGGATTTCCATGAGAAAGATTGTGAGCAGAAAATGGGCGATCACTGTACATTTCTCTTCTGTTTCCTATTTATATTTATATTTTACCTTCTAAATTTAGCATTATGGACAGGGAAAGACCTAATCTAAGTTCTGCAAAAAAAAAAATTTTGCCTTCAAATTCATACCGTGATCGTAGCATGTATAGACTCGACTCATATGACTGGGATTTCCATGAAAAAGATTGTGGGCAGAAAATGGGTGATCACTGTACATTTCTCTTCATTTTCTTATTTATATTTGTATTTTACTTCCTCAATTTAGCATTATGGACAGGGAAAGACCTAATCTTAAATCTGCAAAAAAATATTTTGACTTCAAATTCATACCGTGATCGTCGCATGCATGGACTCGACTCATATGAATGGGATTTCCATGAAAAAGACTATGGGCAGAAAATGGGTGATCACTGTACATTTTTCTTCTGTTTCCTATTTATATTTGTATTTTACTTCCTACATTTAGCATTATGGACAGGGAAAGACCAAATCTAACATCTGCAAAAAAATATGTTGCCTTCAAATTCATACCGTGATCGTAGCATGCATGGACACGACTCATATGACTGGGATTTCCATGAAAAAGATTGTGGGCAGAAAATGGGTGATCACTGTACATTTCTCTTCTGTTTCCTATTTATTATTCTATTTTACTTCCTTCATTTAGCATTATGGACAGGGAAAGACCAAATCTATGCTCTGCAAAAAAATATTTTGCTTTCAAATTCATACCGTGATCGTAGCATGTATGGACACGACTCATATGACTGGGATTTCCATGAAAAAGATTGTGGGCAGAAAATGGGTGATCACTGTACATTTCTCTTCATTTTCTTATTTATATTTCTATTTTAATTCCTCAATTTAGCATTATGGACAGGGAAAGACCTAATCTAAGATCTGCAAAAAAATATTTTGCCTTCAAATTCATACCGTGATCGTAGCATGCATGGACTCGACTCATATGACTGGGATTTCCATGAAAAAGATTGTGGGCAGACAATGGGTGATCACTGTACATTTCTCTTCTGTTTCCTATTTATATTTATATTTTACCTCCTCAATTTAGCATCATGGACAGGGAAAGACCTAATCTAAGATCTGCAAAAAAATATTTTGCCTTCAAATTCATACCGTGATCGTAGCAAGCATGGACTCGACTCATATGACCGGGATTTCCATGAAAAAGATTGTGGGCAGAAAATGGGTTATCACTGTACATTTCTCTTCTGTTTCCTATTTATATTTCTATTTTACTTCCTCAATTTAGCATTATGGACAGGGAAAGACCTAATCTAAGATATGCAAAAAAATATTTTGCCTTCAAATTCATACCGTGATCGTAGCATGCATGGACTCGACTCATATGACTGAGATTTCCATGAAAAAGATTGTGGGCAGAAAATGGGTGATCACTGTACATTTCTCTTCATTTTCTTATTTATATTTGTATTTTACTTCCTCAATTTAGCATTATGGACAGGGAAAGACCTAATCTTAAATCTGCAAAAAAATATTTTGACTTCAAATTCATACCGTGATCGTCGCATGCATGGACTCGACTCATATGAATGGGATTTCCATGAAAAAGATTGTGGGCAGAAAATGGGTGATCACTGTACATTTCTCTTCTGTTTCCTATTTATATTTTTATTTTACTTCCTTCATTTAGCATTATGGACAGGGAAAGACCTAATCTAAGCTCTCCAAAAAAATATTTTGCTTTCAAATTCATACCGTGATCGTAGCATGTATGGACTCGACTCATATGACTGGGATTTCCATGAAAAAGATTGTGGGCAGAAAATGGGTGATCACTGTACATTTCTCTTCTGTTTCCTATTTATATTTTTATTTTACTTCCTTCATTTAGCATTATGAACAGGGAAAGACCTAATCTAAGCTCTGCAAAAAAATATTTTGCTTTCAAATTCATACCGTGATCGTAGCATGTATGGACACGACTCATATGACTGGGATTTCCATAAAAAAGATTGTGGGCAGAAAATGGGTGATCACTGTACATTTCTCTTTTGTTTCCTATTTATATTTATATTTTACTTCCTTCATTTAGCATTATGAACATGGAAAGACTTAATCTAAGATCTGCAAAAAAATATTTTGCCTTCAAATTCATACCGTGATCGTAGCATGCATGGACTCGACTCATATGACTGGGATTTCCATGAAAAAGATTGTGGGCAGAAAATGGGTGATCACTTTACATTTCTCTTCTGTTTCCTATTTATATTTATATTTTACTTCCTTCATTTAGCATTATGAACAGGGAAAGACGTAATCTAAGATCTGCAAAAAAATATTTTGCCTTCAAATTCATACCGTGATCGTAGCATGCATGGACTCGACTCATATGACTGAGATTTCCATGAAAAAGATTGTGGGCAGAAAATGGGTGATCACTGTACATTTCTCTTCATTTTCTTATTTATATTTGTATTTTACTTCCTCAATTTAGCATTATGGACAGGGAAAGACCTAATCTTAAATCTGCAAAAAAATATTTTGACTTCAAATTCATACCGTGATCGTCGCATGCATGGACTCGACTCATATGAATGGGATTTCCATGAAAAAGATTGTGGGCAGAAAATGGGCGATCACTGTACATTTCTCTTCTGTTTCCTATTTATATTTCTATTTTACTTCCTTCATTTAGCATCATGGACAGGGAAAGACCTAATCTAAGCTCTCCAAAAAAATATTTTGCTTTTAAATTCATACCGTGATCGTAGCATGTATGGACTCGACTCATATGACTGGGATTTCCATGAAAAAGATTGTGGGCAGAAAATGGGTGATCACTGTACATTTCTCTTCTGTTTCCTATTTATATTTTTATTTTACTTCCTTCATTTAGCATTATGGACAGGGAAAGACCTAATCTAAGCTCTCCAAAAAAATATTTTGCTTTCAAATTCATACCGTGATCGTAGCATGTATGGACTCGACTCATATGACTGGGATTTCCATGAAAAAGATTGTGGGCAGAAAATGGGTGATCACTGTACATTTCTCTTCTGTTTCCTATTTATATTTTTATTTTACTTCCTTCATTTAGCATTATGAACAGGGAAAGACCTAATCTAAGCTCTGCAAAAAAATATTTTGCTTTCAAATTCATACCGTGATCGTAGCATGTATGGACACGACTCATATGACTGGGATTTCCATAAAAAAGATTGTGGGCAGAAAATGGGTGATCACTGTACATTTCTCTTCTGTTTCCTATTTATATTTATATTTTACTTCCTTCATTTAGCATTATGAACATGGAAAGACTTAATCTAAGATCTGCAAAAAAATATTTTGCCTTCAAATTCATACCGTGATCGTAGCATGCATGGACTCGACTCATATGACTGGGATTTCCATGAAAAAGATTGTGGGCAGAAAATGGGTGATCACTTTACATTTCTCTTCTGTTTCCTATTTATATTTATATTTTACTTCCTTCATTTAGCATTATGAACAGGGAAAGACGTAATCTAAGATCTGCAAAAAAATATTTTGCCTTCAAATTCATACCGTGATCGTAGCATGCATGGACTCGACTCATATGACTGGGATATCCATGAAAAAGATTGTGGGCAGAAAATGGGTGATCACTGTACATTTCTCTTCTGTTTCCTATTTATATTTCTATTTTACCTTCTAAATTTAGCATTATGGACAGGGAAAGACCTAATCTAAGTTCTGCAAAAAAATATTTTGCCTTCAAATTCATACCGTGAACGTAGCATGCATGGAGTCGACTCATATGACTGGGATTTCCATGAAAAAGATTGTGGGCAGAAAATGGGTGATCACTGTACATTTCTCTTCTGTTTCCTATTTATATTTCTATTTTGCCTCCTCAATTTAGCATTATGGACAGGGAAAGACCTAATCTAAGATCTGCAAAAAAATATTTTGCCTTCAAATTCATACCGTGATCGTATCATGCATGGACTCGACTCATACAAAATGGGATTTCCATGTATAAGATTGTGGGTAGAAAATGTGTGATCACTGTACATTTCTCTTCTGTTTCCTATTTATATTTCTATTTTACCTCCTCAATTTAGCATTATGGACAGGGAAAGACCTAATCTTAAATCTGCAAAAAAATATTTTGACTTCAAATTCGTACCGTGATCGTCGCATGCATGGACTCGACTCATATGACTGGGATTTCCATGAAAAAGATTGTCGGCAGAAAATGGGTGATCACTGTACATTTCTCTTCTGTTTCCTATTTATATTTCTATTTTACTTCCTTCATTTAGCATTATGAACAGGGAAAGACGTAATATAAGATCTGCAAAAAATTATTTTGCCTTCAAATTCATACCGTGATCGTAGCATGTATGGACTCGACTCATATGACTGGGATTTCCATGAAAAAGATTGTGGGCAGAAAATGGGTGATCACTGTACATTTCTCTTCTGTTTCCTATTTATATTTTTATTTTACTTCCTTCATTTAGCATTATGAACAGCGAAAGACCTAATATAAGATCTGCAAAAAAATATTTTGACTTCAAATTCATATCGTGATCGTAGCATGTATGGACTCGACTCATATGACTGGGATTTCCATGAAAAAGATTGTGGGCAGAAAATGGGTGATCACTGTACATTTCACTTCTGTTTCCTATTTATTATTCTATTTTACTTCCTTCATTTAGCATTATGGACAGGGAAAGACCAAATCTAAGCTCTGCAAAAAAATATTTTGCTTTCAAATTCATACCGTGATCGTAGCATGTATGGACACGACTCATATGACTGGGATTTCCATGAAAAAGATTGTGGGCAGAAAATGGGTGATCACTGTACATTTCTCTTCTGTTTCCTATTTATATTTATATTTTACTTCCTTCATTTAGCATTATGAACATGGAAAGACTTAATCTAAGATCTGCAAAAAAATATTTTGCCTTCAAATTCATACCGTGATCATAGCATGCATGGACTCGACTCATATGACTGGGATTTCCATGAAAAAGATTGTGGGCAGAAAATGGGTGATCACTTTACATTTCTCTTCTGTTTCCTATTTATATTTATATTTTACTTCCTTCATTTAGCATTATGAACAGCGAAAGACGTAATCTAAGATCTGCAAAAAAATATTTTGCCTTCAAATTCATACCGTGATCGTAGCATGCATGGACTCGACTCATATGACCGGGATTTCCATGAAAAAGATTGTGGGCAGAAAATGGGTTATCACTGTACATTTCTCTTCTGTTTCCTATTTATATTTATATTTTACTTCCTCAATTTAGCATTATGAACAGCGAAAGACCTAATCTAAGATCTGCAAAAAAATATTTTGCCTTCAAATTCATACCGTGATCGTAGCATGCATGGACTCGACTCATATGAATGGGATTTCCATGAAAAAGATTGTGGGCAGAAAATGGGTGATCACTGTACATTTCTCTTCTGTTTCCTATTTATATTTCTTTTTTACCTCCTCAATTTAGCATTATGGACAGGGAAAGACCTAATCTAAGATCTGCAAAAAAATATTTTGCCTTCAAATTCATACCGTGATCGTACCATGCATGGACTCGACTTATATAAACTGGGATTTCCATGTAAAAGATTGTGGGTAGAAAATGGATGATCACTGTACATTTCTCTTCTGTTTGCTATTTATATTTCTATTTTACCTCCTCAATTTAGCATTATGGACAGGGAAAGACCTAATCTTAAATCTGCAAAAAAATATTTTGACTTCAAATTCATACCGTGATCGTAGCATGCATGGACTCGACTCATATGACTGGGATTTCCGTGAAAAAGATTGTGGGCAGAATATGGGTGATCACTGTACATTTCTCTTCTGTTTCCTCTTTATATTTCTATTTTACCTCCTCAATTTAGCATTATGGACAGGGAAAGACCTAATCTAAGATATGCAAAAAAATATTTTGCCTTCAAATTCATACCGTGATCGTAGCATGCATGGACTCGACTCATATGACTGGGATTTCCATGAAAAAGATTGTGGGCAGAAAATGGGTGATCACTGTACATTTCTCTTCTGTTTCCTATTTATATTTATATTTTACCTCCTCAATTTAGCATTATGGACAGGGAAAGACCTAATCTTAAATCTGCAAAAAAATATTTTGACTTCAAATTCATACAGTGATCGTCACATGCATGGACTCGACTCATATGAATGGGATTTCCATGAAAAAGATTGTGGGCAGAAAATGGGTGATCACTGTACATTTCTCTTCTGTTTCCTATTTATATTTCTATTTTACTTCCTTCATTTAGCATTATGGACAGGGAAAGACCTAATCTAAGCTCTCCAAAAAAATATTTTGCTTTCAAATTCATACCGTGATCGTAGCATACATGGACTCGACTCATATGACTGGGATTTCCATGAAAAAGATGGTATGCAGAAAATGGGTGATCACTGTACATTTCTCTTCTGTTTCCTATTTATATTTCTATTTTACTTCCTCAATTTAGCATTATGGACAGGGAAAGATTTAATCTAAGCTCTCCAAAAAAATATTTTGCTTTCAAATTCATACCGTGATCGTAGCATGTATGGACTCGACTCATATGACTGGGATTTCCATGAAAAAGATTGTGGGCAGAAAATGGGTGATCACTTTACATTTCTCTTCTGTTTCCTATTCATATTTATATTTTACTTCCTTCATTTAGCATTATGAACAGGGAAAGACGTAATCTAAGATCTGCAAAAAAATATTTTGCCATCAAATTCATACCGTGATCGTACCATGCATGGACTCGACTCATATAAACTGGGATTTCCATGTAAAAGATTGTGGGTAGAAAATGGGTGATCACTGTACTTTTCTCTTCTGTTTCCTATTTATATTTCTATTTTACCTCCTCAATTTAGCATTATGGACAGGGAAAGAATTAATGTAAGATCTGCAAAAATATTTTGCCTTCAAATTTATACCGTGATCGTAGCATGCATGGACACGACTCATATGACTGGGATTTCCGTGAAAAAGATTGTGGGCAGAATATGGGTGATCACTGTACATTTCTCTTCTGTTTCCTCTTTATATTTCTATTTTACCTCCTCAATTTAGCATTATGGACAGGGAAAGACCTAATCTAAGATATGCAAAAAAATATTTTGCCTTCAAATTCATACCGTGATCGTAGCATGCATGGACTCGACTCATATGACTGGGATTTCCATGAAAAAGATTGTGGGCAGAAAATGGGTGATCACTGTACATTTCTCTTCTGTTTCCTATTTATATTTCTATTTTACTTCCTTCATTTAGCATTATGGTCAGGGAAAGACCTAATCTAAGATCTGCAAAAAAAAAATTCCCTTCAAATTCATACCGTGATCGTACCATGCATGGACTCGACTCATATAAACTGGGATTTCCATGAAAAAGATTGTGGGTAGAAAATGGGTGATCACTGTACATTTCTCTTCTGTTTCCTATTTATATTTCTATTTTACTTCCTTCATTTAGCATTATGGACAGGGAAAGACCTAATCTAAGCTCTCCAAAAAAATATTTTGCTTTCAATTTCATACCGTGATCGTAGCATACATGGACTCGACTCATATGACTGGGATTTCCATGAAAAAGATGGTATGCAGAAAATGGGTTATCACTGTACATTTCTCTTCTGTTTCCTATTTATATTTTTATTTTACTTCCTCAATTTAGCATTATGGACAGGGAAAGAACTAATCTAAGCTCTGCAAAAAAATATTTTGCTTTCAAATTCATACTGTGATCGTAGCATGTATGGACACGACTCATATGACTGGGATTTCCATGAAAAAGATTGTGGGCAGAAAATGGGTGATCACTGTACATTTCTCTTCTGTTTCCTATTTATATTTCTATTTTACTTCCTTAATTTAGCATTATGGACAGGGAAAGACCAAATCTAAGCTCTGCAAAAAAATATTTTGCTTTCAAATTCATACCGTGATCGTAGCATGTATGGACACGACTCATATGACTGGGATTTCCATGAAAAAGATTGTGGGCAGAAAATGGGTGATCACTGTACATTTCTCTTCTGTTTCCTATTTATATTTTTATTTTACTTCCTTCATTTAGCATTATGAACAGGGAAAGACCTAATCTAAGATCTGCAAAAAAATATTTTGCCTTCAAATTCATACTGTGATCGTAGCATGCATGGACTCGACTCATATGACTGGGATTTCAATGAGAAAGATTGTGGGCAGAAAATGGGTGATCACTGTACATTTCTCTTCTGTTTCCTATTCATATTTCTATTTTACTTCCTTCATTTAGCATTAAGAACAGGGAAAGACTTAATCTAAGATCTGCAAAAAAATATTTTGCCATCAAATTCATACCGTGATCGTACCATGCATGGACTCGACTCATATAAACTGGGATTTCCATGTAAAATATTGTGGGTAGAAAATGGGTGATCACTGTACATTTCTCTTCTGTTTCCTCTTTATATTTCTATTTTACCTCCTCAATTTAGCATTATGGACAGGGAAAGACCTAATCTAAGATATGCAAAAAAATATTTTGCCTTCAAATTCATACCGTGATCGTAGCATGCATGGACTCGACTCATATGACTGGGATTTCCATGAAAAAGATTGTGGGCAGAAAATGGGTGATCACTGTACATTTCTCTTCTGTTTCCTATTTATATTTCTATTTTACTTCCTTCATTTAGCATTATGGACAGGGAAAGACCTAATCTAAGCTCTCCAAAAAAATATTTTGCTTTCAAATTCATACCGTGATCGTAGCATACATGGACTCGACTCATATGACTGGGATTTCCATGAAAAAGATGGTATGGAGAAAATGGGTGATCACTGTACATTTCTCTTCTGTTTCCTATTTATATTTTTATTTTACTTCCTTCATTTAGCATTATAGACAGGGAAAGACCTAATCTAAGCTCTGCAAAAAAATATTTTGCTTTCAAATTCATACCGTGATCGTAGCATGTATGGACACGACTCATATGACTGGGATTTCCATGAAAAAGATTGTGGGCAGAAAATGGGTGATCACTGTACATTTCTCTTCTGTTTCCTATTTATATTTTTATTTTACTTCCTTCATTTAGCATTATGGACAGGGAAAGACCTAATCTAAGCTCTCCAAAAAAATATTTTGCTTTCAAATTCATACCGTGATCGTAGCATGTATGGACTCGACTCATATGACTGGGATTTCCATGAAAAATATTGTGGGCAGAACATGGGTGATCACTGTACATTTCTCTTCTGTTTCCTATTTATATTTTTATTTTACTTCCTTCATTTAGCATTATGAACAGGGAAAGACCTATTCTAAGATCTGCAAATAAATATTTTGCCTTCAAATTCATACCGTGACCGTAGCATGCATGGACTCGACTCATATGAATGGGATTTCCATGAAAAAGATTGTGGGCAGATAATGGGAGATCACTGTACATTTTTCTGTTGTTTCTTATTTATATTTATATTTTACTTCCTCAATTTAGCATTATGGACAGGGAAAGAACTAATCTAAGATCTGCAAAAAAATATTTTGCCTTCATCTTCATACCGTGATCGTACCATGCACGGACTCGACTCATATAAAATGGGATTTCCATGAAAAAGATTGTATGCAGAAAATGGGTGATCACTGTACATTTCTCTTCTGTTTCGTATTTATATTTCTATTTTACTTCCTTCATTTAGCATTATGGACAGGGAAAGACCTAATGTAAGCTCTGCAAAAAAATATTTTGCTTTCAAATTCATACCGTGATCGTAGCATGTATGGACACGACTCATATGACTGGGATTTCCATGAAAAAGATTGTGGGCAGATAATGGGAGATCACTGTACATTTTTCTGTTGTTTCTTATTTATATTTATATTTTACTTCCTCAATTTAGCATTATGGACAGAGAAAGACCTAATCTAAGCTCTGCACAAAAATATTTTACCTTCAAATTCATACCGTGATCGTAGCATGCATTGACACGACTCATATGACTGGGATTTCCATGAAAAAGATTGTGGGCAGAAAATGGGTGATCACTGTACATTTCTCTTCTGTTTCCTATTTATATTTTTATTTTACTTCCTTCATTTAGCATTATGAACCAGGAAAAGACCTAATCTAAGACCTGCAAAAAAATATTTTGCCTTCAAATTCATACCGTGATCGTAGCATGTATGGACACGACTCATATGACTGGGATTTCAATGAAAAAGATTGTGTGCAGAAAATGGGTGATCACTGTACATTTCTCTTCTGTTTCCTATTTATATTTTTATTTTACTTCCTTCATTTAGCATTATGGACAGGGAAAGACCTAATCTAAGCTCTCCAAAAAAATATTTTGCTTTCAAATTCATACCGTGATCGTAGCATGTATGGACTCGACTCATATGACTGGGATTTCCATGAAAAAGATTGTGGGCAGAACATGGGTGATCACTGTACATTTCTGTTCTGTTTCCTATTTATATTTTTATTTTACTTCCTTCATTTAGCATTATGAACAGGGAAAGACCTATTCTAAGATCTGCAAAAAAATATTTTGCCTTCAAATTCATACCGTGATCGTAGCATGCATGGACTCGACTCATATGACTGGGATTTCCATGAAAAAGATTGTGGGCAGAAAATGGGTGATCACTGTACATTTCTCTTCTGTTTCCTATTTATATTTCTATTTTACTTCCTTCATTTAGCATTATGGACAGGGAAAGACCTAATCTAAGCTCTCCAAAAAAATATTTTGCTTTCAAATTCATACCGTGATCGTAGCATACATGGACTCGACTCATATGACTGGGATTTCCATGAAAAAGATGGTATGGAGAAAATGGGTGATCACTGTACATTTCTCTTCTGTTTCCTATTTATATTTTTATTTTACTTCCTTCATTTAGCATTATAGACAGGGAAAGACCTAATCTAAGCTCTGCAAAAAAATATTTTGCTTTCAAATTCATACCGTGATCGTAGCATGTATGGACACGACTCATATGACTGGGATTTCCATGAAAAAGATTGTGGGCAGAAAATGGGTGATCACTGTACATTTCTCTTCTGTTTCCTATTTATATTTTTATTTTACTTCCTTCATTTAGCATTATGGACAGGGAAAGACCTAATCTAAGCTCTCCAAAAAAATATTTTGCTTTCAAATTCATACCGTGATCGTAGCATGTATGGACTCGACTCATATGACTGGGATTTCCATGAAAAATATTGTGGGCAGAACATGGGTGATCACTGTACATTTCTCTTCTGTTTCCTATTTATATTTTTATTTTACTTCCTTCATTTAGCATTATGAACAGGGAAAGACCTATTCTAAGATCTGCAAATAAATATTTTGCCTTCAAATTCATACCGTGACCGTAGCATGCATGGACTCGACTCATATGAATGGGATTTCCATGAAAAAGATTGTGGGCAGATAATGGGAGATCACTGTACATTTTTCTGTTGTTTCTTATTTATATTTATATTTTACTTCCTCAATTTAGCATTATGGACAGGGAAAGAACTAATCTAAGATCTGCAAAAAAATATTTTGCCTTCATCTTCATACCGTGATCGTACCATGCACGGACTCGACTCATATAAAATGGGATTTCCATGAAAAAGATTGTATGCAGAAAATGGGTGATCACTGTACATTTCTCTTCTGTTTCGTATTTATATTTCTATTTTACTTCCTTCATTTAGCATTATGGACAGGGAAAGACCTAATGTAAGCTCTGCAAAAAAATATTTTGCTTTCAAATTCATACCGTGATCGTAGCATGTATGGACACGACTCATATGACTGGGATTTCCATGAAAAAGATTGTGGGCAGATAATGGGAGATCACTGTACATTTTTCTGTTGTTTCTTATTTATATTTATATTTTACTTCCTCAATTTAGCATTATGGACAGAGAAAGACCTAATCTAAGCTCTGCACAAAAATATTTTACCTTCAAATTCATACCGTGATCGTAGCATGCATTGACACGACTCATATGACTGGGATTTCCATGAAAAAGATTGTGGGCAGAAAATGGGTGATCACTGTACATTTCTCTTCTGATTCCTATTTATATTTTTATTTTACTTCCTTCATTTAGCATTATGAACCAGGAAAAGACCTAATCTAAGACCTGCAAAAAAATATTTTGCCATCAAATTCATACCGTGATCGTACCATGCATGGACTAGACTCATATAAACTGGGATTTCCATGTAAAAGATTGTGGGTAGAAAATCGGTGATCACTGTACATTTCTCTTCTGTTTCCTCTTTATATTTCTATTTTACCTCCTCAATTTAGCATTATGAACAGGGAAAAGACCTAATCTAAGATCTGCAAAAAAATATTTTGCCTTCAAATTCATACCGTGATCGTAGCATGCATGGACTCAACTCATATGACTGGGATTTCCATGAAAAAGATTGTGGGCAGAAAATGGGTGATCACTGTACATTTCTCTTCTGTTTCGTATTTATATTTCTATTTTACTTCCTTCATTTAGCATTATGGACAGGGAAAGACCTAATCTAAGCTCTCCAAAAAAATATTTTGCTTTCAAATTCATACCGTGATCGTAGCATACATGGACTCGACTCATATGACTGGGATTTCCATGAAAAAGATGGTATGCAGAAAATGGGTGATCACTGTACATTTCTCTTCTGTTTCCTATTTATATTTTTATTTTACTTCCTTCATTTAGCATTATGGACAGGGAAAGACCTAATCTAAGCTCTGCAAAAAAATATTTTGCTTTCAAATTCATACCGTGATCGTAGCATGTATGGACACGACTCATATGACTGGGATTTCCATGAAAAAGATTGTGGGCAGAAAATGGGTGATCACTGTACATTTCTCTTCTGTTTCCTTTTATATTTTTATTTTACTTCCTTCATTTATTGTTATGGACAGGGAAAGACGTAATATAAGATCTGCAAAAAATATTTTGCCTTCAAATTCATATCGTGATCGTAGCATGTATGGACTCGACTCATATGACTGGGATTTCCATGAAAATATTGTGGGCAGAAAATGGGTGATCATTGTACATTTCTCTTCTGTTTCCTATTTATATTTCTATTTTACTTCCTCAATTTAGCATTATGGACAGAGAAAGACCTAATCTAAAATCTGCAAAAAAATATTTTGACTTCAAATTCATATCGTGATCGCAGCATGCATGGACTCGACCATATGACTGGGATTTCCATGAAAAAGTTTGTGGGCAGAAAATGGGTGATCACTGTACATTTCTCTTCTGTTTCCTATTTATATTTCTATTTTACTTCCTTCATTTAGCATTATGGACAGGGAAAGACCTAATCTAAGCTCTGCAAAAAAATATTTTGCTTTCAAATTCATACCGTGATCGTAGTATGTATGGACACGACTCATATGACTGGGATTTCCATGAAAAAGATTGTGGGCAGATAATGGGAGATCACTGTACATTTTCCTGTTGTTTCTTATTTATATTTATATTTTACTTCCTCAATTTAGCATTATGGACAGAGAAAGACCTAATCTAAGCTCTGCACAAAAATATTTTACCTTCAAATTCATACCGTGATCGTAGCATGCATTGACACGACTCATATGACTGGGATTTCCATGAAAAAGATTGTGGGCAGAAAATGGGTGATCACTGTACATTTCTCTTCTGTTTCCTATTTATATTTTTATTTTACTTCCTTCATTTAGCATTATGAACAGGGAAAAGACCTAATCTAAGACCTGCAAAAAAATATTTTGCCTTCAAATTCATACCGTGATCGTAGCATGTATGGACACGACTCATATGACTGGGATTTCAATGAAAAAGATTGTGGGCAGAAAATGGGTGATCACTGTACATTTCTCTTCTGTTTCCTATTTATATTTTTATTTTACTTCCTTCATTTAGCATTATGAACAGGGAAAAGACCTAATCTAAGACCTGCAAAAAAATATTTTGCCTTCAAATTCTTACCGTGATCGTAGCATGTATGGACACGACTCATATGACTGGGATTTCCATGAAAAAGATTGTGGGCAGAAAATGGGTGATCACTGTACATTTCTCTTCTGTTTCCTATTTATATTTTTATTTTACTTCCTTCATTTAGCATTATGGACAGGGAAAGACCTAATCTAAGCTCTCCAAAAAAATATTTTGCTTTCAAATTCATACCGTGATCGTAGCATGTATGGACTCGACTCATATGACTGGGATTTCCATGAAAAAGATTGTGGGCAGAACATGGGTGATCACTGTACATTTCTGTTCTGTTTCCTCTTTATATTTTTATTTTACTTCCTTCATTTAGCATTATGAACAGGGAAAGACCTATTCTAAGATCTGCAAAAAAATATTTTGCTTTCAAATTCATACCGTGATCGTAGCATGTATGGACTCGACTCATATGACTGGGATTTCCATGAAAAAGATTGTGGGCAGAACATGGGTGATCACTGTACATTTCTGTTCTGTTTCCTCTTTATATTTTTATTTTACTTCCTTCATTTAGCATTATGAACAGGGAAAGACCTATTCTAAGATCTGCAAAAAAATATTTTGCTTTCAAATTCATACCGTGATCGTAGCATGTATGGACTCGACTCATATGACTGGGATTTCAATGAAAAAGATTGTGGGCAGAAAATGGGTGATCACTTTACATTTCTCTTCTGTTTCCTATTTATATTTATATTTTACTTCCTTCATTTAGCATTAAGAACAGGGAAAGACGTAATCTAAGATCTGCAAAAAAATATTTTGCCATCAAATTCATACCGTGATCGTACCATGCATGGAGTAGACTCATATAAACTGGGATTTCCATGTAAAAGATTGTGGGTAGAAAATGGGTGGTCACTGTACATTTCTCTTCTGTTTCCTCTTTATATTTCTATTTTACCTCCTCAATTTAGCATTATGAACAGGGAAAAGACCTAATCTAAGATCTGCAAAAAAATATTTTGCCTTCAAATTCATACCGTGATCGTAGCATGCATGGACTCGACTCATATGACTGGGATTTCCATGAAAAAGATTGTGGGCAGAAAATGGGTGATCACTGTACATTTCTCTTCTGTTTCGTATTTATATTTCTATTTTACTTCCTTCATTTAGCATTATGGACAGGGAAAGACCTAATCTAAGCTCTCCAAAAAAATATTTTGCTTTCAAATTCATACCGTGATCGTAGCATACATGGACTCGACTCATATGACTGGGATTTCCATGAAAAAGATGGTATGCAGAAAATGGGTGATCACTGTACATTTCTCTTCTGTTTCCTATTTATATTTTTATTTTACTTCCTTCATTTAGCATTATGGACAGGGAAAGACCTAATCTAAGCTCTGCAAAAAAATATTTTGCTTTCAAATTCATACCGTGATCGTAGCATGTATGGACACGACTCATATGACTGGGATTTCCATGAAAAAGATTGTGGGCAGAAAATGGGTGATCACTGTACATTTCTCTTCTGTTTCCTTTTATATTTTTATTTTACTTCCTTCATTTATTGTTATGGACGGGGAAAGACGTAATATAAGATCTGCAAAAAAATATTTTGCCTTCAAATTCATATCGTGATCGTAGCATGTATGGACTCGACTCATATGACTGGGATTTCCATGAAAATATTGTGGGCAGAAAATGGGTGATCATTGTACATTTCTCTTCTGTTTCCTATTTATATTTCTATTTTACTTCCTCAATTTAGCATTATGGACAGAGAAAGACCTAATCTAAAATCTGCAAAAAAATATTTTGACTTCAAATTCATATCGTGATCGTAGCATGCATGGACTCGACCATATGACTGGGATTTCCATGAAAAAGTTTGTGGGCAGAAAATGGGTGATCACTGTACATTTTTCTGTTGTTTCTTACTTATATTTATATTTTACTTCCTCAATTTAGCATTATGGACAGAGAAAGACCTAATCTAAGCTCTGCACAAAAATATTTTACCTTCAAATTCATACCGTGATCGTAGCATGCATTGACACGACTCATATGACTGGGATTTCCATGAAAAAGATTGTGGGCAGAAAATGGGTGATCACTGTACATTTCTCTTCTGTTTCCTATTTATATTTTTATTTTACTTCCTTCATTTAGCATTATGAACAGGGAAAAGACCTAATCTAAGACCTGCAAAAAAATATTTTGCCTTCAAATTCATACCGTGATCGTAGCATGTATGGACACGACTCATATGACTGGGATTTCAATGAAAAAGATTGTGGGCAGAAAATGGGTGATCACTGTACATTTCTCTTCTGTTTCCTATTTATATTTTTATTTTACTTCCTTCATTTAGCATTATGAACAGGGAAAAGACCTAATCTAAGACCTGCAAAAAAATATTTTGCCTTCAAATTCTTACCGTGATCGTAGCATGTATGGACACGACTCATATGACTGGGATTTCCATGAAAAAGATTGTGGGCAGAAAATGGGTGATCACTGTACATTTCTCTTCTGTTTCCTATTTATATTTTTATTTTACTTCCTTCATTTAGCATTATGGACAGGGAAAGACCTAATCTAAGCTCTCCAAAAAAATATTTTGCTTTCAAATTCATACCGTGATCGTAGCATGTATGGACTCGACTCATATGACTGGGATTTCCATGAAAAAGATTGTGGGCAGAACATGGGTGATCACTGTACATTTCTGTTCTGTTTCCTATTTATATTTTTATTCTACTTCCTTCATTTAGCATTATGGACAGGGAAAGACCTAATCTAAGCTCTGCAAAAAAATATTTTGCTTTCAAATTCATACCGTGATCGTAGCATGTATGGACACGACTCATATGACTGGGATTTCCATGAAAAAGATTGTGGGCAGAAAATGGGTGATCACTTTACATTTCTCTTCTGTTTCCTATTTATATTTATATTTTACTTCCTTCATTTAGCATTAAGAACAGGGAAAGACGTAATCTAAGATCTGCAAAAAAATATTTTGCCATCAAATTCATACCGTGATCGTACCATGCATGGACTAGACTCATATAAACTGGGATTTCCATGTAAAAGATTGTGGGTAGAAAATGGGTGATCACTGTACATTTCTCTTCTGTTTCCTCTTTATATTTCTATTTTACCTCCTCAATTTAGCATTATGGACAGGGAAAGACCTAATCTAAGATATGCAAAAAAATATTTTGCCTTCAAATTCATACCGTGATCGTAGCATGCATGGACTCGACTCATATGACTGGGATTTCCATGAAAAAGATTGTGGGCAGAAAATGGGTGATCACTGTACATTTCTCTTCTGTTTCGTATTTATATTTCTATTTTACTTCCTTCATTTAGCATTATGGACAGGGAAAGACCTAATCTAAGCTCTCCAAAAAAATATTTTGCTTTCAAATTCATACCGTGATCGTAGCATACATGGACTCGACTCATATGACTGGGATTTCCATGAAAAAGATGGTATGCAGAAAATGGGTGATCACTGTACATTTCTCTTCTGTTTCCTATTTATATTTTTATTTTACTTCCTTCATTTAGCATTATGGACAGGGAAAGACCTAATCTAAGCTCTGCAAAAAAATATTTTGCTTTCAAATTCATACCGTGATCGTAGCATGTATGGACACGACTCATATGACTGGGATTTCCATGAAAAAGATTGTGGGCAGAAAATGGGTGATCACTGTACATTTCTCTTCTGTTTCCTTTTATATTTTTATTTTACTTCCTTCATTTATTGTTATGGACAGGGAAAGACGTAATATAAGATCTGCAAAAAAATATTTTGCCTTCAAATTCATATCGTGATCGTAGCATGTATGGACTCGACTCATATGACTGGGATTTCCATGAAAATATTGTGGGCAGAAAATGGGTGATCATTGTACATTTCTCTTCTGTTTCCTATTTATATTTCTATTTTACTTCCTCAATTTAGCATTATGGACAGAGAAAGACCTAATCTAAAATCTGCAAAAAAATATTTTGACTTCAAATTCATATCGTGATCGTAGCATGCATGGACTCGACCATATGACTGGGATTTCCATGAAAAAGTTTGTGGGCAGAAAATGGGTGATCACTGTACATTTCTCTTCTGTTTCCTATTTATATTTCTATTTTACTTCCTTCATTTAGCATTATGAACAGGGAAAGACCTAATCTAAGATCTGCAAAAAAATATTTTGCCTTCAAATTCATACCGTGATCGTAGCATGTATGGACTCGACTCATATGACTGGGATTTCCATGAAAAAGATTGTGGGCAGAAAATGGGTGATCACTGTACATTTCTCTACTGTTTCCTATTTATTATTCTATTTTACTTCCTTCATTTAGCATTATGAACAGGGAAAGACCTAATCTAAGATCTGCAAAAAAATATTTTGCCTTCAAATTCATACCGTGACCGTAGCATGCATGGACTCGACTCATATGACTGGGATTTCCATGAAAAAGATTGTGGGCAGAAAATGGGTGATCACTGTACATTTCTCTTCTGTTTCCTTTTATATTTTTATTTTACTTCCTTCATTTATTGTTACGGACAGGGAAAGACGTAATATAAGATCTGCAAAAAAATATTTTGCCTTCAAATTCATATCGTGATCGTAGCATGTATGGACTCGACTCATATGACTGGGATTTCCATGAAAATATTGTGGGCAGAAAATGTGTGATCATTGTACATTTCTCTTCTGTTTCCTATTTATATTTATATTTTACTTCCTCAATTTAGCATTATAGACAGGGAAAGACCTAATCTAAGATCTGCAAAAAAATATTTTGCCTTCAAATTCATACCGTCATCGTAGCATGCATGGACTCGACTCATATGAATGGGATTTCCATGAAAAAGATTGTGGGCCGAAAATGGGTGATCACTGTACATTTCTCTTCTGTTTCCTATTTATATTTCTATTTTACCTCCTCAATTTAGCATTATGGTCAGGGAAAGACCTAATCTAAGATCTGCACAAAAATATTTAGCCTTCAAATTCATACCTTCATCGTAGCATGCATGGACTCGACTCATATGACTGGGATTTCCATGAAAAATATTGTGGGCCGAAAATGGGTGATCACTGTACATTTCTCTTCTGTTTCCTATTGATATTTCTATTTTACCTCCTCAATTTAGCATTATTGACAGGGAAAGACCTAATCTAAGATCTGCACAAAAATATTTAGCCTTCAAATTCATACCGTCATCGTAGCATGCATGGACTCGACTCATATGAATGGGATTTCCATGAAAAAGATTGTAGGCCGAAAATGGGTGATCACTGTACATTTGTCTTCTGTTTCCTATTTATATTTCTATTTTACCTCCTCAATTTAGCATTTTGGACAGGGAAAGACCTAATCTAAGATCTGCACAAAATTATTTAGCCTTCAAATTCATACCGTGATCATAGCATGCATGGACTCGACTCATATGAATGGGATTTCCATGAAAAAGATTGTGGGCCGAAAATGGGTGATCACTGTATATTTCTCTTCTGTTTCCTATTTATATTTATATTTTACCTCCTCAATTTAGCATTATTGACAGGGAAAGACCTAATCTAATATCTGCACAAAAATATTTAGTCTTCAAATTCATACCGTGATCGTAGCATGCATGGACTCGACTCATATGACTGGGATTATCATGAAAAATATTGTGGGCAGAAAATGGGTGATCACTGTACATTTCTCTTCTGTTTCCTATTTATATTTCTATTTTACCTCCTCAATTTAGCATTATGGACAGGGAAAGACCTAATCTAAGATCTGCATAAAAATATTTAGCCTTCAAATTCATACCGTAATCGTAGCATGCATGGACTCGACTCATATGAATGGGATTTCCATGAAAATATTGTGGGCCGAAATTGGGTGATCACTGTACATTTTTCTTCTGTTTCCTATTTATATTTATATTTTACCTCCTCAATTTAGCATTATGGACAGGGAAAGACCTAATCTAAGATCTGCACAAAATTATTTAGCCTTCAAATTCATACCGTCATCGTAGGATGCATGGACTCGACTCAAATGAATGGGATTTCCATGAAAAATATTGTGGGCAGAAAATGGGTGATCACTGTACATTTCTCTTCTGTTTCCTATTTATATTTATATTTTACATCATCAATTTAGCATTATGGACAGGGAAAGACCTAATCTAAGATCTGCACAAAAATATTTAGCCTTCAAATTCATACCGTCATCGTAGCATGCATGGACTCGTCTCATATGAATGGGATTTCCATGAAAAAGATTGTGGGCCGAAAATGGGTGATCACTGAACATTTCTCTTCTGTTTCCTATTTATATTTCTATTTTACCTCCTCAATTTAGCATTATGGACAGGGAAAGACCTAATCTAAGATCTGCATAAAAATATTTAGCCTTCAAATTCATACCGTCATCGTAGCATGCATGGACTCGACTCATATGAATGGGATTTCCATGAAAATATTGTGGGCCGAAATTGGGTGATCACTGTACATTTTTCTTCTGTTTCCTATTTATATTTATATTTTACCTCCTCAATTTAGCATTATGGACAGGGAAAGACCTAATCTAAGATCTGCACAAAATTATTTAGCCTTCTAATTCATACCGTCATCGTAGCATGCATGGACTCGACTCAAATGAATGGGATTTCCATGAAAAAGATTGTGGACCGAAAATGGGTGATCACTGTACATTTCTCTTCTGTTTCCTATATTTATTTATATTTTACCTCCTCAACTTAGCATTATGGACAGGGAAAGACATAATCTAAGATCTGCACAAAATTATTTAGCCTTCAAATTCATACCGTGATCGTAGCATGCATGGACTCGACTCATATGAATGGGATTTCCATGAAAAAGATTGTGGGCCGAAAATGGGTGATCACTGTACATTTCTCTTCTGTTTCCTATTTATATTTATATTTTACCTCCTCAATTTAGCATTATTGACAGGGAAAGACCTAATCTAATATCTGCACAAAAATATTTAGCCTTCAAATTCATGCCGTGATCGTAGCATGCATGGACTCGACTCATATGACTGGGATTATCATGAAAAATATTGTGGGCAGAAAATGGGTGATCACTGTACATTTCTCTTCTGTTTCCTATTTATATTTATATTTTACATCATCAATTTAGCATTATGGACAGGGAAAGACCTAATCTAAGATCTGCACAAAAATATTTAGCCTTCAAATTCATACCGTCATCGTAGCATGCATGGACTCGTCTCATATGAATGGGATTTCCATGAAAAAGATTGTGGGCCGAAAATGGGTGATCACTGAACATTTCTCTTCTGTTTCCTATTTATATTTCTATTTTACCTCCTCAATTTAGCATTATGGACAGGGAAAGACCTAATCTAAGATCTGCATAAAAATATTTAGCCTTCAAATTCATACCGTCATCGTAGCATGCATGGACTCGACTCATATGAATGGGATTTCCATGAAAATATTGTGGGCCGAAATTGGGTGATCACTGTACATTTTTCTTCTGTTTCCTATTTATATTTATATTTTACCTCCTCAATTTAGCATTATGGACAGGGAAAGACCTAATCTAAGATCTGCACAAAATTATTTAGCCTTCTAATTCATACCGTCATCGTAGCATGCATGGACTCGACTCAAATGAATGGGATTTCCATGAAAAAGATTGTGGACCGAAAATGGGTGATCACTGTACATTTCTCTTCTGTTTCCTATATTTATTTATATTTTACCTCCTCAACTTAGCATTATGGACAGGTAAAGACATAATCTAAGATCTGCACAAAATTATTTAGCCTTCAAATTCATACCGTGATCGTAGCATGCATGGACTCGACTCATATGAATGGGATTTCCATGAAAAAGATTGTGGGCCGAAAATGGGTGATCACTGTACATTTCTCTTCTGTTTCCTATTTATATTTATATTTTACCTCCTCAATTTAGCATTATTGACAGGGAAAGACCTAATCTAATATCTGCACAAAAATATGTAGCCTTCAAATTCATACCGTCATCGTAGCATGCATGGACTCGTCTCATATGAATGGGATTTCCATGAAAAAGATTGTGGGCCGAAAATGGGTTATCACTGAACATTTCTCTTCTGTTTCCTATTTATATTTCTATTTTACCTCCTCAATTTAGCATTATGGACAGGGAAAGACCTAATCTAAGTTCTGCACAATATTATTTAGCCTTCAAATTCATACCGTGATCGTAGCATGTATGGACTCGACTCATATGAATGGGATTTCCATGAAAAAGATTGTGGGCCGAAAATGGGTGATCACTGTACATTTCTCTTCTGTTTCCTATTTATATTTATATTTTACCTCCTCAATTTAGCATTATTGACAGGGAAAACCTAATCTAATATCTGCACAAAAATATTTAGCCTTCAAATTCATAACGTGATCGTAGCATGCATGGACTCGACTCATATGACTGGGATTATCATGAAAAATATTGTGGGCCGAAAATGGGTGATCACTGAACATTTCTCTTCTGTTTCCTATTTATATTTCTATTTTACCTCCTCAATTTAGCATTATGGACAGGGAAAGACCTAATCTAAGATCTGCATAAAAATATTTAGCCTTCAAATTCATACCGTCATCGTAGCATGCATGGACTCGACTCATATGAATGGGATTTCCATGAAAATATTGTGGGCCGAAATTGGGTGATCACTGTACATTTTTCTTCTGTTTCATATTTATATTTATATTTTACCTCCTCAATTTAGCATTAAGGACAGGGAAAGACCTAATCTAATATCTGCACAAAAATATTTAGCCTTCAAATTCATACCGTGATCGTAGCATGCATGGACTCGACTCATATGACGGGGATTATCATGAAAAATATTGTGGGCAGAAAATGGGTGATCACTGTACATTTCTCTTCTGTTTCCTATTTATATTTATATTTTACCTCATCAATTTAGCATTATGGACAGGGAAAGACCTAATCTAAGATCTGCACTAAAATATTTAGCCTTCAAATTCATACCGTCATCGTAGCATGCATGGACTCGTCTCATATGAATGGGATTTCCATGAAAAAGATTGTGGGCCGAAAATGGGTGATCACTGAACATTTCTCTTCTGTTTCCTATTTATATTTCTATTTTACCTCCTCAATTTAGCATTATGGACCGGGAAAGACCTAATCTAAGATCTGCATAAAAATATTTAGCCTTCAAATTCATACCGTCATCGTAGCATGCATGGACTCGACTCATATGAATGGGATTTCCATGAAAATATTGTGGGCCGAAATTGGGTGATCACTGTACATTTCTCTTCTGTTTCCTATTTTTATTTATATTTTACCTCCTCAATTTAGCATTATGGACAGGGAAAGACCTAATCTAATATCTGCACAAAAATATTTAGCCTGCAAATTCATACCGTGATCGTAGCATGCGTGGACTCGACTCATATGACTGGGATTTCCATGAAAAAGATTGTGGGCAGAAAATGGGTGATCACTGTACATTTCTCTTCTGTTTCCTATTTATATTTATATTTTACATCCTCAATTTAACATTATGGACAGGGAAAGACCTAATCTAAGATCTGCACAAAAATATTTACCCTTCAAATTCATACCGTCATCGTAGCATGCATGGACTCGACTCATATGAATGGGATTTCCATGAAAAAGATTGTGGGCCGTAAATGGGAGATCACTGTACATTTCTCTTCTGTTTCCTATTTATATTTATATTTTACCTCCTCAATTTAGCATTATGGACAGGGAAAGACCTAATCTAATATCTGCACAAAATTATTTAGCCTTCAAATTCATACCGACAACGTAGCATGCATGGACTCGACTCAAATGAATGGGATTTACATGAAAAAGATTGTGGGCCGAAAATGGGTGATCACTGTACATTTCTCTTCTGTTTCCTATATTTATTTATATTTTACCTCCTCAATTTAGCATTATGGACAGGGAAAGACCTAATCTAATATCTGCACAAAAATATTTAGCCTGCAAATTCATACCGTGATCGTAGCATGCATGGACTCGACTCATATGACTAAGATTTCCATGAAAAAGATTGTGGGCAGAAAATGGGTGATCACTGTACATTTCTCTTCTGTTTCCTATTTATATTTCTATTTTACATCCTCAATTTAACATTATGGACAGGGAAAGACCTAATCTAAGATCTGCACAAAAATATTTAGCCTTCAAATTCATACCGTCATCGTAGCATGCATGGACTCGACTCATATGAATGGGATTTCCATGAAAAAGATTGAGGGGCCGAAAATGGGCGATCACTGTACATTTCTCTTCTGTTTCCTATTTATATTTCTATTTTACCTCCTCAATTTAGCATTATGGACAGGGAAAGACCTAATATAATTTCTGCACAAAAATATTTAGCCTTCTAATTCATACCGTGATCCTAGCATGCATGGACTCGACTCATATGACTGGGATTTCCATGAAAAAGATTGTGGGCGGGAAATGGGTGATCACTGTACATTTCTCTTCTGTTTCCTATTTATTTTTCTATTTTACCTCCTCAATTTAGCATTATGGACAGGGAAAGACCTAATCTATGATCTGCACAAAAATATTTAGCCTTCAAATTCATACGGTCATCGTAGCATGCATGGACTCGACTCATATGAATGGGATTTCCATGAAAAAGATTGTGGGCCGGAAATGGGAGATCACTGTACATTTCTCTTCTGTTTCCTATTTATATTTCTATTTTACCTCCTCAATTTAGCATTATGGACAGAGAAAGACCTAATCTAAGATCTGCACAAAAATATTTAGCCTGCAAATTCATACCGTCATCGTAGCATGCATGGACTCGACTCATATGAAAGGGATTTCCATGAAAAAGATTGTGGGCCGAAAATGGGTGATCACTGTACAATTTTCTTCTGTTTCCTATTTATATTTATATTTTACCTCCTCAATTTAGCATTATGGACAGGGAAAGACCTAATCTAAGATCTGCACAAAAATATTTAGCCTTCAAATTCATACCGTCATCGTAGCATTCAACGACTTGACTCATATGAATGGGATTTCGAGGAATAAGATTGTGGGCCGAAAATGGGTGATCACTGTACATTTCTCTTCTGTTTCCTATTTATATTTCTATTTTACCTCCTCAATTTAGCATTATGGACAGGGAAAGACCTAATCTAAGTTCTGCACATAAATATTTAGATTTCAAATTCATACCGTGATCGTAGCATGCATGGACTCGACTCATATGACTGGGATTTCCATGAAAAAGATTGTGAGCAGAAAATGGGTGATCACTGTATATTTCTTATCTGTTTCCTATTTATATTTCTATTTTACCTCCTCAATTTAGCATTATGGACAGGGAAAGACCTAATCTAAGATCTGCACAAAAATATTTAGCCTTCAAATTCATCCCGTCATCGTAGCATGCAGGGACTCGACTCATACTACTGGGATTTCCATGAAAAATATTGGGGGTAGAAAATGGGTGATCACTGAACATTTCTCTTCTTTTTCCTATTTATATTTCTATTTTACCTCCTCAATTTAGCATTATGGACAGGGAAAGACCTAATCTAAGATCTGCACAAAAATATTTAGCTTTCAAATTCATACTGTCATCGTAGCATGTATGGACTCGACTCATATGAATGGGATTTCCATGAAAAAGATTGTGGGCCGAAAATGGGTGATCACTGTACATTTCTCTTCTGTTTCCTATTTATATTTCTATTTTACCTCATCAATTTAGCATTATGGACAGGGAAAGAACTAATCTAAGATCTGCACAAAAATATTTAGTCTTCCAATTCATACCGTCATCGTAGCATGCATGGACTCGACTCATATGAATGGGATTTCCATGAAAAAGATTGTGGGCCGAAAATGGGTGATCACTGTACATTTCTCTTCTGTTTCCTATTTATATTTCTATTTTACCTCCTCAATTTAGCATTATTGACAGGGAAAGACCTAATCTAAGATCTGCACAAAAATATTTAGCCTTCAAATTCATACCGTCATCGTAGCATGCATGGACTCGACTCATATGAATGGGATTTCTATGAAAAAGATTGTGGGCCGAAAATGGGTGATCACTGTACATTTCTCTTCTGTTTCCTATTTATATTTATATTTTACCTCCTCAATTTAGCATTATTGACAGGGAAAGACCTAATCTAAGATCTGCACAAAATTATTTAGCCTTCAAATTCATACCGTGATCGTAGCATGCATGGACTCGACTCATATGTCTTGGATTTCCATGAAAAAGATTGTGGGCCGAAAATGGGTGATCACTGTACATTTCTCTTGTTTCCTATTTATATTTCTATTTTACTTCCTCAATTTAGCATTATGGACATGGAAAGACCTAATCTAAGATCTGCACAAAAATATTTAGCCTTCAAATTCATACCGTGATCGTAGCATGCATGGACTCGACTCATATGACTGGGATTTCCATGAAAAATATTATGGGCAGAAAATGGGTGATCACTGTACATTTCTCTTCTGTTTCCTATTTATATTTCTATTTTACCTCCTCAATTTAGCATTATGGACAGGGAAAGACCTAATCTAAGATCTGCACAAAAATATTTAGCCTTCAAATTCATACCGTCATCGTAGCATCCATGGACTCGACTCATATGAATGGGATTTCCATGAAAAAGATTGTGGGCCGAAAATGGGTGATCACTGTACATTTCTCTTCTGTTTCCTATTTATATTTCTATTTTACCTGATCAATTTAGCATTATTGACAGGGAAAGACCTAATCTAAGATCTGCACAAAAATATTTAGCCTTCAAATTCATACCGTCATCGTAGCATGCATGGACTCGACTCATATGTCTTGGATTTCCATGAAAAAGATTGTGGGCCAAAAATGGGTGATCACTGTACATTTCTCTTCTGTTTCCTATTTATATTTCTATATTACCTCTTCAATTTAGCATTATAGACAGGGAAAGACCTAATCTATGATCTGCACAAAAATATTTAGCCATCAAATTCATACCGTCATCGTAGCCTGCATGGACTCGACTCATATGAATGGGATTTCCATGAAAATATTGTGGGCCGAAAATGGGTGATCACTGTACATTTCTCTTCTGTTTCCTATTTATATTAATATTTTACCTCCTCAATTTAGCATTATTGACAGGGAAAGACCTAATCTAAGATCTGCACAAAATTATTTAGCCTTCAAATTCATACCGTGATCGTAGCATGCATGGAGTCGACTCATATGTCTTGGATTTCCATGAAAAAGATTGTGGGCCGAAAATGGGTGATCACTGTACATTTCTCTTCTGTTTCCTATTCATATTTCTATTTTACTTCCTCAATTTAGCATTATGGACATGGAAAGACCTAATCTAAGATCTGCACAAAAATATTTAGCCTTCAAATTCATACCGTGATCGTAGCATGCATGGACTCGACTCATATGACTGGGATTTCCATGAAAAATATTATGCGCAGAAAATGGGTGATCACTGTACATTTCTCTTCTGTCTCCTATTTATATTTATATTTTACCTCCTCAATTTAGCATTATTGACAGGGAAAGACCTAATCTAAGATATGCACAAAAATATTTAGCCTTCAAATTCATACCGTCATCGTAGCATGCATTGAGTCGACTCATATGACTGGGATTTCCATGAAAAATATTGTGGGTAGAAAATGGGTGATCACTGTACATTTCTCTTCTGTTTCCTATTTATGTTTCTATTTTACCTCCTCAATTTAGCATTATGGACAGGGAAAGACCTAATCTAAGATCTGCACAAAAATATTTAGCCTTCAAATTCATACCGTGATCGTAGCATTTATGTACTCGACTCATATGAAAGGGATTTTCTATGAAAAAGATTGTGGGCCGAAAATGGGTGATCACTGTACATTTCTCTTCTGTTTCCTATTTATATTTCTATTTTACTTCCTCAATTTAGCATTATGGACATGGAAAGACCTAATCTAAGATCTGCACAAAAATATTTAGCCTTCAAATTCATACCGTGATCGTAGCATGCATGGACTCGACTCATATGACTGGGATTTCCATGAAAAATATTATGCGCAGAAAATGGGTGATCACTGTACATTTCTCTTCTGTTTCCTATTTATATTTCTATTTTACCTCCTAAATTTAGCATTATGGACAGGGAAAGACCTAATCTAAGATCTGCACAAAAATATTTAGCCTTCAAATTCATACCGTCATCGTAGCATCCATGGACTCGACTCATATGAATGGGATTTCCATGAAAAAGATTGTGGGCCGAAAATGGGTGATCACTGTACATTTCTCTTCTGTTTCCTATTTATATTTCTATTTTACCTGATCAATTTAGCATTATTGACAGGGAAAGACCTAATCTAAGATCTGCACAAAAATATTTAGCCCTCAAATTCATACCGTCATCGTAGCATGCATGGACTCGACTCATATGAATGGGATTTCCATGAAAAAGATTGTGGGCAGAAAATGGGTGATCACTGTACATTTCTCTACTGTTTCCTATTTATATTTCTATTTTACCTCCTCAATTTAGCATTATGGACAGGGAAAGACCTAATCTAATATCTGCACAAAAATATTTAGCCTTCAAATTCATACCTTGATCGTAGCATTTATGTACTCGACTCATATGAAAGGGATTTTCTATGAAAAAGATTGTGGGCCGAAAATGGGTGATCACTGTACATTTCTCTTCTGTTTCCTATTTATATTTATATTTTACCTCCTCAATTTAGCATTATTGACAGGGAAAGACCTAATCAAAGATCTGCACAAAAATATTTAGCCTTCAAATTCATACCGTCATCTTAGCATGCATGGACTCGACTCATATGAATGGGATTTCCATGAAAAAGATTGTGGGCCGAAAATGGGTGATCACTGTACATTTCTCTTCTGTTTCCTATTTATATTTATATTTTACCTCCTCAATTTAGCATTATTGACAGGGAAAGACCTAATCTAAGATCTGCACAAAAATATTTAGCCTTCAAATTCATACCGTTATCGTAGCATGCATGGACTCGACTCATATGAATGGGATATCCATGAAAAAGATTGTGGGCCGAAAATGGGTGATCACTGTACATTTCTCTTCTGTTTCCTATTTATATTTCTATTTTACCTCCTCAATTTAGCATTATAGACAGGGAAAGACCTAATCTAAGATCTGCACAAAAATATTTAGCCATCAAATTCATACCGTCATCGTAGCCTGCATGGACTCGACTCATATGAATGGGATTTCCATGAAAAAGATTGTGGGGAGAAAATGTGTGATCACTGTACATTTCTCTTCTGTTTCCTATTTATATTTCTATTTTACCTCCTCAATTCAGCATTATGGACAGGGAAAGACCTAATCTAATATCTGCACAAAATTATTTCGCCTTCAAATTCATACCGTCATCGTAGCATCCATGGACTCGACTCATATGAATGGGATTTCCATGAAAATATTGTGGGCCGAAAATGGGTGATCACTGTAAATTTCTCTTCTGTTTCCTATTTATATTTCTATTTTACCTGATCAATTTAGCATTATTGACAGGGAAAGACCTAATCTAAGATATGCACAAAAATATTTAGCCTTCAAATTCATACCGTCATCGCAGCATGCATTGAGTCGACTCATATGACTGGGATTTCCATGAAAAATATTGTGGGTAGAAAATGGGTGATCACTGTACATTTCTCTTCTGTTTCCTATTTATGTTTATATTTTACCTCCTCAATTTAGCATTATGGACAGGGAAAGACCTAATCTAAGATCTGCACAAAAATATTTAGCCTTCAAATTCATACCGTCATCGTAGCATGCATGGACTCGAATCATATGAATGGGATTTCCATGAAAAAGATTGTGGGCCGGAAATCGGTGATCACTGTACATTTCTCTTCTGTTTCCTATTTATATTTCTATTTTACCTCCTCAATTTAACACTATGGACAGGGAAAGAACTAATCTAAGATCTGCACAAAAATATTTTGCCTTCAAATTCATACCGTGATCGTAGCATGCATGGACTCGACTCATATGACTGGGATTTCCATGAAAAATATTCTGGGCCGAAAATGGGTGATCACTGTACATTTCTCTTCTGTTTCCTATTTATATTTATATTTTACCTCCTCAATTTAGCATTATGGACAGGGAAAGACCTAATCTAAGATCTGCACAAAAATATTTAGCCTTCTAATTCATACCGTCATCGTAGCCTGCATGGACTCGACTCATGAATGGGATTTCCATGAAAAAGATTGTGGGCAGAAAATGGGTGATCACTGTACATTTCTCTTCTGTTTCCTATTTATGTATCTATTTTACCTCCTCAATTTAGCATTATGGTCAGGGAAAGACCTAATCTAATATCTGCACAAAAATATTTAGCCTTCAAATTCATACCGTCATCGTAGCCTGCATGGACTCGACTCATATGAATGGGATTTCCATGAAAAAGATTGTGGGCCGAAAATGGGTGATCACTGTAAATTTCTCTTCTGTTACCTATTTATATTTATATTTTACCTCCTCAATTTAGCATTATGGACAGGGAAAGACCTAATCTAAGATCTGCACAAAAATATTTAGCCTTCAAATTCATACCGTCATCGTAGCATGCATGGATTCGACTCATATGAATGGGATTTCCATGAAAAAGATTGTGGACCGAAAATGGGTGATCACTGTACATTTCTCCTCTGTTTCCTATTTATATTTCTATTTTACCTCCTCAATTTAGCATTATAGACAGGGAAAGACCTAATCTAAGATCTACACAAAAATATTTAGCCATCAAATTCATACCGTCATCGTAGCCTGCATGGACTCGACTCATATGAATGGGATTTCCATGAAAAAGATTGTGGGCAGAAAATGGGTGATCACTGTACATTTCTCTTCTGTTTCCTATTTATATTTATATTTTACCTCCTCAATTTAGCATTATGAACAGGGAAAGACCTAATCTAAGATCTGCACAAAAATATTTTGCCTTCAAATTCATACCGTCATCGTAGCATCCATGGACTCGACTCATATGAATGGGATTTCCATGAAAAAGATTGTGGGCAGAAAATGGGTGATCACTGTACATTTCTCTTCTGTTTCCTATTTATATTTCTTTTTTAACTGATCAAATAACATTATTGACAGGGAAAGACCTAATCTAAGATCTGCACAAAAATATTTAGCCTTCAAATTCATACCGTCATCGTAGCATGCATGGACTCGACTCATATGACTGGGATTTCCATGAAAAATATTGTGGGTAGAAAATGGGTGATCACTGTACATTTCTCTTCTGTTTCCTATTTATGTTTCTATTTCACCTCCTCAATTTAGCATTATGGACAGGGAAAGACCTAATCTAAGATCTGCACAAAAATATTTAGCCTTCAAATTCATACCGTCATCGTAGCATGCATGGACTCGAATCATATGAATGGGATTTCCATGAAAAAGATTGTGGGCCGGAAATGGGTGATCACTGTACATTTCTCTTCTGTTTCCTATTTCTATTTCTATTTTACCTCCTCAATTTAGCACTATGGACAGGGAAAGAACTAATCTAAGACCTGCACAAAAATATTTTGCCTTCAAATTCATACCGTGAGCGTAGCATGCATGGACTCGACTCATATGACTGGGATTTCCATGAAAAATATTCTGGGCCGAAAATGGGTGATCACTGTACATTTCTCTGCTGTTTCCTATTTATATTTATATTTTACCTCCTCAATTTAGCATTATGGACAGGGAAAGACCTAATCTAAGATCTGCACAAAAATATTTAGCCTTCAAATTCATACCGTCATCGTAGCATGCATGGACTCGAATCATATGAAGGGGATTTCCATGAAAAAGATTGTGGGCCGGAAATGGGTGATCACTGTACATTTCTCTTCTTTTTCCTATTTATATTTATATTTTAGCTCCTCAATTTAGCATTATGGACAGGGAAAGACCTAATCTAAGATCTGCACAAAAATATTTAGCCTTCAAATTCATACCGTGATCGTAGCATGCATGGACTCGACTCATATGACTGGGATTTCCATGAAAAATATTATGGGCAGAAAATGGGTGATCACTGTACATTTCTCTTCTGTTTCCTATTTATATTTCTATTTTACCTCCTCAATTTAGCTTTATGGACAGGGAAAGACCTAATCTAAGATCTGCACAAAAATATTTAGCCTTCAAATTCATACCGTCATCGTAGCATGCATGGACTCGACTCATATGAATGGGATTTCCATGAAAAAGATTGTGGACCGAAAATGGGAGATCACTGTACATTTCTCTTCTGTTTCCTATTTATATTTCTATTTTACCTCCTCAATTTGGCATTATAGACAGGGAAAGACCTAATCTAAGATCTGCACAAAAATATTTTGCCATCAAATTCATACCGTCATCGTAGCCTGCATGGACTCGACTCATATGAATGGGATTTCCATGAAAAAGATTGTGGGCAGAAAATGGGTGATCACTGTACATTTCTCTTCTGTTTCCTATTTATATTTCTATTTTACCTCCTCAATTTAGCATTATGGACAGGGAAAGACCTAATCTAAGATCTGCACAAAAATATTTTGCCTTCAAATTCATACCGTGATCGTAGCATTGATGGACTCGACTCATATGACTGGGATTTCCATGAAAAATATTGTGGGTAGAAAATGGGTGATCACTGTACATTTCTCTTCTGTTTCCTATTTATGTTTCTATTTCACCTCCTCAATTTAGCATTATGGACAGGGAAAGACCTAATCTAAGATCTGCACAAAAATATTTAGCCTTCAAATTCATACCGTCATCGTAGCATGCATGGACTCGAATCATATGAATGGGATTTCCATGAAAAAGATTGTGGGCCGGAAATCGGTGATCACTGTACATTTCTCTTCTGTTTCCTATTTATATTTCTATTTTACCTCCTCAATTTAACACTATGGACAGGGAAAGAACTAATCTAAGATCTGCACAAAAATATTTTGCCTTCAAATTCATACCGTGATCGTAGCATGCATGGACTCGACTCATATGACTGGGATTTCCATGAAAAATATTCTGGGCCGAAAATGGGTGATCACTGTACATTTCTCCTCTGTTTCCTATTTATATTTCTATTTTACATCCTCAATTTAGCATTATAGACAGGGAAAGACCTAATCTAAGATCTGCACAAAAATATTTAGCCATCAAATTCATACCGTCATCGTAGCCTGCATGGACTCGACTCATATGAATGGGATTTCCATGAAAAAGATTGTGGGCAGAAAATGGGTGATCACTGTACATTTCTCTTCTGTTTCCTATTTATATTTATATTTTACCTCCTCAATTTAGCATTATGAACAGGGAAAGACCTAATCTAAGATCTGCACAAAAATATTTTGCCTTCAAATTCATACCGTGATCGTAGCATTTATGTACTCGACTCATATGAAAGGGATTTTCTATGAAAAAGATTGTGGGCCGAAAATGGGTGATCACTGTACATTTCTCTTCTGTTTCCTATTTATATTTCTTTTTTAACTGATCAAATAACATTATGGTCAGGGAAAGACCTAATCTAATATCTGCACAAAAATATTTAGCCTTCAAATTCATACCGTCATCGTAGCCTGCATGGACTCGACTCATATGAATGGGATTTCCATGAAAAAGATTGTGGGCCGAAAATGGGTGATCACTGTAAATTTCTCTTCTGTTACCTATTTATATTTATATTTTACCTCCTCAATTTAGCATTATGGACAGGGAAAGACCTAATCTAAGATCTGCACAAAAATATTTAGCCTTCAAATTCATACCGTCATCGTAGCATGCATGGATTCGACTCATATGAATGGGATTTCCATGAAAAAGATTGTGGACCGAAAATGGGTGATCACTGTACATTTCTCCTCTGTTTCCTATTTATATTTCTATTTTACCTCCTCAATTTAGCATTATAGACAGGGAAAGACCTAATCTAAGATCTACACAAAAATATTTAGCCATCAAATTCATACCGTCATCGTAGCCTGCATGGACTCGACTCATATGAATGGGATTTCCATGAAAAAGATTGTGGGCAGAAAATGGGTGATCACTGTACATTTCTCTTCTGTTTCCTATTTATATTTATATTTTACCTCCTCAATTTAGCATTATGAACAGGGAAAGACCTAATCTAAGATCTGCACAAAAATATTTTGCCTTCAAATTCATACCGTCATCGTAGCATCCATGGACTCGACTCATATGAATGGGATTTCCATGAAAAAGATTGTGGGCAGAAAATGGGTGATCACTGTACATTTCTCTTCTGTTTCCTATTTATATTTCTTTTTTAACTGATCAAATAACATTATTGACAGGGAAAGACCTAATCTAAGATCTGCACAAAAATATTTAGCCTTCAAATTCATACCGTCATCGTAGCATGCATGGACTCGACTCATATGACTGGGATTTCCATGAAAAATATTGTGGGTAGAAAATGGGTGATCACTGTACATTTCTCTTCTGTTTCCTATTTATGTTTCTATTTCACCTCCTCAATTTAGCATTATGGACAGGGAAAGACCTAATCTAAGATCTGCACAAAAATATTTAGCCTTCAAATTCATACCGTCATCGTAGCATGCATGGACTCGAATCATATGAATGGGATTTCCATGAAAAAGATTGTGGGCCGGAAATGGGTGATCACTGTACATTTCTCTTCTGTTTCCTATTTCTATTTCTATTTTACCTCCTCAATTTAGCACTATGGACAGGGAAAGAACTAATCTAAGACCTGCACAAAAATATTTTGCCTTCAAATTCATACCGTGAGCGTAGCATGCATGGACTCGACTCATATGACTGGGATTTCCATGAAAAATATTCTGGGCCGAAAATGGGTGATCACTGTACATTTCTCTGCTGTTTCCTATTTATATTTATATTTTACCTCCTCAATTTAGCATTATGGACAGGGAAAGACCTAATCTAAGATCTGCACAAAAATATTTAGCCTTCAAATTCATACCGTCATCGTAGCATGCATGGACTCGAATCATATGAAGGGGATTTCCATGAAAAAGATTGTGGGCCGGAAATGGGTGATCACTGTACATTTCTCTTCTTTTTCCTATTTATATTTATATTTTAGCTCCTCAATTTAGCATTATGGACAGGGAAAGACCTAATCTAAGATCTGCACAAAAATATTTAGCCTTCAAATTCATACCGTGATCGTAGCATGCATGGACTCGACTCATATGACTGGGATTTCCATGAAAAATATTATGGGCAGAAAATGGGTGATCACTGTACATTTCTCTTCTGTTTCCTATTTATATTTCTATTTTACCTCCTCAATTTAGCTTTATGGACAGGGAAAGACCTAATCTAAGATCTGCACAAAAATATTTAGCCTTCAAATTCATACCGTCATCGTAGCATGCATGGACTCGACTCATATGAATGGGATTTCCATGAAAAAGATTGTGGACCGAAAATGGGAGATCACTGTACATTTCTCTTCTGTTTCCTATTTATATTTCTATTTTACCTCCTCAATTTGGCATTATAGACAGGGAAAGACCTAATCTAAGATCTGCACAAAAATATTTTGCCATCAAATTCATACCGTCATCGTAGCCTGCATGGACTCGACTCATATGAATGGGATTTCCATGAAAAAGATTGTGGGCAGAAAATGGGTGATCACTGTACATTTCTCTTCTGTTTCCTATTTATATTTCTATTTTACCTCCTCAATTTAGCATTATGGACAGGGAAAGACCTAATCTAAGATCTGCACAAAAATATTTTGCCTTCAAATTCATACCGTGATCGTAGCATTGATGGACTCGACTCATATGACTGGGATTTCCATGAAAAATATTGTGGGTAGAAAATGGGTGATCACTGTACATTTCTCTTCTGTTTCCTATTTATGTTTCTATTTCACCTCCTCAATTTAGCATTATGGACAGGGAAAGACCTAATCTAAGATCTGCACAAAAATATTTAGCCTTCAAATTCATACCGTCATCGTAGCATGCATGGACTCGAATCATATGAATGGGATTTCCATGAAAAAGATTGTGGGCCGGAAATCGGTGATCACTGTACATTTCTCTTCTGTTTCCTATTTATATTTCTATTTTACCTCCTCAATTTAACACTATGGACAGGGAAAGAACTAATCTAAGATCTGCACAAAAATATTTTGCCTTCAAATTCATACCGTGATCGTAGCATGCATGGACTCGACTCATATGACTGGGATTTCCATGAAAAATATTCTGGGCCGAAAATGGGTGATCACTGTACATTTCTCCTCTGTTTCCTATTTATATTTCTATTTTACATCCTCAATTTAGCATTATAGACAGGGAAAGACCTAATCTAAGATCTGCACAAAAATATTTAGCCATCAAATTCATACCGTCATCGTAGCCTGCATGGACTCGACTCATATGAATGGGATTTCCATGAAAAAGATTGTGGGCAGAAAATGGGTGATCACTGTACATTTCTCTTCTGTTTCCTATTTATATTTATATTTTACCTCCTCAATTTAGCATTATGAACAGGGAAAGACCTAATCTAAGATCTGCACAAAAATATTTTGCCTTCAAATTCATACCGTGATCGTAGCATTTATGTACTCGACTCATATGAAAGGGATTTTCTATGAAAAAGATTGTGGGCCGAAAATGGGTGATCACTGTACATTTCTCTTCTGTTTCCTATTTATATTTCTTTTTTAACTGATCAAATAACATTATTGACAGGGAAAGACCTAATCTAAGATCTGCACAAAAATATTTAGCCTTCAAATTCATACCGTGATCGTAGCATGCATGGACTCGACTCATATGACTGGGATTTCTATGAAAAATATTATGGGCAGAAAATGGGTGATCACTGTACATTTCTCTTCTGTTTCCTATTTATATTTCTATTTTACCTCCTCAATTTAGCTTTATGGACAGGGAAAGACCTATTCTAAGATCTGCACAAAAATATTTAGCCTTCAAATTCATACCGTCATCGTAGCATGCATGGACTCGAATCATATGAATGGGATTTCCATGAAAAAGATTGTGGACCGAAAATGGGAGATCACTGTACATTTCTCTTCTGTTTCCTATTTATATTTCTATTTTACCTCCTCAATGTGGCATTATAGACAGGGAAAGACCTAATCTAAGATCTGCACAAAAATATTTTGCCATAAAATTCATACCGTCATCGTAGCCTGCATGGACTCGACTCATATGAATGGGATTTCCATGAAAAAGATTGTGGGCAGAAAATGTGTGATCACTGTACATTTCTCTTCTGTTTCCTATTTATATTTCTATTTTACCTCCTCAATTTAGCATTATGGACAGGGAAAGACCTAATCTAAGATCTGCACAAAAATATTTTGCCTTCAAATTCATACCGTGATCGTAGCATTGATGGACTCGACTCATATGAAAGGGATTTTCTATGAAAAAGATTGTGGGCCGCAAATGGGTGATCACTGTACATTTTTCTTCTGTTTCCTATTTATATTTATATTTTACCTCCTCAATTTAGCATTATGGACAGGGAAAGACCTAATCTAAGATCTGCACAAAATTATTTAGCCTTCAAATTCATACCGTCATCGTAGCATCCATGGACTCGACTCATATGAATGGGATTTCCATGAAAAAGAATGTGGGCCGAAAATGGGTGATCACTGTACATTTCTCTTCTGTTTCCTATTTATATTTCTTTTTTACCTGATCAATTTAGCATTATTGACAGGGAAAGACCTAATCTAAGATCTGCACAAAAATATTTAGCCTTCAAATTCATACCGTCATCGTAGCATGCATGGACTCGACTCATATGACTGGGATTTCCATGAAAAATATTGTGGGTAGAAAAGGGGTGATCACTGTACATTTCTCTTCTGTTTCCTATTTATGTTTCTATTTTACCTCCTCAATTTAGCATTATGGACAGGGAAAGACCTAATCTAAGATCTGCACAAAAATATTTAGCCTTCAAATTCATACCGTCATCGTAGCATGCATGGACTCGAATCATATGAATGGGATTTCCATGAAAAAGATTGTGGGCCGGAAATGGGTGATCACTGTACATTTCTCTTCTGTTTCCTATTTATATTTCTATTTTACCTCCTCAATTTAGCACTATGGAAAGGGAAAGACCTAATCTAAGATCTGCACAAAAATATTTTGCCTTCAAATCCAGACCGTGATCGTAGGATGCATGGACTCGACTCATATGACTGGGATTTCCATGAAAAATATTCTGGGCCGAAAATGGGTGATCACTGTACATTTCTCTTCTGTTTCCTATTTATATTTTACCTCCTCAATTTAGCATTATGGACAGGGAAAGACCTAATCTAAGATCTGCACAAAAATATTTAGCCTTCAAATTCATACCGTCATCGTAGCATGCATGGACTCGAATCATATGAATGGGATTTCCATGAAAAAGATTGTGGGCCGGAAATGGGTGATCACTGTACATTTCTGTTCTGTTTCCTATTTATATTTATATTTTACCTCCTCAATTTAGCATTATTGACAGGGAAAGTCCTAATCTAAGATCTGCACAAAAATATTTAGCCTTGAAATTCATACCGTGATCGTAGCATGAATGGACTCGACTCATATGACTGGGATTTCCATGAAAAATATTGTGGGGAGAAAATGGGTTATCACTGTACATTTCTCTTCTGTTTCCTATTTATATTTATATTTTACCTCCTCAATTTAGCATTATGGACAGGGAAAGACTTAATCTAAGATCTGCACAAAAATATTTAGCCTTCAAATTCATACCGTGATCGTAGGATGCATGGACTCGACTCATATGACTGGGATTTCCAAGAAAAATATTCTGGGCCTTAAATGGGTGATCACTGTACATTTCTCTTCTGTTTCCTATTTATATTTATATTTTACCTCCTTAATTTAGCATTATGGACAGGGAAAGACCTAATCTAAGATCTGCACAAAAATATTTAGCCTTCAAATTCATACCGTCATCGTAGCATGCATGGACTCGACTCATATGAATGGGATTTCCATTAAAAAGATTGTGGGCGGAAAATGGGTGATCACTGTAAATTTCTCTTCTGTTCCCTATTTATATTTATATTTTACCTCCTCAATTTAGCATTATGGACAGGGAAAGACCTAATCTAAGATCTGCACAAAAATATTTAACCTTCAAATTCATACCGTGATCGTAGCATGCATGGACTCGACTCATATGAATGGGATTTCCATGAAAAAGATTGTGGGCCGAAAATGGGTGATCACTGTACATTTCTCTTCTGTTACCTATTTATATTTATATTTTACCTCCTCAATTTAGCATTATTGACAGGGAAAGACCTAATCTAAGATCTGCACAAAAATATTTAGCCTTCAAATTCATACCGTCATCGTAGCATGCATGGACTCGACTCATATGAATGGGATTTCCATGAAAAAGATTGCGGGCCGAAAATGGGTGATCACTGTACATTTCTCTTCTGTTTCCTATTTATATTTATATTTTACCTCCTCAATTTAGCATTATTGAAAGGGAAAGATCTAATCTAAGATCTGCACAAAAATATTTAGCCTTCAAATTCATACCGTCATCGTAGCATGCATGGACTCGACTCATATGAATGGGATTTCCATGAAAAATATTGTGGGCAGAAAATGGGTGATCACTGTACATTTCTCTTCTGTTTCCTATTTATATTTATATTTTACCTCCTCAATTTAGCATTATGGACAGGGAAAGACATAATCTAAGATCTGCACTAAAATATTTAGCCTGCAAATTCATACCGTCATCGTAGCATGCATGGACTCGACTCATATGAATGGGATTTCCATGAAAAAGATCGTGGGCCGAAAATGGGTGATCACTGTACATTTCTCTTCTGTTTCCTATTTATATTTATATTTTACCTCCTCAATTTAGCATTATGGACAGGGAAAGACCTAATCTAATATCTGCACAAAAATATTTAGCCTTCAAATTCATACCGTCATCGTAGCATGCATGGACTCGAATCATATGAATGGGATTCCATGAAAAAGATTGTGGGCCGAAAATGGGTGATCACTGTACATTTCTCTTCTGTTTCCTATTTATATTTATATTTTATCTCCTCAATTTAGCATTATGGACAGGGAAAGACCTAATCTAAGATCTGCACAAAAATATTTAGCTTTCAAATTCATACCGTCATCGTAGCATGCATGGACTCGACTCATATGAATGGGATTTCCATGAAAAAGATTGTGGGCCGAAAATGGGTGATCACTGTACATTTCTCTTCTGTTTCCTATTTATATTAATATTTTACCTCCTCAATTTAGCATTATGGACAGGGAAAGACCTAATCTAAGATCTGCACAAAAATATTTAGCCTTCAAATTCATATCGTCATCGTAGCATGCATGGACTCGACTCATATGAATGGGATTTCCATGAAAAAGATTGTGGGCCGAAAATGGGTGATCACTGTACATTTCTCTTCTGTTTCCTATTTATATTTATATTTTACTTCCTCAATTTAGCATTATTGACAGGGAAAGACCTAATCTAAGATCTGCACAAAAATATTTAGCCTTCAAATTCATACCGTGATCGTAGGATGCATGGACTCGACTCATATGACTGGGATTTCCATGAAAAATATTGTGGGCCGAAAATGGGTGATCACTGTAGATTTCTCTTCTGTTTCCTATTTATATTTATATTTTACCTCCTCAATTTAGCATTATGGACAGGGAAAGACCTAATCTAAGAACTACACAAAAATATTTAGCCTTCAAATTCATACCGTCATCGTAGCATGCATGGACTCGACTCATATGACTGGGATTTCCATGAAAAAGATTGTGGGTAGAAAATGGGTGATCACTGTACATTTCTCTTCTGTTTCCTATTTATATTTATATTTTACCTCCTCAATTTAGCATTATTGACAGGGAAAGACCTAATCTACGATCTGCACAAAAATATTTAGCCTTCAAATTCATACCGTGATCGTAGCATGGATGGACTCGACTCATATGAATGTGATTTCCATGAAAAAGATTGTGGGCCGAAAATGGGTGATCACTGTACATTTCTCTTCTGTTTCCTATTTATATTTATATTTTACCTCCTCAATTTAGCATTATGGAAAGGGAATGACCTAATCTAAGTTCTGCACAAAAATATTTAGCCTTCAAATTCATACCGTCATCGTAGCATGCATGGACTCGAATCATATGAATGGGATTTCCATGAAAAAGATTGTGGGCCGGAAATGGGTGATCACTGTACATTTCTCTTCTGTTTCCTATTTATATTTATATTTTACCTCCTCAATTTAGCATTATTGACAGGGAAAGTCCTAATCTAAGATCTGCACAAAAATATTTAGCCTTGAAATTCATACCGTGATCGTAGCATGCATGGACTCGACTCATATGACTGGGATTTCCATGAAAAATATTGTGGGGAGAAAATGGGTTATCACTGTACATTTCTCTTCTGTTTCCTATTTATATTTATATTTTACCTCCTCAATTTAGCATTATGGACAGGGAAAGACCTAATCTAAGATCTGCACAAAAATATTTAGCCTTCAAATTCATACCGTGATCGTAGGATGCATGGACTCGACTCATATGACTGGGATTTCCATGAAAAATATTCTGGGCCTTAAATGGGTGATCACTGTACATTTCTCTTCTGTTTCCTATTTATATTTATATTTTACCTCCTTAATTTAGCATTATGGACAGGGAAAGACCTAATCTAAGATCTGCACAAAAATATTTAGCCTTCAAATTCATACCGTCATCGTAGCATGCATGGACTCGAATCATATGAATGGGATTTCCATTAAAAAGATTGTGGGCGGAAAATGGGTGATCACTGTAAATTTCTCTTCTGTTCCCTATTTATATTTATATTTTACCTCCTCAATTTAGCATTATGGACAGGGAAAGACCTAATCTAAGATCTGCACAAAAATATTTAACCTTCAAATTCATACCGTGATCGTAGCATGCATGGACTCGACTCATATGAATGGGATTTCCATGAAAAATATTCTGGGCCGAAAATGGGTGATCACTGTACATTTCTCTTCTGTTACCTATTTATATTTATATTTTACCTCCTCAATTTAGCATTATGGACAGGTAAAGTCCTAATCTAAGATCTGCACAAAAATATTTAGCCTTCAAATTCATACCGTCATCGGAGCATGCATGGACTCGACTCATATGAATGGGATTTCCATGAAAAAGATTGTGGGCCGAAAATGGGTGATCACTGTACATTTCTCTTCTGTTTCCTATTTATATTTATATTTTACCTCCTCAATTTAGCATTATGGACAGAGAAAGACCTAATCTAAGATCTGCACAAAAATATTTAGCGTTCAAATACATACCATCATCGTAGCATGCATGGACTCGACTCATAAGAATGGGATTTCCATGAAAAAGATTGTGTGCCGAAAATGGGTGATCGCTGTACATTTCTCTTCTGTTTCCTATTTATATTTATATTTTACCTCCTCAATTTATCATTATTGACAGGGAAAGATCTAATCTAAGATCTGCACAAAAATATTTAGCCTTCAAATTCATACCGTGATCGTAGCATGCATGGACTCGACTCATAAGACTGGGATTTCCATGAAAAATATTGTGGGCAGAAAATGGGTGATCACTGTACATTTCTCTTCTGTTTCCTATTTATATTTCTATTTTACCTCCTCAATTTAGCATTATGGACAGGGAAAGACCTAATCTAAGATCTGCACAAAAATATTTAGCCTTCAAATTCATACCGTGATCGTAGCATGCATGGACTCGACTCATATGAATGGGATTTCCATGAAAAAGATTGTGGGCCGAAAATGGGTGATCACTGTACATTTCTCTTCATTTTCCTATTTATATTTATATTTTACCTCCTCAATTTAGCATTATTGACAGGGAAAGACCTAATCTAAGATCTGCACAAAAATAGTTAGCCTTCAAATTCATACCTTCATCGTAGCCTGCATGGACTCGACTCATATGAATGGGATTTCCATGAAAAAGATTGTGGGCAGAAAATGGGTGATCACTGTACATTTCTCTTCTGTTTCCTATTTATATTTATATTTTACCTCCTCAATTTAGCATTATGGAAAGGGAATGACCTAATCTAAGCTCTGCACAAAAATATTTAGCCTTCAAATTCATACCGTGATCGTAGCATGCATGGACTCGACTCATATGCCTGGGATTTCCATGAAAAAGATTGTGGGCCGAAAATGGGTGATCACTGTACATTTCTCTCCTGTTTCCTATTTATATTTATATTTTACCTCCTCAATTTAGCATTATGGACAGGGAAAGACATAATCTAAGATCTGCACTAAAATATTTAGCCTGCAAATTCATACCGTCATCGTAGCATGCATGGACTCGACTCATATGAATGGGATTTCCATGAAAAAGATTGTGGGCCGAAAATGGGTGATCACTGTACAAATCTCTTCTGTTTCCTATTTATATTTATATTTTACCTCCTCAATTTAGCATTATGGTCAGGGAAAGACCTAATCTAAGATCTGCACAAAAATATTTAGCCTTCAAATTCATACCGTCATCGTAGCATGCAAGGACTCGACTCATATGAATGGGATTTCCATGAAAAAGATTGTGGGCCGAAAATGGGTGATCACTGTACATTTCTCTTCTGTTTCCTATTTATATTTCTATTTTATCTCCTCAATTTAGCATTATGGACAGGGAAAGACCTAATCTAAGATCTGCACAAAAATATTTAGCTTTCAAATTCATACCGTCATCGTAGCATGCATGGACTCGACTCATATGAATGGGATTTCCATGAAAAAGATTGTGGGCCGAAAATGGGTGATCACTGTACATTTCTCTTCTGTTTCCTATTTATATTTATATTTTACCTCCTCAATTTAGCATTATGGACAGGGAAAGACCTAATCTAAGATCTGCACAAAAATATTTAGCCTTCAAATTCATATCGTCATCGTAGCATGCATGGACTCGACTCATATGAATGGGATTTCCATGAAAAAGATTGTGGGCCGAAAATGGGTGATCACTGTACATTTCTCTTCTGTTTCCTATTTATATTTATATTTTACCTCCTCAATTTAGCATTATGGACAGGGAAAGACCTAATCTAAGATCTGTACAAAAATATTTAGCCTTCAAATTCATACCGTCATCGTAGCATGCATGGACTCGACTCATATGACTGGGATTTCCATGAAAAAGATTGTGGGTAGAAAATGGGTGATCACTGTACATTTCTCTTCTGTTTCCTATTTATATTTATATTTTACCTCCTCAATTTAGCATTATTGACAGGGAAAGACCTAATCTACGATCTGCACAAAAATATTTAGCCTTCAAATTCATACCGTGATCGTAGCATGGATGGACTCGACTCATATGAATGGGATTTCCATGAAAAAGATTGTGGGCCGAAAATGGGTGATCACTGTACATTTCTCTTCTGTTTCCTATTTATATTTATATTTTACCTCCTTAATTTAGCATTATGGAAAGGGAATGACCTAATCTAAGTTCTGCACAAAAATATTTAGCCTTCAAATTCATACCGTCATCGTAGCATGCATGGACTCGACTCATATGACTGGGATTTCCATGAAAAAGATTGTGGGCCGAAAATGGATGATCACTGTACATTTCTCTCCTGTTTCCTATTTATATTTATATTTTACCTCCTCAATTTAGCATTATGGACAGGGAAAGACCTAATCTAAGATCTGCACTAAATTATTTAGCCTGCAAATTCATACCGTCATCGTAGCATGCATGGACTCGACTCATATGAATGGGATTTCCATGAAAAAGATTGTGGGCCGAAAATCGGTGATCACTGTACATTTCTCTTCTGTTACCTATTTATATTTATATTTTACCTCCTCAATTTAGCATTATGAACAGGGAAAGACCTAATCTAAGATCTGCACAAAAATATTTAGCCTTCAAATTCATACCGTCATCGTAGCATGCAAGGACTCGACTCATATGAATGGGATTTCCATGAAAAAGATTGTGGGCCGAAAATGGGTGATCACTGTACATTTCTCTTCTGTTTCCTATTTATATTTATATTTTACCTCCTCAATTTAGCATTATGGACAGGGAAAGACCTAATCTAATATCTGCACAAAAATATTTAGCCTTCAAATTCATACCGTCATCGTAGCATGCATGGACTCGAATCATATGAATGGGATTCCATGAAAAAGATTGTGGGCCGAAAATGGGTGATCACTGTACATTTCTCTTCTGTTTCCTATTTATATTTATATTTTATCTCCTCAATTTAGCATTATGGACAGGGAAAGACCTAATCTAAGATCTGCACAAAAATATTTAGCTTTCAAATTCATACCGTCATCGTAGCATGCATGGACTCGACTCATATGAATGGGATTTCCATGAAAAAGATTGTGGGCCGAAAATGGGTGATCACTGTACATTTCTCTTCTGTTTCCTATTTATATTTATATTTTACCTCCTCAATTTAGCATTATGGACAGGGAAAGACCTAATCTAAGATCTGCACAAAAATATTTAGCCTTCAAATTCATATCGTCATCGTAGCATGCATGGACTCGACTCATATGAATGGGATTTCCATGAAAAAGATTGTGGGCCGAAAATGGGTGATCACTGTACATTTCTCTTCTGTTTCCTATTTATATTTATATTTTACCTCCTCAATTTAGCATTATGGACAGGGAAAGACCTAATCTAAGATCTGTACAAAAATATTTAGCCTTCAAATTCATACCGTGATCGTAGGATGCATGGACTCGACTCATATGACTGGGATTTCCATGAAAAATATTGTGGGCCGAAAATGGGTGATCACTGTAGAATTCTCTTCTGTTTCCTATTTATATTTATATTTTACCTCCTCAATTTAGCATTATGGACAGGGAAAGACCTAATCTAAGAACTACACAAAAATATTTAGCCTTCAAATTCATACCGTCATCGTAGCATGCATGGACTCGACTCATATGACTGGGATTTCCATGAAAAAGATTGTGGGTAGAAAATGGGTGATCACTGTACATTTCTCTTCTGTTTCCTATTTATATTTATATTATACCTCCTCAATTTAGCATTATTGAGAGGGAAAGACCTAATCTACGATCTGCACAAAAATATTTAGCCTTCAAATTCATACCGTGATCGTAGCATGGATGGACTCGACTCATATGAATGTGATTTCCATGAAAAAGATTGTGGGCCGAAAATGGGTGATCACTGTACATTTCTCTTCTGTTTCCTATTTATATTTATATTTTACCTCCTCAATTTAGCATTATGGAAAGGGAATGACCTAATCTAAGTTCTGCACAAAAATATTTAGCCTTCAAATTCATACCGTCATCGTAGCATGCATGGACTCGAATCATATGAATGGGATTTCCATGAAAAAGATTGTGGGCCGGAAATGGGTGATCACTGTACATTTCTCTTCTGTTTCCTATTTATATTTATATTTTACCTCCTCAATTTAGGATTATTGACAGGGAAAGTCCTAATCTAAGATCTGCACAAAAATATTTAGCCTTGAAATTCATACCGTGATCGTAGCATGCATGGACTCGACTCATATGACTGGGATTTCCATGAAAAATATTGTGGGGAGAAAATGGGTTATCACTGTACATTTCTCTTCTGTTTCCTATTTATATTTATATTTTACCTCCTCAATTTAGCATTATGGACAGGGAAAGACCTAATCTAAGATCTGCACAAAAATATTTAGCCTTCAAATTCATACCGTGATCGTAGGATGCATGGACTCGACTCATATGACTGGGATTTCCATGAAAAATATTCTGGGCCTTAAATGGGTGATCACTGTACATTTCTCTTCTGTTTCCTATTTATATTTATATTTTACCTCCTTAATTTAGCATTATGGACAGGGAAAGACCTAATCTAAGATCTGCACAAAAATATTTAGCCTTCAAATTCATACCGTCATCGTAGCATGCATGGACTCGACTCATATGAATGGGATTTCCATTAAAAAGATTGTGGGCGGAAAGTGGGTGATCACTGTAAATTTCTCTTCTGTTCCCTATTTATATTTATATTTTACCTCCTCAATTTAGCATTATGGACAGGGAAAGACCTAATCTAAGATCTGCACAAAAATATTTAACCTTCAAATTCATACCTTGATCGTAGCATGCATGGACTCGACTCATATGAATGGGATTTCCATGAAAAATATTCTGGGCCGAAAATGGGTGATCACTGTACATTTCTCTTCTGTTACCTATTTATATTTATATTTTACCTCCTCAATTTAGCATTATGGACAGGTAAAGTCCTAATCTAAGATCTGCACAAAAATATTTAGCCTTCAAATTCATACCGTCATCGTAGCATGCATGGACTCGACTCATATGAATGGGATTTCCATGAAAAAGATTGTGGGCCGAAAATGGGTGATCACTGTACATTTCTCTTCTGTTTCCTATTTATATTTATATTTTACCTCCTCAATTTAGCATTATGGACAGAGAAAGACCTAATCTAAGATCTGCACAAAAATATTTAGCGTTCAAATACATACCATCATCGTAGCATGCATGGACTCGACTCATAAGAATGGGAATTCCATGAAAAAGATTGTGTGCCGAAAATGGGTGATCGCTGTACATTTCTCTTCTGTTTCCTATTTATATTTATATTTTACCTCCTCAATTTATCATTATTGACAGGGAAAGATCTAATCTAAGATCTGCACAAAAATATTTAGCCTTCAAATTCATACCGTGATCGTAGCATGCATGGACTCGACTCATAAGACTGGGATTTCCATGAAAAATATTGTGGGCAGAAAATGGGTGATCACTGTACATTTCTCTTCTCTTTCCTATTTATATTTCTATTTTACCTCCTCAATTTAGCATTATGGACAGGGAAAGACCTAATCTAAGATCTGCACAAAAATATTTAGCCTTCAAATTCATACCGTGATCGTAGCATGCATGGACTCGACTCATATGAATGGGATTTCCATGAAAAAGATTGTGGGCCGAAAATGGGTGATCACTGTACATTTCTCTTCATTTTCCTATTTATATTTATATTTTACCTCCTCAATTTAGCATTATTGACAGGGAAAGACCTAATCTAAGATATGCACAAAAATAGTTAGCCTTCAAATTCATACCTTCATCGTAGCCTGCATGGACTCGACTCATATGAATGGGATTTCCATGAAAAAGATTGTGGGCAGAAAATGGGTGATCACTGTACATTTCTCTTCTGTTTCCTATTTATATTTATATTTTACCTCCTCAATTTAGCATTATGGAAAGGGAATGACCTAATCTAAGCTCTGCACAAAAATATTTAGCCTTCAAATTCATACCGTGATCGTAGCATGCATGGACTCGACTCATATGCCTGGGATTTCCATGAAAAAGATTGTGTGCCGAAAATGGGTGATCACTGTACATTTCTCTCCTGTTTCCTATTTATATTTATATTTTACCTCCTCAATTTAGCATTATGGACAGGGAAAGACATAATCTAAGATCTGCACTAAAATATTTAGCCTGCAAATTCATACCGTCATCGTAGCATGCATGGACTCGACTCATATGAATGGGATTTCCATTAAAAAGATTGTGGGCGGAAAATGGGTGATCACTGTAAATTTCTCTTCTGTTCCCTATTTATATTTATATTTTACCTCCTCAATTTAGCATTATGGACAGGGAAAGACCTAATCTAAGATCTGCACAAAAATATTTAACCTTCAAATTCATACCGTGATCGTAGCATGCATGGACTCGACTCATATGAATGGGATTTCCATGAAAAATATTCTGGGCCGAAAATGGGTGATCACTGTACATTTCTCTTCTGTTACCTATTTATATTTATATTTTACCTCCTCAATTTAGCATTATGGACAGGTAAAGTCCTAATCTAAGATCTGCACAAAAATATTTAGCCTTCAAATTCATACCGTCATCGTAGCATGCATGGACTCGACTCATATGAATGGGATTTCCATGAAAAAGATTGTGGGCCGAAAATGGGTGATCACTGTACATTTCTCTTCTGTTTCCTATTTATATTTATATTTTACCTCCTCAATTTAGCATTATGGACAGAGAAAGACCTAATCTAAGATCTGCACAAAAATATTTAGCGTTCAAATACATACCATCATCGTAGCATGCATGGACTCGACTCATAAGAATGGGATTTCCATGAAAAAGATTGTGTGCCGAAAATGGGTGATCGCTGTACATTTCTCTTCTGTTTCCTATTTATATTTATATTTTACCTCCTCAATTTATCATTATTGACAGGGAAAGATCTAATCTAAGATCTGCACAAAAATATTTAGCCTTCAAATTCATACCGTGATCGTAGCATGCATGGACTCGACTCATAAGACTGGGATTTCCATGAAAAATATTGTGGGCAGAAAATGGGTGATCACTGTACATTTCTCTTCTGTTTCCTATTTATATTTCTATTTTACCTCCTCAATTTAGCATTATGGACAGGGAAAGACCTAATCTAAGATCTGCACAAAAATATTTAGCCTTCAAATTCATACCGTGATCGTAGCATGCATGGACTCGACTCATATGAATGGGATTTCCATGAAAAAGATTGTGGGCCGAAAATGGGTGATCACTGTACATTTCTCTTCTGTTTCCTATTTATATTTATATTTTACCTCCTCAATTTAGCATTATGGACAGAGAAAGACCTAATCTAAGATCTGCACAAAAATATTTAGCGTTCAAATACATACCATCATCGTAGCATGCATGGACTCGACTCATAAGAATGGGATTTCCATGAAAAAGATTGTGTGCCGAAAATGGGTGATCGCTGTACATTTCTCTTCTGTTTCCTATTTATATTTATATTTTACCTCCTCAATTTATCATTATTGACAGGGAAAGATCTAATCTAAGATCTGCACAAAAATATTTAGCCTTCAAATTCATACCGTGATCGTAGCATGCATGGACTCGACTCATAAGACTGGGATTTCCATGAAAAATATTGTGGGCAGAAAATGGGTGATCACTGTACATTTCTCTTCTGTTTCCTATTTATATTTCTATTTTACCTCCTCAATTTAGCATTATGGACAGGGAAAGACCTAATCTAAGATCTGCACAAAAATATTTAGCCTTCAAATTCATACCGTGATCGTAGCATGCATGGACTCGACTCATATGAATGGGATTTCCATGAAAAAGATTGTGGGCCGAAAATGGGTGATCACTGTACATTTCTCTTCATTTTCCTATTTATATTTATATTTTACCTCCTCAATTTAGCATTATTGACAGGGAAAGACCTAATCTAAGATATGCACAAAAATAGTTAGCCTTCAAATTCATACCTTCATCGTAGCCTGCATGGACTCGACTCATATGAATGGGATTTCCATGAAAAAGATTGTGGGCAGAAAATGGGTGATCACTGTACATTTCTCTTCTGTTTCCTATTTATATTTATATTTTACCTCCTCAATTTAGCATTATGGAAAGGGAATGACCTAATCTAAGCTCTGCACAAAAATATTTAGCCTTCAAATTCATACCGTGATCGTAGCATGCATGGACTCGACTCATATGACTGGGATTTCCATGAAAAAGATTGTGTGCCGAAAATGGGTGATCACTGTACATTTCTCTCCTGTTTCCTATTTATATTTATATTTTACCTCCTCAATTTAGCATTATGGACAGGGAAAGACATAATCTAAGATCTGCACTAAAATATTTAGCCTGCAAATTCATACCGTCATCGTAGCATGCATGGACTCGACTCATATGAATGGGATTTCCATGAAAAAGATTGTGGGCCGAAAATGGGTGATCACTGTACAAATCTCTTCTGTTTCCTATTTATATTTATATTTTACCTCCTCAATTTAGCATTATGGTCAGGGAAAGACCTAATCTAAGATCTGCACAAAAATATTTAGCCTTCAAATTCATACCGTCATCGTAGCATGCAAGGACTCGACTCATATGAATGGGATTTCCATGAAAAAGATTGTGGGCCGAAAATGGGTGATCACTGTACATTTCTCTTCTGTTTCCTATTTATATTTCTATTTTATCTCCTCAATTTAGCATTATGGACAGGGAAAGACCTAATCTAAGATCTGCACAAAAATATTTAGCTTTCAAATTCATACCGTCATCGTAGCATGCATGGACTCGACTCATATGAATGGGATTTCCATGAAAAAGATTGTGGGCCGAAAATGGGTGATCACTGTACATTTCTCTTCTGTTTCCTATTTATATTTATATTTTACCTCCTCAATTTAGCATTATGGACAGGGAAAGACCTAATCTAAGATCTGCACAAAAATATTTAGCCTTCAAATTCATATCGTCATCGTAGCATGCATGGACTCGACTCATATGAATGGGATTTCCATGAAAAAGATTGTGGGCCGAAAATGGGTGATCACTGTACATTTCTCTTCTGTTTCCTATTTATATTTATATTTTACCTCCTCAATTTAGCATTATGGACAGGGAAAGACCTAATCTAAGATCTGTACAAAAATATTTAGCCTTCAAATTCATACCGTCATCGTAGCATGCATGGACTCGACTCATATGACTGGGATTTCCATGAAAAAGATTGTGGGTAGAAAATGGGTGATCACTGTACATTTCTCTTCTGTTTCCTATTTATATTTATATTTTACCTCCTCAATTTAGCATTATTGACAGGGAAAGACCTAATCTACGATCTGCACAAAAATATTTAGCCTTCAAATTCATACCGTGATCGTAGCATGGATGGACTCGACTCATATGAATGGGATTTCCATGAAAAAGATTGTGGGCCGAAAATGGGTGATCACTGTACATTTCTCTTCTGTTTCCTATTTATATTTATATTTTACCTCCTCAATTTAGCATTATGGAAAGGGAATGACCTAATCTAAGTTCTGCACAAAAATATTTAGCCTTCAAATTCATACCGTCATCGTAGCATGCATGGACTCGACTCATATGACTGGGATTTCCATGAAAAAGATTGTGGGCCGAAAATGGATGATCACTGTACATTTCTCTCCTGTTTCCTATTTATATTTATATTTTACCTCCTCAATTTAGCATTATGGACAGGGAAAGACCTAATCTAAGATCTGCACTAAATTATTTAGCCTGCAAATTCATACCGTCATCGTAGCATGCATGGACTCGACTCATATGAATGGGATTTCCATGAAAAAGATTGTGGGCCGAAAATCGGTGATCACTGTACATTTCTCTTCTGTTACCTATTTATATTTATATTTTACCTCCTCAATTTAGCATTATGAACAGGGAAAGACCTAATCTAAGATCTGCACAAAAATATTTAGCCTTCAAATTCATACCGTCATCGTAGCATGCATGGACTCGAATCATATGAATGGGATTTCCATGAAAAAGATTGTGGGCCGAAAATGGGTGATCACTGTACATTTCTCTTCTGTTTCCTATTTATATTTATATTTTATCTCCTCAATTTAGCATTATGGACAGGGAAAGACCTAATCTAAGATCTGCACAAAAATATTTAGCTTTAAAATTCATACCGTCATCGTAGCATGCATGGACTCGACTCATATGAATGGGATTTCCATGAAAAAGATTGTGGGCCGAAAATGGACGATCACTGTAAATTTCTCTTCTGTTTCCTATTTATATTTCTATTTTACCTCCTCAATTTAGCATTATGGACAGGGAAAGACCTAATCTAAGTTCTGCACAAAAATATTTAGCCTTCTAATTCATACCGTGATCGTAGCATGCATGGACTCGACTCATATGACTGGGATTTCCATGAAAAAGATTGTGGGCCGAAAATGGGTGATCACTGTACAATTCTATTCTGTTTCCTATTTATATTTCTATTTTGCCTCCTCAATTTAGCATTATGGACAGGGAAGGACCTAATCTAAGATCTGCACAAAAATATTTAGCCTTCAAATTCATATCGTCATCGTAGCATGCATGGACTCGACTCATATGAATGCGATTTCCATGAAAAAGATTGTGGGCCGAAAATGGGTGATCACTGTACATTTCTCTTCTGTTTCCTATTTATATTTATATTTTACCTCCTCAATTTAGCATTATGGACAGGGAAAGACCTAATCTAAGATCTGCACAAAAATATTTAGCCTTCAAATTCATACCGTGATCGTAGCATGCATGGACTCGACTCATATGACTGGGATTTCCATGAAAAATATTGTGGGCAGAAAATGGGTGATCACTGTAAATTTCTCTTCTGTTTCTTATTTATATTTCTATTTTACCTCCTCAATTTAGCATTATGGACAGGGAAAGACCTAATCTAAGATCTGCACAAAAATATTTAGCCTTCAAATTCATACCGTCATCGTAGCATGCATGGACTCAACTCATATGACTGGGATTTCCATGAAAAATATTGTGGGCCGAAAATGGGTGATCACTGTACATTTCTCTTTTGTTTCCTATTTATATTTATATTTTACCTCCTCAATTTAGCATTATGGACAGGGAAAGACCTAATCTAATATCTGCACAAAAATACTTACCCTTCAAATTCATACCGTGATCGTAGCATGCATGGACTCGACTCATATGACTGGGATTTCCATGAAAAATATTGTGGGCAGAAAATGGGTGATCACTGTACATTTCTCTTCTCTTTCCTATTTATATTTCTATTTTACCTCCTCAATTTAGCATTATGGACAGGGAAAGACCTAATCTAATATCTGCACAAAAATATTTAGCTTTCAAATTCATACCGTCATCGTAGTATGCATGGACTCGACTCATATGAATGGGATTTCCATGAAAAACATTGTGGGCCGAAAATGGGTGATCACTGTACATTTCTCTTCTGTTTCCTATTTATATTTATATTTTACCTTCTCAATTTAGCATTATGGACAGGGAAAGACCTAATCTAAGATCTGCACAAAATTATTTAGCCTTCAAATTCATACCGTCATCGTAGCATGCATGGACTCGACTCATATGAATGGGATTTCCATAAAAAATATTGTGGGCAGAAAATGGGTGATCACTGTACATTTCTCTTCTGTTTCCTATTTATATTTCTATTTTACCTCCTCAATTTAGCATAATGGACAGGGAAAGACCTAATCTAAGATCTGCACAAAAATATTTAGCCTTCAAATTCATACCGTGATCGTAGCATGCATGGACTCGACTCATATGATTGGGATTTCCAGGAAAAAGATTGTGGGCCGAAAATGGGTGATCACTGTACATTTCTCTTCTGTTTCCTATTTATATTTATATTTTACCTCCTCAATTTAGCATTATTGAGAGGGAAAGACCTTATCTAAGATCTGCACAAAAATATTTAGCCTTCAAATTCATACCATGATCGTAGCATGCATGGACTCGACTCATATGAATGGGACTTCCATGAAAAAGAATGTGGGCCGAAAATGGGTGACCACTGTACATTTCTCTTCTGTTTCCTATTTATATTTATATTTTACCTCCTCAATTTAGCATTATGGACAGGGAAAGACCTAATCTAAGATCTGCACAAAATTATTTAGCCTTCAAATTCATACCGTCATCGTAGCATGCATGGACTCGACTCATATGAATGGGATTTCCATGAAAAAGATTGTGGGCCGAAAATGGGTGATCACTGTACATTTCTCTTTGTTTCCTATTTATATTTCTATTTTACCTCCTCAATTTAGCATTATGGACAGGGAAAGACCTAATCTAAGATCTGCACAAAATTATTTAGCCTTCAAATTCATACCGTCATCGTAGCATGCATGGACTCGAATCATATGAATGGGATTTCCATGAAAAAGATTGTGGGCCGAAAATGGGTGATCACTGTACATTTCTCTTCTGTTTCCTATTTATATTTATATTTTATCTCCTCAATTTAGCATTATGGACAGGGAAAGACCTAATCTAAGATCTGCACAAAAATATTTAGCTTTAAAATTCATACCGTCATCGTAGCATGCATGGACTCGACTCATATGACTGGGATTTCCATGAAAAAGATTGTGGGCCGAAAATGGACGATCACTGTAAATTTCTCTTCTGTTTCCTATTTATATTTATATTTTACCTCCTCAATTTAGCATTATGGACAGGGAAAGACCTAATCTAAGATCTGTACAAAATATTTAGGTTTCAAATTCATACAATCATCGTAGCATGCATGGTCTCGACTCATATGAATGGGATTTCCATGAAAAAGATTGTGGGCCGAAAATGGGTGATCACTGAACATTTCTCTTCTGTTTCCTATTTATATTTATATTTTACCTCCTCAATTTAGCATTATGGTCAGGGAAAGACCTAATCTAAGATCTGCACAAAAATATTTAGCCTTCAAATTCATACCGTCATCGTAGCATGCATGGACTCGACTCATATGAATGGGATTTCCATGAAAAAGATTGTGGGCCGAAAATGGGTGATCACTGTACATTTCTCTTCTGTTTCCTATTTATATTTATATTTTACCTCCTCAATTTAGCATTATGGACAGGGAAAGACCTAATCTAAGATCTGCACAAAAATATTTACCCTTCAAATTCATATCGTCATCGTAGCATGCATGGACTCGACTCATATGAATGGGATTTCCATGAAAAAGATTGTGGGCCGAAAATGGGTGATCACTGTACATTTCTGTTCTGTTTCCTATTTATATTTATATTTTACCTCCTCAATTTAGCATTATGGACAGTGAAAGACCTAATCTAAGATCTGTACAAAAATATTTAGCCTTCAAATTCATACCGTCATCGTAGCATGCATGGACTCGACTCATATGACTGGGATTTCCATGAAAAAGATTGTGGGTAGAAAATGGGTGATCACTGTACATTTCTCTTCTGTTTCCTATTTATATTTATATTTTACCTCCTCAATTTAGCATTATTGACAGGGAAAGACCTAATCTACGATCTGCACAAAAATATTTAGCCTTCAAATTCATACCGTTATCGTAGCATGGATGGACTCGACTCATATGAATGGGATTTCCATGAAAAAGATTGTGGGCCGAAAATGGGTGATCACTGTACATTTCTCTTCTGTTTCCTATTTATATTTATATTTTACCTCCTCAATTTAGCATTATGGAAAGGGAATGACCTAATCTAAGTTCTGCACAAAAATATTTAGCCTTCAAATTCATACCGTCATCGTAGCATGCATGGACTCGACTCATATGACTGGGATTTCCATGAAAAAGATTGTGGGCCGAAAATGGATGATCACTGTACATTTCTCTCCTGTTTCCTATTTATATTTCTATTTTACCTCCTCAATTTAGCATTATGGACAGGGAAAGACCTAATCTAAGATCTGCACTAAATTATTTAGCCTGCAAATTCATACCGTCATCGTAGCATGCATGGACTCGACTCATATGAATGGGATTTCCATGAAAAAGATTGTGGGCCGAAAATCGGTGATCACTGTACATTTCTCTTCTGTTACCTATTTATATTTATATTTTACCTCCTCAATTTAGCATTATGAACAGGGAAAGACCTAATCTAAGATCTGCACAAAAATATTTAGCCTTCAAATTCATACCGTCATCGTAGCATGCATGGACTCGAATCATATGAATGGGATTTCCATGAAAAAGATTGTGGGCCGAAAATGGGTGATCACTGTACATTTCTCTTCTGTTTCCTATTTATATTTATATTTTATCTCCTCAATTTAGCATTATGGACAGGGAAAGACCTAATCTAAGATCTGCACAAAAATATTTAGCTTTAAAATTCATACCGTCATCGTAGCATGCATGGACTCGACTCATATGAATGGGATTTCCATGAAAAAGATTGTGGGCCGAAAATGGACGATCACTGTAAATTTCTCTTCTGTTTCCTATTTATATTTCTATTTTACCTCCTCAATTTAGCATTATGGACAGGGAAAGACCTAATCTAAGTTCTGCACAAAAATATTTAGCCTTCTAATTCATACCGTGATCGTAGCATGCATGGACTCGACTCATATGACTGGGATTTCCATGAAAAAGATTGTGGGCCGAAAATGGGTGATCACTGTACATTTCTCTTCTGTTTCCTATTTATATTTATATTTTACCTCCTCAATTTAGCATTATGGACAGGGAAAGACCTAATCTAAGATCTGCACAAAAATATTTAGCCTTCAAATTCATACCGTGATCGTAGCATGCATGGACTCGACTCATATGACTGGGATTTCCATGAAAAATATTGTGGGCAGAAAATGGGTGATCACTGTAAATTTCTCTTCTGTTTCTTATTTATATTTCTATTTTACCTCCTCAATTTAGCATTATGGACAGGGAAAGACCTAATCTAAGATCTGCACAAAAATATTTAGCCTTCAAATTCATACCGTCATCGTAGCATGCATGGACTCAACTCATATGACTGGGATTTCCATGAAAAATATTGTGGGCCGAAAATGGGTGATCACTGTACATTTCTCTTTTGTTTCCTATTTATATTTATATTTTACCTCCTCAATTTAGCATTATGGACAGGGAAAGACCTAATCTAATATCTGCACAAAAATACTTACCCTTCAAATTCATACCGTGATCGTAGCATGCATGGACTCGACTCATATGACTGGGATTTCCATGAAAAATATTGTGGGCAGAAAATGGGTGATCACTGTACATTTCTCTTCTCTTTCCTATTTATATTTCTATTTTACCTCCTCAATTTAGCATTATGGACAGGGAAAGACCTAATCTAATATCTGCACAAAAATATTTAGCTTTCAAATTCATACCGTCATCGTAGTATGCATGGACTCGACTCATATGAATGGGATTTCCATGAAAAACATTGTGGGCCGAAAATGGGTGATCACTGTACATTTCTCTTCTGTTTCCTATTTATATTTATATTTTACCTTCTCAATTTAGCATTATGGACAGGGAAAGACCTAATCTAAGATCTGCACAAAATTATTTAGTCTTCAAATTCATACCGTCATCGTAGCATGCATGGACTCGACTCATATGAATGGGATTTCCATAAAAAATATTGTGGGCAGAAAATGGGTGATCACTGTACATTTCTCTTCTGTTTCCTATTTATATTTCTATTTTACCTCCTCAATTTAGCATAATGGACAGGGAAAGACCTAATCTAAGATCTGCACAAAAATATTTAGCCTTCAAATTCATACCGTGATCGTAGCATGCATGGACTCGACTCATATGATTGGGATTTCCAGGAAAAAGATTGTGGGCCGAAAATGGGTGATCACTGTACATTTCTCTTCTGTTTCCTATTTATATTTATATTTTACCTCCTCAATTTAGCATTATTGAGAGGGAAAGACCTTATCTAAGATCTGCACAAAAATATTTAGCCTTCAAATTCATACCATGATCGTAGCATGCATGGACTCGACTCATATGAATGGGACTTCCATGAAAAAGAATGTGGGCCGAAAATGGGTGACCACTGTACATTTCTCTTCTGTTTCCTATTTATATTTATATTTTACCTCCTCAATTTAGCATTATGGACAGGGAAAGACCTAATCTAAGATCTGCACAAAATTATTTAGCCTTCAAATTCATACCGTCATCGTAGCATGCATGGACTCGACTCATATGAATGGGATTTCCATGAAAAAGATTGTGGGCCGAAAATGGGTGATCACTGTACATTTCTCTTTGTTTCCTATTTATATTTCTATTTTACCTCCTCAATTTAGCATTATGGACAGGGAAAGACCTAATCTAAGATCTGCACAAAATTATTTAGCCTTCAAATTCATACCGTCATCGTAGCATGCATGGACTCGTCTCATATGAATGGGATTTCCATGAAAGAGATTGTGGGCCGAAAATGGGTGATCACTGAACATTTCTCTTCTGTTTCCTATTTATATTTCTATTTTACCTCCTCAATTTAGCATTATGGACAGGGAAAGACCTAATCTAAAATCTGCATAAAAATGTTTAGCCTTCAAATTCATACCGTCATCGTAGCATGCATGGACTCGACTCATATGAATGGGATTTCCATGAAAACATTGTGGGCCGAAATTGGGTCATCACTGTATATTTTTCTTCTCTTTCCTATTTATATTTATATTTTACCTCCTCAATTTAGCATTATTGACAGGGAAAGACCTAATCTAAGATCTGCACTAAAATATTTACCCTTCAAATTCATACCGTCATCGTAGCATGCATGGACTCGACTCATATGAATGGGATTTCCATGAAAAAGATTGTGGGCCGAAAATGGGTGATCACTGTACATTTCTCTTCTGTTTCCTATTTATATTTCTATTTTACCTCCTCAATTTAGCATTATAAACAGGGAAAGACCTAATCTAAGATCTGCACAAAAATATTTAGCCATCAAATTCATACCGTCATCGTAGCCTGCATGGACTCGACTCATATGAATGGGATTTCCATGAAAAAGATTGTGGGCAGAAAATGTGTGATCACTGTACATTTCTCTTCTGTTTCCTATTTATATTTCTATTTTACCTTCTCAATTTAGCATTATGGACAGGGCAAGACCTAATCTAAAATCTACACAAAAATATTTTGCCTTCAAATTCATACCGTGATCGTAAGATGCATGGACTCGACTCATATGAATGGGATTTCCATGAAAAAGATTGTGGGCCAAAAATGGGTGATCACTGTGCATTTCTCTACTGTTTCCTATTTATATTTATATTTTACCTCCTCAATTTAGCATTATGGACAGGGAAAGACTTAATCTAAGATCTGCACAAAAATATTTTGCCTTCAAATTTATACCGTGATCGTAGCATGCATGGACTCGACTCATATGACTGGGATTTCCATGAAAAAGATTGTGGGCAGAAAATGGGTGATCACTGTACATTTCTTATCTGTTTCCTATTTATATTTCTATTTTACATCCTCAATTTAGCATTATGGCCAGGGAAAGACCTAATCTAAGCTCTGTAACAAAATATTTTGCCTTCAAATTCATATCGTGATCGTAGGATGCATGGACTCGGCTCATATGACTGGGATTTCCATGAAATAGATTGTGGGCCGAAAATGGGTGATCACTGTACATGTCGCTTCTGTTTCATATTTATATTTCTATTTTACCTCCTCAATTTAGCATTATGGCCAGGGAAAGACCTAACCTAAGGTCTGCAAAAAAATATTTTGCCTTCAAATTCATACCGTGATCGTAGCATGCATGGACTCGACTCATATGACTGGGATTTCCATGAAAAAGATTGTAGGCCGAAAATGGGTGATCACTGTACATTTCTCTTTTGTTTCCTATTTATATTTCTATTTTACATCCTCAATTTAGCATTATGGACAGTGAAAGACCTAATCTAAGATCTGCAAACAATATTTTGCCTTCAAATTTATACCGTGATCGTAGCATGCATGGACTCGACTTATATGACTGGGATTTCCATGAAAAAGATTGTGGGCCGAAAATGGGTGATCACTGTACATGTCGCTTCTGTTTCCTATTTATATTTCTATTTTACCTCCTCAATTTAGCATTATGGACAGGGAAAGACCTAATCTAAGATCTGCACAAAAATATTTAGCCTGCAAATTTATACCGTCATCGTAGCATGCATGGACTCGAATCATATGAATGGGATTTCCATGAAAAATATTGTGGGCAGAAAATAGGTGATCACTGTACATTTCTCTTCTGTTTCCTATTTATATTTCTATTTTACCTCCTCAATTTAGCATTATGGACAGGGAAAGACATAATCTAAGACCTGCACAAAAATATTTAGTCTTCAAATTCATACCGTCATCGTAGCATGCATGGACTCGACTCATATGACTGGGATTTCCATGAAAAATATTGTGAGTAGAAAATGGGTGATCACTGTACATTTCTCTTCTGTTTCCTATTTATATTTCTATTTTACCTCCTCAATTTAGCATTATGGACAGGGAAAGACATAATCTAAGATCTGCACAAAAATATTTAGCCTTCAAATTCATACCGTCATCGTAGCCTGCATGGACTCGACTCATATGAATGGGATTTCCATGAAAAAGATTGTGGGCCGAAAAAGGGTGATCACTGTACATTTCTCTTCTGTTTCCTATTTATATTTATATTTTACCTCCTCAATTTAGCATTATGGACAGGGAAAGACCTAATCTAAGATCTGCACAAACATATTTTGCCTTCAAATTCATACCGTCATCGTAGCCTGCATGGACTCGACTCATATGAATGGGATTTCCATGAAAAAGATTGTGGGCCGAAAATGGGTGATCACTGTACATTTCGCTTCTGTTTCCTATTTATATTTCTATTTTACCTCCTCAATTTAGCATTATGGACAGGGAAAGACCTAATCTAATATTCTGCACAAAAATATTTAGCCTTCAAATTCATACCGTGGTCGTAGCATGCATGGACTCGACTCATATGACTGGGATTTCCATGAAAAATATTGTGGGCAGAAAATGGGTGATCACTGTACATTTCTCTTCTGTTTCCTATTTCTATTTCTATTTTACATCCTCAATTTAGCATTATGGACAGGGAAAGACCTAATCTAAGATCTGCACAAAAATATTTAGCCTTAAATTTCATACCGTCATCGTAGCATGCATGGACTCGACTCATATGAATGGGATTTCCATGAAAATGATTGTGGGCCGTAAATGGGAGATCACTGTACATTTCTCTTCTGTTTCCTATTTATATTTCTATTTTACCTCCTCAATTTAGCATTATGGACAGGGAAAGACCTAATCTAAGATCTGGAACAAAAATATTTAGCCTGCAATTTAATACCGTCATCGTAGCATGCATGGACTCGACTCATATGAATGGGATTTCCATGAAAAAGATTGTGGGCCAAAAATGGGTGATCACTGTACATTTCTCTTCTGTTTCCTATTTATATTTATATTTTACCTCCTCAATTTAGCATTATGGACAGGGTAAGACCTAATCTAAGATCTGCACAAAAATATTTAGCCTTCAAATTCATACCGTCATCGTAGCATGCATGGACTCGACTCATATGACTGGGATTTCCATGAAAAAGATTGTGGGCCGAAAATGGGTGATCACTGTACATTTCTCTTCTGTTTCCGATTTATATTTCTATTTTACCTCCTCAATTTAGCATTATGGACAGGGAAAGACCTAATCTAAGATCTGCACTAAAATATTTAGCCTGCAAATTCATACCGTCATCGTAGCATGCATGGACTCGACTCATATGAATGGGATTTCCATGATAAAGATTGTGGGCCGAACATGGGTGATCACTGTACAATTATCTTCTGTTTCCTATTCATATTTATATTTAACCTGCTCAATTTAGCATTATGGTAAGGGAAAGACCTAATCTAAGATCTGCACAAAAATATTTAGCCTTCAAATTCATACCGTCATCATAGCATGCATGGACTCGACTCATATGAATAGGAATTTCCATGAAAAAGATTGTGGGCCGAAAATGGGTGATCACTGTACATTTCTCTTCGGTTTCCTATTTATATTTCTATTTTACCTCCTCAATTTAGCATTATGGACAGGGAAAGACCTAATCTAAGATCTGCACAAAAATATTTAGCCTTCAAATTCATACCGTCATCGTAGCATGCATGGACTCGACTCATATGAATGGGAATTCCATGAAAAAGATTGTGTGCCGAAAATGGGTGATCACTGTACATTTCTCTTCTGTTTCCTATTTATATTTCTATTTTACCTCCTCAATTTAGCATTATGGACAGGGAAAGACCTAATCTAAGATCTGCACAAAAATATTTAGCCTTCAAATTCATACCGTCATCGTAGCATGCATGGACTCGACTCATATGAATGGGATATCCATGAAAAAGATTGTGGGCCGAAAATGGGTGATCACTGTAAATTTCTCTTCTGTTTCCTATTTATATTTCTATTTTACCTCCTCAATTTAGCATTATGGACAGGGAAAGACCTAATCTAAGATCTGCACAAAAATATTTAGCCTTCAAATACATACCGTCTTCGTAGCATGCATGGCCTCGACTCATATGAATGGGAATTCCATGAAAAAGATTGTGGGCCGAAAATGGGTGATCACTGTACATTTATCTTCTGTTTCCTATTTATATTTCTATTTTACCTCCTCAATTTAGCATTATGTACAGGGAAAGACCTAATCTAAGATCTGCACAAAAATATTAACCTTCTAATTCATACCGTCATCATAGCATGCATGGACTCGACTCATATGAATGGGATTTCCATGAAAAAGATTGTGGGCCGAAAATGGGTGATCACTGTACATTTCTCATCTGTTTCCTATTTATATTTCTATTTTACCTCCTCAATTTAGCATTATGGACAATGAAAGACCTAATCTAAGATCTGCACAAAAATATTTAGCCTTCAAATTCATACCGTCATCGTAGCATGCATGGACTCGACTCATATGACTGAGATTTCCATGAAAAAATTGTGGGCCGAAAATGGGTGATCACTGTACATTTCTCTTCTGTTTCCTATTTATATTTCTATTTTACCTCCTCAATTTAGCATTATGGACAGGGAAAGACCTAATCTAAGATCTGCACTAAAATATTTAGCCTGCAAATTCATACCGTCATCGTAGCATGCATGGACTCGACTCATATGAATGGGATTTCCATGATAAAGATTGTGGGCCGAAAATGGCTGATCACTGTACAATTCTCTTCTGTTTCTTATTTATATTTATATTTAACCTCCTCAATTTAGCATTATGGTAAGGGAAAGACCTAATCTAAGATCTGCACAAAAATATTTAGCCTTCAAATTCATACCGTCATCGTAGCATGCATGGACTCGACTCATATGAATGGGATTTCCATGATAAAGATTGTGGGCCGAAAATGGGTGATCACTGTACAATTCTCTTCTGTTTCTTATTTATATTTCTATTTTACCTCCTCAATTTAGCATTATGGTAAGGGAAAGACCTAATCTAAGATCTGCACAAAAATATTTAGCCTTCAAATTCATACCGTCATCGTAGCATGCATGGACTCGACTCATATGAATGGGATTTCCATGAAAAAGATTGTGGGCCGAAAATGGGTGATCACTGTACATTTCTCTTCTGTTTCCTATTTATATTGCTATTTTACCTCCTCAATTTAACATTATGGTAAGGGAAAGACCTAATCTAAGATCTGCACAAAAATATTTAGCCTTCAAATTCATACCGTCATCGTAGCATGCATGGACTCGACTCATATGAATGGGAATTCCATGAAAAAGATTGTGGGCCGAAAATGGGTGATCACTGTACATTTATCTTATGTTTCCTATTTATATTTCTATTTTACCTCCTCAATTTAGCATTATGGACAGGGAAAGACCTAATCTAAGATCTGCACAAAAGTATTAACCTTCTAATTCATACCGTCATCGTAGCATGCATGGACTCGACTCATATGAATGGGATTTCCATGAAAAAGTTTGTGGGCCGAAAATGGGTGATCACTGTACATTTCTCTTCTGTTTCCTATTTATATTTCTATTTTACCTCCTCAATTCAGCATTATGGACAAGGAAAGACCTAATCTAAGATCTGCACAAAAATATTTAGCCTTCAAATTCATACCGTGATTGTAGCATGTATGGACTCGACTCATATGACTGTGATTTCCATGAAAAAGATTGTGGGCCGAAAATGGGTGATCACTGTACATTTCTCTTCTGTTTCCAATTTATATTTCTATTTTACCTCCTCAATTTAGCATTATGGACAGGGAAAGACCTAATCTAAGATCTGCACAAAACTATTTAGCCTTCAAATTCATACCGTCATCGTAGCATGCATGGACTCGACTCATATGACTGGGATTTCCATGAAAAATATTGTGAGTAGAAAATGGGTGATCACTGTACATTTCTCTTCTGTTTCCTATTTATATTTCTATTTTACCTCCTCAATTTAGCATTATGGACAGGGAAAGACCTAATCTAATATTCTGCACAAAAATATTTAACCTTCAAATTCATACCGTGATCGTAGCATGCATGGACTCGACTCATATGACTGGGATTTCCATGAAAAAGATTGTGGGCAGAAAATGGGTGATCACCGTACAATTCTCTTCTGTTTCCTATTTATATTTATATTTAACCTCCTCAATTTAGCATTATGGTAATGGAAAGAACTAATCTAAGATCTGCACAAAAATATTTAGCCTTCAAATTCATACCGACATCGTAGCATGCAAGGACTCGACTCATATGAATGGGATTTCCATGATAAAGATTGTGGGGCGAAAATGGGTGATCACTGTACAATTCTCTTCTGTTTCCTATTTATATTTCTATTTTACCTCCTCAATTTAGCATTATGGTAAGGGAAAGACCTAATCTAAGATCTGCACAAAAATATTTAGCCTTCAAATTCATACCATCATCGTAGCATGCATGGACTCGACTCATATGAATAGGAATTTGCATGAAAAAGATTGTGGGCCGAAAATGGGTGATCACTGTACATTTCTCTTCTGTTTCCTATTTATATTTCTATTTTACCTCCTCAATTTAGCATTATGGACAGGGAAAGACCTAATCTAAGATCTGCACAAAAATATTTAGCCTTCAAATTCATACCGTCATCGTAGCATGCATGGACTCGACTCATATGAATGGGATATCCATGAAAAAGATTGTGGGCCGAAAATGGGTGATCACTGTACATTTCTCTTCTGTTTCCTGTTTATATTTCTATTTTACCTCCTCAATTTAGCATTATGGACAGGGAAAGACCTAATCTAAGATCTGCACAAAAATATTTAGCCTTCAAATTCATACCGTCATCGTAGCATGCATGGCCTCGACACATATGAATGGGAATTCCATGAAAAAGATTGTGGGCCGAAAATGGGTGATCACTGTACATTTATCTTCTGTTTCCTATTTATATTTATATTTTACCTCCTCAATTTAGCATTATGGACAGGGAAAGACCTAATCTAAGATCTGCACAAAAATATTTAGCCTTCAAATTCATACCGTGATTGTAGCATGTATGGACTCGAGTCATATGACTGGGATTTCCATGAAAAAGATTGTGGGCCGAAAATGGGTGATCACTGTACATTTCTCTTCTGCTTCCTATTTATATTTCTATTTTACCTCCTCAATTTAGCATTATGGACAGGGAAAGACCTAATCTAAGATCTGCACAAAAATATTTAGCCTTCAAATTCATACCGTCATCGTAGCATGCATGGACTCGACTCATATGAATGGGAATTCCATGAAAAAGATTGTGGGCCGAAAATGGGTGATCACTGTACATTTATCTTATGTTTCCTATTTATATTTCTATTTTACCTCCTCAATTTAGCATTATGGACAGGGAAAGACCTAATCTAAGTTCTGCACAAAAATATTAAACTTCTAATTCATACCGTCATCGTAGACTGCATGGACTCGACTCATATGAATGGGATTTCCATGAAAAAGATTGTGGGCAGAAAATGGGTGATCACCGTACAATTCTCTTCTGTTTCCTATTTATATTTATATTTAACCTCCTCAATTTAGCATTATGGTAATGGAAAGACCTAATCTAAGATCTGCACAAAAATATTTAGCCTTCAAATTCATACCGACATCGTAGCATGCAAGGACTCGACTCATATGAATGGGATTTCCATGATAAAGATTGTGGGCCGAAAATGGGTGATCACTGTACAATTCTCTTCTCTTTCCTATTTATATTTCTATTTTACCTCCACAATTTAGCATTATGGTAAGGGAAAGACCTAATCTAAGATCTGCACAAAAATATTTAGCCTTCAAATTCATACCATCATCGTAGCATGCATGGACTCGACTCATATGAATAGGAATTTGCATGAAAAAGATTGTGGGCCGAAAATGGGTGATCACTGTACATTTCTCTTCTGTTTCCTATTTATATTTCTATTTTACCTCCTCAATTTAGCATTATGGACAGGGAAAGACCTAATCTAAGATCTGCACAAAAATATTTAGCCTTCAAATTCATACCGTCATCGTAGCATGCATGGACTCGACTCATATGAATGGGATATCCATGAAAAAGATTGTGGGCCGAAAATGGGTGATCACTGTACATTTCTCTTCTGTTTCCTGTTTATATTTCTATTTTACCTCCTCAATTTAGCATTATGGACAGGGAAAGACCTAATCTAAGATCTGCACAAAAATATTTAGCCTTCAAATTCATACCGTCATCGTAGCATGCATGGCCTCGACACATATGAATGGGAATTCCATGAAAAAGATTGTGGGCCGAAAATGGGTGATCACTGTACATTTATCTTCTGTTTCCTATTTATATTTATATTTTACCTCCTCAATTTAGCATTATGGACAGGGAAAGACCTAATCTAAGTTCTGCACAAAAATATTAAACTTCTAATTCATACCGTCATCGTAGACTGCATGGACTCGACTCATATGAATGGGATTTCCATGAAAAAGATTGTGGGCAGAAAATGGGTGATCACTGTACATTTCTCTTCTGTTTCCTATTTATATTTATATTTTACCTCCGCAATTTAGCATTATGGACAGGGAAAGACCTAATCAAAGATCTGCACAAAAATATTTAGCCTTCAAATTCATACCGTCATCGTAGCATGCATGGACTCGACTCATATGAATGGGATTTCCATGAAAAAGATTATGGGCCGAAAATGGGTGATCACTGTACTTTTCTCTTCTGTTTCCTATTTATATTTCTATTTTACCTCCTCAATTTAGCATTATGGACAGGGAAAGACCTAATCTAAGATCTGCACAAAAATATTTAGCCTTCAAATTCATACCGTCATCGTAGCATGCATGGACTCGACTCATATGAATGGGAATTCCATGAAAAAGATTGTGGGCCGAAAATGGGTGATCACTGTACATTTATCTTCTGTTTCCTATTTATATTTATATTTTACCTCCTCAATTTAGCATTATGGACAGGGAAAGACCTAATCTAAGATCTGCACAAAAATATTAACTTTCTAATTCATACCGTCATCGTAGCATGCATGGACTCGACTCATATGAATGGGATTTCCATGAAAAAGATTGTGGGCCGAAAATGGGTGATCACTGTACATTTCTCTTCTGTTTCCTATTTATATTTATATTTTACCTCCGCAATTTAGCATTATGGACAAAAAAGACCTAATCTAAGATCTGCACAAAAATATTTAGCCTTCAAATTCATACCGTCATCGTAGCATGCATGGACTCGACTCATATGAATGGTATTTCCATGAAAAAGATTGTGGGCCGAAAATGGGTGATCACTGTTCATTTCTCTTCTGTTTCCTATTTATATTTATATTTTACCTCCTCAATTCAGCATTATGGACAAGGAAAGACCTAATCTAAGATCTGCACAAAAATATTTAGCCTTCAAATTCATACCGTGATTGTAGCGTGTATGGACTCGACTCATATGACTGGGATTTCCATGAAAAAGATTGTGGGCAGAAAATGGGTGATCACTGTACATTTCTCTTTTGTTTCCTATTTATATTTATATTTTACCTCCTCAATTTAGCATTATGGACAGGGAAAGACCTAATCTAATATTCTGCACAAAAATATTTAACCTTCAAATTCATACCGTGATCGTAGCATGCATGGACTCAACTCATATGACTGGGATTTCCATGAAAAAGATTGTGGGCCGAAAATGGGTGATCACTGTACATTTCTCTTCTGTTTCCTATTTATATTTCTATTTTACATCCTCAATTTAGCATTATGGACAGGGAAAGACCTAATCTAAGATCTGCACAAAAATATTTAGATTAAAATTCATACCGTCATCGTAGCATGCATGGATTCGACTCATATGAATGGGATTTCCATGAAAAAGATTGTGGGCCGTAAATGGGAGATCACTGTACATTTCTCTTCTGTTTCCTATTTATATTTCTATTTTACCTCCTTAATTTAGCATTATGGACAGGGAAAGACCTAATCTAAGATCTGCACAAAAAAATTTACCCTTCAAATTCATACCGTGATCGAAGCATGCATGGAATCGACTCATATGAATGGGATTTCCATGAAAAAGATTGTGGGCCGAAAATGGGTGATCACTGTACATTTCTCTTCTGTTTCCTATTTATATTTCTATTTTACATCCTCAATTTAGCATTATGGACAGGGAAAGACCTAATCTAATATCTGCACAAAAATATTTAGATTAAAATTCATACCGTCATCGTAGCATGCATGGATTCGACTCATATGAATGGGATTTCCATGAAAAAGATTGTGGGCCGTAAATGGGAGATCACTGTACATTTCTCTTCTGTTTCCTATTTATATTTCTATTTTACCTCCTTAATTTAGCATTATGGACAGGGAAAGACCTAATCTAAGATCTGGAACAAAAATATTTAGCCTGCAAATTCATACCGTCATCGTAGCATGCATGGACTCGACTCATATGAATGGGATTTCCATGAAAAAGATTGTGGGCCGAAAATGGGTGATCACTGTACATTTCTCTTCTGTTTCCTATTTATATTTATATTTTACCTCCGCAATTTAGTATTATGGACAGGGAAAGACCTAATCTAAGATCTGCACAAAAATATTTAGCCTTCAAATTCATACCGTCATCGTAGCATGCATGGACTCGACTCATATGAATGGGATTTCCATGAAAAAGATTGTGGGCCGAAAATGGGTGATCACTGTACATTTCTCTTCAGTTTCCTATTTATATTTATATTTTACCTCCTCAATTTAGCATTATGGACAAGGAAAGACCTAATCTAAGATCTGCACAAAAATATTTAGCCTTCAAATTCATACCGTGATTGTAGCATGTATGGACTCGACTCATATGACTGGGATTTCCATGAAAAAGATTGTGGGCCGAAAATGGGTGATCACTGTACATTTCTCTTCTGTTTCCTATTTATATTTCTATTTTACCTCCTCAATTTAGCATTATGGACAGGGAAAGACCTAATCTAAGATCTGCACAAAAATATTTAGCCTTCAAATTCATACCGTCATCGTAGCATGCATGGACTCGACTCATATGAATGGGAATTCCATGAAAAAGATTGAGGGCCGAAAATGGGTGATCACCGTACATTTCTCTTCAGTTTTCTATTTATTTTTCTATTTTACCTCCTCAATTTAGAATTATGGACAGGGAAAGACCTAATCTAAGATCTGCACAAAAATATTTAGCCTTCAAATTCATACCGTCATCGTAGCATGCATGGACTCGACTCATATGAATGGGAATTCCATGAAAAAGATTGTGGGCCGAAAATGGGTGATCACTGTACATTTATCTTCTGTTTCCTATTTATATTTCTATTTTACCTCCTCAATTTAGCATTATGGACAGGGAAAGACCTAATCTAAGATCTGCACAAAAATATTAACCTTCTAATTCATACCGTCATCGTAGCATGCATGGACTCGACTCATATGAATGGGATTTCCATGAAAAAGATTGTGGGCCGAAAATGGGTGATCACTGTACATTTCTCTTCTGTTTCCTATTTATATTTATATTTTACCTCCGCAATTTAGTATTATGGACAGGGAAAGACCTAATCTAAGATCTGCACAAAAATATTTAGCCTTCAAATTCATACCGTCATCGTAGCATGCATGGACTCGACTCATATGAATGGGATTTCCATGAAAAAGATTGTGGGCCGAAAATGGGTGATCACTGTACATTTCTCTTATGTTTCCTATTTATATTTATATTTTACCTCCTCAATTTAGCATTATGGACAAGGAAAGACCTAATCTAAGATCTGCACAAAAATATTTAGCCTTCAAATTCATACCGCGATTGTAGCATGTATGGACTCGACTCATATGACTGGGATTTCCCTGAAAAAGATTGTGGGCCGAAAATGGGTGATCACTGTACATTTCTCTTCTGTTTCCTATTTATATTTATATTTTACCTCCTCAATTTAGCATTATGGACAGGGAAAGACCTAATCTAAGATCTGCACAAAAATATTTAGCCTTCAAATTCATAACGTCATCGTAGCATGCATGGACTCGACTCATATGAATGGGATTTCCATGAAAAAGATTGTGGGCCGAAAATGGGTGATCACTGTACTTTTCTCTTATGTTTCCTATTTATATTTCTATTTTACCTCCTCAATTTAGCATTATGGACAGGGAAAGACCTAATCTAAGATCTGCCCAAAAATATTTACCCTTCAATTCATACCGTCATTGTAGCATGCATGGACTCGACTCATATGAATGGGATTTCCATGAAAAAGATTGTGGGCCGAAAATGGTTGATCACTGTACATTTCTCTTCTGTTTCCTATTTATATATATATTTTACCTCCTCAATTTAGCATTATGGACAGGGAAAGACCTAATCGAAGATCTGCACAAAAATATTTAGCCTTCAAATTCATACCGTCATCGTAGCATGCATGGACTCGACTCATATGAATGGGATTTCCATGAAAAAGATTGAGGGCCGAAAATGGGTGATCACCGTACATTTCTCTTCTGTTTTCGATTTATTTTTCTATTTTACCTCCTCAATTTAGCATTATGGACAGGGAAAGACCTAATCTAAGATCTGCACAAAAATATTTAGCCTTCAAATTCATACCGTCATCGTAGCATGCATGGACTCGACTCATATGAATGGGATTTCCATGAAAAAGATTGTGGGCCGGGAATGGGTGATCACCGTACATTTCTCTTCTGTTTCCTATTTATATTTCTATTTTACCTCCTTAATTTAGCATTATGGACAGGGAAAGACCTAATCTAAGATCTGCACAAAAATATTTAGCCTTCAAATTCATACCGTCATCGTAGCATGCATGGACTCGACTCATATGAATGGGATTTCCATGAAAAAGATTGTGGGCCGAAAATGGGTGATCACTGTACTTTTCTCTTATGTTTCCTATTTATATTTATATTTTACCTCCTCAATTTAGCATTATGGACAGGGAAAGACCTAATCTAATATCTGCCCAAAAATATTTACCCTTCAATTCATACCGTCATTGTAGCATGCATGGACTCGACTCATATGAATGGGATTTCCATGAAAAAGATTGTGGGCCGAAAATGGTTGATCACTGTACATTTCTCTTCTGTTTCCTATTTATATTTATATTTTACCTCCTCAATTTAGCATTATGGACAGGGAAAGACCTAATCTAAGATCTGCACAAAAATATTTAGCCTCCAAATTCATACCGTCATTGTAGCATGCATGGACTCGACTCATATGAATGGGATTTCCATGAAAAAGATTGTGGGCCGAAAATGGTTGATCACTGTACATTTCTCTTCTGTTTCCTATTTATATTTATATTTTACCTCCTCAATTTAGCATTATGGACAGGGAAAGACCTAATCTAAGATCTGCACAAAAATATTTAGCCTTCAAATTCATACCGTCATCGTAGCATGCATGGACTCGACTCATATGAATGGGATTACCATGAAAAAGATTGAGGGCCGAAAATGGGTGATCACCGTACATTTCTCTTCTGTTTTCTATTTATTTTTCTATTTTACCTCCTCAATTTAGCATTATGGACAGGGAAAGACCTAATCTAAGATCTGCACAAAAATATTTAGCCTTCAAATTCATACCGTCATCGTAGCATGCATGGACTCGACTCATATGAATGGGAATTCCATGAAAAAGATTGTGGGCCGAAAATGGGTGATCACTGTACATTTATCTTCTGTTTCCTATTTATATTTCTATTGTACCTCCTCAATTTAGCATTATGAACAGGGAAAGACCTAATCTAAGATCTGCAAAAAAATATTTTGCCTTCAAATTCATATCGTGATCGTAGCATGCATGGACTCGACTCATATGACTGGGAATTCCATGAAAAAGATTGTGGGCCGAAAATGGGTGATCACTGTACATTTCTCTTCTGTTTCCTATTTATATTTATATTTTACCTCCTCAATTTAGCATTATGGACAGGGAAAGACCTAATCTAAGATCTGCACAAAAATATTTAGCCTTCAAATTCATACCGTCAGCGTAGCATGCATGGACTCGACTCATATGAATGGGATTTCCATGAAAAAGATTGTGGGCCGAAAATGGGTGATCACTGTACTTTTCTCTTATGTTTCCTATTTATATTTCTATTTTACCTCCTCAATTTAGCATTATGGACAGGGAAAGACCTAATCTAAGATCTGCCCAAAAATATTTACCCTTCAATTCATACCGTCATTGTAGCATGCATGGACTTGACTCATATGAATGGGATTTCCATGAAAAAGATTGTGGGCCGAAAATGGTTGATCACTGTACATTTCTCTTCTGTTTCCTATTTATATTTATATTTTACCTCCTCAATTTAGCATTATGGACAGGGAAAGACCTAATCTAAGATCTGCACAAAAATATTTAGCCTTCAAATTCATACCGTCATTGTAGCTTGCATGGACTCGACTCATATGAATGGGATTTCCATGAAAAAGATTGTGGGCCGAAAATGGTTGATCACTGTACATTTCTCTTCTGTTTCCTATTTATATTTATATTTTACCTCCTCAATTTAGCATTATGGACAGGGAAAGACCTAATCTAAGATCTGCACAAAAATATTTAGCCTTCAAATTCATACCGTCATCGTAGCATGCATGGACTCGACTCATATGAACGGGATTACCATGAAAAAGATTGAGGGCCGAAAATGGGTGATCACCGTACATTTCTGTTCTGTTTTCTATTTATTTTTCTATTTTACCTCCTCAATTTAGCATTATGGACAGGGAAAGACCTAATCTAAGATCTGCACAAAAATATTTAGCCTTCAAATTCATACCATCATCGTAGCATGCATGGACTCGACTCATATGAATGGGAATTCCATGAAAAAGATTGTGGGCCGAAAATGGGTGATCACTGTACATTTCTCTTCTGTTTCCTATTCATATTTATATTTTACCTCCTCAATTTAGAATTATGGACAGGGAAAGACCTAATCTAAGATCTGCACAAAAATATTTAGCCTTCAAATTCATACCGTCATCGTAGCATGCATGTACTCGACTCATATGAATGGGATTTCCATGAAAAAGATTGAGGGCCGAAAATGGGTGATCACCGTACATTTCTCTTCAGTTTTCTATTTATTTTTCTATTTTACCTCCTCAATTTAGAATTATGGACAGGGAAAGACATAATCTAAGATCTGCACAAAAATATTTAGCCTTCAAATTCATACCGTCATCGTAGCATGCATGGACTCGACTCATATGAATGGGATATCCATGAAAAAGATTGTGGACCGAAAATGGTTGATTACTGTACATTTCTCTTCTGTTTCCTATTTATATTTATATTTTACCTCCTCAATTTAGCATTATGGACAGGGAAAGACCTAATCTAAGATCTGCACAAAAATATTTAGCCTTCAAATTCATACCGTCATCGTAGCATGCATGGACTCGACTCATATGAATGGGATTTCCATGAAAAAGATTGAGGGCCGAAAATGGGTGATCACCGTACATTTCTCTTCTGTTTTCGATTTATATTTCTATTTTACCTCCTCAATTTAGCATTATGGACAGGGAAAGACCTAATCTAAGATCTGCACAAAAATATTTAGCCTTCAAATTCATACCGTCATCGTAGCATGCATGGACTCGACTCATATGAATGGGATTTCCATGAAAAAGATTGTGGGCCGAAAATGGGTGATCACTGTACATTTCTCTTCTGTTTCCTATTTATATTTCTATTTTACCTCCTTAATTTAGCATTATGGACAGGGAAAGACCTAATCTAAGATCTGCACAAAAATATTTAGCCTTCAAATTCATACCGTCATCGTAACATGCATGGACTCGACTCATATGAATGGGAATTCCATGAAAAAGATTGTGGGCCGAAAATGGGTGATCACTGTACATTTCTCTTCTGTTTCCTATTTATATTTATATTTTACCTCCTCAATTTAGCATTATGAACAGGGAAAGACCTAATCTAAGATCTGCACAAAAATATTTAGCCTTCAAATTCATACCGTCATGGTAGCATGCATGGACTCGACTCATATGAATGGGATTTCCATGAAAAAGATTGTATGCCGAAAATGGGTGATCACTGTACTTTTCTCTTATGTTTCCTATTTATATTTATATTTTACCTCCTCAATTTAGCTTTATGGACAGGGAAAGACCTAATCTAAGATCTGCACAAAAATATTTAGCCTTCAAATTCATACCGTCATTGTAGCATGCATGGACTCGACTCATATGAATGGGATTTCCATGAAAAAGATTGTGGGCCGAAAATTGTTGATCACTGTACATTTCTCTTCTGTTTCCTATTTATATTTATATTTTACCTCCTCAATTTAGCATTATGGACAGGGAAAGACCTAATCTAAGATCTGCACAAAAATATTTAGCCTTCAAATTCATACCGTCATTGTAGCATGCATGGACTCGACTCATATGAATGGGATTTCCATGAAAAAGATTGTGGGCCGAAAATGGTTGATCACTATACATTTCTCTTCTGTTTCCTATTTATATTTATATTTTACCTCCTCAATTTAGCATTATGGACAGGGAAAGACCTAATCTAAGATCTGCACAAAAATATTTAGCCTTCGAATTCATACCGTCATCGTAGCATGCATGGACTCGACTCATATGAATGGGATTACCATGAAAAAGATTGAGGGCCGAAAATGGGTGATCACCGTACATTTCTCTTCTGTTTTCTATTTATTTTTCTATTTTACCACCTCAATTTAGCATTATGGACAGGGAAAGACGTAATCTAAGATCTGCACAAAAATATTTAGCCTTCAAATTCATACCGTCATCGTAGCATGCATGGACTCGACTCATATGAATGGGATTTCCATGAAAAAGATTGTGGGCCGAAAATGGGTGATCACTGTACATTTTTCTTCTGTTTCCTATTTATATTTCTATTTTACCTCCTCAATTTAGCATTATGGACAGGGAAAGACCTAATCTAAGATCTGCACAAAAATATTTAGCCTTCAAATACATACCGTCATCGTAACATGCATGGACTAGACTCATATGAATGGGAATTCCATGAAAAAGATTGTGGGCCGAAAATGGGTGATCACTGTACATTTCTCTTCTGTTTCCTATTTATATTTATATTTTACCTCCTCAATTTAGCATTATGGACAGGGAAAGACCTAATCTAAGATCTGCACAAAAATATTTAGCCTTCAAATTCATACCGTCATCGTAGCATGCATGGACTCGACTCATATGAATGGGATTTCCATGAAAAAGATTGAGGGCCGAAAATGGGTGATCACCGTACATTTCTCTTCAGTTTTCTATTTATTTTTCTATTTTACCTCTTCAATTTATAATTATGGACAGGGAAAGACATAATCTAAGATCTGCACAAAAATATTTAGCCTTCAAATTCATACCGTCATGGTAGCATGCATGGACTCGACTCATATGAATGGGATTTCCATGAAAAAGATTGTGGGCCGAAAATGGGTGATCACTGTACTTTTCTCTTATGTTTCCTATTTATATTTCTATTTTACCTCCTCAATTTAGCATTATGGACAGGGAAAGACCTAATCTAAGATCTGCCCAAAAATATTTACCCTTCAATTCATACCGTCATTGTAGCATGCATGGACTCGACTCATATGAATGGGATTTCCATGAAAAAGTTTGTGGGCCGAAAATGGTTGATCACTGTACATTTCTCTTCTGTTTCCTATTTATATTTATATTTTACCTCCTCAATTTAGCATTATGGACAGAGAAAGACCTAATCTAAGATCTGCACAAAAATATTTAGCCTTCAAATTCATACCGTCATCGTAGCATGCATGCACTCGACTCATATGAATGGGATTTCCATGAAAAAGATTGTGGGCCGAAAATGGGTGATCACTGCACATTTCTCTTCTGTTTCCTATTTATATTTATATTTTACCTCCTCAATTTAGCATTATGGACAGGGAAAGAGCTAATCTAAGATCTGCAGAAAAATATTTAGCCTTCAAATTCATACCGTCATCGTAGCATGCATGGACTCGACTCATATGAATGGGATTTCCATGAAAAAGATTGAGGGCCGAAAATGGGTGATCACCGTACATTTCTCTTCAGTTTTCTATTTATTTTTCTATTTTACCTCCTCAATTTAGAATTATGGACAGGGAAAGACATAATCTAAGATCTGCACAAAAATATTTAGCCTTCAAATTCATACCGTCATCGTAGCATGCATGGACTCGACTCATATGAATGGGATATCCATGAAAAAGATTGTGGGCCGAAAATGGGTGATCACTGTACATTTCTCTTCTGTTTCCTATTTATATTTATATTTTACCTCCTCAATTTAGCATTATGGACAGGGAAAGACCTAATCTAAGATCTGCAAAAAAATATTAACCTTCTAATTCATACCGTCATCGTAGCATTCATGGACTCGACTCATATGAATGGGAATTCCATGAAAAAGATTGTGGGCCGAAAATGGGTGATCACTGTACATTTATCTTCTGTTTCCTATTTATATTTATATTTTACCTCCTCAATTTAGCATTATGGACAGGGAAAGACCTAATCTAAGATCTGCACAAAAATATTAACCTTCTAATTCATACCGTCATCGTAGCATGCATGGACTCGACTCATATGAATGGGATTTCCATGAAAAAGATTAAGGGCCGAAAATGGGTGATCACCGTACATTTCTCTTCAGTTTTCTATTTATTTTTCTATTTTACCTCCTCAATTTAGAATTATGGACAGGGAAAGACCTAATCTAAGATCTGCACAAAAATATTTAGCCTTCAAATTCATACCGTCATCGTAGCATGCATGGACTCGACTCATATGAACGGGATATCCCTGAAAAAGATTGTGGGCCGAAAATGGGTGATCACTGTACATTTCTCTTCTGTTTCCTATTTATATTTATATTTTACCTCCTCAATTTAGCATTATGGACAGGGAAAGACCTAATCTAAGATCTGCAAAAAAATATTAACCTTCTAATTCATACCGTTATCGTAGCATTCATGGACTCGACTCATATGAATGGGAATTCCATGAAAAAGATTGTGGGCCGAAAATGGGTGATCACTGTACATTTATCTTCTGTTTCCTATTTATATTTATATTTTACCTCCTCAATTTAGCATTATGGACAGGGAAAGACCTAATCTAAGATCTGCACAAAAATATTTTGCTTTCAAATTCATACCGTGATCGTAGCATGCATGGACTGGAATCATATGACTGGGATTTCCATGAAAAAGATTGTGGGCCGAAAATGGGTGATCACTGTACATTTCTCTTCTGTTGCCTATTTATATTTCTATTTTACCTCCTCAATTTAGCATTATGGACAAGGAAAGACCTAATCTAAGATCTGCACAAAAATATTTAGCCTTCAAATTCATACCGTGATTGTAGCATGTATGGACTCGACTCATATGACTGGGATTTCCATGAAAAAGATTGTGGGCCGAAAATGGGTGATCACTGTACATTTCTCTTCTGTTTCCTATTTATATTTATATTTTACCTCCTCAATTTAGCATTATGGACAGGGAAAGACCTAATCTAAGATGTGCACAAAAATATTTAACCTTCAAATTCATACCGTCATCGTAGCATGCATGGACTCGACTCATATGAATGGGATTTCAATGAAAATGATTGTGGGCCGAAAATGGGTGATCACTGTACATTTCTCTTCTGTTTCCTATTTATATTTCTATTTTACCTCCTCAATTTAGCATTATAGACAGGTAAAGTCCTAATCTAAGATCTGCACAAAAATATTTAGCCTTCAAATTCATACCGTCATCGTAGCATGCATGGACTCGACTCATATGAATGGGATTTCCATGAAAAAGATTGTGGGCCGAAAATGGGTGATCACTGTACATTTCTCTACTGTTTCCTATTTATATTTCTATTTATCTCCTCAATTTAGCATTATGGACAGGTAAAGTCCCAATCTAAGATCTGCACAAAAATATTTAGCCTTCAAATTCATACCGTCAACGTAGCATGCATGGACTCGACTCATATGAATGGGATTTCCATGAAAAAGATTGTGGGCCGAAAATGGTTGATCACTGTACATTTCTCTTCTGTTTCCTATTTATATTTCTATTTTACCTCCTCAATTTAGCATTATGGACAGGGAAAGACCTAATCTAAGATCTGCACAAAAATATTTAGCACTAAAATTCATACCGTCATCGTAGCATGCATGGACTCGACTAATATGAATGGGATTTCCATGAAAAAGATTGTGGGCCGAAAATGGGTGATCACTGTATATTTCTCTTCTGTTTCCTATTTATATTTATATTTTACCTCCTCAATTTAGCATTATGGACAGGGAAAGATCTAATCTAATATCTGCACAAAAATATTTAGCCTTCAAATTCATACCGTGATCGTAGCATGCATGGACTCGACTCATATGACTGGGATTTCCATGAAAAATATTGTGGGCAGAAAATGGGTGATCACTGTACATTTCTCTTCTGTTTCCTATTGATATTTCTATTTTACCTCCTCAATTTAGCATTATGGACAGGGAAAGACCTAATCTAAGATCTGCACAAAAATATTTTGCCTTCAAATTCATACCGTGATCGTAGCATTTATGGACTCGACTCATATGAATGGGATTTCCATGAAAAAGATTGTGGGCCGAAAATGGGTGATCACTGTACATTTCTCTTCTGTTTCCTATTTATATTTCTATTTTACCTCCTCAATCTAGCATTATGGACAGGGAAAGACCTAATATAAGATCTGCACAAAAATATTTAGCCTTCAAATTCATACCGTCATCGTAGCATGCATGGACTCGACTCATATGACTTGGATTTCCATGAAAAATATTGTGGGCAGAAAATGGGTGATCACTGTACATTTCTCTTCTGTTTCCTATTTATATTTCTATTTTACCTCCTCAATTTAGTATTATGGACAGGGAAAGACCTAATCTAAGATCTGCACAAAAATATTTAGCCTTCAAATTCATACCGTCATCGTAGCATGGATGGACTCGACTCATATGAATGGGATTTCCATGAAAAAGATTGTGGGCCAAAAATGGGTGATCACTGTACATTTCTCTTCTGTTTCCTATTTATATTTCTATTTTACCTCCTCAATTTAGCATTATGGACAGGGAAAGACCTAATCTAAGATCTGCACAAAATTATTTAGCCTTGAAATTCATACCGTCATCGTAGCCTGCATGGACTCGACGCATATGAATGGGATTTCCATGAAAAACATTGTGGGCCGAAAATGGGTGATCACTGTACATTTCTCTTCTGTTTCCTATTTATATTTATATTTTACCTCCTCAATTTAGCATTATGGACAGGGAAAGACCTAATCTAAGATCTGCACAAAAATATTTAGCCTTCAAATCCATACCGTCATCGTAGCATGCATGGACTCGACTTATATGAATGGGACTTCCATGAAAAAGATTGTGGGCCGAAAATGGGTGATCACTGTACATTTCTCTTCTGTTTCCTCTTTATATTTATATTTTACCTCCTCAATTTAGCATTATGGACAGGGAAAGATCTAATCTAATATCTGCACAAAAATATTTAGCCTTCAAATTCATACCGTGATCGTAGCATGCATGGACTCGACTCATATGACTGGGATTTCCATGAAAAATATTGTGGGCAGAAAATGGGTGATCACTGTACATTTCTCTTCTGTTTCCTATTGATATTTCTATTTTACCTCCTCAATTTAGCATTATGGACAGGGAAAGACCTAATCTAAGATCTGCACAAAAATATTTTGCCTTCAAATTCATACCGTGATCGTAGCATTTATGGACTCGACTCATATGAATGGGATTTCCATGAAAAAGATTGTGGGCCGAAAATGGGTGATCACTGTACATTTCTCTTCTGTTTCCTATTTATATTTCTATTTTACCTCCTCAATCTAGCATTATGGACAGGGAAAGACCTAATATAAGATCTGCACAAAAATATTTAGCCTTCAAATTCATACCGTCATCGTAGCATGCATGGACTCGACTCATATGACTTGGATTTCCATGAAAAATATTGTGGGCAGAAAATGGGTGATCACTGTACATTTCTCTTCTGTTTCCTATTTATATTTCTATTTTACCTCCTCAATTTAGTATTATGGACAGGGAAAGACCTAATCTAAGATCTGCACAAAAATATTTAGCCTTCAAATTCATACCGTCATCGTAGCATGGATGGACTCGACTCATATGAATGGGATTTCCATGAAAAAGATTGTGGGCCAAAAATGGGTGATCACTGTACATTTCTCTTCTGTTTCCTATTTATATTTCTATTTTACCTCCTCAATTTAGCATTATGGACAGGGAAAGACCTAATCTAAGATCTGCACAAAATTATTTAGCCTTGAAATTCATACCGTCATCGTAGCCTGCATGGACTCGACTCATATGAATGGGATTTCCATGAAAAACATTGTGGGCCGAAAATGGGTGATCACTGTACATTTCTCTTCTGTTTCCTATTTATATTTATATTTTACCTCCTCAATTTAGCATTATGGACAGGGAAAGACCTAATCTAAGATCTGCACAAAAATATTTAGCCTTCAAATTCATACCGTCATCGTAGCATGCATGGACTCGACTCATATGAATGGGATTTCCATGAAAAAGATTGTGGGCCGAAAATGGGTGATCACTGTACATTTCTCTTCTGTTTCCTATTTATATTTTACCTCCTCAATTTAGCATTATGGACAGGGAAAGACCTAATCTAATATCTGCAAAAAAATATTTAGCCTTCAAATTCATACCGTGATCGTAGCATGCATGGACTCGACTAATATGACTGGGATTTCCATGATAAATATTGTGGGCAGAAAATGGGTGATCACTGTACATTTCTCTTCTGTTTCCTATTTATATTTCTATTTTACCTCCTCAATTTAGCATTATGGACAGGGAAAGACCTAATCTAAGATCTGCACAAAAATATTTAGCCTTCAAATTCATACCGTCATTGTAGCATGCATGGACTCGACTCCTATGAATGGGATTTCCATGAAAAAGATTGTGGGCCGAAAATGGGTGATCACTGTACATTTCTCTTCTGTTTCCTATTTATATTTCTATTTTACCTCCTCAATTTAGCATTATTGACAGGGAAAGACCTAATCTAAGATCTGCACAAATATATTTAGCCTTCAAATTCATACCGTGATCGTAGCATGTATGGACTCGACTCATATGAATGGGACTTCCATGAAAAAGATTGTGGGCCGAAAATGGGTGATCACTGTACATTTCTCTTCTGTTTCCTATTTATATTTAAATTTTACCTCCTCAATTTAGCATTATTGACAGGGAAAGACCTAATCTAAGATCTGCACAAAAATATTTAGCCTTCAAATTCATACCATCATCGTAGCATGCATGGACTCGACTCATATGAATGGGATTTCCATGAAAAAGATTGTGGGCCGAAAATGGGTGATCACTGTACATTTCTCTTCTGTTTCCTATTTATATTTATATTTTACCTCCTCAATTTAGCATTATGGACAGGGAAAGACCTAATCTAAGATCTGCACAAAATTATTTAGCCTTCAAATTCATACCGTCATCGTAGCCTGCATGGACTCGACTCATATGAATGGGATTTCCATGAAAAAGATTGTGGGCCGAAAATGGGTGATCACTGTACATTTCCCTTCTGTTTCCTATTTATATTTATATTTTACCTCCTCAATTTAGCATTATGGACAGGGAAAGACCTAATCTAATATCTGCACAAAAATATTTAGCCTTCAAATTCATACCGTGATCGTAGCATGCATGGACTCGACTCATATGACTGGGATTTCCATGAAAAATATTGTGGGCAGAAAATGGGTGATCACTGTACATTTCTCTTCTGTTTCCTATTGATATTTCTATTTTACCTCCTCAATTTAGCATTATGGACAGGGAAAGACCTAATATAAGATCTGCACAAAAATATTTTGCCTTCAAATTCATACCGTGATCGTAGCATTTATGGACTCGACTCATATGAATGGGATTTCCATGAAAAAGATTGTGGGCCGAAAATGGGTGATCACTGTACATTTCTCTTCTGTTTCCTATTTATATTTCTATTTTACCTCCTCAATCTAGCATTATGGACAGGGAAAGACCTAATATAAGATCTGCACAAAAATATTTAGCCTTCAAATTCATACCGTCATCGTAGCATGCATGGACTCGACTCATATGACTTGGATTTCCATGAAAAATATTGTGGGCAGAAAATGGGTGATCACTGTACATTTCTCTTCTGTTTCCTATTTATATTTCTATTTTACCTCCTCAATTTAGTATTATGGACAGGGAAAGACCTAATCTAAGATCTGCACAAAAATATTTAGCCTTCAAATTCATACCGTCATCGTAGCATGGATGGACTCGACTCATATGAATGGGATTTCCATGAAAAAGATTGTGGGCCAAAAATGGGTGATCACTGTACATTTCTCTTCTGTTTCCTATTTATATTTCTATTTTACCTCCTCAATTTAGCATTATGGACAGGGAAAGACCTAATCTAAGATCTGCACAAAATTATTTAGCCTTGAAATTCATACCGTCATCGTAGCCTGCATGGACTCGACTCATATGAATGGGAATTCCATGAAAAAGATTGTGGGCCGAAAATCGGTGATCACTGTACATTTCTCATCTGTTTCCTAATTATATTTCTATTTTACCTCCTCGATTTAGCATTATTGACAGGGAAAGACCTAATCTAAGATCTGCACAAAAATATTTAGCCTTCAAATTCATACCGTCATCGTAGCATGCATGGACTCGACTCATATGAATGGGAATTCCATGAAAAAGATTGTGGGCCGAAAATCGGTGATCACTGTACATTTCTAATCTGTTTCCTATTTATATTTCTATTTTACCTCCTCGATTTAGCATTATTGACAGGGAAAGACCTAATCTAAGATCTGCACAAAAATATTTAGCCTTCAAATTCATACTGTCATCGTAGCATGCATGGACTCGACTCATATGAATGGGATTTCCATGAAAAAGATTGTGGGCCGAAAATGGGTGATCACTGTACATTTCTCTTCTGTTTCCTATTTATATTTATATTTTACCTCCTCAATTTAGCATTATGGACAGGGAAAGACCTAATCTAATATCTGCACAAAAATATTTAGCCTTCAAATTCATACCGTCATCGTAGCATGCATGGACTCGACTCATATGACTGGGATTTCCATGAAAAATATTGTGGGCAGAAAATGGGTGATCACTGTACATTTCTCTTCTGTTTCCTATTTATATTTATATTTTACCTCCTCAATTTAGCATTATGGACAGGGAAAGACCTAATCTAAGATCTGCACAAAAATATTTAGCCATCAAATTCAAACCATCATCGTAGCATGCATGGACTCAACTCATATGAATGGGATTTCCATGAAAAAGATTTTGGGCCGAAAATGGGTGATCACTGTACATTTCTCTTCTGTTTCCTATTTATATTTCTATTTTACCTCCTCAATTTAGCATTATTGACAGGGAAAGACCTAATCTAAGATCTGCACAAAAATATTTAGCCTTCAAATTCATACCGTGATCGTAGCATGTATGGACTCGACTCATATGAATGGGATTTCCATGAAAAAGATTGTGGGCCGAAAATGGGTGATCACTGTACATTTCTCTTCTGCTTCCTATTTATATTTATATTTTACCTCCTCAATTTAGCATTATTGACAGGGAAAGACCTAATCTAAGATCTGCACAAAAATATTTAGCCTTCAAATTCATACCATCATCGTAGCATGCATGGACTCGACTCATATGAATGGGATTTCCATGAAAAAGATTGTGGGCCGAAAATGGGTGATCACTGTACATTTCTCTTCTGTTTCCTATTTATATTTATATTTTACCTCCTTAATTTAGCATTATGGACAGGGAAAGACCTAATCTAAGATCTGCACAAAATTATTTAGCCTTCAAATTCATACCGTCATCGTAGCCTGCATGGACTCGACTCATATGAATGGGATTTCCATGAAAAAGATTGTGGGCCGAAAATGGGTGATCACTGTACATTTCTCTTCTGTTTCCTATTTATATTTATATTTTACCTCCTCAATTTAGCATTATGGACAGGGAAAGACCTAATCTAATATCTGCACAAAAATATTTAGCCTTCAAATTCATACCGTCATCGTAGCATGCATGGACTCGACTCATATGAATGGGAATTCCATGAAAAAGATTGTGGGCCGAAAATCGGTGATCACTGTACATTTCTCATCTGTTTCCTATTTATATTTCTATTTGACCTCCTCAATTTAGCATTATGGACAGGGAAAGAACTAATCTAATATCTGCACAAAAATATTTAGCCTTCAAATTCATACCGTCATCGTAGCATGCATGGACTCGACTCATATGACTGGGATTTCCATGAAAAATATTGTGGGCAGAAAATGGCTGATCACTGTACATTTCTCTTCTGTTTCCTATTTATATTTCTATTTTACCTCCTCAATTTAGCATTATTGACAGGGAAAGACCTAATCTAAAATCTGCACAAAAATATTTAGCCTTCAAATTCATACCGTCATCGTAGCATGCATGGACTCAACTCATATGAATGGGATTTCCTTGAAAAAGATTGTGGGCCGAAAATGGGTGATCACTGTACATTTCTCTTCTGTTTCCTATTTATATTTATATTTTACCTCCTCAATTTAGCATTATGGACAGGGAAAGACCTAATCTAAGATCTGCACAAAAATATTTAGCCTTCAAATTCATACCGTCATCGTAGCATGCATGGACTCGACTCATATGAATGGGATTTCCATGAAAAAGATTGTGGGCCGAAATTGGGGGATCACTGTACATTTCTCTTCTGTTTCCTATTTATATTTTTATTTTACCTCCTTGATTTAGCATTATTGACAGGGAAAGACCTAATCTAAGATCTGCACAAAAATATTTAGCCTTCAAATTCATACCGTCATCGTAGCATGCAAGGACTCGACTCATATGAATGGGATTTCCATGAAAAAGATTGTGGGCCGAAAATGGTTGATCACTGTACATTTCTCTTCTGTTTCCTATTTATATTTATATTTTACCTCCTCAATTTAGCATTATGGACAGGGAAAGACCTAATCTAAGAGCTGCACAAAAATATTTAGCCTTCAAATTCATACTGTCATCGTAGCATGCATGGACTCGACTCATATGAATGGGATTTCCATGAAAAAGATTGTGGGCCGAAAATGGGTGTCACTGTACATTTCTCTTCTGTTTCCTATTTATATTTATATTTTACCTCCTCAATTTAGCATTATGGACAGGGAAAGACCTAATCTAAGATCTGCACAAAAATATTTAACCATCAAATTCAAACCATCATCGTAGCATGCATGGACTCAACTCATATGAATGGGATTTCCATGAAAAAGATTTTGGGCCGAAAATGGGTGATCACTGTACATTTCTCTTCTGTTTCCTATTTATATTTCTATTTTACCTCCTCAATTTAGCATTATTGACAGGGAAAGACCTAATCTAAGATCTGCACAAAAATATTTAGCCTTCAAATTCATACCGTGATCGTAGCATGTATGGACTCGACTCATATGAATGGGATTTCCATGAAAAAGATTGTGGGCCGAAAATGGGTGATCACTGTACATTTCTCTTCTGCTTCCTATTTATATTTATATTTTACCTCCTCAATTTAGCATTATTGACAGGGAAAGACCTAATCTAAGATCTGCACAAAAATATTTAGCCTTCAAATTCATACCATCATCGTAGCATGCATGGACTCGACTCATATGAATGGGATTTCCATGAAAAAGATTGTGGGCCGAAAATGGGTGATCACTGTACATTTCTCTTCTGTTTCCTATTTATATTTATATTTTACCTCCTTAATTTAGCATTATGGACAGGGAAAGACCTAATCTAAGATCTGCACAAAATTATTTAGCCTTCAAATTCATACCGTCATCGTAGCCTGCATGGACTCGACTCATATGAATGGGATTTCCATGAAAAAGATTGTGGGCCGAAAATGGGTGATCACTGTACATTTCTCTTCTGTTTCCTATTTATATTTATATTTTACCTCCTCAATTTAGCATTATGGACAGGGAAAGACCTAATCTAATATCTGCACAAAAATATTTAGCCTTCAAATTCATACCGTCATCGTAGCATGCATGGACTCGACTCATATGAATGGGAATTCCATGAAAAAGATTGTGGGCCGAAAATCGGTGATCACTGTACATTTCTCATCTGTTTCCTATTTATATTTCTATTTGACCTCCTCAATTTAGCATTATGGACAGGGAAAGAACTAATCTAATATCTGCACAAAAATATTTAGCCTTCAAATTCATACCGTCATCGTAGCATGCATGGACTCGACTCATATGACTGGGATTTCCATGAAAAATATTGTGGGCAGAAAATGGCTGATCACTGTACATTTCTCTTCTGTTTCCTATTTATATTTCTATTTTACCTCCTCAATTTAGCATTATTGACAGGGAAAGACCTAATCTAAGATCTGCACAAAAATATTTAGCCTTCAAATTCATACCGTCATCGTAGCATGCATGGACTCAACTCATATGAATGGGATTTCCTTGAAAAAGATTGTGGGCCGAAAATGGGTGATCACTGTACATTTCTCTTCTGTTTCCTATTTATATTTATATTTTACCTCCTCAATTTAGCATTATGGACAGGGAAAGACCTAATCTAAGATCTGCACAAAAATATTTAGCCTTCAAATTCATACCGTCATCGTAGCATGCATGGACTCGACTCATATGAATGGGATTTCCATGAAAAAGATTGTGGGCCGAAATTGGGGGATCACTGTACATTTCTCTTCTGTTTCCTATTTATATTTTTATTTTACCTCCTTGATTTAGCATTATTGACAGGGAAAGACCTAATCTAAGATCTGCACAAAAATATTTAGCCTTCAAATTCATACCGTCATCGTAGCATGCAAGGACTCGACTCATATGAATGGGATTTCCATGAAAAAGATTGTGGGCCGAAAATGGTTGATCACTGTACATTTCTCTTCTGTTTCCTATTTATATTTATATTTTACCTCCTCAATTTAGCATTATGGACAGGGAAAGACCTAATCTAAGAGCTGCACAAAAATATTTAGCCTTCAAATTCATACTGTCATCGTAGCATGCATGGACTCGACTCATATGAATGGGATTTCCATGAAAAAGATTGTGGGCCGAAAATGGGTGTCACTGTACATTTCTCTTCTGTTTCCTATTGATATTTATATTTTACCTCCTCAATTTAGCATTATGGACAGGGAAAGACCTAATCTAAGATCTGCACAAAATTATTTAGCCTTCAAATTCATACCGTCATCGTAGCATGCATGGACTCGACTCAAATGAATGGGATTTCCATGAAAAAGATTGTGGGCCGAAAATGGGTGATCACTGTACATTTCTCTTCTGTTTCCTATTTATATTTCTATTTTACCTCCTCAATTTAGCATTATTGACAGGGAAAGACCTAATCTAAGATCTGCACAAAAATATTTATCCTTCAAATTCATACCGTGATCGTAGCATGCATGGAATCGACTCATATGACTGGGATTTCCATGAAAAATATTATGGGCAGAAAATGGGTGATCACTGTACATTTCTCTTCTGTTTCCTATTTATATTTTTATTTTACCTCCTCGATTTAGCATTATTGACAGGGAAAGACCTAATCTAAGATCTGCACAAAAATATTTACCCTTCAAATTCATACCGTCATCGTAGCATGCATGGAATCGACTAATATGAATGGGATTTCCATGAAAAAGATTGTGGGCCGAAAATGGGTGATCACTGTACATTTCTCTTCTGTTTCCTATTTATATTTCTATTTTACCTCCTCAATTTAGCATTATGGACAGGGAAAGACATAATCTAAGATCTGCACAAAAATATTTAGCCTTGAAATTCATACCGTCATCGTAGCATGCAAGGACTCGACTCATATGACTGGGATTTCCATGAAAAATATTGTGGGCAGAAAATGGGTGATCACTGTACATTTCTCTTCTGTTTCCTATTGATATTTCTATTTTACCTCCTCAATTTAGCATTATGGACAGGGAAAGACCTAATCTAAGATCTGCACAAAAATATTTTGCCTTCAAATTCATACCGTGATCGTAGCATTTATGGACTCGACTCATATGAATGGGATTTCCATGAAAAAGATTGTGGGCCGAAAATGGGTGATCACTGTACATTTCTCTTCTGTTTCCTATTTATATTTCTATTTTACCTCCTCAATCTAGCATTATGGACAGGGAAAGACCTAATATAAGATCTGCACAAAAATATTTAGCCTTCAAATTCATACCGTCATCGTAGCATGCATGGACTCGACTCATATGACTTGGATTTCCATGAAAAATATTGTGGGCAGAAAATGGGTGATCACTGTACATTTCTCTTCTGTTTCCTATTTATATTTCTATTTTACCTCCTCAATTTAGTATTATGGACAGGGAAAGACCTAATCTAAGATCTGCACAAAAATATTTAGCCTTCAAATTCATACCGTCATCGTAGCATGGATGGACTCGACTCATATGAATGGGATTTCCATGAAAAAGATTGTGGGCCGAAAATGGGTGATCACTGTACATTTCTCTTCTGTTTCCTATTTATATTTCTATTTTACCTCCTCAATTTAGCATTATGGACAGGGAAAGACCTAATCTAAGATCTGCACAAAATTATTTAGCCTTGAAATTCATACCGTCATCGTAGCCTGCATGGACTCGACTCATATGAATGGGATTTCCATGAAAAACATTGTGGGCCGAAAATGGGTGATCACTGTACATTTCTCTTCTGTTTCCTATTTATATTTATATTTTACCTCCTCAATTTAGCATTATGGACAGGGAAAGACCTAATCTAAGATCTGCACAAAAATATTTAGCCTTCAAATCCATACCGTCATCGTAGCATGCATGGACTCGACTTATATGAATGGGACTTCCATGAAAAAGATTGTGGGCCGAAAATGGGTGATCACTGTACATTTCTCTTCTGTTTCCTCTTTATATTTATATTTTACCTCCTCAATTTAGCATTATGGATAGGGAAAGACCTAATCTAAGATCTGCACAAAAATATTTAGCCTTCAAATTCATACCGTCATCGTAGCATGCATGGACTCGACTCATATGAATGGGATTTCCATGAAAAAGATTGTGGGCCGAAAATGGGTGATCACTGTACATTTCTCTTCTGTTTCCTATTTCTATTTTACCTCCTCAATTTAGCATTATGGACAGGGAAAGACCTAATCTAAGATCTGCACAAAAATATTTAGCCTTCAAATTCATACCGTCATTGTAGCATGCATGGACTCGACTCCTATGAATGGGATTTCCATGAAAAAGATTGTGGGCCGAAAATGGGTGATCACTGTACATTTCTCTTCTGTTTCCTATTTATATTTCTATTTTACCTCCTCAATTTAGCATTATTGACAGGGAAAGACCTAATCTAAGATCTGCACAAATATATTTAGCCTTCAAATTCATACCGTGATCGTAGCATGTATGGACTCGACTCATATGAATGGGATTTCCATGAAAAAGATTGTGGGCCGAAAATGGGTGATCACTGTACATTTCTCTTCTGTTTCCTATTTATATTTATATTTTACCTCCTCAATTTAGCATCATTGACAGGGAAAGACCTAATCTAAGATCTGCACAAAAATATTTAGCCTTCAAATTCATACCATCATCGTAGCATGCATGGACTCGACTCATATGAATGGGATTTCCATGAAAAAGATTGTGGGCCGAAAATGGGTGATCACTGTACATTTCTCTTCTGTTTCCTATTTATATTTATATTTTACCTCCTCAATTTAGCATTATGGACAGGGAAAGACCTAATCTAAGATCTGCACAAAATTATTTAGCCTTCAAATTCATACCGTCATCGTAGCCTGAATGGACTCGACTCATATGAATGGGATTTCCATGAAAAAGATTGTGGGCCGAAAATGGGTGATCACTGTACATTTCTCTTCTGTTTCCTATTTATATTTATATTTTAACTCCTCAATTTAGCATTATGGACAGGGAAAGACCTAATCTAATATCTGCACAAAAATATTTAGCCTTCAAATTCATACCGTCATCGTAGCATGCATGGACTCGACTCATATGAATGGGAATTCCATGAAAAAGATTGTGGGCCGAAAATCGGTGATCACTGTACATTTCTCATCTGTTTCCTATTTATATTTCTATTTTACCTCCTCGATTTAGCATTATTGACAGGGAAAGACCTAATCTAAGATCTGCACAAAAATATTTAGCCTTCAAATTCATACCGTCATCGTAGCATGCATGGACTCGACTCATATGAATGGGAATTCCATGAAAAAGATTGTGGGCCGAAAATCGGTGATCACTGTACATTTCTAATCTGTTTCCTATTTATATTTCTATTTTACCTCCTCGATTTAGCATTATTGACAGGGAAAGACCTAATCTAAGATCTGCACAAAAATATTTAGCCTTCAAATTCATACTGTCATCGTAGCATGCATGGACTCGACTCATATGAATGGGATTTCCATGAAAAAGATTGTGGGCCGAAAATGGGTGATCACTGTACATTTCTCTTCTGTTTCCTATTTATATTTATATTTTACCTCCTCAATTTAGCATTATGGACAGGGAAAGACCTAATCTAATATCTGCACAAAAATATTTAGCCTTCAAATTCATACCGTCATCGTAGCCTGCATGGACTCGACTCATATGAATGGGATTTCCATGAAAAAGATTGTGGGCCGAAAATGGGTGATCACTGTACATTTCTCTTCTGTTTCCTATTTATATTTATATTTTACCTCCTCAATTTAGCATTATGGACAGGGAAAGACCTAATCTAATATCTGCACAAAAATATTTAGCCTTCAAATTCATACCGTCATCGTAGCATGCATGGACTCGACTCATATGAATGGGAATTCCATGAAAAAGATTGTGGGCCGAAAATCGGTGATCACTGTACATTTCTCATCTGTTTCCTATTTATATTTCTATTTGACCTCCTCAATTTAGCATTATGGACAGGGAAAGAACTAATCTAATATCTGCACAAAAATATTTAGCCTTCAAATTCATACCGTCATCGTAGCATGCATGGACTCGACTCATATGACTGGGATTTCCATGAAAAATATTGTGGGCAGAAAATTGCTGATCACTGTACATTTCTCTTCTGTTTCCTATTTATATTTCTATTTTACCTCCTCAATTTAGCATTATTGACAGGGAAAGACCTAATCTAAGATCTGCACAAAAATATTTAGCCTTCAAATTCATACCGTCATCGTAGCATGCATGGACTCAACTCATATGAATGCGATTTCCTTGAAAAAGATTGTGGGCCGAAAATGGGTGATCACTGTACATTTCTCTTCTGTTTCCTATTTATATTTATATTTTACCTCCTCAATTTAGCATTATGGACAGGGAAAGACCTAATCTAAGATCTGCACAAAAATATTTAGCCTTCAAATTCATACCGTCATCGTAGCATGCATGGACTCGACTCATATGAATGGGATTTCCATGAAAAAGATTGTGGGCCGAAATTGGGGGATCACTGTACATTTCTCTTCTGTTTCCTATTTATATTTTTATTTTACCTCCTTGATTTAGCATTATTGACAGGGAAAGACCTAATCTAAGATCTGCACAAAAATATTTAGCCTTCAAATTCATACCGTCATCGTAGCATGCAAGGACTCGACTCATATGAATGGGATTTCCATGAAAAAGATTGTGGGCCGAAAATGGTTGATCACTGTACATTTCTCTTCTGTTTCCTATTTATATTTATATTTTACCTCCTCAATTTAGCATTATGGACAGGGAAAGACCTAATCTAAGAGCTGCACAAAAATATTTAGCCTTCAAATTCGTACTGTCATCGTAGCATGCATGGACTCGACTCATATGAATGGGATTTCCATGAAAAAGATTGTGGGCCGAAAATGGGTGTCACTGTACATTTCTCTTCTGTTTCCTATTGATATTTATATTTTACCTCCTCAATTTAGCATTATGGACAGGGAAAGACCTAATCTAAGATCTGCACAAAATTATTTAGCCTTCAAATTCATACCGTCATCGTAGCATGCATGGACTCGACTCAAATGAATGGGATTTCCATGAAAAAGATTGTGGGCCGAAAATGGGTGATCACTGTACATTTCTCTTCTGTTTCCTATTTATATTTCTATTTTACCTCCTCAATTTAGCATTATTGACAGGGAAAGACCTAATCTAAGATCTGCACAAAAATATTTATCCTTCAAATTCATACCGTGATCGTAGCATGCATGGAATCGACTCATATGACTGGGATTTCCATGAAAAATATTATGGGCAGAAAATGGGTGATCACTGTACATTTCTCTTCTGTTTCCTATTTATATTTTTATTTTACCTCCTCGATTTAGCATTATTGACAGGGAAAGACCTAATCTAAGATCTGCACAAAAATATTTACCCTTCAAATTCATACCGTCATCGTAGCATGCATGGAATCGACTAATATGAATGGGATTTCCATGAAAAAGATTGTGGGCCGAAAATGGGTGATCACTGTACATTTCTCTTCTGTTTCCTATTTATATTTCTATTTTACCTCCTCAATTTAGCATTATGGACAGGGAAAGACATAATCTAAGATCTGCACAAAAATATTTAGCCTTGAAATTCATACCGTCATCGTAGCATGCAAGGACTCGACTCATATGACTGGGATTTCCATGAAAAATATTGTGGGCAGAAAATGGGTGATCACTGTACATTTCTCTTCTGTTTCCTATTGATATTTCTATTTTACCTCCTCAATTTAGCATTATGGACAGGGAAAGACCTAATCTAAGATCTGCACAAAAATATTTTGCCTTCAAATTCATACCGTGATCGTAGCATTTATGGACTCGACTCATATGAATGGGATTTCCATGAAAAAGATTGTGGGCCGAAAATGGGTGATCACTGTACATTTCTCTTCTGTTTCCTATTTATATTTCTATTTTACCTCCTCAATCTAGCATTATGGACAGGGAAAGACCTAATATAAGATCTGCACAAAAATATTTAGCCTTCAAATTCATACCGTCATCGTAGCATGCATGGACTCGACTCATATGACTTGGATTTCCATGAAAAATATTGTGGGCAGAAAATGGGTGATCACTGTACATTTCTCTTCTGTTTCCTATTTATATTTCTATTTTACCTCCTCAATTTAGTATTATGGACAGGGAAAGACCTAATCTAAGATCTGCACAAAATTATTTAGCCTTGAAATTCATACCGTCATCGTAGCCTGCATGGACTCGACTCATATGAATGGGATTTCCATGAAAAACATTGTGGGCCGAAAATGGGTGATCACTGTACATTTCTCTTCTGTTTCCTATTTATATTTATATTTTACCTCCTCAATTTAGCATTATGGACAGGGAAAGACCTAATCTAAGATCTGCACAAAAATATTTAGCCTTCAAATCCATACCGTCATCGTAGCATGCATGGACTCGACTTATATGAATGGGACTTCCATGAAAAAGATTGTGGGCCGAAAATGGGTGATCACTGTACATTTCTCTTCTGTTTCCTCTTTATATTTATATTTTACCTCCTCAATTTAGCATTATGGATAAGGAAAGACCTAATCTAAGATCTGCACAAAAATATTTAGCCTTCAAATTCATACCGTCATCGTAGCATGCATGGACTCGACTCATATGAATGGGATTTCCATGAAAAAGATTGTGGGCCGAAAATGGGTGATCACTGTACATTTCTCTTCTGTTTCCTATTTATATTTTACCTCCTCAATTTAGCATTATGGACAGGGAAAGACCTAATCTAATATCTGCAAAAAAATATTTAGCCTTCAAATTCATACCGTGATCGTAGCATGCATGGACTCGACTAATATGACTGGGATTTCCATGATAAATATTGTGGGCAGAAAATGGGTGATCACTGTACATTTCTCTTCTGTTTCCTATTTATATTTCTATTTTACCTCCTCAATTTAGCATTATGGACAGGGAAAGACCTAATCTAAGATCTGCACAAAAATATTTAGCCTTCAAATTCATACCGTCATTGTAGCATGCATGGACTCGACTCCTATGAATGGGATTTCCATGAAAAAGATTGTGGGCCGAAAATGGGTGATCACTGTACATTTCTCTTCTGTTTCCTATTTATATTTCTATTTTACCTCCTCAATTTAGCATTATTGACAGGGAAAGACCTAATCTAAGATCTGCACAAATATATTTAGCCTTCAAATTCATACCGTGATCGTAGCATGTATGGACTCGACACATATGAATGGGATTTCCATGAAAAAGATTGTGGGCCGAAAATGGGTGATCACTGTACATTTCTCTTCTGTTTCCTATTTATATTTATATTTTACCTCCTCAATTTAGCATCATTGACAGGGAAAGACCTAATCTAAGATCTGCACAAAAATATTTAGCCTTCAAATTCATACCATCATCGTAGCATGCATGGACTCGACTCATATGAATGGGATTTCCATGAAAAAGATTGTGGGCCGAAAATGGGTGATCACTGTACATTTCTCTTCTGTTTCCTATTTATATTTATATTTTACCTCCTCAATTTAGCATTATGGACAGGGAAAGACCTAATCTAAGATCTGCACAAAATTATTTAGCCTTCAAATTCATACCGTCATCGTAGCCTGCATGGACTCGACTCATATGAATGGGATTTCCATGAAAAAGATTGTGGGCCGAAAATGGGTGATCACTGTACATTTCTCTTCTGTTTCCTATTTATATTTATATTTTAACTCCTCAATTTAGCATTATGGACAGGGAAAGACCTAATCTAATATCTGCACAAAAATATTTAGCCTTCAAATTCATACCGTCATCGTAGCATGCATGGACTCGACTCATATGAATGGGAATTCCATGAAAAAGATTGTGGGCCGAAAATCGGTGATCACTGTACATTTCTCATCTGTTTCCTATTTATATTTCTATTTTACCTCCTCGATTTAGCATTATTGACAGGGAAAGACCTAATCTAAGATCTGCACAAAAATATTTAGCCTTCAAATTCATACCGTCATCGTAGCATGCATGGACTCGACTCATATGAATGGGAATTCCATGAAAAAGATTGTGGGCCGAAAATCGGTGATCACTGTACATTTCTAATCTGTTTCCTATTTATATTTCTATTTTACCTCCTCGATTTAGCATTATTGACAGGGAAAGACCTAATCTAAGATCTGCACAAAAATATTTAGCCTTCAAATTCATACTGTCATCGTAGCATGCATGGACTCGACTCATATGAATGGGATTTCCATGAAAAAGATTGTGGGCCGAAAATGGGTGATCACTGTACATTTCTCTTCTGTTTCCTATTTATATTTATATTTTACCTCCTCAATTTAGCATTATGGACAGGGAAAGACCTAATCTAATATCTGCACAAAAATATTTAGCCTTCAAATTCATACCGTCATCGTAGCATGCATGGACTCGACTCATATGACTGGGATTTCCATGAAAAATATTGTGGGCAGAAAATGGGTGATCACTGTACATTTCTCTTCTGTTTCCTATTTATATTTATATTTTACCTCCTCAATTTAGCATTATGGACAGTGAAAGACCTAATCTAAGATCTGCACAAAAATATTTAGCCATCAAATTCAAACCATCATCGTAGCATGCATGGACTCAACTCATATGAATGGGATTTCCATGAAAAAGATTTTGGGCCGAAAATGGGTGATCACTGTACATTTCTCTTCTGTTTCCTATTTATATTTCTATTTTACCTCCTCAATTTAGCATTATTGACAGGGAAAGACCTAATCTAAGATCTGCACAAAAATATTTAGCCTTCAAATTCATACCGTGATCGTAGCATGTATGGACTCGACTCATATGAATGGGATTTCCATGGAAAAGATTGTGGGCCGAAAATGGGTGATCACTGTACATTTCTCTTCTGCTTCCTATTTATATTTATATTTTACCTCCTCAATTTAGCATTATTGACAGGGAAAGACCTAATCTAAGATCTGCACAAAAATATTTAGCCTTCAAATTCATACCATCATCGTAGCATGCATGGACTCGACTCATATGAATGGGATTTCCATGAAAAAGATTGTGGGCCGAAAATGGGTGATCACTGTACATTTCTCTTCTGTTTCCTATTTATATTTATATTTTACCTCCTCAATTTAGCATTATGGACAGGGAAAGACCTAATCTAAGATCTGCACAAAATTATTTAGCCTTCAAATTCATACCGTCATCGTAGCCTGCATGGACTCGACTCATATGAATGGGATTTCCATGAAAAAGATTGTGGGCCGAAAATGGGTGATCACTGTACATTTCTCTTCTGTTTCCTATTTATATTTATATTTTACCTCCTCAATTTAGCATTATGGACAGGGAAAGACCTAATCTAATATCTGCACAAAAATATTTAGCCTTCAAATTCATACCGTCATCGTAGCATGCATGGACTCGACTCATATGAATGGGAATTCCATGAAAAAGATTGTGGGCCGAAAATCGGTGATCACTGTACATTTCTCATCTGTTTCCTATTTATATTTCTATTTTACCTCCTCAATTTAGCATTATGGACAGGGAAAGAACTAATCTAATATCTGCACAAAAATATTTAGCCTTCAAATTCATACCGTCATCGTAGCATGCATGGACTCGACTCATATGACTGGGATTTCCATGAAAAATATTGTGGGCAGAAAATGGCTGATCACTGTACATTTCTCTTCTGTTTCCTATTTATATTTCTATTTTACCTCCTCAATTTAGCATTATTGACAGGGAAAGACCTAATCTAAGATCTGCACAAAAATATTTAGCCTTCAAATTCATACCGTCATCGTAGCATGCATGGACTCAACTCATATGAATGGGATTTCCTTGAAAAAGATTGTGGGCCGAAAATGGGTGATCACTGTACATTTCTCTTCTGTTTCCTATTTATATTTATATTTTACCTCCTCAATTTAGCATTATGGACAGGGAAAGACCTAATCTAAGATCTGCACAAAAATATTTAGCCTTCAAATTCATACCGTCATCGTAGCATGCATGGACTCGACTCATATGAATGGGATTTCCATGAAAAAGATTGTGGGCCGAAATTGGGGGATCACTGTACATTTCTCTTCTGTTTCCTATTTATATTTTTATTTTACCTCCTTGATTTAGCATTATTGACAGGGAAAGACCTAATCTAAGATCTGCACAAAAATATTTAGCCTTCAAATTCATACCGTCATCGTAGCATGCAAGGACTCGACTCATATGAATGGGATTTCCATGAAAAAGATTGTGGGCCGAAAATGGTTGATCACTGTACATTTCTCTTCTGTTTCCTATTTATATTTATATTTTACCTCCTCAATTTAGCATTATGGACAGGGAAAGACCTAATCTAAGAGCTGCACAAAAATATTTAGCCTTCAAATTCATACTGTCATCGTAGCATGCATGGACTCGACTCATATGAATGGGATTTCCATGAAAAAGATTGTGGGCCGAAAATGGGTGTCACTGTACATTTCTCTTCTGTTTCCTATTGATATTTATATTTTACCTCCTCAATTTAGCATTATGGACAGGGAAAGACCTAATCTAATATCTGCACAAAAATATTTAGCCTTCAAATTCATACCGTGATCGTAGCATGCATGGACTCGACTCATATGACTGGGATTTCCATGAAAAATATTGTGGGCAGAAAATGGGTGATCACTGTACATTTCTCTTCTGTTTCCTATTTATATTTATATTTTACCTCCTCAATTTAGCATTATGGACAGGGAAAGACCTAATCTAAGATCTGCACAAAAATATTTAGCCTTCAAATTCATACCGTCATCGTAGCATGCATGGACTCGACTCATATGAATGGGATTTCCATGAAAAAGATTGTGGGCCGAAAATGGGTGATCACTGTACATTTCTCTTCTGTTTCCTATTTATATTTCTATTTTACCTCCTCAATTTAGCATTATGGACAGGGAAAGACCTAATCTAAGATCTGCACAAAATTATTTAGCCTTCAAATTCATACCGTCATCGTAGCATGCATGGACTCGACTCAAATGAATGGGATTTCCATGAAAAAGATTGTGGGCCGAAAATGGGTGATCACTGTACATTTCTCTTCTGTTTCCTATTTATATTTCTATTTTACCTCCTCAATTTAGCATTATTGACAGGGAAAGACCTATTCTAAGATCTGCACAAAAATATTTATCCTTCAAATTCATACCGTGATCGTAGCATGCATGGAATCGACTCATATGACTGGGATTTCCATGAAAAATATTATGGGCAGAAAATGGGTGATCACTGTACATTTCTCTTCTGTTTCCTATTTATATTTCTATTTTACCTCCTCAATTTAGCATTATGGACAGGGAAAGACATAATCTAAGATCTGCACAAAAATATTTAGCCTTGAAATTCATACCGTCATCGTAGCATGCAAGGACTCGACTCATATGAATGGGATTTCCATGAAAAAGATTGTGGGCCGAAAATGGGTGATCACTGTACATTTCTCTTCTGTTTCCTATTTATATTTATATTTTACCTCCTCAATTTAGCATTATGGACAGGGAAAGACCTAATCTAAGATCTGCACAAAATTCTTTAGCTTTCAAATTCATACCGTCATCGTAGCATGCATGGACTCGACTCATATGAATGGGATTTCCATGAAAAAGATTGTGGGCCGAAAATGGGTGATCACTGTACATTTCTCTTCTGTTTCCTATTTATATTTATATTTTACTTCCTCAATTTAGCATTATGGACAGGGAAAGACATAATCTAAGATCTGCACAAAAATATTTAGCCTTCAAATTCATACCATCATCGTAGATTGCATGGACTCGACTCATATGAATGGGAATTCCATGAAAAAGATTGTGGGCCGAAAATGGGTGATCACTGTACATTTCTCATCTGTTTCCTATTTATATTTCTATTTTACCTCCTCAATTTAGCATTATTGACAGGGAAAGACCTAATCTAAGATCTGCACAAAAATATTTAGCCTTCAAATTCATACTGTCATCGTAGCATGCATGGACTCGACTCATATGACTGGGATTTCCATGAAAAATATTGTGGGCAGAAAATGGGTGATCACTGTAAATTTCTCTTCTGTTTCCTATTTATATTTCTATTTTACCTCCTCAATTTAGCATTATGGACAGGGAAAGACCTAATCTAAGATCTGCACAAAAATATTTAGCCTTCAAATTCATACCGTCATCGTAGCATGCATGGACTCGAGTCATATGAATGGGATTTCCATGAAAAAGATTGTGGGCCGAAATTGGGTGATCACTGTACGTTTCTCTTCTGTTTCCGATTTATATTTCTATTTTACCTCCTCAATTTAGCATTATGGTCAGGGAAAGACCTAATCTAAGATCTGTACAAAAATATTTTGCCTTCAAATTCATACCGTGATCGTAGCATTTATGGACTCGACTCATATGAATGTGATTTTCTATGAATAAGATTGTGGGCCGAAAATGGGTGACCACTGTACATTTCTCTTCTGTTTCCTATTTATATTTATATTTTACCTCCTCAATTTAGCATTATGGACAGGGAAAGACCTAATCTAAGATCTGCACAAAATTATTTAGCCTTCAAATTCATACCGTCATCGTAGCATGCATGGACTCGACTCAAATGAATGGGATTTCCATGAAAAAGATTGTGGGCCGAAAATGGGTGATCACTGTACATTTCTCTTCTGTGTCCTATTTATATTTCTATTTTACCTCCTCAATTTAGCATTATGGACAGGGAAAGACCTAATCTAAGATCTGCACAAAAATATTTACCCTTCAAATTCATACCGTGATCGTAGCATGCATGGACTCGACTCAAATGACTGGGATTTCCATGAAAAATATTATGGGCAGAAAATGGGTGATCACTGTACATTTCTCTTCTGTTTCCTATTTATATTTCTATTTTACCTCCTCAATTTAGCATTATGGAGAGGGAAAGACCTAATCTAAGATCTGCACAAAAATATATTTAGCCTTCAAATTCATACCGTCATCGTAGCATGCATGGACTCGACTCATATGAATGGGATTTCCATGAAAAAGATTGTGGACTGAAAATGGGTGGTAACTGTACATTTCTCTTCTGTTTCCTATTTATATTTCTATTTTACCTCCTCAATTTAGCATTATGGACAGGGAAAGACCTAATCTAATATCTGCACAAAAATATTTAGCCTTCAAATTCATACCGTGATCGTAGCATGCATGGACTCGACTCATATGACTGGGATTTCCATGAAAAATATTGTGGGCAGAAAATGGGTGATCACTGTACATTTCTCTTCTGTTTCCTATTTATATTTATATTTTACCTCCTCAATTTAGCATTATGGACAGGGAAAGACCTAATCTAAGATCTGCACAAAAATATTTAGCCTTCAAATTCATACCGTCATCGTAGCATGCATGGACTCGACTCATATGAATGGGATTTCCATGAAAATGATTGTGCGCCGAAAATGGGTGATCACTGTACATTTCTCTTCTGTTTCCTATTTATATTTCTATTTTACCTCCTCAATTTAGCATTATGGACAGGGAAAGACCTAATCTAAGATCTGCACAAAAATATTTAGCCTTCAAATTCATACCGTCATCGTAGCATGCATGGACTCGACTCATATGAATGGGATTTCCATGAAAATGATTGTGCGCCGAAAATGGGTGATCACTGTACATTTCTCTTCTGTTTCCTATTTATATTTCTATTTTACCTCCTCAATTTAGCATTATGGACAGGGAAAGACCTAATCTAAGATCTGCACAAAATTATTTAGCCTTCAAATTCATACCGTCATCGTAGCATGCATGGACTTGACTCAAATGTATGGGATTTCCATGAAAAAGATTGTGGGCCGAAAATTGGTGATCACTGTACATTTCTCTTCTGTTTCCTATTTATATTTCTATTTTACCTCCTCAATTTAGCATTATTGACAGGGAAAGACCTAATCTAAGATCTGCACAAAAATATTTACCCTTCAAATTCATACCGTGATCGTAGCATGCATGGACTCGACTCATATGACTGGGATTTCCATGAAAAAGATTGTGGGCCGAAAATGGGTGATCACTGTACATTTCTCTTCTGTTTCCTATTTATATTTCTATTTTACCTCCTCAATTTAGCATTATGGACAGGGAAAGACCTAATCTAAGATCTGAACTAAAATATTTAGCCTTCAAATTCATACCGTCATCGTAGCATGCAAGGACTCGACTCATATGAATGGGATTTCCATGAAAAAGATTGTGGGCCGAAAATGGGTGATCACTGAACATTTCTCTTCTGTTTCCTATTTATATTTTACCTCCTCAATTTAGCATTATGGACAGGGAAAGACGTAATCTAAGATCTGCACAAAATTATTTAGCTTTGAAATTCATACCGTCATCGTAGCATGCATGGACTCGACTCATATGAATGCGATTTCCATGAAAAAGATTGTGGGCCGAAAATGGGTGATCACTGTACATTTCTCTTCTGTTTCCTATTTATATTTCTATTTTACTTCCTCAATTTAGCATTATGGACAGGGAAAGACATAATCTAAGATCTGCACAAAAATATTTAGCCTTCAAATTCATACCATCATCGTAGCATGCATGGACTCGACTCATATGAATGGGAATTCCATGAAAAAGATTGTGGGCCGAAAATGGGTGATCACTGTACATTTCTCATCTGTTTCCTATTTATATTTATATTTTACATCCTCAATTTAGCATTATTGACAGGGAAAGACCTAATCTAAGATTTGCACAAAAATATTTAGCCTTCAAATTCATACTGTCATCGTAGCATGCATGGACTCGACTAATATGAATGGGATTTCCATGAAAAAGATTGTGGGCCGAAAATGGGTGATCACTGTACATTTCTCTTCTGTTTCCTATTGATATTTATATTTTACCTCGTCAATTTAGCATTATGGACAGGGAAAGACCTAATCTAATATCTGCACAAAAATATTTAGCCTTCAAATTCATACCGTCATCGTAGCATGCATGGACTCGACTCATATGACTGGGATTTCCATGAAAAATAATGTGGGCAGAAAATGGGTGATCACTGTACATTTCTCTTCTGTTTCCTATTTATATTTCTATTTTACCTCCTCAATTTAGCATTATGGACAGGGAAAGACCTAATCTAAGATCTGCACAAAAATATATTTAGCCTTCAAATTCATACCGTCATCGTAGCATGCATGGACTCGACTCATATGAATGGGATTTCCATGAAAAAGATTGTGGACCGAAAATGGGTGATCACTGTACATTTCTCTTCTGTTTCCTATTTATATTTCTATTTTACCTCCTCAATTTAGCATTATTGACAGGGAAAGACCTAATCTAAGATCTGCACAAAAATATTTAGCCTTCAAATTCATACCGTCATCGTAGCATGCATGGACTCGACTCATATGAATGAGATTTCCATGAAAAAGATTGTGGGCCGAAAATGGGTGATCACTGTACATTTCTCTTCTGTTTCCTATTTATATTTCTATTTTACCTCCTCAATTTAGCATTATGGACAGGGAAAGACCTAATCTAATATCTGCACAAAAATATTTAGCCTTCAAATTCATACCGTGATCGTAGCATGCATGGACTCGACTCATATGACTGGGATTTCGATGAAAAATATTGTGGGCAGAAAATGGGTGATCACTGTACATTTCTCTTCTGTTTCCTATTTATATTTCTATTTTACCTCTTCAATTTAGCATTATGGACAGGGAAAGACCTAATCTAATATCTGCACAAAAATATTTAGCCTTCAAATTCATACCGTCATCGTAGCCTGCATGGAATCGACTCATATGAATGGGATTTCCATGAAAAAGATTGTGGGCCGAAAATGGGTGATCACTGAACATTTCTCTTCTGTTTCCTATTTATATTTATATTTTACCTCCTCAATTTAGCATTATGGACAGGGAAAGACCTAATCTAAGATCTGCACAAAAATATTTTGCCTTCAAATTCATACCGTGATCGTAGCATGCATGGACTCGATTCATATGAATGGGATTTCCATGAAAAATATTGTGGGCAGAAAATGGGTGATCACTGTACATTTCTCTTCTGTTTCCTATTTATATTTCTATTTTACCTCTTCAATTTAGCATTATGGACATGGAAAGACCTAATCTAAGATCTGCACAAAAATATTTAGCCTTCAAATTCATACCGTCATCGTAGCCTGCATGGACTCGACTCATATGAATGGGATTTCCATGAAAAAGATTGTGGGCCGAAAATGGGTGTTCACTGTACATTTCTCTTCTGTTTCCTATTTATATTTCTATTTTACCTCCTCAATTTAGCATTTATGACAGGGAAAGACCTAATCTAATATCTGCACAAAAATATTTAGCCTTCAAATTCATACTGTGATCGTAGCATGCAGGGACTCGACTGATATGACTGGGATTTCCATGAAAAAGATTGTGGGCAGAAAATGGGTGATCACTGTACATTTCTATTCTGTTTCCTATTTATATTTCTATTTTACCTCCTCAATTTAGCATTATGGTCAGGGAAAGACCTAATCTAAGATCTGTACAAAATTATTTAGCCTTCAAATTCATACCGTCATCGTAGCATGCATGGACTCGACTCAAATGAATGGGATTTCCATGAAAAAGATTGTGGGCCGAAAATGGGTGATCACTGTACATTTATCTTCTGTTTCCTATTTATATTTCTATTTTACCTCCTCAATTTAGCATTATGGACAGGGAAAGACCTAATCTAAGATCTGCACAAAAATATTAACCTTCTAATTCATACCGTCATTGTAGCATGCCTGGACTCGACTCATATGAATGGGATTTCCATGAAAAAGATTGTGGGCCGAAAATGGGTGATCACTGTACATTTCTCTTTTGTTTCCTATTTATATTTATATTTTACTTCTGCAATTTAGCATTATGGACAGGGAAAGACCTAATCTAAGATCTGCACAAAAATATTTAGCCTTCAAATTCATACCGTGATCGTAGCATGCATGGACTCGACTCATGTGAATGGGATTTCCATGAAAAAGATTGTGGGCCGAAAATGGGTGATCACTGTACATTTTTCTTCTGTTTCCTATTTATATTTATATTTTACCTCCTCAATTTAGCATTATTGACAGGGAAAGACCTAATCTAAGGTCTGCACAAAAATATTTAGCCTTCAAATTCATACCGTCATCGTAGCCTGCATGGACTCGACTCATATGAATGGGATTTCCATGAAAAAGATTGTGGGCCGAAAATGGGTGATCACTGTACATTTCACTTCTGTTTCCTATTTATATTTCTATTTTACCTCCTCAATTTAGCATTATTGACAGGGAAAGACCTAATCTAAGATTTGCACAAAAATATTTAGCCTTCAAATTCATACTGTCATCGTAGCATGCATGGACTCGACTAATATGAATGGGATTTCCATGAAAAAGATTGTGGGCCGAAAATGGGTGATCACTGTACATTTCTCTTCTGTTTCCTATTGATATTTATATTTTACCTCGTCAATTTAGCATTATGGACAGGGAAAGACCTAATCTAATATCTGCACAAAAATATTTAGCCTTCAAATTCATACCGTCATCGTAGCATGCATGGACTCGACTCATATGACTGGGATTTCCATGAAAAATAATGTGGGCAGAAAATGGGTGATCACTGTACATTTCTCTTCTGTTTCCTATTTATATTTATATTTTACCTCCTCAATTTAGCATTATGGACAGGGAAAGACCTAATCTAAGATCTGCACAAAAATATATTTAGCCTTCAAATTCATACCGTCATCGTAGCATGCATGGACTCGACTCATATGAATGGGATTTCCATGAAAAAGATTGTGGACCGAAAATGGGTGATCACTGTACATTTCTCTTCTGTTTCCTATTTATATTTCTATTTTACCTCCTCAATTTAGCATTATTGACAGGGAAAGACCTAATCTAAGATCTGCACAAAAATATTTAGCCTTCAAATTCATACCGTCATCGTAGCATGCATGGACTCGACTCATATGAATGAGATTTCCATGAAAAAGATTGTGGGCCGAAAATGGGTGATCACTGTACATTTCTCTTCTGTTTCCTATTTATATTTCTATTTTACCTCCTCAATTTAGCATTATGGACAGGGAAAGACCTAATCTAATATCTGCACAAAAATATTTAGCCTTCAAATTCATACCGTGATCGTAGCATGCATGGACTCGACTCATATGACTGGGATTTCGATGAAAAATATTGTGGGCAGAAAATGGGTGATCACTGTACATTTCTCTTCTGTTTCCTATTTATATTTCTATTTTACCTCTTCAATTTAGCATTATGGACAGGGAAAGACCTAATCTAATATCTGCACAAAAATATTTAGCCTTCAAATTCATACCGTCATCGTAGCCTGCATGGAATCGACTCATATGAATGGGATTTCCATGAAAAAGATTGTGGGCCGAAAATGGGTGATCACTGAACATTTCTCTTCTGTTTCCTATTTATATTTATATTTTACCTCCTCAATTTAGCATTATGGACAGGGAAAGACCTAATCTAAGATCTGCACAAAAATATTTTGCCTTCAAATTCATACCGTGATCGTAGCATGCATGGACTCGATTCATATGAATGGGATTTCCATGAAAAATATTGTGGGCAGAAAATGGGTGATCACTGTACATTTCTCTTCTGTTTCCTATTTATATTTCTATTTTACCTCTTCAATTTAGCATTATGGACATGGAAAGACCTAATCTAAGATCTGCACAAAAATATTTAGCCTTCAAATTCATACCGTCATCGTAGCCTGCATGGACTCGACTCATATGAATGGGATTTCCATGAAAAAGATTGTGGGCCGAAAATGGGTGTTCACTGTACATTTCTCTTCTGTTTCCTATTTATATTTCTATTTTACCTCCTCAATTTAGCATTATGGACAGGGAAAGACCTAATCTAATATCTGCACAAAAATATTTAGCCTTCAAATTCATACTGTGATCGTAGCATGCAGGGACTCGACTGATATGACTGGGATTTCCATGAAAAAGATTGTGGGCAGAAAATGGGTGATCACTGTACATTTCTATTCTGTTTCCTATTTATATTTCTATTTTACCTCCTCAATTTAGCATTATGGTCAGGGAAAGACCTAATCTAAGATCTGTACAAAATTATTTAGCCTTCAAATTCATACCGTCATCGTAGCATGCATGGACTCGACTCAAATGAATGGGATTTCCATGAAAAAGATTGTGGGCCGAAAATGGGTGATCACTGTACATTTATCTTCTGTTTCCTATTTATATTTCTATTTTACCTCCTCAATTTAGCATTATGGACAGGGAAAGACCTAATCTAAGATCTGCACAAAAATATTAACCTTCTAATTCATACCGTCATTGTAGCATGCCTGGACTCGACTCATATGAATGGGATTTCCATGAAAAAGATTGTGGGCCGAAAATGGGTGATCACTGTACATTTCTCTTTTGTTTCCTATTTATATTTATATTTTACTTCTGCAATTTAGCATTATGGACAGGGAAAGACCTAATCTAAGATCTGCACAAAAATATTTAGCCTTCAAATTCATACCGTGATCGTAGCATGCATGGACTCGACTCATGTGAATGGGATTTCCATGAAAAAGATTGTGGGCCGAAAATGGGTGATCACTGTACATTTTTCTTCTGTTTCCTATTTATATTTATATTTTACCTCCTCAATTTAGCATTATTGACAGGGAAAGACCTAATCTAAGGTCTGCACAAAAATATTTAGCCTTCAAATTCATACCGTCATCGTAGCCTGCATGGACTCGACTCATATGAATGGGATTTCCATGAAAAAGATTGTGGGCCGAAAATGGGTGATCACTGTACATTTCACTTCTGTTTCCTATTTATATTTCTATTTTACCTCCTCAATTTAGCACTATGACAGGTAAAGACCTAATCTAATATCTGCACAAAAATATTTAGCCTTCAAATTCATACCGTGATCGTAGCATGCATGGACTCGACTGATATGACTGGGATTTCCATGAAAAAGATTGTGGGCAGAAAATGGGTGATCACTGTACATTTCTCTTCTGTTTCCTATTTATATTTATATTTTACCTCCTCAATTTAGCATTATGGTCAGGGAAAGACCTAATCTAAGATCTGTACAAAATTATTTAGCCTTCAAATTCATACCGTCATCGTAGCATGCATGGACTCGACTCATATGAATGGGATTTCCATGAAAAAGATTGTGGGCCGAAAATGGGTGATCACTGTACATTTCTCTTCTATTTCCTATTTATATTTATATTTTACCTCCTCAATTTAGCATTATGGACAGGGAAAGACCTTATCTAAGATCTGCACAAAAATATTTAGCCTTCAAATTCATACCGTGATCGTAGCATGCATAGACTCGACTCATATGACTGGGATTTCCATGAAAAAGATTGTGGGCAGAAAATGGGTGATCACTGTACATTTCTCTTCTGTTTCCTATTTATATTTATATTTTACATCCTGAATTTAGCATTATGGACAGGGAAAGACCTAATCTAAGATCTGCACAAAAATATTTAGCCTTCAAATTCATACCGTCATCGTAGCATGCATGGACTCGACTCATATGAATGGGAATTCCATGAAAAAGATTGTGGGCCGAAAATGGGTGATCACTGTACATTTATCTTCTGTTTCCTATTTATATTTCTATTTTACCTCCTCAATTTAGCATTATGGACAGGGAAAGACCTAATCTAAGATCTGCACAAAAATATTAACCTTCTAATTCATACCGTGATTGTAGCATGTATGGACTCGACTCATATGACTGGGATTTCCATGAAAAAGATTGTGGGCCGAAAATGGGTGATCACTGTACATTTCTCTTCTGTTTCCTATTTATATTTATATTTTACCTCCTCAATTTAGCATTATGGACAGGGAAAGATCTAATCTAAGATCTGCACAAAAATATTTAGCCTTCAAATTCATACCGTCATCGTAGCATGCATGGACTCGACTCATATGACTGGGATTTCCATGAAAAATATTGTGAGTAGAAAATGGGTGATCACTGTACATTTCTCTTCTGTTTCCTATTTATATTTATATTTAACCTCCTCAATTTAGCATTATGGTCAGGGAAAGACCTAATCTAAGATCTGCACAAAAATATTTAGCCTTCAAATTCATACCATCATCGTAGCATGCATGGACTCGACTCATATGAATGGGATTTCCATGAAAAAGATTGTGGGCCGAAAATGGGTGATCACTGTACATTTCTCTTCTATTTCCTATTTATATTTATATTTTACCTCCTCAATTTAGCATTATGGACAGGGAAAGACCTAATCTAAGATCTGCACAAAAATATTTAGCCTTCAAATTCATACCGTGATCGTAGCATGCATGGACTCGACTCATATGAATGGGATTTCCATGAAAAAGATTATGGGCCGAAAATGGGTGATCACTGTACTTTTCTCTTCTGTTTCCTATTTATATTTCTATTTTACCTCCTCAATTTAGCATTATGGCAGGTAAAGACCTAATCTAATATCTGCACAAAAATATTTAGCCTTCAAATTCATACCGTGATCGTAGCATGCATGGACTCGACTCATATGAATGGGATTTCCATGAAAAAGATTGTGGGCCGAAAATGGGTGATCACTGTACATTTCTCTTCTATTTCCTATTTATATTTATATTTTACCTCCTCAATTTAGCATTATGGACAGGGAAAGACCTTATCTAAGATCTGCACAAAAATATTTAGCCTTCAAATTCATACCGTGATCGTAGCATGCATAGACTCGACTCATATGACTGGGATTTCCATGAAAAAGATTGTGGGCAGAAAATGGGTGATCACTGTACATTTCTCTTCTGTTTCCTATTTATATTTATATTTTACATCCTGAATTTAGCATTATGGACAGGGAAAGACCTAATCTAAGATCTGCACAAAAATATTTAGGCTTCAAAGTCATACCGTCATCGTAGCATGCATGGACTCGACTCATATGAATGGGAATTCCATGAAAAAGATTGTGGGCCGAAAATGGGTGATCACTGTACATTTATCTTCTGTTTCCTATTTATATTTCTATTTTACCTCCTCAATTTAGCATTATGGACAGGGAAAGACCTAATCTAAGATCTGCACAAAAATATTAACCTTCTAATTCATACCGTGATTGTAGCATGTATGGACTCGACTCATATGACTGGGATTTCCATGAAAAAGATTGTGGGCCGAAAATGGGTGATCACTGTACATTTTTCTTCTGTTTCCTATTTATATTTATATTTTACCTCCTCAATTTAGCATTATGGACAGGGAAAGATCTAATCTAAGATCTGCACAAAAATATTTAGCCTTCAAATTCATACCGTCATCGTAGCATGCATGGACTCGACTCATATGACTGGGATTTCCATGAAAAATATTGTGAGTAGAAAATGGGTGATCACTGTACATTTCTCTTCTGTTTCCTATTTATATTTATATTTAACCTCCTCAATTTAGCATTATGGTCAGGGAAAGACCTAATCTAAGATCTGCACAAAAATATTTAGCCGTCAAATTCATACCATCATCGTAGCATGCATGGACTCGACTCATATGACTGGGATTTCCATGAAAAAGATTGTGGGCCGAAAATGGGTGATCACTGTACATTTCTCTTCTGTTTCCTATTTATATTTATATTTTACCTCCTCAATTTAGCATTATGGACAGGGAAAGACCTAATCTAAGATCTGCACAAAAATATTTAGCCTTCAAATTCATACCGTGATCGTAGCATGCATGGACTCGACTCATATGAATGGGATTTCCATGAAAAAGATTATGGGCCGAAAATGGGTGATCACTGTACTTTTCTCTTCTGTTACCTATTTATATTTCTATTTTACCTCCTCAATTTAGCATTATGGCAGGTAAAGACCTAATCTAATATCTGCACAAAAATATTTAGCCTTCAAATTCATACCGTGATCGTAGCATGCATGGACTCGAGTCATATGAATTGGATTTTCATGTAAAAGATTGTGGGCCGAAAATGGGTGATCACTGTACATTTCTCTTCTGTTTCCTATTTATATTTCTATTTTACCTCCTCAATTTAGCATTATGGACAGGGAAAGACCTAATCTAAGATCTGCACCAAAATATTTAGCCTTCAAATTCATACCGTCATCGTAGCATGCATGGACTCGACTCATATGAATGGGAATTCCATGAAAAAGATTGTGGGCCGAAAATGGGTGATCACTGTACATTTCTCTTCTATTTCCTATTTATATTTATATTTTACCTCCTCAATTTAGCATTATGGACAGGGAAAGACCTAATCTAAGATCTGCACAAAAATATTTAGCCTTCAAATTCATACCGTGATCGTAGCATGCATGGACTCGACTCATATGAATGGGATTTCCATGAAAAAGATTATGGGCCGAAAATGGGTGATCACTGTACTTTTCTCTTCTGTTTCCTATTTATATTTCTATTTTACCTCCTCAATTTAGCATTATGGACAGGGAAAGATCTAATCTAAGATCTGCACAAAAATATTTAGCCTTCAAATTCATACCGTCAACGTAGCATGCATGGACTCGACTCATATGACTGGGATTTCCATGAAAAATATTGTGAGTAGAAAATGGGTGATCACTGTACATTTCTCTTCTGTTTCCTATTTATATTTATATTTAACCTCCTCAATTTAGCATTATGGTCAGGGAAAGACCTAATCTAAGATCTGCACAAAAATATTTAGCCTTCAAATTCATACCGTCATCGTTGCATGCATGGACTCGACTCATATGAATGGCATTTCCATGAAAAAGATTATGGGCCGAAAATGGGTGATCACTGTACATTTCTCTTCTGTTTCCTATTTATATTTCTATTTTACCTCCTCAATTTAGCATTATGGACAGGGAAAGACCTAATCTAAGATCTGCCCAAAAATATTTACCCTTCAAATTCATGCCGTCATTGTAGCATGCATGGACTCGACTCATATGAATGGGATTTCCATGAAAAAGATTCTGGGCCGAAAATGGGTGATCACTGTACATTTCTCTTCTGTTTCCTATTTATATTTATATTTTACCTCCTCAATTTAGCATTATGGACAGGGAAAGACCTAATCTAAGATCTGCACAAAAATATTTAGCCTTCAAATTCATACCGTCATCGTAGCATGCATGGACTCGACTCATATGAATGGGATTTCCATGAAAAAGATTGAGGGCCGAAAATGGGTGATCACCGTACATTTCTCTTCTGTTTTCTAATTATTTTTCTATTTTACCTCCTCAATTTAGCATTATGGACAGGGAAAGACATAATCTAAGATCTGCACAAAAATATTTAGCCTTCAAATTCATACCGTCATCGTAGCATGCATGGACTCGAGTCATATGAATTGGATTTTCATGTAAAAGATTGTGGGCCGAAAATGGGTGATCACTGTACATTTCTCTTCTGTTTCCTATTTATATTTCTATTTTACCTCCTCAATTTAGCATTATGGACAGGGAAAGACCTAATCTAAGATCTGCACCAAAATATTTAGCCTTCAAATTCATACCGTCATCGTAGCATGCATGGACTCGACTCATATGAATGGGAATTCCATGAAAAAGATTGTGGGCCGAAAATGGGTGATCACTGTACATTTCTCTTCTGTTTCCTATTTATATTTCTATTTTACCTCCTCAATTTAGCATTATGGACAGGGAAAGACCTAATCTAAGATCTGCACAAAAATATTTACCCTTCAAATTCATACCGTGATCGTAGCATGCATGGACTCGACTCATATGAATGGGATTTCCATGAAAAAGATTGTGGGCCGAAAATGGGTGATCACTGTACATTTCTCTTCTGTTTCCTATTTATATTTATATTTTACCTCCGCAATTTAACATTATGGACAGGGAAAGACCTAATCTAAGATCTGCACAAAAATATTTAGCCTTCAAATTCATACCGTGATCGTAGCATGCATGGACTCGACTCATATGAATGGGATTTCCATGAAAAAGATTGTGGGCCGAAAATGGGTGATCACTGTACATTTCCCTTCTGTTTCCTATTTATATTTATATTTTACCTCCTCAATTTAGCATTATGGACAAGGAAAGACCTAATCTAAGAACTGCACAAAAATATTTAGCCTTCAAATTCATACCGTGATTGTAGCATGTATGGACTCGACTCATATGACTGGGATTTCCATGAAAAAGATTGTGGGCCGAAAATGGGCGATCACTGTACATTTCTCTTCTGTTTCCTATTTATATTTATATTTTACCTCCTCAATTTAGCATTATGGACAGGGAAAGACCTAATCTAAGATCTGCACAAAAATATTTAGCGTTCAAATTCATACCGTCATCGTAGCCTGCATGGACTCGACTCATATGAATGGGATTTCCATGAAAAAGATTGTGGGCCGAAAATGGGTGATCACTGTACATTTCTCTTCTGTTTCCTATTTATATTTCTATTTTACCTCCTCAATTTAGCATTATGGACAGGGAAAGACCTAATCTAAGATCTGCAAAAAAATATGTAGCCTTGAAATTCATACCGTCATCGTAGCATGCATGGACTCGATTCATATGACTGGGATTTCCATGAAAAATATTGTGAGTAGAAAATGGGTGATCACTGTACATTTCTCTTCTGTTTCCTATTTATATTTATATTTTACCTCCTCAATTTAGCATTATAGACAGGGAAAGACCTAATCTAAGATCTGCACAAAAATATTTTGCCTTCAAATTCATACCGTCATCGTAGCATGCATGGACTCGACTCTTATGAATGGGATTTCCATGAAAAAGTTTGTGGGCCGAAAATGGGTGATCACTGTACATTTTTCTTCTGTTTCCTATTTATATTTATATTTTACCTCCTCAATTTAGCATTATTGACAGGGAAAGACCTAATCTAAGATCTGCACAAAAATATTTAGCCTTCATATTCATACCTTCATCGTAGCATGCATGGACTCGACTAATATGAATGGGATTTCCAAGAAAAATATTGTGGGCCGAAAATGGGTGATCACTGTACATTTCTCTTCTGTTTCCTCTTTATATTTCTATTTTACCTCCTCAATTTAGCATTATGGACAGGGAAAGACCTAATCTAAGATCTGCACAAAAATATTTAGCCTTCAAATTCATACCGTCATCGTAGCATGCATGGACTCGACTCATATGAATGGGATTTCCATGAAAAAGATTGTGGGCCGTAAATGGGAGATCACTGTACATTTCTCTTCTGTTTCCTATTTATATTTCTATTTTACCTCCTCAATTTAGCATTATGGACAGAGAAAGACCTAATCTAAGATCTGCACAAAAATATTTAGCCTTCAAATTCATACCGTCATCGTAGCATGCATGGACTCGACTCATATGAATGGGATTTCCATGAAAAAGATTGTGGGCCGAAAATGGGTGATCACTGTACAATTCTCTTCTGTTTCCTATTTATATTTATATTTTACCTCCTCAATTTAGCATTATGGACAGGGAAAGACCTAATCTAAGATCTGCACAAAAATATTTAGCCTTCAAATTCATACCGTCATCGTAGCATGCATGGACTCGACTCATATGAATGGGATTTCCATGAAAAAGTTTGTGGGCCGAAAATGGGTGATCACTGTACTTTTCTCTTCTGTTTCCTATTTATATTTATATTTTACCTCCTCAATTTACCATTATGGACAGGGAAAGACCTAATCTAAGATCTGCCCAAAAATATTTAGCCTTAAAATTCATACCGTCATCGTAGCATGCATGGACTCGACTCATATGAATGGGATTTCCATGAAAAAGATTGAAGGCCGAAAATGGGTGATCACCGTACATTTCTCTTCTATTTCCTATTTATATTTATATTTTACCTCCTCAATTTAGCATTATGGACAGGGAAAGACCTAATCTAAGATCTGCACAAAAATATTTAGCCTTCAAATTCATACCGTCATCGTAGCATGCATGGACTCGAATCATATGAATGGGAATTCCATGAAAAAGATTGTGGGCCGAAAATGGGTGATCACTGTACATTTCTCTTCTGTTTCCTATTTATATTTATATTTTACCTCCTCAATTTAGCATTATGGACAGGGAAAGACCTAATCTAAGATCTGCACAAAAATATTTAGCCTTCAAAATCATACCGTCATCTTAGCATGCCTGGACTCGACTCATATGAATGGGATTTCCATGAAAAAGATTGTGGGCCGAAAATGGGTGATCACTGTACATTTCTCTTCTGTTTCCTATTTATATTTCTATTTTACCTCCTCAATTTAGCATTATGGACAGGGAAAGACCTAATCTAAGATCTGCACAAAAATATTTAGCCTTCAAATTCATACCGTCATCGTAGCATGCATGGACTCGACTCATATGAATGGGAATTCAATGAAAAAATTTGTGGGACGAAAATGGGTGATCACTGTACATTTATCTTCTGTTTCCTATTTATATTTATATTTTACCTCCTCAATTTAGCATTATGGACAGGGAAAGACCTAATCTAAGATCTGCACAAAAATATTAACCTTCTAATTCATACCGTCATCGTAGCATGCATGGACTCGACTCATATGAATTGGATTTCCATGAAAAAGATTGTGGGCCGAAAATGGGTGATCACTGTACATTTCTCTTCTGTTTCCTATTTATATTTATATTTTACCTCCGCAATTTAGCATTATGGACAAAGAAAGACCTAATCTAAGATCTGCACAAAAATATTTAGCCTTCAAATTCATACCGTCATCGTAGCATGCATGGACTCGACTCATATGAATGGTATTTCCATGAAAAAGATTGTGGGCCGAAAATGGGTGATCACTGTACATTTCTCTTCTGTTTCCTATTTATATTTCTATTTTACCTCCTCAATTCAGCATTATGGACAAGGAAAGACCTAAACTAAAATCTGCACAAAAATATTTAGCCTTCAAATTCATACCGTGATTGTAGCATGTATGGACTCGACTCATATGACTGGGTTTTCCATGAAAAAGATTGTGGGCCGAAAATGGGTGATCACTGTACATTTCTCTTCTGTTTCCTATTTATATTTCTATTTTACCTCCTCAATTTAGCATTATGGACAGGGAAAGACCTAATCTAAAATCTGCACAAAAATATTTAGCCTTCAAATTCATACCGTCATCGTAGCCTGCATGGACTCGACTCATGTGAATGGGATTTCCATGAAAAATATTGTGGGGAGAAAATGGGTGATCACTGTACATTTCTCTTCTGTTTCCTATTTATATTTCTATTTTACCTCCTCAATTTAGCATTATGGACAGGGAAAGACCTAATCTAAGATCTGCACAAAAATATTTAGCCTTCAAATTAATACCGTCATCGTAGCCTGCATGGACTCGACTCATATGAATGGGATTTCCATGAAAAAGATTGTGGGCCGAAAATGGGTGATCACTGTACATTTCTCTTCTGTTTCCTATTTATATTTATATTTTACCTCCTCAATTTAGCATTATGGACGGGGAAAGACCTAATCTAATATTCTGCACAAAAATATTTAACCTTCAAATTCATACCGTGATCGTAGCATGCATGGACTCGACTCATATGACTGGGATTTCCATGAAAAAGATTGTGGGCAGAAAATGGGTGATCACTGTACATTTCTCTTCTGTTTCCTATTTATATTTCTATTTTACATCCTCAATTTAGCATTATGGACAGGGAAAGACCTAATCTAAGATCTGCACAAAAATATTTAGCCTTAAATTTCATACCGTCATCGTAGCATGCATGGACTCGACTCATATGAATGGGATTTCCATGAAAAAGATTGTGGGCCGAAAATGGGTGATCACTGTACATTTCTCTTCTGTTTCCTATTTATATTTATATTTTACCTCCTCAATTTAGCATTATGGACAGGGAAAGACCTAATCTAAGATCTGCACAAAAATATTTAGCATTCAAATTCATACCGTCATCGTAGCATGCATGGACTCGACTCATATGACTGGGATTTCCCTGAAAAAGATTGTGGGCCGATAATGGGTGATCACTGTACATTTCTCTTCTGTTTCCTATTTATATTTCTATTTTACCTCCTCAATTTAGCATTACGGATAGGGAAAGACCTAATCTAAGATCTGCACTAAAATATTTAGCCTGCAAATTCATACCGTCATCGTAGCATGCATGGACTCGACTCATATGAATGGGATTTCCATGAAAAAGATTGTGGGCCGAAAATGGGTGATCACTGAACTTTTCTCTTATGTTTCCTATTTATATTTCTATTTTACCTCCTCAATTTAGCATTATGGACAGGGAAAGACCTAATCTAAGATCTGCCCCAAAATATTTACCCTTCAATTCATACCGTCATTGTAGCATGCATGGACTCGACTCATATGAATGGGATTTCCATGAAAAAGATTGTGGGCCGAAAATAGTTGATCACTGTACATTTCTCTTCTGTTTCCTATTTATATTTATATTTTACCTCCTCAATTTAGCATTATGGACAGGGAAAGACCTAATCTAAGATCTGCACAAAAATATTTAGCCTTCAAATTCATACCGTCATCGTAGCATGCATGGACTCGACTCATATGAATGGGATTTCCATGAAAAAGATTGAGGGCCGAAAATGGGTGATCACCGTACATTTCTCTTCAGTTTTCTATTTATTTTTCTATTTTACCCCCTCAATTTAGAATTATGGACAGGGAAAGACCTAATCTAAAATCTGCACAAAAATATTTAGCCTTCAATTTCATACCGTCATCGTAGCATGCATGGACTCGACTCATATGAATGGGATATCCATGAACAAGATTGTGGGCCGAAAATGGGTGATCACTGTACATTTCTCTTCTGTTTCCTATTTATATTTCTATTTTACCTCCTCAATTTAGCATTATGGACAGGGAAAGACCTAATCTAAGATCTGCAAAAAAATATTAACCTTCTAATTCATACCGTCATCGTAGCATGCATGGACTCGACTCATATGAATGGGATTTCCATGAAAAAGATTGTGGGCCGAAAATGGGTGATCACTGTACATTTCTCTTCTGTTTCCTATTTATATTTATATTTTACCTCCGCAATTTAGCATTATGGACAGGGAAAGACCTAATCGAAGATCTGCACAAAAATATTTAGCCTTCAAATTCATACCGTCATCGTAGCACGCATGGACTCGACTTATATGAATGGGATTTCCTTGAAAAAGATTGTGGGCCGAAAATGGGTGATCACTGTACATTTCTCTTCTGTTTCCTATTTATATTTATAGTTTACCTCCTCAATTTAGCATTATGGACAGGGAAAGACCTAATCTAAGATCTGCACTAAAATATTTAGCCTGCAAATTCATACCGTCATCGTAGCATGCATGGACTCGACTCATATGAATGGGATTTCCATGAAAAAGATTGTGGGCCGAAAATGGGTGATCACTGTACTTTTCTCTTATGTTTCCTATTTATATTTCTATTTTACCTCCTCAATTTAGCATTATGGACAGGGAAAGACCTAATCTAAGATCTGCCCAAAAATATTTACCCTTCAATTCATACCGTCATTGTAGCATGCATGGACTCGACTCATATGAATGGGATTTCCATGAAAAAGATTGTGGGCCGAAAATGGTTGATCACTGTACATTTCTCTTCTGTTTCCTATTTATATTTATATTTTACCTCCTGAATTTAGCATTATGGACACGGAAAGACCTAATCTAAGATCTGCACAAAAATATTTAGCCTTCAAATTCATACCGTCATCGTAGCATGCATGGACTCGACTCATATGAATGGGATTTCCATGAAAAATATTGAGGGCCGAAAATGGGTGATCACCGTACATTTCTCTTCTGTTTTCTATTTATTTTTCTATTTTACCTCCTCAATTTAGCATTATGGACAGGGAAAGACCTAATCTAAGATCTGCATAAAAAATATTTAGCCTTCAAATTCATACCGTCATCGTAGCATGCATGGACTCGACTCATATGAATGGGAATTCCATGAAAAAGATTGAGGGCCGGAAATGGGTGATCACCGTACATTTCTCTTCAGTTTTCTATTTATTTTTCTATTTTACCTCCTCAATTTAGAATTATGGACTGGGAAAGACCTAATCTAAGATCTGCACAAAAATATTTAGCCTTCAAATTCATACCGTCATCGTAGCATGCATGGACTCGACTCATATGACTGGGATTTCCATGAAAAATATTGTGAGTAGAAAATGGGTGATCACTGTACATTTCTCTTCTGTTTCCTATTTATATTTCTATTTTACCTCCTCAATTTAACATTATGGACAGGGAAAGACCTAATCTAAGATCTACACAAAAATATTTAGCCTTCAAATTCATACCGTCATCGTAGCCTGCATGGACTCGACTCATATGAATGGGATTTCCATGAAAAATATTGTGGGCAGAAAATGGGTGATCACTGTACATTTCCCTTCTGTTTCCTATTTATATTTCTATTTTACCTCCTCAATTTAGCATTATGGACAGGGAAAGACCTAATCTAAGATCTGCACAAAAATATTTAGCCTTCAAATTCATACCGTCATCGTAGCATGCATGGACTCGACTCATATGAATGGGATTTACATGAAAAAGATTGTGGGCCGTAAATGGGAGATCACTGTACATTTCTCTTCTGTTTCCTATTTCTATTTCTATTTTACCTCCTCAATTTAGCATTATGGACAGGGAAAGACCTAATCTAAGATCTGGAACAAAAATATTTAGCCTGCAAATTCATACCGTCATCATAGCATGCATGGACTCCACTCATATGAATGGGATTTCCATGAAAAAGATTGTGGGCCGAAAATGGGTGATCACTGTACATTGCTCTTCTGTTTCCTATTTATATTTATATTTTACCTCCTCAATTTAGCATTATGGACAGGGAAAGACCTAATCTAAGATCTGCACAAAAATATTTAGCCTTCAAATTCATACCGTCATCGTTGCATGCATGGACTCGACTCATATGAATGGGATTTCCATGAAAAAGATTGTGGGCCGAAAATGGGTGATCACTGTACAATTCTCTTCTGTTTCCTATTTATATTTATATTTTACCTCCTCAATTTAGCATTATGGACAAGGAAAGACCTAATCTAAGATCTGCACAAAAATATTTACCCTTCAATTCATACCGTCATTATAGCATGCATGGACTCGACTCATATGAATGGGATTTCCATGAAAAAGATTGTGGGCCGAAAATGGGTGATCACTGTACATTTCTCTTCTGTTTCCTATTTATATTTATATTTTACCTCCTCAATTTAGCATTATGGACAGGGAAAGACCTAATCTAAGATCTGCACAAAAATATTTAGCCTTCAAATTCATACCGTCATCGTAGCATGCATGGACTCGACTCATATGAATGGGATTTCCATGAAAAAGATTGAGGGCCGAAAATGGGGGATCACCGTACATTTCTCTTCTGTTTTCTATTTATTTTTCTATTTTACCTCCTCAATTTATCATTATTGACAGGGAAAGACCTAATCTAAGATCTGCACAAAAATATTTAGCCTTAAAATTCATACCGTCATCGTAGCATGCATGGACTCGACTCATATGAATGGGATTTCCATGAAAAAGATTGTGGGCCGTAAATGGGAGATCACTGTACATTTCTCTTCTGTTTCCTATTTATATTTCTATTTTACCTCCTCAATTTAGCATTATGGACAGGGAAAGACCTAATCTAAGATCTGCACAAAAATATTTAGCCTTCAAATTCATACCCTCATCGTAGCATGCATGGACTCGAATCATATGAATGGGAATTACATGAAAAAGATTGTGGGCCGAAAATGGGTGATCACTGTACATTTCTCTTCTGTTTCCTATTTATATTTATATTTTACCTCCTCAATTTAGCATTATGGACAGGGAAAGACCTAATCTAAGATCTGCACAAAAATATTTAGCCTTCAAAATCATACCGTCATCGTAGCATGCATGGACTCGACTCATATGAATGGGATTTCCATGAAAAAGATTGTGGGCCGAAAATGGGTGATCACTGTACATTTCTCTTCTGTTTCCTATTTATATTTCTATTTTACCTCCTCAATTTAGCATTATGGACAGGGAAAGACCTAATCTAAGATCTGCACAAAAATATTTAGCCTTCAAATTCATACCGTCATCGTAGCATGCATGGACTCGACTCATATGACTGGGATTTCCATGAAAAATATTGTGAGTAGAAAATGGGTGATCACTGTACATTTCCCTTCTGTTTCCTATTTATATTTATATTTTACCTCCTCAATTTAGCATTATGGACAGGGAAAGACCTAATCTAAGATCTGCACAAAAATATTTAGCCTTCAAATTCATACCGTCATCGTAGCCTGCATGGACTCGACTCATATGAATGGGATTTCCATGAAAAATATTGTGGGCAGAAAATGGGTGATCACTGTACATTTCTCTTCTGTTTCCTATTTATATTTCTATTTTACCTCCTCAATTTAGCATTATGGACAGGGAAAGACCTAATCTAATATTCTGCACAAAAATATTTAACCTTCAAATTCATACCGTCATCGTAGCATGCATGGACTCGACTCATATGACGGGGATTTCCATGAAAAAGATTGTGGGCAGAAAATGGGTGATCACTGTACATTTCTCTTCTGTTTCCTATTTATATTTCTATTTTACATCCTCAATTTAGCATTATGGACAGGGAAAGACCTAATCTAAGATCTGCACAAAAATATTTAGCCTTAAAATTCATACCGTCATCGTAGCATGCATGGACTCGACTCATATGAATGGGATTTCCATGAAAAAGATTGTGGACCGTAAATGGGAGATCACTGTACATTTCTCTTCTGTTTCCTATTTATATTTCTATTTTACCTCCTTAATTTAGCATTATGGACAGGGAAAGACCTAATCTAAGATCTGGAACAAAAATATTTAGCCTGCAAATTCATACCGTCATCGTAGCATGCATGGACTCGACTCATATGAATGGGATTTCCATGAAAAAGATTGTGGGCCGAAAATGGGTGATCACTGTACAATTCTCTTCTGTTTCCTATTTATATTTATATTTTACCTCCTCAATTTAGCATTATGGACAGGGAAAGACCTAATCTAAGATCTGCACAAAAATATTTAGCCTTCAAATTCATACCGTCATCGTAGCATGCATGGACTCGACTCATATGACTGGGATTTCCATGAAAAAGATTGTGGGCCGAAAATGGGTGATCACTGTACATTTCTCTTCTGTTTCCTATTTATATTTCTATTTTACCTCCTCAATTTAGCATTATGGACAGGGAAAGACCTAATCTAAGATCTGCACTAAAATATTTAGCCTGCAAATTCATACCATCATCGTAGCATGCATGGACTCGACTCATATGAATGGGATTTCCATGAAAAAGATTGTGGGCCGAAAATGGGTGATCACTGTACTTTTCTCTTATGTTTCCTATTTATATTTCTATTTTACCTCCTCAATTTAGCATTATGGACAGGGAAAGACCTAATCTAAGATCTGCCCAAAAATATTTACCCTTCAATTAATACCGTCATTGTAGCATGCATGGACTCGACTCATATGAATGGGATTTCCATGAAAAAGATTGTGGGCCGAAAATGGTTGATCACTGTACATTTCTCTTCTGTTTCCTATTTATATTTATATTTTACCTCCTCAATTTAGCATTATGGACAGGGAAAGACCTAATCTAAGATCTGCACAAAAATATTTAGCCTTCAAATTCATACCGTCATCGTAGCATGCATGGACTCGACTCATATGAATGGGATTTCCATGAAAAATATTGAGGGCCGAAAATGGGTGATCACCGTACATTTCTCTTCTGTTTTCTATTTATTTTTCTATTTTACCTCCTCAATTTAGCATTATGGACAGGGAAAGACCTAATCTAAGATCTGCACAAAAATATTTAGCCTTCAAATTCATACCGTCATCGTAGCATGCATGGACTCGACTCATATGAATGGGAATTCCATGAAAAAGATTGAGGGCCGAAAATGCGTGATCACCGTACATTTCTCTTCAGTTTTCTATTTATTTTTCTATTTTACCTCCTCAATTTAGAATTATGGACAGGGAAAGACCTAATCTAAGATCTGCACAAAAATATTTAGCCTTCAAATTCATACCGTCATCGTAGCATGCATGGACTCGACTCATATGAATGGGATATCCATGAAAAAGATTGTGGGCCGAAAATGGGTGATCACTGTACATTTCTATTCTGTTTCCTATTTATATTTATATTTTACCTCCTCAATTTAGCATTATGGACAGGGAAAGACCTAATCTAAGATCTGCAAAAAAATATTAAACTTCTAATTCATACCGTCATCGTAGCATGCATGGACTCGACTCATATGAATGGGATTTCCATGAAAAAGATTGTGGGCCGAAAATGGGTGATCACTGTACATTTCTCTTCTGTTTCCTATTTATATTTATATTTTACCTCCGCAATTTAGCATTATGGACAGGGAAAGACCTAATCTAAGATCTGCACAAAAATATTTAGCCTTCAAATTCATACCGTCATCGTAGCATGCATGGACTCGACTCATATGAATGGGATATCCATGAAAAAGATTGTGGGCCGAAAATGGGTGATCACTGTACATTTCTCTTCTGTTTCCTATTTATATTTCTATTTTACCTCCTCAATTTAGCATTATGGACAGGGAAAGACCTAATCTAAGATCTGCACAAAAATATTTAGCCTTCAAATTCATACCGTCATCGTAGCATTCATGGACTCGACTCATATGAATGGGAATTCCATGAAAAAGATTGTGGGCCGAAAATGGGTGATCACTGTACATTTATCTTCTGTTTCCTATTTATATTTCAATTTTACCTCCTCAATTTAGCATTATGGACAGGGAAAGACCTAATCTAAGATCTGCACAAAAATATTAACCTTCTAATTCATACCGTCATCGTAGCATGCATGGACTCGACTCATATGAATGGGATTTCCATGAAAAAGATTGAGGGCCGAAAATGGGTGATCACCGTACATATCTCTTCTGTTTTCTATTTATTTTTCTATTTTACCTCCTCAATTTAGCATTATGGACAGGGAAAGACCTAATCTAAGATCTGCACAAAAATATTTAGCCTTCAAATTCATACCGTCATCGTAGCATGCATGGACTCGACTCATATGAATGGGATTTCCATGAAAAAGATTGTGGGCCGAAAATGGGTGATCACTGTACATTTCTCTCCTGTTTCCTATTTATATTTCTATTTTACCTCCTCAATTTAGCATTATGGACAGGGAAAGACCTAATCTAAGATCTGCACATAAATATTTAGCCTTCAAATTCATACCGTCATCGTAGCATGCATGGACTCGACTCATATGAATGGGATTTCCATGAAAAAGATTGTGGGCCGAAAATGGGTGATCACTGTACATTCTCTTCTGTTTCCTATTTATATTTATATTTTACCTCCTCAATTTAGTATTATGGACAGGGAAAGACCTAATCTAAGATCTGCACAAAAATATTTAGCCTTCAAATTCATACCGTCATCGTAGCATGCATGGACTCGACTCATATGAATGGGATTTCCATGAAAAAGATTGTGGGCCAAAAATGGGTGATCACTGTACATTTCTCTTCTGTTTCCTATTTATATTTCTATTTTACCTCCTCAATTTAGCATTATGGACAGGGAAAGACCTAATCTAAGATCTGCACAAAATTATTTAGCCTTCAAATTCATACCGTCATCGTAGCCTGCATGGACTCGACTCATATGAATGGGATTTCCATGAAAAAGATTGTGGGCCGAAAATGGGTGATCACTGTACATTTCTCTTCTGTTTCCTATTTATATTTATATTTTACCTCCTCAATTTAGCATTATGGACAGGGAAAGACCTAATCTAATATCTGCACAAAAATATTTAGCCTTCAAATTCATACCGTGATCGTAGCATGCATGGACTCGACTCATATGAATGGGATTTCCATGAAAAAGATTGTGGGCCGAAAATGGGTGATAACTGTACATTTCTCTTCTGTTTCCTATTTATATTTCTATTTTACCTCCTCAATTTAGCATTATGGACAGGGAAAGACCTAATCTAAGATCTGCACAAAAATATTTAGCCTTCAAATTCATACCGACATCGTAGCATGCATGGACTCGACTCATATGAATGGGATTTCCATGAAAAAGATTGTGGGCCTAAATTGGGTGATCACTGTACATTTCTCTTCTGTTTCCTATTTATATTTCTATTTTACATCCTCAATTTAGCATTATGGACAGGGAAAGACCTAATCTGAGATCTGCACAAAAATATTTAGCCTTCAAATTCATACCGTCATCGTAGCATGCATGGACACGACTCATATGAATGGCATTTCCATGAAAAAGATTGTGGGCCGAAAATGGGTTATCACTGTACATTTCTCTTCTGTTTCCTATTTATATTTATATTTTACCTCCGCAATTTAGCATTATGGACAGTGAAAGACCTAATCTAAGATCTGAACAAAAATATTTAGCCTTCAAATTCATACCGTCATCGTAGCATGCATGGACTAGACTCATATGAATGGGATTTCCATGAAAAATATTGAGGGCCGAAAATGGGTGATCACCGTACATTTCTCTTCTGTTTTCTATTTATTTTTCTATTTTACCTCCTCAATTTAGCATTATGGACAGGGAAAGACCTAATCTAAGATCTGCACAAAAATATTTAGCCTTCAAATTCATACCGTCATCGTAGCATGCATGGACTCGACTCATATGAATGGGAATTCCATGAAAAAGATTGAGGGCCGAAAATGCGTGATCACCGTACATTTCTCTTCAGTTTTCTATTTATTTTTCTATTTTACCTCCTCAATTTAGAATTATGGACAGGGAAAGACCTAATCTAAGATCTGCACAAAAATATTTAGCCTTCAAATTCATACCGTCATCGTAGCATGCATGGACTCGACTCATATGAATGGGATATCCATGAAAAAGATTGTGGGCCGAAAATGGGTGATCACTGTACATTTCTATTCTGTTTCCTATTTATATTTATATTTTACCTCCTCAATTTAGCATTATGGACAGGGAAAGACCTAATCTAAGATCTGCAAAAAAATATTAAACTTCTAATTCATACCGTCATCGTAGCATGCATGGACTCGACTCATATGAATGGGATTTCCATGAAAAAGATTGTGGGCCGAAAATGGGTGATCACTGTACATTTCTCTTCTGTTTCCTATTTATATTTATATTTTACCTCCGCAATTTAGCATTATGGACAGGGAAAGACCTAATCTAAGATCTGCACAAAAATATTTAGCCTTCAAATTCATACCGTCATCGTAGCATGCATGGACTCGACTCATATGAATGGGATATCCATGAAAAAGATTGTGGGCCGAAAATGGGTGATCACTGTACATTTCTCTTCTGTTTCCTATTTATATTTCTATTTTACCTCCTCAATTTAGCATTATGGACAGGGAAAGACCTAATCTAAGATCTGCACAAAAATATTTAGCCTTCAAATTCATACCGTCATCGTAGCATTCATGGACTCGACTCATATGAATGGGAATTCCATGAAAAAGATTGTGGGCCGAAAATGGGTGATCACTGTACATTTATCTTCTGTTTCCTATTTATATTTCAATTTTACCTCCTCAATTTAGCATTATGGACAGGGAAAGACCTAATCTAAGATCTGCACAAAAATATTAACCTTCTAATTCATACCGTCATCGTAGCATGCATGGACTCGACTCATATGAATGGGATTTCCATGAAAAAGATTGAGGGCCGAAAATGGGTGATCACCGTACATATCTCTTCTGTTTTCTATTTATTTTTCTATTTTACCTCCTCAATTTAGCATTATGGACAGGGAAAGACCTAATCTAAGATCTGCACAAAAATATTTAGCCTTCAAATTCATACCGTCATCGTAGCATGCATGGACTCGACTCATATGAATGGGATTTCCATGAAAAAGATTGTGGGCCGAAAATGGGTGATCACTGTACATTTCTCTCCTGTTTCCTATTTATATTTCTATTTTACCTCCTCAATTTAGCATTATGGACAGGGAAAGACCTAATCTAAGATCTGCACATAAATATTTAGCCTTCAAATTCATACCGTCATCGTAGCATGCATGGACTCGACTCATATGAATGGGATTTCCATGAAAAAGATTGTGGGCCGAAAATGGGTGATCACTGTACATTCTCTTCTGTTTCCTATTTATATTTATATTTTACCTCCTCAATTTAGTATTATGGACAGGGAAAGACCTAATCTAAGATCTGCACAAAAATATTTAGCCTTCAAATTCATACCGTCATCGTAGCATGCATGGACTCGACTCATATGAATGGGATTTCCATGAAAAAGATTGTGGGCCAAAAATGGGTGATCACTGTACATTTCTCTTCTGTTTCCTATTTATATTTCTATTTTACCTCCTCAATTTAGCATTATGGACAGGGAAAGACCTAATCTAAGATCTGCACAAAATTATTTAGCCTTCAAATTCATACCGTCATCGTAGCCTGCATGGACTCGACTCATATGAATGGGATTTCCATGAAAAAGATTGTGGGCCGAAAATGGGTGATCACTGTACATTTCTCTTCTGTTTCCTATTTATATTTATATTTTACCTCCTCAATTTAGCATTATGGACAGGGAAAGACCTAATCTAATATCTGCACAAAAATATTTAGCCTTCAAATTCATACCGTGATCGTAGCATGCATGGACTCGACTCATATGAATGGGATTTCCATGAAAAAGATTGTGGGCCGAAAATGGGTGATAACTGTACATTTCTCTTCTGTTTCCTATTTATATTTCTATTTTACCTCCTCAATTTAGCATTATGGACAGGGAAAGACCTAATCTAAGATCTGCACAAAAATATTTAGCCTTCAAATTCATACCGACATCGTAGCATGCATGGACTCGACTCATATGAATGGGATTTCCATGAAAAAGATTGTGGGCCTAAATTGGGTGATCACTGTACATTTCTCTTCTGTTTCCTATTTATATTTCTATTTTACATCCTCAATTTAGCATTATGGACAGGGAAAGACCTAATCTGAGATCTGCACAAAAATATTTAGCCTTCAAATTCATACCGTCATCGTAGCATGCATGGACACGACTCATATGAATGGCATTTCCATGAAAAAGATTGTGGGCCGAAAATGGGTTATCACTGTACATTTCTCTTCTGTTTCCTATTTATATTTATATTTTACCTCCGCAATTTAGCATTATGGACAGTGAAAGACCTAATCTAAGATCTGAACAAAAATATTTAGCCTTCAAATTCATACCGTCATCGTAGCATGCATGGACTAGACTCATATGAAGGGGATTTCCATGTTAAAGATTGTGGGCCGAAAATGGGTGATCACTGTACATTTCTCTTCTGTTTCCTATTTATATTTATATTTTACCTCCGCAATTTAGCATTATGGACAGGGAAAGACCTAATCTAAGATCTGCACAAAAATATTTTGCCTTCAAATTCATACCGTCATCGTAGCATGCATGGACTCGACTCATATGAATGGGATTTCCATGAAAAAGATTGTGGGCCGAAAATGGGTGATCACTCTACATTTCTCTTCTGTTTCCTATTTATATTTCTATTTTACCTCCACAATTTAGCATTATGGAGAGGGAAAGACCTAATCTAAGATCTGCACAAAAATATTTAGCCTTCAAATTCATACCGTCATCGTAGCATGCATGGACTCGACTCATATGAATGGGAATTCCATGAAAAAGATTGTGGGCCGAAAATGGGTGATCACTATACATTTCCCTTCTGTTTCCTATTTATATTTCTATTTTACCTCCTCAATTTAGCATTATGGACAGGGAAAGACCTAATCTAAGATCTGCACAAAAATATTAACCTTCTAATTCATACCGTCATCGTAGCATGCATGGACTCGACTCATATGAATGGGATTTCCATGAAAAAGATTGTGGGCCGAAAATGGGTGATCACTGTACATTTCTCTTCTGTTTCCTATTTATATTTCTATTTTACCTCCTCAATTTAGCATTATGGACAGGGAAAGACCTAATCTAAGATCTGCACAAAAATATTTAGCCTTCAAATTCATACCGTGATCGTAGCATGCATGGACTCGACTCACATGAATGGGATTTCCATGAAAAAGATTGTGGGCCGAAAATGGGTGATCACTGTACATTTCTCTTCTGTTTCCTATTTATATTTCTATTTTACCTCCTCAATTTAGCATTATGGAGAGGGAAAGACCTAATCTAAGATCTGCACAAAAATATTTAGCCTTCAAATTCATACCGTCATCGTAGCATGCATGGACTCGACTCATATGAATGGGATTTCCATGAAAAAGATTGTGGGCCTAAATTGGGTGATCACTGTACATTTCTCTTCTGTTTCCTATTTATATTTCTATTTTACCTCCTCAATTTAGCATTATGGACAGGGAAAGACCTAATCTGAGATCTGCACAAAAATATTTAGCCTTCAAATTCATACCGTCATCGTAGCATGCATGGACATGACTCATATGACTGGGATTTCCATGAAAAATATTGTGGGCAGAAAATGGGTGATCACTGTACATTTCTCTTCTGTTTCCTATTTATATTTATATTTTACCTCCTCAATTTATCATTATGGACAGGGAAAGACCTAATCTAATATCTGCACAAAAATATTTTTCCTTCAAATTCATACCGTCATCGTAGCATGCATGGACTCGACTCATATGAATGGGATTTCCATGAAAAAGATTGTGGGCCGAAAATGGGTGATCACTGTACATTTCTCGTCTGTTTCCTATTTATATTTATATTTTACCTCCTCGATTTAGCATTATGGACAAGGAAAGACCTAATCTAAGATCTGCACAAAAATATTTAGCCTTCAAACTCAAACCGTGATCGTAGCATGCATGGACTCGACTCATATGACTGGGATTTCCATGAAAAAGATTGTGGGCCGAAAATGGGTGATCACTGTACATTTCTCTTCTGTTTCCTATTTATATTTCTATTTTACCTCCTCAATTTAGCATTATGTACAGGGAAAGACCTAATCTAAGATCTGCACAAAAATATTTTGCCTTCAAATTCATACCGTCATCGTAGCATGCATGGACACGACTCATATGAATGGGATTTCCATGAAAAAGATTGTGGGCCGAAAATGGTTGATCACTGTACATTTCTCTTCTGTTTCCTATTTATATTTCTATTTTACCTCCTCAATTTAGCATTATGGACAGGGAAAGACCTAATCTAAGATCTGCACAAAAATATTTAGCCTTCAAATTCATACCGTGATCGTAGCATGCATGGACTCGACTCACATGAATGGGATTTCCATGAAAAAGATTGTGGGCCGAAAATGGGTGATCACTGTACATTTCTCTTCTGTTTCCTATTTATATTTCTATTTTACCTCCTCAATTTAGCATTATGGAGAGGGAAAGACCTAATCTAAGATCTGCACAAAAATATTTAGCCTTCAAATTCATACCGTCATCGTAGCATGCATGGACTCGACTCATATGAATGGGATTTCCATGAAAAAGATTGTGGGCCTAAATTGGGTGATCACTGTACATTTCTCTTCTGTTTCCTATTTATATTTCTATTTTACCTCCTCAATTTAGCATTATGGACAGGGAAAGACCTAATCTGAGATCTGCACAAAAATATTTAGCCTTCAAATTCATACCGTCATCGTAGCATGCATGGACATGACTCATATGAATGGGATTTCCATGAAAAAGATTGTGGGCCGAAAATGGTTGATCACTGTACATTTCTCTTCTGTTTCCTATTTATATTTCTATTTTACCTCCTTAATTTAGCATTATGGACAGGGAAAGACCTAATCTAAGATCTGCACAAAAATATTTAGCCTTCAAATTCATACCGTCATCGTAGTATGCATGGACACGACTCATATGAATGGCATTTCCATGAAAAAGATTGTGGGCCGAAAATGGGTGATCACTGTACATTTCTCTTCTGTTTCCTATTTATATTTCTATTTTACCTCTTCAATTTAGCATTATGGACAGGGAAAGACCTAATCCAAGATCTGCACAAAAATATTTAGCCTTCGAATTAATACCGTCATCGTAGCACGCATGGACTCGACTCATATGAATGGGATTTCCATGAAAAAGATTGTGGGCCGAAAATGGGTGATGACTGTACATTTCTCTTCTGTTTCCTATTTATATTTATATTTTACCTCCGCAATTTAGCATTATGGACAGGGAAAGACCTAATCTAAGATCTGCACAAAAATATTTAGCCTTCAAATTCATACCGTGATCGTAGCATGCATGGACTCGACTCATATGAATGGGATTTCCAAGAAAAAGATTGTGGGCCGAAAATGGGTGATCACTGTACATTTCTCTTATGTTTCCTATTTATATTTATATTTTACCTCCTCAATATAGCATTATGGACAGGGAAAGACCTAATCTAAGATCTGCACAAAAATATTTAGCCTTCAAATTCATACCGTCATCGTAGCATGCATGGACTCGACTCATATGACTGGGATTTCCATGAAAAATATTGTGGGCAGAAAATGGGTGATCACTGTACATTTCTCTTCTGTTTCCTATTTATATTTATATTTTACCTCCTCAATTTATCATTATGGACAGGGAAAGACCTAATCTAATATCTGCACAAAAATATTTTTCCTTCAAATTCATACCGTCATCGTAGCATGCATGGACTCGACTCATATGAATGGGATTTCCATGAAAAAGATTGTGGGCCGAAAATGGGTGAGCACTGTACGTTTCTCTTCTGTTTCCTATTTATATTTATATTTTTCCTCCTCAATTTAGCATTATGGACAGGTAAAGTCCTAATCTAAGATCTGCACAAAAATATTTAGCCTTCAAATTCATACCGTCAACGTAGCATGCATGGACTCGACTCATATGAATGGGATTTCCATGTTAAAGATTGTGGGCCGAAAATGGGTGGTCACTGTACATTTCTCTTCTGTTTACTATTCATATTTCTATTTTACCTCCTCAATTTAGCATTATGGACAGGGAAAGACCTAATCTAAGATCTGCACAAAAATATATTGCCTTCAAATTCATACCGTCATCGTAGCATGCATGGACTCGACTCATATGAATGGGATTTCCATGAAAAAGATTCTGGGCCGAAAATGGGTGGTCACTGTACATTTCTCTTCTGTTTACTATTCATATTTCTATTTTACCTCCTCAATTTAGCATTATGGACAGGGAAAGACCTAATCTAAGATCTGCACAAAAATATATTGCCTTCAAATTCATACCGTCATCGTAGCATGCATGGACACGACTCATATGAATGGGATTTCCATGAAAAAGATTGTGGGCCGAAAATGGGTGATCACTGTACATTTCTCTTCTGTTTCCTATTTATATTTCTATTTTACCTCCTCAATTTAGCATTATGGACAGGGAAAGACCTAATCCAAGATCTGCACAAAAATATTTAGCCTTCGAATTAATACCGTCATCGTAGCACGCATGGACTCGACTCATATGAATGGGATTTCCATGAAAAAGATTGTGGGCTGAAAATGGGTGATCACTGTACATTTCTCTTCTGTTTCCTATTTATATTTATATTTTACCTCCGCAATTTAGCATTATGGACAGGGAAAGACCTAATTTAAGATCTGCACAAAAATTTTTAGCCTTCAAATTCATACCGTCATCGTAGCATGCATGGACTCGACTCATATGAATGGGATTTCCAAGAAAAAGATTGTGGGCCGAAAATGGGTGATCACTGTACATTTCTCTTATGTTTCCTATTTATATTTATATTTTACCTCCTCAATTTAGCATTATGGACAAGGAAAGACCTAATCTAAGATCTGCACAAAAATTTTTAGCCTTCAAATTCATACCGTGATTGTAGCATGTATGGACTCGACTCATATGACTGGGATTTCCATGAAAAAGATTGTCGGCCGAAAATGGGTGATCACTGTACATTTCTCTTCTGTTTCCTATTTATATTTCTATTTTACCTCCTCAATTTAGCATTATGGACAGGGAAAGACCTAATCTGAGATCTGCACAAAAATATTTAGCCCTCAAATTCATACCGTCATCGTAGCATGCATGGACATGACTCATATGAATGGGATTTCCATGAAAAAGATTGTGGGCCGAAAATGGTTGATCACTGTACATTTCTCTTCTGTTTCCTATTTATATTTCTATTTTACCTCCTTAATTTAGCATTATGGACAGGGAAAGACCTAATCTAAGATCTGCACAAAAATATTTAGCCTTCAAATTCATACCGTCATCGTAGCATGCATGGACTCGACTCATATGAATGGGATTTCCATGAAAAAGATTGTGGGCCGAAAATGGGTGATCACTGTACATTTCTCTTCTGTTTCCTATTTATATTTCTATTTTACCTCCTCAATTTGGCATTATGGACAGGGAAAGACCTAATCTAAGATCTGCACAAAAATATTTAGCCTTCAAATTCATACCGTCATCGTAGCATGCATGGACACGACTCATATGAATGGCATTTCCATGAAAAAGATTGTGGGCCGAAAATGGGTGATCACTGTACATTTCTCTTCTGTTTCCTATTTATATTTCTATTTTACCTCTTCAATTTAGCATTATGGACAGGGAAAGACCTAATCCAAGATCTGCACAAAAATATTTAGCCTTCGAATTAATACCGTCATCGTAGCACGCATGGACTCGACTCATATGAATGGGATTTCCATGAAAAAGATTGTGGGCCGAAAATGGGTGATGACTGTACATTTCTCTTCTGTTTCCTATTTATATTTATATTTTACCTCCGCAATTTAGCATTATGGACAGGGAAAGACCTAATCTAAGATCTGCACAAAAATATTTAGCCTTCAAATTCATACCGTCATCGTAGCATGCATGGACTCGACTCATATGAATGGGATTTCCAAGAAAAAGATTGTGGGCCGAAAATGGGTGATCACTGTACATTTCTCTTATGTTTCCTATTTATATTTATATTTTACCTCCTCAATATAGCATTATGGTCAGGGAAAGACCTAATCTAAGATCTGCACAAAAATATTTAGCCTTCAAATTCATACCGTCATCGTAGCATGCATGGACTCGACTCATATGACTGGGATTTCCATGAAAAATATTGTGGGCAGAAAATGGGTGATCACTGTACATTTCTCTTCTGTTTCCTATTTATATTTATATTTTACCTCCTCAATTTATCATTATGGACAGGGAAAGACCTAATCTAATATCTGCACAAAAATATTTTTCCTTCAAATTCATACCGTCATCGTAGCATGCATGGACTCGACTCATATGAATGGGATTTCCATGAAAAAGATTGTGGGCCGAAAATGGGTGATCACTGTACATTTCTCTTCTGTTTCCTATTTATATTTATATTTTACCTCCTCGATTTAGCATTATGGACAAGGAAAGACCTAATCTAAGATCTGCACAAAAATATTTAGCCTTCAAATTCAAACCGTGATCGTAGCATGCATGGACTCGACTCATATGACTGGGATTTCCATGAAAAAGATTCTGGGCCGAAAATGGGTGATCACTGTACATTTCTCTTCTGTTTCCTATTTATATTTATATTTTACCTCCTCAATTTAGCATTATGTACAGGGAAAGACCTAATCTAAGATCTGCACAAAAATATTTTGCCTTCAAATTCATACCGTCATCGTAGGATACATGGACTAGACTCATATGAATGGGATTTCCATGAAAAAGATTGTGGGCCGAAAATGGGTGAGCACTGTACGTTTCTCTTCTGTTTCCTATTTATATTTATATTTTTCCTCCTCAATTTAGCATTATGGACAGGTAAAGTCCTAATCTAAGATCTGCACAAAAATATTTAGCCTTCAAATTCATACCGTCAACGTAGCATGCATGGACTCGACTCATATGAATGGGATTTCCATGTTAAAGATTGTGGGCCGAAAATGGGTGGTCACTGTACATTTCTCTTCTGTTTACTATTCATATTTCTATTTTACCTCCTCAATTTAGCATTATGGACAGGGAAAGACCTAATCTAAGATCTGCACAAAAATATATTGCCTTCAATTCATACCGTCATCGTAGCATGCATGGACTCGACTCATATGAATGGGATTTCCATGAAAAAGATTCTGGGCCGAAAATGGGTGGTCACTGTACATTTCTCTTCTGTTTACTATTCATATTTCTATTTTACCTCCTCAATTTAGCATTATGGACAGGGAAAGACCTAATCTAAGATCTGCACAAAAATATATTGCCTTCAAATTCATACCGTCATCGTAGCATGCATGGACACGACTCATATGAATGGGATTTCCATGAAAAAGATTGTGGGCCGAAAATGGGTGATCACTGTACATTTCTCTTCTGTTTCCTATTTATATTTCTATTTTACCTCCTCAATTTAGCATTATGGACAGGGAAAGACCTAATCCAAGATCTGCACAAAAATATTTAGCCTTCGAATTAATACCGTCATCGTAGCACGCATGGACTCGACTCATATGAATGGGATTTCCATGAAAAAGATTGTGGGCTGAAAATGGGTGATCACTGTACATTTCTCTTCTGTTTCCTATTTATATTTATATTTTACCTCCGAAATTTAGCATTATGGACAGGGAAAGACCTAATTTAAGATCTGCACAAAAATTTTTAGCCTTCAAATTCATACCGTCATCGTAGCATGCATGGACTCGACTCATATGAATGGGATTTCCAAGAAAAAGATTGTGGGCCGAAAATGGGTGATCACTGTACATTTCTCTTATGTTTCCTATTTATATTTATATTTTACCTCCTCAATTTAGCATTATGGACAAGGAAAGACCTAATCTAAGATCTGCACAAAAATATTTAGCCTTCAAATTCATACCGTGATTGTAGCATGTATGGACTCGACTCATATGACTGGGATTTCCATGAAAAAGATTGTCGGCCGAAAATGGGTGATCACTGTACATTTCTCTTCTGTTTCCTATTTATATTTATATTTTACTTCCTCAATATAGCATTATGGACAGGGAAAGACCTAATCTAAGATCTGCACAAAAATATTTAGCCTTCAAATTCATACCGTCATCGTAGCATGCATGGACTCGACTCATATGACTGGGATTTCCATGAAAAATATTGTGGGCAGAAAATGGGTGATCACTGTACATTTCTCTTCTGTTTCCTATTTATATTTATATTTTACCTCCTCAATTTATCATTATGGACAGGGAAAGACCTAATCTAATATCTGCACAAAAATATTTTTCCTTCAAATTCATACCGTCATCGTAGCATGCATGGACTCGACTCATATGAATGGGATTTCCATGAAAAAGATTGTGGGCCGAAAATGGGTGATCACTGTACATTTCTCTTCTGTTTCCTATTTATATTTCTATTTTACCTCCTCGATTTAGCATTATGGACAAGGAAAGACCTAATCTAAGATCTGCACAAAAATATTTAGCCTTCAAATTCAAACCGTGATCGTAGCATGCATGGACTCGACTCATATGACTGGGATTTCCATGAAAAAGATTGTGGGCCGAAAATGGGTGATCACTGTACATTTCTCTTCTGTTTCCTATTTATATTTATATTTTTCCTCCTCAATTTAGCATTATGGACAGGTAAAGTCCTAATCTAAGATCTGCACAAAAATATTTAGCCTTCAAATTCATACCGTCAACGTAGCATGCATGGACTCGACTCATATGAATGGGATTTCCATGTTAAAGATTGTGGGCCGAAAATGGGTGGTCACTGTACATTTCTCTTCTGTTTACTATTCATATTTCTATTTTACCTCCTCAATTTAGCATTATGGACAGGGAAAGACCTAATCTAAGATCTGCACAAAAATATATTGCCTTCAAATTCATACCGTCATCGTAGCATGCATGGACTCGACTCATATGAATGGGATTTCCATGAAAAAGATTCTGGGCCCGAAAATGGGTGGTCATTGTACATTTCTCTTCTGTTTACTATTCATATTTCTATTTTACCTCCTCAATTTAGCATTATGGACAGGGAAAGACCTAATCTAAGATCTGCACAAAAATATTTAGCCTTCAAATTCATACCGTCATCGTAGCATGCATGGACTCGACTCATATGAATGGGATTTCCATGAAAAAGATTGTGGGCCGAAAATGGGTGATCACTGTACATTTCTCTTCTGTTTCCTATTTATATTTATATTTTACCGCCTCAATTTAGCATTATGGACAGGGAAAGACCTAATCTAAGATCTGCACAAAAATATTTAGCCTTCAAATTCATACCGTCATCGTAGCATGCATGGACTCGACTCATATGAATGGGATTTCCATGAAAAAGATTGTGGGCTGAAAATGGGTGATCACTGTACATTTCTCTTCTGTTTCCTATTTATATTTCTATTTTCCCTCCTCAATTTAGCATTATGGACAGGGAAAGACCTAATCTAAGATCTGCACAAAAATATTTAGCCTTCAAATTCATACCGACATCGTAGCATGCATGGACTCGACTCATATGAATGGGATTTCCATGAAAAAGATTGTGGGCCTAAATTGGGTGATCACTGTACATTTCTATTCTGTTTCCTATTTATATTTCTATTTTACCTCCTCAATTTAGCATTATGGACAGGGAAAGACCTAATCTGAGATCTGCACAAAAATATTTAGCCTTCAAATTCATACCGTCATCGTAGCATGCATGGACACGACTCATATGAATGGGATTTCCATGAAAAAGATTGTGGGCCGAAAATGGGTGATCACTGTACATTTCTCTTCTGTTTCCTATTTATATTTCTATTTTACCTCCTCAATTTAGCATTATGGACAGGGAAAGACCTAATCTAAGATCTGCACAAAAATATTTAGCCTTCAAATTCATACCGTGATCGTAGCATGCATGGACTCGACTCATATGAATGGGATTTCCATGAAAAAGATTGTGGGCCGAAAATGGGTGATCACTGAACATTTCTCTTCTGTTTCCTATTTATATTTGTATTTTACCTCCTCAATTTAGCATTATGGACAGGGAAAGACCTAATCTAATATCTGCTCAAAAATATGTTGCCTTCAAATTCATACCGTCATCGTAGCATGCATGGACTCGACTCATATGACTGGGATTTCCACGAAAAATATTGTGGGCCGAAAATGGGTGATCACTGTACATTTCTCTTCTGTTTCCTATTTATATTTCTATTTTACCTCCTCAATTTAACATTATGGACAGGGAAAGACCTAATCTAATATCTGCACAAAAATATTTTGCCTTCAAATTCATACCGTCATCGTAGCATGCATGGACTCGACTCATATGAATGGGATTTCCATGAAAAAGATTGTGGGCCGAAAATGGGTGATCACTGTACATTTCTCTTCTGTTTCCTATTTATATTTCTATTTTACCTCGTCAATTTAGCATTATGGACAGGGAAAGACCTAATCTAAGATCTGCACAAAAATATTTAGCCTTCAAATTCATACCGTCATCGTAGCATGCATGGACTCGACTCATATGACTGGGATTTACATGAAAAATATTGTGGGCAGTAAATGGGTGATCACTGTACATTTCTCTTCTGTTTCCTATTTATATTTCTATTTTACCTCCTCAATTTAGCATTATGGACAGGGAAAGACCTAATCTAAGATCTGCACAAAAATATTTAGCCTTCAAATTCACACCGTCATCGTAGCATGCATGGACTCGACTTATATGAATGGGTTTTCCATGAAAAAGATTGTGGGCCGAAAATGGGTGATCACTGTACATTTCTCTTCTGTTTCCTATTTATATTTATATTTTACCTCCTCAATTTAGCATTATGGACAGGGAAAGACCTAATCTAAGTTCTTCAGAAAAATATTTAGCCTTCAAATTCATACCGTGAGCGTAGCATGCATGGACTCGACTCATATGACTGGGATTTCCATGAAAAAGATTGTGGGCCGAAAATGGGTGATCACTGTACATTTCTCTTCTGTTTCCTATTTATATTTCTATTTTACCTCCTCAATTTAGCATTATGGACAGGGAACGACCTAATCTAAGATCTGCACAAAAATATTTAGCCTTCAAATTCATACCGTGATCGTAGCATGCATGCACTCGACTCATATGACTGGGATTTCTCATGAAAAAGATTGTGGGCAGGAAATGGATGATTACTGTACATATCTCTTCTGTTTCCTATTTATATTTCTAATTTACCTCCTCAATTTAGCATTATGGACAGGGAAAGACCTAATCTAAGGTCTGCACAAAAATATTTAGTCTTCAAATTCATACCGTGATCGTAGCATGCATGGACTCGTCTCATATGACTGGGATTTCCATGAAAAAGATTGTGGGACGAAAATGGGAGATCACTGTACATTTCTCTTCTGTTTCCTATTTCTATTTCTATTTTACCTCCTCAATTTAGCATTATGGACAGGGAAAGACCTAATCTAAGATCTGCACAAAAATATTTAGCCTGCAAATTCATACCGTCATCGTAGCATGCATGTACTCGACTCATATGAATGGGATTTCCATGAAAAATATTGTGGGCCGAAAATGGGAGATCACTGTACATTTCTCTTCTGTTTCCTATTTAAATTTCTATTTTACCTCCTCAATTTAGCATTATCGACAAGTAAAGACCTAATCTAAGATCTGCACAAAAATATTTAGCCTTCAAATTCATACCGTCATCGTAGCATGCATGGACTCGACTCATATGACTGGGATTTCCATGAAAAAGATTGTGGGCAGAAAATGGGTGATCACTACATTTCTCTTCTGTTTCCTATTTATATTTCTATTTTACCTCCTCAATTTAGCATTATGGACAGGGAAAGACCTAATCTAAGATCTGCACAAAAATATTTAGCCTTCAAATTCATACCGTGATCGTAGCATGCATGGACTCGCCTCATATGTATGGGATTTCCATGAAAAAGATTGTGGGCAGAAAATGGGTGATAACTGTACATTTCTCTTCTGTTTCCTATTTATATTTATATATTACCTCCTCAATTTAGCATTATGGACAGGGAAAGACCTAATCTAAGATCTGCACAAAAATAGTTAGCCTTCAAATTCATACCGTCATCGTAGCATGCATAAACTCGACTCATATGACTGGGATTTCCATGAAAAAGATTGTGGGCCGAAAATGGGTGATCACTGTACATTTCTCTTCTGTTTCCTATTTATATTTATATTTTACCTCCTCAATTTAGCATTATGGACAGGGAAAGACCTAATCTAAGATCTGCACAAAAATATTTAGCCTTCAAATTCATACCGTGATCGTAGCATGCATGGACTCGACTCATATGAATGGGATTTCCATGAAAAGGATTGTGGGCCGAAAATGGGTGATCACTGTACATTTCTCTTCTGTTTCCTATTTATATTTATATTTTACCTCCTCAATTTAGCATTATAGACAGGGAAAGACCTAATCTAAGATCTGCACAAAAATATTTAGCCTTCAAATTCATACCGTCATCGTAGCATGCATGGACTCGACTCATATGAATGGGATTTCCATGAAAAATATTGTGGGCCTAAAATGAGTGATCACTGTACATTTCTCTTCTGTTTCCTATTTATATTTCTATTTTACCTCCTCAATTTAGCATTATGGACAGGGAAAGACCTAATCTAAGATCTGCACAAAAATATTTAGCCTTCAAATTCATACCGTGATCGTAGCATGCATGGGCTTGACTCATATGACTGGGATTTCCATGAAAAATATTGTGGGCAGAAAATGGGTGATCACTCTACATTTCTCTTCTGTTTCCTATTTATATTTATATTTTACCTCCTCAATTTAGCCTTATGGACAGGGAAAGACCTAATCTAAGATCTGCACAAAAATATTTAGCTTTCAAATTCATACCGTCAACGTAGCATGCATGGACTCGACTCATATGAATGGGATTTCCATGAAAAAGATTGTGGCCCGAAAATGGATGATCACTGTACATTTCTCTTCTTTTTCCTATTTATATTTCTATTTTACCTCCTCAATTTAGCATTATGGACATGGAAAGACCTAATCTAAGATCTGCACAAAAATATTTAGCCTTCAAATTCATACCGTCATCGTAGCATGCATGGACTCGACTCATATGGATGGGATTTGCATGAAAAAGATTGTGGGCCGAAAATGGGTGATCACTGTACATTTCTCTTCTGTTTCCTATTTATATTTATATTTTACCTCCGCAATTTAGCATTATGGACAGGGAAAGACCTAATCTAAGATCTGCACAAAAATATTTAGCCTTCAAATTCATACCGTGATCGTAGCATGCATGGGCTCGACTCATATGACTGGGATTTCCATGAAAAATATTGTGGGCAGAAAATGGGTGATCACTCTACATTTCTCTTCTGTTTCCTATTTATATTTATATTTTACCTCCTCAATTTAGCCTTATGGACAGGGAAAGACCTAATCTAAGATCTGCACAAAAATATTTAGCCTTCAAATTCATACCGTCATCATAGCATGCATGGACTCCACTCATATGACTGGGATTTCCATGAAAAAGATTGTGGGCAGAAAATGGGTGATCACTGTACATTTCTCTTCTGTTTCCTATTTATATTTTACCTTTTTAATTTAGCATTATGGACAGGGAAAGACCTAATCTAAGATCTGCACAAAAATATTTAGCCTTCAAATTCATACCGTCATTGTAGCATGCATGGACTCGACTCATATGAATGGGATTTCCATGAAAAAGATTTTGGGCCGAAAATGGGTGATCACTGTACATTTCTCTTCTGTTTCCTATTTATATTTATATTTTACCTCCTCAATTTAGCATTATGGACAGGGAAAGACCTAATCTAAGATCTGCACAAAAATATTTAGCTTTCAAATTCATACCGTCATCGTAGCATACATGGACTCGACTCATATGAATGGGATTTCCATGAAAAAGATTGTGGGCCGAAAATGGGTGATCACTGTACATTTCTCTTCTGTTTCCTATTTATATTTATATTTTACCTCCTCAATTTAGCCTTATGGACAGGGAAAGACCTAATCTAAGATCTGCACAAAAATATTTAGCTTTCAAATTCATACCGTCATCGTAGCATGGATGGACTCGACTCATATGAATGGGATTTCCATGAAAAAGATTGTGGGCCGAAAATGGGTGATCACTGTACATTTCTCTTCTGTTGCCTATTTATATTTCTATTTTACCTCCTCAATTTAGCATTATGGACAGGGAAAGACCTAATCTAAGATCTGCACAAAAATATTTAGCCTTCAAATTCACACCGTCATAATAGCATGCATGGACTCGACTCATATGAATGGGTTTTCCAAGAAAAAGATTGTGGGCCGAAAATGGGTGATCACTGTACATTTCTCTTCTGTTTCCTATTTATATTTCTATTTTACCTCCTCAATTTAGCATTAGGGACAGGGAAAGAACTAATCTAAGATCTGCACAAAAATATTTAGCCTTCAAATTCATACCGTCATCTTAGCATGCATGGACTCGACTCATATGACTGGGATTTCCATGAAAAAGATTGTGGGCAGAAAATGGGTGATCACTGTACATTTCTCTTCTGTTTCCTATTTATATTTCTATTTTACCTCCTCAATTTAGCATTATGGACAGGGAAAGACCTAATCTAAGTTCTGCACAAAATTATTTAGCCTTCAAATTCATACCGTGATCGTAGCATGCATGGACTCGACTCATATGACTGGGATTTCCATGAATAAGATTGTGGGCAGAAAATGGGTGATAACTGTACATTTCTCTTCTGTTTCCTATTTATATTTATATTTTACCTCCTCAATTTAGCATTATGGACAGGGAAAGACATAATCTAAGATCTGCACAAAAATATTTAGCCTTCAAATTCATACCGTCATCGTAGCATGCATGGACTCGACTCATATGACTGGGATTTCCATGAAAAAGATTGTGGGCCGAAAATGGGTGATCACTGTACATTTCTCTTCTGTTTCCTATTTATATTTATATTTTACCTCCTCAATTTAGCATTATGGACAGGGAAAGACCTAATCTAAGACCTGCACAAAAATATTTAGCCTTCAAATTCATACCGTCATCGTAGCATGCATGGACTCGACTCATATGACTGGGATTTCCATGAAAAAGATTGTGGGCCGAAAATGGGTGATCACTGTACATTTCTCTTCTGTTTCCTATTTATATTTATATTTTACCTCCTTAATTTAGCATTATGGACAGGGAAAGACCTAATCTAAGATCTGCACAAAAATATTTAGCCTTCAAATTCATACCGTCATTGTAGCATGCATGGACTCGACTCATATGAATGGGATTTCCATGAAAAAGATTGTGGGCCGAAAATGGGTGATCACTGTACATTTCTATTCTGTTTCCTATTTATATTTCTATTTTACCTCCTCAATTTAGCATTATGGACAGGGAAAGACCTAATCTAAGATCTGCACAAAAATATTTAGCCTTCAAATTCATTCCGTCATTGTAGCATGCATGGACTCGACTCATATGACTGGGATTTCCATGAAAAAGATTGTGGGCCGAAAATGGGTGATCACTGTACATTTCTCTTCTGTTTCCTATTGATATTTCTATTTTACCTCCTCAATTTAGCATTATGGACAGGGAAAGACCTAATCTAATATCTGCAAAAAATATTTAGCCTTCAAATTCATTCCGTCATCGGAGCATGCATGGACTCGACTCATATGAATGGGATATCCATGAAAAAGATTGTGGGCCGAAAATGGGTGATCACTGCACATTTCTCTTCTTTTTCCTATTTATATTTATATTTTACCTCGTCAATTTAGCATTATGGACAGGGAAAGACCTAATCTAATATCTGCACAAAAATATTTAGCCTTCAAATTGATACCGTGATCGTAGCATGCATGGACTCGAGTCATATAACTGGGATTTACATGAAAAATATTGTGGGCAGAAAATGGGTGATCACTGTACATTTCTCTTCTGTTTCGTATTTATATTTCTATTTTACCTCCTCAATTTAGCATTATGGACAGGGAAAGATCTAATCTAAGATCTTCACAAAAATATTTAGCCTTCAAATTCATACCGTCATCGTAGCATGCCTGGACTCGACTCATATGAATGGGATTTCCATGAAAAAAAATGTGGGCCGAAAATGGGAGATCACTGTACATTTCTCTTCTGTTTCCTATTCATATTTTACCTCCTCAATTTAGCATTATGGACAGGGAAAGACCTAATCTAAGTTCTGCACAAAAATATTTAGCCTTCAAATTCATACCGTGATCGTAGCATGCATGTACTCGACTCATATGAATGGGATTTCCATGAAAAATATTGTGGGCCGAAAATGGGAGAACACTGTACATTTCTCTTCTGTTTCCTATTGATATTTATATTTTACCTCCTTAATTTAGCATTATGGACAGGGAAAGACCTAATCTAAGATCTGCACAAAAATATTTAGCCTTCAAATTCATACCGTCATTGTAGCATGCATGGACTCGACTCATATGAATGGGATTTCCATGAAACAGATTGTGGGCAGAAAATGGGTGATCACTGTACATTTCTATTCTGTTTCCTATTTATATTTCTATTTTACCTCCTCAATTTAGCATTATGGACAGGGAAAGACCTAATCTAAGATCTGCACAAAGATATTTAGCCTTCAAATTCATACCGTGATCGTAGCAATTATGGACTCGAGTCATATGACTGGGATTTACATGAAAAATTTTGTGGGCAGAAAATGGGTGATCACTGTACATTTCTCTTCTGTTTCCTATTTATATTTCTATTTTACCTCCTCAATTATCTTTATGGACAGGGAAAGATCTAATCTAAGATCTGCACAAAAATATTTAGCCTTCAAATTCATACCGTCATCGTAGCATGCATGGACTCGACTCATATGAATGGGATTTCCATGAAAAAGATTGTGGGCCGAAAATGGGTGATCACTGTACATTTCTCTTCTGTTTCCTATTCATATTTCTATCTTACCTCCTCAATTTAGCATTATGGACAGGGAAAGACCTAATGTAAGATCTGCACAAAAATATTTAGCTTTCAAATTCATACCGTGATCGTAGCATGCATGGACTCGACTCATATGACTGGGATTTCCATGAAAAATATTGTGGGCAGAAAATGGGTGATCACTGTACATTTCTCTTCTGTTTCCTATTTATATTTATATTTTACCTCCTCAATTTAGCATTATGGACAGGGAAAGACCTAATCTAAGATTCTGCACAAAAATATTTAGCCTTCAAATTCATACCGTCATCGTAGCATGCATGGACTCGACTCATATGAATGGGATTTCCAAGAAAAAGATTGTGGGCCGAAAATGGGTTATCACTGTACATTTCTGTTCTGTTTCCTATTTATATTTCTATTTTACCTCCTCAATTTAGCTTTATGGACAGGGAAAGACCTAATCTAAGATCTGCACAAAAATATTTAGCCTTCAAATTCATACCGTGATCGTAGCATGCATGTACTCGACTCATATGAATGGGATTTCCATGAAAAATATTGTGGGCCGAAAATGGGAGAACACTGTACATTTCTCTTCTGTTTCCTATTTATATTTCTATTTTACCTCCTCAATTTAGCATTATGGACAGGGAAAGACCTAATCTAAGATCTGCAAAAAAATATTTAGCCTTCAAATTCATACCGTCATCTTAGCATGCATGGACTCGACTCATATGACTGGGATTTCCATGAAAAAGATTGTGGGCAGAAAATGGGTGATAACTGTACATTTCTCTTCTGTTTCCTATTTATATTTATATTTTACCTCCTCAATTAAGCATTATGGACAGGGAAAGACATAATCTAAGATCTGCACAAAAATATTTAGCCTTCAAATTCATACCGTCATCGTAGCATGCATGGACTCGACTCATATGAATGGGATTTCCATGAAAAAGATTGTGGGCAGAAAATGGGTGATCACTGTACATTTCTCTTCTGTTTCCTATTTATATTTCTATTTTACCTCCTCAATTATCTTTATGGACAGGGAAAGATCTAATCTAAGATCTGCACAAAAATATTTAGCCTTCAAATTCATACCGTCATCGTAGCATGCATGGACTCGACTCATATGAATGGGATTTCCATGAAAAAGATTGTGGGCCGAAAATGGGAGATCACTGTACATTTCTCTTCTGATTCCTATTCATATTTCTATCTTACCTCCTCAATTTAGTATTATGGACAGGGAAAGACCTAATGTAAGATCTGCACAAAAATATTTAGCTTTCAAATTCATACCGTGATCGTAGCATGCATGGACTCGACTCATATGACTGGGATTTCCATGAAAAATATTGTGGGCAGAAAATGGGTGATCACTGTACATTTCTCTTCTGTTTCCTATTTATATTTATATTTTACCTCCTCAATTTAGCATTATGGACAGGGAAAGACCTAATCTAAGATTCTGCACAAAAATATTTAGCCTTCAAATTCATACCGTCATCGTAGCATGCATGGACTCGACTCATATGAATGGGATTTCCAAGAAAAAGATTGTGGGCCGAAAATGGGTTATCACTGTACATTTCTCTTCTGTTTCCTATTTATATTTCTATTTTACCTCCTCAATTTAGCATTATGGACAGGGAAAGACCTAATCTAAGATCTGCACAAAAATATTTAGCCTTCAAATTCATACCGTCATCGTAGCATGCATGGACTCGACTCATATGAATGGGTTTTCCATGCAAAAGATTGTGGGCCGAAAATGGGTGATCACTGTACATTTCTCTTCTGTTTCCTATTTATATTTATATTTTACCTCCTCAATTTAGCATTATGGACAGGGAAAGATCTAATCTAAGATCTGCACAAAAATATTTAGCCTTCAAATTCATACCGTGATCGTAGCATGCATGGACTCGACTCATATGACTGGGATTTCCATGAAAAATATTGTGGACACAAAATGGGTGATCACTGTACATTTCTCTTCTGTTTCCTATTTATATTTCTATTTTACCTCCTCAATTTAGCATTATGGACAGGGAAAGACATAATCTAAGATCTGCACAAAAATATTTAGCCTTCAAATTCATACCGTCAACGTAGCATACTTGGAGTCGACACATATGTATAGGATTTCCATGAAAAAGTTTGTGGGCCGAAAATTGGTGATCACTGTACATTTCTCTTCTGTTTCCTATTTATATTTCTATTTTACCTCCTCAATTTAGCATTATGGACAGGGAAAGACCTAATCTAAGATCTGCACAAAAATATTTAGCCTTCAAATTCATTCCGTCATCGTAGCATGCATGGACACGACTGATATGACTGGGATTTACATGAAAAATATTGTGGGCAGAAAATGGGTGATCACTGTACATTTCTCTTCTGTTTCCTATTTATATTTCTATTTTACCTCCTCAATTATCTTTATGGACAGGGAAAGATCTAATCTAAGATCTGCACAAAAATATTTAGCCTTCAAATTCATACCGTCATCGTAGCATGCATGGACTCGACTCATATGAATGGGATTTCCATGAAAAAGATTGTGGGCCGAAAATGGGTGATCACTGTACATTTCTCTTCTGTTTCCTATTCATATTTCTATCTTACCTCCTCAATTTAGCATTATGGACAGGGAAAGACCTAATGTAAGATCTGCACAAAAATATTTAGCTTTCAAATTCATACCGTGATCGTAGCATGCATGGACTCGACTCATATGACTGGGATTTCCATGAAAAATATTGTGGGCAGAAAATGGGTGATCACTGTACATTTCTCTTCTGTTTCCTATTTATATTTATATTTTACCTCCTCAATTTAGCATTATGGACAGGGAAAGACCTAATCTAAGATTCTGCACAAAAATATTTAGCCTTCAAATTCATACCGTCATCGTAGCATGCATGGACTCGACTCATATGAATGGGATTTCCAAGAAAAAGATTGTGGGCCGAAAATGGGTTATCACTGTACATTTCTGTTCTGTTTCCTATTTATATTTCTATTTTACCTCCTCAATTTAGCTTTATGGACAGGGAAAGACCTAATCTAAGATCTGCACAAAAATATTTAGCCTTCAAATTCATACCGTGATCGTAGCATGCATGTACTCGACTCATATGAATGGGATTTCCATGAAAAATATTGTGGGCCGAAAATGGGAGAACACTGTACATTTCTCTTCTGTTTCCTATTTATATTTCTATTTTACCTCCTCAATTTAGCATTATGGACAGGGAAAGACCTAATCTAAGATCTGCAAAAAAATATTTAGCCTTCAAATTCATACCGTCATCTTAGCATGCATGGACTCGACTCATATGACTGGGATTTCCATGAAAAAGATTGTGGGCAGAAAATGGGTGATAACTGTACATTTCTCTTCTGTTTCCTATTTATATTTATATTTTACCTCCTCAATTAAGCATTATGGACAGGGAAAGACATAATCTAAGATCTGCACAAAAATATTTAGCCTTCAAATTCATACCGTCATCGTAGCATGCATGGACTCGACTCATATGAATGGGATTTCCATGAAAAAGATTGTGGGCAGAAAATGGGTGATCACTGTACATTTCTCTTCTGTTTCCTATTTATATTTCTATTTTACCTCCTCAATTATCTTTATGGACAGGGAAAGATCTAATCTAAGATCTGCACAAAAATATTTAGCCTTCAAATTCATACCGTCATCGTAGCATGCATGGACTCGACTCATATGAATGGGATTTCCATGAAAAAGATTGTGGGCCGAAAATGGGAGATCACTGTACATTTCTCTTCTGATTCCTATTCATATTTCTATCTTACCTCCTCAATTTAGTATTATGGACAGGGAAAGACCTAATGTAAGATCTGCACAAAAATATTTAGCTTTCAAATTCATACCGTGATCGTAGCATGCATGGACTCGACTCATATGACTGGGATTTCCATGAAAAATATTGTGGGCAGAAAATGGGTGATCACTGTACATTTCTCTTCTGTTTCCTATTTATATTTATATTTTACCTCCTCAATTTAGCATTATGGACAGGGAAAGACCTAATCTAAGATTCTGCACAAAAATATTTAGCCTTCAAATTCATACCGTCATCGTAGCATGCATGGACTCGACTCATATGAATGGGATTTCCAAGAAAAAGATTGTGGGCCGAAAATGGGTTATCACTGTACATTTCTCTTCTGTTTCCTATTTATATTTCTATTTTACCTCCTCAATTTAGCATTATGGACAGGGAAAGACCTAATCTAAGATCTGCACAAAAATATTTAGCCTTCAAATTCATACCGTCATCGTAGCATGCATGGACTCGACTCATATGAATGGGTTTTCCATGCAAAAGATTGTGGGCCGAAAATGGGTGATCACTGTACATTTCTCTTCTGTTTCCTATTTATATTTATATTTTACCTCCTCAATTTAGCATTATGGACAGGGAAAGACCTAATCTAAGATCTGCACAAAAATATTTAGCCTTCAAATTCATACCGTGATCGTAGCATGCATGGACTCGACTCATATGACTGGGATTTCCATGAAAAATATTGTGGACACAAAATGGGTGATCACTGTACATTTCTCTTCTGTTTCCTATTTATATTTCTATTTTACCTCCTCAATTTAGCATTATGGACAGGGAAAGACATAATCTAAGATCTGCACAAAAATATTTAGCCTTCAAATTCATACCGTCAACGTAGCATACTTGGAGTCGACACATATGTATAGGATTTCCATGAAAAAGTTTGTGGGCCGAAAATTGGTGATCACTGTACATTTCTCTTCTGTTTCCTATTTATATTTCTATTTTACCTCCTCAATTTAGCATTATGGACAGGGAAAGACCTAATCTAAGATCTGCACAAAAATATTTAGCCTTCAAATTCATTCCGTCATCGTAGCATGCATGGACACGACTGATATGACTGGGATTTACATGAAAAATATTGTGGGCAGAAAATGGGTGATCACTGTACATTTCTCTTCTGTTTCCTATTTATATTTCTATTTTACCTCCTCAATTTATCATTATGGACAGGGAAAGACCTAATCTAAGATCTGAACAAAAATATTTAGCTTTCAAATTCATACCGTCAACGTAGCATGCATGGACTCGACTCATATGAATGGGATTTCCATGAAAAATATTGTGGGCAGAAAATGGGTGATCACTGTACATTTCTCTTCTGTTTCCTATTTATATTTATATTTTACCTCCTCAATTGAGCATTATGGACAGGGAAAGACCTAATCTAAGATCTGCACAAAAATATTTAGCTTTCAAATTCATACCGTCATCGTAGCATGCATGGACTCGACTCATATGAATGGGATTTCCATGAAAAAGATTGTGGGCCGAAAATGGTGATCACTGTACATTTCTCTTCTGTTTCCTATTTATATTTCTATTTTACCTCCTCAATTTAGCATTATGGACAGGGAAAGACCTAATCTAAGATCTGCACAAAAATATTTAGCCTTCAAATTCATTCCGTCATCGTAGGATGCATGGACACGACTGATATGACTGGGATTTACATGAAAAATATTGTGGGCAGAAAATGGGTGATCACTGTACATTTCTCTTCTGTTTCCTATTTATATTTATATTTTACCTCCTCAATTTAGCATTATGGACAGGGAAAGACCTAATCTAAGATCTGCACAAAAATATTTAGCCTTCAAATTCATACCGTCATCGTAGCTTGCATGGACTCGACTCATATGCATGGGATTTCCATGAAAAATAATGTGGGCCGAAAATGGGTGATCACTGTACATTTCTCTTCTGTTTCCTATTTATATTTATATTTTACCTCCTCAATTTAGCATTATGGACAGGGAAATATCTAATCTAAGATCTGCACAAAAATATTTTCCTTTAAATTCATACCGTCATCGTAGCATGCATGGACTCGACTCATATGAATGGGATTTCCATGAAAAAGATTGTGGGCCGAAAATGGGTGATCACTGTACATTTCTCTTCTGTTTCCTATTTATATTTATATTTTACCTCCTCAATTTAGCATTATGGACAGGGAAAGACCTAATCTAAGATCTGCACAAAAATATTTAGCCTTCAAATTCATACCGTGATCGTAGCATGCATGGACTCGACTCATATGTCTGGGATTTCCATGAAAAATATTGTGGACACAAAATGTGTGATCACTGTACATTTCTCTTCTGTTTCCTATTTATATTTATATTTTACCTCCTCAATTTAGCATTATGGACAGGGAAAGACCTAATCTAAGATCTGCACAAAAATATTTAGCCTTCAAATTCATACCGTCAACGTAGCATACTTGGAGTCGACACATATGTATGGGATTTCCATGAAAAAGTTTGTGGGCCGAAAATGGGTGATCACTGTACATTTCTCTTCTGTTTCCTATTTATATTTCTATTTTACCTCCTCAATTTAGCATTATGGACAGGGAAAGACCTAATCTAAGATCTGCACAAAAATCTTTAGCCTTCAAATTCATACCGTGATCGTAGCATGCATGGACTCGACTCATATGACTGGGATTTCCATGAAAAATATTGTGGACACAAAATGGGTGATCACTGTACATTTCTCTTCTGTTTCCTATTTATATTTCTATTTTACCTCCTCAATTTAGCATTATGGACAGGGAAAGACCTAATCTAAGATCTGCACAAAAATATTTATCTTTCAAATTCATACCGTCAACGTAGCATACTTGGAGTCGACACATATGTATGGGATTTCCATGAAAAAGTTTGTGGGCCGAAAATTGGTGATCACTGTACATTTCTCTTCTGTTTCCTATTTATATTTCTATTTTACCTCCTCAATTTAGCATTATGGACAGGGAAAGACCTAATCTAAGATCTGCACAAAAATATTTAGCCTTCAAATTCATTCCGTCATCATAGCATGCATGGACACGACTGATATGACTGGGATTTACATGAAAAATATTGTGGGCAGAAAATGGGTGATCACTGTACATTTCTCTTCTGTTTCCTATTTATATTTCTATTTTACCTCCTCAATTTATCATTATGGACAGGGAAAGACCTAATGTAAGATCTGAACAAAAATATTTAGCTTTCAAATTCATACCGTCATCGTAGCATGCATGGACTCGACTCATATGAATGGGATTTCCATGAAAAATATTGTGGGCAGAAAATGGGTGATCACTGTACATTTCTCTTCTGTTTCCTATTTATATTTATATTTTACCTCCTCAATTGAGCATTATGGACAGGGAAAGACCTAATCTAAGATCTGCACAAAAATATTTAGCTTTCAAATTCATACCGTCATCGTAGCATGCATGGACTCGACTCATATGAATGGGATTTCCACGAAAACGATTGTGGGCCGAAAATGGGTGACCATTGTACATTTCTCTTCTGTTTCCTATTTATATTTCTATTTTACCTCCTCAATTTAGCATTATGGACAGGGAAAGACCTAATCTAAGATCTGCACAAAAATATTTAGCCTTCAAATTCATTCCGTCATCGTAGGATGCATGGACACGACTGATATGACTGGGATTTACATGAAAACATTGTGGGCAGAAAATGGGTGATCACTGTACATTTCTCTTCTGTTTCCTATTGATATTTATATTTTACCTCCTCAATTTAGCATTATGGACAGGGAAAACCTAATCTAAGATCTGCACAAAAATATTTAGCTTTCAAATTCATACCGTCATCGTAGCATGCATGGACTCGACTCATATGAATGGGATTTACATGAAAAATATTGTGGGCCGAAAATGGGTGATCACTGTACATTTCTCTTCTGTTTCCTATTTATATTTATATTTTACCTCCTCAATTTAGCATTATGGATAGGGAAAGACCTAATCTAAGATCTGCACAAAAATATTTAGCCTTCAAATTCATACCGTCATCGTAGCTTGCATGGACTCGACTCATATGAATGGGATTTCCATGAAAAATAATGTGGGCCGAAAATGGGTGATCACTGTACATTTCTCTTCTGTTTCCTATTTATATTTATATTTTACCTCCTCAATTTAGCATTATGGACAGGGAAATATCTAATCTAAGATCTGCACAAAAATATTTTCCTTCAAATTCATACCGTCATCGTAGCATGCATGAACTCGACTCATATGACTGGGATTTCCATGAAAAAGATTTTGGGCCGAAAATGGGTGATCACTGTACATTTCTCTTCTCTTTCCTATTTATATTTATATTTTACCTCCTCAATTTAGCATTATGGACAGTGAAAGACCTCATCTAAGATCTGCACAAAAATATTTTGCCTTCAAATTCATACCGTGATCGTAGCATGCATGGACTCGACTCATATGACGGGGATTTCCATGCAAAAGATAGTGGGCAGAAAATGAGTGATCACTGTACATTTCTCTTCTGTTTCCTATTTATATTTCTATTTTACCTCCTCAATTTAGCATTATGGACAGAGAAAGACCTAATCTAAAATCTGCACAAAAATATTTTGCCTTCAAATTCATACCGTCATCGTAGCATGCATGGACTCGACTCATATGAATGGGATTTCCATGAAAAAGATTGTGGGCCGAAAATGGGTGATCACTGTACATTTCTCTTCTGTTTCCTATTTATATTTATATTTTACCTCCTCAATTTAGCATTATGGACAGGGAAAGACCTAATCTAAGAATGCACAAAAATATTTAGCCTTCAAATTCATACCGTCATCGTAGCATGCATGGACTCGACTCATATGAATGGGATTTCCATGAAAAATAATGTGGGCCGAAAATGGGTGATCACTGTACAATTCTCTTCTGTTTCCTATTTATATTTATATTTTACCTCCTCAATTTAGCATCATGAACAGGGAAAGATCTAATCTAAGATCTGCACAAAAATATTTTCCTTCAAATTCATACCGTCATCGTAGCATGCATGAACTCGACTCATATGACTGGGATTTCCATGAAAAAGATTGTGGCCCGAAAATTGGTGTTCACTGTACATTTCTCTTCTGTTTCCTATTTATATTTCTATTTTACCTCCTCAATTTAGCATTATGGACAGGGAAAGACCTAATCTAAGATCTGCACAAAAATATATTGCCTTCAAATTCATACCGTGATCGTAGCATGCATGGACTCGACTCATATGACTGGGATTTCCATGAAAAAGATTGTAGGCCGAAAATGGGTGATCACTGTACATTTTTCTTCTGTTTCCTATTTATATTTATATTTTACCTCCTCAATTTAGCATTATGGACAGGGAAAGACCTAATCTAAGATCTGCACAAAAATATTTAGACTTCAAATTCATACCGTCATCGTAGCATGCATGGACTCGACTCATATGACTGGGATTTCCATGCAAAAGATAGTGGGCAGAAAATGGGTGATCACTGTACATTTCTCTTCTGTTTCCTATTTATATTTCTATTTTACCTCCTCAATTTAGCATTGTGGACAGAGAAAGACCTAATCTAAAATCTGCACAAAAATATTTTGCCTTCAAATTCATACCGTCATCGTAGCATGCATGGACTCGACTCATATGAATGGGATTTCCATGAAAAATAATGTGGGCCGAAAATGGGTGATCACTGAACATTTCTCTTCTGTTTCCTATTTATATTTCTATTTTACCTCTTCAATTTAGCATTATGGACAGGGAAAGACCTAATCTAAGATCTGCACAAAAATATTTAGCCTTCAAATTCATACCGTCATCGTAGCATGCATGGACACGACTCATATGAATGGGATTTCCATGAAAAAGATGTTGGGCCGAAAATGGGTGATCACTGTACATTTTTCTTCTGTTTCCTATTTATATTTACATTTTACCTCCTCAATTTAGCATTATGGACAGGGAAAGACCTAATCTAACATCTGCACAAAAATATTTTCCTTCAAATTCATACAGTCATCGTAGCATGCATGAACTCGACTGATATGACTTGGACTTCCATGAAAAATATTGTGGGTAGAAAATGGGTGACCACTGTACATTTCTCTTCTGTTTCCTATTTATATTTATATTTTACATCCTCAATTTAGCATTATGGACAGGGAAAAACCTAATCTAAGATGTGCACAAAAATATTTTCCTTCAATTTCATACCGTCATCGTAGCATGCATGGACTCGACTCATATGAATGGGATTTCCGTGAAAAATATTGTGGGCCGAAAATGGGTGATCACTGTACATTTCTCTTCTGTTTCCTATTTATATTTATATTTTACCTCCTCAATTGAGCATTATGGACAGGGAAAGACCTAATCTAAGATCTGCACAAAAATATTTAGCCTTCAAATACATACCGTCATCGTAGCATGCATGGACTCGACTCATATGAATGGGATTTCCATGAAAAAGATGTTGGGCCGAAAAAGGGTGATCACTGTACATTTTTCTTCTGTTTCCTATTTATATTTATATTTTACCTCCTCAATTTAGCATTACGGACAGGGAAAGACCTAATCTAAGATCTGCACAAAAATATTTTCCTTCAAATTCATACCGTCATCGTAGCATGCATGAACTCGAGTCATATGACTGGGATTTCCAAGAAAAATATTGTGGGTAGAAAATGGGTGACCACTGTACATTTCTCTTCTGTTTCCTATTTATATTTCTATTTTACCTCCTCAATTTAGCATTATGGGCAGGGAAAGACCTAATCTAAGATCTGCACAAAAATATTTTGCCTTCAAATTCATACCGTCATCGTAGCATGCATGGACTCGACTCATATGAATGGGATTTCCATGAAAAAGATTGTGGGCCGAAAATGGGTGATCATTGTACATTTCTCTTCTGTTTCCTATTTATATTTATATTTTACCTCCTCAATTTAGCATTATGGACAGGGAAAGACCTAATCAAAGATCTGCACAAAAATATTTAACCTTCAAATTCATACCGTCATTGTAGCATGCATGGACTCGACTCATATGACTGGGATTTCCATGAAAAATATTGAGGGCAGAAAATGGGTGATCACTGTACATTTCTCTTCTGTTTCCTATTCATATATATATTTTACCTCCTCAATTTAGCATTATGGACAGGGAAAGATCTAATCTAAGTTCTGCATAAAAATATTTAGCCTTCAAATTCATACCGTGATCGTAGCATGCATGGACTCAACTCATATGAATGGAATTTCCTTGAAAAAGATTGTGGGCCGAAAATGGGTGATCACTGTACATTTCTCTTCTGTTTACTATTTATATTTTTATTTTACTTCCTCAATTTAGCATTATGGACAGGGAAAGACCTAATCTAAGATGTGCACTAAAATATTTTGCCTTCAAATTCATGCCGTGATCATAGCATGCATGGACTCGACTCATATGACTGGGATTTCCATGAAAAATATTGTGGGCAGAAAATTGGCGATCACTGTACATTTATCTTCTGTTTCCTATTTATATTTATATTTTACCTCCTCAATTTAGCATTATGGACAGGGAAAGACCTAATCTAAGATGTGCACAAAAATATTTTCCTTCAAATTCATACCGTCATCGTAGCATGCATGGACTCGACTCATATGAATGGGATTTCCGTGAAAATTATTGTGGGCCGAAAATGGGTGATCACTGTACATTTCTCTTCTGTTTCCTATTTATATTTCTATTTTACCTCCTCAATTGAGCATTATGGACAGGGAAAGACCTAATCTAAGATCTGCACAAAAATATTTAGCCTTCAAATTCATACCGTGATCGTAGCATGCATGGACTCGACTCATATGAATGGGATTTCCATGAAAAAGATTGTGGGCCGAAAATGGGTGATCACTGTACATTTCTCTTCTGTTTCCTATTTATATTTATATTTTACCTCCTCAATTTAGCATTATGGACAGGGAAAGACCTAATCTAAGATCTGCACAAAAATATTTAGCCTTCAAATACATACCGTCATCGTAGCATGCATGGACTCGACTCATATGAATGGCATTTCCATGAAAAAGATGTTGGGCCGAAAAAGGGTGATCACTGTACATTTTTCTTCTGTTTCCTATTTATATTTATATTTTACCTCCTCAATTTAGCATTACGGATAGGGAAAGACCTAATCTAAGATCTGCACAAAAATATTTTCCTTCAAATTCATACCGTCATCGTAGCATGCATGAACTCGAGTCATATGACTGGGATTTCCATGAAAAATATTGTGGGTAGAAAATGGGTGACCACTGTACATTTCTCTTCTGTTTCCTATTTATATTTATATTTTACCTCCTCAATTTAGCATTATGGACAGGGAAAGACCTAATCTAAGATCTGCACAAAAATATTTTCCTTCAAATTCATACCGTCATCGTAGCATGCATGGACTCGACTCATATGAATGGGATTTCCGTGAAAAATATTGTGGGCCGAAAATGGGTGATCACTGTACATTTCTCTTCTGTTTCCTATTTATATTTCTATTTTACCTCCTCAATTTAGCATTATGGGCAGGGAAAGACTTAATCTAAGATCTGAACAAAAATATTTAGCCTTCAAATTCATACCGTGATCGTAGCATGCATGGACTCGACTCATATGACGGGGATTTCCATGAAAAATATTGTGGGCAGAAAATGGGTGATCACTGTACATTTCTCTTCTGTTTCCTATTTATATTTCTATTTTACCTCGTCAATTTAGCATTATGAACAGGGGAAGACCTAATCTAAGTTCTGCACAAAAATATTTTGCCTTCAAATTCATACCGTCATCGTAGCATGCATGGACTCGACTCATATGAATGGGATTTCCATGAAAAATATTGTGGGCCGAAAATGGGTGATCACTGTACATTTCTCTTCTGTTTCCTATTTATATTTATATTTTACCTCCTCAATTTAGCATTATGGACAGGGAAAGACCTAATCTAAGATCTGCACAAAAATATTTTCCTTGAAATTCATACCGTCATCGTAGCATACATGAACTCGACTCATATGACTGGGATTTCCATGAAAAATATTGTGGGCAGAAAATGGGTGATCACTGTACATTTCTCTTCTGTTTCCTATTTATATTTCTATTTTACCTCCTCAATTTAGCATTATGGACAGGGAAAGACCTAATCTAAAATCTGCACAAAAATATTTTGCCTTCAAATTCATACCGTGATCGTAGCATGCATGGACTCGACTCATGTGACTGGGATTTCCATGAAAAAGATTGTGGGCCGAAAATGGGAGATCACTGTACATTTCTCTTCTGTTTCCTATTTATATTTCTATTTTACCTCCTCAATTGAGCATTATGGACAAGGAAAAACCTAATCTAAGATCTGCACAAAAATATTTTCCTTCAAATTCATACCGTCATCGTAGCATGCATGAACTCGAGTCATATGACTGGGATCGCCATGAAAAAGATTGTGGGTCGAAAATTGGTGATCACTGTAGATTTCTCTTTTGTTTCCTATTTATATTTCTATTTTACCTCCTCAATTTTGCATTATGGACAGGGAAAGACCTAATCTAAGATCTGCACAAAAATATTTTGCCTTCAAATTCATACCGTCATCGTAGCATGCATGGACTCGACTCATATGAATGGGATTTCCATGAAAAAGATTGTGGGCCGAAAATGGGTGATCATTGTACATTTCTCTTCTGTTTCCTATTTATATTTATATTTTACCTCCTCAATTTAGCATTATGGACAGGGAAAGACCTAATCAAAGATCTGCACAAAAATATTTAGCCTTCAAATTCATACCGTCATCGTAGCATGCATGGACTCGACTCATATGACTGGGATTTCCATGAAAAATATTGAGGGCAGAAAATGGGTGATCACTGTACATTTCTCTTCTGTTTCCTATTTATATTTATATTTACCTCCTCAATTTAGAATTATGGACAGGGAAAGACCTAATCTAAGATCTGCACAAAAATATTTAGCCTTCAAATTCATACCGTCATCGTAGCATGCATGGACTCAACTCATATGACTGGGATTTCCATGAAAAATATTGTGGGCAGAAAATGGGTGATCACTGTACATTTCTCTTCTGTTTCCTATTTATATTTATATTTTACCTCCTCAATTTAGCATTATGGACAGGGAAAGACCTAATCTAAGTTCTGCACAAAAATATTTAGCCTTCAAATTCATACCGTGATCGTAGCATGCATGGACTCAACTCATATGAATGGAATTTCCTTGAAAAAGATTGTGGGCCGAAAATGGGTGATCACTGTACATTTCTTTTCTGTTTCCTATTTATATTTATATTTTACCTCCTCAATTTAGCATTATGGACAGGGAAAGACCTAATCTAAGATCTGCACAAAAATATTTTCCTTCAAATTCATACCGTCATCGTAGCATGCATGGACTCGACTCATATGAATGGGATTTCCGTGAAAAATATTGTGGGCCGAAAATGGGTGATCACTGTACATTTCTCTTCTGTTTCCTATTTATATTTCTATTTTACCTCCTCAATTGAGCATTATGGACAGGGAAAGACCTAATCTAAGATCTGCACAAAAATATTTAGCCTTCAAATTCATACCGTCATCGTAGCATGCATGGACTCGACTCATATGACTGGGATTTCCATGAAAAAGATTGTGGGCGGAAAATGGGTGATCACTGGATATTTCTCTTCTGTTTCCTATTTATATTTATATTTTACCTCCTCAATTTAGCATTATGGGCTGGGAAAGACCTAATCTAAAATCTGCACAAAAATATTTTGCCTTCTAATTCATACCGTGATCGTAGCATGCATGGACTCGACTCATATGACTGGGATTTCCATGAAAAAGATTGTGGGCCGAAAATGGGTGATCACTGTACATTTCTCTTCTGTTTCCAATTTATATTTCTATTTTACATCCTCAATTTAGCATTATGGTCAGGGAAAGACCTAATCTAAGATCTGCACAAAAATATTTTCCTTCAAATTCATACCGTGATCGTAGCATGCATGGACTCGAATCATCTGACTGTGATTTCCATGAAAAAGATTGTGGGCCGAAAATTGGTGATCACTGTACATTTCTCTTCTGTTTCCCATTTATATTTCTATTTTACCTCCTCATTTTAGCATTATGGACAGGGACAGACCTAATCTAAGATCTGCTCAAAAATATTTAGCCTTCAAATTCATACCGTGATCGTAGCATGCATGGACTCGACTCATATGACGGGGATTTCCATGAAAAATATCGTGGGCAGAAAATGGGTGATCACTGTACATTTCTCTTCTGTTTCCTATTTATATTTATATTTTACCTCCTCAATTTAACATTATGGACAGTGAAAGACATATTCTAAGATCTGCTCAAAAATATTTAGCCTTCAAATTCATACCGTGATCGTAGCATGCATGGACTCGACTCATATGACTGGGATTTCCATGAAAAATATTGTGGGCAGAAAATGTGTTATCACTGTAAATTTCTCTTCTGTTTCTTATTTATATTTCTATTTTACCTCTTCAATTTAGCATTATGGACAGGGAAAGACCTAATCTAAGATCTGCACAAAAATATTTAGCCTTCAAATACATACCGTCATCGTAGCATGCATGGACTCGACTCATATGAATGGGATTTCCATGAAAAAGATGTTGGGCCGAAAAAGGGTGATCACTGTACATTTTTCTTCTGTTTCCTATTTATATTTATATTTTACCTCCTCAATTTAGCATTACGGACAGGGAAAGACCTAATCTAAGATCTGCACAAAAATATTTTCCTTCAAATTCATACCGTCATCGTAGCATGCATGAACTCGAGTCATATGACTGGGATTTCCAAGAAAAATATTGTGGGTAGAAAATGGGTGACCACTGTACATTTCTCTTCTGTTTCCTATTTATATTTCTATTTTACCTCCTCAATTTAGCATTATGGGCAGGGAAAGACCTAATCTAAGATCTGCACAAAAATATTTTGCCTTCAAATTCATACCGTCATCGTAGCATGCATGGACTCGACTCATATGAATGGGATTTCCATGAAAAAGATTGTGGGCCGAAAATGGGTGATCATTGTACATTTCTCTTCTGTTTCCTATTTATATTTATATTTTACCTCCTCAATTTAGCATTATGGACAGGGAAAGACCTAATCAAAGATCTGCACAAAAATATTTAACCTTCAAATTCATACCGTCATTGTAGCATGCATGGACTCGACTCATATGACTGGGATTTCCATGAAAAATATTGAGGGCAGAAAATGGGTGATCACTGTACATTTCTCTTCTGTTTCCTATTCATATATATATTTTACCTCCTCAATTTAGCATTATGGACAGGGAAAGATCTAATCTAAGTTCTGCATAAAAATATTTAGCCTTCAAATTCATACCGTGATCGTAGCATGCATGGACTCAACTCATATGAATGGAATTTCCTTGAAAAAGATTGTGGGCCGAAAATGGGTGATCACTGTACATTTCTCTTCTGTTTACTATTTATATTTTTATTTTACTTCCTCAATTTAGCATTATGGACAGGGAAAGACCTAATCTAAGATGTGCACTAAAATATTTTGCCTTCAAATTCATGCCGTGATCATAGCATGCATGGACTCGACTCATATGACTGGGATTTCCATGAAAAATATTGTGGGCAGAAAATTGGCGATCACTGTACATTTATCTTCTGTTTCCTATTTATATTTATATTTTACCTCCTCAATTTAGCATTATGGACAGGGAAAGACCTAATCTAAGATGTGCACAAAAATATTTTCCTTCAAATTCATACCGTCATCGTAGCATGCATGGACTCGACTCATATGAATGGGATTTCCGTGAAAATTATTGTGGGCCGAAAATGGGTGATCACTGTACATTTCTCTTCTGTTTCCTATTTATATTTCTATTTTACCTCCTCAATTGAGCATTATGGACAGGGAAAGACCTAATCTAAGATCTGCACAAAAATATTTAGCCTTCAAATTCATACCGTGATCGTAGCATGCATGGACTCGACTCATATGAATGGGATTTCCATGAAAAAGATTGTGGGCCGAAAATGGGTGATCACTGTACATTTCTCTTCTGTTTCCTATTTATATTTATATTTTACCTCCTCAATTTAGCATTATGGACAGGGAAAGACCTAATCTAAGATCTGCACAAAAATATTTAGCCTTCAAATACATACCGTCATCGTAGCATGCATGGACTCGACTCATATGAATGGCATTTCCATGAAAAAGATGTTGGGCCGAAAAAGGGTGATCACTGTACATTTTTCTTCTGTTTCCTATTTATATTTATATTTTACCTCCTCAATTTAGCATTACGGATAGGGAAAGACCTAATCTAAGATCTGCACAAAAATATTTTCCTTCAAATTCATACCGTCATCGTAGCATGCATGAACTCGAGTCATATGACTGGGATTTCCATGAAAAATATTGTGGGTAGAAAATGGGTGACCACTGTACATTTCTCTTCTGTTTCCTATTTATATTTATATTTTACCTCCTCAATTTAGCATTATGGACAGGGAAAGACCTAATCTAAGATCTGCACAAAAATATTTTCCTTCAAATTCATACCGTCATCGTAGCATGCATGGACTCGACTCATATGAATGGGATTTCCGTGAAAAATATTGTGGGCCGAAAATGGGTGATCACTGTACATTTCTCTTCTGTTTCCTATTTATATTTATATTTTACCTCCTCAATTTAGCATTATGGGCAGGGAAAGACTTAATCTAAGATCTGAACAAAAATATTTAGCCTTCAAATTCATACCGTGATCGTAGCATGCATGGACTCGACTCATATGACGGGGATTTCCATGAAAAATATTGTGGGCAGAAAATGGGTGATCACTGTACATTTCTCTTCTGTTTCCTATTTATATTTCTATTTTACCTCGTCAATTTAGCATTATGAACAGGGGAAGACCTAATCTAAGTTCTGCACAAAAATATTTTGCCTTCAAATTCATACCGTCATCGTAGCATGCATGGACTCGACTCATATGAATGGGATTTCCATGAAAAATATTGTGGGCCGAAAATGGGTGATCACTGTACATTTCTCTTCTGTTTCCTATTTATATTTATATTTTACCTCCTCAATTTAGCATTATGGACAGGGAAAGACCTAATCTAAGATCTGCACAAAAATATTTTCCTTGAAATTCATACCGTCATCGTAGCATACATGAACTCGACTCATATGACTGGGATTTCCATGAAAAATATTGTGGGCAGAAAATGGGTGATCACTGTACATTTCTCTTCTGTTTCCTATTTATATTTCTATTTTACCTCCTCAATTTAGCATTATGGACAGGGAAAGACCTAATCTAAAATCTGCACAAAAATATTTTGCCTTCAAATTCATACCGTGATCGTAGCATGCATGGACTCGACTCATGTGACTGGGATTTCCATGAAAAAGATTGTGGGCCGAAAATGGGAGATCACTGTACATTTCTCTTCTGTTTCCTATTTATATTTCTATTTTACCTCCTCAATTGAGCATTATGGACAAGGAAAAACCTAATCTAAGATCTGCACAAAAATATTTTCCTTCAAATTCATACCGTCATCGTAGCATGCATGAACTCGAGTCATATGACTGGGATCGCCATGAAAAAGATTGTGGGTCGAAAATTGGTGATCACTGTAGATTTCTCTTTTGTTTCCTATTTATATTTCTATTTTACCTCCTCAATTTTGCATTATGGACAGGGAAAGACCTAATCTAAGATCTGCACAAAAATATTTTGCCTTCAAATTCATACCGTCATCGTAGCATGCATGGACTCGACTCATATGAATGGGATTTCCATGAAAAAGATTGTGGGCCGAAAATGGGTGATCATTGTACATTTCTCTTCTGTTTCCTATTTATATTTATATTTTACCTCCTCAATTTAGCATTATGGACAGGGAAAGACCTAATCAAAGATCTGCACAAAAATATTTAGCCTTCAAATTCATACCGTCATCGTAGCATGCATGGACTCGACTCATATGACTGGGATTTCCATGAAAAATATTGAGGGCAGAAAATGGGTGATCACTGTACATTTCTCTTCTGTTTCCTATTTATATTTATATTTACCTCCTCAATTTAGAATTATGGACAGGGAAAGACCTAATCTAAGATCTGCACAAAAATATTTAGCCTTCAAATTCATACCGTCATCGTAGCATGCATGGACTCAACTCATATGACTGGGATTTCCATGAAAAATATTGTGGGCAGAAAATGGGTGATCACTGTACATTTCTCTTCTGTTTCCTATTTATATTTATATTTTACCTCCTCAATTTAGCATTATGGACAGGGAAAGACCTAATCTAAGTTCTGCACAAAAATATTTAGCCTTCAAATTCATACCGTGATCGTAGCATGCATGGACTCAACTCATATGAATGGAATTTCCTTGAAAAAGATTGTGGGCCGAAAATGGGTGATCACTGTACATTTCTTTTCTGTTTCCTATTTATATTTATATTTTACCTCCTCAATTTAGCATTATGGACAGGGAAAGACCTAATCTAAGATCTGCACAAAAATATTTTCCTTCAAATTCATACCGTCATCGTAGCATGCATGGACTCGACTCATATGAATGGGATTTCCGTGAAAAATATTGTGGGCCGAAAATGGGTGATCACTGTACATTTCTCTTCTGTTTCCTATTTATATTTCTATTTTACCTCCTCAATTGAGCATTATGGACAGGGAAAGACCTAATCTAAGATCTGCACAAAAATATTTAGCCTTCAAATTCATACCGTCATCGTAGCATGCATGGACTCGACTCATATGACTGGGATTTCCATGAAAAAGATTGTGGGCGGAAAATGGGTGATCACTGGATATTTCTCTTCTGTTTCCTATTTATATTTATATTTTACCTCCTCAATTTAGCATTATGGGCTGGGAAAGACCTAATCTAAAATCTGCACAAAAATATTTTGCCTTCTAATTCATACCGTGATCGTAGCATGCATGGACTCGACTCATATGACTGGGATTTCCATGAAAAAGATTGTGGGCCGAAAATGGGTGATCACTGTACATTTCTCTTCTGTTTCCAATTTATATTTCTATTTTACATCCTCAATTTAGCATTATGGTCAGGGAAAGACCTAATCTAAGATCTGCACAAAAATATTTTCCTTCAAATTCATACCGTGATCGTAGCATGCATGGACTCGAATCATCTGACTGTGATTTCCATGAAAAAGATTGTGGGCCGAAAATTGGTGATCACTGTACATTTCTCTTCTGTTTCCCATTTATATTTCTATTTTACCTCCTCATTTTAGCATTATGGACAGGGACAGACCTAATCTAAGATCTGCTCAAAAATATTTAGCCTTCAAATTCATACCGTGATCGTAGCATGCATGGACTCGACTCATATGACGGGGATTTCCATGAAAAATATCGTGGGCAGAAAATGGGTGATCACTGTACATTTCTCTTCTGTTTCCTATTTATATTTATATTTTACCTCCTCAATTTAACATTATGGACAGTGAAAGACATATTCTAAGATCTGCTCAAAAATATTTAGCCTTCAAATTCATACCGTGATCGTAGCATGCATGGACTCGACTCATATGACTGGGATTTCCATGAAAAATATTGTGGGCAGAAAATGTGTTATCACTGTAAATTTCTCTTCTGTTTCTTATTTATATTTCTATTTTACCTCTTCAATTTAGCATTATGGACAGGGAAAGACCTAATCTAAGATCTGCACAAAAATATTTAGCCTTCAAATTCATACCGTCATTGTAGCATGCATGGTCTCGACTCATATGAATGGGATTTCCCTGAAAAAGATTGTGGGCCGAAAATGGGTTATCACTGTACATTTCTCTTCTGTTTCCTATTTATATTTCTATTTTACCTCCTCATTTTAGCATTATGGACAGGGAAAGACCTAATCTAAGTTCTGCACAATAATATTTAGCCTTCAAATTCATACCGTGATCGTAGCATGCATGGACTCGAATCATCTGACTGTGATTTCCATGAAAAGGATTGTTGGCCAAAAATGGGAGATCACTGTACATTTCTCTTCTGTTTCCTATTTATATTTCTATTTTACCTCTTCAATTTAGCATTATGGACAGGGAAAGACCTAATCTAAGATCTGCACAAAAATATTTTGACTTCAAATTCATACCGTGATCGTAGCATGCATGGACTCGACTCATATGACTGGGATTTCCATGAAAAAGATTGTGGGCGGAAAACGGGTGATCACTGGACATTTCTTTTCTGTTTCCTATTTATATTTATATTTTACCTCCTCAATTTAGCATTATGGGCTGGGAAAGACCTAATCTAAAATCTGCACAAAAATATTTTGACTTCAAATTCATACCGTGATCATAGCATGCATGGACTCGACTCATATGACTGGGATTTCCATGAAAAAGATTGTGGGCCAAAAATGGGTGATCACTGTAAGTTTCTCTTCTGTTTCCAATTTATATTTCTATTTTACCTCCTCAATTTAGCATTATGGACAGGGAAAGACCTAATCTAAGATCTGCACAAAAATATTTTGCATTCAAATTCATACCGTGATCGTAGCATGCATGGACTCGAATCATCTGACTGTGATTTCCATGAAAAAGATTGTGGGCCAAAAATGGGTTATCACTGTACATTTCTCTTCTGTTTCCTATTTATATTTATATTTTACCTCCTCAATTTAGCATTATGGACAGGGAAAGACCTAATCTAAGATCTGCACAAAAATATTTAGCCTTCAAATTCATACCGTGATCGTAGCATGCATGGACTCGACTCATATGACTGGGATTTCCATGAAAAATATTGCGGGCAGAAAATGGGTGATCACTGTACATTTCTCTTCTGTTTCCTATTTATATTTATATTTTACCTTCTCAATTTAGCATTATGGACAGGGAAAGACCTAATCTAAGATCTGCACAAAAATATTTCGCCTTCAAATTCATACCGTGATCGTAGCATGCATGGACTCGACACATATAACTGGGATTTCCATGAAAAAGATTGTGGGCCGAAAATGGGTGATCACTGTACATTTCTCTTCTGTTTCCTATTTATATTTATATTTTACTTCCTTAATTTAGCATTATGAACAGTGAAAGACCTAATCTAAGTTCTGCAAAAATATATTTTGCCTTCAAATTCATACCGTGATCGTAGCATGCATGGACTCGACTCATATGACTGGGATTTCCATGAAAAAGATTGTGGGCCGAAAACGGGTGATCACTGTACATTTCTCTTCTGTTTCCTATTTACATTTCTATTTTACCTCCTCAATTTGGCATTATGGACAGGGAAAGACCTAATCTAAAATCTGCACAAAAATATTTTGCCTTCAAATTCATACCGTGGTCGTAGCATGCATGGACACGACTCATATGACTGGGATTTCCATGAAAAAGATTGTGGGCTGAAAATGGGTGATCACTGTACATTTCTCTTCTGTTTCCTATTTATATTTATATTTTACTTCCTTCATTTAGCATTATGGACAGGGAAAGACCTAATCTAAGATCAGCACAAAAATATTTTGCCTTCAAATTCATACCGTGAACGTAGCATGCATGGATTCGACTCATATGACTGGGATTTCCAGGAAAAAGATTTTGGACTGAAAATGGGTAATCACTGTACATTTCTCTTCTGTTTCCTATTTATATTTATATTTTACCTCCTCCATTTAGCATTATGGACAGGGAAAGACCTAATCTAAGACCTGCACAAAAATATTTTGCCTTCAAATTCATACCGTCATCATATCATGCATGGACTCGACTCATATGAATGGGATTTCCATGAAAAAGTTTGTGGTCAGAAAATGGGTGATCACTGCACATTTCTCTTCTGTTTCCTATTAATTTTGTATTTTACCTCCTCAATTTAGCATTATGGACAAAGAAAGACCTAATCTAAGATCTGCACAAAAATATTTTGCCTTCAAATTCATACCGTGATCGTAGCATGCATGGACTCAACTCATATGACTGGGATTTCCATGAAAAGGATTGTGGGCTAAAAATGGGTGATCACTGTACATTTCTCTTCTGTTTCCTATTTCTATTTCTATTTTACCTCCTCAATTTAGCATTATGGAGAGGGAAAGACCTAATCTAAGATCTGCACAAAAATATTTAGCCTTCAAATTAATACCGTGATCGTAGCATGCATGGACTCGACTCATATGACTGGGATTTCCATGAAAACTATTGTGGGCAGAAAATGGGGGATAACTGTACATTTCTCTTCTGTTTCCTATTTATATTTATATTTTACCTCCTCAATTTAGCATTATGGACAGGGAAAGACCTAATCTAAGATCTGCACAAAAATATTTTGCCTTCAAATTCATACCGTGATCGTAGCATGCATGGACTCGACACATATAACTGGGATTTCCATGAAAAAGATTGTGGGCCGAAAATGGGTGATCACTGTACATTTCTCTTCTGTTTCCTATTCATATTTCTATTTTACCTCCACAATTCAGCATTATGGACAGGGAAAGACCTAATCTAAGATCTGCACAAAAATATTTTGCCTTCAAATTCATACCGTGATCGTAGCATGCATGAACTCGACTCATATGACTGGGATTTCCATGAAAAAGATTGTGGGCACAAAATGGGTGAGCACTGTACATTTCTCTTCTGTTTCCTATTTATATTTGTATTTTACCTCCTCAATTTAGCATTATGGACAGGGAAAAACCTAATATCAGCTCTGCACAAAAATATTTTGCCTTCAAATTCATACCGTGATCGTAGCATGCATGAATTCGACTCATATGACTGGGATTTCCATGAAAAAATTGTGGGTCGAAAATGGGTGATCACTGTACATTTCTCTTCTGTTTCCTATTTATATTTATATTTTACCTCCTCAATTTAGCATTATGGACAGGGAAAGACCTAATCTAAGACTGCACAAAAATATTTTGCCTTCAAATTCATACCGTGATCGTAGCATGCATGGACTCGACTCATATGACTGGGATTTCCATAAAAAATATTCTGGGCCGAAAATTGGTGATCACTGTACATTTCTCTTCTGTTTCCGATTTATATTTATATTTTACTTCCTTAATTTATCATTATGAACAGTGAAAGACCTAATCTAAGATCTGCAAAAATATATTTAGCCTTCAAATTCATACCGTGATCGTAGCATGCATGGACTCGACTCATATGACTGGGATTTCCATGAAAAAGATTGTGTGCCGAAAATGGGTGATCACTGTACATTTCTCTTCTGTTTCCTATTTACATTTCTATTTTACCTCCTCAATTTAGCATTATGGACAGGGAAAGACCTAATCTAAAATCTGCACATAAATATTTTGCCTTCAAATTCATACCGTGGTCGTAGCATGCATGGACTCGACTCACATGACTGGGATTTCCATGACAAAGATTGTGGGCTGAAAATGGGTGATCACTGTACATTTCTCTTCTGTTTCCTATTTATATTTCTATTTTACTTCCTTCATTTAGCATTATGGACAGGGAAAGACCTAATCTAAGATCAGCACAAAAATATTTTGCCTTCAAATTCATACCGTGAACGTAGCATGCATGGATTCGACTCATATGACTGGGATTTCCAGGAAAAAGATTTTGGACTGAAAATGGGTAATCACTGTACATTTCTCTTATGTTTCCTATTTATATTTCTATTTTAGCTCCTCCATTTAGCATTATGGACAGGGAAAGACATAATCTAAGATCTGCACAAAAATATTTTGCCTTCAAATTCATACCGTCATCGTAACATGCATGGACTCGACTCATATGAATGGGATTTACATGAAAAAGTTTGTGGTCAGAAAATGGGTGATCACTGCACATTTCTCTTCTGTTTCCTATTAATTTTGTATTTTACCTCCTCAATTTAGCATTATGGACAAAGAAAGACCTAATCTAAGATCTGAACAAAAATATTTTGCCTTCAAATTCATACCGTGATCTCGTAGCATGCATGGACTCGACTCATATGACTGGGATTTCCATGAAAAAGATTGTGGGCTGAAAATGGGTGATCACTGTACATTTCTCTTCTGTTTTCTATTTCTATTTCTATTTTACCTCCTCAATTTAGCATTATGGACAGGGAAAGACCTAATCTAAGATCTGCACAAAAATATTTAGCCTTCAAATTCATACCGTGATCGTAGCATGCATGGACTCGACTCATATGACTGGGATTTCCATGAAAAATATTGTGGGCAGAAAATGGGTGATCACTGCACATTTCTCGTCTGTTTCCTATTTATATTTCTATTTTACCTCCTCAATTTAGCATTATGGACAGGGAAAGACCTAATCTAAGATCTGCACAAAAATATTTAGCCTTCAAATTCATACCGTGATCGTAGCATGCATGGACTCGACTCATATGACTAGGATTTCCATGAAAATATTTGGGGGCAGAAAATGGGGGATCACTGTACATTTCTCTTCTGTTTCCTATTTATATTTATATTTTCCCTCCTCAATTTAGCATTATGGACAGGGAAAGACCTAATCTAAGATCTGCACAAAAATATTTAGCCTTCAAATTCATACCGTCATCGTAGCATGCATGGACTCGACTCATATGAATGGGATTTCCATGAAAAAGATTGTGGGCCGAAAATGGGTGATCACTGTACATTTCTCTTCTGTTTTCTATTTCTATTTCTATTTTACCTCCTCAATTTAGCATTATGGACAGGGAAAGACCTAATCTAAGATCTGCACAAAAATATTTAGCCTTCAAATTCATACCGTGATCGTAGCATGCATGGACTCGACTCATATGACTAGGATTTCCATGAAAATATTTGTGGGCAGAAAATGGGGGATCACTGTACATTTCTCTTCTGTTTCCTATTTATATTTATATTTTACCTCCTCAATTTAGCATTATGGACAGGGAAAGACCTAATCTAAGATCTGCACAAAAATATTTAGCCTTCAAATTCATACCGTCATCGTAGCATGCATGGACTCGACTCATATGAATGGGATTTCCATGAAAAAGATTGTGGGCCGAAAATGGGTGATCACTGTACATTTCTCTTGTGTTTCCTATTTATATTTCTATTTTCCCTCCTCAATTTAGCATTATGGACAGGGGAAAGACCTAATCTAAGATCTGCACAAAAATATTTAGCCTTCAAATTCATACCGTCATCGTAGCATGCATGGAATCGACTCATATGACAGGGATTTCCATGAAAAATATTGTGGGCAGAAAATGGGTGATCACTGTACATTTCTCTTCTGTTTCCTATTTATATTTATATTTTACTTCCTTAATTTAGCATTATGGACAGGGAAAGACCTAATCTAAGATCTGCACAAAAATATTTAGCCTTCAAATTCATACCGTCATCGTAGCATGCATGGACTCGACTCATATGAATGGGATTTCCATGAAAAAGATTGTGGGCCGAAAATGGGTGATCATTGTACATTTCTCTTCTGTTTCCTATTTATATTTCTATTTTACCTCCTCAATTTAGCATTATGGACAGGGAAAGACCTAATCTAAGATCTGCACAAAAATATTTAGCCTTCAAATTCATACCGTGATCGTAGCATGCATGGACTCGACTCATATGACTGGGATTTCCATGAAAATATTGTGGGCAGAAAATGTGTGATCACTGTACATTTCTGTTCTGTTTCCTATTTATATTTGTATTTTACCTCCTCAATTTAGCATTATGGACAGGGAAAGACCTAATCTAAGATCTGCACAAAAATATTTTGCCTTCAAATTCATACCGTGATCGTAGCATGCATGGACTCAACTCATATGACTGGGATTTCCATGAAAATGTTTGTGGGCCGAAAATGGGTGATCACTGTACATTTCTCTTCTGTTTCCTTTTTATATTTATATTTTACCTCCTCAATTTAGCATTATGGACAGGGAAAGACCTAATCTAAGATCTGCACAAAAATATTTTGCCTTGAAATTCATACCGTGATCGTAGCATGCATGGACTCGACTCATATGAATGGGATTTCCATAAAAAAGATTGTGTGCCGAAAATGGGTGATCACTGTGCATTTCTCTTCTGTTTCCTATTCATATTTATATTTTACCTCCTCAATTTAGCATTATGGACAGGGAAACACCTAATCTAAGATCTGCACAAAAATATTTAGCCTTCAAATTCATACCGTGATCGTAGCATGCATGGACTCAACTCATATGACTGGGATTTCCATGAAAAATATTGTGGGCAGAAAATGGGTGATCACTGTACATTTCTCTTCTGTTTACTATTTATATTTCTATTTTACCTCCTCAATTTAGCATTATGGACAGGGAAAGACCTAATCTAAGATCTGCACAAAAATATTTAGCCTTCAAATTCATACCGTGATTGTAGCATGCATGGACTCGACTCTTATGAATGGGATTTCCATGAAAAAGATTGTGGGCCGAAAATGGGTGATCACTGTGCATTTCTCTTCTGTTTCCTATTTATATTTATATTTTACCTCCTCAATTTAGCATTATGGACAGGGAAAGACCTAATCTAAGATCTGCACAAAAATATTTAGCCTTCAAATTCATACCGTCATCGTAGCATGCATGGACTCGACTCATATGAATGGGATTTCCATGAAAAAGATTGTGGGCCGAAAATGGGTGATCACTGTACATTTCTCTTGTGTTTCCTATTTATATTTCTATTTTCCCTCCTCAATTTAGCATTATGGACAGGGGAAAGACCTAATCTAAGATCTGCACAAAAATATTTAGCCTTCAAATTCATACCGTGATCGTAGCATGCATGGCCTCGACTCATATGACTGGGATTTCCATAAAAAAGATTGTGTGCCGAAAATGGGTGATCACTGTGCATTTCTTTTCGGTTTCCTATTCATATTTATATTTTACCTCCTCAATTTAGCATTATGGACAGGGAAACACCTAATCTAAGATCTGCACAAAAATATTTAGCCTTCAAATTCATACCGTGATCGTAGCATGCATGGACTAAACTCATATGACTGGGATTTCCATGAAAAATATTGTGGGCAGAAAATGGGTGATCACTGTACATTTCTCTTCTGTTTACTATTTATATTTCTATTTTACCTCCTCAATTTAGCATTATGGACAGGGAAAGACCTAATCTAAGATCTGCACAAAAATATTTAGCCTTCAAATTCATACCGTGATTGTAGCATGCATGGACTCGACTCTTATGAATGGGATTTCCATGAAAAAGATTGTGGGCCGAAAATGGGTGATCACTGTGCATTTCTCTTCTGTTTCCTAATTATATTTCTATTTTACCTCCTCAATTTAGCATTATGGTCAGGGAAAGACCTAATCTAAGATCTGCACAAAAATATTTAGCCTTCATATTGATACCGTGATCGTAGCATGCATGGACTCGACTCATATGACTGGGATTTCCATGAAAAAGGTTGTGGGCCGAAAATGGGTGATCACTGTACATTTCTCTTCTGTTTCCTATTTATATTTATATTTTACCTCCTCAATTTAGCATTATGGACAGGGAAAGACCTAATCTAAGATCTGCACAAAAATATTTAGCCTTCAAATTCATACCGTGATCGTAGCATGCATGGACTCAACTCATATGACTGGGATTTCCATGAAAAAGATTGTGTGCCGAAAATGGGTGATCACTGTACATTTCTCTTCTGTCTCCTATTTATATTTCTATTTTACCTCCTCAATTTAGCATTATGGACAGGGAAAGACCTAATCTAAGATATGCACAAAAATATTTTGCCTTTAAATTCATACCGTGATACATGGACTCGACTCATATGACTGGGATTTCCATGAGAAATATTGTGGGCAGAAAATGGGTGATCACTGTACCTTTCTCTTCTGTTTCCTATTTATATTTCTATTTTACCTCCTCAATTTATCATTATGGACAGGGAAAGACCAAATCTAAGATCTGCACAAAAATATTTTGCCTTCAAATTCATACCGTGATCGTAGCATGCATGGACTCGACTCTTATGAATGGGATTTCCATGAAAAAGATTGTGGGCCGAAAATGGGTGATCACTGTGCATTTCTCTTCTGTTTCCTATTTATATTTCTATTTTACCTCCTCAATTTAGCATTATGGACAGGGAAAGACCTAATCTAAGATCTGCACAAAAATATTTAGCCTTCAAATTCATACCGTGATCGTAGCATGCATGGAATCGACTCATATGAAACGGATTTCCATGAAAAATATTGTGGGCAGAAAATGGGTGATCACTGTACATTTCTCTTCTGTTTCCTATTTATATTTATATTTTACCTCCCCAATTTAGCATTATGGACAGGGAAAGACCTAATCTAAGATCTGCACAAAAATATTTAGCCTTCAAATTCATACCGTCATCGTAGCATGCATGGACTCGACTCATATGACTGAGATTTCCATGAAAAATTTTGTGGGCAGAGAATGGGGGATCACTGTACATTTCTCTTGTTTCCGATTTATATTTATATTTTACCTCCTCAATTTAGCATTATGGACAGGGAAAGACCTAATCTAAGATCTGCACAAAAATATTTAGCCTTCAAATTCATACCGTCATCGTAGCATGCATGGAATCGACTCATATGACAGGGATTTCCATGAAAAATATTGTGGGCAGAAAATGGGTGATCACTGTACATTTCTCTTGTTTCCTATTTATATATCTATTTTACCTCCTCAATTTAGCATTATGGACAGGGAAAGACCTAATCTAAGATCTGCACAAAAATATTTTGCCTTCAAATTCATACCGTCAGGGTAGCATGCATGGACTCGACTCATATGAATGGGATTTCCATGAAAAAGATTGTGGGACAAAAATGGGTGATCACTGTACATTTCTCTTCTGTTTCCTATTCATATTTATATTTTAACTCCTCAATTTTGCATTATGGACAGGGAAACACCTAATCTAAGATCTGCACAAAAATATTTTGCCTTCAATTCATACCGTCATCGTAGCATGCATGGACTCGACTCATATGAATGGGAATTCCATGAAAAAGATTGTGGGCCGAAAATGGGTGATCACTGTACATTTCTCTTCTGTTTTCTATTTATATTTATATTTTACCTCCTCAATTTAGCATTATGGACAGGGAAAGACCTAATCTAAGATCTGCACAAAAATATTTAGCCTTCAAATTCATACCGTCATCGTAGCATGCATGGACTCGACTCATATGACTGGGATTTCCATGAAAAATATTGTGGGCAGAAAATGGGTGATCACTGTACATTTCTCTTCTGTTTACTATTTATATTTCAATATTACCTACTCAATTTAGCATTATGGTCAGGGAAAAACCTAATCAAAGACCTGCACAAAAATATTTTGCCTTCAAATTTATACCGTCATCGTAGCATGCACGGACTCGACTCATATGAATGGGATTTCCATGAAAAAGATTGTGGGCCGAAAATGGGTGATCACTGTACATTTCTCTTCTGTCTCCTATTTATATTTCTATTTTACCTCCTCAATTTAGCATTATGGACAGGGAAAGACCTAATCTAAGATCTGCACAAAAATATTTTGCCTTCAAATTCATACCGTCAGGGTAGCATGCATGGACTCGACTCATATGAATGGGAATTCCATGAAAAAGATTGTGGGCCGAAAATGGGTGATCACTGTACATTTCTCTTCTGTTTCCTATTTATATTTATATTTTACCTCCTCAATTTAGCATTATGGACAGGGAAAGACCTAATCTAAGATCTGCACAAAAATATTTAGCCTTCAAATTCATACCGTCATCGTAGCATGCATGGACTCGACTCATATGACTGCGATTTCCATGAAAAATATTGTGGGCAGAAAATGGGTGATCACTGTACATTTCTCTTCTGGTTCCTATTTATATTTCTATTTTACCTCCCCAATTTAGCATTATGGACAGGGAAAGACCTAATCTAAGATCTGCACAAAAATATTTAGCCTTCAAATTCATACCGTCATCGTAGCATGCATGGACTCGACTAATATGGCTGGGATTTCCATGAAAAATATTGTGGGCAGAAAATGGGTGATCACTGTACATTTCTTTTCGGTTTCCTATTTATATTTCTATTTTACCTCCTCAATTTAGCATTATGGACAGGGAAAGACCTAATCTAAGATCTGCACAAAAATATTTAGCCTTCAAAATCATACCGTCATCGTAGCATGCATGGACTCGACTCATAATACTGGGATTTCCATGAAAAATATTGTGGGCAGAAAATGGGTGATCACTGTACATTTCTCTTCTGTTTACTATTTATATTTCAATATTACCTGCTCAATTTAGCATTATGGTCAGGGAAAAACCTAATCAAAGACCTGCACAAAAATATTTTGCCTTCAAATTTATACCATCATCGTAGCATGCATGGACTCGACTCATATGACTGGGATTTCCATGAAAAATATTGTGGGCCGAAAATGGGTGATCACTGTACATTTCTCTTCTGTTTCCTATTTATATTTCTATTTTACCTCTTCAATTTAGCATTATGGACACGGAAAGACCTAATCTAAGATCTGCACAAAAATATTTAGCCTTCAACTTCATACCTTCATTGTAGCATGCATGGACTCGACTCATATGAATGGGATTTCCATGAAAAAGATTGTGGACCGAAAATGGGTGATCACTGTACATTTCTCTTCTGTTTCCTATTTATATTTCTATTTTACCTCCTCAATTTAGCATTATGGACAGGGAAAGACCTAATCTAAGATCTGCACAAAAATATTTAGCCTTCAAATTCATACCGTCATCGTAGCATGCATGGATTCGACTCATATGAATGGCATTTCCATGAAAAAGATTGTGGGCCGAAAATGGGTGATCACTGTACATTTCTCTTCTGTTTCCTATTTATATTTATATTTTACCTCCTCAATTTAGCATTATGGACAGGCAAAGACCTAATTTAAGATCTGCACAAAAATATTTAGCCTTCAAATTCATACCGACATCGTAGCATGCATGGACTCGACTCATATGAATGGGATTTCCATGAAAAAGATTGTGGGCCGAAAATGGGTGATCACCGTATATTTCTCTTCTGTTTCCTATTTATATTTATATTTTTCCTCCTCAATTTAGCATTATGGACAGGCAAAGACCTAATCTAAGATCTGCACAATAATATTTAGCCTTCAAATTCATACCTTGATCGTAGCATGCATGGACTCGACTCATATGAATGGGATTTCCATGAAAAATATTGTGGGCCGAAAATGGTTGATCACTGTACATTTCTCTTCTGTTTCCTATTTATATTTATATTTTACCTCCTCAATTTAGCATTATGGACAGGGAAAGACCTAATCTAAGATCTGCACAAAAATATTTAGCCTTCAACTTCATACCGTCATTGTAGCATGCATGGACTCGACACATATGAATGGGATTTCCATGAAAAAGATTGTGGGCCGAAGATGGGTGATCACCGTATATTTCTCTTCTGTTTCCTATTTATATTTATATTTTTCCTCCTCAATTTAGCATTATGGACAGGCAAAGACCTAATCTAAGATCTGCACAATAATATTTAGCCTTCAAATTCATACCATGATCGCAGCATGCATGGACTCGACTCATATGACTGGGATTTCCATGAAAAAGATTGTGGGCCGAAAATGGGTGATCACTGTACATTTCTCTTCTGTTTCCTATTTATATTTATATTTTACCTCCTCAATTTAGCATTATGGACAAGGAAAGACCTAATCTAAGATCTGCACAAAAATATTTAGCCTTCAAATTCATACCGTCATCGTAGAATGCATGGACTCGACTCATATGAATGGGATTTCCATGAAAAAGGTTGTGGGCCGAAAATGGTGATCACTGTACATTTCTCTTCTGTTTCCTATTTATATTTCTATTTTACCTCCTCAATTTAGCATTATGGACAGGGAAAGACCTAATCTAAGATCTGCACAAAAATATTTAGCCTTCAAATTCATACCGTCATTGTAGCATGCATGGACTCGACTCATATGAATGGGATTTCCATAAAAAAGATTGTGGGCCGAAAATGGGTGATCACTGTACATTTCTCTTCTGTTTCCTATTTATATTTATATTTTACCTCCTCAATTTAGCATTATGGACAAGGAAAGACCTAATCTAAGATCTGCACAAAAATATTTAGCCTTCAAATTCATACAGTCATCGTAGCATGCATGGACTCGACTCATATGAATGGGATTTCAATGAAAAAGATTGTGGGCCGAAAATGGGTGATCACTGTACATTTCTCTTCTGTTTCCTATTTATATTTATATTTTACCTCCTCAATTTAGCATTATGGACAGGCAATGACCTAATCTAAGATCTGCACAAAAATATTTAGCCTTCAAATTCATACCGACATCGTAGCATGCATGGACTCGACTCATATGAATGGGATTTCCATGAAAAATATTGTGGGCCGAAAATGGGTGATCACTGTACATTTCTCTTCTGTTTCCTATTTATATTTCTATTTTACATTCTCAATTTAGCATTATGGACAGGGAAAGACCTAATCTAAGATCTGCACAAAAATATTTAGCCTTCAAATTCATACCGTCATCCTAGCATGCATGGACTCGACTCATATGAATGGGAATTCCATGAAAAAGATTGTGGGCCGAAAATGGGTGATCACTATACATTTCTCTTCTGTTTCCTATTTATATTTCTATTTTACCTCCTCAATTTAGCATTATGGACAGGGAAAGACATAATCTAAGATCTGCACAAAAATATTTAGCCTTCAAATTCATACCGTCATCTTAGCATGCATGGAATCGACTCATATGAATGGGATTTCCATGAAAAAGATTGTGGGCCGAAAATGGTTGATCACTGTACATTTCTCTTCTGTTTCCTATTTATATTTATATTTTACCTCCTCAATTTAGCATTATGGACAGGGAAAGACCTAATCTAAGATCTGCACAAAAATATTTAGCCTTCAAATTCATACCGTCATCGTAGCATGCATGGACTCGACTCATATGAATGGGATTTCCATGAAAAAGATTGTGGGGCAAAAATGGGTGATCACTTTATATTTCTTTTCTGTTTCCTATTTATATTTCTATTTTACCTCCTCAATTTAGCATTATGGACAGGGAAGGTCTAAGATCTGCACAAAAATATTTAGCCTTCAAATTCAAACCGTGATCGTAGCATGCATGGACTCGACTCACATGAATGGGATTTCCATGAAAAAGATTGTGGGCCGAAAATGGGTGATCACTGTACATTTCTCTTCTGTTTCCTATTTATATTTATATTTTACCTCAATTTAGCATTATGGTCGGGGAAAGACCTAATCTAAGATCTGCACAAAAATATTTAGCCTTCAAATTCATACCGTCATCGTAGCATGCATGGACTCGACTCATATGAATGGGATTTCCATGAAAAAGATTGTGGGCCGAAAATGGGTGATCAATGTACATTTCTCTTCTGTTTCCTATTTATATTTATATATTACCTCCTCAATTTAGCATTATGGACAGGCAATGACCTAATCTAAGATCTGCACAAAAATATTTAGCCTTCAAATTCATACCGACATCGTAGCATGCATGGACTCGACTCATATGAATGGGATTTCCATGAAAAATATTGTGGGCCGAAAATGGGTGATCACTGTACATTTCTCTTCTGTTTCCTATTTATATTTCTATTTTACATTCTCAATTTAGCATTATGGACAGGGAAGGTCTAAGATCTGCACAAAAATATTTAGCCTTCAAATTCAAACCGTGATCGTAGCATGCATGGACTCGACTCACATGAATGGGATTTCCATGAAAAAGATTGTGGGCCGAAAATGGGTGATCACTGTACATTTCTTTTCTGTTTCCTATTTATATTTATATTTTACCTCCTCAATTTAGCATTATGGACGGGGAAAGACCTAATCTAAGATCTGCACAAAAATATTTAGCCTTCAAATTCATACCGTCATCGTAGCATGCATGGACTCGACTCATATGAATGGGATTTCCATGAAAAAGATTGTGGGCCGAAAATGGGAGATCACTGTACATTTCTCTTCTGTTTCCTATTTATATTTATATTTTACCCCTCAATTTAGCATTATGGACAGGGAAAGACCTAATCTAAGATCTGCACAAAAATATTTAGCCTTCAAATTCATACCGTCATCGTAGCATGCATGGACTCGACTCATATGAATGGGATTTCCATGAAAAAGATTGTGGGCCGAAAATGGGTGATCACTTTATATTTCTTTTCTGTTTCCTATTTATATTTCTATTTTACCTCCTCAATTTAGCATTATGGACAGGGAAGGTCTAAGATCTGCACAAAAATATTTAGCCTTCAAATTCAAACCGTGATCGTAGCATGCATGGACTCGACTCACATGAATGGGATTTCCATGAAAAAGATTGTGGGCCGAAAATGGGTGATCACTGTACATTTCTCTTCTGTTTCCTATTTATATTTATATTTTACCTCCTCAATTTAGCATTATGGACGGGGAAAGACCTAATCTAAGATCTGCACAAAAATATTTAGCCTTCAAATTCATACCGTCATCGTAGCATGCATGGACTCGACTCATATGAATGGGATTTCCATGAAAAAGATTGTGGGCCGAAAATGGGAGATCACTGTACATTTCTCTTCTGTTTCCTATTTATATTTATATTTTACCCCTCAATTTAGCATTATGGACAGGGAAAGACCTAATCTAAGATCTGCACAAAAATATTTAGCCTTCAAATTCATACCGTCATCGTAGCATGCATGGACTCATCTCATATGAATGGGATTTCCATGAAAAAGATTGTGGGCCGAAAATGGTTGATCACTGTACATTTCTCTTCTGTTTCCTATTTATATTTATATTTTGACTCCTCAATTTAGCATTATGGACAGGGAAAGACCTAATCTAAGATCTGCACAAAAATATTTAGCCTTCAAATTCATACCGTCATCGTAGCATGCATGGACTCGACTCATATGAATGGGATTTCCATGTAAAAGATTGTGGGCCGAAAATGGGTGATCACTGTACATTTCTCTTCTGTTTCCTATTTATATTTCTATTTTACCGCCTCAATTTAGCATTATGGAGAGGGAAAGACCTAATCAAAGATCTGCACAAAAATATTTAGCCTTCAAATTCATACCGTCATCGTAGCATGCATGGACTCGACTCATATGAATGGGATTTCCATGAAAAAGATTGTGGGCCGAAAATGGGTGATCACTGTACATTTCTCTTCTGTTTCCTATTTATATTTCTATTTTACCTCCTCAATTTAGCATTATGTACAGGGAAGGTCTAAGATCTGCACAAAAATATTTAGCCTTCAAATTCATACCGTCAACGTGGCATGCATGGACTCGACTCATAAGAATGGGATTTCCATGAAAAAGATTATGGGCCGAAAATGGGTGATCACTGTACATTTCTCTTCTGTTTCCTATTTATATTTCTATTTTACCTCCTCAATTTAGCATTATGGACAGGGAAAGACCTAATCTAAGATCTGCACAAAAATATTTAGCCTTCAAATTCATACCTTCATCGTAGCATGCATGGACTCGACTCATATGAATGGGATTTCCATGAAAAAGATTTTGGGCCGAAAATGGTTGATCACTGTACATTTCTCTTCTGTTTCCTATTTATATTTCTATTTTACCTCCTCAATTTAGCATTATGGACAGGGAAAGACCTAATCTAAGATCTGCACAAAAATATTTAGCCTTCAAATTCATACCGTCATCGTAGCATGCATGGACTCGACTCATATGAATGGGATTTCCATGAAAAATATTGTGGGCCGAAAAAGGGTGATCACTGTACATTTCTCTTCTGTTTCCTATTTATATTTATATTTTACCTCCTCAATTTAGCATTATGGACAGGGACTGACCTAATCTAAGATCTGCACAAAAATATTTAGCCTTCAAATTCATACCGTCATTGTAGCATGCATGGACTCGACTCATATGAATGGGATTTCCATGAAAAAGATTGTGGGCCTAAATTGGGTGATCACTGTACATTTCTCTTCTGTTCCCTATTTATATTTCTATTTTACCTCCTCAATTTAGCATTATGGACATGGAAAGACCTAATCTGAGATCTGCACAAAAATATTTAGCCTTCAAATTCATACCGTGATCGTAGCATGCATGGACTCGACTCATATGACTGGGATTTCCATGAAAAAGTTTGTGGGCAGAAAATGGGTGATCACTGTACATTTCTCTTCTGTTTCCCATTTATATTTCTATTTTACCTCCTCAATTTAGCATTATGCACAGGGAAAGACCTAATCTAAGATCTGCACAAAAATATTTAGCCTTCAAATTCATACCGTCATCGTAGTATGCATGGACTCGACTCATATGAATGGGATTTCCTTGAAAAAGATTGTGGGCCGAAAATGGGTGATCACTGTACTTTTCTCTACTGTTTCCTATTTATATTTATATTTTACCTCCTCAATTTAGCATTATTGACAGGGAAAAACCTAATCTAAGATCTGCACAAAAATATTTAGCCTTCAAATTCATACCGTCATCGTAGCATGCATGGACTCGACTCATATGAATGGGATTTCCATGCAAAAGATAGTGGGCCGAAAATGGGTGATCACTGTATATTTCTCTTCTGTTTCCTATTTATATTTATATTTTACCTCCTCAATTTAGCATTATGGACAGGGAAAGACCTAATCTAAGATCTGCACAAAAATATTTAGCCTTCAAATTCATACCGTCATCGTAGCATGCATGTATTCGACTCATATGAATGGCATTTCCATGAAAAAGATTGTGGGCCGAAAATGGGTGATTACTGTACATTTCTCTTCTGTTTCCTATTTATATTTATATTTTACCTCCTCAATTTAGCATTATGGACAGGGAAAGACCTAATCTAAGATCTGCACAAAAATATTTAGCCTTCAAATTCATACCGTCATCGTAGCATGCATGGACTCGACTCATATGAATGGGATTTCCATGAAAAAGATTGTGGGCCGAAAATGGGTGATCACTGTACATTTCTCTTCTGTTTCCTATTTATATTTATATTTTACCTCCTCAATTTATCATTATGGACAGGGAAAGACCTAATCTAAGATCTGCACAAAAATATTTAGCCTTCAAATTCATACCGTCATCGTAGCATGCATGGACTCGACTCATATGAATGGGAATTCCATGAAAAAGATTGTGGGCCGAAAATGGGTGATCACTGTACATTTCTCTTCTGTTTCCTATTTATATTTATATTTTACATCCTCAATTTAGCATTATGGACAGGGAAAGACCTAATCTAAGATCTGCACAAAAATATTTTGCCTTCAAATTCATACCGTCATCGTAGCATGCATGGTCTCGAGTCATATGACTGGTATTTCCATGAAAAATATTGTAGGCAGAAAATGGGTGAACACTGTACATTTCTCTTCCGTTTCCTATTTATATTTATATTTTACCTCCTCAATTTAGCATTATGGACAGCGAAGGTCTAAGATCTGCACAAAAATATTTAGCCTTCAAATTCATACCGTCATCGTAGCATGCATGGACTCGACTCATATGACTGGGATTTCCATAAAAAATATTGTGGGCAGAAAATGGGTGATCACTGTACATTTCTCTTCCGTTTCCTATTTATATTTATATTTTACCTCCTCAATTTAGCATTATGGACAGGGAAAGACCTCATCTAAGATCTGCACAAAAATATTTAGCCTTCAAATTCATACCGTCATCGTAGCATGCATGGATTCGACTCATATGAATGGCATTTCCATGAAAAAGATTGTGGGCCGAAAATGGGTGATCACTGTACATTTCTCTTCTGTTTCCTATTTATATTTATATTTTACCTCCTCAATTTAGCATTATGGACAGGGAAAGACCTAATCTAAGATCTGCACAGAAATATTTAGCCTTCAAATTCATACCGTCATCGTAGCATGCATGTATTCGACTCATATGAATGGCATTTCCATGAAAAAGATTGTGGGCCGAAAATGGGTGATTACTGTACATTTCTCTTCTGTTTCCTATTTATATTTATATTTTACCTCCTCAATTTAGCATTATGGACAGGGAAAGACCTAATCTAAGATCTGCACAAAAATATTTAGCCTTCAAATTCATACCGTCATCGTAGCATGCATGGACTCGACTCATATGAATGGGATTTCCATGAAAAAGATTGTGGGCCGAAAATGGGTGATCACTGTACATTTCTCTTCTGTTTCCTATTTATATTTATATTTTACCTCCTCAATTTATCATTATGGACAGGGAAAGACCTAATCTAAGATCTGCACAAAAATATTTAGCCTTCAAATTCATACCGTCATCGTAGCATGCATGGACTCGACTCATATGAATGGGAATTCCATGAAAAAGATTGTGGGCCGAAAATGGGTGATCACTGTACATTTCTCTTCTGTTTCCTATTTATATTTATATTTTACATCCTCAATTTAGCATTATGGACAGGGAAAGACCTAATCTAAGATCTGCACAAAAATATTTTGCCTTCAAATTCATACCGTCATCGTAGCATGCATGGTCTCGAGTCATATGACTGGTATTTCCATGAAAAATATTGTAGGCAGAAAATGGGTGAACACTGTACATTTCTCTTCCGTTTCCTATTTATATTTATATTTTACCTCCTCAATTTAGCATTATGGACAGCGAAGGTCTAAGATCTGCACAAAAATATTTAGCCTTCAAATTCATACCGTCATCGTAGCATGCATGGACTCGACTCATATGACTGGGATTTCCATAAAAAATATTGTGGGCAGAAAATGGGTGATCACTGTACATTTCTCTTCCGTTTCCTATTTATATTTATATTTTACCTCCTCAATTTAGCATTATGGACAGGGAAAGACCTCATCTAAGATCTGCACAAAAATATTTAGCCTTCAAATTCATACCGTCATCGTAGCATGCATGGATTCGACTCATATGAATGGCATTTCCATGAAAAAGATTGTGGGCCGAAAATGGGTGATCACTGTACATTTCTCTTCTGTTTCCTATTTATATTTATATTTTACCTCCTCAATTTAGCATTATGGACAGGGAAAGACCTAATCTAAGATCTGCACAAAAATATTTAGCCTTCAAATTCATACCGTCATCGTAGCATGCATGGACTCGACTCATATGAATGGGATTTCCATGAAAAAGATTGTGGGCCGAAAATGGGTGATCACTGTACATTTCTCTTCTGTTTCCTATTTATATTTATATTTTACCTCCTCAATTTATCATTATGGACAGGGAAAGACCTAATCTAATATCTGCACAAAAATATTTTGCCTTCAAATTCATACCGTCATCGTAGCATGCATGGTCTCGAGTCATATGACTGGTATTTCCATGAAAAATATTGTAGGCAGAAAATGGGTGATCACTGTACATTTCTCTTCTGTTTCCTATTTATATTTCTATTTTACCTCCTCAATTTAGCATTATGGACAGCGAAGGTCTAAGATCTGCACAAAAATATTTAGCCTTCAAATTCATACCGTCATCGTAGCATGCATGGACTCGACTCATATGACTGGGATTTCCATAAAAAATATTGTGGGCAGAAAATGGGTGATCACTGTACATTTCTCTTCTGTTTCCTATTTATATTTGTATTTTACCTCCTCAATTTAGCATTATGGACAGGGAAAGACCTAATCTAATATCTGCACAAAAATATGTTGCCTTCAAATTCATACCGGCAACGTAGCATGCATGGACTCGACTCATATGAATGGGATTTCCATGAAAAAGATTTTGGGCCGAAAATGGGTGATCTCTGTACATTTCTCTTCTGTTTCCTATTTATATTTATATTTTACCTCCTCAATTTAGCATTATGGACAGGGAAAGACCTCATCTAAGATCTGCACAAAAATATTTAGCCTTCAAATTCATACCGTCATCGTAGCATGCATGGACTCGACTCATATGAATGGGATTTCCACGAAAAATATTGTGGGCCGAAAATGGGTGATCACTGTACATTTCTCTTCTGTTTCCTATTTATATTTCTATTTTGCCTCCTCAATTTAGCATTATGGACAGGGAAAGACCTAATCTAAGATCTGCACAAAAATATTTAGCCTTCAAATTCATACCGTCATCGTAGCATGCATGGACTCGACTCATATGAATGGGATTTCCATGTAAAAGATTGTCGGCCGAAAATTAGTGATCACTGTACAATTCTCTTCTGTTTCCTATTTATATTTATATTTTACCTCCTCAATTTAGCATTATTGACAGGGAAAAACCTAATCTAAGATCTGCACAAAAATATTTAGCCTTCAAATTCATACCGTCATCGTAGCATGCATGGACTCGACTCATATGACTGGGATTTCCATAAAAAATATTGTGGGCAGAAAATGGGTGATCACTGTACATTTCTCTTCTGTTTCCTATTTATATTTATATTTTACCTCCTCAATTTATCATTATGGACAGGGAAAGACCTAATCTAAGATCTGCACAAAAATATTTAGCCTTCAAATTCATACCGTCATCGTAGCATGCATGGACTCGACTCATATGAATGGGAATTCCATGAAAAAGATTATGGGCCGAAAATGGGTGATCACTGTACATTTCTCTTCTGTTTCCTATTTATATTTATATTTTACCTCCTCAATTTAGCATTATGGACAGGGAAAGACCTAATCTAAGATCTGCACAAAAATATTTTGCCTTCAAATTCATACCGTCATCGTAGCATGCATGGTCTCGAGTCATATGACTGTTATTTCCATGAAAAATATTGTAGGCAGAAAATGGGTGATCACTGTACATTTCTCTTCTGTTTCCTATTTATATTTATATTTTACCTCCTCAATTTAGCATTATGGACAGCGAAGGTCTAAGATCTGCACAAAAATATTTAGCCTTCAAATTCATACCGTCATCGTAGCATGCATGGACTCGACTCATATGACTGGGATTTCCATAAAAAATATTGTGGGCAGAAAATGGGTGATCACTGTACATTTCTCTTCTGTTTCCTATTTATATTTGTATTTTACCTCCTCAATTTAGCATTATGGACAGGGAAAGACCTAATCTAATATCTGCACAAAAATATGTTGCCTTCAAATTAATACCGGCAACGTAGCATGCATGGACTCGACTCATATGAATGGGATTTCCATGAAAAAGATTTTGGGCCGAAAATGGGTGATCTCTGTACATTTCTCTTCTGTTTCCTATTTATATTTATATTTTACCTCCTCAATTTAGCATTATGGACAGGGAAAGACCTCATCTAAGATCTGCACAAAAATATTTAGCCTTCAAATTCATACCGTCATCGTAGCATGCATGGACTCGACTCATATGAATGGGATTTCCACGAAAAATATTGTGGGCCGAAAATGGGTGATCACTGTACATTTCTCTTCTGTTTCCTATTTATATTTCTATTTTGCCTCCTCAATTTAGCATTATGGACAGGGAAAGACCTAATCTAAGATCTGCACAAAAATATTTAGCCTTCAAATTCATACCGTCATCGTAGCATGCATGGACTCGACTCATATGAATGGGATTTCCATGTAAAAGATTGTCGGCCGAAAATTGGTGATCACTGTACAATTCTCTTCTGTTTCCTATTTATATTTATATTTTACCTCCTCAATTTAGCATTATTGACAGGGAAAGACCTAATCTAAGATCTGCACAAAAATATTTGCCTTCAAATTCATACCGTCATCGTAGCATGCATGGACTCGACTCATATGACTGGGATTTCCATGAAAAATATTGTGGTCAGAAAGTGGGTGATCACTGTACATTTCTCTTCTGTTTCCTATTTATATTTCTATTTTACCTCCTGAATTTAGCATTATGGACAGGGAAAGATTTAATCTAAGATCTGCACAAAAATATTTAGCCTTCAAATTCATACCGTCATCATAGGATGCATGGACTCGACTCATATGAATGGGATTTCCATGAAAAGATTGTGGGCCGAAAATGGGTGATCACTGTACATTTCTCTTCTGTTTCCTATTTATATTTATATTTTACCTCCTCAATTTAGCATTATGTACAGGGAAAGACCTAATCTAAGATCTGCACAAAAATATTTTGCCTTCAAATTCATACCGTCATCGTAGCATGCATGGACTCGACTCATATGACTGGGATTTCCATAAAAAATATTGTGGGCAGAAAATAGGTGATCCCTGTACATTTCTCTTCTGTTTCTTATTTATATTTATATTTTACCTCGTCAATTTAGCATTATGGACAGGAAAAGACCTAATCTAAGAACTGCACAAAAATATTTAGTCTTCAAATTCATACCGTCATCGTAGCATGCATGGACTCGACTCATATGACTGGGATTTCCACGAAAAATATTGTGGGCAGAAAATGGGTGATCACTGTACATTTCTCTTCTGTTTCCTTTTTATATTTATATTTTACCTCCTCAATTTATCATTATGGACAGGGAAAGACCTAATCTAAGATCTGCACAAAAATATTTTCTGTTCAAATTCATACCGTCATCGTAGCATGCATGGACTCAAATCATATGAATGGGATTTCCATGAAAAAGATTGTGGGCCGAAAATGGCTGATCACTGTACATTTCTCTTCTGTTTCCTATTTATATTTCTATTTTACCTCCTCAATTTAGCATTATGGACAGGGAAAGACCTAATCTAAGATCTGCACAAAAATATTTAGCCTTCAAATTCATACCGTCATCGTAGCATGCATGGACTCGATTCATATGAATGGGATTTCCATGAAAAAGATTGTGGGCCGAAAATGGGTGATCACTGTACATTTCTCTTCTGTTTCCTATTTATATTTATATTTTACCTCCTCAATTTAGCATTATGGACAGGGAAAGACCTAATCTAAGATCTGCACAAAAATATTTAGCCTTCAAATTCATACCGTCATCGTAGCATGCATGGACTCGACTCATATGAATGGGATTTCCATGAAAAAGATTGTGGGCCGAAAATGAGTGATCACTGTACATTTCTGTTTCCTATTTATATTTCTATTTTACCTCCTCAATTTAGCATTATGGACAGGGAAAGACCTAATCTAAGATCTGCACAAAAATATTTAGCCTTCAAATTCATACCATCATCGTAGCATGCATGGACTCGACTCATATGAATGGGATTTCCATGAAAAAGATTGTGGGCCGAAAATGGCTGATCACTGTACATTTCTCTTCTGTTTCCTATTTATATTTCTATTTTACCTCCTCAATTTAGCATTATGGACAGGTAAAGACCTAATCTAAGATCTGCACAAAAATATTTAGCCTTCAAATTCATACCGTCATCGTAGCATGCATGGATTCGACTCATATGAATGGGATTTCCATGAAAAAGATTGTGGGCCGAAAATGGGTGATCACTGTACATTTCTCTTCTGATTCCTATTTATATTTATATTTTACCTCCTCAATTTAGCATTATGGACAGGGAAAGACCTAATCTAAGATCTGCACAAAAATATTTTCTGTTCAAATTCATACCGTCATCGTAGCATGCATGGACTCAACTCATATGAATGGGATTTCCATGAAAAAGATTGTGGGCCGAAAATGGGTGGTCACTGTACATTTCTCTTCTGTTTCCTATTTATATTTATATTTTACCTCCTCAATTTAGCATTATGTACAGGGAAAGACCTAATCTAAGATCTGCACAAAAATATTTTGCCTTCAAATTCATACCGTCATCATAGCATGCATGGACTCGATTCATATGACTGGGATTTCCATGAAAAATATTGTGGTCAGAAAGTGGGTGATCACTGTACATTTCTCTTCTGTTTCCTATTTATATTTCTATTTTACCTCCTCAATTTAGCATTATGGACAGGGAAAGATTTAATCTAAGATCTGCACAAAAATATTTAGCCTTCAAATTCATACCGTCATCATAGGATGCATGGACTCGACTCATATGAATGGGATTTCCATGAAAAAGATTGTGGGCCGAAAATGGGTGATCACTGTACATTTCTCTTCTGTTTCCTATTTATATTTATATTTTACCTCCTCAATTTAGCATTATGTACAGGGAAAGACCTAAACAAAGATCTGCACAAAAATATTTTGCCTTCAAATTCATACCGTCATCGTAGCATGCATGGACTCGACTCATATGACTGGGATTTCCATAAAAAATATTGTGGGCAGAAAATAGGTGATCCCTGTACATTTCTCTTCTGTTTCCTATTTATATTTATATTTTACCTCCTCAATTTAGCATTATGGACAGGGAAAGACCTCATCTAAGATCTGCACAAAAATATTTAGCCTTCAAATTCATACCGTCATCGTAGCATGCATGGACTCGACTCATATGAATGGGATTTCCATGAAAAAGATTGTGGGCCGAAAATGGGTGATCACTGTACATTTCTCTTCTGTTTCCTATTCATATTTATATTTTACCTCCTCAATTTAGCATTATGGACAGGGAAAGACCTCATCTAAGATCTGCACAAAAATATTTAACCTTCAAATTCATACCGTCATCGTAGCATGCATGGACTCGACTCATATGAATGGGATTTCCATGAAAAAGATTGTGGGCCGAAAATGGTTGATCACTGTACATTTCTCTTCTGTTTCCTATTTATATTTCTATTTTGCCTCCTCAATTTAGCATTATGGACAGGGAAAGACCTAATCTAATATCTGCACAAAAATATGTTGCCTTCAAATTCATACCGGCATCGTAGCATGCATGGACTCGACTCATATGAATGGGATTTCCATGAAAAAGATTGTGGGCCGAAAATGGGTGATCTCTGTACATTTCTCTTCTGTTTCCTATTTATATTTATATTTTACCTCGTCAATTTAGCATTATGGACAGGAAAAGACCTAATCTAAGAACTGCACAAAAATATTCAGTCTTCAAATTCATACCGTCATCGTAGCATGCATGGACTCGACTCATATGACTGGGATTTCCACGAAAAATATTGTGGGCAGAAAATGGGTGATCACTGTACATTTCTCTTGTGTTTCCTATTTATATTTATATTTTACCTCCTCAATTTATCATTATGGACTGGGAAAGACCTAATCTAAGATCTGTACAAAAATATTTAGCCTTCAAATTCATACCATCACCGTAGCATGCATGGACTCGACTCATATGAATGGGATTTCCATGAAAAAGATTGTTGGCCGAAAATGGGTGATCACTATACATTTCTCTTCTGTTTCCTATTTATATTTCTATTTTACCTCCTCAATTTAGCATTATGGACAGGGAAAGACCTAATCTAAGATCTGCACAAAAATATTTAGCCTTCAAATTCATACCGTCATCGTAGCATGCATGGACTCGATTCATATGAATGGGATTTCCATGAAAAAGATTGTGGGCCGAAAATGGGTGATCACTGTACATTTCTCTTCTGTTTCCTATTTATATTTCTATTTTACCTCCTCAATTTAGCATTATGGACTGGGAAAGACCTAATCTAAGATCTGTACAAAAATATTTAGCCTTCAAATTCATACCATCATCGTAGCATGCATGGACTCGACTCATATGAATGGGATTTCCATGAAAAAGATTGTTGGCCGAAAATGGGTGATCACTATACATTTCTCTTCTGTTTCCTATTTATATTTATATTTTACCTCCTCAATTTAGCATTATGGACAGGGAAAGACCTAATCTAAGATCTGCACAAAAATATTTAGCCTTCAAATTCATACCGTCATCGTAGCATGCATGGACTCGACTCATATGAATGGGATTTCCATGAAAAAGATTGTGGGCCGAAAATGAGTGATCACTGTACATTTCTCTTCTGTTTCCTATTTATATTTATATTTTACCTCCTCAATTTAGCATTATGGACAGGGAAAGACCTAATCTAAGATCTGCACAAAAATATTTAGCCTTCAAATTCATACCATCATCGTAGCATGCATGGACTCGACTCATATGAATGGGATTTCCATGAAAAAGATTGTGGGCCGAAAATGGGTGATCACTGTACATTTCTCTTCTGTTTCCTATTTATATTTATATTTTACCTCCTCAATTTAGCATTATGGACAGGGAAAGACCTAATCTAAGATCTGCACAAAAATATTTAGCCTTCAAATTCATACCGTCATCGTAGCATGCATGGATTCGACTCATATGAATGGGATTTCCATGAAAAAGATTGTGGGCCGAAAATGGGTGATCACTGTACATTTCTCTTCTGATTCCTATTTATATTTTACCTCCTCAATTTAGCATTATGGACAGGGAAAGACCTAATCTAAGATCTGCACAAAAATATTTTCTGTTCAAATTCATACCGTCATCGTAGCATGCATGGACTCAACTCATATGAATGGGATTTCCATGAAAAAGATTGTGGGCCGAAAATGGGTGGTCACTGTACATTTCTCTTCTGTTTCCTATTTATATTTATATTTTACCTCCTCAATTTAGCATTATGTACAGGGAAAGACCTAATCTAAGATCTGCACAAAAATATTTTGCCTTCAAATTCATACCGTCATCGTAGCATGCATGGACTCGACTCATATGACTGGGATTTCCATGAAAAATATTGTGGTCAGAAAGTGGGTGATCACTGTACATTTCTCTTCTGTTTCCTATTTATATTTCTATTTTACCTCCTCAATTTAGCATTATGGACAGGGAAAGATTTAATCTAAAATCTGCACAAAAATATTTAGCCTTCAAATTCATACCGTCATCATAGGATGCATGGACTCGACTCATATGAATGGGATGTCCATGAAAAAGATTGTGGGCCGAAAATGGGTGATCACTGTACATTTCTCTTCTGTTTCCTATTTATATTTATATTTTACCTCCTCAATTTAGCATTATGTACAGGGAAAGACCTAAACAAAGATCTGCACAAAAATATTTTGCCTTCAAATTCATACCGTCATCGTAGCATGCATGGACTCGACTCATATGACTGGGATTTCCATAAAAAATATTGTGGGCAGAAAATAGGTGATCCCTGTACATTTCTCTTCTGTTTCCTATTTATATTTGTATTTTACCTCCTCAATTTAGCATTATGGACAGGGAAAGACCTAATCTAATATCTGCATAAATATATGTTGCCTTCAAATTCATACCGTCATCGTAGCATGCATGGACTCGACTCATATGAATGGGATTTCCATGAAAAAGATTGTGGGCCGAAAATGGCTGATCACTGTACATTTCTCTTCTGTTTCCTATTTATATTTCTATTTTACCTCCTCAATTTAGCATTATGGACAGGGAAAGACCTAATCTAATATCTGCACAAAAATATGTTGCCTTCAAATTCATACCGGCATCGTAGCATGCATGGACTCGACTCATATGAATGGGATTTCCATGAAAAAGATTGTGGGCCGAAAATGGGTGATCTCTGTACATTTCTCTTCTGTTTCCTATTTATATTTATATTTTACCTCGTCAATTTAGCATTATGGACAGGAAAAGACCTAATCTAAGAACTGCACAAAAATATTTAGCCTTCAAATTCATACCGTCATCGTAGCATGCATGGACTCGACTCATATGACTGGGATTTCCACGAAAAATATTGTGGGCAGAAAATGGGTGATCACTGTACATTTCTCTTGTGTTTCCTATTTATATTTCTATTTTACCTCCTCAATTTATCATTATGGACTGGGAAAGACCTAATCTAAGATCTGTACAAAAATATTTAGCCTTCAAATTCATACCGTCATCGTAGCATGCATGGACTCGACTCATATGAAGGGATTTCCATGAAAAAGATTGTGGGCCGAAAATGAGTGATCACTGTACATTTCTCTTCTGTTTCCTATTTATATTTATATTTTACCTCCTCAATTTAGCATTATGGACAGGGAAAGACCTAATCTAAGATCTGCACAAAAATATTTAGCCTTCAAATTCATACCATCATCGTAGCATGCATGGACTCGACTCATATGAATGGGATTTCCATGAAAAAGATTGTGGGCCGAAAATGGCTGATCACTGTACATTTCTCTTCTGTTTCCTATTTATATTTCTATTTTACCTCCTCAATTTAGCATTATGGACAGGTAAAGACCTAATCTAAGATCTGCACAAAAATATTTAGCCTTCAAATTCATACCGTCATCGTAGCATGCATGGATTCGACTCATATGAATGGGATTTCCATGAAAAAGATTGTGGGCCGAAAATGGGTGATCACTGTACATTTCTCTTCTGATTCCTATTTATATTTATATTTTACCTCCTCAATTTAGCATTATGGACAGGGAAAGACCTAATCTAAGATCTGCACAAAAATATTTTCTGTTCAAATTCATACCGTCATCGTAGCATGCATGGACTCAACTCATATGAATGGAATTTCCATGAAAAAGATTGTGGGCCGAAAATGGGTGGTCACTGTACATTTCTCTTCTGTTTCCTATTTATATTTATATTTTACCTCCTCAATTTAGCATTATGGACTGGGAAAGACCTAATCTAAGATCTGTACAAAAATATTTAGCCTTCAAATTCATACCATCATCGTAGCATGCATGGACTCGACTCATATGAATGGGATTTCCATGAAAAAGATTGTTGGCCGAAAATGGGTGATCACTATACATTTCTCTTCTGTTTCCTATTTATATTTATATTTTACCTCCTCAATTTAGCATTATGGACAGGGAAAGACCTAATCTAAGATCTGCACAAAAATATTTAGCCTTCAAATTCATACCGTCATCGTAGCATGCATGGACTCGACTCATATGAATGGGATTTCCATGAAAAAGATTGTGGGCCGAAAATGAGTGATCACTGTACATTTCTCTTCTGTTTCCTATTTATATTTCTATTTTACCTCCTCAATTTAGCATTATGGACAGGGAAAGACCTAATCTAAGATCTGCACAAAAATATTTAGCCTTCAAATTCATACCATCATCGTAGCATGCATGGACTCGACTCATATGAATGGGATTTCCATGAAAAAGATTGTGGGCCGAAAATGGGTGATCACTGTACATTTCTCTTCTGTTTCCTATTTATATTTATATTTTACCTCCTCAATTTAGCATTATGGACAGGGAAAGACCTAATCTAAGATCTGCACAAAAATATTTAGCCTTCAAATTCATACCGTCATCGTAGCATGCATGGATTCGACTCATATGAATGGGATTTCCATGAAAAAGATTGTGGGCCGAAAATGGGTGATCACTGTACATTTCTCTTCTGATTCCTATTTATATTTTACCTCCTCAATTTAGCATTATGGACAGGGAAAGACCTAATCTAAGATCTGCACAAAAATATTTTCTGTTCAAATTCATACCGTCATCGTAGCATGCATGGACTCAACTCATATGAATGGGATTTCCATGAAAAAGATTGTGGGCCGAAAATGGGTGGTCACTGTACATTTCTCTTCTGTTTCCTATTTATATTTATATTTTACCTCCTCAATTTAGCATTATGTACAGGGAAAGACCTAATCTAAGATCTGCACAAAAATATTTTGCCTTCAAATTCATACCGTCATCGTAGCATGCATGGACTCGACTCATATGACTGGGATTTCCATGAAAAATATTGTGGTCAGAAAGTGGGTGATCACTGTACATTTCTCTTCTGTTTCCTATTTATATTTCTATTTTACCTCCTCAATTTAGCATTATGGACAGGGAAAGATTTAATCTAAAATCTGCACAAAAATATTTAGCCTTCAAATTCATACCGTCATCATAGGATGCATGGACTCGACTCATATGAATGGGATGTCCATGAAAAAGATTGTGGGCCGAAAATGGGTGATCACTGTACATTTCTCTTCTGTTTCCTATTTATATTTATATTTTACCTCCTCAATTTAGCATTATGTACAGGGAAAGACCTAAACAAAGATCTGCACAAAAATATTTTGCCTTCAAATTCATACCGTCATCGTAGCATGCATGGACTCGACTCATATGACTGGGATTTCCATAAAAAATATTGTGGGCAGAAAATAGGTGATCCCTGTACATTTCTCTTCTGTTTCCTATTTATATTTGTATTTTACCTCCTCAATTTAGCATTATGGACAGGGAAAGACCTAATCTAATATCTGCATAAATATATGTTGCCTTCAAATTCATACCGTCATCGTAGCATGCATGGACTCGACTCATATGAATGGGATTTCCATGAAAAAGATTGTGGGCCGAAAATGGCTGATCACTGTACATTTCTCTTCTGTTTCCTATTTATATTTCTATTTTACCTCCTCAATTTAGCATTATGGACAGGGAAAGACCTAATCTAATATCTGCACAAAAATATGTTGCCTTCAAATTCATACCGGCATCGTAGCATGCATGGACTCGACTCATATGAATGGGATTTCCATGAAAAAGATTGTGGGCCGAAAATGGGTGATCTCTGTACATTTCTCTTCTGTTTCCTATTTATATTTATATTTTACCTCGTCAATTTAGCATTATGGACAGGAAAAGACCTAATCTAAGAACTGCACAAAAATATTTAGCCTTCAAATTCATACCGTCATCGTAGCATGCATGGACTCGACTCATATGACTGGGATTTCCACGAAAAATATTGTGGGCAGAAAATGGGTGATCACTGTACATTTCTCTTGTGTTTCCTATTTATATTTCTATTTTACCTCCTCAATTTATCATTATGGACTGGGAAAGACCTAATCTAAGATCTGTACAAAAATATTTAGCCTTCAAATTCATACCGTCATCGTAGCATGCATGGACTCGACTCATATGAATGGGATTTCCATGAAAAAGATTGTGGGCCGAAAATGAGTGATCACTGTACATTTCTCTTCTGTTTCCTATTTATATTTATATTTTACCTCCTCAATTTAGCATTATGGACAGGGAAAGACCTAATCTAAGATCTGCACAAAAATATTTAGCCTTCAAATTCATACCATCATCGTAGCATGCATGGACTCGACTCATATGAATGGGATTTCCATGAAAAAGATTGTGGGCCGAAAATGGCTGATCACTGTACATTTCTCTTCTGTTTCCTATTTATATTTCTATTTTACCTCCTCAATTTAGCATTATGGACAGGTAAAGACCTAATCTAAGATCTGCACAAAAATATTTAGCCTTCAAATTCATACCGTCATCGTAGCATGCATGGATTCGACTCATATGAATGGGATTTCCATGAAAAAGATTGTGGGCCGAAAATGGGTGATCACTGTACATTTCTCTTCTGATTCCTATTTATATTTATATTTTACCTCCTCAATTTAGCATTATGGACAGGGAAAGACCTAATCTAAGATCTGCACAAAAATATTTTCTGTTCAAATTCATACCGTCATCGTAGCATGCATGGACTCAACTCATATGAATGGGATTTCCATGAAAAAGATTGTGGGCCGAAAATGGGTGGTCACTGTACATTTCTCTTCTGTTTCCTATTTATATTTATATTTTACCTCCTCAATTTAGCATTATGTACAGGGAAAGACCTAATCTAAGATCTGCACAAAAATATTTAGCCTTCAAATTCATACCGTCATCGTAGCATGCATGGACTCGACTCATATGACTGGGATTTCCACGAAAAATGTTGTGGGCAGAAAATGGGTGATCACTGTACATTTCTCTTGTGTTTCCTATTTATATTTCTATTTTACCTCCTCAATTTAGCATTATGGACAGGGAAAGACTTAATCTAAGATCTGCACAAAAATATTTAGCCTTCAAATTCATACCGTCATCGTAGCATGCATGGACTCGACTCATATGAATGGGATTTCCATGAAAAAGATTGTGGGCCGAAAATGGGTGATCACTGAACATTTCTCTTCTGTTTCCTATTTATATTTCTATTTTACCTCCTCAATTTAGCATTATGGACTGGGAAAGACCTAATCTAAGATCTGCACAAAAATATTTAGCCTTCAAATTCATACCGTCATCGTAGCATGCATGGACTCGACTCATATGAATGGGATTTCCATGAAAAAGATTGTGGGCCGAAAATGGGTGATCACTGTACATTTCTCTTCTGTTTCCTATTTATATTTATATTTTACCTCCTCAATTTGGCATTATGGACAGGGAAAGACCTAATCTAAGATCTGCACAAAAATATTTAGTCTTCAAATTCATACCGTCATCGTAGCATGCATGGATTCGACTCATATGAATGGGATTTCCATGAAAAAGATTGTGGGCCGAAAATGGGTGATCACTGTACATTTCTCTTCTGTTTCCTATTTATATTTCTATTTTACCTCCTCAATTTAGCATTATGGACAGGGAAAGACCTAATCTAAGATCTGCACAAAATATTTAGCCTTCAAATTCATACCGTCATCGTAGCATGCATGGACTCGACTCATATGAATGGGATTTCCTTGAAAAAGATTGTGGGCCGAAAATTTGTGATCACTGTACTTTTCTCTACTGTTTCCTATTTATATTTCTATTTTACCTCCTCAATTTATCATTATTGACAGGGAAAGACCTAATCTAAGGTCTGCACAAAAATATTTAGCCTTCAAATTCATACCGTCATCGTAGCATGCATGGACTCGACTCATATGAATGGGATTTCCATGAAAAAGATTGTGGGCCGAAAATGGGTGATCACTGTACATTTCTCTTCTGATTCCTATTTATATTTATATTTTACCTCCTCAATTTAGCATTATGGACAGGGAAAGACCTAATCTAAGATCTGCACAAAAATATTTTGTGTTCAAATTCATACCGTCATCGTAGCATGCATGGACTCGACTCATATGACTGGGATTTCCATGAAAAATACTGTGGGCAGAAAGTGGGTGATCACTGTACATTTCTCTTCTGTTTCCTATTTATATTTCTATTTTACCTCCTCAATTTAGCATTATGGACAGGGAAAGATTTAATCTAAGATCTGCACAAAAATATTTAGCCTTCAAATTCATACCGTCATCATAGGATGCATGGACTCGACTCATATGAATGGGATTTCCATGAAAAAGATTGTGGGCCGAAAATGGGTGATCACTGTACATTTCTCTTCTGTTTCCTATTTATATTTATATTTTACCTCCTCAATTTAGCATTATGTACAGGGAAAGACTTAAACAAAGATCTGCACAAAAATATTTTGCCTTCAAATTCATACCGTCATCGTAGCATGCATGGACTCGACTCATATGACTGGGATTTCCATAAAAAATATTGTGGGCAGAAAATAGGTGATCCCTGTACATTTCTCTTCTGTTTCCTGTTTATATTTGTATTTTACCTCCTCAATTTAGCATTATGGACAGGGAAAGACCTAATGTCATATCTGCATAAAAATATGTTGCCTTCAAATTCATACCGGCATCGTAGCATGCATGGACTCGACTCATATGAATGGGATTTCTATGAAAAAGATTGTGGGCCGAAAATGGGTGATCTCTGTACATTTCTCTTCTGTTTCCTATTTATATTTTACCTCCTCAATTTAGCATTATGGACAGGGAAAGACCTCATCTAAGATCTGCACAAAAATATTTAGCCTTCAAATTCATACCGTCATCGTAGCATGCATGGACTCGACTCATATGAATGGGATTTCCATGAAAAAGATTGTGGGCATAAAATGGGTGATCACTGTACATTTCTCTTCTGTTTCCTATTTATATTTATATTTTACCTCCTCAATTTAGCATTATGGACAGGGAAAGACCTCATCTAAGATCTGCACAAAAATATTTAACCTTCAAATTCATACCGTCATCGTAGAATGCATGGACTCGACTCATATGAATGGGATTTCCATGAAAAAGATTGTGGGCCGAAAATTGGTGATCACTGTACATTTCTCTTCTGTTTCCTATTTATATTTCTATTTTACCTCCTCAATTCAGCATTATGGACAGGGAAAGACCTAATCTAATATCTGCACAAAAATATGTTGCCTTCAAATTCATACCGGCATCGTAGCATGCATGGACTTGACTCATATGAATGGGATTTCCATGAAAAAGATTGTGGGCCGAAAATGGGTGATGTCTGTACATTTCTCTTCTGTTTCCTATTTATATTTATATTTTACCTCGTCAATTTAGCATTATGGACAGGAAAAGACCTAATCTAAGAACTGCACAAAAATATTTAGCCTTCAAATTCATACCGTCATCGTAGCATGCATGGACTCGACTCATATGACTGGGATTTACACGAAAAGTATTGTGGGCAGGAAATGGGTGATCACTGTACATTTCTCTTGTGTTTCCTATTTATATTTATATTTTACCTCCTCAATTTATCATTATGGACTGGGAAAGACCTAATCTAAGATCTGTACAAAAATATTTAGCCTTCAAATTCATACCATCATCGTAGCATGCATGGACTCGACTCATATGAATGGGATTTCCATGAAAAAGATTGTAGGCCGAAAATGGGTGATCACTGTACATTTCTCTTCTGTTTCCTATTTATATTTCTATTTTACCTCCTCAATTTAGCATTATGGACAGGGAAAGACCTAATCTAAGATCTGCACAAAAATATTTAGCCTTCAAATTCATACCGTCATCGTAGCATGCATGGATTCGACTCATATGAATGGGATTTCCATGAAAAAGATTGTGGGCCGAAAATGGGTGATCACTGTACATTTCTCTTCTGTTTCCTATTTATATTTCTATTTTACCTCCTCAATTTAGCATTATGGACAGGGAAAGACCTAATCTAAGATCTGCACAAAATATTTAGCCTTCAAATTCATACCGTCATCGTAGCATGCATGGACTCGACTAATATGAATGGGATTTCCTTGAAAAAGATTGTGGGCCGAAAATTTGTGATGACTGTACTTTTCTCTACTGTTTCCTATTTATATTTCTATTTTACCTCCTCAATTTATCATTATTGACAGGGAAAGACCTAATCTAAGGTCTGCACAAAAATATTTAGCCTTCAAATTCATACCGTCATCGTAGCATGCATGGACTCGACTCATATGAATGGGATTTCCATGAAAAAGATTGTGGGCCGAAAATGGGTGATCACTGTACATTTCTCTTCTGATTCCTATTTATATTTATATTTTACCTCCTCAATTTAGCATTATGGACAGGGAAAGACCTAATCTAAGATCTGCACAAAAATATTTTGTGTTCAAATTCATACCGTCATCGTAGCATGCATGGACTCGACTCATATGAATGGGATTTCCATGAAAAAGATTGTGGGCCGAAAATGGGTGATCACTGTACATTTCTCTTCTGTTTCCTATTTATATTTATATTTTACCTCCTCAATTTAGCATTATGGACAGGGAAAGACCTAATCTAAGATCTGCACAAAAATATTTAGCCTTCAAATTCATACCGTCATCGTAGCATGCATGGATTCGACTCATATGAATGGAATTTCCATGAAAAAGATTGTGGGCCGAAAATGGGTGATCACTGTACATTTCTCTTCTGATTCCTATTTATATTTTACCTCCTCAATTTAGCATTATGGACAGGGAAAGACCTAATCTAAGATCTGCACAAAAATATTTTCTGTTCAAATTCATACCGTCATCGTAGCATGCATGGACTCAACTCATATGAATGGGATTTCCATGAAAAAGATTGTGGGCCGAAAATGGGTGGTCACTGTACATTTCTCTTCTGTTTCCTATTTATATTTATATTTTACCTCCTCAATTTAGCATTATGTACAGGGAAAGACCTAATCTAAGATCTGCACAAAAATATTTTGCCTTCAAATTCATACCGTCATCGTAGCATGCATGGACTCGACTCATATGACTGGGATTTCCATGAAAAATATTGTGGTCAGAAAGTGGGTGATCACTGTACATTTCTCTTCTGTTTCCTATTTATATTTCTATTTTACCTCCTCAATTTAGCATTATGGACAGGGAAAGATTTAATCTAAAATCTGCACAAAAATATTTAGCCTTCAAATTCATACCGTCATCATAGGATGCATGGACTCGACTCATATGAATGGGATGTCCATGAAAAAGATTGTGGGCCGAAAATGGGTGATCACTGTACATTTCTCTTCTGTTTCCTATTTATATTTATATTTTACCTCCTCAATTTAGCATTATGTACAGGGAAAGACCTAAACAAAGATCTGCACAAAAATATTTTGCCTTCAAATTCATACCGTCATCGTAGCATGCATGGACTCGACTCATATGACTGGGATTTCCATAAAAAATATTGTGGGCAGAAAATAGGTGATCCCTGTACATTTCTCTTCTGTTTCCTATTTATATTTGTATTTTACCTCCACAATTTAGCATTATGGACAGGGAAAGACCTAAGCTAATATCTGCATAAATATATGTTGCCTTCAAATTCATACCGTCATCGTAGCATGCATGGACTCGACTCATATGAATGGGATTTCCATGAAAAAGATTGTGGGCCGAAAATGGCTGATCACTGTACATTTCTCTTCTGTTTCCTATTTATATTTCTATTTTACCTCCTCAATTTAGCATTATGGACAGGGAAAGACCTAATCTAATATCTGCACAAAAATATGTTGCCTTCAAATTCATACCGGCATCGTAGCATGCATGGACTCGACTCATATGAATGGGATTTCCATGAAAAAGATTGTGGGCCGAAAATGGGTGATCTCTGTACATTTCTCTTCTGTTTCCTATTTATATTTATATTTTACCTCGTCAATTTAGCATTATGGACAGGAAAAGACCTAATCTAAGAACTGCACAAAAATATTTAGCCTTCAAATTCATACCGTCATCGTAGCATGCATGGACTCGACTCATATGACTGGGATTTCCACGAAAAATATTGTGGGCAGAAAATGGGTGATCACTGTACATTTCTCTTGTGTTTCCTATTTATATTTCTATTTTACCTCCTCAATTTATCATTATGGACTGGGAAAGACCTAATCTAAGATCTGTACAAAAATATTTAGCCTTCAAATTCATACCATCACCGTAGCATGCATGGACTCGACTCATATGAATGGGATTTCCATGAAAAAGATTGTTGGCCGAAAATGGGTGATCACTATACATTTCTCTTCTGTTTCCTATTTATATTTCTATTTTACCTCCTCAATTTAGCATTATGGACAGTGAAAGACCTAATCTAAGATCTGCACAAAAATATTTAGCCTTCAAATTCATACCGTCATCGTAGCATGCATGGACTCGATTCATATGAATGGGATTTCCATGAAAAAGATTTTGGATGAAAATGGGTGATCACTGTACATTTCTCTTCTGTTTCCTATTTATATTTCTATTTTACCTCCTCAATTTAGCATTATGGACAGGGAAAGACCTAATCTAAGATCTGCACAAAAATATTTAGCCTTCAAATTCATACCGTCATCGTAGCATGCATGGACTCGACTCATATGAATGGGATTTCCATGAAAAAGATTGTGGGCCGAAAATGAGTGATCACTGTACATTTCTCTTCTGTTTCCTATTTATATTTCTATTTTACCTCCTCAATTTAGCATTATGGACAGAGAAAGACCTAATCTAAGATCTGCACAAAAATATTTAGCCTTCAAATTCATACCATCATCGTAGCATGCATGGACTCGACTCATATGAATGGGATTTCCATGAAAAAGATTGTGGGCCGAAAATGGCTGATCACTGTACATTTCTCTTCTGTTTCCTATTTATATTTCTATTTTACCTCCTCAATTTAGCATTATGGACAGGTAAAGACCTAATCTAAGATCTGCACAAAAATATTTAGCCTTCAAATTCATACCGTCATCGTAGCATGCATGGATTCGACTCATATGAATGGGATTTCCATGAAAAAGATTGTGGGCCGAAAATGGGTGATCACTGTACATTTCTCTTCTGATTCCTATTTATATTTATATTTTACCTCCTCAATTTAGCATTATGGACAGGGAAAGACCTAATCTAAGATCTGCACAAAAATATTTTCTGTTCAAATTCATACCGTCATCGTAGCATGCATGGACTCAACTCATATGAATGGGATTTCCATGAAAAAGATTGTGGGCCGAAAATGGGTGGTCACTGTACATTTCTCTTCTGTTTCCTATTTATATTTATATTTTACCTCCTCAATTTAGCATTATGTACAGGGAAAGACCTAATCTAAGATCTGCACAAAAATATTTAGCCTTCAAATTCATACCGTCATCGTAGCATGCATGGACTCGACTCATATGACTGGGATTTCCACGAAAAATGTTGTGGGCAGAAAATGGGTGATCACTGTACATTTCTCTTGTGTTTCCTATTTATATTTCTATTTTACCTCCTCAATTTAGCATTATGGACAGGGAAAGACCTAATCTAAGATCTGCACAAAAATATTTAGCCTTCAAATTCATACCGTCATCGTAGCATGCATGGACTCGACTCATATGAATGGGATTTCCATGAAAAAGATTGTGGGCCGAAAATGGGTGATCACTGTACATTTCTCTTCTGTTTCCTATTTATATTTCTATTTTACCTCCTCAATTTAGCATTATGGACTGGGAAAGACCTAATCTAAGATCTGTACAAAAATATTTAGCCTTCAAATTCATACCGTCATCGTATCATGCATGGACTCGACTCATATGAATGGGATTTCCATGAAAAAGATTGTGGGCCGAAAATGGGTGATCACTGAACATTTCTCTTCTGTTTCCTATTTATATTTCTATTTTACCTCCTCAATTTAGCATTATGGACTGGGAAAGACCTAATCTAAGATCTGCACAAAAATATTTAGCCTTCAAATTCATACCGTCATCGTAGCATGCATGGACTCAACTCATATGAATGGGATTTCCATGAAAAAGATTGTGGGCCGAAAATGGGTGATCACTGTACATTTCTCTTCTGTTTCCTATTTATATTTATATTTTACCTCCTCAATTTGGCATTATGGACAGGGAAAAACCTAATCTAAGATCTGCACAAAAATATTTAGTCTTCAAATTCATACCGTCATCGTAGCATGCATGGATTCGACTCATATGAATGGGATTTCCATGAAAAAGATTGTGGGCCGAAAATGGGTGATCACTGTACATTTCTCTTCTGTTTCCTATTTATATTTCTATTTTACCTCCTCAATTTAGCATTATGGACAGGGAAAGACCTAATCTAAGATCTGCACAAAATATTTAGCCTTCAAATTCATACCGTCATCGTAGCATGCATGGACTCGACTCATATGAATGGGATTTCCTTGAAAAAGATTGTGGGCCGAAAATTTGTGATCACTGTACTTTTCTCTACTGTTTCCTATTTATATTTCTATTTTACCTCCTCAATTTATCATTATTGACAGGGAAAGACCTAATCTAAGGTCTGCACAAAAATATTTAGCCTTCAAATTCATACCGTCATCGTAGCATGCATGGACTCGACTCATATGAATGGGATTTCCATGAAAAAGATTGTGGGCCGAAAATGGGTGATCACTGTACATTTCTCTTCTGATTCCTATTTATATTTATATTTTACCTCCTCAATTTAGCATTATGGACAGGGAAAGACCTAATCTAAGATCTGCACAAAAATATTTTGTGTTCAAATTCATACCGTCATCGTAGCATGCATGGACTCGACTCATATGACTGGGATTTCCATGAAAAATACTGTGGGCAGAAAGTGGGTGATCACTGTACATTTCTCTTCTGTTTCCTATTTATATTTCTATTTTACCTCCTCAATTTAGCATTATGGACAGGGAAAGATTTAATCTAAGATCTGCACAAAAATATTTAGCCTTCAAATTCATACCGTCATCATAGGATGCATGGACTCGACTCATATGAATGGGATTTCCATGAAAAAGATTGTGGGCCGAAAATGGGTGATCACTGTACATTTCTCTTCTGTTTCCTATTTATATTTATATTTTACCTCCTCAATTTAGCATTATGTACAGGGAAAGACTTAAACAAAGATCTGCACAAAAATATTTTGCCTTCAAATTCATACCGTCATCGTAGCATGCATGGACTCGACTCATATGACTGGGATTTCCATAAAAAATATTGTGGGCAGAAAATAGGTGATCCCTGTACATTTCTCTTCTGTTTCCTGTTTATATTTGTATTTTACCTCCTCAATTTAGCATTATGGACAGGGAAAGACCTAATCTCATATCTGCATAAAAATATGTTGCCTTCAAATTCATACCGGCATCGTAGCATGCATGGACTCGACTCATATGAATGGGATTTCTATGAAAAAGATTGTGGGCCGAAAATGGGTGATCTCTGTACATTTCTCTTCTGTTTCCTATTTATATTTTACCTCCTCAATTTAGCATTATGGACAGGGAAAGACCTCATCTAAGATCTGCACAAAAATATTTAGCCTTCAAATTCATACCGTCATCGTAGCATGCATGGACTCGACTCATATGAATGGGATTTCCATGAAAAAGATTGTGGGCATAAAATGGGTGATCACTGTACATTTCTCTTCTGTTTCCTATTTATATTTATATTTTACCTCCTCAATTTAGCATTATGGACAGGGAAAGACCTCATCTAAGATCTGCACAAAAATATTTAACCTTCAAATTCATACCGTCATCGTAGCATGCATGGACTCGACTCATATGAATGGGATTTCCATGAAAAAGATTGTGGGCCGAAAATGGGTGATCACTGTACATTTCTCTTCTGTTTCCTATTTATATTTCTATTTTACCTCCTCAATTCAGCATTATGGACAGGGAAAGACCTAATCTAATATCTGCACAAAAATATGTTGCCTTCAAATTCATACCGGCATCGTAGCATGCATGGACTTGACTCATATGAATGGGATTTCCATGAAAAAGATTGTGGGCCGAAAATGGGTAATGTCTGTACATTTCTCTTCTGTTTCCTATTTATATTTATATTTTACCTCGTCAATTTAGCATTATGGACAGGAAAAGACCTAATCTAAGAACTGCACAAAAATATTTAGCCTTCAAATTCATACCGTCATCGTAGCATGCATGGACTCGACTCATATGACTGGGATTTACACGAAAAGTATTGTGGGCAGGAAATGGGTGATCACTGTACATTTCTCTTGTGTTTCCTATTTATATTTATATTTTACCTCCTCAATTTATCATTATGGACTGGGAAAGACCTAATCTAAGATCTGTACAAAAATATTTAGCCTTCAAATTCATACCATCATCGTAGCATGCATGGACTCGACTCATATGAATGGGATTTCCATGAAAAAGATTGTAGGCCGAAAATGGGTGATCACTGTACATTTCTCTTCTGTTTCCTATTTATATTTCTATTTTACCTCCTCAATTTAGCATTATGGACAGGGAAAGACCTAATCTAAGATCTGCACAAAAATATTTAGCCTTCAAATTCATACCGTCATCGTAGCATGCATGGATTCGACTCATATGAATGGGATTTCCATGAAAAAGATTGTGGGCCGAAAATGGGTGATCACTGTACATTTCTCTTCTGTTTCCTATTTATATTTCTATTTTACCTCCTCAATTTAGCATTATGGACAGGGAAAGACCTAATCTAAGATCTGCACAAAATATTTAGCCTTCAAATTCATACCGTCATTGTAGCATGCATGGACTCGACTCATATGAATGGGATTTCCTTGAAAAAGATTGTGGGCCGAAAATTTGTGATCACTGTACTTTTCTCTACTGTTTCCTATTTATATTTCTATTTTACCTCCTCAATTTATCATTATTGACAGGGAAAGACCTAATCTAAGGTCTGCACAAAAATATTTAGCCTTCAAATTCATACCGTCATCGTAGCATGCATGGACTCGACTCATATGAATGGGATTTCCATGAAAAAGATTGTGGGCCGAAAATGGGTGATCACTGTACATTTCTCTTCTGATTCCTATTTATATTTATATTTTACCTCCTCAATTTAGCATTATGGACAGGGAAAGACCTAATCTAAGATCTGCACAAAAATATTTTGTGTTCAAATTCATACCGTCATCGTAGCATGCATGGACTCGACTCATATGACTGAGATTTCCATGAAAAATATTGTGGGCAGAAAAAGGGTGATCACTGTACATTTCTCTTCTGTTTCCTGTTTATATTTCTATTTTACCTCCTCAATTTAGCATTATGGACAGGTAAAGACCTAATCTAAGATCTGCACAAAAATATTTAGCCTTCAAATTCATACCGTCATCGTAGCATGCATGGACTCGACTCATATGACTGGGATTTCCATGAAAAAGATTGTGGGCCGAAAATGGGTGATCACTGTATATTTCTCTTCTGTTTCCTATTTATATTTCTATTTTACCTCCTCAATTTAGCATTATGGACAGGGAAGTTCTAAGATCTGCACAAAAATATTTAGCCTTCATATTCAAACCGTGATCGTAGCATGCATGGACTCGACTCATATGAATGGGATTTCCATGAAAAAGATTGTGGGCCGAAAATGGGTGATCACTGTACATTTCTCTTCTGTTTCCTATTTATATTTATATTTTACCTCCTCAATTTAGAATTATGTACAGGGAAAGACCTAATCTAAATCTGCACAAAAATATTTTTCCTTCAAATTCATACCGTCATCGTAGCATGCATGGACTCGACTCATATGACTGGGATTTCCATAAAAAATATTGTGGGCAGAAAATGGGTGATCACTGTACATTTCTCTTCTGTTTCCTATTTATATTTATATTTTACCTCCTCAATTTAGCATTATGGACAGGGAAAGATTTAATCTAAGATCTGCACAAAAATATTTAGCCTTCAAATTCATACCGTCATCATAGGATGCATGGACTCGACTCATATGAATGGGATTTCCATGAAAAAGATTGTGGGCCGAAAATGGGTGATCACTGTACATTTCTCTTCTGTTTCCTATTTATATTTATATTTTACCTCCTCAATTTAGCATTATGTACAGGGAAAGACTTAAACAAAGATCTGCACAAAAATATTTTGCCTTCAAATTCATACCGTCATCGTAGCATGCATGGACTCGACTCATATGACTGGGATTTCCATAAAAAATATTGTGGGCAGAAAATAGGTGATCCCTGTACATTTCTCTTCTGTTTCCTGTTTATATTTGTATTTTACCTCCTCAATTTAGCATTATGGACAGGGAAAGACCTAATCTCATATCTGCATAAAAATATGTTGCCTTCAAATTCATACCGGCATCGTAGCATGCATGGACTCGACTCATATGAATGGGATTTCTATGAAAAAGATTGTGGGCCGAAAATGGGTGATCTCTGTACATTTCTCTTCTGTTTCCTATTTATATTTTACCTCCTCAATTTAGCATTATGGACAGGGAAAGACCTCATCTAAGATCTGCACAAAAATATTTAGCCTTCAAATTCATACCGTCATCGTAGCATGCATGGACTCGACTCATATGAATGGGATTTCCATGAAAAAGATTGTGGGCATAAAATGGGTGATCACTGTACATTTCTCTTCTGTTTCCTATTTATATTTATATTTTACCTCCTCAATTTAGCATTATGGACAGGGAAAGACCTCATCTAAGATCTGCACAAAAATATTTAACCTTCAAATTCATACCGTCATCGTAGCATGCATGGACTCGACTCATATGAATGGGATTTCCATGAAAAAGATTGTGGGCCGAAAATGGGTGATCACTGTACATTTCTCTTCTGTTTCCTATTTATATTTCTATTTTACCTCCTCAATTCAGCATTATGGACAGGGAAAGACCTAATCTAATATCTGCACAAAAATATGTTGCCTTCAAATTCATACCGGCATCGTAGCATGCATGGACTTGACTCATATGAATGGGATTTCCATGAAAAAGATTGTGGGCCGAAAATGGGTAATGTCTGTACATTTCTCTTCTGTTTCCTATTTATATTTATATTTTACCTCGTCAATTTAGCATTATGGACAGGAAAAGACCTAATCTAAGAACTGCACAAAAATATTTAGCCTTCAAATTCATACCGTCATCGTAGCATGCATGGACTCGACTCATATGACTGGGATTTACACGAAAAGTATTGTGGGCAGGAAATGGGTGATCACTGTACATTTCTCTTGTGTTTCCTATTTATATTTATATTTTACCTCCTCAATTTATCATTGTGGACTGGGAAAGACCTAATCTAAGATCTGTACAAAAATATTTAGCCTTCAAATTCATACCATCATCGTAGCATGCATGGACTCGACTCATATGAATGGGATTTCCATGAAAAAAAATTGTAGGCCGAAAATGGGTGATCACTGTACATTTCTCTTCTGTTTCCTATTTATATTTCTATTTTACCTCCTCAATTTAGCATTATGGACAGGGAAAGACCTAATCTAAGATCTGCACAAAAATATTTAGCCTTCAAATTCATACCGTCATCGTAGCATGCATGGATTCGACTCATATGAATGGGATTTCCATGAAAAAGATTGTGGGCCGAAAATGGGTGATCACTGTACATTTCTCTTCTGTTTCCTATTTATATTTCTATTTTACCTCCTCAATTTAGCATTATGGACAGGGAAAGACCTAATCTAAGATCTGCACAAAATATTTAGCCTTCAAATTCATACCGTCATTGTAGCATGCATGGACTCGACTCATATGAATGGGATTTCCTTGAAAAAGATTGTGGGCCGAAAATTTGTGATCACTGTACTTTTCTCTACTGTTTCCTATTTATATTTCTATTTTACCTCCTCAATTTATCATTATTGACAGGGAAAGACATAATCTAAGGTCTGCACAAAAATATTTAGCCTTCAAATTCATACCGTCATCGTAGCATGCATGGACTCGACTCATATGAATGGGATTTCCATGAAAAAGATTGTGGGCCGAAAATGGGTGATCACTGTACATTTCTCTTCTGATTCCTATTTATATTTATATTTTACCTCCTCAATTTAGCATTATGGACAGGGAAAGACCTAATCTAAGATCTGCACAAAAATATTTTGTGTTCAAATTCATACCGTCATCGTAGCATGCATGGACTCGACTCATATGACTGAGATTTCCATGAAAAATATTGTGGGCAGAAAAAGGGTGATCACTGTACATTTCTCTTCTGTTTCCTGTTTATATTTCTATTTTACCTCCTCAATTTAGCATTATGGACAGGTAAAGACCTAATCTAAGATCTGCACAAAAATATTTAGCCTTCAAATTCATACCGTCATCGTAGCATGCATGGACTCGACTCATATGACTGGGATTTCCATGAAAAAGATTGTGGGCCGAAAATGGGTGATCACTGTATATTTCTCTTCTGTTTCCTATTTATATTTCTATTTTACCTCCTCAATTTAGCATTATGGACAGGGAAGTTCTAAGATCTGCACAAAAATATTTAGCCTTCATATTCAAACCGTGATCGTAGCATGCATGGACTCGACTCATATGAATGGGATTTCCATGAAAAAGATTGTGGGCCGAAAATGGGTGATCACTGTACATTTCTCTTCTGTTTCCTATTTATATTTATATTTTACCTCCTCAATTTAGAATTATGTACAGGGAAAGACCTAATCTAAATCTGCACAAAAATATTTTTCCTTCAAATTCATACCGTCATCGTAGCATGCATGGACTCGACTCATATGACTGGGATTTCCATAAAAAATATTGTGGGCAGAAAATGGGTGATCACTGTACATTTCTCTTCTGTTTCCTATTTATATTTGTATTTTACCTCCTCAATTTAGCATTATGGACAGGGAAAGACCTAATTTAATATATGCACAAAAATATGTTGCCTTCAAATTCATACCGTCATCGCAGCATGCATGGACTCGACTCATATGAATGGGATTTCCATGAAAAAGATTTTGGGCCGAAAATGGGTGATCTCTGTACATTTCTCTTCTGTTTCCTATTTATATTTATATTTTACCTCCTCAATTTAGCATTATGGACAGGGAAAGACCTCATCTAAGATCTGCGCAAAAATGTTTAGCCTTCAAATTCATACCGTCATCGTAGCATGCATGGACTCGACTCATATGACTGGGATTTCCACGTAAAATATTGTGGGCAGAAAATGGGTGATCACTGTACTTTTCTCTTCTGTTTCCTATTTATATTTCTATTTTACCTCCTCAATTTAGCATTATGGACAGTGAAAGACCTAATCTAATATCTGCACAAAAATATTTTGCCTTCAAATTAATACCGTCATCGTAGCATGCATGGACTCGACTCATATGAATGGGATTTCCATGAAAAAGATTGTGGGCCGAAAAAGGGTGATCACTGTACATTTCTCTTCTGTTTCCTATTTATATTTATATTTTACCCCTCAATTTAGCATTATGGACAGGGAAAGACCTAATCTAAGATCTGCACAAAAATATTTAGCCTTCAAATTCATACCGTCATCGTAGCATGCATGGACTCGACTCATATAAATGGGATTTCCATGAAAAAGATTGTGGGCCGAAAATGGGTGATCACTGTAAATTTCTCTTCTGTTTCCTATTTATATTTATATTTTACCCCTCAATTTAGCATTATGGACAGGGAAAGACCTAATCTAAGATCTGCACAAAAATATTTAGCCTTCAAATTCATACCGTCATCGTATCATGCATGGACTCGACTCATATGAATGGGATTTCCATGAAAAAGATTGTGGGCCGAAAATGGTTGATCACTGTACATTTCTCTTCTGTTTTCTATTTATATTTCTATTTTGCCTCCTCAATTTAGCATTATGGACAGGGAAAGAACTAATGTAAGATCTGCACAAAAATATTTAGCCTTCAAATTCATACCGTTATCGTAGCATGCATGGACTCGACTCATATGAATAGGATTTCCATGTAAAAGATTGTGGGCCGAAAATGGGTGATCACTGTACATTTCTCTTCTGTTTCCTATTTATATTTATATTTTACCTCCTCAATTTAGCATTATGGACAGGGAAAGACCTAATCTAAGATCTGCACAAAAATATTTTGCCTTCAAATTCATACCGTCATAGTAGCATGCATAGACTCGACTCATATGAATGGGATTTCCATGAAAAAGATTGTGGGCAGAAAATGGTTGATCACTGTACATTTCTCTTCTGTTTCCTATTTATATTTCTATTTTGCCTCCTCAATTTAGCATTATGGACAGGGAAAGACCTAATCTAAGATCTGCACAAAAATATTTAGCTTTCAAATTCATACCGTCATCGTAGCATGCATGGACTCGACTCATATGAATGGGATTTCCATGAAAAAGATTGTGGGCCGAAAATGGGCGATCACTGTACATTTCTCTTCTGTTTCCTATTTATATTTCTATTTTACCTCCTCAATTTAGCATTATGGACTGGGAAAGACCTAATCTAAGATCTGTACAAAAATATTTAGCCTTCAAATTCATACCGTCATCGTAGTATGCATGGACTCGACTCATATGAATGGGATTTCCATGAAAAAGATTGTTGGCCGAAAATGGGTGATCACTATACATTTCTCTTCTGTTTCCTATTTATATTTATATTTTACCTCCTAAATTTAGCATTATGGACAGGGCAAGACCTAATCTAAGATCTGCACAAAAATATTTAGCCTTCAAATTCATACCGTCATCGTAGCATGCATGGACTCGACTCATATGAATGGGATTTCCATGAAAAAGATTGTGGGCCGAAAATGGGTGATCACTGTACATTTCTCTTCTGTTTCCTATTTATATTTATATTTTACCTCCTCAATTTAGCATTATGGACAGGGAAAGACCTAATCTAAGATCTGCACAAAAATATTTAGCCTTTAAATTCATACCGTCATCGTAGCATGCATGGACTCGACTCATATGAATGGGATTTCCATGAAAAAGATTGTGGGCCGAAAATGGGTGATCACTGTACATTTCTCTTCTGTTTCCTATTTATATTTATATTTTACCTCCTCAATTTAGCATTATGGACAGGGAAGTTCTAAGATCTGCACAAAAATATTTAGCATTCAAATTCAAACCGTGATCGTAACATGCATGGACTCGACTCATATGAATGGGATTTCCATGAAAAAGATTGTGGGCCGAAAATGGGTGATCACTGTACATTTCTGTTCTGTTTCCTATTTATATTTATATTTTACCTCCTCAATTTAGAATTATGTACAGGGAAAGACCTAATCTAAATCTGCACAAAAATATTTAGCCTTCAAATTCATACCGTCACCGTAGCATGCATGGACTCGACTCATATAAATGGGATTTCCATGAAAAAGATTGTGGGCCGAAAATGGTTGATCACTGTACATTTCTCTTCTGTTTCCTATTCATATTTCTATTTTGCCTCCTCAATTTAGCATTATGGACAGGTAAAGACCTAATCTAAGATCTGCACAAAAATATTTAGCCTTCAAATTCATACCGTCATCGTAGCATGCATGGACTCGACTCATATGAATGGGATTTCCATGTAAAAGATTGTGGGCCGAAAATGGGTGATCACTGTACATTTCTCTTCTGTTTCCTATTTATATTTCTATTTTGCCTCCTCAATTTAGCATTATGGACAGGGAAAGACCTAATCTAAGATCTGCACAAAAATATTTAGCCTTCAAATTCATACCGTCATCGTAGCATGCATGGACTCGACTCATATGAATGGGATTTCCATGTAAAAGATTGTGGGCGGAAAATGGGTGATCACTGTACATTTCTCTTCTGTTTCCTATTTATATTTATATTTTACCTCCTCAATTTAGCATTATGGACAGGGAAAGACCTAATCTAAGATCTGCACAAAAATATTTTGCCTTCAAATTCATACCGTCATCGTAGCATGCATGGACTCGACTCATATGAATGGGATTTCCATGTAAAAGATTGTGGGCCGAAAATGGGTGATCACTGTACATTTCTCTTCTGTTTCCTATTTATATTTATATTTTACCTCCTCAATTTAGCATTATGGACAGGGAAAGACCTAATCTAAGATCTGCACAAAAATATTTAGCCTTCAAATTCATACCGTCATCGTAGCATGCATGGACTCGACTCATATGAATGGGATTTCCATGAAAAAGATTGTGGGCCGAAAATGGGTGATCACTGTACATTTCTCTTCTGTTTCCTATTTATATTTCTATTTTACCTCCTCAATTTAGCATTATGGACAGGGAAAGACCTAATCTAAGATCTGCACAAAAATATTTAGCCTTCAAATTCATACCGTCATCGTAGCATGCATGGACTCGACTCATATGAATGGGATTTCCATGTAAAAGATTGTGGGCCGAAAATGGGTGATCACTGTACTTTTCTCTTCTGTTTCCTATTTATATTTATATTTTACCTCCTCAATTTAGCATTGTCGACAGGGAAAGATCTAATCAAAGATCTGCACAAAAATATTTAGCCTTCAAATTCATACCGTCATCGTTGCATGCATGGACTCGACTCATATGAATGGGATTTCCATGAAAAAGATTGTGGGCAGAAAATAGGTGATCACTGTACATTTCTATTCTGTTTCCTATTTATATTTATATTTTACCTCCTCAATTTAGCATTATGGACAGTGAAAGACCTAATCTAAGATCTGCACAAAAATATTTAGCCTTCAAATTCATACCATCATCGTAGCATGCATGGACTCGACTCATATGAATGGGATTTCCATGAAAAAGATTGTGGGCCGAAAATGGGTGATCACTGTACTTTTCTCTTCTGTTTCCTATTTATATTTATATTTTACCTCCTCAATTTAGCATTATGGACAGGGAAAGACCTAATCAAAGATCTGCACAAAAATATTTAGCCTTCAAATTCATACCGTCATCGTTGCATGCATGGACTAGACTCATATGAATGGGATTTCCATGAAAAAGATTGTGGGCCGAAAATGGGAGATCACTGTACATTTCTCTTCTGTTTCCTATTTATATTTCTATTTTACCTCCTCAATTTAGCATTGTGGACAGGGAAAGACCTAATCTAAGATCTGCACAAAAATATTTAGCCTTCAAATTCATACCATGATCGTAGCATGCATGGACTCGACTCATATGACTGGGATTTCCATGAAAAAGATTGTGGGCAGAAAATGGGTGATCACTGTACATTTCTCTTCTGTTTCCTATTTATTTTTCTATTTTACCTCCTCAATTTATCATTATGGACAGGGAAAGACCTAATCTAAGATCTGCACAAAAATATTTAGCCTTCAAATTCATACCGTCATCGTAGCATGCATGGACTCGACTCATATGAATGGGATTTCCATGAAAAAGATTGTTGGCCGAAAATGGGTGATCACTGTACATTTCTCTTCTGTTTCCTATTTATATTTATATTTTACCTCCTCAATTTAGCATTATGGACAGTGAAAGACCCAATCTAATATCTGCACAAAAATATTTAGCCTTCAAATTCATACCGTCATCGTAGCATGCATGGACTCGACTCATATGACTGGGATTTCCATGAAAAAGATTGTGGGCAGAAAATGGGTGATCACTATACATTCCTCTTCTGTTTCCTATTCATATTTCTATTTTACCTCCTCAATTTAGCATTATGGACAGGGAAAGACCAAATCAAAGATCTGCACAAAAATATTTAGCCTTCAAATTCATACCGTCATCGTTGCATGCATGGACTCGACTCATATGAATGGGATTTCCTTGAAAAAGTTTCTGGGCCGAAAATGGGAGATCACTGTACATTTCTCTTCTGTTTCCTATTTATATTTATATTTTACCTCCTCAATTTAGCATTGTGGACAGGGAAAGACCTAATCTAAGATCTGCACAAAAATATTTAGCATTCAAATTCATACCGTGATCGTAGCATGCATGGACTCGACTCATATGACTGGGATTTCCATGAAAAATATTGTGGGCCGAAAATGGGTGATCACTGTACATTTCTCTACTGTTTCCTATTTATATTTCTATTTTACCTCCTCAATTTAGCATTATGGACAGGGAAAGACCTAATCTAAGATCTGCATAAAAATATTTAGCCTTCAAATTCATACCGTCATCGTAGCATGCATGGACTCGACTCATATGAATGGGATTTCCATGAAATAAATTGTGGGCCGAAAATGGGTGATCACTGTACATTTCTCTTCTGTTTACTATTTATATTTATATTTTACCCACTCAATTTAGCATTATGGACAGGGAAAGACCTAATCTAAGATCTGCACAAAAATATTTAGCCTTCAAATTCATACCATCATCGTAGCATGCATGGACTCGACTCATATGAATGGGATTTCCACGAAAAAGATTGTGGGCCGAAAATGGGAGATCACTGTACATTTCTCTTCTTTTTCCTATTTATATTTATATTTTACCTCCTCAATTTAGCATTATGGACATTGAAAGACCTAATCTAAGATCTGCACAAAAATATTTAGCCTTCAAATTCATACCGTCATCGGAGTATGCATGGACTCGACTCATATGAATGGGATTTCCATGAAAAAGATTGTGGGCTTAAAATGGGTGATCACTGTACTCTTCTGTTTCCTATTTATATTTATATTTTACCTACTCAATTTAGCATTATGGACAGGCTAAAACCTAATCTAAGATCTGCACAAAAATATTTAGCCTTCAAATTCATACCGTCATCGTTGCATGCATGGACTAGACTCATATGAATGGGATTTCCATGAAAAAGATTGTGGGCCGAAAATGGGAGATCACTGTACATTTCTCTTCTGTTTCCTATTTATATTTCTATTTTACCTCCTCAATTTAGCATTGTGGACAGGGAAAGACCTAATCTAAGATCTGCACAAAAATATTTAGCCTTCAAATTCATACCATGATCGTAGCATGCATGGACTCGACTCATATGACTGGGATTTCCATGAAAAAGATTGTGGGCAGAAAATGGGTGATCACTGTACATTTCTCTTCTGTTTCCTATTTATATTTCTATTTTACCTCCTCAATTTATCATTATGGACAGGGAAAGACCTAATCTAAGATCTGCACAAAAATATTTAGCCTTCAAATTCATACCGTCATCGTAGCATGCATGGACTCGACTCATATGAATGGGATTTCCATGAAAAAGATTGTTGGCCGAAAATGGGTGATCACTGTACATTTCTCTTCTGTTTCCTATTTATATTTATATTTTACCTCCTCAATTTAGCATTATGGACAGTGAAAGACCCAATCTAATATCTGCACAAAAATATTTAGCCTTCAAATTCATACCGTCATCGTAGCATGCATGGACTCGACTCATATGACTGGGATTTCCATGAAAAAGATTGTGGGCAGAAAATAGATGATCACTGTACATTTCTATTCTGTTTCCTATTTATATTTATATTTTACCTCCTCAATTTAGCATTATGGACAGGGAAAGACCTAATGTAAGATCTGCACTAAAATATTTAGCCTTCAAATTCATACCGTCATCGTAGCATGCATGGACTCGACTCATATGAATGGGATTTCCATGAAAAAGATTGTGGGCCGAAAATGGGTGATCACTATACATTCCTCTTTTTTCCTATTTATATTTCTATTTTACCTCCTCAATTTAGCATTATGGACAGGGAAAGACCTAATCTAAGATCTGCACAAAAATATTTAGCCTTCAAATTCATACCGTCATCGTAGCATGCATGGACTCGACTCATATGAATGGGATTTCCATAAAAAAGATTGTGGGCCGAAAATGGGTGATCACTGTATATTTCTCTTCTGTTTCCTATTCATATTTCTATTTTACCTCCTCAATTTAGCATTATGGACAGGGAAAGACCAAATCAAAGATCTGCACAAAAATATTTAGCCTTCAAATTCATACCGTCATCGTTGCATGCATGGACTCGACTCATATGAATGGGATTTCCTTGAAAAAGTTTCTGGGCCGAAAATGGGAGATCACTGGACATTTCTCTTCTGTTTCCTATTTATATTTATATTTTACCTCCTCAATTTAGCATTGTGGACAGGGAAAGACCTAATCTAAGATCTGCACAAAAATATTTAGCATTCAAATTCATACCGTGATCGTAGCATGCATGGACTCGACTCATATGACTGGGATTTCCATGAAAAATATTGTGGGCCGAAAATGGGTGATCACTGTACATTTCTCTACTGTTTCCTATTTATATTTCTATTTTACCTCCTCAATTTAGCATTATGGACAGGGAAAGTCCTAATCTAAGATCTGCATAAAAATATTTAGCCTTCAAATTCATACCGTCATCGTAGCATGCATGGACTCGACTCATATGAATGGGATTTCCATGAAAAAAATTGTGGGCCGAAAATGGGTGATCACTGTACATTTCTCTTCTGTTTACTATTTATATTTATATTTTACCCACTCAATTTAGCATTATGGACAGGGAAAGACCTAATCTAAGATCTGCACAAAATTATTTAGCCTTCAAATTCATACCATCATCGTAGCATGCATGGACTCGACTCATATGAATGGGATTTCCATGAAAAAGATTGTGGGCCGAAAATGGGTGATCACTGTACATTTCTCTTCTGTTTCCTATTTATATTTCTATTTTACCTCCTCAATTTAGCATTATGGACAGGGAAAGACCTAATCAAAGATCTTCACAAAAATATTTAGCCTTCAAATTCATACCGTCATCGTTGCATGCATGGACTCGACTCATATGAATGGGATTTCCATGAAAAAGATTGTGGGCAGAAAATGGGTGATCACTGTACATTTCACTTCTGTTTCCTATTTATATTTATATTTTACCTCCTCAATTTAGCATTATGGACAGGGAAATACCTAATCTAAGATCTGCACAATAACATTTAGCCTTCAAATTCATACCGTCATCGTAGCATGCATGGACTCGACTCATATGAATGGGATTTCCAAGTAAAAGATTGTGGGTCGAAAATGGGTGATCACTGTACATTTCTCTTCTGTTTCCTATTTATATTTATATTTTACCTCGTCAATTTAGCATTATGGACAGGGAAAGACCTAATCTGAGATCTGCACAAAAATATTTAGCCTTCAAATTCATACCGTCATCGTAGCATGCATGGACTCGACTCATATGACTGGGATTTCCATGAAAAATGTTGTGGGCAGAAAATGGGTGATCACTGTAAATTTCTCGTCTGTTTCCTATTTATATTTCTATTTTACCTCCTCAATTTAGCATTGTGGACATGGAAAGACCTAATCTAAGATCTGCACAAAAATATTTAGCCTTCAAATTCATACCATGATCGTAGCATGCATGGACTCGACTCATATGACTGGGATTTCCATGAAAAAGTTTGTGGGCAGAAAATGGGTGATCACTGTACATTTCTCTTCTGTTTCCTATTTATATTTCTATTTTACCTCCTCAATTTATCATTATGGAAAGGGAAAGACCTAATCTAAGATGTGCACAAAAATATTTAGCCTTCAAATTCATACCGTCATCGTAGCATGCATGGACTCGACTCATATGAATGGGATTTCCATGAAAAAGATTGTGGGCCGAAAATGGGTGATCACCGTACATTTCTCTTCTGTTTCCTATTTATATTTATATTTTACATCCTCAATTTAGCATTATGGACAGGGAAAGACCTAATCTAAGATCTGCACAAAAATATTTAGCCTTCAAATTCATACCGTCATCGTTGCATGCATGGACTCGACTCATATGAATGGGATTTCCATGAAAAAGATTGTGGGCAGAAAATAGGTGATCACTGTACTTTTCTATTCTGTTTCCTATTTATATTTATATTTTACCTCCTCAATTTAGCATTATGGACAGTGAAAGACCTAATCTAAGATCTGCACAAAAATATTTAGCCTTCAAATTCATACCATCATCGTAGCATGCATGGACTCGACTCATATGAATGGGATTTCCATGAAAAAGATTGTGGGCCGAAAATGGGTGATCACTGTACTTTTCTCTTCTGTTTCCTATTTATATTTATATTTTACCTCCTCAATTTAGCATTATGGTCAGGGAAAGACCTAATCAAAGATCTGCACAAAAATATTTAGCCTTCAAATTCATACCGTCATCGTTGCATGCATGGACTCGACTCATATGAATGGGATTTCCATGAAAAAGATTGTGGGCCGAAAATGGGAGATCACTGTACATTTCTCTTCTGTTTCCTATTTATATTTATATTTTACCTCCTCAATTTAGCATTATGGACATTGAAAGACCTAATCTAAGATCTGCACAAAAATATTTAGCCTTCAAATTCATACCGTCATCGGAGTATGTATGGACTCGACTCATATGAATGGGATTTCCATGAAAAAGATTGTGGGCTTAAAATGGGTGATCACTGTACTCTTCTGTTTCCTATTTATATTTATATTTTACATACTCAATTTAGCATTATGGACAGGCTAAAACCTAATCTAAGATCTGCACAAAAATATTTAGCCTTCAAATTCATACCATCATAGTAGCATGCATGGACTCGACTCATATGAATGGGATTTCCATGAAAAAGATTGTGGGCCGAAAGTGGGTGATCACTGTACTTTTCTCTTCTGTTTCCTATTTATATTTATATTTTACCTCCTCAATTTAGCATTATGGACAGGGAAAGACCTAATCAAAGATCTGCACAAAAATATTTAGCCTTCAAATTCATACCGTCATCGTTGCATGCATGGACTAGACTCATATGAATGGGATTTCCATGAAAAAGATTGTGGGCCGAAAATGGGAGATCACTGTACATTTCTCTTCTGTTTCCTATTTATATTTCTATTTTACCTCCTCAATTTAGCATTGTGGACAGGGAAAGACCTAATCTAAGATCTGCACAAAAATATTTAGCCTTCAAATTCATACCATGATCGTAGCATGCATGGACTCGACTCATATGACTGGGATTTCCATGAAAAAGATTGTGGGCAGAAAATGGGTGATCATTGTACATTTCTCTTCTGTTTCCTATTTATATTTCTATTTTACCTCCTCAATTCATCATTATGGACAGGGAAAGACCTAATCTAAGATCTGCACAAAAATATTTAGCCTTCAAATTCATACCGTCATCGTAGCATGCATGGACTCGACTCATATGAATGGGATTTCCATGAAAAAGATTGTTGGCCGAAAATGGGTGATCACTGTACATTTCTCTTCTGTTTCCTATTTATATTTATATTTTACCTCCTCAATTTAGCATTATGGACAGTGAAAGACCTAATCTAATATCTGCACAAAAATATTTAGCCTTCAAATTCATACCGTCATCGTAGCATGCATGGACTCGACTCATATGACTGGGATTTCCATGAAAAAGATTGTGGGCAGAAAATAGATGATCACTGTACATTTCTATTCTGTTTCCTATTTATATTTATATTTTACCTCCTCAATTTAGCATTATGGACAGGGAAAGACATAATGTAAGATCTGCACTAAAATATTTAGCCTTCAAATTCATACCGTCATTGTAGCATGCATGGACTCGACTCATATGAATGGGATTTCCATGAAAAAGATTGTGGGTCGAAAATGGGTGATCACTGTATATTTCTCTTCTGTTTCCTATTCATATTTCTATTTTACCTCCTCAATTTAGCATTATGGACAGGGAAAGACCTAATCAAAGATCTGCACAAAAATATTTAGCCTTCAAATTCATACCGTCATCGTTGCATGCATGGACTCGACTCATATGAATGGGATTTCCTTGAAAAAGATTGTGGTCCGAAAATGGGAGATCACTGTACATTTCTCTTCTGTTTCCTATTTATATTTCTATTTTACCTCCTCAATTTAGCATTGTGGACAGGGAAAGACCTAATCTAAGATCAGCACAAAAATATTTAGCCTTCAAATTCATACCATGATCGTAGCATGCATGGACTCGACTCATATGACTGGGATTTCCATGAAAAAGATTGTGGGCAGAAAATGGGTGATCATTGTACATTTCTCTTCTGTTTCCTATTTATATTTCTATTTTACCTCCTCAATTTATCATTATGGACAGGGAAAGACCTAATCTAAGATCTGCACAAAAATATTTAGCCTTCAAATTCATACCGTCATCGTAGCATGCATGGACTCGACTCATATGAATGGGATTTCCATGAAAAAGATTGTTGGCCGAAAATGGGTGATCACTGTACATTTCTCTTCTGTTTCCTATTTATATTTATATTTTACCGCCTCAATTTAGCATTATGGACAGTGAAAGACCTAATCTAATATCTGCACAAAAATATTTAGCCTTCAAATTCATACCGTCATCGTAGCATGCATGGACTCGACTCATATGACTGGGATTTCCATGAAAAAGATTGTGGGCAGAAAATAGATGATCACTGTACATTTCTATTCTGTTTCCTATTTATATTTATATTTTACCTCCTCAATTTAGCATTATGGACAGGGAAAGACCTAATGTAAGATCTGCACTAAAATATTTAGCCTTCAAATTCATACCGTCATCGTAGCATGCATGGATTCGACTCATATGAATGGGATTTCCATGAAAAAGATTGTGGGCCGAAAATGGGTGATCACTATACATTTCTCTTTTTTCCTATTTATATTTCTATTTTACCTCCTCAATTTAGCATTATGGACAGGGAAAGACCTAATCTAAGATCTGCACAAAAATATTTAGCCTTCAAATTCATACCGTGATCGTAGCATGCATGGACTCGACTCATATGACTGGGATTTCCATGAAAAATATTGTGGGCCGAAAATGGGTGATCACTGTACATTTCTCTTCTGTTTCCTATTTATATTTCTATTTTACCTCCTCAATTTATCATTATGGACAGGGAAAGACCTAATCTAAGATCTGCACAAAAATATTTAGCCTTCAAATTCATACCGTCATCGTAGCATGCATGGACTCGACTCATATGAATGGGATTTCCATGAAAAAGATTGTTGGCCGAAAATGGGTGATCACTGTACATTTCTCTTCTGTTTCCTATTTATATTTATATTTTACCGCCTCAATTTAGCATTATGGACAGTGAAAGACCTAATCTAATATCTGCACAAAAATATTTAGCCTTCAAATTCATACCGTCATCGTAGCATGCATGGACTCGACTCATATGACTGGGATTTCCATGAAAAAGATTGTGGGCAGAAAATAGATGATCACTGTACATTTCTATTCTGTTTCCTATTTATATTTATATTTTACCTCCTCAATTTAGCATTATGGACAGGGAAAGACCTAATGTAAGATCTGCACTAAAATATTTAGCCTTCAAATTCATACCATCATCGTAGCATGCATGGACTCGACTCATATGAATGGGATTTCCATGAAAAAGATTGTGGGCCGAAAATGGGTGATCACTGTACTTTTCTCTTCTGTTTCCTATTTATATTTCTATTTTACCTCCTCAATTTAGCATTATGGACAGGGAAAGACCTAATCAAAGATCTTCACAAAAATATTTAGCCTTCAAATTCATACCGTCATCGTTGCATGCATGGACTCGACTCATATGAATGGGATTTCCATGAAAAAGATTGTGGGCCGAAAATGGGTGATCACTGTACATTTCTCTTCTGTTTCCTATTTATATTTCTATTTTACCTCCTCAATTTAGCATTGTGGACATGGAAAGACCTAATCTAAATCTGCACAAAAATATTTAGCCTTCAAATTCATACCATGATCGTAGCATGCATGGACTCGACTCATATGACTGGGATTTCCATGAAAAATATTGTGGGCCGAAAATGGGTGATCACCGTACATTTCTCTTCTGTTTCCTATTTATATTTATATTTTACCTCCTCAATTTAGCATTATGGACAGGCAAAGACCTAATCTAAGATCTGCAGAAAAATATTTAGCCTTCAAATTCATACCGACATCGTAGCATGCATGGACTCGACTCATATGAATGGGATTTCCATGAAAAAGATTGTGGGCCGAAAATGGGTGATCACTGTACATTTCTCTTCTGTTTCCTATTTATATTTCTATTTTACATCCTCAATTTAGCATTATGGACAGGGAAAGACCTAATCTAATATCTGCACAAAAATATTTAGCCTTCAAATTCATACCGTCATCGTAGCATGCATGGTCTCGACTCATATGAATGGGATTTCCATAAAAAATATTGTGGGCAGAAAATGGGTGATCACTGTACATTTCTTTTCTGTTTCCTATTTATATTTCTATTTTACCTCCTCAATTTAGCATTATGGACATGTAAAGTCCTAATCTAAGATCTGCACAAAAATATTTAGCCTTCAAATTCATACCGTCATCGTAGCATGCATGGACTCGACTCATATGAATGGGATTTCCATGAAAAAGATTGTGGGCCGAAAATGGGTGATCACTGTACATTTCTCTTCTGTTTCCTATTTATATTTCTATTTTACCTCCTCAATTTAGCATTATGGACGGGGAAAGGCCTAATCTAAGATCTTCACAAAAATATTTAGCCTTCAAATTCATACCGTCATCATAGCATGCATGGACTCGACTCATATGAATGGGATTTCCATGAAAAATATTGTGGGCAGAAAATGGGTGATCTCTGTACATTTCTCTTCTGTTTCCTATTTATATTTATATTTTACCCCTCAATGTAGCATTATGGACAGGGAAAGACCTAATCTAAGATCTGCACAAAAATATTTAGCCTTCAAATTCATACCGTCATCGTAGCATGCATGGACTCGACTCATATGAATGGGATTTCCATGAAAAAGATTGTGGGCCGAAAATGTGTGATCACTGTACATTTCTCTTCTGTTTCCTATTTATATTACTATTTTACCTCTTCAATTTAGCATTATGGACAGGGAAAAACCTAATCTAAGATCTGCACAAAAATATTTAGCCTTCAAATTCATACCGTCATCGTAGCATGCATGGACTCGACTCATATCAATGGGATTTCCATGTAAAAGATTTTGGGCCGAAAATGGGTGATCACTGTACATTTTTCTTCTGTTTCCTATTTATATTTCTATTTTACCTCCTCAATTTAGCATTATGGACAGGGAAAGACCTAATCTAAGATCTGCACAAAAATATTTAGCATTCATATTCATACCGTGATCGTAGCATGCATGGACTCGACTCATATGAATGGGATTTCCAAGAAAAAGATTGTGGGCCGAAAATGGGTGATCACTGTACATTTCTCTTCTGTTTCCTATTTATATTTCTATTTTACCGCCTCAATTTAGCATTATGGACAAGGAAAGACCTAATCTAAGATCTGCACAAAAATATTTAGCCTTCAAATTCAAACCGTGATCGTAGCATGCATGGACTCGACTCATATGACTGGGATTTCCATAAAAAATATTGTGGGCAGAAAATGGGTGATCACTGTACATTTCTCTTCTGTTTCCTATTTATATTTCTATTTTACCTCCTCAATTTACCATTATGGACAGGGAAAGACCTAATCTAAGATCTGCACAAAAATATTTAGCCTTCAAATTCATACCGTCATCGTAGCATGCATGGACTCGACTCATATGAATGGGATTTCCATGAAAAAGATTGTGGGCCGAAAGTGGGTGATCACTGTACATTTCTCTTCTGTTTCCTATTTATATTTCTATTTTACCTCCTCAATTTAGCATTATGGACAGGGAAGGTCTAAGATCTGCACAAAAATATTTAGCCTTCAAATTCAAACCGTGATCGTAGCATGCATGGACTCGACTCATATGAATGGGATTTCCATGAAAAAGATTGTGGGCCGAAAATGGGTGATCACTGTACATTTCTCTTCTTTTTCCCATTTATATTTATATTTTACCTCCTCAATTTAGCATTATGGACAGGGAAAGACCTAATCTAAGATCTGCACAAAAATATTTAGCCTTCAAATTCATACCGTAATCGTAGCATGCATGGACTCGACTCATATGAATGGGATTTCCATGAAAAAGATTGTGGGCCGAAAATGGGTGATCACTGTACATTTCTCTTCTGTTTCCTATTGATATTTCTATTTTACCTCCTCAATTTAGCATTATGGACAGGGAAAGACCTAATCTAAGATCTGCACAAAAATATTTAGCCTTCAAATTCATACCGTCATCTTAGCATGCATGGACTCGACTCATATGAATGGGATTTCCATGAAAAAGATTGTGGGCCGAAAATGGGTGATCACTGTACATTTCTCTTCTGTTTCCTATTTATATTTATATTTTACCTCCTCAATTTAGCATTATGGACAGGGAAAGACCTAATCTAAGATCTGCACAAAAATATTTAGCCTTCAAATTCATACCGTCATCGTAGCATGTATGGACTCGACTCATATGAATGGGATTTCCATGAAAAAGATTGTGGGCCGAAAATGGGTGATCACTGTACATTTCTCTTCTGTTTCCTATTTATATTTATATTTTACCTCCTCAATTTAGCATTATGGATAGGGAATGACCTAATCTAAGATCTGCACAAAAATATTTAGCCTTCAAATTCATACCGTGATCGTAGCATGCATGGACTCGACTCATATGAATGGGATTTCCATGAAAAAGATTGTGGGCCTAAATTGGGTGATCACTGTACATTTCTCTTCTGTTTCCTATTTATATTTCTATTTTACCTCCTCAATTTAGCATTATGGACAGGGAAAGACCTAATCTAAGATCTGCACAAAAATATTTAGCCTTCAAATTCATACCGTCATCGTAGTATGCATGGACTCGACTCATATGAATGGGATTTCCTTGAAAAAGATTGTGGGCCGAAAATGGGTGATCACTGTACTTTTCTCTCCTGTTTCCTATTTATATTTCTATTTTACCTCCTCAATTTAGCATTATTGACAGGGAAAGACCTAATCTAAGATCTGCACAAAAATATTTAGCCTTCAAATTCATACCGTCATCGTAGCATGCATGGACTCGACTCATATGAATGGGATTTCCATGAAAAAGATTGTGGGCCGAAAATGGGTGATCACTGTACATTTCTCTTCTGTTTCCTATTTATATTTATATTTTACCTCCTCAATTTAGCATTATGGACAGGGAAAGACCTAATCTAAGATCTGCACAAAAATATTTAGCCTTCAAATTCATACCGTCATCGTAGCATGCATGGACTCGACTCATATGAATGGGATTTCCATGAAAAAGATTGTGGGCCGAAAATGGGTGATCACTGTACATTTCTCTTCTGTTTCCTATTTATATTTCTATTTTGCCTCCTCAATTTAGCATTATGGACAGGGAAAGACCTAATCTAAGATCTGCACAAAAATATTTAGCCTTCAAATTCATACCGTCATCGTAGCATGCATGGACTCGACTCATATGACTGGGATTTCCATGTAAAAGATTGTGGGCCGAAAATGGGTGATCACTGTACATTTCTCTTCTGTTTCCTATTTATATTTATATTTTACCTCCTCAATTTAGCATTATGGACAGGGAAGGTCTAAGATCTGCACAAAAATATTTAGCCTTCAAATTCATACCGTCATCGTAGCATGCATGGACTCGACTCATATGAATGGGATTTCCATGAAAAAGATTGTGGGCCGAAAATGGGTGATCACTGTACATTTCTCTTCTGTTTCCTATTTATATTTCTATTTTACCTCCTCAATTTAGCATTATGGACAGAGAAAGACCTAATCTAAGATCTGCACATAAATATTTAGCCTTCAAATTCATACCGTCATCGTAGCATGCATGGACTCGACTCATATGAATGGGATTACCATGAAAAAGATTGTGGGCCGAAAATCGGTGATCACTGTACATTTCTCTTCTGTTTCCTATTTATATTTCTATTTTACCTCCTCAATTTAGCATTATCGACAGGGAAAGACTTAATCTAAGATCTGCACAAAAATATTTAGCCTTCAAATTCATACCGTCATCGTAGTATGCATGGACTCGACTCATATGAATGGGATTTCCTTGAAAAAGATTGTGGGCCGAAAATGGGTGATCACTGTACTTTTCTCTACTGTTTCTTATTTATATTTATATTTTCCTCCTCAATTTAGCATTATTGACAGAGAAAGACCTAATCTAAGATCTGCACAAAAATATTTCGCCTTCAAATTCATACAGTCATCGTAGCATGAATTGACACGACTCATATGAATGGGATTTCCATGAAAAAGTTTGTGGGCCGAAAATGTGTGATCACTGTACATTTCTCTTCTGTTTCCTATTTATATTTATATTTTACCTCCTCAATTTAGCATTATGTACAGGGAAAGACCTCATCTAAGATCTGCACAAAAATATTTTGCCTTCAAATTCATACCGTCATCGTAGCATGCATGGACTCGACTCATATGACTGGGATTTCCATAAAAAATATTGTGGGCAGAACATGGGTGATCCCTGTACATTTCTCTTCTGTTTCCTATTTATATTTCTATTTTACCTCCTCAATTTAGCATTATGGACAGGGAAAGACCTAATCTAAGATCTGCACAAAAATATTTAGCCTTCAAATTCATACCGTCATCGTAGCATGCATGGACTCGACTCATATGAATGGGATTTCCATGAAAAAGATTGTGGGCCGAAAATGGGTGATCACTGTACATTTCTCTTCTGTTTCCTATTTATATTTCTATTTTACCTCCTCAATTTAGCATTATCGACAGGGAAAGACTTAATCTAAGATCTGCACAAAAATATTTAGCCTTCAAATTCATACCGTCATCATAGTATGCATGGACTCGACTCATATGAATGGGATTTCCTTGAAAAAGATTGTGGGCCGAAAATGGGTGATCACTGTACTTTTCTCTACTGTTTCATATTTATATTTCTATTTTCCTCCTCAATTTAGCATTATTGACAGGGAAAGAGCTAATCTAAGATCTGCACAAAAATATTTAGCCTTCAAATTCATACCGTCATCGTAGCATGAATTGACACGACTCATATGAATGGGATTTCCATGAAAAAGTTTGTGGGCCGAAAATGGGTGATCACTGTACATTTCTCTTCTGTTTCCTATTTATATTTATATTTTACCTCCTCAATTTAGCATTATGTACAGGGAAAGACCTCATCTAAGATCTGCACAAAAATATTTAGCCTTCAAATTCATACCGTCATCGTAGCATGCATGGACTCGACTCATATGAATGGGATTTCCATGAAAAAGATTGTTGGCCGAAAATGGGTGATCACTGTACATTTCTATTCTGTTTCCTATTTATATTTCTATTTTACCTCCTCAATTTAGCATTATGGACAGGGAAAGACCTAATCTAAGATCTGCACAAAAATATTTAGCCTTCAAATACATACCGTCATCGTAGCATGCATGGACTCGACTCATATGAACGGGATTTCCATGAAAAAGATTGTGGGCCGAAAATGGGTGATCACTGTACATTTCTCTTCTGTTTCCTATTTATATTTCTATTTTACCTCCTCAATTTAGCATTATGGACAGGGAAAGACCTAATCTAAGATCTGCACAAAAATATTTAGCCTTCAAATTCATACCGTCATCGTAGCATGCATGGACTCGACTCATATGACTGGGATTTCCATGAAAAAGATTGTGGGCCGAAAATGGGTGATCACTGTACATTTCTCTTCTGTTTCCTATTTATATTTTACCTCCTCAATTTAGCATTTTGGACGGGGAAAGACCTAATCTAAGATCTGCACCAAAATATTTAGCCTTCAAATTCATACCGTCATCGTAGCATGCATGGACTCGACTCATATAAATGGGATTTCCAAGTAAAAGATTGTGGGCCGAAAATGGGTGATCACTGTACATTTCTCTTCTGTTTCCTATTTATATTTATATTTTACCTCCTCAATTTAGCATTATGGACAGGGAAAGACATAATCTAAGTTCTGCACAAAAATATTTTGCCTTCAAATTCATACCATCATCGTAGCATGCATGGACTCGACTCATATGACTGGGATTTCCATGAAAAATATTGTGGTCAAAAAATGGGTGATCACTGTACATTTCTCTTCTGTTTCCTATTTATATTTATATTTTACCTCGTCAATTTAGCATTATGTACAGGGAAGGTCTAAGATCTGCACAAAAATATTTAGCCTTCAAATTCATACCGTCATCGTAGCATGCATGGACTCGACTCATATGAATGGGATTTCCATGAAAAAGATTGTGGGCCGAAAATGGGTGTTCACTGTACATTTCTCTTCTGTTTCCTATTTATATTTCTATTTTACCTCCTCAATTTAGCATTATGGACAGGGAAAGACCTAATCTAAGATCTGCACATAAATATTTAGCCTTCAAATTCATACCGTCATCGTAGCATGCATGGACTCGACTCATATGAATGGGATTACCATGAAAAAGATTGTGGGCCGAAAATCGGTGATCACTGTACATTTCTCTTCTGTTTCCTATTTATATTTATATTTTACCTCCTCAATTTAGCATTATCGACAGGGAAAGACTTAATCTAAGATCTGCACAAAAATATTTAGCCTTCAAATTCATACCGTCATCGTAGTATGCATGGACTCGACTCATATGAATGGGATTTCCTTGAAAAAGATTGTGGGCCGAAAATGGGTGATCACTGTACTTTTCTCTACTGTTTCCTATTTATATTTATATTTTCCTCCTCAATTTTGCATTATTGACAGAGAAAGACCTAATCTAAGATCTGCACAAAAATATTTCGCCTTCAAATTCATACCGTCATCGTAGCATGCATGGACTCGACTCATATGACTGGGATTTCCATAAAAAATATTGTGGGCAGAACATGGGTGATCCCTGTACATTTCTCTTCTGTTTCCTATTTATATTTCTATTTTACCTCCTCAATTTAGCATTATGGACAGGGAAAGACCTAATCTAAGATCTGCACAAAAATATTTAGCCTTCAAATTCATACCGTCATCGTAGCATGCATGGACTCGACTCATATGAATGGGATTTCCATGAAAAAGATTGTGGGCCGAAAATGGGTGATCACTGTACATTTCTCTTCTGTTTCCTATTTATATTTCTATTTTACCTCCTCAATTTAGCATTATCGACAGGGAAAGACTTAATCTAAGATCTGCACAAAAATATTTAGCCTTCAAATTCATACCGTCATCGTAGTATGCATGGACTCGACTCATATGAATGGGATTTCCTTGAAAAAGATTGTGGGCCGAAAATGGGTGATCACTGTACTTTTCTCTACTGTTTCCTATTTATATTTCTATTTTCCTCCTCAATTTAACATTATTGACAGGGAAAGAGCTAATCTAAGATCTGCACAAAAATATTTAGCCTTCAAATTCATACCGTCATCGTAGCATGAATTGACACGACTCATATGAATGGGATTTCCATGAAAAAGTTTGTGGGCCGAAAATGGGTGATCACTGTACATTTCTCTTCTGTTTCCTATTTATATTTATATTTTACCTCCTCAATTTAGCATTATGTACAGGGAAAGACCTCATCTAAGATCTGCACAAAAATATTTTGCCTTCAAATTCATACCGTCATCGTAGCATGCATGGACTCGACTCATATGACTGGGATTTCCATAAAAAATATTGTGGGCAGAACATGGGTGATCCCTGTACATTTCTCTTCTGTTTCCTATTAATATTTCTATTTTACCTCCTCAATTTAGCATTATGGACAGGGAAAGACCTAATCTAATATCTGCACAAAAATATATTGCCTTCAAATTCATACCGTCATTGTAGCATGAATTGACACGACTCATATGAATGGGATTTCCATGAAAAAATTGTGGGCCGAAAATGGGTGATCTCTGTACATTTCTCTTCTGTTTCCTATTCATATTTATATTTTACCTCCTCAATTTAGCATTATGGACAGGGAAAGACCTAATCTAAGATCTGCACAAAAATATTTAGCCTTCAAATTCATACCGTCATCGTAGCATGCATGGACTCGACTCATATGAATGGGATTTCCATGAAAAAGATTGTTGGCCGAAAATGGGTGATCACTATACATTTCTCTTCTGTTTCCTATTTATATTTCTATTTTACCTCCTCAATTTAGCATTATGGACAGGGAAAGACCTAATCTAAGATCTGCACAAAAATATTTAGCCTTCAAATACATACCGTCATCGTAGCATGCATGGACTCGACTCATATGAATGGGATTTCCATGAAAAAGATTGTGGGCCGAAAATGGGTGATCACTGTACATTTCTCTTCTGTTTCCTATTTATATTTCTATTTTACCTCCTCAATTTAGCATTATGGACAGGGAAAGACCTAATCTAAGATCTGCCCAAAAATATTTAGCCTTCAAATTCATACCGTCATCGTAGCATGCATGGACTCGACTCATATGACTGGGATTTCCATGAAAAAGATTGTGGGCCGAAAATGGGTGATCACTGTACATTTCTCTTCTGTTTCCTATTTATATTTTACCTCCTCAATTTAGCATTTTGGACGGGGAAAGACCTAATCTAAGATCTGCACCAAAATATTTAGCCTTCAAATTCATACCGTCATCGTAGCATGCATGGACTCGTCTCATATAAATGGGATTTCCATGAAAAAGATTGTGGGCCGAAAATGGGTGACCACTGTAAATTTCTCTTCTGTTTCCTATTTATATTTATATTTTACCCCTCAATTTAGCATTATGGACAGGGAAAGACCTCATCTAATATCTGCACAAAAATATATTGCCTTCAAATTCATACCGTCATTGTAGCATGAATTGACACGACTCATATGAATGGGATTTCCATGAAAAAGATTGTGGGCCGAAAATGGGTGACCTCTGTACATTTCTCTTCTGTTTCCTATTCATATTTATATTTTACCTCCTCAATTTAGCATTATGGACAGGGAAAGACCTCATCTAAGATCTGCACAAAAATATTTAGCCTTCAAATTCATACCGTCATCGTAGCATGCATGGACTCGACTCATATGAATGGGATTTCCATGAAAAAGATTGTTGGCCGAAAATGGGTGATCACTATACATTTCTCTTCTGTTTCCTATTTATATTTCTATTTTACCTCCTCAATTTAGCATTATGGACAGGGAAAGACCTAATCTAAGATCTGCACAAAAATATTTAGCCTTCAAATACATACCGTCATCGTAGCATGCATGGACTCGACTCATATGAATGGGATTTCCATGAAAAAGATTGTGGGCCGAAAATGGGTGATCACTGTACATTTCTCTTCTGTTTCCTATTTATATTTCTATTTTACCTCCTCAATTTAGCATTATGGACAGGGAAAGACCTAATCTAAGATCTGCACAAAAATATTTAGCCTTCAAATTCATACCGTCATCGTAGCATGCATGGACTCGACTCATATGACTGGGATTTCCATGAAAAAGATTGTGGGCCGAAAATGGGTGATCACTGTACATTTCTCTTCTGTTTCCTATTTATCTTTTACCTCCTCAATTTAGCATTTTGGACGGGGAAAGACCTAATCTAAGATCTGCACAAAAATATTTGCCTTCAAATTCATACCGTCATCGTAGCATGCATGGACTCGACTCATATGAATGGGATTTCCATGAAAAAGATTGTGGGCCGAAAATGGGTGATCACTATACATTTCTCTTCTGTTTCCTATTTATATTTCTATTTTACCTCCTCAATTTAGCATTATGGACAGGGAAAGACCTAATCTAAGATATGCACAAAAATATTTAGCCTTCAAATTCATACCGTCATCGTAGCATGCATGGACTCGACTCATATGAATGGGATTTCCATGAAAAAGATTGTGGGCCGAAAATGGGTGATCACTGTACATTTCTCTTCTGTTTCCTATTTATATTTCTATTTTACCTCCTCAATTTAGCATTATGGACAGGGAAAGACCTAATCTAATATCTGCACAAAAATATTTTGCCTTCAAATTCATACCGTCATCGTAGCATGCATGGACTCGACTCATATGAATGGGATTTCCATGAAAAAGTTTGTGGGCCGAAAAAGGGTGATCACTGTACATTTCTCTTCTGTTTCCTATTTATATTTTACCTCCTCAATTTAGCATTTTGGACGGGGAAAGACCTAATCTAAGATCTGCACCAAAATATTTAGCCTTCAAATTCATACCGTCATCGTAGCATGCATGGACTCGACTCATATGACTGGGATTTCCATGAAAAAGATTGTGGGCCGAAAATGGCTGATCACTGTACATTTCTCTTCTGTTTCCTATTTATATTTCTATTTTACCTCCTCAATATAGCATTATGGACAGGGAAAAACCTAATCTAATATCTGCACAAAAATATGTTGCCTTCAAATTCATACCGGCATCGTAGCATGCATTGACTCGAGTCATATGAATGGGATTTCCATGAAAAAGATTGTAGGCCGAAAATGGGTGATCTCTGTACATTTCTCTTCTGTTTCCTATTTATATTTTTATTTTAGCTCCTTAATTTAGCATTATGGACAGGGAAAGACCTAATCTAAGCTCTGGACAAAAATATCTTGCTTTCAAATTCATACCGTGATCGTAGCATGCATGGACTCGACTCATATGACTGGGATTTCCATGAAAAAGATTGTGGGCCGAAAATGGGTGATCACTGTACATTTCTCTTCAGTTTTCTATTTATATTTATATTTTACCTTCTCAAAATAGGATTATGGACAGGGAAAGACCTAATCTAAAATCTGCACAAAAATATTTCGCTTTCAAATTCATACCGTGATCGTAGCATGCATGGACTCGACTCATATGACTGGGATTTCCATGAAAAAGATTGTGGGCCGAAAATGGGTGATCACTGTACATTTCTCTTCTGTTTCCTATTTATATTTATATTTTACATCCTTAATTTAGCATTATGAACAGGGAAAGACCTAATCTAAAATCTGCACAAAAATATTTTGCCTTCAAATTCATACCGTGATCGTAGCATGCATGGACTGCAATCATATGACTGGGATTTCCATGAAAAAGATTGTGGGCCGAAAATGGGTGATCACTGTACATTTCTCTCCTGTTTCCTATTTATATTTCTATTTTACCTCCGCAATTTAGCATTATGGACAGGGAAAGACCTAATCTAAAATCTGCACAAAAACATTTTTCCTTCAAATTCATACCGTGATCGTAGCATGCATGGACTCGACTCATATGACTGGGATTTCCATGAAAAAAATTGTGGGCCTAAAATGAGTGATCACTGTACATTTCTTTTCTGTTTACTATTTATATTTCAATTTTACCTTCTCAAAATAGGATTATGGACAGGGAAAGACCTAATCTAAGCTCTGCACAAAAATATTTTGCCTTCAAATTCATACCGTGATCGTAGCATGCATGGACTGGACTCATATGACTGGGATTTCCATGAAAAAGATTGTGGGCCGAAAATGGGTGATCACTGTACATTTCTCTTCTGTTTCCTTTTTATATTTATATTTTACCTCCTCAATTTAGCATTATGGACAGGGAAAGACCTCATCTAAGATCTGCACAAAAATATTTTGCCTTCAAATTCATACCGTGATCGTAGCATGCATGGACTCGACTCATATGACTGGGATTTCCATGAAAAAGATTGTGGGCCGAAAATGGGTGATCACTGTACATTTCTCTTCTGTTTTCTATTTATATTTCTATTTTACCTCCTCAATTTAGCATTATGGACAGGGAAAGACCTAATCTAAAATCTGTGGGCCGAAAATGGGTGATCACTGTACATTTCTCTTCTGTTTCCTATTTATATTTATATTTTACCTCCTTAATTTAGCATTATGGACAGGGAAAAACCTAATCTAAAATCTGCACAAAAATATTTTGCCTTCAAATTCATACCGTGATCATAGCATGCATGGACTGGACTCATATGACTGGGATTTCAATGAAAAAGATTGTGGGCCGAAAATGGGTGATCACTGTACATTTCTCTTCTGTTTTCTATTTATATTTCTATTTTACCTTCTCAAAATAGCATTATGGACAGGGAAAGACCTAATCTAAAATCTGCACATAAATATTTTGCCTTCAAATTCATACCGTGATCGTAGCATGCATGGACTGGACTCATATGACTGGGATTTCAATGAAAAAGATTGTGGGCCGAAAATGGGTGATCACTGTACATTTCTCTTCTGTTTCCTATTTATATTTATATTTTACCTCCGCAATTTTGCATTATGGACAGGGAAAGACCTAATCTAAAATCTGCACAAAAATATTTTGCTTTCAAATTCATACCGTGATCGTAGCATGCATGGCATCGATTCATATAACTGGGATTTCCATTAAAAAGATTGTGGGCCGAAAATGGGTGAGCACTGTACATTTCTCTTCTGTTTCCTATTTATATTTTACCTCCTCAATTTAGCATTATGGACAGGGAAAGACCTAATCTAAAATCTGCACAAAAATATTTTGCTTTCAAATTCATACCGTGATCGTAGCATGCATGGACTCGACTCATATGACTGGGATTTCCATGAAAAAGATTGTGGGCCGAAAATGGGTGATCACTGTATATTTCTCTTCTGTTACCTATTTCTATTTTACCTCCTCAATTAAGCATTATAGACAGGGAAAGACCTATTCTAAAATCTGCACAAAAATATTTTGCCTTCAAATTCATAACGTGATCATAGCATGCATGGACTCGACTCATATGACTGGGATTTCCATGAAAAAAATTGTGGGCCTAAAATGAGTGATCACTGTACATTTCTCTTCTGTTTACTATTTATATTTCAATTTTACCTTCTCAAAATAGGATTATGGACAGGGAAAGACCTAATCTAAACTCTGCACAAAAATATTTTGCCTTCAAATTCATACCGTGATCGTAGCATGGATGGACTCGACTCATATGACTGGGATTTCCATGAAAAAGATTGTGGGCATAAAATGGGTGATCACTGTACATTTCTCTTCTGTTTCCTATTTATATTTATATTTTCCCTCCTCAATTTAGCATTATGGACAGGGTAAGACCTAATCTAAAATCTGCACAAAAATATTTTGCCTTCAAATTCATACCGTGATCGTAGCATGCATGGACTCGACTCATATGACTGGGATTTCCATGAAAAAGATTGTGGGCCGGAAATGGGTGATCACTGTACATTTTTCTTCTGTTTCCTATTTATATTTATATTTTACCTCCTCAATTTAGCATTATGGACAGGGAAAGACCTAATCTGAAATCTGCACAAAAATATTTTGCCTTCAAATTCATACCGTGACCGTAGCATGTATGGACTCGACTCATATGACTGGGATTTCCATGAAAAAGATTGTGGGCCGAAAATGGGTGATCACTGTACATTTCTCTTCTGTTTCCTATTTATATTTCTATTTTACCTCCTCAATTTAGCATTATGGACAGTGAAAGACCTAATCTAAAATTAGCACAAAAATATTTTGCCTTCAAATTCATACCGTGATCGTAGCATGCATGGACTCGACTCATATGACTGGGATTTCCATGAAAAAGATTGTGGGCCGAAAATGGGTGATCACTGTACATTTGTCTTCTGTTTCCTATTTATATTTATATTTTACCTCCGCAATTTAGCATTATGTACAGGGAAAGACCTAATCTAAAATCTGCACAAAAATATTTTGCTTTCAAATTCATACCGTGCTCGTAGCATGCATGGACTCAACTCATATGACTGGGATTTCCATGAAAAAGATTGTGGGCCGAAAATGGGTGATCACTGTACATTTCTCTTCTGTTTCCTATTTATGTTTATATTTTACCTCCTCAATTTAGCATTATGGACAGGGAAAGACCTAATCTGAAATCTGCACAAAAATATTTTGCCTTCAAATTCATACCGTGATCGTAGCATGCATGGACTCGACTCATATGACTGGGATTTCCATGAAAAAGATTGTGTGCCGAAAATGGGTGATCACTGTACATATCTCTTCTGTTTCCTATTTATATTTATATTTTAGCTCCTCAATTTAGCATTATGGACAGTGAAAGACCTAATCTAAAATCTGCATATAAATATTTTGCCTTCAAATTCATACCGTGATCGTAGCATGCATGGACTCGACTCATATGACTGCGATTTCCATGAAAAAGATTGTGGGCATAAAATGGGTGATCACTGTACATTTCTCTTCTGTTTCCTATTTATATTTATATTTTACCTCCTCAATTTGGCATTATGGACAGGGAAAGACCTAATCTAAAATCAGCACAAAAATATTTTGCCTTCAAATACATACCGTGATCGTAGCATGCATGGACTGGAATCATATGACTGGGATTTCCATGAAAAAGATTGTGGGCCGAAAATGGGTGATCACTGTACATTTCTCTTCTGTTTCCTATTTATATTTCTATTTTACCTCCTCAATTTAGCATTATGGGCAGGGAAAGACCTAATCTAAAATCTGCACAAAAATATTTCGCCTTCAAATTCATACCGTGATCGTAGCATGCATGGACTCGACTCATATGACTGGGATTTCCATGAAAAAGATTGTGGGCCGAAAAAGGGGGGGCACTCTACATTTCTCTTCTGTTTCCTATTTATATTTATATTTTACTTCCTTAATTTATCATTATGGACAGGGAAAGACCTAATCTAAAATCTGCACAAAAATATTTTGCTTTCAAATTCATACCGTGATCGTAGCATTCATGGACTTGACTCATATGACTGGGATTTCCATGAAAAAGATTGTGGGCCGAAAATGGGTGATCACTGTACATTTCTCTTCTGTTTCCTATTTATATTTATATTTTAGCTCCTCAATTTAGCATTATGGACAGGGAAAGACCTAATCTAAAATCTGCACAAAAATATTTTGCCTTCAAATTCATACCGTGATCGTAGCATGGATGGACTCGACTCATATGACTGGGATTTCCATGAAAAAATTGTGGGCATAAAATGGGTGATCACTGTACATTTCTCTTCTGTTTCCTATTTATATTTATATTTTACCTCCGCAATTTAGCATTATGGACAGGGTAAGACCTAATCTAAAATCTGGACAAAAATATTTTGCCTTCAAATTCATAACGTGATCATAGCATGCATGGACTCGACTCATATGACTGGGATTTCCATGAAAAAAATTGTGGGCCTAAAATGAGTGATCACTGTACATTTCTCTTCTGTTTACTATTTATATTTCAATTTTACCTTCTCAAAATAGGATTATGGACAGGGAAAGACCTAATCTAAACTCTGCACAAAAATATTTTGCCTTCAAATTCATACCGTGATCGTAGCATGGATGGACTCGACTCATATGACTGGGATTTCCATGAAAAAGATTGTGGGCATAAAATGGGTGATCACTGTACATTTCTCTTCTGTTTCCTATTTATATTTATATTTTACCTCCTCAATTTAGCATTATGGACAGGGTAAGACCTAATCTAAAATCTGCACAAAAATATTTTGCCTTCAAATTCATACCGTGATCGTAGCATGCATGGACTCGACTCATATGACTGGGATTTCCATGAAAAAGATTGTGGGCCGGAAATGGGTGATCACTGTACATTTTTCTTCTGTTTCCTATTTATATTTATATTTTACCTCCTCAATTTAGCATTATGGACTGGGAAAGACCTAATCTGAAATCTGCACAAAAATATTTTGCCTTCAAATTCATACCGTGACCGTAGCATGTATGGACTCGACTCATATGACTGGGATTTCCATGAAAAAGATTGTGGGCCGAAAATGTGTGATCACTGTACATTTCTCTTCTGTTTCCTATTTATATTTCTATTTTACCTCCTCAATTTAGCATTATGGACAGTGAAAGACCTAATCTAAAATTAGCACAAAAATATTTTGCCTTCAAATTCATACCGTGATCGTAGCATGCATGGACTCGACTCATATGACTGGGATTTCCATGAAAAAGATTGTGGGCCGAAAATGGGTGATCACTGTACATTTCTCTTCTGTTTCCTATTTATATTTATATTTTACCTCCGCAATTTAGCATTATGTACAGGGAAAGACCTAATCTAAAATCTGCACAAAAATATTTTGCTTTCAAATTCATACCGTGCTCGTAGCATGCATGGACTCAACTCATATGACTGGGATTTCCATGAAAAAGATTGTGGGCCGAAAATGGGTGATCACTGTACATTTCTCTTCTGTTTCCTATTTATGTTTATATTTTACCTCTTCAATTTAGCATTATGGACAGGGAAAGACCTAATCTGAAATCTGCACAAAAATATTTTGCCTTCAAATTCATACCGTGATCGTAGCATGCATGGACTCGACTCATATGACTGGGATTTCCATGAAAAAGATTGTGTGCCGAAAATGGGTGATCACTGTACATATCTCTTCTGTTTCCTATTTATATTTATATTTTAGCTCCTCAATTTAGCATTATGGACAGGGAAAGACCTAATCTAAAATCTGCATATAAATATTTTGCCTTCAAATTCATACCGTGATCGTAGCATGCATGGACTCGACTCATATGACTGCGATTTCCATGAAAAAGATTGTGGGCATAAAATGGGTGATCACTGTAAATTTCTCTTCTGTTTCCTATTTATATTTATATTTTACCTCCTCAATTTGGCATTATGGACAGGGAAAGACCTAATCTAAAATCAGCACAAAAATATTTTGCCTTCAAATTCATACCGTGATCGTAGCATGCATGGACTGGAATCATATGACTGGGATTTCCATGAAAAAGATTGTGGGCCGAAAATGGGTGATCACTGTACATTTCTCTTCTGTTTCCTATTTATATTTCTATTTTACCTCCTCAATTTAGCATTATGGGCAGGGAAAGACCTAATCTAAAATCTGCACAAAAATATTTTGCTTTCAAATTCATACCGTGCTCGTAGCATGCATGGACTCGACTCATATGACTGGGATTTCCATGAAAAAGATTGTGGGCCGAAAAAGGGGGGGCACTCTACATTTCTCTTCTGTTTCCTATTTATATTTATATTTTAGCTCCTCAATTTAGCATTATGGACAGGGAAAGACCTAATCTAAAATCTGCACAAAAATATTTTGCCTTCAAATTCATACCGTGATCGTAGCATGGATGGACTCGACTCATATGACTGGGATTTCCATGAAAAAGATTGTGGGCATAAAATGGGTGATCACTGTACATTTCTCTTCTGTTTCCTATTTATATTTATATTTTACCTCCTCAATTTAGCATTATGGACAGGGAAAGACCTAATCTGAAATCTGCACAAAAATATTTTGCCTTCAAATTCATACCGTGACCGTAGCATGTATGGACTCGACTCATATGACTGGGATTTCCATGAAAAAGATTGTGGGCCGAAAATGGGTGATCACTGTACATTTCTCTTCTGTTTCCTATTTATATTTCTATTTTACCACCTCAATTTAGCATTATGGACAGGGAAAGACCTAATCTAAAATTAGCACAAAAATATTTTGCCTTCAAATTCATACCGTGATCGTAGCATGCATGGACTCGACTCATATGACTGGGATTTCCATGAAAAAGATTGTGGGCCGAAAACGGGTGATCACTGTACATTTGTCTTCTGTTTCCTATTTATATTTATATTTTACCTCCTCAATTTAGCATTATGGACAGGGAAAGACCTAATCTAAAATCTGCACAAAAATATTTTGCTTTCAAATTCATACCGTGCTCGTAGCATGCATGGACTCAACTCATATGACTGGGATTTCCATGAAAAAGATTGTGGGCCGAAAATGGGTGATCACTGTACATTTCTCTTCTGTTTCCTATTTATATTTATATTTTACCTCCTCAATTTAGCATTATGGACAGGGAAAGACCTAATCTGAAATCTGCACAAAAATATTTTGCCTTCAAATTCTTACCGTGATCGTAGCATGCATGGACTCGACTCATATGACTGGGATTTCCATGAAAAAGATTGTGTGCCGAAAATGGGTGATCACTCTACATTTCTCTTCTGTTTCCTATTTATATTTATATTTTAGCTCCTCAATTTAGCATTATGGACAGGGAAATACCTAATCTAAAATCTGCACATAAATATTTTGCCTTCAAATTCATACCGTGATCGTAGCATGCATGGACTCGACTCATATGACTGCGATTTCCATGAAAAAGATTGTGGGCAGAAAATGGGTGATCACTGTACATTTCTCTTCTGTTTCCTATTTATATTTATATTTTACCTCCTCAATTTGGCATTATGGACAGGGAAAGACCTAATCTAAAATCAGCACAAAAATATTTTGCCTTCAAATTCATACCGTGATCGTAGCATGCATGGACTGGAATCATATGACTGGGATTTCCATGAAAAAGATTGTGGGCCGAAAAAGGGCGGGCACTCTACATTTCTCTTCTGTTTCCAATTTATATTTATATTTTACCTTCTCAAAATAGGATTATGGACAGGGAAAGACCTAATCTAATATCTGCACAAAAATATTTTGCTTTCAAATTCATACCGTAATCGTAGCATGCATGGACTGGAATCATATGACTGGGATTTCCATGAAAAACATTGTTGGCCGAAAATGGGTGATCACTGTACATTTCTCTTCTGTTTCCTATTTATATTTCTATTTTACCTCCTCAATTTGGCATTATGGACAGGGAAAGACCTAATCTAAAATCTGCACAAAAATATTTTGCTTTCAAATTCATACCGTGATCGTAGCATGCATGGACTCGACTCATATGACTGGGATTTCCATGAAAAAGATTGTGGGCCGAAAATGGGTGATCACTGTACATTTCTCTTCTGTTTTCTATTTATATTTATATTTTACCTCCTCAATTTAGCATTATGGACAGGGAAAGACCTAATCTAAAATCTGCACAAAAATATTTTGCTTTCAAATTCATACCGTGCTCGTAGCATGCATGGACTCAACTCATATGACTGGGATTTCCATGAAAAAGATTGTGGGCCGAAAATGGGTGATCACTGTACATTTCTCTTCTGTTTCCTATTTATGTTTATATTTTACCTCCTCAATTTAGCATTATGGACAGGGAAAGACCTAATCTGAAATCTGCACAAAAATATTTTGCCTTCAAATTCATACCGTGATCGTAGCATGCATGGACTCGACTCATATGACTGGGATTTCCATGAAAAAGATTGTGTGCCGAAAATGGGTGATCACTGTACATATCTCTTCTGTTTCCTATTTATATTTATATTTTACCTCCTCAATTTAGCATTATGGACAGGGAAAGACCTAATCTAAGATCTGCACAAAAATATTTAGCCTTCAAATTCATACCTTCAGCGTAGCATGAATTGACACGACTCATATGAATGGGATTTCCATGAAAAACATTGTGGGCCGAAAATGGGTGATCACTGTACATTTCTCTTCGGTTTCCTATTTATATTTATAATTTACCTCCTCAATTTAGCATTATGGACAGGGAAAGACCTAATCTAAGATCTGCACAAAAATATTTTGCCTTCAAATTCATACCGTCATCGTAGCATGCATGGACTCGACTCATATGACTGGTATTTCCATAAAAAATATTGTGGGCAGAACATGGGTGATCCCTGTACATTTCTCTTCTGTTTCCTATTTATATTTCTATTTTACCTCCTCAATTTAGCATTATGGACAGGGAAAGACCTAATCTAATATCTGCACAAAAATATGCTGCCTTCAAATTCATACCGGCATCGTAGCATGCATGGACTCGACTCATATGAATGGGATTTCCATGAAAAAGATTGTGGGCTTAAAATGGGTGATCACTGTACTCTTCTGTTTCCTATTTATATTTATATTTTACCTACTCAATTTAGCATTATGGACAGGGAAAGACCTAATCTAAGATCTGCACAAAAATATTTAACCTTCAAATTCATACCATCATCGTAGCATGCATGGACTCGACTCATATGAATGGGATTTCCATGAAAAAGATTGTGGGCCGAAAATGGGTGATCACTGTACATTTCTCTTCTGTTTCCTATTTATATTTATATTTTAGCTCCTCAATTTAGCATTATGGACAGGGAAAGACATAATCTAAAATCTGCACAAAAATATTTTGCCTTCAAATTCATACAGTGATCGTAGCATGGATGGACTCGACTCATATGACTGGGATTTCCATGAAAAAGATTGTGGGCATAAAATGGGTGATCACTGTACATTTCTCTTCTGTTTCCTATTTATATTTATATTTTACCTCCTCAATTTAGCATTATGGACAGGGTAAGACCTAATCTAAAATCTGGACAAAAATATTTTGCCTTCAAATTCATACCGTGATCGTAGCATGCATGGACTCGACTCATATGACTGGGATTTCCATGAAAAAGATTGTGGGCCGGAAATGGGTGATCACTGTACATTTCTCTTCTGTTTCCTATTTATATTTATATTTTACCTCATCAATTTAGCATTATGGACAGGGAAAGACCTAATCTGAAATCTGCACAAAAATATTTTGCCTTCAAATTCATACCGTGACCGTAGCATGTATGGACTCGACTCATATGACTGGGATTTCCATGAAAAAGATTGTGGGCCGAAAATGGGTGATCACTGTACATTTCTCTTCTGTTTCCTATTTATATTTCTATTTTACCACCTCAATTTAGCATTATGGACAGGGAAAGACCTAATCTAAAATTAGCACAAAAATATTTTGCCTTCAAATTCATACCGTGATCGTAGCATGCATGGACTCGACTCATATGACTGGGATTTCCATGAAAAAGATTGTGGGCCGAAAACGGGTGATCACTGTACATTTGTCTTCTGTTTCCTATTTATATTTATATTTTACCTCCTCAATTTAGCATTATGGACAGGGAAAGACCTAATCTAAAATCTGCACAAAATATTTTGCTTTCAAATTCATACCGTGCTCGTAGCATGCATGGACTCAACTCATATGACTGGGATTTCCATGAAAAAGATTGTGGGCCGAAAATGGGTGATCACTGTACATTTCTCTTCTGTTTCCTATTTATATTTATATTTTACCTCCTCAATTTAGCATTATGGACAGGGAAAGACCTAATCTGAAATCTGCACAAAAATATTTTGCCTTCAAATTCATACCGTGATCGTAGCATGCATGGACTCGACTCATATGACTGGGATTTCCATGAAAAAGATTGTGTGCCGAAAATGGGTGATCACTCTACATTTCTCTTCTGTTTCCTATTTATATTTATATTTTAGCTCCTCAATTTAGCATTATGGAGAGGGAAATACCTAATCTAAAATCTGCACATAAATATTTTGCCTTCAAATTCATACCGTGATCGTAGCATGCATGGACTCGACTCATATGACTGCGATTTCCATGAAAAAGATTTTGGGCAGAAAATGGGTGATCACTGTACATTTCTCTTCTGTTTCCTATTTATATTTATATTTTACCTCCTCAATTTGGCATTATGGACAGGGAAAGACCTAATCTAAAATTAGCACAAAAATATTTTGCCTTCAAATTCATACCGTGATCGTAGCATGCATGGACTGGAATCATATGACTGGGATTTCCATGAAAAAGATTGTGGGCCGAAAAAGGGCGGGCACTCTACATTTCTCTTCTGTTTCCAATTTATATTTATATTTTACCTTCTCAAAATAAGATTATGGACAGGGAAAGACCTAATCTAATATCTGCACAAAAATATTTTGCTTTCAAATTCATACCGTGATCGTAGCATGCATGGACTGGAATCATATGACTGGGATTTCCATGAAAAACATTGTTGGCCGAAAATGGGTGATCACTGTACATTTCTCTTCTGTTTCCTATTTATATTTCTATTTTACCTCCTCAATTTGGCATTATGGACAGGGAAAGACCTAATCTAAAATCTGCACAAAAATATTTTGCTTTCAAATTCATACCGTGATCGTAGCATGCATGGACTCGACTCATATGACTGGGATTTCCATGAAAAACATTGTGGGCCGAAAATGGGTGATCACTGTACATTTGTCTTCGGTTTCCTATTTATATTTATAATTTACCTCCTCAATTTAGCATTATGGACAGGGAAAGACCTAATCTAAGATCTGCACAAAAATATTTTGCCTTCAAATTCATACCGTCATCGTAGCATGCATGGACTCGACTCATATGACTGGTATTTCCATAAAAAATATTGTGGGCAGAACATGGGTGATCCCTGTACATTTCTCTTCTGTTTCCTATTTATATTTCTATTTTACCTCCTCAATTTAGCATTATGGACAGGGAAAGACCTAATCTAATATCTGCACAAAAATATGTTGCCTTCAAATTCATACCGGCATCGTAGCATGCATGGACTCGACTCATATGAATGGGATTTCCATGAAAAAGATTGTGGGCTTAAAATGGGTGATCACTGTACTCTTCTGTTTCCTATTTATATTTATATTTTACCTACTCAATTTAGCATTATGGACAGGGAAAGACCTAATCTAAGATCTGCACAAAAATATTTAGCCTTCAAATTCATACCATCATCGTAGCATGCATGGACTCGACTCATATGAATGGGATTTCCATGAAAAAGATTGTGGGCCGAAAATGGGTGATCACTGTACTTTTCTCTTCTGTTTCCTATTTATATTTATATTTTACCTCCTCAATTTAGCATTATGGACAGGGAAAGACCTAATCAAAGATCTGCACAAAAATATTTAGCCTTCAAATTCATACCATGATCGTAGCATGCATGGACTCGACTCATATGACTGGGATTTCCATGAAAAAGATTGTGGGCAGATAATGGGTGATCACTGTACATTTCTCTTCTGTTTCCTATTTATATTTCTATTTTACCTCCTCAATTTATCATTATGGACAGGGAAAACTCCTAATCTAAGATCTGCACAAAAATATTTAGCCTTCAAATTCATACCGTCGTCGTAGCATGCATGGACTCGACTCATATGAATGGGATTTCCATGAAAAAGTTTTTTGGCCGAAAATGGGTGGTCACTGTACATTTCTCTTCTGTTTCCTATTCATATTTATATTTTACCTCCTCAATTTAGCATTATGGACAGTGAAAGACCTAATCTAATATCTGCACAAAAATATTTAGCCTTCAAATTCATACCATCATCGTAGCATGCATGGACTCGACTCATATGACTGGGATTTCCATGAAAAAGATTGTGGGCCGAAAATGCGTGATCACTGTACATTTCTCTTCTGTTTCCTATTTATATTTATATTTTACCTCCTCAATTTAGCATTATGGACAGGGAAATACCTAATCTAAAATCTGCACAAAAATATTTTGCCTTCAAATTCATACCGTGATCGTAGCATGCATGGACTGGACTCATATGACTGGGATTTCACTGAAAAAGATTGTGGGCCGAAAATGGGTGATCACTGTACATTTCTCTTCTGTTTCCTATTTATATTTATATTTTACCTCCTCAATTTAACATTATGCACAGGGAAAGACCTAATCTAAAATCTGCACAAAAATATTTTGCTTTCAAATTCATACCGTAATCGTAGCATGCATGGAATCGACTCATATGACTGGGATTTCCATAAAAAAGATTGTGGGCCGAAAATGGGTGATCACTGTACTTTTCTCTTCTGTTTCCTATTTATATTTATATTTTACCTCCTCAATTTAGCATTATGGACAGGGAAAGACCTAATCTGAAATCTGCACAAAAATATTTTGCCTTCAAATTCATACCGTGAGCGTAGCATGCATGGACTCGACTCATATGACTGGGATTTCCATGAAAAAGATTGTGGTCCGAAAATGGGTGATCACTGTACATTTCTCTTCTGTTTCCTATTTATATTTATATTTTAGCTCCTCAATTTAGCATTATGGACAGGGAAAAACCTAATCTAAAATCTGCACGGAAATATTTCGCCTTCAAATTCATACCGTGATCGTAGCATGCATGGACTCGACTCATATGACTGGGATTTCCATGAAAAAGATTGTGGGCCGAAAATGGGTGATCACTGTACATTTCTCTTCTGTTTTCTATTCATATTTCTATTTTACCTTCTCAAAATAGCATTATGGACAGGGAAAGACCTAATCTAAAATCTGCACAAAAATATTTTGCTTTCAAATTCATACCGTGATCGTAGCATGCATGGACTCGACTCATATGACTGGGATTTCCATGAAAAAGATTGTGGGCCGAAAATGGGTGATCACTGTACATTTCTCTTCTGTTTCCTATTTATATTTATATTTTACCTCCTCAATTTAGCATTATGGACAGGGAAAGACCTAATCTAAAATCTGCACAAAAATATTTTGCCTTCAAATTCATACCGTGATCGTAGGATGCATGGACTCGACTCATATGACTGGGATTTCCATGAAAAAAATTGTGGACCTAAAATGAGTGATCACTGTACATTTCTCTTCTGTTTACTATTTATATTTCAATTTTACCTTCTCAAAATAGGATTATGAACAGGGAAACACCTAATCTAAGCTCTGCACAAAAATATTTTGCCTTCAAATTCATACCGTGATCGTAGCATGCATGGACTGGACTCATATGACTGGGATTTCAATGAAAAAATTGTGGGCCGAAAATGGGTGATCACTGTACATTTCTCTTCTGTTTCCTATTTATATTTATATTTTACCTCCTCAATTTAACATTATGGACAGGGAAAGACCTAATCTAAAATCTGCACAAAAATATTTTGCTTTCAAATTCATACCGTGATCGTAGCATGCATGGACTCGACTCATATGACTGGGATTTCCATGAAAAAGATTGTGGGCCGAAAATGGGTGATCACTGTACTTTTCTCTTCTGTTTCCTATTTATATTTATATTTTACCACCTCAATTTAGCATTATGGACAGGGAAAGACATAATCTGAAATCTGCACAAAAATATTTTGCTTTCAAATTCATACCGTGATCATAGCATGCATGGACTCGACTCATATGACTGGGATTTCTATGAAAAAGATTGTGGGCCGAAAATGGGTGATCACTGTACATTTCTCTTCTGTTTCCTATTTATATTTATATTTTACCTCTGCAATTTTGCATTATGGACAGGGAAAGACCTAATCTAAAATCTGCACAAAAATATTTTGCTTTCAAATTCATACCGTGATCGTAGCATGCATGGCATCGATTCATATAACTGGGATTTCCATTAAAAAGATTGTGGGCCGAAAATGGGTGAGCACTGTACATTTCTCTTCTGTTTCCTATTTATATTTATATTTTACCTCCTCAATTTAGCATTATGGACAGGGAAAGACCTAATCTAAAATCTGCACAAAAATATTTTGCTTTCAAATTCATACCGTGATCGTAGCATGCATGGACTCGACTCATATGACTGGGATTTCCATGAAAAAGATTGTGGGCCGAAAATGGGTGATCACTGTACATTTCTCTTCTGTTACCTATTTCTATTTTACCTCCTCAATTAAGCATTATGGACAGGGAAAGACCTAATCTAAAATCTGCACAAAAATATTTTGCCTTCAAATTCATACCGTGAACTTAGCATGCATGGACTCGACTCATATGACTGGGATTTCCATGAAAAAAATTGTGGGCCTAAAATGAGTGATCATTGTACATTTCTCTTCTGTTTACTATTTATATTTCAATTTTACCTTCTCAAAATAGGATTATGGACAGGGAAAGACCTAATCTAAGCTCTGCACAAAAATATTTTGCCTTCAAATTCAAACCGTGATCGTAGCATGCATGGACTCGACTCATATGACTGGGATTTCCATGAAAAAGATTGTGGGCATAAAATGGGTGATCACTGTACATTTCTCTTCTGTTTCCTATTTATATTTCTATTTTACCTCCTCAATTTAGCATTATGGACAGGGAAAGACCTAATCTAAAATTAGCACAAAAATATTTTGCCTTCAAATTCATACCTTGATCGTAGCATGCATGGACTGGACTCCTATGACTGGGATTTCAATGAAAAAGATTGTGGGCCGAAAATGGGTGATCACTGTACATTTCTCTTCTGTTTCCTATTTATATTTATATTTTACCTCCGCAATTTTGCATTATGGACAGGGAAAGACCTAATCTAAAATCTGCACAAAAATATTTTGCTTTCAAATCCATACCGTGATCGTAGCATGCATGGATTCGACTCATATGACTGCGATTTCCATGAAAAAGATTGTGGGCCGAAAATGGGTGATTACTGTACATTTCTCTTCTGTTTCCGATTTATATTTATATTTTACCACCTCAATTTAGCATTATGGACAGGGAAAGACCTAATCTAAAATCTGCACAAAAATATTTTGCTTTCAAATTCATACCGTGATCATAGCATGCATGGACTCGACTCATATGACTGGGATTTCTATGAAAAAGATTGTGGGCCGAAAATGGGTGATCACTGTACATTTCTCTTCTGTTTCCTATTTATATTTATATTTTACCTCTGCAATTTTGCATTATGGACAGGGAAAGACCTAATCTAAAATCTGCACAAAAATATTTTGCTTTCAAATTCATACCGTGATCGTAGCATGCATGGCATCGATTCATATAACTGGGATTTCCATTAAAAAGATTGTGGGCCGAAAATGGGTGAGCACTGTACATTTCTCTTCTGTTTCCTATTTATATTTATATTTTACCTCCTCAATTTACCATTATGGACAGGGAAAGACCTAATCTAAAATCTGCACAAAAATATTTTGCTTTCAAATTCATACCGTGATCGTAGCATGCATGAACTCGACTCATATGACTGGGATTTCCATGAAAAAGATTGTGGGCCGAAAATGGGTGATCACTGTACATTTCTCTTCTGTTACCTATTTCTATTTTACCTCCTCAATTAAGCATTATGGAGAGGGAAAGACCTAATCTAAAATCTGCACAAAAATATTTTGCCTTCAAATTCATACCGTGAACTTAGCATGCATGGACTCGACTCATATGACTGGGATTTCCATGAAAAAAATTGTGGGCCTAAAATGAGTGATCATTGTACATTTCTCTTCTGTTTACTATTTATATTTCAATTTTACCTTCTCAAAATAGGATTATGGACAGGGAAAGACCTAATCTAAGCTCTGCACAAAAATATTTTGCCTTCAAATTCAAACCGTGATCGTAGCATGCATGGACTCGACTCATATGACTGGGATTTCCATGAAAAAGATTGTGGGCATAAAATGGGTGATCACTGTACATTTCTCTTCTGTTTCCTATTTATATTTCTATTTTACCTCCTCAATTTAGCATTATGGACAGGGAAAGACCTAATCTAAAATTAGCACAAAAATATTTTGCCTTCAAATTCATACCGTGATCGTAGCATGCATGGACTGGACTCCTATGACTGGGATTTCAATGAAAAAGATTGTGGGCCGAAAATGGGTGATCACTGTACATTTCTCTTCTGTTTCCTATTTATATTTATATTTTACCTCCGCAATTTTGCATTATGGACAGGGAAAGACCTAATCTAAAACCTGCACAAAAATATTTTGCTTTCAAATTCATACCGTGATCGGAGCATGCATGGCATCGATTCATATAACTGGGATTTCCATTAAAAAGATTGTGGGCCGAAAATGGGTGAGCACTGTACATTTCTCTTCTGTTTCCTATTTATATTTATATTTTACCTCCTCAATTTAGCATTATGGACAGGGAAAGACCTAATCTAAAATCTGCACAAAAATATTTTACTTTCAAATTCATACCGTGATCGTAGCATGCATGGACTCGACTCATATGACTGGGATTTCCATGAAAAAGATTGTGGGCCGAAAATGGGTGATCACTGTATATTTCTCTTCTGTTACCTATTTCTATTTTACCTCTTCAATTAAGCATTATGGACAGGGAAAGACCTATTCTAAAATCTGCACAAAAATATTTTGCCTTCAAATTCATAACGTGATCATAGCATGCATGGACTCGACTCATATGACTGGGATTTCCATGAAAAAAATTGTGGGACTAAAATGAGTGATCACTGTACATTTCTCTTCTGTTTACTATTTATATTTCTATTTTAACTCCTCAATTTAGCATTATGGACTGGGAAAGACCTAATCTAAAATCTGCACAAAAATATTTCGCCTTCAAATTCATACCGTGATCGTAGCATGCATGGACTCGACTCATATGACTGGGATTTCCATGAAAATGATTGTAGGCCGAAAATGGGTGATCACTGTAAATTTGTCTTCTGTTTCCTATTTATATTTATATTTTAGCTCCTCAATTTAGCATTATGGACAGGGAAAGACCTAATCTAAAATCTGCACAAAAATATTTTGCCTTCAAATTCATACCGTGATCGTAGCATGCATGGACTCGACTCATATGACTGGGATTTCCATGAAAAAGATTGTGGGCCGAAAATGGGTGATCACTGTACATTTCTCTTCTGTTTCCTATTTATATTTATATTTTACCTCCTCAATTTAGCATTATGGACAGGGAAAGACCTAATCTAAAATCTGCACAAAAATATTTTGCTTTTAAATTCATACCGTGATCGTAGCATGCTTGGACTGGAATCATATGACTGGGATTTCCATGAAAAAGATTCTGGGCCGAAAATGGGTGATCACTGTACATTTCTCTTCTGTTTCCTATTTATATTTATATTTTACCTCCTCAATTTAGCATTATGGACAGGGAAAGACCTAATCTAAAATCTGCACAAAAATATTTTGCTTTTAAATTCATACCGTGATCGTAGCATGCTTGGACTGGAATCATATGACTGGGATTTCCATGAAAAAAATTGTGGGACTAAAATGAGTGATCACTGTACATTTCTCTTCTGTTTACTATTTATATTTCTATTTTAACTCCTCAATTTAGCATTATGGACTGGGAAAGACCTAATCTAAAATCTGCACAAAAATATTTCGCCTTCAAATTCATACCGTGATCGTAGCATGCATGGACTCGACTCATATGACTGGGATTTCCATGAAAATGATTGTAGGCCGAAAATGGGTGATCACTGTAAATTTGTCTTCTGTTACCTATTTATATTTATATTTTAGCTCCTCAATTTAGCATTATGGACAGGGAAAGACCTAATCTAAAATCTGCACAAAAATATTTTGCCTTCAAATTCATACCGTGATCGTAGCATGCATGGACTCGACTCATATGACTGGGATTTCCATGAAAAAGATTGTGGGCCGAAAATGGGTGATCACTGTACATTTCTCTTCTGTTTCCTATTTATATTTATATTTTACCTCCTCAATTTAGCATTATGGACAGGGAAAGACCTAATCTAAAATTAGCACAAAAATATTTTGCCTTCAAATTCATACCGTGATCGTAGCATGCATGGACTGGACTCCTATGACTGGGATTTCAATGAAAAAGATTGTGGGCCGAAAATGGGTGATCACTGTACATTTCTCTTCTGTTTCCTATTTATATTTATATTTTACCTCCGCAATTTTGCATTATGGACAGGGAAAGACCTAATCTAAAATCTGCACAAAAATATTTTGCTTTCAAATCCATACCGTGATCGTAGCATGCATGGATTCGACTCATATGACTGCGATTTCCATGAAAAAGATTGTGGGCCGAAAATGGGTGATTACTGTACATTTCTCTTCTGTTTCCGATTTATATTTATATTTTACCACCTCAATTTAGCATTATGGACAGGGAAAGACCTAATCTAAAATCTGCACAAAAATATTTTGCTTTCAAATTCATACCGTGATCATAGCATGCATGGACTCGACTCATATGACTGGGATTTCTATGAAAAAGATTGTGGGCCGAAAATGGGTGATCACTGTACATTTCTCTTCTGTTTCCTATTTATATTTATATTTTACCTCTGCAATTTTGCATTATGGACAGGGAAAGACCTAATCTAAAATCTGCACAAAAATATTTTGCTTTCAAATTCATACCGTGATCGTAGCATGCATGGCATCGATTCATATAACTGGGATTTCCATTAAAAAGATTGTGGGCCGAAAATGGGTGAGCACTGTACATTTCTCTTCTGTTTCCTATTTATATTTATATTTTACCTCCTCAATTTAGCATTATGGACAGGGAAAGACCTAATCTAAAATCTGCACAAAAATATTTTGCTTTCAAATTCATACCGTGATCGTAGCATGCATGAACTCGACTCATATGACTGGGATTTCCATGAAAAAGATTGTGGGCCGAAAATGGGTGATCACTGTACATTTCTCTTCTGTTACCTATTTCTATTTTACCTCCTCAATTAAGCATTATGGACAGGGAAAGACCTAATCTAAAATCTGCACAAAAATATTTTGCCTTCAAATTCATACCGTGAACTTAGCATGCATGGACTCGACTCATATGACTGGGATTTCCATGAAAAAAATTGTGGGCCTAAAATGAGTGATCATTGTACATTTCTCTTCTGTTTACTATTTATATTTCAATTTTACCTTCTCAAAATAGGATTATGGACAGGGAAAGACCTAATCTAAGCTCTGCACAAAAATATTTTGCCTTCAAATTCAAACCGTGATCGTAGCATGCATGGACTCGACTCATATGACTGGGATTTCCATGAAAAAGATTGTGGGCATAAAATGGGTGATCACTGTACATTTCTCTTCTGTTTCCTATTTATATTTCTATTTTACCTCCTCAATTTAGCATTATGGACAGGGAAAGACCTAATCTAAAATTAGCACAAAAATATTTTGCCTTCAAATTCATACCGTGATCGTAGCATGCATGGACTGGACTCCTATGACTGGGATTTCAATGAAAAAGATTGTGGGCCGAAAATGGGTGATCACTGTACATTTCTCTTCTGTTTCCTATTTATATTTATATTTTACCTCCGCAATTTTGCATTATGGACAGGGAAAGACCTAATCTAAAACCTGCACAAAAATATTTTGCTTTCAAATTCATACCGTGATCGGAGCATGCATGGCATCGATTCATATAACTGGGATTTCCATTAAAAAGATTGTGGGCCGAAAATGGGTGAGCACTGTACATTTCTCTTCTGTTTCCTATTTATATTTATATTTTACCTCCTCAATTTAGCATTATGGACAGGGAAAGACCTAATCTAAAATCTGCACAAAAATATTTTACTTTCAAATTCATACCGTGATCGTAGCATGCATGGACTCGACTCATATGACTGGGATTTCCATGAAAAAGATTGTGGGCCGAAAATGGGTGATCACTGTATATTTCTCTTCTGTTACCTATTTCTATTTTACCTCTTCAATTAAGCATTATGGACAGGGAAAGACCTATTCTAAAATCTGCACAAAAATATTTTGCCTTCAAATTCATAACGTGATCATAGCATGCATGGACTCGACTCATATGACTGGGATTTCCATGAAAAAAATTGTGGGACTAAAATGAGTGATCACTGTACATTTCTCTTCTGTTTACTATTTATATTTCTATTTTAACTCCTCAATTTAGCATTATGGACTGGGAAAGACCTAATCTAAAATCTGCACAAAAATATTTCGCCTTCAAATTCATACCGTGATCGTAGCATGCATGGACTCGACTCATATGACTGGGATTTCCATGAAAAAGATTGTGGGCCGAAAATGGGTGATCACTGTACATTTCTCTTCTGTTTCCTATTTATATTTATATTTTACCTCCTCAATTTAGCATTATGGACAGGGAAAGACCTAATCTAAAATCTGCACAAAAATATTTTGCTTTTAAATTCATACCGTGATCGTAGCATGCTTGGACTGGAATCATATGACTGGGATTTCCATGAAAAAGATTCTGGGCCGAAAATGGGTGATCACTGTACATTTCTCTTCTGTTTCCTATTTATATTTCTATTTTACCTCCTCAATTTAGCATTATGGACAGGGAAAGACCTAATCTAAAATCTGCACAAAAATATTTTGACTTCAAATTCATACCGTGATCGTAGCATGCATGGACTCGACTCATATGACTGGGATTTCCATGAAAAAGATTGTGGGCCGAAAATGGCTGATCACTGTAAATTTCTCTTCAGTTTCCTATTTATATTTCTATTTTACCTCCTCAATTTAGCATTATGGACAGGGAAAGACCTAATCTAAAATCTGCACAAAATTATTTCGCCTTCAAATTCATACCGTGATCGTAGCATGCATGGACTCGACTCATATGACTAGGATTTCCATGAAAATGATTGTGGGCCGAAAATGGGTGATCACTGTACATTTCTCTTCTGTTTTCTATTTATATTTCTATTTTACCCTCTCAAAATAGCATTATGGACAGGGAAAGACCTAATATAAAATCTGCACAAAAATAATTTGCCTTCAAATTCATACCGTGATCGTAGCATGCATGGACTCGACTCATATGACTGGGATTTCCATGAAAAAAATTGTGGGCCTAAAATGAGTGATCACTGTACATTTCTCTTCTGTTTACTATTTATATTTCCATTTTACCTTCTCAAAATAGGATTATGGACAGGGAAAGACCTAATCTAATATCTGCACAAAAATATTTTGCCTTCAAATTCATACCGTGATCGTAGCATGCATGGACTGGACTCATATGACTGGGATTTCCATGAAAAAGATTGTGGGCCGAAAATGGGTGATCACTGTATATTTCTCTTCTGTTTCCTATTTATATTTATATTTTACCTCCTCAATTTAGCATTATGAACAGGGAAAGACCTAATCTAAAATCTGCACAAAAATATTTTGCCTTCAAATTCATACCGTGATCGTAGCATGCATGGACTCGACTCATATGACTGGGATTTCCATGAAAAAATTGTGGGCCAAAAATGGGTGATCACTGTACATTTCTCTTCTGTTTCCTATTTATATTTCTATGTTACCTCCTCAATTTAGCATTATGGACAGGGAAAGACCTAATCTAAGATCGGCAAAAAAATATTTTGCCTTCAAATTAATACCGTGATCGTAGCATGCATGGACTCGACTCATATGACTGGGATTTCCATGAAAAAATTGTGGGCCAAAAATGGGTGATCACTGTACATTTCTCTTCTGTTTCCTATTTATATTTCTATGTTACCTCCTCAATTTAGCATTATGGACAGGGAAAGACCTAATCTAAAATCTGCACAAAAATATTTTGCTTTCAAATTCATACCGTGATCGTAGCATTCATGGACTGGACACATATGACTGGGATTTCCATGAAAAAGATTGTGGGCCGACAATGGGTGATCACTGTACATTTCTCTTCTGTTTCCTATTTATATTTATATTTTAGCTCCTCAATTTAGCATTATGGACAGGGAAAGACCTAATCTAAAATCTGCACAAAAATATTTTGCCTTCAAATTTATACCGTGATCGTAGCATGCATGGACTCGACTCATATGACTGGGATTTCCATGAAAAAGATAGTGGGCCGAAAATGGGTGATCACTGTACATTTCTCTTCTGTTTCCTATTTATATTTATATTTTACCTCCTCAATTTAGCATTATGGACAGGGAAAGACCTAATCTAAAATCTGCACAAAAATATTTTGCTTTCAAATTCATACCGTGATCGTAGCATGCATGGACTCGACTCATATGAATGGGATTTCCATGAAAAAGATTGTGGGCCGAAAATGGGTGATCACTGTACATTTCTCTTCTGTTTCCTATTTATATTTCTATTTTACCTCCTCAATTTAGCATTATGGCCTGGGAAAGACCTAATCTAAAATCTGCACAAAAATATTTCGCCTTCAAATTCATACCGTGATCGTAGCATGCATGGACTCGACTCATATGACTGGGATTTCCATGAAAATGATTGTGGGCCGAAAATGGGTGATCACTGTAAATTTCTCTTCTGTTTCCTATTTATATTTATATTTTAGCTCCTCAATTTAGCATTATGGACAGGGAAAGACCTAATCTAAAATCTGCACAAAAATATTTTGCCTTCAAATTCATACCGTGATCGTAGCATGCATGGACTCGACTCATATGACTGGGATTTCCATGAAAAACATTGTGGGCCGAAAATGGGTGATCACTGTACATTTCTCGTCTGTTTCCTATTTATATTTATAATTTACCTCCTCAATTTAGCATTATGGACAGGGAAAGACCTAATCTAAAATCTGCACAAAAATATTTTGCTTTCAAATTCATACCGTGATCGTAGCATGCATGGACTGGAATCATATGACTGGGATTTCCATGAAAAAGATTCTGGGCCGAAAATGGGTGATCACTGTACATTTCTCTTCTGTTTCCTATTTATATTTCTATTTTACCTCCTCAATTTAGCATTATGGACAGGGAAAGACCTAATCTAAAATCTGCACAAAAATATTTTGACTTCAAATTCATACCGTGATCGTAGCATGCATGGACTCGACTCATATGACTGGGATTTCCATGAAAAAGATTGTGGGCCGAAAATGGCTGATCACTGTAAATTTCTCTTCTGTTTCCTATTTATATTTCTATTTTACCTCCTCAATTTTGCATTATGGACAGGGAAAGACCTAATCTAAAATCTGCACAAAATTATTTCGTCTTCAAATTCATACCGTGATCGTAGCATGCATGGACTCGACTCATATGACTGGGATTTCCATGAAAATGATTGTGGGCCGAAAATGGGTGATCACTGTACATTTCTCTTCTGTTTTCTATTTATATTTCTATTTTACCCTCTCAAAATAGCATTATGGACAGGGAAAGACCTAATCTAAAATCTGCACAAAAATAATTTGCCTTCAAATTCATACCGTGATCGTAGCATGCATGGACTCGACTCATATGACTGGGATTTCCATGAAAAAAATTGTGGGCCTAAAATGAGTGATCACTGTACATTTCTCTTCTGTTTACTATTTATATTTCAATTTTACCTTCTCAAAATAGGATTATGGACAGGGAAAGACCTAATCTAATATCTGCACAAAAATATTTTGCCTTCAAATTCATACCGTGATCGTAGCATGCATGGACTGGACTCATATGACTGGGATTTCCATGAAAAAGATTGTGGGCCGAAAATGGGTGATCACTGTACATTTCTCTTCTGTTTCCTATTTATATTTATATTTTACCTCCTCAATTTAACATTATGGACAGGGAAAGACCTAATCTAAAATCTGCACAAAAATATTTTGCCTTCAAATTCATACCGTGATCGTAGCATGCATGGACTCGACTCATATGACAGGGATTTCCATGAAAAAGATTGTGGGCCTAAAATGGGTGATCACTGTATATTTCTCTTCTGTTTCCTATTTATATTTCTATTTTACCTCCTCAATTTAGCATTATGGACTGGGAAAGACCTAATCTAAAATCTGCACAAAAATATTTTGCCTTCAAATTCATACCGTGATCGTAGCATGCATGGACTCGACTCATATGACTGGGATTTCCATGAAAAAGATTGTGGCCGGAAAATGGGTGATCACTGTACATTTCTCTTCTCTTTTCTATTTATATTTCTATTTTACCTCCTCAATTTAGCATTATGGACAGGGAAAGACCTAATCTAAAATCTGCACAAAAATATTTTGCCTTCAAATTCATACCGTGATCGTATCATTCATGGACTAGACTCATATGACTGGGATTTCCATGAAAAAGATTGTGGGCCGAAAGTGGGTGATCACTGTACATTTCTCTTCTGTTTCCTATTTATATTTTTATTTTAGCTCCTCAATTTAGCATTATGGACAGGGAAAGACCTAATCTAAAATCTGCACAAAAATATTTTGCCTTCAAATTCATACCGTGATCGTAGCATGCATGGACTCGACTCATATGACTGGGATTTCCATGAAAAAGATTGTGGGCCGAAAATGGGTGATCACTGTACATTTCTCTTCTGTTTCCTATTTATATTTATATTTTAGCTCCTCAATTTAGCATTATGGACAGGGAAAGACCTAATCTAAAATCTGCACAAAAATATTTTGCTTTCAAATTCATACCGTGATCGTAGCATGCATGGACTGGAATCATATGACTGGGATTTCCATGAAAAAGACTGGTTTGCCGAAAATGGGTGATCACTGTACATTTCTCTTCTGTTTCCTATTTATATTTCTATTTTACCCTCTAAAAATAGCATTATGGACAGGGAAAGACCTAATCTAAAATCTGCACAAAAATAATTTGCCTTCAAATTCATACCGTGATCGTAGCATGCATGGACTCGACTCATATGACTGGGATTTCAATGAAAAAGATTGTGGGCCAAAAACTGGTGATCACTGTACATTTCTCTTCTGTTTCCTATTTATATTTATATTTTACCTCCTCAATTTAGCATTATGGACAGGGAAAGACCTAATCTAAAATCTGCACAAAAATATTTTGCTTTCAAATTCATACCGTGATCGTAGCATGCATGGACTCGACTCATATGACTGCGATTTCCATGAAAAAGATTGTAGGCCGAAAATGGGTGATCACTGTAAATTTCTCTTCTGTTTCCTATTTATATTTCTATTTTACCTCCTCAATTTAGCATTATGGACAGGGAAAGACCTAATCTAAAATCTGCACAAAAATATTTCGCCTTCAAATTCATACCGTGATCGTAGCATGCATGGACTTGACTCATATGACTGGGATTTCGATGAAAATGATTGTGGGCCGAAAATGGGTGATCACTGTACGTTTCTCTTCTGTTTTCTATTTATATTTCTATTTTACCCTCTCAATTTAGCATTATGGACAGGGAAAGACCTAATCTAAAATCTGCACAAAAATATTTTGCCTTCAAATTCATACCGTGATCGTAGCATGCATGGACTCGACTCATATGACTGGGATTTCAATGAAAAAGATTGTGGGCCAAAAACTGGTGATCACTGTACATTTCTCTTCTGTTTCCTATTTATATTTATATTTTACCTCCTCAATTTAGCATTATGGACAGGGAAAGACCTAATCTAAAATCTGCACAAAAATATTTTGCTTTCAAATTCATACCGTGATCGTAGCATGCATGGACTCGACTCATATGACTCGGATTTCCATGAAAAAGATTGTGGGCCGAAAATGGGTGATCACTGTACATTTCTCTTCTGTTTCCTATTTATATTTATATTTTACCTTCTCAAAATAGCATTATGGACAGGGAAAGACCTAATCTAAAATCTGCACAAAAATATTTTGCCTTCAAATTCATACCGTGATCATATCATGCATGGACTCGACTCATATGACTGGGATTTCCATGAAAAAGATTGTGGGCATAAAATGAGTGATCACTGTACATTTCTCTTCTGTTTCCTATATATATTTATATTTTACCTCCTCAATTTAGCATTATGGACAGGGAAAGACCTAATCTAAGATCTGCACAAAAATATCTTGCTTTCAAATTCATACCGTGATCGTAGCATGCATGGACTCGAATCATATGACTGGGATTTCCATGAAAAAGATTGTGGGCCGAAAATGGGTGATCACTGTACATTTCTCTTCTGTTTCCTATTTATATTTATATTTTAGCTCCTCAATTTAGCATTATGGACAGGGAAAGACCTAATCTAAAATCTGCACAAAAATATTTTGCTTTCAAATTCATACCGTGATCGTAGCATGCATGGACTGGAATCATATGACTGGGATTTCCATGAAAAAGATTGGTTTGCCGAAAATGGGTGATCACTGTACATTTCTCTTCTGTTTCCTATTTATATTTCTATTTTACCTCCTCAATTTAGCATTATGGACAGGGAAAGACCTAATCTAAAATCTGCACAAAAATATTTTTCTTTCAAATTCATACCGTGATCATAGCATGCATGGACTCGACTCATATGACTGGGATTTCCATGAAAAAGATTGTGGGCCGAAAATGGGTGATCACTGTACATTTCTCTTCTGTTTCCTATTTATATTTCTATTTTACGTCCTCAATTTAGCATTATGGACAGGGAAAGACCTAATCTAAAATCTGCACAAAAATATTTTGCTTTCAAATTCATACCGTGATCGTAGCATGCATGGACTCGACTCATATGACTGCGATTTCCATGAAAAACATTGTGGGCCGAAAATGGGTGATCACTGTACATTTCTCGTCTGTTTCCTATTTATATTTATAATTTACCTCCTCAATTTAGCATTATGGACAGGGAAAGACCTAATCTAAAATCTGCACAAAAATATTTTGCTTTCAAATTCATACCGTGATCGTAGCATGCATGGACTGGAATCATATGACTGGGATTTCCATGAAAAAGATTCTGGGCCGAAAATGGGTGATCACTGTACATTTCTCTTCTGTTTCCTATTTATATTTCTATTTTACCTCCTCAATTTAGCATTATGGACAGGGAAAGACCTAATCTAAAATCTGCACAAAAATATTTTGACTTCAAATTCATACCGTGATCGTAGCATGCATGGACTCGACTCATATGACTGGGATTTCCATGAAAAAGATTGTGGGCCGAAAATGGCTGATCACTGTAAATTTCTCTTCTGTTTCCTATTTATATTTCTATTTTACCTCCTCAATTTTGCATTATGGACAGGGAAAGACCTAATCTAAAATCTGCACAAAATTATTTCGTCTTCAAATTCATACCGTGATCGTAGCATGCATGGACTCGACTCATATGACTGGGATTTCCATGAAAATGATTGTGGGCCGAAAATGGGTGATCACTGTACATTTCTCTTCTGTTTTCTATTTATATTTCTATTTTACCCTCTCAAAATAGCATTATGGACAGGGAAAGACCTAATCTAAAATCTGCACAAAAATAATTTGCCTTCAAATTCATACCGTGATCGTAGCATGCATGGACTCGACTCATATGACTCGGATTTCAATGAAAAAGATTGTGGGCCAAAAACTGGTGATCACTGTACATTTCTCTTCTGTTTCCTATTTATATTTATATTTTACCTCCTCAATTTAGCATTATGGACAGGGAAAGACCTAATCTAAAATCTGCACAAAAATATTTTGCTTTCAAATTCATACCGTGATCGTAGCATGCATGGACTCGACTCATATGACTGCGATTTCCATGAAAAAGATTGTAGGCCGAAAATGGGTGATCACTGTAAATTTCTCTTCTGTTTCCTATTTATATTTCTATTTTACCTCCTCAATTTAGCATTATGGACAGGGAAAGACCTAATCTAAAATCTGCACAAAAATATTTCGCCTTCAAATTCATACCGTGATCGTAGCATGCATGGACTTGACTCATATGACTGGGATTTCGATGAAAATGATTGTGGGCCGAAAATGGGTGATCACTGTACGTTTCTCTTCTGTTTTCTATTTATATTTCTATTTTACCCTCTCAATTTAGCATTATGGACAGGGAAAGACCTAATCTAAAATCTGCACAAAAATATTTTGCCTTCAAATTCATACCGTGATCGTAGCATGCATGGACTCGACTCATATGACTGGGATTTCAATGAAAAAGATTGTGGGCCAAAAACTGGTGATCACTGTACATTTCTCTTCTGTTTCCTATTTATATTTATATTTTACCTCCTCAATTTAGCATTATGGACAGGGAAAGACCTAATCTAAAATCTGCACAAAAATATTTTGCTTTCAAATTCATACCGTGATCGTAGCATGCATGGACTCGACTCATATGACTCGGATTTCCATGAAAAAGATTGTGGGCCGAAAATGGGTGATCACTGTACATTTCTCTTCTGTTTCCTATTTATATTTATATTTTACCTTCTCAAAATAGCATTATGGACAGGGAAAGACCTAATCTAAAATCTGCACAAAAATATTTTGCCTTCAAATTCATACCGTGATCATATCATGCATGGACTCGACTCATATGACTGGGATTTCCATGAAAAAGATTGTGGGCATAAAATGAGTGATCACTGTACATTTCTCTTCTGTTTCCTATATATATTTATATTTTACCTCCTCAATTTAGCATTATGGACAGGGAAAGACCTAATCTAAGATCTGCACAAAAATATCTTGCTTTCAAATTCATACCGTGATCGTAGCATGCATGGACTCGAATCATATGACTGGGATTTCCATGAAAAAGATTGTGGGCCGAAAATGGGTGATCACTGTACATTTCTCTTCTGTTTCCTATTTATATTTATATTTTAGCTCCTCAATTTAGCATTATGGACAGGGAAAGACCTAATCTAAAATCTGCACAAAAATATTTTGCTTTCAAATTCATACCGTGATCGTAGCATGCATGGACTGGAATCATATGACTGGGATTTCCATGAAAAAGATTGGTTTGCCGAAAATGGGTGATCACTGTACATTTCTCTTCTGTTTCCTATTTATATTTCTATTTTACCTCCTCAATTTAGCATTATGGACAGGGAAAGACCTAATCTAAAATCTGCACAAAAATATTTTTCTTTCAAATTCATACCGTGATCATAGCATGCATGGACTCGACTCATATGACTGGGATTTCCATGAAAAAGATTGTGGGCCGAAAATGGGTGATCACTGTACATTTCTCTTCTGTTTCCTATTTATATTTCTATTTTACGTCCTCAATTTAGCATTATGGACAGGGAAAGACCTAATCTAAAATCTGCACAAAAATATTTTGCTTTCAAATTCATACCGTGATCGTAGCATGCATGGACTCGACTCATATGACTGCGATTTCCATGAAAAACATTGTGGGCCGAAAATGGGTGATCACTGTACATTTCTCGTCTGTTTCCTATTTATATTTATAATTTACCTCCTCAATTTAGCATTATGGACAGGGAAAGACCTAATCTAAAATCTGCACAAAAATATTTTGCTTTCAAATTCATACCGTGATCGTAGCATGCATGGACTGGAATCATATGACTGGGATTTCCATGAAAAAGATTCTGGGCCGAAAATGGGTGATCACTGTACATTTCTCTTCTGTTTCCTATTTATATTTCTATTTTACCTCCTCAATTTAGCATTATGGACAGGGAAAGACCTAATCTAAAATCTGCACAAAAATATTTTGACTTCAAATTCATACCGTGATCGTAGCATGCATGGACTCGACTCATATGACTGGGATTTCCATGAAAAAGATTGTGGGCCGAAAATGGCTGATCACTGTAAATTTCTCTTCTGTTTCCTATTTATATTTCTATTTTACCTCCTCAATTTTGCATTATGGACAGGGAAAGACCTAATCTAAAATCTGCACAAAATTATTTCGTCTTCAAATTCATACCGTGATCGTAGCATGCATGGACTCGACTCATATGACTGGGATTTCCATGAAAATGATTGTGGGCCGAAAATGGGTGATCACTGTACATTTCTCTTCTGTTTTCTATTTATATTTCTATTTTACCCTCTCAAAATAGCATTATGGACAGGGAAAGACCTAATCTAAAATCTGCACAAAAATAATTTGCCTTCAAATTCATACCGTGATCGTAGCATGCATGGACTCGACTCATATGACTGGGATTTCCATGAAAAAAATTGTGGGCCTAAAATGAGTGATCACTGTACATTTCTCTTCTGTTTACTATTTATATTTCAATTTTACCTTCTCAAAATAGGATTATGGACAGGGAAAGACCTAATCTAATATCTGCACAAAAATATTTTGCCTTCAAATTCATACCGTGATCGTAGCATGCATGGACTGGACTCATATGACTGGGATTTCCATGAAAAAGATTGTGGGCCGAAAATGGGTGATCACTGTACATTTCTCTTCTGTTTCCTATTTATATTTATATTTTACCTCCTCAATTTAACATTATGGACAGGGAAAGACCTAATCTAAAATCTGCACAAAAATATTTTGCCTTCAAATTCATACCGTGATCGTAGCATGCATGGACTCGACTCATATGACAGGGATTTCCATGAAAAAGATTGTGGGCCTAAAATGGGTGATCACTGTATATTTCTCTTCTGTTTCCTATTTATATTTCTATTTTACCTCCTCAATTTAGCATTATGGACTGGGAAAGACCTAATCTAAAATCTGCACAAAAATATTTAGCCTTCAAATTCATACCGTGATCGTAGCATGCATGGACTCGACTCATATGACTGGGATTTCCATGAAAAAGATTGTGGCCGGAAAATGGGTGATCACTGTACATTTCTCTTCTCTTTTCTATTTATATTTCTATTTTACCTCCTCAATTTAGCATTATGGACAGGGAAAGACCTAATCTAAAATCTGCACAAAAATATTTTGCCTTCAAATTCATACCGTGATCGTATCATTCATGGACTAGACTCATATGACTGGGATTTCCATGAAAAAGATTGTGGGCCGAAAGTGGGTGATCACTGTACATTTCTCTTCTGTTTCCTATTTATATTTTTATTTTAGCTCCTCAATTTAGCATTATGGACAGGGAAAGACCTAATCTAAAATCTGCACAAAAATATTTTGCCTTCAAATTCATACCGTGATCGTAGCATGCATGGACTCGACTCATATGACTGGGATTTCCATGAAAAAGATTGTGGGCCGAAAATGGGTGATCACTGTACATTTCTCTTCTGTTTCCTATTTATATTTATATTTTAGCTCCTCAATTTAGCATTATGGACAGGGAAAGACCTAATCTAAAATCTGCACAAAAATATTTTGCTTTCAAATTCATACCGTGATCGTAGCATGCATGGACTGGAATCATATGACTGGGATTTCCATGAAAAAGACTGGTTTGCCGAAAATGGGTGATCACTGTACATTTCTCTTCTGTTTCCTATTTATATTTCTATTTTACCCTCTAAAAATAGCATTATGGACAGGGAAAGACCTAATCTAAAATCTGCACAAAAATAATTTGCCTTCAAATTCATACCGTGATCGTAGCATGCATGGACTCGACTCATATGACTGGGATTTCAATGAAAAAGATTGTGGGCCAAAAACTGGTGATCACTGTACATTTCTCTTCTGTTTCCTATTTATATTTATATTTTACCTCCTCAATTTAGCATTATGGACAGGGAAAGACCTAATCTAAAATCTGCACAAAAATATTTTGCTTTCAAATTCATACCGTGATCGTAGCATGCATGGACTCGACTCATATGACTGCGATTTCCATGAAAAAGATTGTAGGCCGAAAATGGGTGATCACTGTAAATTTCTCTTCTGTTTCCTATTTATATTTCTATTTTACCTCCTCAATTTAGCATTATGGACAGGGAAAGACCTAATCTAAAATCTGCACAAAAATATTTCGCCTTCAAATTCATACCGTGATCGTAGCATGCATGGACTTGACTCATATGACTGGGATTTCGATGAAAATGATTGTGGGCCGAAAATGGGTGATCACTGTACGTTTCTCTTCTGTTTTCTATTTATATTTCTATTTTACCCTCTCAATTTAGCATTATGGACAGGGAAAGACCTAATCTAAAATCTGCACAAAAATATTTTGCCTTCAAATTCATACCGTGATCGTAGCATGCATGGACTCGACTCATATGACTGGGATTTCAATGAAAAAGATTGTGGGCCAAAAACTGGTGATCACTGTACATTTCTCTTCTGTTTCCTATTTATATTTATATTTTACCTCCTCAATTTAGCATTATGGACAGGGAAAGACCTAATCTAAAATCTGCACAAAAATATTTTGCTTTCAAATTCATACCGTGATCGTAGCATGCATGGACTCGACTCATATGACTCGGATTTCCATGAAAAAGATTGTGGGCCGAAAATGGGTGATCACTGTACATTTCTCTTCTGTTTCCTATTTATATTTATATTTTACCTTCTCAAAATAGCATTATGGACAGGGAAAGACCTAATCTAAAATCTGCACAAAAATATTTTGCCTTCAAATTCATACCGTGATCATATCATGCATGGACTCGACTCATATGACTGGGATTTCCATGAAAAAGATTGTGGGCATAAAATGAGTGATCACTGTACATTTCTCTTCTGTTTCCTATATATATTTATATTTTACCTCCTCAATTTAGCATTATGGACAGGGAAAGACCTAATCTAAGATCTGCACAAAAATATCTTGCTTTCAAATTCATACCGTGATCGTAGCATGCATGGACTCGAATCATATGACTGGGATTTCCATGAAAAAGATTGTGGGCCGAAAATGGGTGATCACTGTACATTTCTCTTCTGTTTCCTATTTATATTTATATTTTAGCTCCTCAATTTAGCATTATGGACAGGGAAAGACCTAATCTAAAATCTGCACAAAAATATTTTGCTTTCAAATTCATACCGTGATCGTAGCATGCATGGACTGGAATCATATGACTGGGATTTCCATGAAAAAGATTGGTTTGCCGAAAATGGGTGATCACTGTACATTTCTCTTCTGTTTCCTATTTATATTTCTATTTTACCTCCTCAATTTAGCATTATGGACAGGGAAAGACCTAATCTAAAATCTGCACAAAAATATTTTTCTTTCAAATTCATACCGTGATCATAGCATGCATGGACTCGACTCATATGACTGGGATTTCCATGAAAAAGATTGTGGGCCGAAAATGGGTGATCACTGTACATTTCTCTTCTGTTTCCTATTTATATTTCTATTTTACGTCCTCAATTTAGCATTATGGACAGGGAAAGACCTAATCTAAAATCTGCACAAAAATATTTTGCTTTCAAATTCATACCGTGATCGTAGCATGCATGGACTCGACTCATATGACTGCGATTTCCATGAAAAAGATTGTAGGCCGAAAATGGGTGATCACTGTAAATTTCTCTTCTGTTTCCTATTTATATTTCTATTTTACCTCCTCAATTTAGCATTATGGACAGGGAAAGACCTAATCTAAAATCTGCACAAAAATATTTCGCCTTCAAATTCATACCGTGATCGTAGCATGCATGGACTTGACTCATATGACTGGGATTTCGATGAAAATGATTGTGGGCCGAAAATGGGTGATCACTGTACGTTTCTCTTCTGTTTTCTATTTATATTTATATTTTACCCTCTCAAAATAGCATTATGGACAGGGAAAGACCTAATCTAAAATCTGCACAAAAATAATTTGCCTTCAAATTCATACCGTGATCGTAGCATGCATGGACTCGACTCATATGACTGGGATTTCAATGAAAAAGATTGTGGGCCAAAAACTGGTGATCACTGTACATTTCTCTTCTGTTTCCTATTTATATTTATATTTTACCTCCTCAATTTAGCATTATGGACAGGGAAAGACCTAATCTAAAATCTGCACAAAAATATTTTTCTTTCAAATTCATACCGTGATCATAGCATGCATGGACTCGACTCATATGACTGGGATTTCCATGAAAAAGATTGTGGGCCGAAAATGGGTGATCACTGTACATTTCTCTTCTGTTTCCTATTTATATTTCTATTTTACGTCCTCAATTTAGCATTATGGACAGGGAAAGACCTAATCTAAAATCTGCACAAAAATATTTTGCTTTCAAATTCATACCGTGATCGTAGCATGCATGGACTCGACTCATATGACTGGGATTTCGATGAAAATGATTGTGGGCCGAAAATGGGTGATCACTGTACGTTTCTCTTCTGTTTTCTATTTATATTTCTATTTTACCCTCTCAAAATAGCATTATGGACAGGGAAAGACCTAATCTAAAATCTGCACAAAAATAATTTGCCATCAAATTCATACCGTGATCGTAGCATGCATGGACTCGACTCATATGACTGGGATTTCAATGAAAAAGATTGTGGGCCAAAAACTGGTGATCACTGTACATTTCTCTTCTGTTTCCTATTTATATTTATATTTTACCTCCTCAATTTAGCATTATGGACAGGGAAAGACCTAATCTAAAATCTGCACAAAAATATTTTTCTTTCTAATTCATACCGTGATCATAGCATGCATGGACTCGACTCATATGACTGGGATTTCCATGAAAAAGATTGTGGGCCGAAAATGGGTGATCACTGTACATTTCTCTTCTGTTTCCTATTTATATTTCTATTTTACGTCCTCAATTTAGCATTATGGACAGGGAAAGACCTAATCTAAAATCTGCACAAAAATATTTTGCTTTCAAATTCATACCGTGATCGTAGCATGCATGGACTCGACTCATATGACTGCGATTTCCATGAAAAAGATTGTAGGCCGAAAATGGGTGATCACTGTAAATTTCTCTTCTGTTTCCTATTTATATTTCTATTTTACCTCCTCAATTTAGCATTATGGACAGGGAAAGACCTAATCTAAAATCTGCACAAAAATATTTCGCCTTCAAATTCATACCGTGATCGTAGCATGCATGGACTTGACTCATATGACTGGGATTTCGATGAAATTGATTGTGGGCCGAAAATGGGTGATCACTGTACGTTTCTCTTCTGTTTTCTATTTATATTTCTATTTTACCCTCTCAAAATAGCATTATGGACAGGGAAAGACCTAATCTAAAATCTGCACAAAAATAATTTGCCTTCAAATTCATACCGTGATCGTAGCATGCATGGACTCGACTCATATGACTGGGATTTCAATGAAAAAGATTGTGGGCCAAAAACTGGTGATCACTGTACATTTCTCTTCTGTTTCCTATTTATATTTATATTTTACCTTCTCAAAATAGCATTATGGACAGGGAAGGACCTAATGTAAAATCTGCACAAAAATATTTTGCCTTCAAATTCATACCGTGATCATATCATGCATGGACTCGACTCATATGACTGGGATTTCCATGAAAAAGATTGTGGGCATAAAATGAGTGATCACTGTACATTTCTCTTCTGTTTCCTATTTATATTTATATTTTACCTTCTCAAAATAGCATTATGGACAGGGAAGGACCTAATGTAAAATCTGCACAAAAATATTTTGCCTTCAAATTCATACCGTGATCATATCATGCATGGACTCGACTCATATGACTGGGATTTCCATGAAAAAGATTGTGGGCATAAAATGAGTGATCACTGTACATTTCTCTTCTGTTTCCTATTTATATTTATATTTTAGCTCCTCAATTTAGCATTATGGACAGGGAAAGACCTAATCTAAGCTCTGCACAAAAATATCTTGCTTTCAAATTCATACCGTGATCGTAGCATGCATGGACTCGAATCATATGACTGGGATTTCCATGAAAATGATTGTGGGCCGAAAATGGGTGATCACTGTAAATTTCTCTTCTGTTTCCTATTTATATTTATATTTTAGCTCCTCAATTTAGCATTATGGACAGGGAAAGACCTAATCTAAAATCTGCACAAAAATATTTTGCCTTCAAATTCATACCGTGATCGTAGCATGCATGGACTCGACTCATATGACTGGGATTTCCATGAAAAAGATTGTGGGCCGAAAATGGGTGATCGCTGTACATTTCTCTTCTGTTTCCTATTTATATTTATATTTTACGTCCTCAATTTAGCATTATGGACAGGGAAAGACCTAATCTAAAATCTGCACAAAAATATTTTGCTTTCAAATTCATACCGTGATCGTAGCATGCATGGACTGGAATCATATGACTGGGATTTCCATGAAAAAGATTGTGGGCCGAAAATGGGTGATCACTGTACATTTCTCTTCTGTTTCCGATTTATATTTCTATTTTACCTCCTCAATTTAGCATTATGGACAGGGAAAGACCTAATCTAAAATCTGCACAAAAATATTTTGCCTTCAAATTCATACCGTGATCGTAGCATGCATGGACTCGACTCATATGACTGGGATTTCCATGAAAAAGATTGTGGGCTGAAAATGGCTGATCACTGTAAATTTCTCTTCTGTTTCCTATTTATATTTATATTTTGCTTCCTCAATTTAGCATTATGGACAGGGAAAGACCTAATCTAAAATCTGCACAAAATTATTTCGCCTTGAAATTCATACCGTGATCGTAGCATGCATGGACTCGACTCATATGACTGGGATTTCATGAAAATGATTGTGGGCCGAAAATGGGTGATCACTGTACATTTCTCTTCTGTTTTCTATTTATATTTCTATTTTACCCTCTCAAAATAGCATTATGGACAGGGAAAGACCTAATCTAAAATCTGCACAAAAATAATTTGCCTTCAAATTCATACCGTGATCGTAGCATGCATGGACTCGACTCATATGACTGGGATTTCCATGAAAAAAATTGTGGGCCTAAAATGAGTGATCACTGTACATTTCTCTTCTGTTTACTATTTATATTTCAATTTTACCTTCTCAAAATAGGATTATGGACAGGGAAAGACCTAATCTAATATCTGCACAAAAATATTTTGCCTTCAAATTCATACCGTGATAGTAGCATGCATGGACTGGACTCATATGACAGGGATTTCCATGAAAAAGATTGTGGGCCTAAAATGGGTGATCACTGTATATTTCTCTTCTGTTTCCTATTTATATTTCTATTTTACCTCCTCAATTTAGCATTATGGACAGGTAAAGACCTAATGTAAAATCTGCACAAAAATATTTTGCCTTCAAATTCATACCGTGATCGTAGCATGCATGGACTCGACTCATATGACAGGGATTTCCATGAAAAAGATTGTGGGCCTAAAATGGGTGATCACTGTATATTTCTCTTCTGTTTCCTATTTATATTTCTATTTTACCTCCTCAATTTAGCATTATGGACAGGGAAAGACGTAATCTAAAATCTGCACAAAAATATTTTGCCATCAAATTCATACCGTGATCGTAGCATTCATGGACTAGACACATATGTCTGGGATTTCCATGAAAAAGATTGTGGGCCGAAAATGGGTGATCACTGTACATTTCTCTTCTGTTTCCTATATATATTTTTATTTTAGCTCTTCAATTTAGCATTATGGACAGGGAAAGACCTAATCTAAAATCTGCACAAAAATATTTTGCCTTCAAATTCATACCGTGATCGTAGCATGCATGGACTCGACTCATATGACTGGGATTTCCATGAAAAAGATTGTGGCCGGAAAATGGGTGATCACTGTACATTTCTCTTCTGTTTCCTATTTATATTTATATTTTAGCTCCTCAATTTAGCATTATGGACAGGGAAAGACCTAATCTAAAATCTGCACAAAAATATTTTTCTTTCAAATTCATACCGTGATCATAGCATGCATGGACTCGACTCATATGACTGGGATTTCCATGAAAAAGATTGTGGGCCGAAAATGGGTGATCACTGTACATTTCTCTTCTGTTTCCTATTTATATTTCTATTTACGTCCTCAATTTAGCATTATGGACAGGAAAAGACCTAATCTAAAATCTGCACAAAAATATTTTGCTTTCAAATTCATACCGTGATCGTAGCATGCATGGACTCGACTCATATGACTGCGATTTCCATGAAAAAGATTGTAGGCCGAAAATGGGTGATCACTGTAAATTTCTCTTCTGTTTCCTATTTATATTTCTATTTTACCTCCTCAATTTAGCATTATGGACAGGGAAAGACCTAATCTAAAATCTGCACAAAAATATTTCGCCTTCAAATTCATACCGTGATCGTAGCATGCATGGACTTGACTCATATGACTGGGATTTCGATGAAAATGATTGTGGGCCGAAAATGGGTGATCACTGTACATTTCTCTTCTGTTTTCTATTTATATTTCTATTTTACCCCCTCAAAATATCATTATGGACAGGGAAAGACCTAATCTAAAATCTGCACAAAAATAATTTGCCTTCAAATTCATACCGTGATCGTAGCATGCATGGACTCGACTCATATGACTGGGATTTCAATGAAAAAGATTGTGGGCCAAAAACTGGTGATCACTGTACATTTCTCTTCTGTTTCCTATTTATATTTATATTTTACCTCCTCAATTTAGCATTATGGACAGGGAAAGACCTAATCTAAAATCTGCACAAAAATATTTTGCTTTCAAATTCATACCGTGATCGTAGCATGCATGGACTGGAATCATATGACTGGGATTTCCATGAAAAAGATTGTGGCCGGAAAATGGGTGATCACTGTACATTTCTCTTCTGTTTTCTATTTATATTTCTATTTTACCTCCTCAATTTAGCATTATGGACAGGGAAAGACCTAATCTAAAATCTGCACAAAAATATTTTGCCTTCAAATTCATACCGTGATCGTAGCATTCATGGACTAGACTCATATGACTGGGATTTCCATGAAAAAATTGTGGGCCGAAAATGGGTGATCACTGTACATTTCTCTTCTGTTTCCTATTTATATTTTTATTTTAGCTCCTTAATTTAGCATTATGGACAGGGAAAGACCTAATCTAAGCTCTGCACAAAAATATTTTGCTTTCAAATTCATACCGTGATCGTAGCATGCATAGACTCGACTCATATGACTGGGATTTCCATGAAAAAGATTGTGGGCCGAAAATGGGTGATCACTGTACATTTCTCTTCTGTTTTCTATTTATATTTATATTTTACCTTCTCAAAATAGGATTATGGACAGGGAAAGACCTCATCTAAGCTCTGCACAAAAATATTTTGCTTTCAAATTCATACCGTGATCGTAGCATGCATGGACTGGACTCATATGACTGGGATTTCAATGAAAAAGATTGTGGGCCGAAAATGGGTGATCACTGTACATTTCTCTTCTGTTTCCTATTTATATTTATATTTTACCTCCTCAATTTAAAATTATGGAAAGGGAAAGACCTAATCTAAAATCTGCACAAAAATATTTTGCTTTCAAATTCATACCGTGAACGTAGCATGCATGGACTCGACTCATATGATTGGGATTTCCATGAAAAAGATTGTGGGCCGAAAATGGGTGATCACTGTACATTTCTCTTCTGTTTCCTATTTATATTTATATTTTACCTCCTCAATTTAAAATTATGGAAAGGGAAAGACCTAATCTAAAATCTGCACAAAAATATTTTGCTGTCAAATTCATACCGTGATCGTAGCATGCATGGACTCGACTCATATGACTGGGATTTCCATAAAAAAGATTGTCGGCCAAAAATGGGTGATCACTGTACATTTCTCTTCTTTATCCTATTTATATTTCTATTTTACGTCCTCAATTTAGCATTATGGACAGGGAAAGACCTAATCTAAAATCTGCACAAAAATATTTTGCTTTTAAATTCATACCGTGTTCGTAGCATGAATGGACTCGACCCATATGACTGGGATTTCCGTGAAAAAGATTATGGGCTGAAAATAGGTGATCACTGTACATTTCTCTTCTGTTTCCTATTTATATTTATATTTTACCTCCTCAATTTAGCATTATGGACAGGGAAAGACCTAATCTAAAATCTGCACAAAAATATTTTGCCTTCAAATTCATACCGTGATCGTAGCATGCATGGACTCGACTCATATGACTGGAATTTCCATGAAAAAAATTGTGGGCCTAAAATGAGTGATGACTGTACATTTCTTTTCTGTTTACTATTTATATTTCAATTTTACCTTCTCAAAATAGGATTATGGACAGGGAAAGACCTAATCTAAGCTCTGCACAAAAATATTTTGCCTTCAAATTCATACCGTGATCGTAGCATGCATGGACTCGACTCATATGACTGGGATTTCCATGAAAAAGATTGTGGGCCGAAAATGGGTGATCACTGTACATTTCTCTTCTGTTTCCTATTTATATTTATATTTTACCTCCTCAATTTAGCATTATGGACAGGGAAAGACCTAATCTAAAATCTGCACAAAAATATTTTGCCTTCAAATTCATACCGTGATCGTAGCATGCATGGACTGCAATCATATGACTGGGATTTCCATGAAAAAGATTGTGGGCCGAAAATGGGTGATCACTGTACATTTCTCTCCTGTTTCCTATTTATATTTCTATTTTACCTCCGCAATTTAGCATTATGGACAGGGAAAGACCTAATCTAAAATCTGCACAAAAATATTTTTCCTTCAAATTCATACCGTGATCGTAGCATGCATGGACTCGACTCATATGACTGGGATTTCCATGAAAAAAATTGTGGGCCTAAAATGAGTGATCACTGTACATTTCTTTTCTGTTTACTATTTATATTTCAATTTTACCTTCTCAAAATAGGATTATGGACAGGGAAAGACCTAATCTAAACTCTGCACAAAAATATTTTGCCTTCAAATTCATACCGTGATCGTAGCATGCATGGACTCGACTCATATGACTGGGATTTCCATGAAAAAGATTGTGGGCCGAAAATGGGTGATCACTGTACATTTCTCATCTGTTTTCTATTTATATTTCTATTTTACCTCCTCAATTTAGCATTATGGACAGGGAAAGACCTAATCTCAAATCTGTGGGCCGAAAACGGGTGATCACTGTAAATTTCTCTTCTGTTTCCTATTTATATTTATATTTTACCTCCTTAATTTAGCATTATGGACAGGGAAAGACCTAATCTAAAATCTGCACAAAAATATTTCGCCTTCAAATTCATACCGTGATCATAGCATGCATGGACTCGACTCATACGACTGGGATTTCCATGAAAAAAATTGTGGGCATAAATGAGTGATCACTGTACATTTCTCTTCTGTTTACTATTTATATTTCAATTTTACCTTCTCAAAATAGGATTATGGACAGGGATAGACCTAATCTAAGCTCTGCACACAAATATTTTGCCTTCAAATTCATACCGTGATCGTAGCATGCATGGACTGGACTAATATGACTGGGATTTCCATGAAAAAGATTGTGGGCCGAAAATGGGTGATCACTGTACATTTCTCTTCTGTTTCCTATTTATATTTATATTTTACCTCCTCAATTTAGCATTATGGACAGGGAAAGACCTAATCTAAAATCTGCACAAAAATATTTTGCTTTCAAATTCATACCGTGATGGTAGCATGCATGGACTCGACTCATATGACTGGGAATTCCATGAAAAAGATTGTGGGCCGAAAATGGGTGATCACTGTACATTTCTCTTCTGTTTCCTATTTATATTTATATTTTACCTCCTCAATTTAGCATTATGGACAGGGAAAGACCTGATCTAAAATCTGCACAAAAATATTTTGCCTTCAAATTCATACCGTGATCGTAGCATGCATGGACTTAACTCATATGACTGGGATTTCCATGAAAAAAATTGTGGGCCTAAAATGAGTGATCACTGTACATTTCTCTTCTGGTTACTATTTATATTTCAATTTTACCTTCTCAAAATAGGATTATGGACAGGGAAACACCTAATCTAAGCTCTGCACAAAAATATTTTGCCTTCAAATTCATACCGTGATCGTAGCATGCATGGACTGGACTCATATGACTGGGATTTCAATGAAAAAGATTGTGGGCCGAAAATGGGTGATCACTGTACATTTCTCTTCTGTTTCCTATTTATATTTATATTTTACCTCCTCAATTTAACATTATGGACAGGGAAAGACCTAATCTAAAATCTGCACAAAAATATTTTGCTTTCAAATTCATACCGTGATCGTAGCATGCATGGACTCGACTCATATGATTGGGATTTCCATGAAAAAGATTGTGGGCCGAAAATGGGTGATCACTGTACTTTTCTCTTCTGTTTCCTATTTATATTTATATTTTACCTCCTCAATTTAGCATTATGGACAGGGAAAGACCTAATCTGAAATCTGCACAAAAATATTTTGCCTTCAAATTCATACCGTGATCGTAGCATGCATGGACTCGACTCATATGACTGGGATTTCCATGAAAAAGATTGTGGGCCGAAAATGGGTGATCACTGTACATTTCTCTTCTGTTTCCTATTTATATTTATATTTTAGCTCCTCAATTTAGCATTATCGACAGGGAAAAACCTAATCTAAAATCTGCACGAAAATATTTCGCCTTCAAATTCATACCGTGATCGTAGCATGCATGGACTCGACTCATATGACTGGGATTTCCATGAAAAAGATTGTGGGCCGAAAATGGGTGATCACTGTACATTTCTCTTCTGTTTTCTATTTATATTTCTATTTTACCTTCTCAAAATAGCATTATGGACAGGTAAAGACCTAATCTAAAATCTGCACAAAAATATTTTGCTTTCAAATTCATACCGTGATCGTAGCATGCATGGACTCGACTCATATGACTGGGATTTCCATGAAAAAGATTGTGGGCCGAAAATGGGTGATCACTGTACATTTCTCTTCTGTTTCCTATTTATATTTATATTTTACCTCCTCAATTTAGCATTATGGACAGGGAAAGACCTAATCTAAAATCTGCAGAAAAATATTTTGCCTTCAAATTCATACCGTGATCGTAGCATGCATGGACTCGACTCATATGACTGGGATTTCCATGAAAAAAATTGTGGGCCTAAAATGAGTGATCACTGTACATTTCTCTTCTGTTTACTATTCATATTTCAATTTTACCTTCTCAAAATAGGATTATGGACAGGGAAACACCTAATCTAAGCTCTGCACAAAAATATTTTGCCTTCAAATTCATACCGTGATCGTAGCATGCATGGACTGGACTCATATGACTGGGATTTCAATGAAAAAGATTGTGGGCCGAAAATGGGTGATCACTGTACATTTCTCTTCTGTTTCCTATTTATATTTATATTTTACCTCCTCAATTTAACATTATGGACAGGGAAAGACCTAATCTAAAATCTGCACAAAAATATTTTGCTTTCAAATTCATACCGTGATCGTAGCATGCATGGATTCGACTCATATGACTGCGATTTCCATGAAAAAGATTGTGGGCCGAAAATGGGTGATTACTGTACATTTCTCTTCTGTTTCCTATTTATATTTATATTTTACCACCTCAATTTAGCATTATGGACAGGGAAAGACCTAATCTAAAATCTGCACAAAAATATTTTGCTTTCAAATTCATACCGTGATCATAGCATGCATGGACTCGACTCATATGACTGGGATTTCTATGAAGAAGATTGTGGGCCGAAAATGGGTGATCACTGTACATTTCTCTACTGTTTCCTATTTATATTTATATTTTACCTCTGCAATTTTGCATTATGGACAGGGAAAGACCTAATCTAAAATCTGCAGAAAAATATTTTGCTTTCAAATTCATACCGTGATCGTAGCATGCATGGCATCGATTCATATAACTGGGATTTCCATTAAAAAGATTGTGGGCCGAAAATGGGTGATCACTGTACATTTCTCTTCTGTTTCCTATTTATATTTATATTTTACCTCCTCAATTTAGCATTATGGACAGGGAAAGACCTAATCTAAAATCTGCACAAAAATATTTTGCTTTTAAATTCATACCGTGATCGTAGCATGCATGGACTCATATGACTGGGATTTCCATGAAAAAGATTGTGGGCCGAAAATGGGTGATCACTGTACATATCTCTTCTGTTTCCTATTTATATTTATATTTTAGCTCCTCAATTTAGCATTATGGACAGGGAAAAACCTAAACTAAAATCTGCACGAAAATATTTCGCCTTCAAATTCATACGCTGATCGTAGCATGCATGGACTCGACTCATATGACTGGGATTTCCATGAAAAAGATTGTGGGCCGAAAATGGGTGATCACTGTACATTTCTCTTCTGTTTTCTATTTATATTTCTATTTTACCTTCTCAAAATAGCATTATGGACAGGGAAAGACCTAATCTAAAATCTGCACAAAAATATTTTGCTTTCAAATTCATACCGTGATCGTAGCATGCATGGACTCGACTCATATGACTGGGATTTCCATGAAAAAGATTGTGGGCCGAAAATGGGTGATCACTGTACATTTCTCTTCTGTTTCCTCTTTATATTTATATTTTACCTCCTCAATTTAGCATTATGGACAGGGAAAGACCTAATCTAAAATCTGCACAAAAATATTTTGCTTTCAAATTCATACCGTGATCATAGCATGCATGGACTCGACTCATATGACTGGGAAATCCATGAAAAAGATTGTGGGCCGAAAATGGGTGATCACTGTACATTTCTCTTCTGTTTCCTATTTATATTTATATTTTACCTCCTCAATTTAGCATTATGGACAGGGAAAGACCTAATCTAAAATCTGCACAAAAATATTTTGCTTTCAAATTCATACCGTGATCATAGCATGCATGGACTCGACTCATATGACTGGGATTTCCATGAAAAAGATTGTGGGCCGAAAATGGGTGATCACTGTACATTTCTCTTCTGTTTCCTATTTATATTTATATTTTACCTCCTCAATTTAGCATTATGGACAGGGAAAGACCTAATCTAAAATCTGCACAAAAATATTTTGCTTTCAAATTCATACCGTGATCATAGTATGCATGGACTCGACTCATATGACTGGGATTTCTATGAAAAAGATTGTGGGCCGAAAATGGGTGATCACTGTACATTTCTCTTCTGTTTCCTATTTATATTTATATTTTACCTGTGCAATTTTGCATTATGGACAGGGAAAGACCTAATCTAAAATCTGCACAAAAATATTTTGCTTTCAAATTCATACCGTGATCGTAGCATGCATGGCATCGATTCATATAACTGGGATTTCCATTAAAAAGATTGTGGGCCGAAAATGGGTGAGCACTGTACATTTCTCTTCTGTTTCCTATTTATATTTATATTTTACCTCCGCAATTTAGCATTATGGACAGGGAAAGACCTAATCTAAAATCTGCACAAAAATATTTTGCTTTCAAATTCATACCGTGATCGTAGCATGCATGGACTCGACTCATATGACTGGGATTTCCATGAAAAAGATTGTGGGCCGAAAATGGGTGATCACTGTACATATCTCTTCTGTTTCCTATTTATATTTATATTTTAGCTCCTCAATTTAGCATTATGGACAGGGAAAAACCTAATCTAAAATCTGCACGAAAATATTTCGCCTTCAAATTCATACCGTGATCGTAGCATGCATGGACTCGACTCATATGACTGGGATTTCCATGAAAAAGATTGTGGGCCGAAAATGGGTGATCACTGTACATTTCTCTTCTGTTTTCTATTTATATTTCTATTTTACCTTCTCAAAATAGCATTATGGAAAGGGAAAGACCTAATCTAAAATCTCCACAAAAATATTTTGCTTTCAAATTCATACCGTGATCGTAGCATGCATGGACTCGACTCATATGACTGGGATTTCCATGAAAAAGATTGTGGGCCGAAAATGGGTGATCACTGTACATTTCTCTTCTGTTTCCTATTTATATTTATATTTTACCTCCTCAATTTAGCATTATGGACAGGGAAAGACCTAATCTAAAATCTGCACAAAAATATTTTGCTTTCAAATTCATACCGTGATCATAGCATGCATGGACTCGACTCATATGACTGGGATTTCCATGAAAAAGATTGTGGGCCGAAAATGGGTGATCACTGTACATTTCTCTTCTGTTTCCTATTTATATTTATATTTTACCTCCTCAATTTAGCATTATGGACAGGGAAAGACCTAATCTAAAATCTGCACAAATATATTTTGCTTTCAAATTCATACCGTGATCATAGCATGCATGGACTCGACTCATATGACTGGGATATCCATGAAAAAAATTGTGGGCCTAAAATGAGTGATGACTGTACATTTCTCTTCTGTTTACTATTTATATTTCAATTTTACCTTCTCAAAATAGGATTATGGACAGGGAAAGACCTAATCTAAGCTCTGCACTAAAATATTTTGCCTTCAAATTCATACCGTGATCGTAGCATGCATGGACTGGACTCATATGACTGGGATTTCCATGAAAAAGATTGTGGGCCGAAAATGGGTGATCACTGTACATTTTTCTTCTGTTTCCTATTTATACTTATATTTTACCTCCTCAATTTAGCATTATGGACAGGGAAAGACCTAATCTAAGATCTGAACAAGAATATTTCGCTTTCAAATTCATACCGTGATCGTAGCATGCATGGACTCGACTCATATGACTGGGATTTCCATGAAAAAGATTGTGGGCCGAAAATGGGTGATCACTGTACATTTCTCTTCTGTTTCCTATTTATATTTATATTTTACCTCCTCAATTTAGCATTATGGACAGGGAAAGACCTAATCTAAAATCTGCACAAAAAAATTTTGCTTTCAAATTCATACTGTGATCGTAGCATGCATGGACTCGATTCATATGACTGGGATTTCCATGAAAAAGATTGTGGGCGGAAAATGGGTGAGCACTGTACATTTCTCTTCTGTTTCCTATTTATATTTATATTTTACATCCTCAATTTAGCATTATGAACAGGGAAAGACCTAATCTAAAATCTGCACAAAAATATTTTGCCTTCCAATTCATACCGTGATCGTAGCATGCATGGACTCGACTCATATGACTGGGATTTCCATGAAAAAGATTGTGGGCCGAAAATGGGTGATCACTGTATATTTCTCTTCTGTTTCCTATTTATATTTATATTTTACCTCCTTAATTTAGCATTATGGACAGGGAAAAACCTAATCTAAAATCTGCACAAAAATATTTTGCCTTCAAATTCATACCGTGATCATAGCATGCATGGACTGGACTCATATGACTGGGATTTCAATGAAAAAGATTGTGGGCCGAAAATGGGTGATCACTGTACATTTCTCTTCTGTTTTCTATTTATATTTCTATTTTACCTTCTCAAAATAGCATTATGGACAGGGAAAGACCTAATCTAAAATCTGCACATAAATATTTTGCCTTCAAATTCATACCGTGATCGTAGCATGCATGGACTGGACTCATATGACTGGGATTTCAATGAAAAAGATTGTGGGCCGAAAATGGGTGATCACTGTACATTTCTCTTCTGTTTCCTATTTATATTTATATTTTACCTCTGCAATTTTGCATTATGGACAGGGAAAGACCTAATCTAAAATCTGCACAAAAATATTTTGCTTTCAAATTCATACCGTGATCGTAGCATGCATGGCATCGATTCATATGACTGGGATTTCCATTAAAAAGATTGTGGGCCGAAAATGGGTGAGCACTGTACATTTCTCTTCTGTTTCCTATTTATATTTATATTTTACCTCCTCAATTTAGCATTATGGACAGGGAAAGACCTAATCTAAAATCTGCACAAAAATATTTTGCTTTCAAATTCATACCGTGATCGTAGCATGCATGGACTCGACTCATATGACTGGGATTTCCATGAAAAAGATTGTGGGCCGAAAATGGGTGATCACTGTACATTTCTCTTCTGTTTACTATTTATATTTCAATTTTACCTTCTCAAAATAGGATTATGGACAGGGAAAGACCTAATCTAAACTCTGCACAAAAATATTTTGCCTTCAAATTCATACCGTGATCGTAGCATGGATGGACTCGACTCATATGACTGGGATTTCCATGAAAAAGATTGTGGGCATAAAATGGGTGATCACTGTACATTTCTCTTCTGTTTCCTATTTATATTTATATTTTACCTCCTCAATTTAGCATTATGGACAGGGTAAGACCTAATCTAAAATCTGCACAAAAATATTTTGCCTTCAAATTCATACCGTGATCGTAGCATGCATGGACTCGACTCATATGACTGGGATTTTCATGAAAAAGATTGTGGGCCGGAAATGGGTGATCACTGTACATTTCTCTTCTGTTTCCTATTTATATTTATATTTTACCTCCTCAATTTAGCATTATGGACAGGGAAAGACCTAATCTGAAATCTGCACAAAAATATTTTGCCTTCAAATTCATACCGTGACCGTAGCATGTATGGACTCGACTCATATGACTGGGATTTCCATGAAAAAGATTGTGGGCCGAAAATGGGTGATCACTGTACATTTCTCTTCTGTTTCCTATTTATATTTCTATTTTACCTCCTCAATTTAGCATTATGGACAGGGAAAGACCTAATCTAAAATTAGCACAAAAATATTTTGCCTTCAAATTCATACCGTGATCGTAGCATGCATGGACTCGACTCATATGACTGGGATTTCCATGAAAAAGATTGTGGGCCGAAAACGGGTGATCACTGTACATTTGTCTTCTGTTTCCTATTTATATTTATATTTTACCTCCGCAATTTAGCATTATGTACAGGGAAAGACCTAATCTAAATTTGCACAAAAATATTTTGCTTTCAAATTCATACCGTGCTCGTAGCATGCATGGACTCAACTCATATGACTGGGATTTCCATGAAAAAGATTGTGGGCCGGAAATGGGTGATCACTGTACATTTCTCTTCTGTTTACTATTTATATTTCAATTTTACCTTCTCAAAATAGGATTATGGACAGGGAAAGACCTAATCTAAACTCTGCACAAAAATATTTTGCCTTCAAATTCATACCGTGATCGTAGCATGGATGGACTCGACTCATATGACTGGGATTTCCATGAAAAAGATTGTGGGCATAAAATGGGTGATCACTGTACATTTCTCTTCTGTTTCCTATTTATATTTATATTTTACCTCCTCAATTTAGCATTATGGACAGGGTAAGACCTAATCTAAAATCTGCACAAAAATATTTTGCCTTCAAATTCATACCGTGATCGTAGCATGCATGGACTCGACTCATATGACTGGGATTTCCATGAAAAAGATTGTGGGCCGGAAATGGGTGATCACTGTACATTTCTCTTCTGTTTCCTATTTATATTTCTATTTTACCTCCTCAATTTAGCATTATGGACAGGGAAAGACCTAATCTAAAATTAGCACAAAAATATTTTGCCTTCAAATTCATACCGTGATCGTAGCATGCATGGACTCGACTCATATGACTGGGATTTCCATGAAAAAGATTGTGGGCCGAAAACGGGTGATCACTGTACATTTGTCTTCTGTTTCCTATTTATATTTATATTTTACCTCCGCAATTTAGCATTATGTACAGGGAAAGACCTAATCTAAATCTGCACAAAAATATTTTGCTTTCAAATTCATACCGTGCTCGTAGCATGCATGGACTCAACTCATATGACTGGGATTTCCATGAAAAAGATTGTGGGCCGAAAATGGGTGATCACTGTACATTTCTCTTCTGTTTCCTATTTATGTTTATATTTTACCTCCTCAATTTAGCATTATGGACAGGGAAAGACCTAATCTGAAATCTGCACAAAAATATTTTGCCTTCAAATTCATACCGTGATCGTAGCATGCATGGACTCGACTCATATGACTGCGATTTCCATGAAAAAGATTGTGGGTAGAAAATGGGTGATCACTGTACATTTCTCTTCTCTTTCCTATTTATATTTATATTTTACCTCCTCAATTTGGCATTATGGACAGGGAAAGACCTAATCTAAAATCAGCACAAAAATATTTTGCCTTCAAATTCATACCGTGATCGTAGCATGCATGGACTGGAATCATATGACTGGGATTTCCATGAAAAAGATTGTGGGCCGAAAATGGGTGATCACTGTACATTTCTCTTCTGTTTCCTATTTATATTTATATTTTACCTCCTCAATTTAGCATTATGGACAGGGAAAGACCTAATCTAAAATCTGCACAAAAATATTTTGCTTTCAAATTCATACCGTGATCGTAGCATGCATGGACTGGAATCATATGACTGGGATTTCCATGAAAAAGATTGTGGGCCGAAAATTGGTGATCACTGTACATTTCTCTTCTGTTTCCTATTTATATTTCTATTTTACCTTCTCAAAATAGGATTATGGAAAGGGAAAGACCTAATCTAATATCTGCACAAAAATATTTTGCTTTCAAATTCATACCGTGATCGTAGCATGCATGGACTGGAATCATATGACTTGGATTTCCATGAAAAAGATTGTGGGCCGAAAATGGGTGATCACTGTACATTTCTCTTCTGTTTCCTATTTATATTTATATTTTAGCTCCTCAATTTAGCATTATGGACAGGGAAAGACCTAATCTAAAATCTGCATAAAAATATTTTGCCTTCAAATTCATACCGTGCTCGTAGCATGCATGGACTCAACTCATATGACTGGGATTTCCATGAAAAAGATTGTGGGCCGAAAATGGGTGATCACTGTACATTTCTCTTCTGTTTCCTATTTATGTTTATATTTTACCTCCTCAATTTAGCATTATGGACAGGGAAAGACCTAATCTGAAATCTGCACAAAAATATTTTGCCTTCAAATTCATACCGTGATCGTAGCATGCATGGACTCGACTCATATGACTGCGATTTCCATGAAAAAGATTGTGGGTAGAAAATGGGTGATCACTGTACATTTCTCTTCTGTTTCCTATTTATATTTATATTTTACCTCCTCAATTTGGCATTATGGACAGGGAAAGACCTAATCTAAAATCAGCACAAAAATATTTTGCCTTCAAATTCATACCGTGATCGTAGCATGCATGGACTGGAATCATATGACTGGGATTTCCATGAAAAAGATTGTGGGCCGAAAATGGGTGATCACTGTACATTTCTCTTCTGTTTCCTATTTATATTTATATTTTACCTCCTCAATTTAGCATTATGGACAGGGAAAGACCTAATCTAAAATCTGCACAAAAATATTTTGCTTTCAAATTCATACCGTGATCGTAGCATGCATGGACTGGAATCATATGACTGGGATTTCCATGAAAAAGATTGTGGGCCGAAAATTGGTGATCACTGTACATTTCTCTTCTGTTTCCTATTTATGTTTATATTTCACCTCCTCAATTTAGCATTATGGACAGGGAAAGACCTAATCTGAAAGCTGCACAAAAATATTTTGCCTTCAAATTCATACCGTGATCATAGCATGCATGGACTCGACTCATATGACTGGGATTTCCATGAAAAAAAGTGTGGGCCTAAAATGAGTGATCACTGTACATTTCTCTTCTGTTTACTATTTATATTTCAATTTTACCTTCTCAAAATAGGATTATGGACAGGGAAAGACCTAATCTAAGCTCTGCACAAAAATATTTTGCCTTCAAATTCAGACCGTGATCGTAGCATGCATGGACTGGACTCATATGACTGGGATTTCCATGAAAAAGATTGTGGGCATAAAATGGGTGATCACTGTACATTTCTCTTCTGTTTCCTATTTATATTTATATTTTACCTCCTCAATTTAGCATTATGGACAGTGTAAGACCTAATCTAAAATCTGCAAAAAAATATTTTGCCTTCAAATTCATACCGTGATCGTAGCATGCATGGACTCGACTCATATGACTGGGATTTCCATGAAAAAGATTGTGGGCCGAAAATGGGTGATCACTGTACATTTCTCTTCTGTTTCCTATTTATATTTCTATTTTACCTCCGCAATTTAGCATTATGGACAGGGAAAGACCTAATCTAAAATCTGCACAAAAATATTTTGCCTTCAAATTCATACCGTGATCGTAGCATGCATGGACTGGACTCATATGACTGGGATTTCCATGAAAAAGATTGTGGGCCGAAAATGGGTGATCACTGTACATTTCTCTTCTGTTTCTTATTTATATTTATATTTTAGCTCCTCAATTTAGCATTATGAACAGTGAAAGACCTAATCTAAAATCTGCACAAAAATATTTTGCCTTCAAATTCATACCGTGATCGTAGCATGCATGGACTCGACTCATATGACTGGGATTTCCATGAAAAAGATTGTGGGCCGAAAATGGGTGATCACTGTACATTTCTCTTCTGTTTCCTATTTATATTTATATTTTACCTCCTCAATTTAGCATTATGGACAGGGAAAGACCTAATCTAAAATCTGCACAAAAATATTTTGCCTTCAAATTCATACCGTGATCGTAGCATTCATGGACTCGACTCATATGACTGGGATTTCCATGAAAGAAGATTGTGGGCCGAAATTGGGTGATCACTGTACATTTCTCTTCTGTTTCCTATTTATATTTATATTTTACCTCCTCAATTTAGCATTATGGACAGGGAAAGACCTAATCTAAAATCTACACAAAAATATTTTGCCTTCAAATTCATACCGTGATCGTAGCATTCATGGACACGACTCATATGACTGGGATTTCCATGAAAAAGATTGTGGGCCGAAAATGGGTGATTACTGTACATTTCTCTTCTGTTTCCTATTTATATTTATATTTTACCTCCTCAATTTAGCATTATGGACAGGGAAAGACCTAATCTAAAATCTGCACAAAAATATTTTGCCTTCAAATTCATACCGTGATCGTAGCATTCATGGACTCGACTCATATGACTGGGATTTCCATGAAAAAGATTGTGGGCCGAAAATGGGTGATCACTGTACATTTCTCTTCTGTTTCCTATTTATATTTATAATTTAGCTCCTCAATTTAGTATTAAAACAGGGAAAGACCTAATCTAAAATCTGCACAAAAATATTTTGCCTTCAAATTCAAACCGTGATCGTAGCATGCATGGACTCGACTCATATGACTGGGATTTCCATGAAAAAGATTGTGGGCCGAAAATGGGTGATCACTGTACATTTCTCTTCTGTTTCCTATTTATATTTATATTTTACCTCCTCAATTTAGCATTATGGACAGGGAAAGACCTAATCTAAAATCTGCACAAAAATATTTTGCCTTCAAATTCATACCGTGATCGTAGCATTCATGGACTCGACTCATATGACTGGGATTTCCATGAAAAAGATTGTGGGCCGAAAATGGGTGATCACTGTACATTTCTCTTCTGTTTCCTATTTATATTTATAATTTAGCTCCTCAATTTAGTATTAAAACAGGGAAAGACCTAATCTAAAATCTGCACAAAAATATTTTGCCTTCAAATTCATACCGTGAACGTAGCATGCATGGACTCGACTCATATGATTGGGATTTCCATGAAAAAGATTGTGGGCCGAAAATTGGTGATCACTGTACATTTCTCTTCTGTTTCCTATTTATATTTCTATTTTACCTCCTCAATTTAGCATTATGGACAGGGAAAGACCTAATCTAAGCTCTGCACAAAAATATTTTGCTTTCAAATTCATCCCATGATCGTAGCATGCATGGACTCGACTCATATGACTGGGATATCCATAAAAAAGATTGTCGGCCAAAAATGGGTGATCACTGTACATTTCTCTTCTGTTTCCTATTTATATTTATATTTTACCTCCGCAATTTAGCATTATGAACAGGGAAAGACCTAATCTAAAATCTGCACAAAAATATTTTGCTTTCAACTTCATACCGTGATCGTAGCATGCATGGACACGATTCATATGACTGGGATTTCCATGAAAAAGATTGTGGGCCGAAAATGGATGAGCACTGAACATTTCTCTTCTGTTTCCTATTTATATTTATATTTTACCTCCTTAATTTAGCATTATGGACAGGGAAAGGCCTAATCTAAAATCTGCACAAAAATATTTTGCCTTCAAATTCATACCGTGATCGTAGCATGCATGGACTCTACTCATATGACTGGGATTTCCATGAAAAAGATTGTGGGCCGAAAATGGGTGATCACTGTACATTTCTCTTCTGTTTTCTATTTATATATCTATTTTACCTCCTCAATTTAGCATTATGGACAGGGAAAGACCTAATCTAAAATCTGCACAAAAATATTTTGCTTTCAAATTTATACCGTGATCGTAGCATGCATGGACTGGACTCATATGACTGGGATTTCCATGAAAAAGATTGTGGGCCGAAAATGGGTGATCACTGTACATTTCTCTTCTGTTTCCTATTTATATTTATATTTTAGCTCCTCAATTTAGCATTATGGACAGGGAAAGACCTAATCTAAAATCTGCACAAAAATATTTTGCCTTCAAATTCATACCGTGATCGTAGCATGCATGGACTCGACTCATATGACTGGGAATTCCATGAAAAAGATTGTGGGCCGAAAATGGGTGATCACTGTACATTTCTCTTCTGTTTCCTATTTATATTTATATTTTACCTCCTCAATTTAGCATTAAGGACAGGGAAAGACCTAATCTAAAATGTGCACGAAAAATATTTCGCCTTCAAATTCATACCGTGATCGTAGCATGCATGGACTCGACTCATATGACTGGGATTTCCATGAAAAAGATTGTGGGCCGAAAATGGGTGATCACTGTACATTTCTCTTCTGTTTTCTATTTATATTTCTATTTTACATTCTCAATTTAGCATTATGGACAGGGAAAGACCTAATCTAAAATCTGCACAAAAATATTTTGCTTCCAAATTCATACCATGATCATAGCATGCATGGACTCGACTCATATGACTGGGATTTCCATGAAAATATTGTGGGCCGAAAATGGGTGATCACTGTACATTTCTCTTCTGTTTCCTATTTATATTTATATTTTACCTCCTCAATTTAGCATTATGGACAGGGAAAGACCTAATCTAAAATTAGCACAAAAATATTTTGCCTTCAAATTCATACCGTGATCGTAGCATGCATGGACTCGACTCATATGACTGGGATTTCCATGAAAAAGATTGTGGGCCGAAAACGGGTGATCACTGTACATTTCTCTTCTGTTTCCTCTTTATATTTATATTTTACCTCAGCAATTTAGTATTAAAACAGGGAAAGACCTAATCTAAAATCTGCACAAAAATATTTTGCCTTCAAATTCAAACCGTGATCGTAGCATGCATGGACTCGACTCATATGACTGGGATTTCCATGAAAAAGATTGTGGGCCGAAAACGGGTGATCACTGTACATTTCTCTTCTGTTTCCTATTTATATTTATATTTTACCTCAGCAATTTAGCATTATGGACAGGGAAAGACCTAATCTAAAATCTGCACAAAAATATTTTGCTTTCAACTTCATACCGTGATCGTAGCATGCATGGACTCGATTCATATGACTGGGATTTCCATGAAAAAGATTGTGGGCCGAAAATGGGTGAGCACTGTACATTTCTCTTCTGTTTCCTATTTATATTTATATTTTACCTCCTTAATTTAGCATTATGGACAGGGAAAGGCCTAATCTAAAATCTGCACAAAAATATTTTGCCTTCAAATTCATACCGTGATCGTAGCATGCATGGACTCTACTCATATGACTGGGATTTCCATGAAAAAGATTGTGGGCCGAAAATGGGTGATCACTGTACATTTCTCTTCTGTTTTCTATTTATATATCTATTTTACCTCCTCAATTTAGCATTATGGACAGGGAAAGACCTAATCTAAAATCTGCACAAAAATATTTTGCTTTCAAATTTATACCGTGATCGTAGCATGCATGGACTGGACTCATATGACTGGGATTTCCATGAAAAAGATTGTGGGCCGAAAATGGGTGATCACTGTACATTTCTCTTCTGTTTCCTATTTATATTTTAGCTCCTCAATTTAGCATTATGGACAGGGAAAGACCTAATCTAAAATCTGCACAAAAATATTTTGCCTTCAAATTCATACCGTGATCGTAGCATGCATGGACTCGACTCATATGACTGGGAATTCCATGAAAAAGATTGTGGGCCGAAAATGGGTGATCACTGTACATTTCTCTTCTGTTTCCTATTTATATTTATATTTTACCTCCTCAATTTAGCATTAAGGACAGGGAAAGACCTAATCTAAAATCTGCACGAAAAATATTTCGCCTTCAAATTCATACCGTGATCGTAGCATGCATGGACTCGACTCATATGACTGGGATTTCCATGAAAAAGATTGTGGGCCGAAAATGGGTGATCACTGTACATTTCTCTTCTGTTGTCTATTTATATTTCTATTTTACATTCTCAATTTAGCATTATGGACAGGGAAAGACCTAATCTAAAATCTGCACAAAAATATTTTGCTTTCAAATTCATACCATGATCATAGCATGCATGGACTCGACTCATATGACTGGGATTTCCATGAAAATATTGTGGGCCGAAAATGGGTGATCACTGTACATTTCTCTTCTGTTTCCTATTTATATTTATATTTTACCTCCTCAATTTAGCATTATGGACAGGGAAAGACCTAATCTAAAATTAGCACAAAAATATTTTGCCTTCAAATTCATACCGTGATCGTAGCATGCATGGACTCGATTCATATGACTGGGATTTCCATGAAAAAGATTGTGGGCCGAAAATGGGTGAGCACTGTACATTTCTCTTCTGTTTCCTATTTATATTTATATTTTACCTCCTTAATTTAGCATTATGGACAGGGAAAGGCCTAATCTAAAATCTGCACAAAAATATTTTGCCTTCAAATTCATACCGTGATCGTAGCATGCATGGACTCTACTCATATGACTGGGATTTCCATGAAAAAGATTGTGGGCCGAAAATGGGTGATCACTGTACATTTCTCTTCTGTTTTCTATTTATATATCTATTTTACCTCCTCAATTTAGCATTATGGACAGGGAAAGACCTAATCTAAAATCTGCACAAAAATATTTTGCTTTCAAATTTATACCGTGATCGTAGCATGCATGGACTGGACTCATATGACTGGGATTTCCATGAAAAAGATTGTGGGCCGAAAATGGGTGATCACTGTACATTTCTCTTCTGTTTCCTATTTATATTTTAGCTCCTCAATTTAGCATTATGGACAGGGAAAGACCTAATCTAAAATCTGCACAAAAATATTTTGCCTTCAAATTCATACCGTGATCGTAGCATGCATGGACTCGACTCATATGACTGGGAATTCCATGAAAAAGATTGTGGGCCGAAAATGGGTGATCACTGTACATTTCTCTTCTGTTTCCTATTTATATTTATATTTTACCTCCTCAATTTAGCATTAAGGACAGGGAAAGACCTAATCTAAAATCTGCACGAAAAATATTTCGCCTTCAAATTCATACCGTGATCGTAGCATGCATGGACTCGACTCATATGACTGGGATTTCCATGAAAAAGATTGTGGGCCGAAAATGGGTGATCACTGTACATTTCTCTTCTGTTGTCTATTTATATTTCTATTTTACATTCTCAATTTAGCATTATGGACAGGGAAAGACCTAATCTAAAATCTGCACAAAAATATTTTGCTTTCAAATTCATACCATGATCATAGCATGCATGGACTCGACTCATATGACTGGGATTTCCATGAAAATATTGTGGGCCGAAAATGGGTGATCACTGTACATTTCTCTTCTGTTTCCTATTTATATTTATATTTTACCTCCTCAATTTAGCATTATGGACAGGGAAAGACCTAATCTAAAATTAGCACAAAAATATTTTGCCTTCAAATTCATACCGTGATCGTAGCATGCATGGACTCGACTCATATGACTGGGATTTCCATGAAAAAGATTGTGGGCCGAAAACGGGTGATCACTGTACATTTCTCTTCTGTTTCCTATTTATATTTATATTTTACCTCAGCAATTTAGCATTATGGACAGGGAAAGACCTAATCTAAAATCTGCACAAAAATATTTTGCTTTCAAATTCATACCGTGATCGTAGCATGCATGGACTCGATTCATATGACTGGGATTTCCATGAAAACGATTGTGGGCCGAAAATGGGTGAGCACTGTACATTTGTCTTCTGTTTCCTATTTATATTTATATTTTACCTCCTTAATTTAGCATTATGGACAGGGAAAGACCTAATGTAAAATCTGCACGAAAATATTTTGCCTTCAAATTCATACCGTGATCGTAGCATGCATGGACTGGAATCATATGTCTGGGATTTCCATGAAAAAGATTGTGGGCAGAAAATGGGGGATCACTGTACATTTCTATTCTTTTTCCTATTTATATTTCTGTATTACTTCTCAATTTAGCATTATGAACAGGGAAAGACCTAATCTAAGATCTGCAAAAAAATATTTTACCTTCAAATTCATACCGTGATCGTAGCATGCATGGACTCGACTCATATGACTGGGATTTCCATGAAAAACATTGCGGGCCGAAAATGGGTGATCACTGTACATTTCTCTTCTGTTTCCTATTTATATTTATATTTTACCTCCTCAATTTAGCATTATGGACGGGGAAAGACCTAATCTAAGCTCTGCACAAAAATATTTTGCTGTCAAATTCATACCGTAATCGTAGCATGCATGGACTCGACTCATATGACTGGGATTTCCATGAAAAAGATTGTGGGCAGAAAATGGGTGATCACTGTACATTTCTCTTCTGTTTCCTATTTATATTTCTATTTTCCTTCCTAAATTATTATTATGGACAGGGAAAGACCTAATCTAAAATCTGCACAAAAATAGTTTGCCTTCAAATTCATACCGTGATCGTAGCATGCATGGACTCGACTCATATGACTGCGATTTCCATGAAAAAGATTGTGGGCCGAAAATGGGCGATCACTGTACATTTCTCTTCTGTTCCCTATTTATATTTATATTTTACCTCCTGAATTTAGCATTCTGGACAGGGAAAGACCTAATCTAAAATCTGCACAAAAATATTTTGCCTTCAAATTCAAACCGTGATCGTAGCATGCATGGACTCGACTCATATGACTGGGATTTCCATGAAAAAAGATTGTGGGCCTAAAATGGGTGATCACTGTATATTTCTCTTCTTTTTCCTATTTATATTTCTATTTTACCTCCTCAATTTAGCATTATGCACAGGGAAAGACCTAATCTAAAATCTGCACAAAAATATTTTGCTTTCAAATTCATACCGTGAACGTAGCATGAATGGACTCGACTCATATGATTTGGATTTCCATGAAAAAGATTGTGGGCCGAAAATGCGTGATCACTGTACATTTCTCTTCTGTTTCCTATTTATATTTATATTTTACCTCCTCAATTTAGCATTATGGACAGGGAAAAACCTAATCTAAGTTCTGCACAAAAATATTTTGCTTTCAAATTCATACCGTGATCGTAGCATGCATGGACTCGACTCATATGACTGGGATTTCCATGAAAAAGATTGTGGGTCGAAAATGGGTGATCACTGTACATTTCTCTTCTGTTTCCTATTTATATTTCTATGTTACCTCCTGAATTTAGCATTATGGACAGGGAAAGACCTAATCTAAGATCGGCAAAAAAATATTTTGCCTCCAAATTAATACCGTGATCGTAGCATGCATGGACTCGTCTCATATGACTGGGATTTCCATGAAAAAGATTGAGGGCAGAAAATGGGTCCTCACTGTACATTTCTCTTCTGTTTCCTATTTATATTTATATTTTACCACCTCAATTTAGCATTATGAACAGGGATAGACCTAATCTAAAATCTGCACAAAAATATTTTGCTTTCAAATTCATCCCATGATCGTAGCATGCATGGACTCGACTCATATGACTGGGATATCCATAAAAAAGATTGTCAGCCAAAAATGGGTGATCACTGTACATTTCTCTTCTTTATCCTATTGATATTTCTATTTTACGTCCTCAATTTAGCATTATGGACAGGGAAAGACCTAATCTAAAATCTGCACAAAATATTTTGCTTTCAAATTCATACCGTGATCGTAGCATGCATGGACTCGATTCATATGACTGGGATTTCCATGAAAAAGATTGTGGGCCGAAAATGGGTGATCACTGTACATTTCTCTTCGGTTTCCTATTTATATTTCTATTTTACCTCCTCAATTTAGCATTATGGACAGGGAAAGACTTAATCTAAGCTCTGCACAAAAATATTTTGCCTTCAAATTCATACCATGATCGTAGCATGCATGGACTCGACTCATATGACTGGGATTTCCATGAAAAAGATTGTGGGTCGAAAATGGGTGATCACTGTACATTTCTCTTCTGTTTCATATTTATATTTCTATGTTACCTCCTGAATTTAGCATTATGGACAGGGAAAGACCTAATCTAAGATCGGCAAAAAAATATTTTGCCTCCAAATTAATACCGTGATCGTAGCATGCATGGACTCGACTCATATGACTGGGATTTCCATGAAAAAGATTGAGGGCAGAAAATGGGTCCTCACTGTACATTTCTCTTCTGTTTCCTATTTATATTTATATTTTACCACCTCAATTTAGCATTATGAACAGGGATACACCTAATCTAAAATCTGCACAAAAATATTTTGCTTTCAAATTCATCCCATGATCGTAGCATGCATGGACTCGACTCATATGACTGGGATATCCATAAAAAAGATTGTCAGCCAAAAATGGGTGATCACTGTACATTTCTCTTCTTTATCCTATTGATATTTCTATTTTACGTCCTCAATTTAGCATTATGGACAGGGAAAGACCTAATCTAAAATCTGCACAAAATATTTTGCTTTCAAATTCATACCGTGATCGTAGCATGCATGGACTCGATTCATATGACTGGGATTTCCATGAAAAAGATTGTGGCCCGAAAATGGGTGATCACTGTACATTTCTGTTCTGTTTTCTATTTATATTTCTATTTTACCTCCTCAATTTAGCATTATGGACAGGGAAAGACCTAATCTAAAATCTGCACAAAAATATTTTGCTTTCAAATTCATACCGTGATCGTAGCATGCATGGACTCGATTCATATGACTGGGATTTCCATGAAAAAGATTGTGGGCCGAAAATGTGTGAGCACTGTACATTTCTCTTCTGTTTCTTATTTATATTTATATTTTACCTCCTTAATTTAGCATTATGGACAGGGAAAGACCTAATCTAAAATCTGCACAAAAATATTTTGCCTTCAAATTCATACCGTGATCGTAGCATGCATGGACTGGAATCATATGACTGGGATTTCCATGAAAAAGATTGTGGGCCGAAAATGGGTGATCACTGTACATTTCTCTTCTGTTTCCTATTTATATTTTACCTCCTTAATTTAGCATTATGGACAGGGAAAGGCCTAATCTAAAATCTGCACAAAAATATTTTGCTTTCAAATTCATACCATGATCGTAGCATGCATGGACTCGACTCATATGACTGGGATTTCCATAAAAAAGATTGTCGGCCAAAAATGGGTGATCTCTGTACATTTCTCTTCTTTATCCTATTTATATTTCTATTTTACGTCCTCAATTTAGCATTATGGACAGGGAAAGACCTAATCTAAAATTTGCACAAAAATATTTTGCTTTCAAATTCATACCGTGATCGTAGCATGCATGGACTCGACTCATATGCCTGGGATTTCCATGAAAAACATTGTGGTCGGAAAATGGGTGATCACTGTACATTTCTCTTCTGTTTCCTATTTATATTTATATTTTACCTCCTGAATTTAGCATTATGGACAGGGAAAGACCTAATCTAAAATCTGCACAAAAATATTTTGCTTTCAACTTCATACCGTGATCATAGCATGCATGGACTCGACTCATATGACTGGGATTTCCATGGAAAAGATTGTGGGCCGAAAACGGGTGATCACTGTACATTTCTCTTCTGTTTCCTATTTATATTTCTATTTTACCTCCTCAATTTACCATTATGGACAGGGAAAGACCTAATCTAAAATCTGCACAAAAATATTTTGCTTTCAAATTCATACCGTGATCGTAGCATGCATGGACTCGATTCATATGACTGGGATTTCCATGAAAAAGATTGTGGGCCGAAAATGGGTGAGCACTGTACATTTCTCTTCTGTTTCCTATTTATATTTATATTTTACCTCCTCAATTTAGCATTATGGACAGGGAAAGAACTAATCTAAAATCTGCACAAAAATAATTTGCCTTCAAATTCATACCGTGATCGTAGCATACATGGACTGGAATCATATGACTGGGATTTCCATGAAAAAGATTGTGGGCCGAAAATGGGTGATCACTGTACATTTCTCTTCTGTTTACTATTTCTATTTCTATTTTACCTCCTCAATTTAGCATTATGGACAGGGAAAGAGCTAATCTAAAATCTGCACAAAAATATTTTGCCTTCAAATTCATACCGTGATCGTAGGATGCATGGACTCGACTCATATGACTGGGATTTCCATGAAAAAGATTGTGGGCCGAAAATGGGTGATCACTGTACATTTCTCTTCTGTTTCCTATTTATATTTATATTTTACCTCCTCAATTTAGCATTATGGACAGGGAAAGACCTAATCTAAAATCTGCACAAAAATATTTTGCTTTCAAATTCATACCGTGATCATAGCATGCATGGACTCGACTCATATGACTGGGATTTCCATGGAAAAGATTGTGGGCCGAAAATGGGTGATCACTGTACATTTCTCTTCTGTTTCCTATTTATATTTCTATTTTACCTCCTCAATTTACCATTATGGACAGGGAAAGACCTAATCTAAAATTTGCACAAAAATATTTTGCTTTCAAATTCATACCGTGATCGTAGCATGAATGGACTCGATTCATATGACTGGGATTTCCATGAAAAAGATTGTGGGCCGAAAATGGGTGATCACTGTACATTTCTCTTCTGTTTCCTATTTATATTTATATTTTACCTCCTCAATTTAGCATTATGGACAGGTAAAACCTAATCTAAAATCTGCACAAAAATATTTTGCCTTCAAATTCATACCGTGATCGTAGCATGCATGGACTCGACTCATATGACTGGGATTTCCATGAAAAAGATTGTGGGCCGAAAATGGGTGATCACTGTACATTTCTCTTCTGTTTCCTATTTATATTTATATTTTAGCTCCTCAATTTAGCATTATGGACAGGGAAAGACCTAATCTAAAATTTGCACAAAAATATTTTGCTTTCAAATTCATACCGTGATCGTAGCATGCATGGACTCGACTCATATGCCTGGGATTTCCATGAAAAAGATTGTGGGCCGAAAATGGGTGATCACTGTACATTTCTCTTCTGTTTCCTATTTATATTTATATTTTACCTCCTCAATTTAGCATTATGGACAGGGAAAGACCTAATCTAAAATCTGCACAAAAATATTTTGCTTTCAAATTCATACCGTGATCATAGCATGCATGGACTCGACTCATATAACTGGGATTTCCATGGAAAAGATTGTGGGCCGAAAATGGGTGATCACTGTACATTTCTCTTCTTTATCCTATTTATATTTCTATTTTACCTCCTCAATTTAGCATTATGGACAGGGAAAGACCTAATCTAAAATCTGCACAAAAATATTTTGCTTTCAAATTCATACCGTGATCATAGCATGCATGGACTCGACTCATATGACTGGGATTTCCATGAAAAAGATTGTGGGCGCCGAAAATTGGTGTTCACTATACATTTCTCTTCTGTTTCCTATTTATATTTATATTTTACCTCCTCAATTTAGCATTATGGACAGCAAAAGACCTAATCTAAGATCGGCAAAAAATATTTTGCCTTTAAATTAATACTGTGAACGTAGCATGCATGGACTCGACTCATATTACTGGGATTTCCATGAAAAAGATTGAGGTCAGAAAATGGGTGATCACTGTACATTTCTCTTCTGTTTCCTATTTATATTTCTATTTTACCACCTCAATTTAGCATTATGGATAGGGAAAGACCTAATCTAAAATCTGCACAAAAATATTTTGCTTTCAAATTCATACCATGATCGTAGCATGCATGGACTCGACTCATATGACTGGGATTTCCATGAAAAAGATTGTCGGCCAAAAATGGGTGATCACTGTACATTTCTCTTCTTTATCCTATTTATATTTATATTTTACCTCCTTAATTTAGCATTATGGACAGGGAAAATCCTAATCTAAAATCTGCACAAAAATATTTTGCCTTCAAATTCATACCGTGATCGTAGCATGCATGGACTGGAATCATATGACTGGGATTTCCATGAAAAATATTGTGTGCCGAAAATGGGTGATCACTGTACATTTCTCTTCTGTTTCCTATTTATATTTATATTTTACCTCCTCAATTTAGCATTATGGACAGGGAAAGACCTAATCTAAAATCTGCACAAAAATATTTTGCTTTCAAATTCATACCGTGATCGTAGCATGCATGGCTTGGAATCATACGACTGGGATTTCCATGAAAAAGATTGTGGGCTGAAAATGGCTGATCACTGTAAATTTCTCTTCTGTTTCCTATTTATATTTCTATTTTACCTCCTCAATTTAGCATTATGGACAGGGAAAGACCTAATCTAAAATCTGCACAAAAATATTTCGCCTTCAAATTCATACCGTGATCGTAGCATGCATGGACTCGACTCATATGACTGGGATTTCCATGAAAATGATTGTGGGCCGAAAATGGGTGATCACTGTACTTTTCTCTTCTGTTTTCTATTTATATTTCTATTTTACCCTCTCAAAATAGCATTATGGACAGGGAAAGACCTAATCTAAAATCTGCACAAAAATAATTTGCCTTCAAATTCATACCGTGATCGTAGCATGCATGGACTCGACTCATATGACTGGGATTTCCATGAAAAAAATTGTGGGCCTAAAATGAGTGATCACTGTACATTTCTCTTCTGTTTACTATTTATATTTCAATTTTACCTTCTCAAAATAGGATTATGGACAGGGAAAGACCTAATCTAATATCTGCACAAAAATATTTTGCCTTCAAATTCATACCGTGATCGTAGCATGCATGGACTGGATTCATATGACTGGGATTTCCATGAAAAAGATTGTGGGCCGAAAATAGGTGATCACTGTACATTTCTCTTCTGTTTTCTATTTCTATTTCTATTTTACCTCCTCAATTTAGCATTATGGACAGGGAAAGACCTAATCTAAAATCTGCACAAAAATATTTTGCTTTCAAATTCATACCGTGATCGTAGCATGCATGGACTGGAATCATATGACTGGGATTTCCATGAAAAAGATTGTGGGCCGAAAATGGGTGATCACTGTACATTTCTCTTCTGTTTCCTATTTATATTTATATTTTACCTCCTCTATTTAGCATTATGGACAGGGAAAGACCTAATCTAAAATCTGCACAAAAATATTTTTCTTTCAAATTCATACCGTGATCATAGCATGCATGGACTCGACTCATATGACTGGGATTTCCATGAAAAAGATTGTGGGCCGAAAATGGGTGATCACTGTACATTTCTCTTCTGTTTCCTATTTATATTTATATTTTACCTCCTCAATTTAGCATTATGGACAGGGAAAGACCTAATCTAAAATCTGCACAAAAATATTTTGCTTTCAAATTCATACCGTGATCGTAGCATGCATGGACTGGAATCATATGACTGGGATTTCCATGAAAAAGATTGTGGGCCGAAAATGGGTGATCACTGTACATTTCTCTTCTGTTTCCTATTTATATTTCTATTTTACCTCCTCAATTTAGCATTATGGAAAGGGAAAGACCTAATCTAAAATCTGCACAAAAATATTTTGCTTTCAAATTCATACCGTGATCGTAGCATGCATGGACTCGACTCATATGACTGCGATTTCCATGAAAAAGATTGTAGGCCGAAAATGGGTGATCACTGTAAATTTCTCTTCTGTTTCCTATTCATATTTCTATTTTACCTCCTCAATTTAGCATTATGGACAGGGAAAGACCTAATCTAAAATCTGCACAAAAATATTTCGCCTTCAAATTCATACCGTGATCGTAGCATGCATGGACTCGACTCATATGACTGGGATTTCCATGAAAATGGTTGTGGGCCGAAAATGGGTGATCACTGTACATTTCTCTTCTGTTTTCTATTTATATTTCTATTTTACCTTCTCAAAATAGCATTATGGACAGGGAAAGACCTAATCTAAAATCTGCACAAAAATAATTTGCCTTCAAATTCATACCGTGATCGTAGCATGCATGGACTCGACTCATATGACTGGGATTTCAATGAAAAAGATTGTGGGCCAAAAACTGGTGATCACTGTACATTTCTCTTCTGTTTCCTATTTATATTTATATTTTACCTCCTCAATTTAGCATTATGGACAGGGAAAGACCTAATCTAAAATCTGCACAAAAATATTTTGCTTTCAAATTCATACCGTGATCGTAGCATGCATGGACTCGACTCATATGACAGGGATTTCCATGAAAAAAATTGTGGGCATAAAATGAGTGATCACTGTACATTTCTCTTCTGTTTACTATTTATATTTCAATTTTACCTTCTCAAAATAGGATTATGGACAGGGAAAGACCTAATCTAAGATCTGCACAAAAATATTTTGCTTTCAAATTCATACCATGATCGTAGCATGCATGGACTCGACTCATATGATTGGGATTTCCATGAAAAAGATTGTGGGCCGAAAATGGGTGATCACTGTACATTTCTCTTCTGTTTCCTATTTGTATTTCTATGTTACCTCCTCAATTTAGCATTATGGACAGGGAAAGACCTAATCTAAGATCGGCAAAAAAATATTTTGCCTTCAAATTAATACCGTGATCATAGCATGCATGGACTCGACTCATATGACTGGGATTTCCATGAAAAATATTGAGGGCAGAAAATGGGTGCTCACTGTACATTTCTCTTCTTTATCCTATTTATATTTCTATTTTACGTCCTCAATTTAGCATTATGGACAGGGATAGACCTAATCTAAAATCTGCACAAAAATATTTTGCTTTCAAATTCATACCGTGATCGTAGCATGCATGGACTCGACTCATATGACTGGGATTTCCATGAAAAAGATTGTGGGCCGAAAATGTGTGATCACTGTACATTTCTCTTCTGTTTCCTATTTATATTTATATTTTACCTCCTCAATTTAGCATTATGGACAGGGAAAGACCTAATCTAAAATCTGCACAAAAATATTTTGCTTTCAAATTCATACCGTGATCGTAGCATGCATGGACTGGAATCATATGACTGGGTTTCCATGAAAAAGATTGTGGGCCGAAAATGGGTGATCACTGTACATTTCTCTTCTGTTTTCTATTTATATTTATATTTTACCCTCTCAAAATAGCATTATGGACAGGGAAAGACCTAATCTAAAATCTGCACAAAAATAATTTGCCTTCAAATTCATACCGTGATCGTAGCATGCATGGACTCGACTCATATGACTGGGATTTCCATGAAAAAGATTGTGGGCCGAAAATGGGTGATCACTGTACATTTCTCTTCTGTTTTCTATTTATATTTCTATTTTACCCTCTCAAAATAGCATTATGGACAGGGAAAGACCTAATCTAAAATCTGCAAAAAAATAATTTGCCTTCAAATTCATACCGTGATCGTAGCATGCATGGACTCGACTCATATGACTGGGATTTCAATGAAAAAGATTGTGGGCCAAAAACTGGTGATCACTGTTCATTTCTCTTCTGTTTCCTATTTATATTTATATTTTACCTCCTCAATTTAGCATTATGGACAGGGAAAGACCTAATCTAAGATCGGCAAAAAAATATTTTGCCTTCAAATTAATACCGTGATCATAGCATGCATGGACTCGACTCATATGACTGGGATTTCCATGAAAAATATTGAGGGCAGAAAATGGGTGCTCACTGTACATTTCTCTTCTTTATCCTATTTATATTTCTATTTTACGTCCTCAATTTAGCATTATGGACAGGGATAGACCTAATCTAAAATCTGCACAAAAATATTTTGCTTTCAAATTCATACCGTGAGCGTAGCATGCATGGACTCGACTCATATGACTGGGATTTCCATGAAAAAGATTGTGGGCCGAAAATGGGTGATCACTGTACATTTCTCTTCTGTTTCCTATTTATATTTATGTTTTACCTCCTCAATTTAGCATTATGGACAGGGAAAGACCTAATCTAAAATCTGCACAAAAATATTTTGCTTTCAAATTCATACCGTGATCGTAGCATGCATGGACTGGAATCATATGACTGGGTTTCCATGAAAAAGATTGTGGGCCTAAAATGGGTGATCACTGTACATTTCTCTTCTGTTTTCTATTCATATTTATATTTTACCCTCTCAAAATAGCATTATGGACAGGGAAAGACCTAATCTAAAATCTGCACAAAAATAATTTGCCTTCAAATTCATACCGTGATCGTAGCATGCATGGACTCGACTCATATGACTGGGATTTCAATGAAAAAGATTGTGGGCCAAAAACTGGTGATCACTGTTCATTTCTCTTCTGTTTCCTATTTATATTTATATTTTACCTCCTCAATTTAGCATTATGGACAGGGAAAGACCTAATCTAAATTCTGCACAAAAATATTTTGCTTTCAAATTCATACCGTGATCGTAGCATGCATGGACTCGACGCATATGACTGGGATTTCCATGAAAAAGATTCTGGGCCGAAAATGGGTGATCACTGTACATTTCTCTTCTGTTTCCTATTTATATTTATATTTTACCTTCTCAAAATAGCATTATGGACATTGAAAGACCTAATCTAAAATCTGCACAAAAATATTTTGCCTTCAAATTCATACCGTGATCATATCATGCATGGACTCGACTCATATGACTGGGATTTCCATGAAAAAAATTGTGGGCATAAAATGAGTGATCACTGTACATTTCTCTTCTGTTTACTATTTATATTTCAATTTTACCTTCTCAAAATAGGATAATGGACAGGGAAAGACCTAATCTAAGCTCTGCACAAAAATATTTTGCTTTCAAATTCATACCGTGATAGTAGCATGCATGGACTGGACTCATATGACTGGGATTTCCATGAAAAAGATTGTGGGCCGAAAATGGGTGATCACTGTACATTTCTCTTCTGTTTCCTATTTATATTTATATTTTAGCTCCTCAATTTAGCATTATGGACAAGGAAAGACCTAATCTAAGCTCTGCACAAAAATATTTTGCTTTCAAATTCATACCGTGATCGTAGCATGCATGGACTGGAATCATATGACTGGGATTTCCATGAAAAAGATTGTGGGCCGAAAATGGGTGATCACTGTACATTTTTCTTCTGTTTCGTATTTATATTTATATTTTACCTCCTCAATTTAGCATTATGGACAGGGAAAGACCTAATCTAAAATCTGCCCAAAAATATTTTGATTTCAAATTTATACCGTGATCGTAGCATGCATGGACTCGACTCATATGACTGGGATTTCCATGAAAAAGATTGTGGGCCGAAAATGGGTGATCACTGAACATTTCTCTTCTGTTTCCTATTTATATTTATGTTTTACCTCCTCAATTTAGCATTATGGACAGGGAAAGACCTAATCTAAAATCTGCACAAAAATATTTTGCTTTCAAATTCATACCGTGATCGTAGCATGCATGGACTTGACTCATATGACTGGGATTTCCATGAAAAAGATTGTGGGCCGAAAATGGGTGATCACTGTACATTTCTCTAATGTTTCCTATTTATATTTATATTTTAGCTCCTCAATTTAGCATTATGGACAGGGAAAGACCTAATCTAAAATCTGCACAAAAATATTTTGCTTTCAAATTCATACCGTGATCGTAGCATGCATGTACTGGAATCATATGACTGGGATTTCCATGAAAAAGATTGTGGGCCGAAAATGGGTGATCACTGTACATTTCTCTTCTGTTTCCTATTTATATTTCTATTTTACCTCCTCAATTTAGCATTATGGACAGGGAAAGACCTAATCTAAAATCTGCACAAAAATATTTTGCCTTCAAATTCATACCGTGATCGTAGCATGCATGGACTCGACTCATATGACTGGGATTTCCATGAAAAAGATTGTGGCCCGAAAATGGGTGATCACTGTACATTTCTCTTCTGTTTTCTATTTATATTTATATTTTAACTCCTCAATTTAGCATTATGGACAGGGAAAGACCTAATCTAAAATCTGCACAAAAATATTTTGCTTTCAAATTCATACCGTGATCGTAGCATGCATGGACTCGACTCATATGACTGGGATTTCCATGAAAAAGATTGTGGGCCGAAAATGGGTGATCACTGTACATTTCTTTTCTGTTTCCTATTTATATTTATATTTTAGCTCCTCAATTTAGCATTATGGACAGGGAAAGACCTAATCTAAAATCTGCACAAAAATATTTTGCCTTCAAATTCATACCGTGATCGTAGCATGCATGGACTCGACTCATATGACTGGGATTTCCATGAAAAAGATTGTGGGCCGAAAATGGGTGATCACTGTACATTTCTCTTCTGTTTCCTATTTATATTTATATTTTACCTCCTGAATTTAGCATTATGGACAGGGAAAGACCTAATCTAAAATCTGCACAAAAATATTTTGCCTTTCAAATTCATACCGTGATCGTAGCATGCATGGACTCGACTCATATGACTGGGATTTCCATGAAAAAGATTGTGGGCCGAAAATGGGTGATCACTGTACATTTCTCTTCTGTTTCCTATTTATATTTATATTTTAGCTCCTCAATTTAGCATTATGGACAGGGAAAGACCTAATCTAAAACCTGCACAAAAATATTTTGCCTTCAAATTCATACCGTGATCGTAGCATGCATGGACTGGAATCATATGACTGGAATTTCCATGAAAAAGATTGTGGGCCGAAAATGGGTGATCACTGTACATTTCTCTTCTGTTTCCTATTTATATTTATATTTTACCTCCTCAATGTAGCATTATGGACAGGGAAAGACCTAATCGAAAATCTGCACAAAAATATTTTGCTTTCAAATTCATACCGTGATCGTAGCATGCATGGACTCGACTCATATGACTGGGATTTCCATGAAAAAGATTGTGGGCCGAAAATGGGTGATCACTGTACATTTCTCTTCTGTTTTCTATTTATATTTCTATTTTACCTCCTCAATTTAGCATTATGGACAGGGAAAGACCTAATCTAAAATCTGCACAAAAATATTTTGCTTTCAAATTCATACCGTGATCGTAGCATGCATGGACTCGACTCATATGACTGGGATTTCCATGAAAAAGATTGTGGGCCGAAAATGGGTGATCACTGTACATTTCTCTTCTGTTTCCTATTTATATTTATATTTTACCTCCTCAATTTAGCATTATGGACAGGGAAAGACCTAATCTAAAATCTGCACAAAAATATTTTGCCTTCAAATTCATACTGTGATCGTAGCATGCATGGACTCGACTCATAGGACTGGGATTTCCATGAAAAAGATTGTGGTCCGAAAATGGGTGATCACTGTACATTTCTCTTCTGTTTCCTATTTATATTTATATTTTACCTCCTCAATTTAGCATTATGGACAGGGAAAGACCTAATCGAAAATCTGCAGAAAAATATTTTGCTTTCAAATTCATTCCGTGATCGTAGCATGCATGGACTCGACTCATATGACTGGGATTTCCATGAAAAAGATTGTGGGCCGAAAATGGGTGATCACTGTACATTTCTCTTCTGTTTCCTATTTATATTTATATTTTACCTCCTCAATTTAGCATTATGGACAGGGAAAGACCTAATCTAAAATCTGCACAAAAATATTTTGCTTTCAAATTCATACCGTGATCGTAGCATGCATGGACTGGAATCATATGACTGCGATTTCCATGAAAAAGATTGTGGGCAGGAAATGGGTGATCACTGTACATTTCTCTTCTGTTTCCTATTTATATTTTACCTCCTCAATTTAGCATTATGGACAGGGAAAGACCTAATCTAAAATCTGCACAAAAGTATTTTGCTTTCAAATTCCTACCGTGATCGTAGCATGCATGGACTCGACTCATATGACTGGGATTTCCATGAAAAAGATTGTGGGCCGAAAATGGGTGATCACTGTACATTTCTCTTCTGTTTCCTATTTATATTTATATTTTACCTCCTCAATTTAGCATTATGGACAGGGAAAGACCTAATCTAAAATCTGCACAAAAATATTTTGCTTTCAAATTCATACCGTGATCATAGCATGCATGGACTCGACTCATATGACTGGGATTTCCATGAAAAAAATTGTGGGCCGAAAATGGGTGATCACTGTACATTTCTCTTCTGTTTCCTATTTATATTTCTATTTTACCTCCTCAATTTAGCATTATGGACAGGGAAAGTCCTAATCTAAAATCTGCCCAAAAATATTTTGCTTTCAAATTCATACCGTGATCGTAGCATATATGGACTGGAATCATATGACTGGGATTTCCATGAAAAAGATTGTGGGCCGAAAATGGGTGATCACTGTACATTTCTCTTCTGTTTCCTATTTATATTTATATTTTACCTTTTCAATTTAGCATTATGGACAGGGAAAGACCTAATCTAAAATCTGCACAAAAATATTTTGCCTTCCAATTCATACCGTGATCGTAGCATGCATTGACTGGACTCATATGACTGGGATTTCCATGAAAAAGATTGTGGGCCGAAAATGGGTGATCACTGTACATTTCTCTTCTGTTTCCTATTTATATTTATATTTTACCTCCTCAATTTAGCATTATGGACAGGGAAAGACCTAATCTAAAATCTGCACAAAAATATTTTGCCTTCAAATTCATACCGTGATCGTAGCATGCATGGACTCAACTCATATGACTGGGATTTCCATGAAAAATATTGTAGGCAGAAAATGGGGGATCACTGTACATTTCTGTTCTGTTTCCTATTTATATTTATATTTTGCCTCCTCAATTTAGCAGTATGGAAAGTTAAAGACCTAATCTAAGATATGCACAAAAATATTTAGCCTTCAAATTCATACCGTCATCGTAGCATGCATGGACTCAACTCATATGAATGGGATTTCCATGAAAAAGATTGTGGGCCGAAAATGGGTGATCACTGTACATTTCTTTTCTGTTTCCTATTTATATTTCTATTTTACCTCCTCAATTTAGCATTATGGACAGAGAATGACCTAATCTAAAATCTGCACAAAAATATTTAGCCTTCAAATTCATACCGTGATCGTAGCATGCATGGACTCGACTCATATGACTGGGATGTCCATGAAAAATATTGTGGGCAGAAAATGGGTGATCACTGTACATTTCTCTTCTGTTTCCTATTCATATTTCTATTTTACCTCCTCAATTTAGCATTATGGACAGGGAAAGACCTAATCTAAGATCTGCACAAAAATATTTAGCCTTCAAATTCATACCGTGATCGTAGCATGCATGGACTCGACTCATATGAATGGGATTTCCATGAAAAAGATTGTGGGCCGAAAATGGGTGGTCACTGTACATTTCTCTTCTGTTTCCTATTTATATTTCTATTTTACCTCCTCAATTTAGCATTATGGACAGGGAAAGACCTAATCTAAGATATGCACAAAAATATTTAGCCTTCAAATTCATACCGTCATCGTAGCATGCATGGACTCAACTCATATGACTGGGATTTCCATGAAAAATTTTGTAGGCAGAAAATGGGGGATCACTGTACATTTCTGTTCTGTTTCCTATTTATATTTATATTTTGCCTCCTCAATTTAGCATTATGGAAAGTTAAAGACCTAATCTAAGATATGCACAAAAATATTTAGCCTTCAAATTCATACCGTCATCGTAGCATGCATGGACTCAACTCATATGAATGGGATTTCCATGAAAAAGATTGTGGGCCGAAAATGGGTGATCACTGTACATTTCTCTTCTGTTTCCTATTTATATTTCTATTTTACCTCCTCAATTTAGCATTATGGACAGGGAAAGACCTAATCTAAGATCTGCATAAAAATATTTAGCCTTCAAATTCATACCGTCATCGTAGCCTGCATGGAGTCGACTCATATGACTGGGATTTCCATGAAAAAGATTGTGGGCCGAAAATGGGTGATCATTGTACATTTCTCTTCTGTTTCCTATTTATATTTCTATTTTACCTTCTCAATTTAGCATTATGGACAGGGAAAGACCTAATCTAAGGTCTGCACAAAAATATTTAGCCTTCAAATTCATACCGTCATCGTAGCATGCATGGACTCGACTCATATGACTGGGATTTCCATGAAAAAGATTGTGGACCGAAAATGGGTGATCACTGTACATTTCTCTTCTGTTTCCTATTTATATTTCTATTTTACCTCCTCAATTTAGCATTATTGACAGGGAAAGACCTAATCTAAGATCTGCACAAAAATATTTAGCCTTCAAATTCATACCGTGATCGTAGCATGCATGGACTCGACTCATATGACTGGGATTTCCATGAAAAATATTATGGGCAGAAAATGGGTGATCACTGTACATTTCTCTTCTGTTTCCTATTTATATTTATATTTTACCTCCTCAATTTAGCATTATGGACAGGGAAAGACCTAATCTAAGATCTGCACAAAAATATTTAGCCTTCAATTTCATACCGTCATCGTAGCATTCATGGACTCGACTCATATGAATGGGATTTCCATGAAAAAGATATTCGGCCGAAAATCGGTGATCACTGTACATTTCTCTTCTGTTTTCTATTTATATTTCTATTTTACCTCCTCAATTTAGCATTATGGACAGGGAAAGACCTATTCTAAGATCTGCACAAAAATATTTAGCCTTCAAATTCATACCGTCATCGTAGCATACATGGACTCGACTCATATGACTGGGATTTCCATGAAAAATATTATTAGGAGAAATTGGGTGATCACTGTACATTTCTATTCTGATTCCTATTTATATTTATATTTTACCTCCTCAATTTAGCATTATGGACAGGGAAAGACCTAATCCAAGATCTGCACATAAATATTTAGTCTTCAAATTCATACCGTCATCGTAGCCTGCATGGAGTCGACTCATATGACTGGGATTTCCATGAAAAAGATTGTGGGCCGAAAATGGGTGATCACTGTACATTTCTCTTCTGTTTCCTATTTATATTTCTATTTTACCTTCTCAATTTAGCATTATGGACAGGGAAAGACCTAATCTAAGGTCTGCACAAAAATATTTAGCCTTCAAATTCATACCGTCATCGTAGCATGCATGGACTCGACTCATATGACTGGGATTTCCATGAAAAAGATTGTGGACCGAAAATGGGTGATCACTGTACATTTCTCTTCTGTTTCCTATTTATATTTCTATTTTACCTCCTCAATTTAGCATTATTGACAGGGAAAGACCTAATCTAAGATCTGCACAAAAATATTTAGCCTTCAAATTCATACCGTCATCGTAGCATCCATGGACTCGACTCATATGAATGGGATTTCCATGAAAAAGATTGTGGGCCGAAAATGGGTGATCACTGTACATTTCTGATCTGTTTCCTATTTATATTTATATTTTACCTCCTCAATTTAGCATTATGGACAGGGAAAGACCTAATCTAAGATCTGCACAAAATTATTTAGCATTGAAATTCATTTCATCATCGTAGCATGCATGGACTCGACTCATATGAATGGGATTTCCATAAAAAAGATTGTGGGCCGAAAATGGGTGATCACTGTACATTTCTCTTCTGTTTCCTATTTATATTTCTATTTTACCTCCTCAATTTAGCATTATGGACAGGGAAAGACCTAATCTAAGATCTGCACAAAAATATTTAGCCTTCAAATTCATACCGTGATCGTAGCATGCATGGACTCGACTCATATGACTGGGATTTCCATGAAAAAGATTGTGGGCCGAAAATGGGTGATCACTGTACATTTCTCTTCTGTTTCCTATTTATATTCCTATTTTACCTCCTCAATTTAGTATTATGGACAGGGAAAGACCTAATCTAAGATCTGCACAAAAATATTTAGCCTTCAAATTCATACCGTGATCGTAGCATGCATGGACTCGACTCATATGACTGGGATTTCCATGAAAAATATTGTGGGCCGAAAATGGGTGATCACTGTACATTTCTCTTCTGTTTCCTATTTATATTTCTATTTTACCTCCTCAATTTAGCATTATGGACAGGGAAAGACCTAATCTAAGATCTGCACAAAAATATTTAGCCTTCCAATTCATAACGTCATCGTAGCATGCATGGACTCGACTCATATGAATGGGATTTCCATGAAAAAGATTGTGGGCCGAAAATGGGAGATCACTGTACATTTCTCTTCTGTTTCCTATTTATATTTCTATTTTACCTCCTCAATTTAGCATTATGGACAGGGAAAGACCTAATCTAAGATCTGCACAAAAATATTTAGCCTTCAAATTCATACCGTCATCGTAGCATACATGGACACGACTCATATGACTGGGATTTCCATGAAAAATATTATGGGCAGAAAATGGGTGATCACTGTACATTTCTATTCTGTTTCCCATTCATATATATATTTTACCTCCTCAATTTAGCATTATTGACAGGGAAAACCTAATCTAAGATCTGCACAAAAATATTTAGCCTTCAAATTCATACCGTCATCGTAGCATGCATGGACTCGACTCATATGAATGGGATTTCCATGAAAAAGATTGTGGGCCGAAAATGGGTGATCACTGTACATTTCTGATCTGTTTCCTATTTATATTTATATTTTACCTCCTCAATTTAGCATTATGGACAGTGAAAGACCTAATCTAAGATCTGCAAAAAATATTTAGCCTTCAAATTCTTACCGTCATCGTAGCATGCATGGATTCGACTCATATGAATGGGATTTCCATGAAAAAGATTGTGGGCCGAAAATGGGTGATCACTGTATATTTCTCTTCTGTTTCCTATTTATATTTATATTTTACCTCCTCAATTTAGCATTAAGGACAGGGAAAGACCTAATCTAATATCTGCACAAAAATATTTAGCCTTCAAATTCATACCGTGATCGTAGCATGCATGGACTCGACTCATATGACTGGGATTTCCATGAAAAATATTGTGGGCAGAAAATGGGTGATCACTGTACATTTCTTTTCTGTTTCCTATTTATATTTCTATTTTACCTCCTCAATTTAGCATTATGGACAGGGAAAGACCTAATCTAAGATCTGCACAAAAATATTTAGCCTTCAAATTCATACCGTCATCGTAGCATGCATGGACTCGACTCATATGAATGGGATTTCCATGAAAAAGATTGTGGGCCGAAAATGGGTGATCACTGTACATTTCTCTTCTGTTTCCTATTTATATTTCTATTTTACCTCCTCAATTTAGCATTATAGACAGGGAAAGACCTAATCTAAGATCTGCACAAAAATATTTTGCCTTCAAATTCATACCGTGATCGTAGCATTTATGGACTCGACTCATATGAATGGGATTTCCATGAAAAAGATTGTGGGCCGAAAATGGGTGATCACTGTACATTTCTCTTCTGTTTCCTATTTATATTTATATTTTACCTCCTCAATTTAGCATTATGGACAGGGAAAGACCTAATGTAAGATCTGCACAAAATTTTTTAGCCTTCAAATTCATACCGTCATCATAGCATGCATGGACTCGACTCATATGAATGGGATTTCCATTAAAAAGATTGTGGGCCGAAAATAGTTAATCACTGTACATTTCTCTTCTGTTTCCTAATTATATTTCTATTTTACCTCCTCAATTTAGCATTATTGACAGGGAAAGACCTAAACTAAGATCTGCACAAAAATATTTAGCCTTCAAATTCATACCGTCATCGTAGCATGCATGGACTCGACTCATATGACTGGGATTTCCATGAAAAATATTGTGGGACGAAAATGGGTGATCACTGTACATTTCTCTTCTGTTTCCTATTTATATTTCTATTTTACCTCCTCAATTTAGCATTATTGACAGGGAAAGACCTAATCTAAGATCTGCACAAAAATATTTAGCCTTCAAATTCATACCGTCATCGTAGCATGCATGGACTCGACTCATATGAATGGGATTTCCATGAAAAAGATTGTGGGCCGAAAATGTGTGATCACTGTACATTTCTCTTCTGTTTCCTATTTATATTTATATTTTACCTCCTCAATTTAGCATTATGGACAGGGAAAGACCTAATCTAAGATCTGCAAAAAATATTTAGCCTTCAAATTCTTACCGTCATCGTAGCATGCATGGATTCGACTCATATGAATGGGATTTCCATGAAAAAGATTGTGGGCCGAAAATGGGTGATCACTGTATATTTCTCTTCTGTTTCCTATTTATATTTATATTTTACCTCCTCAATTTAGCATTAAGGAAAGGGAAAGACCTAATCTAATATCTGCACAAAAATATTTAGCCTTCAAATTCATACCGTGATCGTAGCATGCATGGACTCGACTCATATGACTGGGATTTCCATGAAAAATATTGTGGGCAGAAAATGGGTGATCACTGTACATTTCTTTTCTGTTTCCTATTTATATTTCTATTTTACCTCCTCAATTTAGCATTATGGACAGGGAAAGACCTAATCTAAGATCTGCACAAAAATATTTAGCCTTCAAATTCATACCGTCATCGTAGCATGCATGGACTCGACTCATATGAATGGGATTTCCATGAAAAAGATTGTGGGCCGAAAATGGGTGATAACTGTACATTTCTCTTCTGTTTCCTATTTATATTTCTATTTTATCTCCTCAATTTGCATTATAGACAGGGAAAGACCTAATCTAAGATCTGCACAAAAACATTTTGCCTTCAAATTCATACCGTGATCGTAGCATTTATGGACTCGAACCATATGAATGGGATTTCCATGAAAAAGATTGTGGGCCGAAAATGGGTGATCACTGTACATTTCTCTTCTGTTTCCTATTTATATTTATATTTTACCTCCTCAATTTAGCATTATGGACAGGGAAAGACCTAATCTAAGATCTGCACAAAATTATTTAGCCTTCAAATTCATACCGTGATTGTAGCATGCATGGACTCGACTCATATGAATGGGATTTCCATGAAAAAGATTGTGGGCCGAAAATGGGTGATCACTGTACATTTCTCTTCTGTTTCCTATTTATATTTCTATTTTACCTCCTCAATTTAGCATTATGGACAGGGAAAGACCTAATCTAAGATCTGCACAAAAATATTTAGCCTTCAAATTCATACCGTCATCGTAGCATGCATGGACTCGACTCATATGAATGGGATTTCCATGAAAAATATTGTGGGCAGAAAATGGGTGATCACTGTACATTTCTCTTCTGTTTCCTATTTATATTTCTATTTTACCTCCTCAATTTAGTATTATGGACAGGGAAAGATCTAATCTAAGATCTGCACAAAAATATTTAGCCTTCAAATTCATACCGTGATCGTACCATGCATGGACTCGACTCATATGACTGGAATTTCCATGAAAAATATTGTGGGCAGAAAATGGATGATCACTGTACATTTCTTTTCTGTTTCCTATTTATATTTCTATTTTACCTCCTCAATTTAGCATTATGGACAGGGAAAGACCTAATCTAAGATCTGCACAAAAATATTTAGCCTTCAAATTCATACCGTGACCGTAGCATGCATGCACTTGACTCATATGACTGGGAATTACATGAAAAATATTGTGGGCAGAAAATGGGTGATCACTGTACATTTCTCTTCTGTTTCCTATTTATATTTATATTTTACCTCCTCAATTTAGCATTATGGACAGGGAAAGACCTAATATAAGATCTGCACAAAAATATTTAGCCTTCAAATTCATACCGTGATCGTAGCATGCATGGACTCGACTCATATGAATGGGATTTCCCTGAAAAAGATTGTGGGCCGAAAATGGGTGATCACTGTACATTTCTCTTCTGTTTCCTATTTATATTTATATTTTACCTCCTCAATTTAGCATTATGGACAGGGAAAGACCTAATCTAATATCTGCACAAAAATATTTAGCCTTCAAATTCATACCGTGATCGTAGCATGCATGGACTCGACTCATATGACTGGGATTTCCATGAAAAATATTGTGGGCAGAAAATGGGTGATCACTGTACATTTCTTTTCTGTTTACTATTTATATTTATATTTTACCTCCTCAATTTAGCATTATGGACAGGGAAAGATCTAATCTAAGATCTGCACAAAAATATTTAGCCTTCAAATTCATACCGTGATCGTAGCATGCATGGACTCGACTCATATGAATGGGATTTCCATGAAAAAGATTGTGGGCCGAAAATGGGTGATCACTGTACATTTCTTTTCTGTTTCCTATTTATATTTCTATTTTACCTCCTCAATTTAGAATTATGGACAGGGAAAGACCTAATCTAATATCTGCACAAAAATATTTAGCCTTCAAATTGATAGCGTGATCGTAGCATGCATGGACTCGACTCATATGACTGGGATTTCCATGAAAAATATTGTGGGCAGAAAATGGGTGATCACTGTACATTTCTCTTCTGTTTTCTATTTATATTTCTATTTTACCTCCTCAATTTAGCATTATGGACAGGGAAAGACCTAATCTAAGATCTGCACAAATATATTTAGCCTTCCAATTCATACCGTCATCGTAGCATGCATGGACTCGACTCATATGAATGGGATTTCCAAGAAAAAGATTGTGGGCCGAAAATGGGTGATCACTGTACATTTCTCTTCTGTTTCCTATTTATATTTATATTTTACCACCTCAATTTAACATTATGGACAGGGAAAGACCTAATCTAAGATCTGCACAAAATATTTAGCCTTCAAATTCATACCGTCATCGTAGCATGCATGGACTCGACTCATATGAATGGGATTTCCATGAAAAAGATTGTGGGCCGAAAATGGGTGATCACTGTACATTTCTCTTCTGTTTCCTATTTATATTTATATTTTACCTCCTCAATTTAGCATTATGGACAGGGAAAGACCTAATCTAAGATCTGCACAAAATTATTTAGCCTTCAAATTCATACCGTGATTGTAGCATGCATGGACTCGACTCATATCAATGGGATTTCCATGAAAAAGATTGTGGGCCGAAAATGGGTGATCACTGTACATTTCTCTTCTGTTTCCTATTTATATTTCTATTTTACCTCCTCAATTTAGCATTATGGACAGGGAAAGACCTAATCTAAGATCTGCACAAAAATATTGAGCCTTCAAATTCATACCGTCATTGTAGCATGCATGGACTCGACTCATATGAATGGGATTTCCATGAAAAATATTGTGGGCAGAAAATGGGTGATCACTGTACATTTCTCTTCTGTTTCCTATTTATATTTCTATTTTACCTCCTCAATTTAGCATTATGGACAGGGAAAGACCTAATCTAAGATCTGAACAAAAATATTTAGCCTTCAAATTCATACCGTGACGTAGCATGCATGGACTCGACTCATATGACTGGGATTTCCATGAAAAATATTGTGGGCAGACAATGGGTGATCACTGTACATTTCTCTTCTGTTTCCTATTTATATTTCTATTTTACCTCCTCAATTTAGCATTATGGACAGGGAAAGACCTAATCTAATATCTGCACAAAAATATTTAGCCTTCAAATTGATACCGTGATCGTAGCATGCATGGACTCGACTCATATGACTGGGATTTCCATGAAAAATATTGTGGGCAGAAAATGGGTGATCACTGTACATTTCTCTTCTGTTTTCTATTTATATTTCTATTTTACCTCCTCAATTTAGCATTATGGACAGGGAAAGACCTAATCTAAGATCTGCACAAAAATATTTAGCCTTCAAATTCATACCGTGACGTAGCATGCATGGACTCGACTCATATGACTGGGATTTCCATGAAAAATATTGTGGGCAGACAATGGGTGATCACTGTACATTTCTCTTCTGTTTTCTATTTATATTTCTATTTTACCTCCTCAATTTAGCATTATGGAAAGTTAAAGACCTAATCTAAGATATGCACAAAAATATTTAGCCTTCAAATTCATACCGTGATCGTAGCATTTATGGACTCGACTCATATGAATGGGATTTCCATGAAAAAGATTGTGGGCTGAAAATGGGTGATCACTGTACATTTCTCTTCTGTTTCCTATTTATATTTATATTTTACCTCCTCAATTTAGCATTATGGACAGGGAAAGACCTAATCTAAGATCTGCACAAAATTATTTAGCCTTCAAATTCATACCATGATTGTAGCATGCATGGACTCGACTCATATCAATGGGATTTCCATGAAAAAGATTGTGGGCCGAAAATGGGTGATCACTGTACATTTCTCTTCTGTTTCCTATTTATATTTCTATTTTACCTCCTCAATTTAGCATTATGGACAGGGAAAGACCTAATCTAAGATCTGCACAAAAATATTTAGCCTTCAAATTCATACCGTCATCGTAGCATGCATGGACTCGACTCATATGAATGGGATTTCCATGAAAAATATTGTGGGCAGAAAATGGGTGATCACTGTACATTTCTCTTCTGTTTCCTATTTATATTTCTATTTTACCTCCTCAATTTAGCATTATGGACAGGGAAAGACCTAATCTAAGATCTGCACAAAAATATTTAGCCTTCAAATTCATACCGTGACGTAGCATGCATGGACTCGACTCATATGACTGGGATTTCCATGAAAAATATTGTGGGCAGACAATGGGTGATCACTGTACATTTCTCTTCTGTTTCCTATTTATATTTCTATTTTACCTCCTCAATTTAGCATTATGGACAGGGAAAGATCTAATCTAAGATCTGCACAAAAATAATTAGCCTTCAAATTCATACCGTGATCTTACCATGCATGGACTCGACTCATATGACTGGGATTTCCATGAAAAATATTGTGGGCAGAAAATGGATGATCACTGTACATTTCTCTTCTGTTTCCTATTTATATTTATATTTTACCACCTCAATTTAGCATTATGGACAGGGAAAGACCTAATCTAAGATCTGCACAAGAATATTTAGCCTTCAAATTCATACCGTGACCGTAGCATGCATGGACTTGACTCATATGACTGGGAATTACATGAAAAATATTGTGGGCAGAAAATGGGTGATCACTGTACATTCTCTTCTGTTTCCTATTTATATTTATATTTTACCTCCTCAATTTAGCATTATGGACAGGGAAAGACCTAATCAAAGATCTGCACAAAAATATTTAGCCTTCAAATTAATACCGTGATCGTAGCATGCATGGACTCGACTCATATGAATGGGATTTCCCTGAAAAAGATTGTGGGCCGAAAATGGGTGATCACTGTACATTTCTCTTCTGTTTCCTATTCATATTTATATTTTACCTCCTCAATTTAGCATTATGGACAGGGAAAGACCTAATCTAATATCTGCACAAAAATATTTAGCCTTCAAATTCATACCGTGATCGTAGCATGCATGGACTCGACTCATATGACTGGGATTTCCATGAAAAATATTGTGGGCAGAAAATGGGTGATCACTGTACATTTCTTTTCTGTTTACTATTTATATTTATATTTTACCTCCTCAATTTAGCATTATGGACAGGGAAAGATCTAATCTAAGATCTGCACAAAAATATTTAGCCTTCAAATTCATACCGTGATCGTACCATGCATGGACTCGACTCATATGAATGGGATTTCCCTGAAAAAGATTGTGGGCCGAAAATGGTTGATCACTGTACATTTCTCTTCTGTTTCCTATTTATATTTATATTTTACCTCCTCAATTTAGCATTATGGACAGGGAAAGACCTAATCTAATATCTGCACAAAAATATTTAGCCTTCAAATTGATACCGTGATCGTAGCATGCATGGACTCGACTCATATGACTGGGATTTCCATGAAAAATATTGTGGGCAGAAAATGGGTGATCACTGTACATTTCTCTTCTGTTTTCTATTTATATTTCTATTTTACCTCCTCAATTTAGCATTATGGACAGGGAAAGACCTAATCTAAGATCTGCACAAAAATATTTAGCCTTCAAATTCATACCGTCATCGTAGCATGCATGGACTCGACTCATATGAATGGGATTTCCATGAAAAATATTGTGGGCAGAAAATGGGTGATCACTGTACATTTCTCTTCTGTTTCCTATTTATATTTATATTTTACCTCCTCAATTTAGCATTATGGACAGGGAAAGACCTAATCTAAGATCTGCACAAAAATATTTAGCCTTCAAATTCATACCGTGAACTTACCATGCATGGACTCGACTCATATGACTGGGATTTCCATGAAAAATATTGTGGGCAGAAAATGGATGATCACTGTACATTTCTCTTCTGTTTCCTATTTATATTTCTATTTTACCTCCTCAATTTAGCATTATGGACAGGGAAAGACCTAATCTAAGATCTGCACAAGAATATTTAGCCTTCAAATTCATACCGTGACCGTAGCATGCATGGACTTGACTCATATGACTGGGAAATACATGAAAAATATTGTGGGCAGAAAATGGGTGATCACTGTACATTTCTCTTCTGTTTCCTATTTATATTTATATTTTACCTCCTCAATTTAGCATTATGGACAGGGAAAGACCTAATCAAAGATCTGCACAAAAATATTTAGCCTTCAAATTAATACCGTGATCGTAGCATGCATGGACTCGACTCATATGAATGGGATTTCCCTGAAAAAGATTGTGGGCCGAAAATGGGTGATCACTGTACATTTCTCTTCTGTTTCCTATTTATATTTATATTTTACCTCCTCAATTTAGCATTATGGACAGGGAAAGACCTAATCTAATATCTGCACAAAAATATTTAGCCTTCAAATTCATACCGTGATCGTAGCATGCATGGACTCGACTCATATGACTGGGATTTCCATGAAAAATATTGTGGGCAGAAAATGGGTGATCACTGTACATTTCTTTTCTGTTTACTATTTATATTTATATTTTACCTCCTCAATTTAGCATTATGGACAGGGAAAGATCTAATCTAAGATCTGCACAAAAATATTTAGCCTTCAAATTCATACCGTGATCGTACCATGCATGGACTCGACTCATATGACTGGGATTTCCATGAAAAAATATTGTGGGCAGAAAATGGATGATCACTGTACATTTCTCTTCTGTTTCCTATTTATATTTCTATTTTACCTCCTCAATTTAGCATTATGGACAGGGAAAGACCTAATCTAAGATCTGCACAAAAATATTTAGCCTTCAAATTCATACCGTGACCGTAGCATGCATGGACTTGACTCATATGACTGGGAATTACATGAAAAATATTGTGGGCAGAAAATGGGTGATCACTGTACATTTCTCTTCTGTTTCCTATTTATATTTATATTTTACCTCCTCAATTTAGCATTATGGACAGGGAAAGACCTAATCAAAGATCTGCACAAAAATATTTAGCCTTCAAATTCATACCGTGATCGTAGCATGCATGGACTCGACTCATATGAATGGGATTTCCCTGAAAAAGATTGTGGGCCGAAAATGGGTGATCACTGTACATTTCTCTTCTGTTTCCTATTTATATTTATATTTTACCTCCTCAATTTAGCATTATGGACAGGGAAAGACCTAATCTAATATCTGCACAAAAATATTTAGCCTTCAAATTCATACCGTGATCGTAGCATGCATGGACTCGACTCATATGACTGGGATTTCCATGAAAAATATTGTGGGCAGAAAATGGGTGATCACTGTACATTTCTTTTCTGTTTACTATTTATATTTATATTTTACCTCCTCAATTTAGCATTATGGACAGGGAAAGATCTAATCTAAGATCTGCACAAAAATATTTAGCCTTCAAATTCATACCGTGATCGTACCATGCATGGACTCGACTCAGATGACTGGGATTTCCATGAAAAAATATTGTGGGCAGAAAATGGGTGATCACTGTACATTTCTCTTCTGTTTCCTATTTATATTTCTATTTTATCTCCTCAATTTAGCATTATGGACAGGGAAAGACCTAATCTAAGATCTGCACAAAAATATTTAGCCTTCAAATTCATACCGTCATCGTAGCATGCATGGACTCGACTCATATGAATGGGATTTCCATGAAAAAGATTGTGTGCCGAAAATGGGTGATCACTGTACATTTCTCTTCTGTTTCCTATTTATATTTATATTTTACCACCTCAATTTAGCATTATGGACAGGGAAAGACCTAATCTAAGATCTGCACAAAAATATTTAGCCTTCAAATTCATACCGTCATCGTAGCATGCATGGACTCGACTCATATGAATGGGATTTCCATGAAAAAGATTGTGGGCCGAAAATGGGTGATCACTGTACATTTCACTTCTGTTTCCTATTTATATTTCTATTTTACCTCCTCAATTTAGCATTATAGACAGGGAAAGACCTAATCTAAGATCTGCACAAAAATATTTTGCCTTCAAATTCATACCGTGATCGTAGCATTTATTGACTCGACTCATATGACTGGGATTTCCATGAAAAATATTATGGGCAGAAAATGGGTGATCACTGTACATTTCTCTTCTGTTTCCGATTTATATTTATATTTTACCTCCTCAATTTAGCATTATGGACAGGGAAAGACCTAACCTAAGTTCTGCACAAAAATATTTAGCCTTCAAATTCATACCGTCATCGTAGCATGCATGGACTCGACTCATATGAATGGGATTTCCATGAAAAAGATTGTGGGCCGAAAATGGGTGATCACTGTACATTTCTCTTCTGTTTCCTATTTATATTTATATTTTACCTCCTCAATTTAGCATTATTGACAGGGAAAGACCTAATCTAAGATCTGCACAAAAATATTTAGCCTTCAAATTCATACCGTCATCGTAGCATTTATGGACTCGACTCATATGAATGGGATTTCCATGAAAAAGATTTTGGGCCGAAAATGGGTGATCACTGTACATTTCTCTTCTGTTTCCTATTTATATTTATATTTTACCTCCTCAATTTATCATTATTGACAGGGAAAGACCTAATCTAAGATCTGCACAAAAATATTTAACCTTCAAATTCATACCGTCATCGTAGCATGCATGGACTCGACTCATATGACTGGGATTTCCATGAAAAATATTGTGGGCCGAAAATGGGTGATCACTGTACATTTCTCTTCTGTTTCCTATTTATATTTCTATTTTACCTCCTCAATTTAGCATTATGGACAGGGAAAGACCTAATCTAAGATCTGCACAAAAATATTTAGCCTTCAAATTCATACAGTGATCGTAGCATGCATGGACTCGACTCATATGACTGGGATTTCAATGAAAAATATTGTGGGCAGAAAATGGGTGATCACTGTACATTTCTCTTCTGTTTCTTATTTATATTTCTATTTCACCTCCTCAATTTAGCATTATGGACAGGGAAAGACCTAATCTAACATCTGCACAAAAATATTTAGCCTTCAAATTCATACCGTCATCGTAGCATGCATGGACTCGACTCATATGACTGTTATTTCCATGAAAAATATTGTGGGCCGAAAATGGGTGATCACTGTACATTTCTCTTCTATTTCCTATTTATATTTCTATTTTACCTCCTCAATTTAGCATTATGGACAGGGAAAGACCTAATCTAATATCTGCACAAAAATATTTAGCCTTCAAATTCATACCGTGATCGTAGCATGCATGGACTCGACTCATATGACTGGGATTTCCATGAAAAATATTGTGGGCAGAAAATGGGTGATCACTGTACATTTCTCTTCTCTTTCCTATTTATATTTCTATTTTACCTCCTCAATTTAGCATTATGGACAGGGAAAGACCTAATCTAAGATCTGCACAAAAATATTTAGCCTTCAAATTCATACAGTCATCGTAGCATGCATGGACTCGACTCATATGAATGGGATTTCCATGAAAAAGATTGTGGGCCGAAAATGGGTGATCACTGTACATTTCTCTTCTCTTTCCTATTTATATTTATATTTTACCTCCTCAATTTAGCATTATTGACAGGGAAAGACCTAATCTAAGATCTGAACAAAAATATTTAGGCTTGAAATTCATACCGTGATCGTAGCTTGCATGGACTCGACTCATATCAATGGGATTTCCATGAAAAAGATTGTGGGCCGAAAATGGGTGATCACTGTACATTTCTCTTCTGTTTCCTATTTATATTTATATTTAACTCCTCAATTTAGCATTATGGACAGGGAAAGACCTAATCTAAGATCTGCACAAAAATATTTAGCCTTCAAATTCATACAGTGATCGTAGCATGCATGGACTCGACTCATATGACAGGGATTTCCATGGAAAATATTTTGGGCTGAAAATGGGTGATCACTGTACATTTCTCTTCTGTTTCTTATTTATATTTCAATTTTACCTCCTCAATTTAGCATTATGGACAGGGAAAGACCTAATCTAAGATCTGCACAAAAATATTTAGCCTTCAAATTCATACCTTGATCGTAGCATGCATGGACTCGACTCATATGACTGGGATTTCCATGAAAAATATTGTGGGCAGAAAATGTGTGATCACTGTACATTGCTCTTCTCTTTCCTATTTATATTTCTATTTTACCTCCTCAATTTAGCATTATAGACAGGGAAAGACCTAATCTAAGATCTGCACAAAAATATTGAGCCTTCAAATTCATACCGTCATCGTAGCATGCATAGACGCGACTCATATGAATGGGATTTCCATGAAAAAGATTGTGGGCCGAAAATGGGTGATCACTGTACATTTCTCTTCTGTTTCCTATTTATATTTATATTTACCTCCTCAATTTAGCATTATTGACAGGGAAAGACCTAATCTAAGATCTGCACAAAAATATTTAGCCTTCAAATTCATACCGTGATCGTAGCATGCATGGACTCGACTCATATGAATGGGATTTCCATGAAAAAGATTGTGGGCCGAAAATGGGTGATCACTGTACATTTCTCTTCTGTTTCCTATTTATATTTATATTTAACTCCTCAATTTAGCATTATGGACAGGGAAAGACCTAATCTAAGATCTGCACAAAAATATTTAGCCTTCAAATTCATACCGTGATCGTAGCATGCATGGAATCGACTCATATGACTGGGATTTCCATGAAAAATATTGTGGGCAGAAAATGGGTGATCACTGTACATTGCTCTTCTCTTTCCTATTTATATTTCTATTTTACCTCCTGAATTAAGCATTATAGACAGGGAAAGACCTAATCTAAGATCTGCACAAAAATATTGAGCCTTCAAATTCATACCGTCATCGTAGCATGCATGGACTCGACTCATATGAATGGGATTTCCATGAAAAAGATTGTGGGCCGAAAATGGGTGATCACTGTTCATTTCTCTTCTGTTTCCTATTTATATTTATATTTACCTCCTCAATTTAGCATTATTGACAGGGAAAGACTTAATCTAAGATCTGCACAAAAATATTTAGCCTTCAAATTCATACCGTCATCGTAGCATGCATGGACTCGACTCATATGAATGGGATTTCCATGAAAAAGATTGTGGGCCGAAAATGGGTGATCACTGTACATTTCTCTTCTGTTTCCTATTTATATTTCTATTTTACCTCCTCAATTTAGCATTATTGACAGGGAAAGACCTAATCTAAGATCTGCACAAAAATATTTAGCCTTCAAATTCATACCGTGATCGTAGCATGCATGGACTCGACTCATATGACTGGGATTTCCATGAAAAATATTGTGGGCAGAAAATGGGTGGTCACTGTACATTTCTCTTCTCTTTCGTATTTATATTTCTATTTTACCTGCTCAATTTAGCATTATGGACAGGGAAAGACCTAATCAAAGTTCTGCACAAAAATATTTAGCCTTCAAATTCATACCGTGATCGTAGCATGCCTGGACTCGACTCATATGAATAGGATTTCCATGAAAAAGATTGTGGGCCGAAAATGGGTGATCACTGTACATTTCTCTTCTCTTTCCTATTTATATTTCTATTTTACCTCCTCAATTTAGCATTATAGACAGGGAAAGACCTAATCTAAGATCTGCACAAAAATATTGAGCCTTCAAATTCATACCGTCATCGTAGCATGCATGGACTCGACTCATATGACTGGGATTTCCATGAAAAAGATTGTGGGCCGAAAATGGGTGATCACTGTACATTTCTCTTCTGTTTTTATTTATATTTCTATTTTACCTCCTCAATTTAGCATTATGGACAGGGAAAGACCTAATCTATGATCTGCCCCAAAATATATAGCCTTCAAATTCATACCGTCATCGTAGCATGCATGGACTCGACTCATATGAATGGGATTTCCATGAAAAAGATTGTGGGCCGAAAATGGGTGATCTCTGTACATTTCTCATCTGTTTCCTATTTATATTTATATTTTACCTCCTCAATTTAGCATTATGAACAGGGAAAGACCTAATCTAAGATCTGCACAAAAATATTGAGCCTTCAAATTCATACCGTGATCGTAGCATGCATGGACTCGACTCATATGACTGGGATTTCCATGAAAAATATTGAGGGCAGAAAATGGGTGATCACTGTACATTTCTCTTCTCTTTCCTATTTATATTTCTATTTTACCTCCTCAATTTAGCATTATGGACAGGGAAAGACCTAATCTAAGATCTGCTCAAAATTATTTAGCCTTCAAATTCATACCGTCATCGTAGCATGCATGGACTCGACTCATATGAATGGGATTTCCATGAAAAAGATTGTGGGCCGAAAATGGGTGATCACTGTACATTTCTCTTCTGTTTCCTATTTATATTTCTATTTTACCTCCTCAATTTAGCATTATTGACAGGGAAAGACCTAATCTAAGATCTGCACAAAAATATTTAGCCTTCAAATTCATACCGTCATCGTAGCATGCATGGACTCGACTCATATGACTGGGATTTCCATGAAAAATATTGTGGGTAGAAAATGGGTGATCACTGTACATTTCTCTTCTGTTTCCTATTTATATTTATATTTTACCTCCTCAATTTAGCATTATGGACAGGGAAAGACCTAATCTAAGATCTGCACAAAAATATTTAGCCTTCAAATTCATACCGTCATCGTAGCCTGCATGGACTCGACTCATATGAATGGGATTTCCATGAAAAAGATTGTGGGCCGAAAATGGGTTATCACTGTACATTTCTCTTCTGTTTCCTATTTATATTTCTATTTTACCTCCTCAATTTAGCATTATTGACAGGGAAAGACCTAATCTAAGATCTGCACAAAAATATTTAGCCTTCAAATTCATACCGTCATCGTAGCATGCATGGACTCGACTCATATGACTGGGATTTCCATGAAAAATATTGTGGGTAGAAAATGGGTGATCACTGTACATTTCTCTTCTGTTTCCTATTTATATTTCTATTTTACCTCCTCAATTTAGCATTATGGACAGGGAAAGACCTAATCTAAGATCTGCACAAAAATATTTTGCCTTCAAATTCATACCGTGATCGTAGCCTGCATGGACTCGAATCATATGAATGGGATTTCCATGAAAAAGATTGTGGGCCGAAAATGGGTGATCACTGTACATTTCTCTTCTGTTTCCTATTTATATTTATATTTTACCTCCTCAATTTAGCATTATGGACAGGGAAAGACCTAATCTAAGATCTGCACAAAAATATTTTGCCTTCAAATTCATACCGTGATCGTAGCATGCATGGACTCGAATCATATGAATGGGATTTCCATGAAAAAGATTGTGGGCCGAAAATGGGTGATCACTGTACATTTCTCTTCTGTTTCCTATTTATATTTATATTTTACCTCCTCAATTTAGCATTATTGACAGGGAAAGACCTAATCTAAGATCTGCCCAAAAATATTTAGCCTTCAAATTCATACCGTGATCGTAGCATGCATGGACTCGACTCATATGAATGGGATTTCCATGAAAAAGATTGTGGGCCGAAAATGGGTGATCACTGTACATTTCTCATCTGTTTCCTATTTATATTTCTATTTTACCTCCTCAATTTAGCATTATTGACAGGGAAAGACCTAATCTAATATCTGCACAAAAATATTTAGCCTTCAAATTCATACCGTGATCGTAGCATGCATGGACTCGACTCATATGACTGGGATTTCCATGAAAAATATTGTGGGCAGAAAATGGGTGATCACTGTACATTTCTCTTCTCTTTCCTATTTATATTTCTATTTTACCTCCTCAATTTAGCATTATGGACAGGGAAAGACCTAATCTAAGATCTGCACAAAAATATTTAGCCTTCAAATTCATACCGTCATCGTAGCATGCATGGACTCGACTCATATGAATGGGATTTCCATGAAAAAGATTGTGGGCCGAAAATGGTTGATCACTGTACATTTCTCTTCTCTTTCCTATTTATATTTATATTTTACCTCCTCAATTTAGCATTATTGACAGGGAAAGACCTAATCTAAGATCTGCACAAAAATATTTAGCCTTCAAATTCATACCGTGATCGTAGCTTGCATGGACTCGACTCATATGAATGGGATTTCCATGAAAAAGATTGTGAGCCGAAAATGGGTGATCACTGTACATTTCTCTTCTGTTTCCTATTTATATTTATATTTTACCTCCTCAATTTAGCATTATGGACAGCGAAAGACCTAATCTAATATCTGCACAAAAATATTTAGCCTTCAAATTTATACCGTGATCGTAGCATGCATGGACTCGACTCATATGACTGGGATTTCCATGAAAAATATTGTGGGCCGAAAATGGGTGATCACTGTACATTTCTCTTCTCTTTCCTATTTATATTTATATTTTACCTCCTCAATTTAGCATTATGGACAGGGAAAGACCTAATCTAAGATCTGCACAAAAATATTTAGCCTTCAAATTCATACCGTCAACGTAGCATGCATGGACTCGACTCATATGACTGGGATTTCCATGAAAAATATTGTGGGCAGAAAATGGGTGATCACTGTACATTGCTCTTCTCTTTCCTATTTATATTTCTATTTTACCTCCTCAATTTAGCATTATGGACAGGGAAAGACCTAATCTAAGATCTGCTCAAAATTATTTAGCCTTCAAATTCATACCGTCATCGTAGCATGCATGGACTCGACTCATATGAATGGGATTTCCATGAAAAAGATTGTGGGCCGAAAATGGGTGATCACTGTACATTTCTCTTCTGTTTCCTATTTATATTTCTATTTTACCTCCTCAATTTAGCATTATTGACAGGGAAAGACCTAATCTAAGATCTGCACAAAAATATTTAGCCTTCAAATTCATACCGTCATCGTAGCATGCATGGACTCGACTCATATGACTGGGATTTCCATGAAAAATATTGTGGGTAGAAAATGGGTGATCACTGTACATTTCTCTTCTGTTTCCTATTTATATTTCTATTTTACCTCCTCAATTTAGCATTATGGACAGGGAAAGACCTAATCTAAGATCTGCACAAAAATATTTAGCCTTCAAATTCATACCGTCATCGTAGCCTGCATGGACTCGACTCATATGAATGGGATTTCCATGAAAAAGATTGTGGGCCGAAAATGGGTTATCACTGTACATTTCTCTTCTGTTTCCTATTTATATTTCTATTTTACCTCCTCAATTTAGCATTATTGACAGGGAAAGACCTAATCTAAGATCTGCACAAAAATATTTAGCCTTCAAATTCATACCGTCATCGTAGCATGCATGGACTCGACTCATATGACTGGGATTTCCATGAAAAATATTGTGGGTAGAAAATGGGTGATCACTGTACATTTCTCTTCTGTTTCCTATTTATATTTCTATTTTACCTCCTCAATTTAGCATTATGGACAGGGAAAGACCTAATCTAAGATCTGCACAAAAATATTTTGCCTTCAAATTCATACCGTGATCGTAGCCTGCATGGACTCGAATCATATGAATGGGATTTCCATGAAAAAGATTGTGGGCCGAAAATGGGTGATCACTGTACATTTCTCTTCTGTTTCCTATTTATATTTATATTTTACCTCCTCAATTTAGCATTATGGACAGGGAAAGACCTAATCTAAGATCTGCACAAAAATATTTTGCCTTCAAATTCATACCGTGATCGTAGCATGCATGGACTCGAATCATATGAATGGGATTTCCATGAAAAAGATTGTGGGCCGAAAATGGGTGATCACTGTACATTTCTCTTCTGTTTCCTATTTATATTTATATTTTACCTCCTCAATTTAGCATTATTGACAGGGAAAGACCTAATCTAAGATCTGCCCAAAAATATTTAGCCTTCAAATTCATACCGTGATCGTAGCATGCATGGACTCGACTCATATGAATGGGATTTCCATGAAAAAGATTGTGGGCCGAAAATGGGTGATCACTGTACATTTCTCATCTGTTTCCTATTTATATTTCTATTTTACCTCCTCAATTTAGCATTATTGACAGGGAAAGACCTAATCTAATATCTGCACAAAAATATTTAGCCTTCAAATTCATACCGTGATCGTAGCATGCATGGACTCGACTCATATGACTGGGATTTCCATGAAAAATATTGTGGGCAGAAAATGGGTGATCACTGTACATTTCTCTTCTCTTTCCTATTTATATTTCTATTTTACCTCCTCAATTTAGCATTATGGACAGGGAAAGACCTAATCTAAGATCTGCACAAAAATATTTAGCCTTCAAATTCATACCGTCATCGTAGCATGCATGGACTCGACTCATATGAATGGGATTTCCATGAAAAAGATTGTGGGCCGAAAATGGTTGATCACTGTACATTTCTCTTCTCTTTCCTATTTATATTTATATTTTACCTCCTCAATTTAGCATTATTGACAGGGAAAGACCTAATCTAAGATCTGCACAAAAATATTTAGCCTTCAAATTCATACCGTGATCGTAGCTTGCATGGACTCGACTCATATGAATGGGATTTCCATGAAAAAGATTGTGAGCCGAAAATGGGTGATCACTGTACATTTCTCTTCTGTTTCCTATTTATATTTATATTTTACCTCCTCAATTTAGCATTATGGACAGCGAAAGACCTAATCTAATATCTGCACAAAAATATTTAGCCTTCAAATTCATACCGTGATCGTAGCATGCATGGACTCGACTCATATGACTGGGATTTCCATGAAAAATATTGTGGGCCGAAAATGGGTGATCACTGTACATTTCTCTTCTCTTTCCTATTTATATTTATATTTTACCTCCTCAATTTAGCATTATGGACAGGGAAAGACCTAATCTAAGATCTGCACAAAAATATTTAGCCTTCAAATTCATACCGTCAACGTAGCATGCATGGACTCGACTCATATGACTGGGATTTCCATGAAAAATATTGTGGGCAGAAAATGGGTGATCACTGTACATTGCTCTTCTCTTTCCTATTTATATTTCTATTTTACCTCCTCAATTTAGCATTATGGACAGGGAAAGACCTAATCTAAGATCTGCACAAAAATATTTAGCCTTCAAATTCATCCCGTCATCGTAGTATGAATGGACTCGACTCATATGACTGGGATTTCCATGAAAAATATTGGGGGCAGAAAATGGGTGATCACTGTACATTTCTCTTCTTTTTCCTACTTATATTTCTATTTTACCTCCTCAATTTAGCATTATGGACAGGGAAAGACCTAATCTAAGATCTGCACAAAAATATTTAGCCTTCAAATTCATACCGTCATCGTAGCATGCATGGACTCGACTCATATGAATGGGATTTCCATGAAAAAGATTGTGGGCGGGAAATGGGTGATCACTGTACATTTCTCTTCTGTTTCCTATTTATTTTTCTATTTTACCTCCTCAATTTAGCATTATGGACAGGGAAAGACCTAATCTAAGATCTGCACAAAAATATTTAGCCTTCAAATTCATACCGTCATCGTAGCATGCATGGACTCGACTCATATGAATGAGAATTCCATGAAAAAGATTGTGGGCTGAAAATGGTAGATCACTGTACATTTCTCTTCTGTTTCCTATTTATATTTCTATTTTACCTCCTCAATTTAGCATTATGGACAAGGAAAGACCTAATCTAAGATCTGCACAAAAATATTTAGCCTTCAAATTCATACCGTCATCGTAGCATGCAAGGACTCGACTCATATGAATGGGATTTCGAGGAATAAGATTGTGGGCCGAAAATGGGTGATCACTGTATATTTCTCTTCTGTTTCCTATTTATATTTCTATTTTACCTCCTCAATTTAGCATTATGGACAGGGAAAGACCTAATCTAAGTTCTGCACATAAATATTTAGATTTCAAATTCATACCGTGATCGTAGCATGCATGGACTCGAATCATATGACTGGGATTTCCATGAAAAAGATTGTGAGCAGAAAATGGGTGATCACTGTACATTTCTCTTCTGTTTCCTATTTATATTTATATTTTACCTCCTCAATTTAGCATTATGGACAGTGAAAGACCTAATCTAAGATCTGCACAAAAATATTTAGCCTTCAAATTCATACCGTCATCGTAGCATGCATGGACTCGACTCATATGACTGGGATTTCCATGAAAAATATTGGGGGCAGAAAATGGGTGATCACTGTACATTTCTCTTCTGTTTCCTATTTATATTTCTATTTTACCTCCTCAATTTAGCATTATGGACAGGGAAAGACCTAATCTAAGATCTGCACAAAAATATTTAGCTTTCAAATTCATACCGTCATCGTAGCATGTATGGACTCGACTCATATGAATGGGATTTCCATGAAAAAGATTGTGGGCCGAAAATGGGTGATCACTGTACATTTCTCATCTGTTTCCTATTTATATTTCTATTTTACCTCATCAATTTAGCATTATGGACAGGGAAAGACCTAATCTAAGATCTGCACAAAAATATTTAGCCTTCAAATTCATACCGTCACCGTCGCATGCATGGATTCGACTCATATGAATGGGATTTCCATGAAAAAGATTGTGGGCCGAAAATGGGTGATCACTGTACATTTCTCTTCTGTTTCCTATTTATATTTATATTTTACCTCCTCAATTTAGCATTATGGACAGGGAAAGACCTAATCTAAGATCTGCACTAAAATATTTAGCTTTCAAATTCATACCGTCACCGTAGGATGCATGGACTCGACTCATATGAATGGGATTTCCATGACAAAGATTGTGGGCCGAAAATGGGTGATCACTGTACATTTCTCTTCTGTTTCCTATTTATATTTCTATTTTACCTACTCAATTTAGCATTATGGACAGGGAAAGACCTAATCTAAGATCTGCACAAAAATATTTAGCCTTCAAATTCATACCGTCATCGTAGCATGCAAGAACTCGACTCATATGAATGGGATTTCGAGGAATAAGATTGTGGGCCGAAAATGGGTGATCACTGTACATTTCTCTTCTGTTTCCTATTTATATTTCTATTTTACCTCCTCAATTTAGCATTATGGACAGGGAAAGACCTAATCTAAGATCTGCACAAAAATATTTAGCCTTCAAATTCATACCGTCATCGTAGCATGCATGGACTCGACTCATATGAATGGGATTTCCATGAAAAAGATTGTGGGCCGAAAATGGTAGATCACTGTACATTTCTCTTCTGTTTCCTATTTATATTTCTATTTTACCTCCTCAATTTAGCATTATGGACAGGGAAAGACCTAATCTAAGATCTGCACAAAAATATTTAGCCTTCAAATTCATACCGTCATCGTAGCATGCAAGAACTCGACTCATATGAATGGGATTTCGAGGAATAAGATTGTGGGCCGAAAATGGGTGATCACTGTACATTTCTTTCTGTTTCCTATTTATATTTCTATTTTACCTCCTCAATTTAGCATTATGGACAGGGAAAGACCTAATCTAAGTTCTGCACATAAATATTTAGATTTCAAATTCATGCCGTGATCGTAGCATGCATGGACTCGACTCATATGACTGGGATTTCCATGAAAAAGATTGTGAGCAGAAAATGGGTGATCACTGTACATTTCTCTTCTGTTTCCTATTTATATTTATATTTTACCTCCTCAATTTAGCATTATGGACAGGGAAAGACCTAATCAAAGATCTGCACAAAAATATTTAGCCTTCAAATTCATACCGTCATCGTAGCATGCATGGACTCGACTCATATGACTGGGATTTCCATGGAAAATATTGTGGGCAGAAAATGGGTGATCACTGTACATTCTCTTCTGTTTCCTATTTATATTTCTATTTTACCTCCTCAATTTAGCATTATGGACAGGGAAAGACCTAATCTAAGATCTGCACAAAAATATTTAGCCTTCAAATTAATACCGTGATCGTAGCATGCATGGACTCGACACATATGACTGGGATTTCCATGAAAAAGATTGTGGGCAGAAAATGGGTGATCACTGTACATTTCTCTTCTGTTTCCTATTTATATTTCTATTTTACCTCCTCAATTTAGCATTATGGACAGGGAAAGACCTAATCTAAGGTCTGCACAAAAATATTTAGCCTTCAAATTCATACCGTGATCGTAGCATGCATGGACTCGACTCATGCCTGGGATTTCCATGAAAAAGATTGTGGGCCGAAAATGGGTGATCACTGTACATTTCTCTTCTGTTTCCTATTTATATTTCTATTTTACATCCTCAATTTAGCATTATGGACAGGGAAAGACCTAATCTAAGATCTGCACAAAAATATTTAGCCTTCAAATTCATACCGTCATCGTAGCATGCATGGACTCGACTCATATGAATGGGATTTCCATGAAAAAGATTGTGGGCCGAAAATGGGTGATCACTGTACATTTGTCTTCTGTTTCCTATTTATATTTATATTTTACCTCCTCAATTTAGCATTATGGACACGGAAAGACCTAATCTAAGATCTGTACAAAAATATTTAGCCTTCAAATTCATACCGTGATCGTAGCATGCATGGACTCGACTCATATGTCTGGGATTTCCATGAAAAATATTGTGGGCCGAAAATGGGTGATCACTGTAGATTTCTCTTCTGTTTCCTATTTCTATTTATATTTTACCTCCTCAATTTAGCATTATGGACAGGGAAAGACCTAATCTAAGATCTACACAAAAATATTTAGCCTTCAAATTCATACCGTCATCGTAGCATCCATGGATTCGACTCATATGAATGGGATTTCCATGAAATAGATTGTGGGCCAAAAATGGGTGATCACTGTACATTTCTCTTCTGTTTCCTATTTATATTTCTATTTTACCTGATCAATTTAGCATTATTGACAGGGAAAGACCTAATCTAAGATCTGCACAAAAATATTTAGCCTTCAAATTCATACCGTCATCGTAGCATGAATGGACTCGACTCATATGTCTTGGATTTCCATGAAAAAGATTGTGGGCCAAAAATGGGTGATCACTGTACATTTCTCTTCTGTTTCCTATTTATATTTCTATATTACCTCTTCAATTTAGCATTATAGACAGGGAAAGACCTAATCTATGATCTGCACAAAAATATTTAGCCATCAAATTCATACCGTCATCGTAGTCTGCATGGACTCGACTCATATGAATGGGATTTTCTATGAAAAAGATTGTGGGCAGAAAATGGGTGATCACTGTACATTTCTCTTCTGTTTCCTATTTATATTTATATTTTACCTCCTCAATTTAGCATTATGGACAGAGAAAGACCTAATCTAAGATCTGCACAAAAATATTTAGCCTTCAAATTCATACCGTTATCGTAGCATTTATGTACTCGACTCATATGAAAGGGATTTTCTATGAAAAAGATTTTGGGCCGAAAATGGGTGATCACTGTACATTTCTCTTCTGTTTCCTATTTATATTTATATTTTACCTCCTCAATTTAGCATTATTGACAGGGAAAGACCTAATCAAAGATCTGCACAAAAATATTTAGCCTTCAAATTCATACCGTCATCTTAGCATGCATGGACTCGACTCATATGAATGGGATTTCCATGAAAAAGATTGTGGGCCGAAAATGGGTGATCACTGTACATTTCTCTTCTGTTTCCTATTTATATTTATATTTTACCTCCTCAATTTAGCATTATTGACAGGGAAAGACCTAATCTAAGATCTGCACAAAAATATTTAGCCTTCAAATTCAAAACCGTCATCGTAGCATGCATGGACTCGACTCATATGAATGGGATATCCATGAAAAAGATTGTGGGCCGAAAATGGGTGATCACTGTACATTTCTCTTCTGTTTCCTATTTATATTTCTATTTTACCTCCTCAATTTAGCATTATAGACAGGGAAAGACCTAATCTAAGATCTGCACAAAAATATTTAGCCATCAAATTCATACCGTCATCGTAGCCTGCAGGACTCGACTCATATGAATGGGATTTCCATGAAAAAGATTGTGGGCAGAAAATGGGTGATCACTGTACATTTCTCTTCTGTTACCTATTTATATTTCTATTTTACCTCCTCAATTTAGCATTATGGACAGGGAAAGACCTAATCTAAGATCTGCACAAAATTATTTAGCCTTCTAATTCATACCGTCACCGTAGCATCCATGGACTCGACTCATATGAATGGGATTTCCATGAAAAAGATTGTGGGCAGAAAATGGGTGATCACTGTACATTTCTCTTCTGTTTCCAATTTATATTTATATTTTACCTCCTCAATTTAGCATTATGGACAGGGAAAGACCTAATCTAAGATCTGCACAAAAATATTTAGCCTTCAAATTCATACCGTGATCGTAGCATGCATGGACTCGACTCATATGACTGGGATTTCCATGAAAAATATTATGGGCAGAAAATGGGTGATCACTGTACATTTCTCTTCTGTTTACTATTTATATTTCTATTTTACCTCCTCAATTTAGCTTTATGGACAGGGAAAGACCTAATCTAAGATCTGCACAAAAATATTTAGCCTTCAAATTCATACCGTCATCGTAGCATGCATGGACTCGACTCATATGAATGGGATTTCCATGAAAAAGATTGTGGACCGAAAATGGGTGATTACTGTACATTTCTCTTCTGTTTCCTATTTATATTTCTATTTTACCTCCTCAATTTAGCATTATAGACAGGGAAAGACCTAATCTAAGATCTGCACAAAAATATTTAGCCATCAAATGCATACCGTGAACGTAGCATTTATGGACTCGACTCATATGAAAGGGATTTTCTATGAAAAAGATTGTGGGCCGAAAATGGGTGATCACTGTACATTTCTCTTCTGTTTCCTATTTATATTTATATTTTACCTCCTCAATTTAGCATTATGGACAGGGAAAGACCTAATCTAAGATCTGCACAAAAATATTTAGCCTTCAAATTCATACCGTGATCGTAGCATGCATGGACTCGACTCATATGACTGGGATTTCCATGAAAAATATTGTGGGTAGAAAATGGGTGATCACTGTACATTTCTCTTCTGTTTCCTATTTATATTTATATTTTACCTCCTCAATTTAGCATTATGGACAGGGAAAGACCTAATCTAAGATCTGCACAAAAATATTTAGCCTTCAAATTCATACCGTCATCGTAGCATCCATGGACTCGACTCATATGAATGGGATTTCCATGAAATAGATTGTGGGCCGAAAATGGGTGATCACTGTACATTTCTCTTCTGTTTCCTATTTATATTTCTATTTTACCTGATCAATTTAGCATTATTGACAGGGAAAGACCTAATCTAAGATCTGCACAAAAATATTTAGCCTTCAAATTCATACCGTCATCGTAGCATGAATGGACTCGACTCATATGTCTTGGATTTCCATGAAAAAGATTGTGGGCCAAAAATGGGTGATCACTGTACATTTATCTTCTGTTTCCTATTTATATTTCTATATTACCTCTTCAATTTAGCATTATAGACAGGGAAAGACCTAATCTATGATCTGCACAAAAATATTTAGCCATCAAATTCATACCGTCATCGTAGTCTGCATGGACTCGACTCATATGAATGGGATTTCCATGAAAAAGATTGTGGGCAGAAAATGGGTGATCACTGTACATTTCTCTTCTGTTTCCTATTTATATTTCTATTTTACCTCCTCAATTTAGCATTATGGACAGGGAAAGACCTAATCTAAGATCTGCACAAAAATATTTAGCCTTCAAATTCATACCGTTATCGTAGCATTTATGTACTCGACTCATATGAAAGGGATTTTCTATGAAAAAGATTGTGGGCCGAAAATGGGTGATCACTGTACATTTCTCTTCTGTTTCCTATTTATATTTATATTTTACCTCCTCAATTTAGCATTATTGACAGGGAAAGACCTAATCTAAGATCTGCACAAAAATATTTAGCCTTCAAATTCATACCGTTATCGTAGCATTTATGTACTCGACTCATATGAAAGGGATGTTCTATGAAAAAGATTGTGGGCCGAAAATGGGTGATCACTGTACATTTCTCTTCTGTTTCCTATTTATATTTCTATTTTACCTCCTCAATTTAGCATTATTGACAGGGAAAGACCTAATCTAAGATCTGCACAAAAATATTTAGCCATCAAATTCATACCGTCATCGTAGCCTGCAGGACTCGACTCATATGAATGGGATTTCCATGAAAAAGATTGTGGGCAGAAAATGGGTGATCACTGTACATTTCTCTTCTGTTTCCTATTTATATTTCTATTTTACCTCCTCAATTTAGCATTATGGTCAGGGAAAGACCTAATCTAAGATCTGCACAAAATTATTTAGCCTTCAACTTCATACCGTCATCGTAGCATCCATGGACTCGACTCATATGAATGGGATTTCCATGAAAAAGATTGTGGGCAGAAAATGGGTGATCACTGTACATTTCTCTTCTGTTTCCTATTTATATTTATATTTTACCTCCTCAATTTAGCATTATGGACAGGGAAAGACCTAATCTAAGATCTGCACAAAAATATTTAGCCTTCAAATTCATACCGTGATCGTAGCATGCATGGACTCGACTCATATGACTGGGATTTCCATGAAAAATATTATGGGCAGAAAATGGGTGATCACTGTACATTTCTCTTCTGTTTACTATTTATATTTCTATTTTACCTCCTCAATTTAGCTTTATGGACAGGGAAAGACCTAATCTAAGATCTGCACAAAAATATTTAGCCTTCAAATTCATACCGTCATCGTAGCATGAATGGACTCGACTCATATGTCTTGGATTTCCATGAAAAAGATTGTGGGCCAAAAATGGGTGATCACTGTACATTTCTCTTCTGTTTCCTATTTATATTTCTATATTACCTCTTCAATTTAGAATTATAGACAGGGAAAGACCTAATCTATGATCTGCACAAAAATATTTAGCCATCAAATTCATACCGTCATCGTAGTCTGCATGGACTCGACTCATATGAATGGGATTTCCATGAAAAAGATTGTGGGCAGAAAATGGGTGATCACTGTACATTTCTCTTCTGTTTCCTATTTATATTTCTATTTTACCTCCTCAATTTAGCATTATGGACAGGGAAAGACCTAATCTAAGATCTGCACAAAAATATTTAGCCTTCAAATTCATACCGTTATCGTAGCATTTATGTACTCGACTCATATGAAAGGGATTTTCTATGAAAAAGATTGTGGGCCGAAAATGGGTGATCACTGTACATTTCTATTCTGTTTCCTATTTATATTTATATTTTACCTCCTCAATTTAGCATTATTGACAGGGAAAGACCTAATCAAATTCTGCACAAAAATATTTAGCCTTCAAATTCATACCGTCATCTTAGCATGCATGGACTCGACTCATATGAATGGGATTTCCATGAAAAAGATTGTGGGCCGAAAATGGGTGATCACTGTACATTTCTCTTCTGTTTTCTATTTATATTTCTATTTTACCTCCTCAATTTAGCATTATTGACAGGGAAAGACCTAATCTAAGATCTGCACAAAAATATTTAGCCTTCAAATTCAAAACCGTCATCGTAGCATGCATGGACTCGACTCATATGAATGGGATATCCATGAAAAAGATTGTGCGCCGAAAATGGGTGATCACTGTACATTTCTCTTCTGTTTCCTATTTATATTTCTATTTTACCTGATCAATTTAGCATTATTGACAGGGAAAGACCTAATCTAAGATCTGCACAAAAATATTTAGCCTTCAAATTCATACCGTCATCGTAGCATGAATGGACTCGACTCATATGTCTTGGATTTCCATGAAAAAGATTGTGGGCCAAAAATGGGTGATCACTGTACATTTCTCTTCTGTTTCCTATTTATATTTCTATATTACCTCTTCAATTTAGCATTATAGACAGGGAAAGACCTAATCTATGATCTGCACAAAAATATTTAGCCATCAAATTCATACCGTCATCGTAGTCTGCATGGACTCGACTCATATGAATGGGATTTCCATGAAAAAGATTGTGGGCAGAAAATGGGTGATCACTGTACATTTCTCTTCAGTTTCCTATTTATATTTCTATTTTACCTCCTCAATTTAGCATTATGGACAGGGAAAGACCTAATCTAAGATCTGCACAAAAATATTTAGCCTTCAAATTCATACCGTTATCGTAGCATTTATGTACTCGACTCATATGAAAGGGATTTTCTATGAGAAAGATTGTGGGCCGAAAATGGGTGATCACTGTACATTTCTCTTCTGTTTCCTATTTATATTTATATTTTACCTCCTCAATTTAGCATTATTGACAGGGAAAGACCTAATCTAAGATCTGCACAAAAATATTTAGCCTTCAAATTCATACCGTTATCGTAGCATTTATGTACTCGACTCATATGAAAGGGATTTTCTATGAAAAAGATTGTGGGCCGAAAATGGGTGATCACTGTACATTTCTCTTCTGTTTCCTATTTATATTTATATTTTACCTCCTCAATTTAGCATTATTGACAGGGAAAGACCTAATCTAAGATCTGCACAAAAATATTTAGCCATCAAATTCATACCGTCATCGTAGCCTGCAGGACTCGACTCATATGAATGGGATTTCCATGAAAAAGATTGTGGGCAGAAAATGGGTGATCACTGTACATTTCTCTTCTGTTTCCTATTTATATTTCTATTTTACCTCCTCAATTTAGCATTATGGACAGGGAAAGACCTAATCTAAGATCTGCACAAAATTATTTAGCCTTCAACTTCATACCGTCATCGTAGCATCCATGGACTCGACTCATATGAATGGGATTTCCATGAAAAAGATTGTGGGCAGAAAATGGGTGATCACTGTACATTTCTCTTCTGTTTCCTATTTATATTTATATTTTACCTCCTCAATTTAGCATTATGGACAGGGAAAGACCTAATCTAAGATCTGCACAAAAATATTTAGCCTTCAAATTCATACCGTGATCGTAGCATGCATGGACTCGACTCATATGACTGGGATTTCCATGAAAAATATTATGGGCAGAAAATGGGTGATCACTGTACATTTCTCTTCTGTTTACTATTTATATTTCTATTTTACCTCCTCAATTTAGCTTTATGGACAGGGAAAGACCTAATCTAAGATCTGCACAAAAATATTTAGCCTTCAAATTCATACCGTCATCGTAGCATGAATGGACTCGACTCATATGTCTTGGATTTCCATGAAAAAGATTGTGGGCCAAAAATGGGTGATCACTGTACATTTCTCTTCTGTTTCCTATTTATATTTCTATATTACCTCTTCAATTTAGCATTATAGACAGGGAAAGACCTAATCTATGATCTGCACAAAAATATTTAGCCATCAAATTCATACCGTCATCGTAGTCTGCATGGACTCGACTCATATGAATGGGATTTCCATGAAAAAGATTGTGGGCAGAAAATGGGTGATCACTGTACATTTCTCTTCTGTTTCCTATTTATATTTCTATTTTACCTCCTCAATTTAGCATTATGGACAGGGAAAGACCTAATCTAAGATCTGCACAAAAATATTTAGCCTTCAAATTCATACCGTTATCGTAGCATTTATGTACTCGACTCATATGAAAGGGATTTTCTATGAAAAAGATTGTGGGCCGAAAATGGGTGATCACTGTACATTTCTATTCTGTTTCCTATTTATATTTATATTTTACCTCCTCAATTTAGCATTATTGACAGGGAAAGACCTAATCAAATTCTGCACAAAAATATTTAGCCTTCAAATTCATACGGTCATCTTAGCATGCATGGACTCGACTCATATGAATGGGATTTCCATGAAAAAGATTGTGGGCCGAAAATGGGTGATCACTGTACATTTCTCTTCTGTTTTCTATTTATATTTCTATTTTACCTCCTCAATTTAGCATTATTGACAGGGAAAGACCTAATCTAAGATCTGCACAAAAATATTTAGCCTTCAAATTCAAAACCGTCATCGTAGCATGCATGGACTCGACTCATATGAATGGGATATCCATGAAAAAGATTGTGCGCCGAAAATGGGTGATCACTGTACATTTCTCTTCTGTTTCCTATTTATATTTCTATTTTACCTCCTCAATTTAGAATTATAGACAGGGAAAGACCTAATCTAAGATCTGCACAAAAATATTTAGCCATCAAATGCATACCGTCATCGTAGCCTGCATGGACTGGACTCATAGGAATGGGATTTCCATGAAAAAGATTGTGGGCAGAAAATGGGTGATCACTGTACATTTCTCTTCTGTTTCCTATTTATATTTCTATTTTACCTCCTCAATTTAGCATTATGGACAGGGAAAGACCTAATCTAAGATCTGCACAAAAATATTTAGCCTTCAAATTCATACCGTGAACGTAGCATTTATGGACTCGACTCATATGAAAGGGATTTTCTATGAAAAAGATTGTGGGCCGAAAATGGGTGATCACTGTACATTTCTCTTCTGTTTCCTATTTATATTTATATTTTACCTCCTCAATTTAGCATTATGGACAGGGAAAGACCTAATCTAAGATCTGCACAAAATTATTTAGCCTTCAAATTCATACCGTCATCGTAGCATGCATGGACTCGACTCATATGAATGGGATTTCCATGAAAAAGATTGTGGGCCGAAAATGGGTGATCACTGTACATTTCTCTTCTGTTTCCTATTTATATTTCTTTTTTACCTGATCAATTTAGCATTATAGACAGGGAAAGACCTAATCTAAGATCTGCACAAAAATATTTAGCCATCAAATGCATACCGTCATCGTAGCCTGCATGGACTCGACTCATATGAATGGGATTTCCATGAAAAAGATTGTGGGCAGAAAATGGGTGATCACTGTACATTTCTCTTCTGTTTCCTATTTATATTTATATTTTACCTCCTCAATTTAGCATTATGGACAGGGAAAGACCTAATCTAAGATATGCACAAAAATATTTAGCCTTCAAATTCATACCGTGATCGTAGCATGCATGGACTCGACTCATATGACTGGGATTTCCATGAAAAATATTATGGGCAGAAAATGGGTGATCACTGTACATTTCTCTTCTGTTTACTATTTATATTTCTATTTTACCTCCTCAATTTAGCTTTATGGACAGGGAAAGACCTAATCTAAGATCTGCACAAAAATATTTAGCCTTCAAATTCATACCGTCATCGTAGCATGCATGGACTCGACTCATATGAATGGGATTTCCATGAAAAAGATTGTGGACCGAAAATGGGTGATCACTGTACATTTCTCTTCTGTTTCCTATTTATATTTCTATTTTACCTCCTCAATTTAGCATTATAGACAGGGAAAGACCTAATCTAAGATCTGCACAAAAATATTTAGCCATCAAATGCATACCGTCATCGTAGCCTGCATGGACTCGACTCATATGAATGGGATTTCCATGAAAAAGATTGTGGGCAGAAAATGGGTGATCACTGTACATTTCTCTTCTGTTTCCTATTTATATTTATATTTTACCTCCTCAATTTAGCATTATGGACAGCGAAAGACCTAATCTAATATCTGCACAAAAATATTTAGCCTTCAAATTCATACCGTGATCGTAGCATGCATGGACTCGACTCATATGACTGGGATTTCCATGAAAAATATTGTGGGCCGAAAATGGGTGATCACTGTACATTTCTCTTCTGTTTCCTATTTATATTTATATTTTACCTCCTCAATTTAGCATTATGGACAGGGAAAGACCTAATCTAAGATCTGCACAAAAATATTTAGCCTTCAAATTCATACCGTCAACGTAGCATGCATGGACTCGACTCATATGACTGGGATTTCCATGAAAAATATTGTGGGCAGAAAATGGGTGATCACTGTACATTTCTCTTCTGTTTCCTATTTATATTTCTATTTTACCTCCTCAATTTAGAATTATAGACAGGGAAAGACCTAATCTAAGATCTGCACAAAAATATTTAGCCATCAAATGCATACCGTCATCGTAGCCTGCATGGACTGGACTCATAGGAATGGGATTTCCATGAAAAAGATTGTGGGCAGAAAATGGGTGATCACTGTACATTTCTCTTCTGTTTCCTATTTATATTTCTATTTTACCTCCTCAATTTAGCATTATGGACAGGGAAAGACCTAATCTAAGATCTGCACAAAAATATTTAGCCTTCAAATTCATACCGTGAACGTAGCATTTATGGACTCGACTCATATGAAAGGGATTTTCTATGAAAAAGATTGTGGGCCGAAAATGGGTGATCACTGTACATTTCTCTTCTGTTTCCTATTTATATTTATATTTTACCTCCTCAATTTAGCATTATGGACAGGGAAAGACCTAATCTAAGATCTGCACAAAATTATTTAGCCTTCAAATTCATACCGTCATCGTAGCATGCATGGACTCGACTCATATGAATGGGATTTCCATGAAAAAGATTGTGGGCCGAAAATGGGTGATCACTGTACATTTCTCTTCTGTTTCCTATTTATATTTCTTTTTTATCTGATCAATTTAGCATTATAGACAGGGAAAGACCTAATCTAAGATCTGCACAAAAATATTTAGCCATCAAATGCATACCGTCATCGTAGCCTGCATGGACTCGACTCATATGAATGGGATTTCCATGAAAAAGATTGTGGGCAGAAAATGGGTGATCACTGTACATTTCTCTTCTGTTTCCTATTTATATTTCTATTTTACCTCCTCAATTTAGCATTATGGACAGGGAAAGACCTAATCTAAGATCTGCACAAAAATATTTTGCCTTCAAATTCATACCGTGAACGTAGCATTTATGGACTCGACTCATATGAAAGGGATTTTCTATGAAAAAGATTGTGGGCCGAAAATGGGTGATCACTGTACATTTCTCTTCTGTTTCCTATTTATATTTCTATTTTACCTCCTCAATTTAGCATTATGGACAGGGAAAGACCTAATCTAAGATCTGCACAAAAATATTTAGCCTTCAAATTCATACCGTGATCGTAGCATGCATGGACTCGACTCATATGACTGGGATTTCCATGAAAAATATTATGGGCAGAAAATGGGTGATCACTGTACATTTCTCTTCTGTTTACTATTTATATTTATATTTTACCTCCTCAATTTAGCTTTATGGACAGGGAAAGACCTAATCTAAGATCTGCACAAAAATATTTAGCCTTCAAATTCATACCGTGATCGTAGCATGCATGGACTCGACTCATATGAATGGGATTTCCATGAAAAAGATTGTGGACCGAAAATGGTTGATCACTGTACATTTCTCTTCTGTTTCCTATTTATATTTCTATTTTACCTCCTCAATTTAGAATTATAGACAGGGAAAGACCTAATCTAAGATCTGCACAAAAATATTTAGCCATCAAATGCATACCGTCATCGTAGCCTGCATGGACTGGACTCATATGAATGGGATTTCCATGAAAAAGATTGTGGGCAGAAAATGGGTGATCACTGTACATTTCTCTTCTGTTTCCTATTTATATTTCTATTTTACCTCCTCAATTTAGCATTATGGACAGGGAAAGACCTAATCTAAGATCTGCACAAAAATATTTTGCCTTCAAATTCATACCGTGAACGTAGCATTTATGGACTCGACTCATATGAAAGGGATTTTCTATGAAAAAGATTGTGGGCCGAAAATGGGTGATCACTGTACATTTCTCTTCTGTTTCCTATTTATATTTATATTTTACCTCCTCAATTTAGCATTATGGACAGGGAAAGACCTAATCTAAGATCTGCACAAAATTATTTAGCCTTCAAATTCATACCGTCATCGTAGCATCCATGGACTCGACTCATATGAATGGGATTTCCATGAAAAAGATTGTGGGCCGAAAATGGGTGATCACTGTACATTTCTCTTCTGTTTCCTATTTATATTTCTTTTTTACCTGATCAATTTAGCATTATTGACAGGGAAAGACCTAATCTAAGATCTGCACAAAAATATTTAGCCTTCATTTTCATACCGTCATCGTAGCATGCATGGACTCGACTCATATGACTGGGATTTCCATGAAAAATATTGTGGGTAGAAAATGGGTGATCACTGTACATTTCTCTTCTGTTTCCTATTTATGTTTCTATTTTACCTCCTCAATTTAGCATTATGGACAGGGAAAGACCTAATCTAAGATCCGCACAAAAATATTTAGCCTTCAAATTCATACCGTCATCGTAGCATGCATGGACTCGAATCATATGAATGGGATTTCCATGAAAAAGATTGTGGGCCGGAAATGGGTGATCACTGTACATTTCACTTCTGTTTCCTATTTATATTTATATTTTACCTCCTCAATTTAGCATTATGGACAGGGAAAGACCTAATCTAAGATCTGCACAAAAATATTTAGCCTTCAAATTCATACCGTCATCGTAGCATGCATGGACTCGAATCATATGAATGGGATTTCCATGAAAAAGATTGTGGGCCGAAAATGGGTGATCACTGTACATTTCTCTTCTGTTTCCTATTTATATTTATATTTTACCTCCTCAATTTAGCATTATGGACAGGGAAGGACCTAATCTAAGATCTGCACAAAATTATTAACCTTCAAATTCATACCGTCATCGTAGCATCCATGGACTCGACTCATATGAATGGGATTTCCATGAAAAAGATTGTGGGCCGAAAATGGGTGATCACTGTACATTCTTTTCTGTTTCCTATTTATATTTATATTTTACCTCCTCAATTTAGCATTATTGACAGGGAAAGACCTAATCTAAGATCTGCACAAAAATATTTAGCCTTCAAATTCATACCGTCATCGTAGCATGCATGGACTCGACTCATATGACTGGGATTTCCATGAAAAATATTGTGGGTAGAAAATGGGTGATCACTGTACATTTCTCTTCTGTTTCCTATTTATGTTTCTATTTTACCTCCTCAATTTAGCATTATGGACAGGGAAAGACCTAATCTAAGATCTGCACAAAAATATTTAGCCTTCAAATTCATACCGTCATCGTAGCATGCATGGACTCGAATCATATGAATGGGATTTCCATGAAAAAGATTGTGGGCCGGAAATGTGTGATCACTGTACATTTCTCTTCTGTTTCCTATTTATATTTATATTTTACCTCCTCAATTTAGCATTATTGACAGGGAAAGACCTAATCTAAGATCTGCACAAAAATATTTAGCCTTGAAATTCATACCGTGATCGTAGCATGCATGGACTCGACTCATATGACTGGGATTTCCATGAAAAATATTGTGGGGAGAAAATGGGTGATCACTGTACATTTCTCTTCTGTTTCCTATTTATATTTATATTTTACCTCCTCAATTTAGCATTATGGACAGGGAAAGACCTAATCTAAGATCTGCACAAAAATATTTAGCCTTCAAATTCATACCGTGATCGTAGGATGCATGGACTCGACTCATATGACTGGGATTTCCATGAAAAATATTCTGGGCCGAAAATGGGTGATCACTGTACATTTCTCTTCTGTTTCCTATTTATATTTATATTTTACCTCCTTAATTTAGCATTATGGACAGGGAAAGACCTAATCTAAGATCTGCACAAACATATTTAGCCTTGAAATTCATACCGTGATCGTAGCATGCATGGACTCGACTCATATGACTGGGATTTCCATGAAAAATATTGTGGGGAGAAAATGGGTGATCACTGTACATTTCTCTTCTGTTTCCTATTTATATTTCTATTTTACCTCCTCAATTTAGCATTATGGACAGGGAAAGACCTAATCTAAGATCTGCACAAAAATATTTAGCCTTCAAATTCATACCGTCATCGTAGCATGCATGGACTCGACTCATATGAATGGGATTTCCATGAAAAAGATTGTGGACCGAAAATGGGTGATCACTGTACATTTCTCTTCTGTTTCCTATTTATATTTCTATTTTACCTCCTCAATTTAGCATTATAGACAGGGAAAGACCTAATCTAAGATCTGCACAAAAATATTTAGCCATCAAATGCATACCGTCATCGTAGCCTGCATGGACTCGACTCATATGAATGGGATTTCCATGAAAAAGATTGTGGGCAGAAAATGGGTGATCACTGTACATTTCTCTTCTGTTTCCTATTTATATTTCTATTTTACCTCCTCAATTTAGCATTATGGACAGGGAAAGACCTAATCTAAGATCTGCACAAAAATATTTTGCCTTCAAATTCATACCGTGAACGTAGCATTTATGGACTCGACTCATATGAAAGGGATTTTCTATGAAAAAGATTGTGGGCCGAAAATGGGTGATCACTGTACATTTCTCTTCTGTTTCCTATTTATATTTATATTTTACCTCCTCAATTTAGCATTATGGACAGGGAAAGACCTAATCTAAGATCTGCACAAAATTATTTAGCCTTCAAATTCATACCGTCATCGTAGCATCCATGGACTCGACTCATATGAATGGGATTTCCATGAAAAAGATTGTGGGCCGAAAATGGGTGATCACTGTACATTTCTCTTCTGTTTCCTATTTATATTTCTTTTTTACCTGATCAATTTAGCATTATTGACAGGGAAAGACCTAATCTAAGATCTGCACAAAAATATTTAGCCTTCATATTCATACCGTCATCGTAGCATGCATGGACTCGACTCATATGACTGGGATTTCCATGAAAAATATTGTGGGTAGAAAATGGGTGATCACTGTACATTTCTCTTCTGTTTCCTATTTATGTTTCTATTTTACCTCCTCAATTTAGCATTATGGACAGGGAAAGACCTAATCTAAGATCTGCACAAATATATTTAGCCTTCAAATTCATACCGTCATCGTAGCATGCATGGACTCGAATCATATGAATGGGATTTCCATGAAAAATATTGTGGGCCGGAAATGGGTGATCACTGTACATTTCACTTCTGTTTCCTATTTATATTTATATTTTACCTCCTCAATTTAGCATTATGGACAGGGAAAGACCTAATCTAAGAGCTGCACAAAAATATTTACCCTTCAAATTCATACCGTCATCGTAGCATGCATGGACTCGAATCATATGAATGGGATTTCCATGAAAAAGATTGTGGGCCGGAAATGGGTGATCACTGTACATTTCTCTTCTGTTTCCTATTTATATTTATATTTTAGCTCCTCAATTTAGCATTATGGACAGGGAAAGACCTAATCTAAGATCTGCACAAAAATATTTAGCCTTCAAATTCATACCGTGATCGTATCATGCATGGACTCGACTCATATGACTGGGATTTCCATGAAAAATATTATGGGCAGAAAATGCGTGATCACTGTACATTTCTCTTCTGTTTCCTATTTATATTTCTATTTTACCTCCTCAATTTAGCTTTATGGACAGGGAAAGACCTAATCTAAGATCTGCACAAAATTATTTAGCCTTCAAATTCATACCGTCATCGTAGCATCCATGGACTCGACTCATATGAATGGGATTTCCATGAAAAAGATTGTGGGCCGAAAATGGGTGATCACTGTACATTTCTCTTCTGTTTCCTATTTATATTTATATTTTACCTCCTCAATTTAGCATTATGGACAGGGAAAGACCTAATCTAAGATCTGCACAAAATTATTTAGCCTTCAAATTCATACCGTCATCGTAGCATCCATGGACTCGACTCATATGAATGGGATTTCCATGAAAAAGATTGTGGGCCGAAAATGGGTGATCACTGTACATTTCTCTTCTGTTTCCTATTTATATTTATATTTTACCTGATCAATTTAGCATTATTGACAGGGAAAGACCTAATCTAAGATCTGCACAAAAATATTTAGCCTTCAAATTCATACCGTCATCGTAGCATGCATGGACTCGACTCATATGACTGGGATTTCCATGAAAAATATTGTGGGTAGAAAATGGGTGATCACTGTACATTTCTCTTCTGTTTCGTATTTATGTTTCTATTTTACCTCCTCAATTTAGCATTATAGACAGGGAAAGACCTAATCTAATATCTGCACAAAAATATTTAGCCTTCAAATTCATACCGTCATCGTAGCCTGCATGGACTCGACTCATATGAATGGGATTTCCATGAAAAAGATTGTGGGCCGAAAATGGGTGATCACTGTAAATTTCTCTTCTGTTACCTATTTATATTTATATTTTACCTCCTCAATTTAGCATTATGGACAGGGAAAGACCTAATCTAAGATCTGCACAAAAATATTTAGCCTTCAAATTAATACCGTCATCGTAGCATGCATGGACTCGACTCATATGAATGGGATTTCCATGAAAAAGATTGTGGACCGAAAATGGGATATCACTGTACATTTCTCTTCTGTTTCCTATTTATATTTCTATTTTACCTCCTCAATTTAGCATTATAGACAGGGAAAGACCTAATCTAAGATCTGCACAAAAATATTTTGCCATCAAATTCATACCGTCATCGTAGCCTGCATGGACTCGACTCATATGAATGGGATTTCCATGAAAAAGATTGTGGGCAGAAAATGGGTGATCACTGTACATTTCTCTTCTGTTTCCTATTTATATTTCTATTTTACCTCCTCAATTTAGTATTATGGACAGGGAAAGACCTAATCTAAGATCTGCACAAAAATATTTTGCCTTCAAATTCATACCGTGATCGTAGCATTGATGGACTCGACTCATATGAAAGGGATTTTCTATGAAAAAGATTGTGTGCCGAAAATGGGTGATCACTGTATATTTCTCTTCGGTTTCCTATTTATATTTATATTTTACCTCCTCAATTTAGCATTATTGACAGGGAAAGACCTAATCTAAGATCTGCACAAAAATATTTAGCCTTCAAATTCATACCGTCATCGTAGCATGCATGGACTCGACTCATATGACTGGGATTTCCATGAAAAATATTGTGGGTAGAAAATGGGTGATCACTGTACATTTCTCTTCTGTTTCCTATTTATGTTTCTATTTTACCTCCTCAATTTAGCATTATGGACAGGGAAAGACCTAATCTAAGATCTGCACAAAAATATTTAGCCTTCAAATTCATACCGTCATCGTAGCATGCATGGACTCGAATCATATGAATGGGATTTCCATGAAAAAGATTGTGGGACGGAAATGTGTGATCACTGTACATTTCTCTTCTGTTTCCTATTTATATTTATATTTTACCTCCTCAATTTAGCATTATTGACAGGGAAATACCTAATCTAAGATCTGCACAAAAATATTTAGCCTTGAAATTCATACCGTGATCGTAGCATGCATGGACTCGACTCATATGACTGGGATTTCCATGAAAAATATTGTGGGGAGAAAATGGGTGATCACTGTACATTTCTCTTCTGTTTCCTATTTATATTTATATTTTACCTCCTCAATTTAGCATTATGGACAGGGAAAGACCTAATCTAAGATCTGCACAAAAATATTTTGCCTTCAAATTCATACCGTGATCGTAGCATTGATGGACTCGACTCATATGAAAGGGATTTTCTATGAAAAAGATTGTGGGCCGAAAATGGGTGATCACTGTACATTTCTCTTCTGTTTCCTATTTATATTTATATTTTACCTCCTCAATTTAGCATTATGGACAGGGAAAGACCTAATCTAAGATCTGCACAAAATTATTTAGCCTTCAAATTCATACCGTCATCGTAGCATCCATGGACTCGACTCATATGAATGGGATTTCCATGAAAAAGATTGTGGGCCGAATATGGGTGATCACTGTCCATTTCTCTTCTGTTTCCTATTTATATTTCTTTTTTACCTGATCAATTTAGCATTATTGACAGGGAAAGACCTAATCTAAGATCTGCACAAAAATATTTAGCCTTCATATTCATACCGTCATCGTAGCATGCATGGACTCGACTCATATGACTGGGATTTCCATGAAAAATATTGTGGGTAGAAAATGGGTGATCACTGTACATTTCTCTTCTGTTTCCTATTTATGTTTCTATTTTACCTCCTCAATTTAGCATTATGGACAGGGAAAGACCTAATCTAAGATCTGCACAAATATATTTAGCCTTCAAATTCATACCGTCATCGTAGCATGCATGGACTCGAATCATATGAATGGGATTTCCATGAAAAAGATTGTGGGCCGGCAATGGGTGATCACTGTACATTTCACTTCTGTTTCCTATTTATATTTATATTTTACCTCCTCAATTTAGCATTATGGACAGGGAAAGACCTAATCTAAGAGCTGCACAAAAATATTTACCCTTCAAATTCATACCGTCATCGTAGCATGCATGGACTCGAATCATATGAATGGGATTTCCATGAAAAAGATTGTGGGCCGGAAATGGGTGATCACTGTACATTTCTCTTCTGTTTCCTATTTATATTTATATTTTAGCTCCTCAATTTAGCATTATGGACAGGGAAAGACCTAATCTAAGATCTGCACAAAAATATTTAGCCTTCAAATTCATACCGTGATCGTATCATGCATGGATTCGACTCATATGACTGGGATTTCCATGAAAAATATTATGGGCAGAAAATGCGTGATCACTGTACATTTCTCTTCTGTTTCCTATTTATATTTCTATTTTACCTCCTCAATTTAGCTTTATGGACAGGGAAAGACCTAATCTAAGATCTGCACAAAATTATTTAGCCTTCAAATTCATACCGTCATCGTAGCATCCATGGACTCGACTCATATGAATGGGATTTCCATGAAAAAGATTGTGGGCCGAAAATGGGTGATCACTGTACATTTCTCTTCTGTTTCCTATTTATATTTATATTTTACCTCCTCAATTTAGCAATATGGACAGGGAAAGACCTAATCTAAGATCTGCACAAAATTATTTAGCCTTCAAATTCATACCGTCATCGTAGCATCCATGGACTCGACTCATATGAATGGGATTTCCATGAAAAAGATTGTGGGCCGAAAATGGGTGATCACTGTACATTTCTCTTCTGTTTCCTATTTATATTTATATTTTACCTGATCAATTTAGCATTATTGACAGGGAAAGACCTAATCTAAGATCTGCACAAAAATATTTAACCTTCAAATTCATACCGTCATCGTAGCATGCATGGACTCGACTCATATGACTGGGATTTCCATGAAAAATATTGTGGGTAGAAAATGGGTGATCACTGTACATTTCTCTTCTGTTTCGTATTTATGTTTCTATTTTACCTCCTCAATTTAGCATTATAGACAGGGAAAGACCTAATCTAATATCTGCACAAAAATATTTAGCCTTCAAATTCATACCGTCATCGTAGCCTGCATGGACTCGACTCATATGAATGGGATTTCCATGAAAAATATTGTGGGGCGAAAATGGGTGATCACTGTAAATTTCTCTTCTGTTACCTATTTATATTTATATTTTACCTCCTCAATTTAGCATTATGGACAGGGAAAGACCTAATCTAAGATCTGCACAAAAATATTTAGCCTTCAAATTAATACCGTCATCGTAGCATGCATGGACTCGACTCATATGAATGGGATTTCCATGAAAAAGATTGTGGACCGAAAATGGGATATCACTGTACATTTCTCTTCTGTTTCCTATTTATATTTCTATTTTACCTCCTCAATTTAGCATTATAGACAGGGAAAGACCTAATCTAAGATCTGCACAAAAATATTTTGCCATCAAATTCATACCGTCATCGTAGCCTGCATGGACTCGACTCATATGAATGGGATTTCCATGAAAAAGATTGTGGGCAGAAAATGGGTGATCACTGTACATTTCTCTTCTGTTTCCTATTTATATTTCTATTTTACCTCCTCAATTTAGTATTATGGACAGGGAAAGACCTAATCTAAGATCTGCACAAAAATATTTTGCCTTCAAATTCATACCGTGATCGTAGCATTGATGGACTCGACTCATATGAAAGGGATTTTCTATGAAAAAGATTGTGTGCCGAAAATGGGTGATCACTGTACATTTCTCTTCTGTTTCCTATTTATATTTATATTTTACCTCCTCAATTTAGCATTATTGACAGGGAAAGACCTAATCTAAGATCTGCACAAAAATATTTAGCCTTCAAATTCATACCGTCATCGTAGCATGCATGGACTCGACTCATATGACTGGGATTTCCATGAAAAATATTGTGGGTAGAAAATGGGTGATCACTGTACATTTCTCTTCTGTTTCCTATTTATGTTTCTATTTTACCTCCTCAATTTAGCATTATGGACAGGGAAAGACCTAATCTAAGATCTGCACAAAAATATTTAGCCTTCAAATTCATACCGTCATCGTAGCATGCATGGACTCGAATCATATGAATGGGATTTCCATGAAAAAGATTGTGGGACGGAAATGTGTGATCACTGTACATTTCTCTTCTGTTTCCTATTTATATTTATATTTTACCTCCTCAATTTAGCATTATTGACATGGAAAGACCTAATCTAAGATCTGCACAAAAATATTTAGCCTTGAAATTCATAGCGTGATCGTAGCATGCATGGACTCGACTCATATGACTGGGATTTCCATGAAAAATATTGTGGGGAGAAAATGGGTGATCACTGTACATTTCTCTTCTGTTTCCTATTTATATTTATATTTTACCTCCTCAATTTAGCATTATGGACAGGGAAAGACCTAAGCTAAGATCTGCACAAAAATATTTAGCCTTCAAATTCATACCGTGATCGTAGGATGCATGGACTCGACTCATATGACTGGGATTTCCATGAAAAATATTCTGGGCCGAAAATGGGTGATCACTGTACATTTCTCTTCTGTTTCCTATTTATATTTATATTTTACCTCCTTAATTTAGCATTATGGACAGGGAAAGACCTAATCTAAGATCTGCACAAACATATTTAGCCTTCAAATTCATACCGTCATCGTAGCATGCATGGACTCGACTCATATGACTGGGATTTCCATGAAAAATATTCTGGGCCGAAAATGGGTGATCACTGTACATTTCTCTTCTGTTTCCTATTTATATTTATATTTTACCTCCTCAATTTAGCATTATGGACAGAGAAAGACCTAATCTAAGATCTGCACAAAAATATTTAGCCTTCAAATTCATACCATCATCGTAGCATGCATGGACTCGACTCATAAGAATGGGATTTCCATGAAAAAGTTTGTGGGCCGAAAATGGGTGATCACTGTACATTTCTCTTCTGTTTCCTATTTATATTTCTATTTTACCTCCTAAATTTAGCATTATGGACAGGGAAAGACCTAATCTAATATCTGCACAAAAATATTTAGCCTTCAAATTCATACCGTGATCGTAGCATGCATGGACTCGACTCATAAGACTGGGATTTCCATGAAAAATATTGTGGGCAGAAAATGGGTGATCACTGTACATTTCTCTTCTGTTTCCTATTTATATTTATATTTTACCTCCTCAATTTAGCATTATGGACAGGGAAAGACCTAATCTAATATATGCACAAAAATATTTTGCCTTCAAATTCATACCGTGATCGTAGCATTGATGGACTCGACTCATATGAAAGGGATTTTCTATGAAAAAGATTGTGTGCCGAAAATGGGTGATCACTGTACATTTCTCTTCTGTTTCCTATTTATATTTATATTTTACCTCCTCAATTTAGCATTATTGACAGGGAAAGACCTAATCTAAGATCTGCACAAAAATATTTAGCCTTCAAATTCATACCGTCATCGTAGCATGCATGGACTCGACTCATATGACTGGGATTTCCATGAAAAATATTGTGGGTAGAAAATGGGTGATCACTGTACATTTCTCTTCTGTTTCCTATTTATGTTTCTATTTTACCTCCTCAATTTAGCATTATGGACAGGGAAAGACCTAATCTAAGATCTGCACAAAAATATTTAGCCTTCAAATTCATACCGTCATCGTAGCATGCATGGACTCGAATCATATGAATGGGATTTCCATGAAAAAGATTGTGGGACGGAAATGTGTGATCACTGTACATTTCTCTTCTGTTTCCTATTTATATTTATATTTTACCTCCTCAATTTAGCATTATTGACAGGGAAAGACCTAATCTAAGATCTGCACAAAAATATTTAGCCTTGAAATTCATACCGTGATCGTAGCATGCATGGACTCGACTCATATGACTGGGATTTCCATGAAAAATATTGTGGGGAGAAAATGGGTGATCACTGTACGTTTCTCTTCTGTTTCCTATTTATATTTATATTTTACCTCCTCAATTTAGCATTATGGACAGGGAAAGACCTAATCTAAGATCTGCACAAAAATATTTAGCCTTCAAATTCATACCGTGATCGTAGGATGCATGGATTCGACTCATATGACTGGGATTTCCATGAAAAATATTCTGGGCCGAAAATGGGTGATCACTGTACATTTCTCTTCTGTTTCCTATTTATATTTATATTTTACCTCCTTAATTTAGCATTATGGACAGGGAAAGACCTAATCTAAGATCTGCACAAACATATTTAGCCTTCAAATTCATACCGTCATCGTAGCATGCATGGACTCGACTCATATGACTGGGATTTCCATGAAAAATATTCTGGGCCGAAAATGGGTGATCACTGTACATTTCTCTTCTGTTTCCTATTTATATTTATATTTTACCTCCTCAATTTAGCATTATGGACAGAGAAAGACCTAATCTAAGATCTGCACAAAAATATTTAGCCTTCAAATTCATACCATCATCGTAGCATGCATGGACTCGACTCATAAGAATGGGATTTCCATGAAAAAGATTGTGGGCCGAAAATGGGTGTTCACTGTACATTTCTCTTCTGTTTCCTATTTCTATTTCTATTTTACCTCCTCAATTTAGCATTATGGACAGGGAAAGACCTAATCTAAGATCTGCACTATAATATTTAGCCTGCAAATTCATACCGTCATCGTAGTATGCATGGACTCGACTCATATGAATGGGATTTCCATGAAAAAGATTGTGGGCCGAAAATGGGTGATCACTGTTCAATTCTATTCTGTTTCCTATTTATATTTATATTTTACCTCCTCAATTTAGCATTATGGTCAGGGAAAGACCTAATCTAAGATCTGCACAAAAATATTTAGCCTTCAAATTCATACCGTCATCGTAGCATGCAAGGACTCGACTAATATGAATGGGATTTCCATGAAAAAGATTGTGGGCCGAAAATGGGTGATCACTGTACATTTCTCTTCTGTTTCCTATTTATATTTCTATTTTACCTCCTCAATTTAGCATTATGGACAGGGAAAGACCTAATCTAAGATCTGCACAAAAATATTTAGCCTTCAAATTCATACCGTCATCGTAGCATGCAAGGACTCGACTCATATGACTGGGATTTCCATGAAAAATATTCTGGGCCGAAAATGGGTGATCACTGTACATTTCTCTTCTGTTTCCTATTTATATTTCTATTTTACCTCCTCAATTTAGCATTATGGACAGGGAAAGACCTAATCTAAGATCTGCACAAAAATATTTAGCCTTCAAATTCATACCGTCATCGTAGTATGCATGGACTCGACTCATATGAATGGGATTTCCAGGAAAAAGATTGTGGGCCGAAAATGGGTGATCACTGTACATTTCTCTTCTGTTTTTTATTTATATTTCTATTTTACCTCCTCAATTTAGCATTATTGACAGGGAAAGACCTAATCTAAGATCTGCACAAAAATATTTAGCCTTCAAATTCATACTGTGATCGTAGCATGCATGGACTCGACTCATATGAATGGGATTTCCATGAAAAAGAATGTGGGCCGAAAATGGGTGATCACTGTACATTTCTCTTCTGTTTCCTATTTATATTTATATTTTACCTCCTCAATTTAGCATTATGGACAGGGAAAGACCTAATCTAATATCTGCACAAAAATATTTAGCCTTCAAATTCATACCGTGATCGTAGCATGCATGGACTCGACTCATATGACTGGGATTTCCATGAAAAATATTGTGGGCAGAAAATGGGTGATCACTGTACATTTCTCTTCTGTTTCCTATTTATATTTATATTTTACCTCCTCAATTTAGCATTATGGACAGGGAAAGACCTAATCTAAGATCTGCACAAAATTATTTAGCCTTCAAATTCATACCGTCATCGTAGCATGCATGGACTCGACATATATGAATGGGATTTCCATGAAAAAGATTGTGGGCCGAAAATGGGTGATCACTGTACATTTCTCTTCTGTTTCCTATTTATATTTATATTTTACCTCCTCAATTTAGCATTATGGACAGGGAAAGACCTAATCTAATATCTGCACAAAAATATTTAGCCTTCAAATTCATACCGTCATCGTAGCATGCATGGACTCGACTCATATGACTGGGATTTCCATGAAAAAGATTGTGGGCCGAAAATGGGTGATCACTGTACAATTCTATTCTGTTTCCTATTTATATTTATATTTTACCTCCTCAATTTAGCATTATGGACAGGGAAAGACCTAATCTAAGATCTGCACAAAAATATTTAGCCTTCAAATTAATACCGTCATCGTAGCATGCAAGGACTCGACTCATATGAATGGGATTTCCATGAAAAAGATTGTGTGCCGAAAATGGATGATCACTGTACATTTCTCTTCTGTTTCCTATTTATATCTATATTTTACCTCCTCAATTTAGCATTGTGGACAGGGAAAGACCTAATCTAAGATCTGCACAAAATTATTTAGCCTTCAAATTCATACCGTCATCGTAGCATGCATGGACTCGACTCATATGAATGGGATTTCCATGAAAAAGATTGTGGGCCGAAAATGGGTGATCACTGTACATTTCTCTTCTGTTTCCTATTTATATTTCTATTTTACCTCCTCAATTTAGCATTATTGACAGGAAAAGACCTAATCTAAGATCTGCACAAAAATATTTAGCCTTCAAATTCATACCGTCATCGTAGCATGCATGGACTCGACTCATATGAATGGGATTTCCATGAAAAAGATTGTGGGCCGAAAATGGGTGATCACTGTACATTTCTCTTCTGTTTCCTATTTATATTTCTATTTTACCTCCTTAATATAGCATTATGGACAGGGAAAGACCTAATCTAAGATCTGCACATAAACATTTAGCCTTCAAATTCATACCGTGATCGTAGCATGCATGGACTCGACACATATGAATGGGATTTCCATGAAAAAGATTGTGAGCAGAAAATGGGTGATCACTGTACATTTCTCTTCTGTTTCCTATTTATATTTCTATTTTACCTCCTCAATTTAGCATTATGGACAGGGAAAGACCTAATCTAAGATCTGCACAAAAATATTTAGCCTTGAAATTCATACCGTCAACGTAGCATGCATGGACTCGACTCATATGACTGGGATTTACATGAAAAATATTGGGGGCAGAAAATGGCTGATCATTGTACATTTCTCTTCTGTTTCCTATTTATATTTATATTTTACCTCCTCAATTTAGCATTATGGAAAGGGAAAGACCTAATCTAAGATATGCACAAAAATATTTATCTTTCAAATTCATACCGTCATTGTAGCATGCATGGACTCGACTCATATGACTGGGATTTCCAGGAAAATGATTGTGGGCAGAAAATGGGTGATCACTGTACATTTCTCTTCTGTTTCCTATTTATATTTATATTTTACATCCTCAATTTAGCATTATGGACAGGGAAAGACCTAATCTAAGATCTGCACAAAAATATTTAGCCTTCAAATTCATACCATCATCGTAGCATGCATGGACTCGACTCATATGAATGGGATTTCCATGAAAAAGATTGTGGGCCGAAAATGGGTGATCACTGTACATTTCTTTTCTGTTTCCTATTTATATTTCTATTTTACCTCCTTAATATAGCATTATGGAGAGGGAAAGACCTAATCTAAGATCTGCACAAAAATATTTAGCTTTCAAATTCATACCGTCATCGTAGCATGCATGGACTCGACTCATATGAATGGGATTTCCATGAAAAAGATTGTGGGCCGAAAATGGGTGATCACTGTACATTTCTCTTCTGTTTCCTATTTATATTTCTATTTTACCTCCTCAATTTAGGATTATGGACAGGGAAAGACCTAATCTAAGGTCTGCACAAAAATATTTAGCCTTCAAATTCATAACGTGATCGTAGCATGCATGGACACGACTCATATGACTGGGATTTCCATGAAAAATATTGTGGGCAAAAAATGGGTGATCACTGTACATTTCTCTTTTGTTTCCTATTTATATTTCTATTTTACCTCCTCAATTTAGCATTATGGACAGGGAAAGACCTAATCTAAGATCTGCACAAAAATATTTAGCCTTCAAATTCATACCGTCATCGTAGCATGCATGGACTCCACTCATATGAATGGGATTTCCATGAAAAAGATTGTGGGCCGAAAATGGGTGATCACTGAACATTTCTCTTCTGTTTCCTATTTATATTTATATTTTACCTCCTCAATTTAGCATTATGGACAGGGAAAGACCTAATCTAAAATCTGCATAAAAATATTTAGCCTTCAAATTCATACCGTCATCGTAGCATGCATGGACTCGACTCATATGAATGGGATTTCCATGAAAATATTGAGGGCCGAAATTGGGTGATCACTGTACATTTTTCTTCTCTTTCCTATTTATATTTATATTTTACCTCCTCAATTTAGCATTATGGACAGGGAAAGACCTAATCTAAGATCTGCACAAAAATATTTACCCTTCAAATTCATACCGTCATCGTAGCATGCAAGGACTCGACTCATATGAATGGGATTTCCAGGAATAAGTTTATGGGCCGAAAATGTGTGATCACTGTACATTTCTCTTCTGTTTCCTATTTATATTTCTATTTTACCTCCTCAATTTAGCATTATGGTCAGGGAAAGACCTAATCTAAGTTCTGCACATAAACATTTAGCCTTCAAATTCATACCGTGATCGTAGCATGCATGGACTCGACTCATATGACTGGGATTTCCATGAAAAAGATTGTGAGCAGAAAATGGGTGATCACTGTACATTTCTCTTCTGTTTCCTATTTATATTTCTATTTTACCTGCTCAATTTAGCATTATGGACAGGGAAAGACGTAATCTAAGATCTGCACAAAAATATTTAGCCTTCAAATTCATACCGTCATCGTAGCATGCATGGACTCGACTCATATGACTGGGATTTCCATGAAAAATATTGTGGGCAGAAAATGGGTGATCACTGTACATTTCTCTTCTGTTTCCTATTTATATTTTACCTCCTCAATTTAGCATTATGGAAAGGGAAAGACCTAATCTAAGATATGCACAAAAATATTTATCTTTCAAATTCATACCGTCATTGTAGCATGCATGGACTCGACTCATATGACTGGGATTTCCAGGAAAATGATTGTGGGCAAAAAATGGGTGATCACTGTACATTTCTCTTCTGTTTCCTATTTATATTTCTATTTTACATCCTCAATTTAGCATTATGGACAGGGAAAGACCTAATCTAAGATCTGCACAAAAATATTTAGCCTTCAAATTCATACCGTCATCGTAGCATGCATGGACTCGACTCATATGAATGGGATTTCCATGAAAAAGATTGTGGGCCGAAAATGGGTGATCACTGTACATTTCTCTTCTGTTTCCTATTTATATTTCTATTTTACCTCATTAATATAGCATTATGGACAGGGAAAGACCTAATCTAAGATCTGCACAAAAATATTTAGCTTTCAAATTCATACCGTCATCGTAGCATGCATGGACTCGACTCATATGAATGGGATTTCCATGAAAAAGATTGTGGGCCGAAAATGGGTGATCATTGTACATTTCTCTTCTGTTTCCTATTTATATTTCTATTTTACCTCCTCAATTTAGCATTATGGACAGGGAAAGACCTAATCTAAGATCTGCACAAAAATATTTAGCCTTCAAATTCATACCGTGATCGTAGCATGCATGGACACGACTCATATGACTGGGATTTCCATGAAAAATATTGTGGGCACAAAATGGGTGATCACTGTACATTTCTCTTCTGTTTCCTATTTATATTTATATTTTACCTCCTCAATTTAGCATTATGGACAGGGAAAAACGTAATCTAAGATCTGCTCAAAAATATTTAGCCTTCAAATTCATACCGTCATCGTAGCATGCATGGACTCGACTCATATGAATGGGTTTTCCATGAAAAAGATTCTGGGCAGAAAATGGGTGATCACGGTACATTTCTCTTCTGTTTCCTATTTATATTTCTATTTTACCTCCTCAATTTAGCATTATGGACAGGGAAAGACCTAATCTAAGATCTGCACAAAAATATTCAGCCTTCAAATTCATACCGTCATCGTAGCATGCATGGACTCGACTCATATGACTGGGATTTCCATGAAAAATATTGTGAGTAGAAAATTGGTGTTCACTGAACATTTCTCTTCTGTTTCCTATTTATATTTATATTTTACCTCCTCAATTTAGCATTATGGACAGGGAAAGACCTAATCTAAAATCTGCATGAAAATATTTAGCCTTCAAATTCATACCTTCATCGTAGCATGCATGGACTCGACTCATATGAATAGGATTTCCATAAAAATATTGTGGGCCGAAATTGGGTGATCACTGTACATTTTTCTTCTCTTTCCTATTTATATTTATATTTTACCTCCTCAATTTAGCATTATTGTCAGGTAAAGACCTAATCTAAGATCTGCACAAAAATATTTAGCCTTCAAATTCATACCGTCATCGTAGCATGCATGGACTCGACTCATATGAATGGGATTTCCATGAAAAAGATTGTGGGCCGAAAATGGGTGATCACTGTACATTTCTCTTCTGTTTCCTATTTATATTTATATTTTACCTCCTTAATATAGCATTATGGACAGGGAAAGACCTAATCTAAGATCTGCACATAAACATTTAGCCTTCAAATTCATACCGTGATCGTAGCATGCATGGACTCGACACATATGAATGGGATTTCCATGAAAAAGATTGTGAGCAGAAAATGGGTGATCACTGTACATTTCTCTTCTGTTTCCTATTTCTATTTCTATTTTACCTCCTCAATTTAGCATTATGGAAAGGGAAAGACCTAATCTAAGATATGCACAAAAAATATTTATCTTTCAAATTCATACCGTCATTGTAGCATGCATGGACTCGACTCATATGACTGGGATTTCCAGGAAAATGATTGTGGGCAGAAAATGGGTGATCACTGTACATTTCTCTTCTGTTTCCTATTTATATTTCTATTTTACATCCTCAATTTAGCATTATGGACAGGGAAAGACCTAATCTAAGATCTGCACAAAAATATTTAGCCTTCAAATTCATACCATCATCGTAGCATGCATGGACTCGACTCATATGAATGGGATTTCCATGAAAAAGATTGTGGGCCGAAAATGGGTGATCACTGTACATTTCTTTTCTGTTTCCTATTTATATTTCTATTTTACCTCCTTAATATAGCATTATGGAGAGGGAAAGACCTAATCTAAGATCTGCACAAAAATATTTAGCTTTCAAATTCATACCGTCATCGTAGCATGCATGGACTCGACTCATATGAATGGGATTTCCATGAAAAAGTTTGTGGGCCGAAAATGGGTGATCACTGTACATTTCTCTTCTGTTTCCTATTTATATTTCTATTTTACCTCCTCAATTCAGGATTATGGACAGGGAAAGACCTAATCTAAGGTCTGCACAAAAATATTTAGCCTTCAATTTCATACCGTGATCGTAGCATGCATGGACACGACTCATATGACTGGGATTTCCATGAAAAATATTGTGGGCAGAAAATGGGTGATCACTGTACATTTCTCTTCTGTTTCCTATTTATATTTCTATTTTACCTCCTCAATTTAGCATTATGGACAGGGAAAGACCTAATCTAAGATCTGCACAAAAATATTTAGCCTTCAAATTCATACCGTCATCGTAGCATGCATGGACTTGACTCATATGAATGGGTTTTCCATGAAAAAGATTCTGGGCAGAAAATGGGTTCTCACGGTACATTTTTCTTCTGTTTCCTATTTATATTTCTATTTTACCTCCTCACTTTAGCATTATGGACAGGGAAAGACCTAATCTAAGATCTGCACAAAAATATTTAGCCTTCAAATTCATACCATCATCGTAGCATGCATGGACTCGACTCATATGAATGGGATTTCCATGAAAATATTGAGGGCCGAAATTGGGTGATCACTGTACATTTTTCTTCTCTTTCCTATTTATATTTATATTTTACCTCCTCAATTTAGCATTATGGACAGGGAAAGACCTAATCTAAGATCTGCACAAAAATATTTACCCTTCAAATTCATACCGTCATCGTAGCATGCAAGGACTCGACTCATATGAATGGGATTTCCAGGAATAAGATTATGGGCCGAAAATGTGTGATCACTGTACATTTCTCTTCTGTTTCCTATTTATATTTCTATTTTACCTCCTCAATTTAGCATTATGGTCAGGGAAAGACCTAATCTAAGTTCTGCACATAAACATTTAGCCTTCAAATTCATACCGTGATCGTAGCATGCATGGACTCGACTCATATGACTGGGATTTCCATGAAAAAGATTGTGAGCAGAAAATGGGTGATCACTGTACATTTCTCTTCTGTTTCCTATTTATATTTATATTTTACCTGCTCAATTTAGCATTATGGACAGGGAAAGACCTAATCTAAGATCTGCACAAAAATATTTAGCCTTCAAATTCATACCGTCATCGTAGCATGCATGGACTCGACTCATATGACTGGGATTTCCATGAAAAATATTGGGGGCAGAAAATGGGTGATCACTGTACATTTCTTTTCTGTTTCCTATTTATATTTTACCTCCTCAATTTACCATTATGGAAAGGGAAAGACCTAATCTAAGATATGCACAAAAATATTTATCTTTCAAATTCATACCGTCATTGTAGCATGCATGGACTCGACTCATATGACTGGGATTTCCAGGAAAATGATTGTGGGCAAAAAATGGGTGATCACTGTACATTTCTCTTCTGTTTCCTATTTATATTTCTATTTTACATCCTCAATTTAGCATTATGGACAGGGAAAGACCTAATGTAAGATCTGCACAAAAATATTTAGCCTTCAAATTCATACCGTCATCGTAGCATACATGGATTCGACTCATATGAATGGGATTTCCATGAAAAAGATTGTGGGCCGAAAATGGGTGATCACTGTACATTTCTCTTCTGTTTCCTATTTATATTTCTATTTTACCTCCTTAATATAGCATTATGGACAGGGAAAGACCTAATCTAAGATCTGCACATAAACATTTAGCCTTCAAATTCATACCGTGATCGTAGCATGCATGGACTCGACACATATGAATGGGATTTCCATGAAAAAGATTGTGAGCAGAAAATGGGTGATCACTGTACATTTCTCTTCTGTTTCCTATTTATATTTCTATTTTACCTCCTCAATTTAGCATTATGGACAGGGAAAGACCTAATCTAAGATCTGCACAAAAATATTTAGCCTTCAAATTCATACCGTCAACGTAGCATGCATGGACTCGACTCATATGACTGGGATTTACATGAAAAATATTGGGGGCAGAAAATGGCTGATCATTGTACATTTCTCTTCTGTTTCCTATTTATATTTATATTTTACCTCCTCAATTTAGCATTATGGAAAGGGAAAGACCTAATCTAAGATATGCACAAAAATATTTATCTTTCAAATTCATACCGTCATTGTAGCATGCATGGACTCGACTCATATGACTGGGATTTCCAGGAAAATGATTGTGGGCAGAAAATGGGTGATCACTGTACATTTCTCTTCTGTTTCCTATTTATATTTATATTTTACATCCTCAATTTAGCATTATGGACAGGGAAAGACCTAATCTAAGATCTGCACAAAAATATTTAGCCTTCAAATTCATACCATCATCGTAGCATGCATGGACTCGACTCATATGAATGGGATTTCCATGAAAAAGATTGTGGGCCGAAAATGGGTGATCACTGTACATTTCTTTTCTGTTTCCTATTTATATTTCTATTTTACCTCCTTAATATAGCATTATGGAGAGGGAAAGACCTAATCTAAGATCTGCACAAAAATATTTAGCTTTCAAATTCATACCGTCATCGTAGCATGCATGGACTCGACTCATATGAATGGGATTTCCATGAAAAAGATTGTGGGCCGAAAATGGGTGATCACTGTACATTTCTCTTCTGTTTCCTATTTATATTTCTATTTTACCTCCTCAATTTAGGATTATGGACAGGGAAAGACCTAATCTAAGGTCTGCACAAAAATATTTAGCCTTCAAATTCATACCGTGATCGTAGCATGCATGGACACGACTCATATGACTGGGATTTCCATGAAAAATATTGTGGGCAAAAAATGGGTGATCACTGTACATTTCTCTTTTGTTTCCTATTTATATTTCTATTTTACCTCCTCAATTTAGCATTATGGACAGGGAAAGACCTAATCTAAGATCTGCACAAAAATATTTAGCCTTCAAATTCATACCGTCATCGTAGCATGCATGGACTCCACTCATATGAATGGGATTTCCATGAAAAAGATTGTGGGCCGAAAATGGGTGATCACTGAACATTTCTCTTCTGTTTCCTATTTATATTTATATTTTACCTCCTCAATTTAGCATTATGGACAGGGAAAGACCTAATCTAAAATCTGCATAAAAATATTTAGCCTTCAAATTCATACCGTCATCGTAGCATGCATGGACTCGACTCATATGAATGGGATTTCCATGAAAATATTGAGGGCCGAAATTGGGTGATCACTGTACATTTTTCTTCTCTTTCCTATTTATATTTATATTTTACCTCCTCAATTTAGCATTATGGACAGGGAAAGACCTAATCTAAGATCTGCACAAAAATATTTACCCTTCAAATTCATACCGTCATCGTAGCATGCAAGGACTCGACTCATATGAATGGGATTTCCAGGAATAAGTTTATGGGCCGAAAATGTGTGATCACTGTACATTTCTCTTCTGTTTCCTATTTATATTTCTATTTTACCTCCTCAATTTAGCATTATGGTCAGGGAAAGACCTAATCTAAGTTCTGCACATAAACATTTAGCCTTCAAATTCATACCGTGATCGTAGCATGCATGGACTCGACTCATATGACTGGGATTTCCATGAAAAAGATTGTGAGCAGAAAATGGGTGATCACTGTACATTTCTCTTCTGTTTCCTATTTATATTTCTATTTTACCTGCTCAATTTAGCATTATGGACAGGGAAAGAAGTAATCTAAGATCTGCACAAAAATATTTAGCCTTCAAATTCATACCGTCATCGTAGCATGCATGGACTCGACTCATATGACTGGGATTTCCATGAAAAATATTGTGGGCAGAAAATGGGTGATCACTGTACATTTCTCTTCTGTTTCCTATTTATATTTTACCTCCTCAATTTAGCATTATGGAAAGGGAAAGACCTAATCTAAGATATGCACAAAAATATTTATCTTTCAAATTCATACCGTCATTGTAGCATGCATGGACTCGACTCATATGACTGGGATTTCCAGGAAAATGATTGTGGGCAAAAAATGGGTGATCACTGTACATTTCTCTTCTGTTTCCTATTTATATTTCTATTTTACATCCTCAATTTAGCATTATGGACAGGGAAAGACCTAATCTAAGATCTGCACAAAAATATTTAGCCTTCAAATTCATACCGTCATCGTAGCATGCATGGACTCGACTCATATGAATGGGATTTCCATGAAAAAGATTGTGGGCCGAAAATGGGTGATCACTGTACATTTCTCTTCTGTTTCCTATTTATATTTCTATTTTACCTCATTAATATAGCATTATGGACAGGGAAAGACCTAATCTAAGATCTGCACAAAAATATTTAGCTTTCAAATTCATACCGTCATCGTAGCATGCATGGACTCGACTCATATGAATGGGATTTCCATGAAAAAGATTGTGGGCCGAAAATGGGTGATCATTGTACATTTCTCTTCTGTTTCCTATTTATATTTCTATTTTACCTCCTCAATTTAGCATTATGGACAGGGAAAGACCTAATCTAAGATCTGCACAAAAATATTTAGCCTTCAAATTCATACCGTGATCGTAGCATGCATGGACACGACTCATATGACTGGGATTTCCATGAAAAATATTGTGGGCACAAAATGGGTGATCACTGTACATTTCTCTTCTGTTTCCTATTTATATTTATATTTTACCTCCTCAATTTAGCATTATGGACAGGGAAAAACGTAATCTAAGATCTGCTCAAAAATATTTAGCCTTCAAATTCATACCGTCATCGTAGCATGCATGGACTCGACTCATATGAATGGGTTTTCCATGAAAAAGATTCTGGGCAGAAAATGGGTGATCACGGTACATTTCTCTTCTGTTTCCTATTTATATTTCTATTTTACCTCCTCAATTTAGCATTATGGACAGGGAAAGACCTAATCTAAGATCTGCACAAAAATATTCAGCCTTCAAATTCATACCGTCATCGTAGCATGCATGGACTCGACTCATATGACTGGGATTTCCATGAAAAATATTGTGAGTAGAAAATTGGTGTTCACTGAACATTTCTCTTCTGTTTCCTATTTATATTTATATTTTACCTCCTCAATTTAGCATTATGGACAGGGAAAGACCTAATCTAAAATCTGCATGAAAATATTTAGCCTTCAAATTCATACCTTCATCGTAGCATGCATGGACTCGACTCATATGAATAGGATTTCCATAAAAATATTGTGGGCCGAAATTGGGTGATCACTGTACATTTTTCTTCTCTTTCCTATTTATATTTATATTTTACCTCCTCAATTTAGCATTATTGTCAGGTAAAGACCTAATCTAAGATCTGCACAAAAATATTTAGCCTTCAAATTCATACCGTCATCGTAGCATGCATGGACTCGACTCATATGAATGGGATTTCCATGAAAAAGATTGTGGGCCGAAAATGGGTGATCACTGTACATTTCTCTTCTGTTTCCTATTTATATTTATATTTTACCTCCTTAATATAGCATTATGGACAGGGAAAGACCTAATCTAAGATCTGCACATAAACATTTAGCCTTCAAATTCATACCGTGATCGTAGCATGCATGGACTCGACACATATGAATGGGATTTCCATGAAAAAGATTGTGAGCAGAAAATGGGTGATCACTGTACATTTCTCTTCTGTTTCCTATTTCTATTTCTATTTTACCTCCTCAATTTAGCATTATGGAAAGGGAAAGACCTAATCTAAGATATGCACAAAAAATATTTATCTTTCAAATTCATACCGTCATTGTAGCATGCATGGACTCGACTCATATGACTGGGATTTCCAGGAAAATGATTGTGGGCAGAAAATGGGTGATCACTGTACATTTCTCTTCTGTTTCCTATTTATATTTCTATTTTACATCCTCAATTTAGCATTATGGACAGGGAAAGACCTAATCTAAGATCTGCACAAAAATATTTAGCCTTCAAATTCATACCATCATCGTAGCATGCATGGACTCGACTCATATGAATGGGATTTCCATGAAAAAGATTGTGGGCCGAAAATGGGTGATCACTGTACATTTCTTTTCTGTTTCCTATTTATATTTCTATTTTACCTCCTTAATATAGCATTATGGAGAGGGAAAGACCTAATCTAAGATCTGCACAAAAATATTTAGCTTTCAAATTCATACCGTCATCGTAGCATGCATGGACTCGACTCATATGAATGGGATTTCCATGAAAAAGTTTGTGGGCCGAAAATGGGTGATCACTGTACATTTCTCTTCTGTTTCCTATTTATATTTCTATTTTACCTCCTCAATTCAGGATTATGGACAGGGAAAGACCTAATCTAAGGTCTGCACAAAAATATTTAGCCTTCAATTTCATACCGTGATCGTAGCATGCATGGACACGACTCATATGACTGGGATTTCCATGAAAAATATTGTGGGCAGAAAATGGGTGATCACTGTACATTTCTCTTCTGTTTCCTATTTATATTTCTATTTTACCTCCTCAATTTAGCATTATGGACAGGGAAAGACCTAATCTAAGATCTGCACAAAAATATTTAGCCTTCAAATTCATACCGTCATCGTAGCATGCATGGACTTGACTCATATGAATGGGTTTTCCATGAAAAAGATTCTGGGCAGAAAATGGGTTCTCACGGTACATTTTTCTTCTGTTTCCTATTTATATTTCTATTTTACCTCCTCACTTTAGCATTATGGACAGGGAAAGACCTAATCTAAGATCTGCACAAAAATATTTAGCCTTCAAATTCATACCATCATCGTAGCATGCATGGACTCGACTCATATGAATGGGATTTCCATGAAAATATTGAGGGCCGAAATTGGGTGATCACTGTACATTTTTCTTCTCTTTCCTATTTATATTTATATTTTACCTCCTCAATTTAGCATTATGGACAGGGAAAGACCTAATCTAAGATCTGCACAAAAATATTTACCCTTCAAATTCATACCGTCATCGTAGCATGCAAGGACTCGACTCATATGAATGGGATTTCCAGGAATAAGATTATGGGCCGAAAATGTGTGATCACTGTACATTTCTCTTCTGTTTCCTATTTATATTTCTATTTTACCTCCTCAATTTAGCATTATGGTCAGGGAAAGACCTAATCTAAGTTCTGCACATAAACATTTAGCCTTCAAATTCATACCGTGATCGTAGCATGCATGGACTCGACTCATATGACTGGGATTTCCATGAAAAAGATTGTGAGCAGAAAATGGGTGATCACTGTACATTTCTCTTCTGTTTCCTATTTATATTTATATTTTACCTGCTCAATTTAGCATTATGGACAGGGAAAGACCTAATCTAAGATCTGCACAAAAATATTTAGCCTTCAAATTCATACCGTCATCGTAGCATGCATGGACTCGACTCATATGACTGGGATTTCCATGAAAAATATTGGGGGCAGAAAATGGGTGATCACTGTACATTTCTTTTCTGTTTCCTATTTATATTTTACCTCCTCAATTTACCATTATGGAAAGGGAAAGACCTAATCTAAGATATGCACAAAAATATTTATCTTTCAAATTCATACCGTCATTGTAGCATGCATGGACTCGACTCATATGACTGGGATTTCCAGGAAAATGATTGTGGGCAAAAAATGGGTGATCACTGTACATTTCTCTTCTGTTTCCTATTTATATTTCTATTTTACATCCTCAATTTAGCATTATGGACAGGGAAAGACCTAATGTAAGATCTGCACAAAAATATTTAGCCTTCAAATTCATACCGTCATCGTAGCATACATGGATTCGACTCATATGAATGGGATTTCCATGAAAAAGATTGTGGGCCGAAAATGGGTGATCACTGTACATTTCTCTTCTGTTTCCTATTTATATTTCTATTTTACCTCCTTAATATAGCATTATGGACAGGGAAAGACCTAATCTAAGATCTGCACAAAAATATTTAGCTTTCAAATTCATACCGTCATCGTAGCATGCATGGACTCGACTCATATGAATGGGATTTCCATGAAAAAGATTGTGGGCCGAAAATGGGTGATCACTGTACATTTCTCTTCTGTTTCCTATTTATATTTCTATTTTACCTCCTTAATATAGCATTATGGAGAGGGAAAGACCTAATCTAAGATCTGCACAAAAATATTTAGCTTTCAAATTCATACCGTCATCGTAGCATGCATGGACTCGACTCATATGAATGGGATTTCCAGGAAAAAGATTGTGGGCCGAAAATGGGTGATCACTGTACATTTCTCTTCTGTTTCCTATTTATATTTCTATTTATCTCCTCAATTTAGGATTATGGACAGGGAAAGACCTAATCTAAGGTCTGCACAAAAATATTTAGCCTTCAATTTCATACCGTGAACGTAGCATGCATGGACACGACTCATATGACTGGGATTTCCAGGAAAATGAGTGTGGGCAAAAAATGGGTGATCACTGTACATTTCTCTTCTGTTTCCTATTTATATTTCTATTTTTCATCCTCAATTTAGCATTATGGACAGGGAAAGACCTAATCTAAGATCTGCACAAAAATATTTAGCCTTCAAATTCATACCGTCATCGTAGCATGCATGGATTCGACTCATATGAATGGGATTTCCATGAAAAAGATTGTGGGCCGAAAATGGGTGATCACTGTACATTTCTCTTCTGTTTCCTATTTATATTTCTATTTTACCTCCTTAATATAGCATTATGGAGAGGGAAAGACCTAATCTAAGATCTGCACAAAAATATTTAGCCTTCAAATTCATACCGTCATCGTAGCATGCATGGATTCGACTCATATGAATGGGATTTCCATGAAAAAGATTGTGGGCCGAAAATGGGTGATCACTGAACATTTCTCTTCTGTTTCCTATTTATATTTCTATTTTACCTCCTTAATATAGCATTATGGACAGGGAAAGACCTAATCTAAGATCTGCACAAAAATATTTAGCTTTCAAATTCATACCGTCATCGTAGCATGCATGGACTCGACTCATATGAATGGGATTTCCATGAAAAAGATTGTGGGCCGAAAATGGGTGATCACTGTACATTTCTCTTCTGTTTCCTATTTATATTTCTATTTTACCTCCTTAATATAGCATTATGGAGAGGGAAAGACCTAATCTAAGATCTGCACAAAAATATTTAGCTTTCAAATTCATACCGTCATCGTAGCATGCATGGACTCGACTCATATGAATGGGATTTCCAGGAAAAAGATTGTGGGCCGAAAATGGGTGATCACTGTACATTTCTCTTCTGTTTCCTATTTATATTTCTATTTTACCTCCTCAATTTAGGATTATGGACAGGGAAAGACCTAATCTAAGGTCTGCACAAAAATATTTAGCCTTCAATTTCATACCGTGATCGTAGCATGCATGGACACGACTCATATGACTGGGATTTCCATGAAAAATATTGTGGGCAGAAAATGGGTGATCACTGTACATTTCTCTTCTGTTTCCTATTTATATTTCTATTTTACCTCCTCAATTTAGCATTATGGACAGGGAAAGACCTAATCTAAGATCTGCACAAAAATAGTTAGCCTTCAAATTCATACCGTCATCGTAGCATGCATGGACTTGACTCATATGAATGGGTTTTCCATGAAAAAGATTCTGGGCAGAAAATGGGTGATCACGGTACATTTTTCTTCTGTTTCCTATTTATATTTATATTTTACCTCCTCAATTTAGCATTATGGACAGGGAAAGACCTAATCTAAGATCTGCACAAAAATATTTAGCCTTCAAATTCATACCGTCATCGTAGCATGCATGGACTCGACTCATATGAATGGGATTTCCATGAAAATATTGAGGGCCGAAATTGGGTGATCACTGTACATTTTTCTTCTCTTTCCTATTTATATTTATATTTTACCTCCTCAATTTAGCATTATGGACAGGGAAAGACCTAATCTAAGATCTGCACAAAAATATTTACCCTTCAAATTCATACCGTCATCGTAGCATGCAAGGACTCGACTCATATGAATGGGATTTCCAGGAATAAGATTATGGGCCGAAAATGTGTGATCACTGTACATTTCTCTTCTGTTTCCTATTTATATTTCTATTTTACCTCCTCAATTTAGCATTATGGTCAGGGAAAGACCTAATCTAAGTTCTGCACATAAACATTTAGCCTTCAAATTCATACCGTGATCGTAGCATGCATGGACTCGACTCATATGACTGGGATTTCCATGAAAAAGATTGTGAGCAGAAAATGGGTGATCACTGTACATTTCTCTTCTGTTTCCTATTTATATTTATATTTTACCTGCTCAATTTAGCATTATGGACAGGGAAAGACCTAATCTAAGATCTGCACAAAAATATTTAGCCTTCAAATTCATACCGTCATCGTAGCATGCATGGACTCGACTCATATGACTGGGATTTCCATGAAAAATATTGGGGGCAGAAAATGGGTGATCACTGTACATTTCTTTTCTGTTTCCTATTTATATTTTACCTCCTCAATTTAGCATTATGGAAAGGGAAAGACCTAATCTAAGATATGCACAAAAATATTTATCTTTCAAATTCATACCGTCATTGTAGCATGCATGGACTCGACTCATATGACTGGGATTTCCAGGTAAATGATTGTGGGCAAAAAATGGGTGATCACTGTACATTTCTCTTCTGTTTCCTATTTATATTTCTATTTTACATCCTCAATTTAGCATTATGGACAGGGAAAGACCTAATCTAAGATCTGCACAAAAATATTTAGCCTTCAAATTCATACCGTCATCGTAGCATGCATGGATTCGACTCATATGAATGGGATTTCCATGAAAAAGATTGTGGGCCGAAAATGGGTGATCACTGTACATTTCTCTTCTGTTTCCTATTTATATTTCTATTTTACCTCCTTAATATAGCATTATGGACAGGGAAAGACCTAATCTAAGATCTGCACAAAAATATTTAGCTTTCAAATTCATACCTTGATCGTAGCATGCATGGACACGACTCATATGACTGGGAATTCCATGAAAAATATTGTGGGCACAAAATGGGTGATCACTGTACATTTCTCTTCTGTTTCCTATTTATATTTATATTTTACCTCCTCAATTTAGCATTATGGACAGGGAAAAACCTAATCTAAGATCTGCTCAAAAATATTTAGCCTTCAAATTCATACCGTCATCGTAGCATGCATGGACTCGACTCATATGAATGGGTTTTCCATGAAAAAGATTCTGGGCAGAAAATGGGTGATCACGGTACATTTCTCTTCTGTTTCCTATTTATATTTATATTTTACCTCCTCAATCTAGCATTATGGACAGGGAAAGACCTAATCTAAGATCTGCACACAAATGTTTAGCCTTCAAATTCATACCGTCATCGTAGCATGCATGGACTCGACTCATATGAATGGGATTTCGATGAAAAAGATTGTGGGCAAAAAATGGGTGATCACTGTACATTTCTCTTCTGTTTCCTGTTTATATTTCTATTTTACCTCCTCAATTTAGCATTATGGACAGGGTAAGACCTAATCTAATATCTGCACAAAAATATTTAGCCTTCAAATTCATACTGTGATCGTAGTATGCATCGACTCGACTCATATGACTGGGATTTCCATGAAAAAGTTTGTGGGCAGAAAATGGGTGATCACTGTACATTTCTCTTCTGTTTCCTATTTATATTTATATTTTACCTCCTCAATTTAGCATTATGGACAGGGAAAGACCTAATCTAAGTTCTGCATAAAAATATTTTGCCTTCAAATTCATACTGTGATCGTAGTATGCATCGACTCGACTCATATGACTGGGATTTCCAGGTAAATGATTGTGGGCAAAAAATGGGTGATCACTGTACATTTCTCTTCTGTTTCCTATTTATATTTCTATTTTACATCCTCAATTTAGCATTATGGACAGGGAAAGACCTAATCTAAGATCTGCACAAAAATATTTAGCCTTCAAATTCATACCGTCATCGTAGCATGCATGGATTCGACTCATATGAATGGGATTTCCATGAAAAAGATTGTGGGCCGAAAATGGGTGATCACTGTACATTTCTCTTCTGTTTCCTATTTATATTTCTATTTTACCTCCTTAATATAGCATTATGGACAGGGAAAGACCTAATCTAAGATCTGCACAAAAATATTTAGCTTTCAAATTCATACCTTGATCGTAGCATGCATGGACACGACTCATATGACTGGGAATTCCATGAAAAATATTGTGGGCACAAAATGGGTGATCACTGTACATTTCTCTTCTGTTTCCTATTTATATTTATATTTTACCTCCTCAATTTAGCATTATGGACAGGGAAAAACCTAATCTAAGATCTGCTCAAAAATATTTAGCCTTCAAATTCATACCGTCATCGTAGCATGCATGGACTCGACTCATATGAATGGGTTTTCCATGAAAAAGATTCTGGGCAGAAAATGGGTGATCACGGTACATTTCTCTTCTGTTTCCTATTTATATTTATATTTTACCTCCTCAATCTAGCATTATGGACAGGGAAAGACCTAATCTAAGATCTGCACACAAATGTTTAGCCTTCAAATTCATACCGTCATCGTAGCATGCATGGACTCGACTCATATGAATGGGATTTCGATGAAAAAGATTGTGGGCAAAAAATGGGTGATCACTGTACATTTCTCTTCTGTTTCCTGTTTATATTTCTATTTTACCTCCTCAATTTAGCATTATGGACAGGGTAAGACCTAATCTAAGATCTGCACAAAAATATTTAGCCTTCAAATTCATACTGTGATCGTAGTATGCATCGACTCGACTCATATGACTGGGATTTCCATGAAAAAGTTTGTGGGCAGAAAATGGGTGATCACTGTACATTTCTCTTCTGTTTCCTATTTATATTTATATTTTACCTCCTCAATTTAGCATTATGGACAGGGAAAGACCTAATCTAAGTTCTGCATAAAAATATTTTGCCTTCAAATTCATACCGTGATCGTAGCATGCATGGACTCGACTCATATGACTGGGGTTTCCATGAAAAAGATTGTGGGCAGAAAATGGGTGATCACTGTACACTTCTCTTCTGTTTCCTATTTATATATCTATTTTACTTCCTCGATTTTGAATTATGGACAGGGAAAGACATAATCTAAGATCTGCACACAAGTATTTTGCCTTCAAATTCATACCGTCATCGTAGCATGCATGAAATCGACTCATATGAATGGGATTTCCATGAAAAAGATTGTGGGCCGAAAATTATTGATCACTGTACATTTCTCTTCTGTTTCCTATTTATATTTCTATTTTACCTCCTCAATTTAGCATTATTGAGAGGGAAAGACTTAATCTAAGATCTGCACAAAAATATTTAGCCTACAAATTCATACCGTGATCATAGCATGCATGGACTCGACTCATATGACTGGGATTTCCATGAAAAAGATTGTGGGCAGAAAATGGGTGATCACTGTATATTTCTCTTCTGTTTCCTATTTATATTTATATTTTACCTCCTCAATTTAGCATTATAGACAGGGAAAGCCCTAATCTACGTTCTGCACAAAAATATTTTGCCTTCAAATACTTACGGTGATCGCAGCATGCATGGACTCGACTCATATGATTGGGATTTCCATGAAAAAGATTGTGGGCAGAAAATGGGTGATCACTATACATTTCTCTTCTGTTTCCTATTTATATTTATATTTTACTTCCTCAATTTAGCATTATGGACAGGGAAAGACCAAATCTAATTTCTGCACAAAAATATTTTGCCATCAAATTCATACCGTGATCATAGCATGCATGGACTCAACTCATATGATTGGGATTTCGATGGAAAAGATTGTGGGCAGAAAATGGGTGATCACTGTACATTTCTCTACTGTTTCCTATTTATATTTCTATTTTACTTCCTCAATTTATCATTATGGACAGGGAAAGACATAATCTAAGATCTGCAGAAAAATATTTAGCCTTCAAATTCATACCGTCATCGTAGCATGCATGGACTCGACTCATATGAATGGGATTTCCATGAAAAAGATTGTGGTCCAAAAATGGGTGATCACTGTACATTTCTCTTCTGTTTCCTATTTCTATTTCTATTTTACCTCCTCAATTTAGCATTATGGACAGGGAAAGACCTAATCTAAGATCTGCACAAAAAGATTTTGCCTTCAAATTCATACCGTGATCGTAGTATGCATGTACTAGACTCATATGAATGGGATTTCCATGAATAAGATTGTGGGCCGAAAATTGGTGATCACTGTTCATTTCTCTTCTGTTTCCTATTTATATTTCTATTTTACCTCCTCAATTTAGCATTATGGACAGGGAAAGACCTAATCTAAGATCTGCACAAAAATATTTAGCCTTCAAATTCATACCGTCATCGTAGCATGCATGGACTCGACTCATATGACTGGGATTTCCATGAAAAAGATTATGGGCCGAAAATGGGTGATCACTGTACATTTCTCTTCTGTTTTCTATTTATATTTATATTTTACCTCCTCAATTTAGCATTATGGACAGGGAAAGACCTAATCTAAGATCTGCACAAAAATATTTAGCCTTCAAATTCATACCGTGATCGTAGCATGCATGGACTCGACTCATATGAATGGAATTTCCATGAAAAAGATTGTGGGCCGAAAATGGGTGATCACTGTACATTTCTCTTCTGTTTCCTATTTATATTTATATTTTACCTCCTCAATTTAGCATTATGGACAGGGAAAGACCTAATCTAAGATCTGCATAAAAATATTTAGCCTTCAAATTCATACCGTCATCGTAGCATGCATGGACTCGACTCATATGACTGGGATTTCCATGAAAAATATTGTGGGCAGAAAATGGGTGATCACTGTACATTTCTCTTCTGTTTCCTATTTATATTTATATTTTACCTCCTCAATTTAGCAGTTATGGACAGGGAAAGACCTAATCTAAGATCTGCACAAAAATATTTTGCCTTCAAATTCATACCGTGATCGTAGCATGCATGGATTTGACTCATATGACTGGGATTTCCATGAAAAATATTGTGGGCAGAAAATGGGTGATCACTGTACATTTCTCTTCTGTTTCCTATTTATATTTATATTTTACCTCCTCAATTTAGCATTATAGACAGGGAAAGCCCTAATCTAAGTTCTGCACAAAAATATTTTGCCTTCAAATACTTACGGTGATCGTAGCATGCATGGACTCGACTCATATGATTGGGATTTCCATGAAAAAGATTGTGGGCAGAAAATGGGTGATCACTATACATTTCTCTTCTGTTTCCTATTTATATTTATATTTTACTTCCTCAATTTAGCATTATGGACAGGGAAAGACATAATCTAATTTCTGCACAAAAATATTTTGCCATCAAATTCATACCGTGATCATAGCATGCATGGACTCAACTCATATGATTGGGATTTCCATGGAAACGATTGTGGGCAGAAAATGGGTGATCACTGTACATTTCTCTTCTGTTTCCTATTTATATTTCTATTTTACTTCCTCAATTTAGCATTATGGACAGGGAAAGACATAATCTAAGATCTGCAGAAAAATATTTAGCCTTCAAATTCATACCGTCATCGTAGCATGCATGGACTCGACTCATATGAATGGGATTTCCATGAAAAAGATTGTGGTCCAAAAATGGGTGATCCCTGTACATTTCTCTTCTGTTTCCTATTTATATTTCTATTTTACCTCCTCAATTTAGCATTATGGACAGGGAAAGACCTAATCTAAGATCTGCACAAAAATATTTAGCCTTCAAATTCATACCGTCATCGTAGCATGCATGGACTCGACTCATATGAATGGGATTTCCATGAAAAAGATTCTGGGCCGAAAATGGGTGATCACTGTACATTTCTCTTCTGTTTCCTATTTATATTTATATTTTACCTCCTTAATATAGCATTATGGACAGGGAAAGACCTAATCTAATATCTGCACAAAAATATTTAGCCTTCAAATTCATACCGTCATCGTAGCATGCAAGGACTCGACACATATGAATGGGATTTCCATGAAAAAGATTGTGGGCCGAAAATGGGTGATCACTGTACATTTCTCTTCTGTTTCCTATTTATATTTCTATTTTACCTCCTCAATTTAGCATTATGGACAGGGAAAGACCTAATCTAAGATCTGCACAAAAATATTTAGCCTTCAAATTCATACCGTGATCGTAGCATGCATGGACGCGACTCATATGAATGGGATTTCCATGAAAAAGATTGTGGGCCGAAAATGGGTGATCACTGTACATTTCTCTTCTGTTTCCTATTTATATTTATATTTTATCTCCTCAATTTAGCATTATGGACAGGGAAAGACCTAATCTAAGATCTGCACAAAAATATTTAGCCTTCAAATTCATACCGTGATTTTAGCATGCATGGACTCGACTCATATGACTGGGATTTCCATGAAAAATATTGTGTGCAGAAAATGGGTGATCACTCTACATTTCTCTTCTGTTTCCTATTTATATTTCTATTTTTCCTCCTCAATTTAGCATTATGGACAGGGAAAGACCTAATCTAAGATCTGCACAAAAATATTTTGCCTTCAAATTCATACCGTCATCGTAGCATGCATGGACTCGACTCATATGAATGGGATTTCCATGAAAAAGATTGTGGGCCGAAAATGGGTGATCACAGTACGTTTTTCTTCTGTTTCCTATTTATATATATATTTTACCTCCTCAATTTAGCATTATGGACAGATAAAGTCCTAATCTAAGATCTGCACAAAAATATTTAGCCTTCAAATTCATACCGTGATCGTAGCATGCATGGACTCGACTCATATGACTGGGATTTCCATGAAAATATTGTGGGACGAAAATGGGTGATCACTGTACATTTCTCTTCTGTTTCCTATTTATATTTCTATTTTACATCCTCAATTTAGCATTATGGACAGGGAAAGACCTAATCTAAATCTGCACAGAAATATTTTGCCTTAAATTCATACCGTCATCGTAACATGCATGGACTCGACTCATATGACTGGGATTTCCATGAAAAAGATTGTGGGCCGAAAATGGGTGATCACTGTACATGTCCCTTCTGTTTCCTATTTATATTTCTATTTTACATCCTCAATTTAGCATTATGGCCAGGGAAAGATCTAATCTAATATCTGCACAAAAATATTTTGCCTTCAAATTCATACGGTGATCGTAGGATGCATGGACTCGGCTCATATGACTGGGATTTCCATGAAAAAGATTGTGGGCCCAAAATGGGTGATCACTGTACATTTCTCTTCTGTTTCCTATTTATATTTCTATTTTACCTCCTCAATTTTGCATTATGGACAGGGAAAGACCTAATTTAAGATCTGCACAAAAATATTTTGCCTTAAATTCATACCGTCATCGTAGCATGCATGGACTCGACTCATATGACTGGGATTTCCATGAAAAAGATTGTGGGCAGAAAATGGGTGATCACTCTACATTTCTCTTCTGTTTCCTATTTATATTTATATTTTACCTCCTCAATTTAGCATTATGGACAGGGAAAGACCTAATCTAAAATCTGCACAAAAATATTTTGCCTTCAAATTTATACCATGATCGTAGCATGCATGGACTCGACTCATATGACTGGGATTTCCATGAAAAAGATTGTGGGCCGAAAATGGGTGATCACTCTACATTTCTCTTCTGTTTCCTATTTACATTTTTATTTTACCTCCTCAATTTAGCATTATGGACAGTGAAAGACCTAATCTAAGATCTGCAAACAATATTTTGCCTTCAAATTTATACCGTGATCGTAGCATGCATGGACTCGACTCATATGACTGGGATTTCCATGAAAAAGATTGTGGGGGGAAAATGGGTGATCAGTGTACATTTCTCTTCTGTTTCCTATTTATATTTCTATTTTACCTCCTCAATTTAGCATTATGGACAGGGAAAGACCTAATCTAAGATCTGCACAAAAATATTTTGCCTTAAATTCATACCGTCATCGTAGCATGCATGGACTCGACTCATATGACCGGGATTTCCATGAAAAAGATTGTGGGCCGAAAATGGATGATCAGTGTACATTTCTCTTCTGTTTCCTATTTATATTTCTATTTTACCTCCTCAATTTAGCATTATGGACAGGGAAAGACCTAATCTAAAATCTGCACAAAAATATTTTGCCTTCAAATTCATACGGTGATCGTAGCATGCATGGACTCGACTCATATGACTGGGATTTCCATGAAAAAGATTGTGGGCCGAAAATGGGTGATCACTGTACATGTCCCTTCTGTTTCCTATTTATATTTCTATTTTACATCCTCAATTTAGCATTATGGCCAGGGAAAGATCTAATCTAATATCTGCACAAAAATATTTTGCCTTCAAATTCATACGGTGATCGTAGGATGCATGGACTCGGCTCATATGACTGGGATTTCCATGAAAAAGATTGTGGGCCCAAAATGGGTGATCACTGTACATTTCTCTTCTGTTTCCTATTTATATTTCTATTTTACCTCCTCAATTTTGCATTATGGACAGGGAAAGACCTAATTTAAGATCTGCACAAAAATATTTTGCCTTAAATTCATACCGTCATCGTAGCATGCATGGACTCGACTCATATGACTGGGATTTCCATGAAAAAGATTGTGGGCAGAAAATGGGTGATCACTCTACATTTCTCTTCTGTTTCGTATTTATATTTATATTTTACCTCCTCAATTTAGCATTATGGACAGGGAAAGACCTAATCTAAAATCTGCACAAAAATATTTTGCCTTCAAATTTATACCATGATCGTAGCATGCATGGACTCGACTCATATGACTGGGATTTCCATGAAAAAGATTGTGGGCCGAAAATGGGTGATCACTCTACATTTCTCTTCTGTTTCCTATTTACATTTTTATTTTACCTCCTCAATTTAGCATTATGGACAGTGAAAGACCTAATCTAAGATCTGCAAACAATATTTTGCCTTCAAATTTATACCGTGATCGTAGCATGCATGGACTCGACTCATATGACTGGGATTTCCATGAAAAAGATTGTGGGGGGAAAATGGGTGATCACTGTACCTTTCTCTTCTGCTTCCTATTTATATTTCTATTTTACATCCTCAATTTAGCATTATGGACAGGGAAAGACCTAATCTAAGATCTGCACAAAAATATTTTGCCTTAAATTCATACCGTCATCGTAGCATGCATGGACTCGACTCATATGACCGGGATTTCCATGAAAAAGATTGTGGGCCGAAAATGGATGATCAGTGTACATTTCTCTTCTGTTTCCTATTTATATTTCTATTTTACCTCCTCAATTTAGCATTATGGACAGGGAAAGACCTAATCTAAAATCTGCACAAAAATATTTTGCCTTCAAATTCATACTGTGATCGTAGCATGCATGGACTCGACTCATATGACTGGGATTTCCATGAAAAAGATTGTGGGCCGAAAATGGCTGATCACTGTACATGTCTCTTCTGTTTCCTATTTATATTTATATTTTACTTTCTCAATTTAGCATTATGGCAAGGGAAAGACCTAATCTAAGATCTGTACAAAAATATTTTGCCTTCTAATTCATACCGTGATCATAGGATGCATGGACTCGGCTCATATGACTGGGCTTTCCATGAAAAAGATTGTGGGCCGAAAGTGGGTGATCACTGTACATGTCGCTTCTGTTTCATATTTATATTTCTATTTTACCTCCTCAATTTAGCATTATGGACAGGGAAAGACCTAATCTAAGATCTGCAAAAAAATATTTTGCCATCAAATTTATACCGTGATCGTAGCATGCATGGACTCGACTCATATGACTGGGATTTCCATGAAAAAGAATGTGGGCCGAAAATGGGTGATCACTGTACCTTTCTCTTCTGTTTCCTATTTATATTTATATTTTACCTCCTCAATTTAGAATTATGAACGGGGAAAGACCTAATCTAAGATCTGCACAAAAATATTTTGCCTTCAAATTCATACCGTGATCGTAGCATGCATGGACTCGACTCATATGACTGGGATTTCCATGAAAAAGATTGTGGGCCGAAAATGGGTGATCACTGTACATATCTCTTCTGTTTCCTATTTATATTTATATTTTATCTCCTCAATTTAGCATTATGGACAGGGAAAGACCTAATCTAAGTTCTGCACAAAAATATTTAGCCTTCAAATTCATACCGTGATCGTAACATGCATGGACTCGACTCATATGAATGGGATTTCCATGGAAAAGATTGTGGGCCGAAAATGGGTGATCACTGTGCATTTCTCTTCTGTTTCCTATTTATATTTCTATTTTACCTCCTCAATTTAGCATTATGGAAAGGGAAAGACCTAATCTAAGATCTGCAAAAAAATATTTTGCCTTCAAATTCATACCGTCATCGTAGCAAGCATGGACTCGACTCATATGAAGGTGAATTCCATGAAAAAGATTGTGGGCCGAAAATGGGTGATCACTGTACATTACTCTTCTGTTTCCTATTTATATTTCTATTTTACCTCCTCAATTTAGCATTATGGACAGGGAAAGACCTAATCTAAGATCTGCACAAAAATATTTAGCCTTCAAATTCATACCGTGATCGTAGCATGCATGGACTCGACTCATATGACAGGGATTTCCATGAAAAATATTGTGGGCACAAAATGGGTGATCACTGTACATTTCTCTTCTCTTTCCTATTTATATTTCTATTTTACCTCCTCAATTTAGCATTATGGACAGGGAAAGACCTAATCTAAGATCTGCACAAAAATATTTTGCCTTCAAATTCATACCGTCATCGTAGCATGCATGGACTCGACTCATATGAATGGGAGTTCCATGAAAAAGATTGTGGGGCGAAAATGGTTGATCACTGTATATTTCTCTTCTGTTTCCTATTTATATTTATATTTTACCTCCTCAATTTAGCATTATGGACAGAGAAAGTCTTAATCTAAGATCTGCACAAAAATATTTAGCCTTCAAATTCATACCGTCATCGTAGCATGCATGGACTCGACTCATATGAATGGGATTTCCATGAAAAAGATTGTGGGCCGAAAATGGGTGATCACTGTGCATTTCTCTTATGTTTCCTATTTATATTTATATTTTACCTCCTCAATTTAGCATTATGGACAGGGAAAGACATAATCTAAGATCTGCACAAAAATATTTAGCCTTCAAATTCATGCCGTCATTGTAGCATGCATGGACACGACTCATATGAATGGGATTTCAATGTAAAAGCTTGTGGGCCGAAAATGGGTGATCACTGTACATTTCTCTTCTGTTTCCTATTTATATTTATATTTTACCTCCTCAATTTAGCATTATGGACAGGGAAAGACCTAATCTAAGATCTGCACAAAACTATTTAGCCTTCAAATACATACCGTCATCGTAGCATGCATGGACTCGACTCATATGGATGGGATTTCCATGAAAAAGATTGTGGGCCGAAAATGGGTGATCACTGTACATTTCTCTTCTGTTTCCTATTTATATTTCTATCTTACCCCCTCAATTTAGCATTATGGACAGGGAAAGACGTAATCTAAGATCCGCACAAAAATATTTAGCCTTCAAATTCATACCGTCATCGTAGCATGCATGGACTCGACACATATGAATGGGATTTCCATGAAAAAGATTGTGGGCCGAAAATGGGTGATCACTGTACATTTCTCTTCTGTTTCCTATTTATATTTCTATTTTACCTCCTCAATTTAGCATTATGGACAGGTAAAGACCTAATCTAAGATCTGCACAAAAATATTTTGCCTTCAAATTCATACCGTGATCGTAGCATGCATGTACTCGACTCATATGACTGGGATTTCCATGAAAAATATTGTGGGACGAAAATGGGTGATCACTGTACATTTCTCGTCTGTTTCCTATTTATATTTCTATTTTACCTCCTCAATTTAGCATTATGGACAGGGAAAGACCTAATCTAAGTTCTGAACAAAAATATTTAGCCTTCAAATTCATACCGTGATCGTAACATGCATGGACTCGACTCATATGAATGGGATTTCCATGAAAAAGATTGTGGGCCGAAAATGGTTGATCACTGTGCATTTCTCTTCTGTTTCCTATTTATATTTATATTTTACCTCCTCAATTTAGCATTATGGACAGGGAAAGACCTAATCTAAGATCTGCACAAAAATATTTAGCCTTCAAATTCATACCGTGATCGTAGCATGCATGGACGCGACTCATATGAATGGGATTTCCATGAAAAAGATTGTGGGCCGAAAATGGGTGATCACTGTACATTTCTCTTCTGTTTCCTTTTTATATTTATATTTTATCTCCTCAATTTAGCATTATGGACAGGGAAAGACCTAATCTAAGATCTGCACAAAAATATTTAGCCTTCAAATTCATACCGTGATTGTAGCATGCATGGACTCGACTCATATGACTGGGATTTTCATGAAAAATATTGTGGGCAGAAAATGGGTGATCACTGTACATTTCTCTTCTGTTTCCTATTTATGTTTCTATTTTACCTCCTCAATTTAGCATTATGGACAGGGAAAGACCTAATCTAAGATCTGCACAAAAATATTTTGCCTTCAAATTCATACCGTCATCGTAGCATGCATGGACTCGACTCATATGAAGGTGAATTCCATGAAAAAGATTGTGGGCCGAAAATGGTTGATCACTGTACATTTCTCTTCTGTTTCCTATTTATATTTCTATTTTACCTCCTCAATTTAGCATTATGGACAGGGAAAGACATAATATAAGATCTGCACAAAAATATTTAGCCTTGAAATTCATACCGTGATCGTAGCATGCATGGACTCGACTCATATGCCAGGGATTTCCATGAAAAATATTGTGGGCAGAAAATGGGTGATCACTGTACATTTCTCTTCTGTTTCCTATTTATATTTCTATTTTACCTCCTCAATTTAGCATTATGGACAGGGAAAGACCTAATCTAAGATCTGCACAAAAATATTTAGCCTTCAAATTCATACCGTGACCGTAGCATGCATGGACTCGACTCATATGACAGGTATTTCCATGAAAAGTATTGTGGGCAGAAAATGGGTGATCACTGTACATTTCACTTCTGTTGCCTATTTATATTTCTGTCTTACCTCCTCAATTTAGCATTATGGACAGGGAAAGACCTAATCTAAGATCTGCACAAAAATATTTTGCCTTCAAATTCATACCGTGAGCGTAGCATGCATGGACTCGACTCATATGAATGTGATTTCCATGAAAAAGATAGTGGGCCGAAAATGGGTGATCACTGTACATTTCTCTTCTGTTTCCTATTTATATATATATTTTACCTCCTCAATTTAGCATTATGGACAGGGAAAGACATAATCTAAGATCTGCACAAAAATATTTAGCCTTCAAATTCATGCCGTCATTGTAGCATGCATGGACTCGACTCATATGAATGGGATTTCAATGTAAAAGCTTGTGGGCCGAAAATGGGTGATCACTGTACATTTCTCTTCTGTTTCCTATTTATATTTATATTTTACCTCCTCAATTTAGCATTATGGACAGGGAAAGACCTAATCTAAGATCTGCACAAAACTATTAAGCCTTCAAATTCATACCGTCATCGTAGCATGCATGGACGCGACTCATATGGATGGGATTTCCATGAAAAAGATTGTGGGCCGAAAATGGGTGATCACTGTACATTTCTCTTCTGTTTCCTATTTATATTTCTATCTTACCCCCTCAATTTAGCATTATGGACAGGGAAAGACGTAATCTAAGATCTGCACAAAAATATTTAGCCTTCAAATTCATACCGTCATCGTAGCATGCATGGACTCGACACATATGAATGGGATTTCCATGAAAAAGATTGTGGGCCGAAAATGGGTGATCACTGTACATTTCTCTTCTGTTTCCTATTTATATTTCTATTTTACCTCCTCAATTTAGCATTATGGACAGGGAAAGACCTAATCTAAGATATGCACTAAAATATTTAGCCTTCAAATTCATACCGTCATCGTAGCATGCATGGACTCGACTCATATGACTGGGATTTCCATGAAAAATATTGTGGGCAGAAAATGGGTGATCACTGTACATTTCTCTTCTGTTTCCTATTTATATTTATATTTTACCTCCTCAATTTAGCATTATGGACAGGTAAAGACCTAATCTAAGATCTGCACAAAAATATTTTGCCTTCAAATTCATACCGTGATCGTAGCATGCATCGACTCGACTCATATGACTGGGATTTCCATGAAAAATATTGTGGGACGAAAATGGGTGATCACTGTACATTTCTCTTCTGTTTCCTATTTATATTTCTATTTTACCTCCTCAATTTAGCATTATGGACAGGGAAAGACCTAATCTAAGTTCTGCACAAAAATATTTAGCCTTCAAATTCATACCGTGATCGTAACATGCATGGACTCGACTCATATGAATGGGATTTCCATGAAAAAGATTGTGGGCCGAAAATGGGTGATCACTGTACATTTCTCTTCTGTTTCCTATTTATATTTATATTTTACCTCCTCAATTTAGCATTATGGACAGGGAAAGACCTAATCTAAGATCTGCACAAAAATATTTAGCCTTCAAATTCATACCGTGATCGTAGCATGCATGGACGCGACTCATATGAATGGGATTTCCATGAAAAAGATTGTGGGCCGAAAATGGGTGATCACTGTACATTTCTCTTCTGTTTCCTATTTATATTTATATGTTATCTCCTCAATTTAGCATTATGGACAGGGAAAGACCTAATCTAAGATCTGCACAAAAATATTTAGCCTTCAAATTCATACCGTGATTGTAGCATGCATGGACTCGACTCATATGACTGGGATTTCCATGAAAAATATTGTGGGCAGAAAATGGGTGATCACTGTACATTTCTCTTCTGTTTCCTATTTATATTTCTATTTTACCTCCTCAATTTAGCATTATGGACAGGGAAAGACCTAATCTAAGATCTGCACAAAAATATTTTGCCTTCAAATTCATACCGTCATCGTAGCATGCATGGACTCGACTCATATGAAGGTGAATTCCATGAAAAAGATTGTGGGCCGAAAATGGTTGATCACTGTACATTTCTCTTCTGTTTCCTATTTATATTTCTATTTTACCTCCTCAATTTAGCATTATGGACAGGGAAAGACATAATATAAGATCTGCACAAAAATATTTAGCCTTGAAATACATACCGTGATCGTAGCATGCATGGACTCGACTCATATGCCAGGGATTTCCATGAAAAATATTGTGGGCAGAAAATGGGTGATCACTGTACATTCCTCTTCTGTTTCCTATTTATATTTCTATTTTACCTCCTCAATTTAGCATTATGGACAGGGAAAGACCTAATCTAAGATCTGCACAAAAATATTTTGCCTTCAAATTCATACCGAGATTGTAGCACGCATGGACTCTACCCATATGAATGGGATTTCCATGAAAAATATTGTAGGCAGAAAATGGGTGATCACTGTACATTTCTCTTCTGTTTCCTATTTATATTTCTATTTTACCTCCTCAATTTAGCATTATGGACAGGGAAAGACCTAATCTAAGATCTGCACAAAAATATTTAGCCTTCAAATTCATACCGTGACCGTAGCATGCATGGACTCGACTCATATGACAGGTATTTCCATGAAAAGTATTGTGGGCCGAAAATGGGTGATCACTGTACATTTCTCTTCTGTTTCCTATTTATATATATATTTTACCTCCTCAATTTAGCATTATGGACAGATAAAGTCCTAATCTAAGATCTGCACAAAAATATTTAGCCCTCAAATTCATACCGTGATCGTAGCAGGCATGGACTCGACTCATATGAATGGGATTTCCATGAAAAAGATTGTGGACCGAAAATGGGTGATCACTGTGCATTTCTCTTCTGTTTCCTCTTTATATTTCTATTTTACCTCCTCAATTTAGCATTATGGACAGGGAAAGACATAATATAAGATCTGCACAAAAATATTTAGCCTTCAAATTCATGCCGTCATCGTAGCATGCATGGACTCGACTCATACGAATGGGATTTCAATGTAAAAGATTGTGGGCCGAAAATGGGTGATCACTCTACATTTCTCTTCTGTTTCCTAATTATATTTCTATTTTACCTCTTCAATTTAGCATTATGGACAGGGAAAGACCTAATCTAAGATCTGCACAAAAATATTTAGCCTTCAAATTCATACCGTGATCGTAGCATGCATGGACTCGACTCATATGAGAGGGATTTCCATGAAAAAGATTGTGGGCCGAAAATGGGTGATCACTGTACATTTCTCTTCTGTTTCCTATTTATATTTATATTTTAACTCCTCAATTTAGCATTATGGACAGGGAAAGACCTAATCTAATATCTGCACAAAATTATTTAGCCTTCAAATTCATACCGTGATCGTAGCATGCATGGACTCGACTCATATGACAGGGATTTCCATGAAAAAGATTGTGGGCCGAAAATGGGTGATCACTGTACATTTCTCTTATGTTTCCTATTCATATTTATCTTTTACCTCCTCAATTTAGAATTATGGACAGGGAAAGACCTAATCTAAGATCTGCACAAAAATATTTAGCCTTCAAATTCATACCGTGACCGTAGCATGCATGGACTCGACTCATATGACAGGTATTTCCATGAAAAGTATTGTGGGCAGAAAATGGGTGATCACTGTACATTTCTCTTCTGTTTCCTATTTATATTTCTATTTTACCTCCTCAATTTAGCATTATGGACAGGGAAAGACCTAATCTAAGATCTGCACAAAATATTTTGCCTTCAAATTCATACCGTGAGCGTAGCATGCATTGACTCGACTCATATGAATGTGATTTCCATGAAAAAGATTGTGGGCCGAAAATGGGTGATCACTGTACATTTCTCTTCTGTTTCCTATTTATATATATATTTTACCTCCTCAATTTAGCATTATGGATAGATAAAGTCCTAATCTAAGATCTGCACAAAAATATTTAGCCTTCAAATTCATACCGTCATCGTAGCATGCATGGACTCGACACATATGAATGGGATTTCCATGAAAAAGATTGTGGGCCGAAAATGGGTGATCACTGTACATTTCTCTTCTGTTTCCTATTTATATTTATATTTTACCTCCTCAATTTAGCATTATGTACAGGTAAAGACCTAATCTAAGATCTGCACAAAAATATTTTGCCTTCAAATTCATACCGTGATCGTAGCATGCATGGACTCGACTCATATGACTGGGATTTCCATGAAAAATATTGTGGGACGAAAATGGGTGATCACTGTACATTTCTCTTCTGTTTCCTATTTATATTTCTATTTTACCTCCTCAATTTAGCATTATGGACAGGGAAAGACCTAATCTAAGTTCTGCACAAAAATATTTAGCCTTCAAATTCATACCGTGATCGTAACATGCATGGACTCGACTCATATGAATGGGATTTCAATGTAAAAGCTTGTGGGCCGAAAATGGGTGATCACTGTACATTTCTCTTCTGTTTCCTATTTATATTTATATTTTACCTCCTCAATTTAGCATTATGGACAGGGAAAGACCTAATCTAAGATCTGCACAAAACTATTAAGCCTTCAAATTCATACCGTCATCGTAGCATGCATGGACGCGACTCATATGGATGGGATTTCCATGAAAAAGCTTGTGGGCCGAAAATGGGTGATCACTGTACATTTCTCTTCTGTTTCCTATTTATATTTCTATTTTACCTCCTCAATTTAGCATTATGGACAGGGAAAGACCTAATCTAAGATCTGCACAAAATATTTTGCCTTCAAATTCATACCGTGAGCGTAGCATGCATTGACTCGACTCATATGAATGTGATTTCCATGAAAAAGATTGTGGGCCGAAAATGGGTGATCACTGTACATTTCTCTTCTGTTTCCTATTTATATTTATATTTTACCTCCTCAATTTAGCATTATGGACAGATAAAGTCCTAATCTAAGATCTGCACAAAAATATTTAGCCTTCAAATTCATACCGTGATCGTAGCAGGCATGGACTCGACTCATATGAATGGGATTTCCATGAAAAAGATTGTGGACCGAAAATGGGTGATCACTGTGCATTTCTCTTCTGTTTCCTCTTTATATTTCTATTTTACCTCCTCAATTTAGCATTATGGACAGGGAAAGACATAATATAAGATCTGCACAAAAATATTTAGCCTTCAAATTCATGCCGTCATCGTAGCATGCATGGACTCGACTCATACGAATGGGATTTCAATGTAAAAGATTGTGGGCCGAAAATGGGTGATCACTCTACATTTCTCTTCTGTTTCCTAATTATATTTCTATTTTACCTCTTCAATTTAGCATTATGGACAGGGAAAGACCTAATCTAAGATCTGCACAAAAATATTTAGCCTTCAAATTCATACCGTGATCGTAGCATGCATGGACTCGACTCATATGAGAGGGATTTCCATGAAAAAGATTGTGGGCCGAAAATGGGTGATCACTGTACATTTCTCTTCTGTTTCCTATTTATATTTATATTTTAACTCCTCAATTTAGCATTATGGACAGGGAAAGACCTAATCTAATATCTGCACAAAATTATTTAGCCTTCAAATTCATACCGTGATCGTAGCATGCATGGACTCGACTCATATGACAGGGATTTCCATGAAAAAGATTGTGGGCCGAAAATGGGTGATCACTGTATATTTCTCTTATGTTTCCTATTTATATTTATCTTTTACCTCCTCAATTTAGAATTATGGACAGGGAAAGACCTAATCTAAGATCTGCACAAAAATATTTAGCCTTCAAATTCATACCGTGACCGTAGCATGCATGGACTCGACTCATATGACAGGTATTTCCATGAAAAGTATTGTGGGCAGAAAATGGGTGATCACTGTACATTTCTCTTCTGTTTCCTATTTATATTTCTATTTTACCTCCTCAATTTAGCATTATGGACAGGGAAAGACCTAATCTAAGATCTGCACAAAATATTTTGCCTTCAAATTCATACCGTGAGCGTAGCATGCATTGACTCGACTCATATGAATGTGATTTCCATGAAAAAGATTGTGGGCCGAAAATGGGTGATCACTGTACATTTCTCTTCTGTTTCCTATTTATATATATATTTTACCTCCTCAATTTAGCATTATGGACAGATAAAGTCCTAATCTAAGATCTGCACAAAAATATTTAGCCTTCAAATTCATACCGTCATCGTAGCATGCATGGACTCGACACATATGAATGGGATTTCCATGAAAAAGATTGTGGGCCGAAAATGGGTGATCACTGTACATTTCTCTTCTGTTTCCTATTTATATTTATATTTTACCTCCTCAATTTAGCATTATGTACAGGTAAAGACCTAATCTAAGATCTGCACAAAAATATTTTGCCTTCAAATTCATACCGTGATCGTAGCATGCATGGACTCGACTCATATGACTGGGATTTCCATGAAAAATATTGTGGGACGAAAATGGGTGATCACTGTACATTTCTCTTCTGTTTCCTATTTATATTTCTATTTTAACTCCTCAATTTAGCATTATGGACAGGGAAAGACCTAATCTAAGTTCTGCACAAAAATATTTAGCCTTCAAATTCATACCGTGATCGTAACATGCATGGACTCGACTCATATGAATGGGATTTCAATGTAAAAGCTTGTGGGCCGAAAATGGGTGATCACTGTACATTTCTCTTCTGTTTCCTATTTATATTTATATTTTACCTCCTCAATTTAGCATTATGGACAGGGAAAGACCTAATCTAAGATCTGCACAAAACTATTAAGCCTTCAAATTCATACCGTCATCGTAGCATGCATGGACGCGACTCATATGGATGGGATTTCCATGAAAAAGATTGTGGGCCGAAAATGGGTGATCACTGTACATTTCTCTTCTGTTTCCTATTTATATTTCTATCTTACCCCCTCAATTTAGCATTATGGACAGGGAAAGACGTAATCTAAGATCTGCACAAAAATATTTAGCCTTCAAATTCATACCGTCATCGTAGCATGCATGGACTCGACACATATGAATGGGATTTACATGAAAAAGATTGTGGGCCGAAAATGGGTGATCACTGTACATTTCTCTTCTGTTTCCTATTTATATTTATATTTTACCTCCTCAATTTAGCATTATGGACAGGGAAAGACCTAATCTAAGATATGCACAAAAATATTTAGCCTTCAAATTCATACCGTCATCGTAGCATGCATGGACTCGACTCATATGACTGGGATTTCCATGAAAAATATTGTGGGCAGAAAATGGGTGATCACTGTACATTTCTCTTCTGTTTCCTATTTATATTTATATTTTACCTCCTCAATTTAGCATTATGGACAGGTAAAGACCTAATCTAAGATCTGCACAAAAAATATTTTGCCTTCAAATTCATACCGTGATCGTAGCATGCATGGACTCGACTCATATGACTGGGATTTCCATGAAAAATATTGTGGGACGAAAATGGGTGATCACTGTACATTTCTCTTCTGTTTCCTATTTATATTTCTATTTTACCTCCTCAATTTAGCATTATGGACAGGGAAAGACCTAATCTAAGTTCTGCACAAAAATATTTAGCCTTCAAATTCATACCCTGATCGTAACATGCATGGACTCGACTCATATGAATGGGATTTCCATGAAAAAGATTGTGGGCCGAAAATGGGTGATCACTGTACATTTCTCTTCTGTTTCCTATTTATATTTATATTTTACCTCCTCAATTTAGCATTATGGACAGGGAAAGACCTAATCTAAGATCTGCACAAAAATATTTAGCCTTCAAATTCATACCGTGATCGTAGCATGCATGGACGCGACTCATATGAATGGGATTTCCATGAAAAAGATTGTGGGCCGAAAATGGGTGATCACTGTACATTTCTCTTCTGTTTCCTATTTATATTTATATGTTATCTCCTCAATTTAGCATTATGGACAGGGAAAGACCTAATCTAAGATCTGCACAAAAATATTTAGCCTTCAAATTCATACCGTGATTGTAGCATGCATGGACTCGACTCATATGACTGGGATTTCCATGAAAAATATTGTGGGCAGAAAATGGGTGATCACTGTACATTTCTCTTCTGTTTCCTATTTATATTTCTATTTTACCTCCTCAATTTAGCATTATGGACAGGGAAAGACCTAATCTAAGATCTGCACAAAAATATTTTGCCTTCAAATTCATACCGTCATCGTAGCATGCATGGACTCGACTCATATGAAGGTGAATTCCATGAAAAAGATTGTGGGCCGAAAATGGTTGATCACTGTACATTTCTCTTATGTTTCCTATTTATATTTCTATTTTACCTCCTCAATTTAGCATTATGGACAGGGAAAGACATAATATAAGATCTGCACAAAAATATTTAGCCTTGAAATACATACCGTGATCGTAGCATGCATGGACTCGACTCATATGCCAGGGATTTCCATGAAAAATATTGTGGGCAGAAAATGGGTGATCACTGTACATTCCTCTTCTGTTTCCTATTTATATTTCTATTTTACCTCCTCAATTTAGCATTATGGACAGTGAAAGACCTAATCTAAGATCTGCACAAAAATATTTAGCCTTCAAATTCATGCCGTCATCGTAGCATGCATGGACTCGACTCATACGAATGGGATTTCAATGTAAAAGATTGTGGGCCGAAAATGGGTGATCACTCTACATTTCTCTTCTGTTTCCTAATTATATTTCTATTTTACCTCTTCAATTTAGCATTATGGACAGGGAAAGACCTAATCTAAGATCTGCACAAAAATATTTAGCCTTCAAATTCATACCGTGATCGTAGCATGCATGGACTCGACTCATATGACAGGGATTTCCATGAAAAAGATTGTGGGCCGAAAATGGGTGATCACTGTACATTTCTCTTCTGTTTCCTATTTATATTTATATTTTAACTCCTCAATTTAGCATTATGGACAGGGAAAGACCTAATCTAATATCTGCACAAAAATATTTAGCCTTCAAATTCATACCGTGACCGTAGCATGCATGGACTCGACTCATATGACAGGTATTTCCATGAAAAGTATTGTGGGCAGAAAATGGGTGATCACTGTACATTTCTCTTCTGTTTCCTATTTATATTTCTATTTTACCTCCTCAATTTAGCATTATGGACAGGAAAAGACCTAATCTAAGATCTGCACAAAATATTTTGCCTTCAAATTCATACCGTGAGCGTAGCATGCATTGACTCGACTCATATGAATGTGATTTCCATGAAAAAGATTGTGGGCCGAAAATGGGTGATCACTGTACATTTCTCTTCTGTTTCCTATTTATATATATATTTTACCTCCTCAATTTAGCATTATGGACAGATAAAGTCCTAATCTAAGATCTGCACAAAAATATTTAGCCTTCAAATTCATACCGTGATCGTAGCAGGCATGGACTCGACTCATATGAATGGGATTTCCATGAAAAAGATTGTGGGCCGAAAATGGGTGATCACTGTGCATTTCTCTTCTGTTTCCTATTTATATTTCTATTTTACCTCTTCAATTTAGCATTATGGACAGGGAAAGACCTAATCTAAGATCTGCACAAAAATATTTAGCCTTCAAATTCATACCGTGATCGTAGCATGCATGGACTCGACTCATATGACAGGGATTTCCATGAAAAATATGGTGGGCACAAAATGGGTGATCACTGTACATTTCTCTTCTGTTTCCTATTTATATTTATATTTTACCTCCTCAATTTAGCATTATGGACAGGGAAAGACCTAATCTAAGATCTGCACAAAAATATTTTGCCTTCAAATTCATACCGTCATCGTAGCATGCATGGACTCGACTCATATGACTGGGATTTCCATGAAAAATATTGTGGGCAGAAAATGGGTGATCACTGTACATTTCTCTTCTGTTTCCTATTTATATTTCTATTTTACCTCCTCAATTTAGCATTATGGACAGGGAAAGACCTAATCTAAGATCTGCACAAAAATATTTTGCCTTCAAATTCATACTGTGATCGTAACATGCATGGACTCGACTCATATGAAGGGGAATTCCATGAAAAAGATTCTGGGCCGAAAATGGGTGATCACTGTACATTTCTCTTCTGTTTCCTATTTATATTTGTATTTTACCTCCTCAATTTAGCATTATGGACAGGGAAAGACCTAATCTAAGATCTGCACAAAAATATTTAGCCTTCAAATTCATACCGTGACCGTAGCATGCATGGACTCGACTCATATGACAGGTATTTCCATGAAAAGTACTGTGGGCAGAAAATGGGTGATCACTGTACATTTCTCTTCTGTTTCCTATTTATATTTCTATTTTACCTCCTCAATTTAGCATTATGGACAGGGAAAGACCTAATCAAAGATCTGCACAAAAATATTTTGCCTTCAAATTCATACCGTGAGCGTAGCATGCATGGACTCGACTCATATGAATGTGATTTCCATGAAAAAGATTGTGGGCCGAAAATGGGTGATCACTGTACATTTCTCTTCTGTTTCCTTTTTATATATATATTTTACCTCCTCAATTTAGCATTATGGACAGATAAAGTCCTAATCTAAGATCTGCACAAAAATATTTAGCCTTCAAATTCATACCGTGATCGTAGCAGGCATGGACACGACTCATATGAATGGGATTTCCATGAAAAAGATTGTGGACCGAAAATGGGTGATCACTGTGCATTTCTCTTCTGTTTCCTATTTATATTTCTATTTTACCTCCTCAATTTAGCATTATGGACAGGGAAAGACATAATATAAGATCTGCACAAAAATATTTAGCCTTCAAATTCATGCCGTCATCGTAGCATGCATGGAATCGACTCGTACGAATGGGATTTCAATGTAAAAGATTGTGGGCCGAAAATGGGTGATCACTGTACATTTCTCTTCTGTTTCCTATTTATATTTATATTTTACCTCTTCAATTTAGCATTATGGACAGGGAAAGACCTAATCTAAGATCTGCACAAAAATATTTAGCCTTCAAATTCATACCGTGATCGTAGCATGCATGGACTCGACTCATATGACAGGGATTTCCATGAAAAAGATTGTGGGCCGAAAATGGGTGATCACTGTACATTTCTATTCTGTTTCCTATTTATATTTCTATTTTACCTCCTCAATTTAGCATTATGGACAGGGAAAGTCCTAATCTAAGATCTGCACAAAAATATTTAGCCTTCAAATTCATACCGTGATCGTAGCATGCATGGACTCGACTCATATGAATGGGATTTCCATGAAAAAGATTGTGGGCCGAAAATGGGTGATCACTGTGCATTTCTCTTCTGTTTCCTATTTATATTTATATTTTACCTCTTCAATTTAGCATTATGGACAGGGAAAGACCTAATCTAAGATCTGCACAAAAATATTTAGCCTTCAAATTCATACCGTGATCGTAGCATGCATGGACTCGACTCATATGAAGGGGAATTCCATGAAAAAGATTCTGGGCCGAAAATGGGTGATCACTGTACATTTCTCTTCTGTTTCCTATTTATATTTGTATTTTACCTCCTCAATTTAGCATTATGGACAGGGAAAGACCTAATCTAAGATCTGCACAAAAATATTTAGCCTTCAAATTCATACCGTGACCGTAGCATGCATGGACTCGACTCATATGACAGGTATTTCCATGAAAAGTATTGTGGGCAGAAAATGGGTGATCACTGTACATTTCTCTTCTGTTTCCTATTTATATTTATATTTTACCTCCTCAATTTAGCATTATGGACAGGGAAAGACCTAATCAAAGATCTGCACAAAAATATTTTGCCTTCAAATTCATACCGTGAGCGTAGCATGCATGGACTCGACTCATATGAATGTGATTTCCATGAAAAAGATTGTGGGCCGAAAATGGGTGATCACTGTACATTTCTCTTCTGTTTCCTTTTTATATATATATTTTACCTCCTCAATTTAGCATTATGGACAGATAAAGTCCTAATCTAAGATCTTCACAAAAATATTTAGCCTTCAAATTCATACCTTGATCGTAGCAGGCATGGACACGACTCATATGAATGGGATTTCCATGAAAAAGTTTGTGGACCGAAAATGGGTGATCACTGTGCATTTCTCTTCTGTTTCCTATTTATATTTCTATTTTACCTCCTCAATTTAGCATTATGGACAGGGAAAGACATAATATAAGATCTGCACAAAAATATTTAGCCTTCAAATTCATGCCGTCAACGTAGCATGCATGGAATCGACTCATACGAATGGGATTTCAATGTAAAAGATTGTGGGCCGAAAATGGGTGATCACTGTACATTTCTCTTCTGTTTCCTATTTATATTTATATTTTACCTCTTCAATTTAGCATTATGGACAGGGAAAGACCTAATCTAAGATCTGCACAAAAATATTTAGCCTTCAAATTCATACCGTGATCGTAGCATGCATGGACTCGACTCATATGACAGGGATTTCCATGAAAAAGATTGTGGGCCGAAAATGGGTGATCACTGTACATTTCTATTCTGTTTCCTATTTATATGTCTATTTTACCTCCTCAATTTAGCATTATGGACAGGGAAAGACCTAATCTAAGATCTGCACAAAAATATTTTGCCTTCAAATTCATACTGTGATCGTAGCATGCATGGACTCGACTCATATGAAGGGGAATTCCATGAAAAAGATTGTGGGCCGAAAATGGGTGATCACTGTACATTTCTCTTATGTTTCCTATTTATATTTATATTTTACCTCCTCAATTTAGCATTATGGACAGCGAAAGACCTAATCTAAGTTCTGCACAAAAATATTTAGCCTTCAAATTCATACCGTGATCGTAGCATGCATGGACTCGACTCATATGAATGGGATTTCCATGAAAAAGATTGTGGGCCGAAAATGGGTGATCACTGTGCATTTCTCTTCTGTTTCCTATTTATATTTCTATTTTACCTCTTCAATTTAGCATTATGGACAGGGAAAGACCTAATCTAAGATCTGCACAAAAATATTTAGCCTTCAAATTCATACCGTGATCGTAGCATGCATGGACTCGACTCATATGACAGGGATTTCCATGAAAAAGATTGTGGGCCGAAAATGGGTGATCACTGTACATTTCTCTTCTGTTTCCTATTTATATTTCTATTTTAACTCCTCAATTTAGCATTATGGACAGGGAAAGACCTAATCTAAGATCTGCACAAAAATATTTAGCCTTCAAATTCATACCGTGATCGTAGCATGCATGGACTCGACTCATATGACAGGGATTTCCATGAAAAATATAGTGGGCACAAAATGGGTGATCACTGTACATTTCTCTTCTGTTTCCTATTTATATTTATATTTTACCTCCTCAATTTCGCATTATGGACAGGGAAAGACCTAATCTAAGATCTGCACAAAAATATTTAGCCTTCAAATTCATACCGTCATCGTAGCATGCATGGACTCGACTCATATGACTGGGATTTCCATGAAAAATATTGTAGCAGAAAATGGGTGATCACTGTACATTTCTCTTCTGTTTCCTATTTATATTTCTATTTTACCTCCTCAATTTAGCATTATGGACAGGGAAAGACCTAATCTAAGATCTGCACAAAAATATTTTGCCTTCAAATTCAGACTGTGATCGTAGCATGCATGGACTCGACTCATATGAAGGGGAATTCCATGAAAAAGATTGTGGGCCGAAAATGGGTGATCACTGTACATTTCTCTTCTGTTTCCTATTTATATTTCTATTTTACCTCCTCAATTTAGCATTATGGACAGGGAAAGACCTAATCTAAAATCTGCACAAAAATATTTAGCCTTCAAATTCATACCGTGACCGTAGCATGCATGGACTCGACTCATATGACAGGTATTTCCATGAAAAGTATTGTGGGCAGAAAATGGGTGATCACTGTACATTTCTCTTCTGTTTCCTATTTATATTTCTATTTTACCTCCTCAATTTAGCATTATGGACAGGGAAAGACCTAATCTAAGATCTGCACAAAAATATTTTGCCTTCAAATTCATACCGTGAGCGTAGCATGCATGGACTCGACTCATATGAATGTGATTTCCATGAAAAAGATTGTGGGCCGAAAATGGGTGATCACTGTACATTTCTCTTCTGTTTCCTATTTATATATATATTTTACCTCCTCAATTTAGCATTATGGACAGATAAAGTCCTAATCTAAGATCTGCACAAAAATATTTAGCCTTCAAATTCATACCGTGATCGTAGCAGGCATGGACTCGACTCATATGAATGGGATTTCCATGAAAAAGATTGTGGACCGAAAATGGGTGATCACTGTGCATTTCTCTTCTGTTTCCTATTTATATTTCTATTTTACCTCCTCAATTTATCATTATGGACAGGGAAAGACATAATATAAGATCTGCACAAAAATATTTAGCCTTCAAATTCATGCCGTCATCGTAGCATGCATGGACTCGACTCATACGAATGGGATTTCAATGTAAAATGATTGTGGGCCGAAAATGGGTGATCACTGTACATTTCTCTTCTGTTTCCTATTTATATTTATATTTTACCTCTTCAATTTAGCATTATGGACAGGGAAAGACCTAATCTAAGATCTGCACAAAAATATTTAGCCTTCAAATTCATACCGTGATCGTAGCATGCATGGACTCGACTCATATGACAGGGATTTCCATGAAAAAGATTGTGGGCCGAAAATGGGTGATCACTGTACATTTCTCTTCTGTTTCCTATTTATATTTCTATTTTAACTCCTCAATTTAGCATTATGGACAGGGAAAGACCTAATCTAAGATCTGCACAAAAATATTTAGCCTTCAAATTCATACCGTGATCGTAGCATGCATGGACTCGACTCATATGACAGGGATTTCCATGAAAAATATGGTGGGCACAAAATGGGTGATCACTGTACATTTCTCTTCTGTTTCCTATTTATATTTCTATTTTACCTCCTCAATTTAGCATTATGGACAGGGAAAGACCTAATCTAAGATCTGCACAAAAATATTTAGCCTTCAAATTCATACCGTCATCGTAGCATGCATGGACTCGACTCATATGACTGGGATTTCCATGAAAAATATTGTGGGCAGAAAATGGGTGATCATTGTACATTTCTCTTCTGTTTCCTATTTATATTTTTATTTTACCTACTCAATTTAGCATTATGGACAGGGAAAGACCTAATCTAAGATCTGCACAAAAATATTTTGCCTTCAAATTCATACCGTCATCGTAGCATGCATGGACTCGACTCATATGAATGGGATTTCCATGAAAAAGATTGTGGGCCGAAAATGGGTGATCACTGTACATTTCTCTTCTGTTTCCTATTTATATATATATTTTACCTCTTCAATTTAGCATTATGGACAGCGAAAGACCTAATCTAAGATCTGCACAAAAATATTTAACCTTCAAATTCATACCGTGATCGTAGCATGCATGGACTCGACTCATGTGACAGGGATTTCCATGAAAAAGATTGTGGGCCGAAAATGGGTGATCACTGTACATTTCTCTTCTGTTTCCTATTTATATTTCTATTTTACCTCCTCAATTTAGCATTATGGACAGGGACAGACCTAATCTAAGATCTGCACAAAAATATTTAGCCTTCAAATTCATACCGTGATCGTAGCATGCATGGACTCGACTCATATGACAGGGATTTTCATGAAAAATATTGTGGGCACAAAATGGGTGATCACTGTACATTTCTTTTCTGTTTCCTGTTTATATTTATATTTTACCTCCTCAATTTAGCATTATGGACAGAGAAAGTCCTAATCTAAGATCTGCACAAAAATATTTAGCCTTCAAATTCATACCGTGATCGTAGCATGCATGGACTCGACTCATATGAATGGGATTTCCATGAAAAAGATTGTGGCCCGAAAATGGGTGATCACTGTGCATTTCTCTTATGTTTCCTATTTATATTTCTATTTTACCTCCTCAATTTAGCATTATGGACAGGGAAATACATAATCTAAGATCTGCACAAAAATATTTAGCCTTCAAATTCATACCGTCATCGTAGCATGCATGGACTCGACTCATATGACTGGGATTTCCATGAAAAATATTGTGGACAGAAAATGGGTGATCACTGTATATTTCTCTTCTGTTTCCTATTTATTTTTATATTTTACCTCCTCAATTTAGCATTATGGACAGGGAAAGAAATAATCTAAGATCTGCACAAAAATATTTAGCCTTCAAATTCATACCGTCATCGTAGCATGCATGGACTCGACTCATAGGAATGGGATTTCCATGAAAAAGATTGTTGGCCGAAAATGGGTGATCACTGTACATTTCTCTTCTGTTTCCTATTCATATTTCTATTTTACCTCCTCAATTTAGCATTATGGACAGGGAAAGACCTAATCTAAGATCTGCACAAAAATATTTAGCCTTCAAATTCATACCGTCATCGTAGCATGCATGGACTCGACTCATATGACAGGGATTTCAATGTAAAAGATTGTGGGCCGAAAATAGGTGATCACTGTACATTTCTCTTCTGTTTCCTATTTATATTTCTATATTACCTCCTCAATTTAGCATTATGGACAGGGAAAGACCTAATCTAAGATCTGCACAAAAATATTTAGCCTTCAAATTCATACCGTCATCGTAGCATGCATGGACTCGACTCATATGAATGGGATTTCCATGAAAAAGATTGTGGGCCGAAAATGGGTGATCACTGTACATTTCTCTTCTGTTTCCTATTTATATCTATATTTTACCTCCTCAATTTAGCATAATGGACAGGGAAAGACCTAATCTAAGATCTGCACAAAAATATTTAGCCTTCAAATTCATACCGTGATCGTAGCATGCATGGACTCGACTCATATGACTGGGATTTCCATGAAAAAGATTGTGGGGAGAAAATGGGTGATCACTGTACATTTCTCTTCTGTTTCCTATTTCTATTTCTATTTTACCTCCTCAATTTAGCATTATGGACAGGGAAAGACCTAATCTAAGATCTGCACAAAAATATTTAGCCTGCAAATTCATACCGCCATCGTAGCATGCATGGACTCGACACATATGAATGGGATTTCCATGAAAAACATTGTGGGCCGAAAATGGGTGATCACTGTACATTTCTCTTCTGTTTCCTATTTATATTTATATTTTACCTCCTCAATTTAGCATTATGGACAGGGAAAGACCTAATCTAAGATATGCACAAAAATATTTAGCCTTCAAACTCATACCGTCATCGTAGCATGCATGTACTCGACTCATATGACTGGGATTTCCATCAAAAATATTGTGGGCAGAAAATGGTTGATCACTGTACATTTCTCTTCTGTTTCCTATTTATATTTATATTTTACCTCCTCAATTTAGCATTATGGACAGGTAAAGACCTAATCTAAGTTCTGCACAAAAATATTTTGCCTTCAAATTCATACCGTGATCGTAGCATACATGGACTCGACTCATATGACTGGGATTTCCATGAAAAATATTGGGGGCAGAAAATGGGTGGTCACTGTACATTTCTCTTCTGTTTCCTATTTATATTTATATTTTACCTCCTCAATTTAGCATTATGGACAGGGAAAGACCTAATCTAAGATATGCACAAAAATATTTAGCCTTCAAATTCATACCGTGATCGTAGCATGCATGGACTCGACTCATATGAATGGGATTTCCATGAAAAATATTGTGGGCAGAAAATGGGTGATCACTGTACATTTCTCTTCTGTTTCATATTCATATTTCTATTTTACCTCCTCAATTTAGCATTATGGACAGGGAAAGACATAATATAAGATCTGCACAAAAATATTTAGCTTTCAAATTCATGCCGTCATCGTAGCATGCATGGACTCAACTCATACGAATGGGATTTCAATGTAAAAGATTGTGGGCCGAAAATGGGTGATCACTGTACATTTCTCTTCTGTTTCCTATTTATATTTCTATTTTAACTCCTCAATTCAGCATTATGGACAGGGAAAGACCTAATCTAAGATCTGCACAAAAATATTTATCCTTCAAATTCATACCGTCATCGTAGCATGCATGGACTCGACTCATATTCCAGGGATTTCCATGAAAAAGGTTGTGGGTTGAAAATGGGTGATCACTGTACATTTCTCTTCTGTTTCCTATTTCTATTTCTATTTTACCTCCTCAATTTAGCATTATGGACAGGGAAAGACCTAATCTAAGATCTGCACAAAAATATTTAGCCTTCAAATTTATTCCGTGATCGTAGCATGCATGGACTTGACTCATATGAATGGGATTTCCATGAAAAAGATTGTGGGCCGAAAATGGGTGATCACTGTACATTTCTCTTCTGTTTCCTATTTATATTTATATTTTACCTCCTCAATTTAGCATTATGGACAGGGAAAGACCTAATCTAAGATCTGCACAAAAATATTTAGCCTTCAAATTCATACCGTCATCGTAGCATGCATGGACTCGACTCATATGAATGGGATTTCCATGAAAAAAATTGTGGGCCGAAAATGGGTGATCACTGTACATTTCTCTTCTGTTTCCTATTTATATTTCTATTTGACCTCCTCAATTTAGCATTATGGACAGGGAAAGACCTAATCTAAGATCTGCACAAAAATATTTAGCCTTCAAATTCATACCGTCATCGTAGCATGCATGGACTCGACTCATATGACTGGGATTTCCATGAAAAATATTGTGGGCAGAAAATGGGTGATCACTGTACATTTCTCTTCTGTTTCCTATTTATATTTCTATTTTACCTCCTCAATTTAGCATTATGGACAGGGAAAGACCTAATCTAAGATCTGCACAAAAATATTTAGCCTTCAAATTAATACCGTCAACGTAGCATGCATGGACTCGACTCATATGAATGGGATTTCCGTGAAAAAGATTGTGGGCCGAAAATGGGTGATCACTGTACATTTCTCTTCTGTTTCCTATTTATATTTCTATTTTACCTCCTCAATTTAGCATTATGGACAGGGAAAGACCTAATCTAAGATCTGCACAAAAATATTTAGCCTTCAAATGCATACCGTCATCGTAGCATGCATGGACTCGACTCATATGAATGGGATTTCCATGAAAAAGATTGTGGGCCGAAAATGGGTGATCACTGTACATTTCTCTTCTGTTTCCTATTTATATTTATATTTTACCTCGTCAATTTAGCATTATGGACAGGGAAAGACCTAATCTAAGATCTGCACAAAAATATTTAGCCTTCAAATTCATACCGTCATCGTAGCATACATGGACTCGACTCATATGAATGGGATTTCCATGATAAAGATTGTGGGCCGAAAATGGGTGATCACTGTACATTTCTCTTCTGTTTTCTATTTATATTGCTATTTTACCTCCTCAATTTAGCATTATGGACAGGGAAAGACCTAATCTAAGATATGCACAAAAATATTTAACATTCAAATTCATACCGTGATCGTAGAATGCATGGACTCGACTCATATGACTGGGATTTCCATGAAAAATATTATGGGCAGAAAATGGGTGATCACTGTACATTTCTCTTCTGTTTCCTATTTATATTTCTATTTTACCTCCTCAATTAAGCATTATGGACAGGGAAAGACCTAATCTAAGATCTGCACAAAAATATTTAGCCTTCAAATTCATACCGTCATCGTAGCATGCATGGACTCGACTCATATGACTGGGATTTCCATGAAAAATATTGTGGGCAGAAAATGGGTGATCACTGTACATTTCTCTTCTGTTTCCTATTTATATTTATATTTTACCTACTCAATTTAGCATTATTGACAGTGAAAGACCTAATTTAAGATCTGCATAAAAATATTTTGCCTTCAAATTCATATCGTGATAGTAGCATGCATGGACTCGACTCATATGACTGGGATTTCCATGAAAAATATTGTGGGCAGAAAATGGGTTATCACTGTACATTTCTCTTCTGTTTCCTATTTATATTTCTATTTTACCTCCTCAATTTAGCATTATGGACAGGTAAAGACCTAATCTAAGATCTGCACAAAAATAATTAGCCTTCAAATACATACCGTCATCGTAGCATGCATGGACTCGACTCATATGACTGGGATTTCCAGGAAAAATATTGTGGTCAGAAAATGGGTGATCACTGTACATTTCTCTTCTGTTTCCTATTTATATTTATATTTTACATCCTCAATTTAGCATTATGGACAGGGAAAGACCTAATCTAAGATCTGCACAAAAATATTTTGCCTTCAAATTCATACCGTCATCGTAGCATGCATGGACTCGACTCATATGAATGGGATTTCCATGAAAAAGATTGTGGACCGAAAATGGGTGATCACTGTACATTTCTCTTCTGTTTCCTATTCATATTTCTATTTTACCTCCTCAATTTAGCATTATTGACAGGGAAAGACCTAATCTAATATCTGCACAAAAATATTACCCTTCAAATACATACCGTCATCGTAGCATGCATAGACTCGACTCATATGAATGGGATTTCCATGAAAAAGATTGTGGGCCGAAAATGGGTGATCACTGTACATTTCTCTTCTGTTTCCTATTTATATTTATATTTTACCTCCTCAATTTAGCATTATGGACAGGGAAAGACCTAATCAAAGATCTGCACAAAAATATTTAGCCTTCAAATTCATACCGTCATCGTAGCATTCATGGACTCGACTCATATGAATGGGATTTCCATGAAAAAGATTGTGGGCCGAAAATGGGTGATCACTGTACATTTCTCTTCTGTTTCCTATTTATATTTCTATTTTACCTCCACAATTTAGCATTATGGACAGGGAAAGACCTAATCTAAGATCTGCACAAAAATATTTAGCCTTCAAATTCATACCGTGATCGTAGCATGCATGGACTCGACTCATATGACTGGGATTTCCATGAAAAAGATTGTGGGCCGAAAATGGGTGATCACTGTACATTTCTCTTCTGTTTCCTATTTATATTTTACCTCCTAATTTAGCATTATTGACAGGGAAAGACCTAATCTGAGATCTGCACAAAAATATTTAGCCTTCAAATACATACCGTCATCGTAGCATGCATGGACTCGACTCATATGAATGGGATTTCCATGAAAAAGATTGTGGGCCGAAAATGGGTGATCACTGTACATTTCTCTTCTGTTTCCTATTTATATTTCTATTTTACCTCCTAATTTATCATTATTGACAGGGAAAGACCTAATAGGAGATCTGCACAAAAATATTTAGCCTTCAAATTCATACCGTCATCGTAGCATGCATGGACTGGACTCATATGACTGGGATTTCCATGAAAAAGATTGTGGGCCGAAAATAAATGATCACAGTGCATTTCTCTTCTGTTTCCTGTTTATATTTCTATTTTACCTCCTCAATTTAGCATTATGGACAGGGAAAGACCTAATCTAAGATCTGCACAAAAATATTTTGCCTTCAAATTCATACCGTCATCGTAGCATGCATGGACTCGACTCATATGAATGGGATTTCCATGAAAAAGATTGTGGACCGAAAATGGGTGATCACTGTACATTTCTCTTCTGTTTCCTATTCATATTTCTATTTTACCTCCTCAATTTAGCATTATTGACAGGGAAAGACCTAATCTAATATCTGCACAAAAATATTACCCTTCAAATACATACCGTCATCGTAGCATGCATAGACTCGACTCATATGAATGGGATTTCCATGAAAAAGATTGTGGGCCGAAAATGGGTGATCACTGTACATTTCTCTTCTGTTTCCTATTTATATTTATATTTTACCTCCTCAATTTAGCATTATGGACAGGGAAAGACCTAATCAAAGATCTGCACAAAAATATTTAGCCTTCAAATTCATACCGTCATCGTAGCATTCATGGACTCGACTCATATGAATGGGATTTCCATGAAAAAGATTGTGGGCCGAAAATGGGTGATCACTGTACATTTCTCTTCTGTTTCCTATTTATATTTCTATTTTACCTCCACAATTTAGCATTATGGACAGGGAAAGACCTAATCTAAGATCTGCACAAAAATATTTAGCCTTCAAATTCATACCGTGATCGTAGCATGCATGGACTCGACTCATATGACTGGGATTTCCATGAAAAAGATTGTGGGCCGAAAATGGGTGATCACTGTACATTTCTCTTCTGTTTCCTATTTATATTTTACCTCCTAATTTAGCATTATTGACAGGGAAAGACCTAATCTGAGATCTGCACAAAAATATTTAGCCTTCAAATACATACCGTCATCGTAGCATGCATGGACTCGACTCATATGAATGGGATTTCCATGAAAAAGATTGTGGGCCGAAAATGGGTGATCACTGTACATTTCTCTTCTGTTTCCTATTTATATTTCTATTTTACCTCCTAATTTATCATTATTGACAGGGAAAGACCTAATAGGAGATCTGCACAAAAATATTTAGCCTTCAAATTCATACCGTCATCGTAGCATGCATGGACTGGACTCATATGACTGGGATTTCCATGAAAAAGATTGTGGGCCGAAAATAAATGATCACAGTGCATTTCTCTTCTGTTTCCTGTTTATATTTCTATTTTACCTCCTCAATTTAGCATTATGGACAGGGAAAGACATATTCTAAGATCTGCACAAAATATTTAGCCTTCAAATTCATACCGTCATCGTAGCATGCATGGACTCGACTCATATGACTGGGATTTCCATGAAAAATATTGTGGGCAGAAAATGGGTGATCACTGTACATTTCTCTTCTGTTTCCTATTTATATTTATATTTTACCTCCTCAATTTAGCATGGACAGGGAAAGACCTAATCTAAGATCTGCACAAAAATATTTAGCCTTCAAATTCATACCGTCATCGTAGCATGCATGGACTCGACTCATATGGATGGGATTTCCATGAAAAAGATTGTGGGCCGAAAATGGGTGATCACTGTACATTTCTCTTCTGTTTCCTATTTATATTTCTATCTTACCCCCTCAATTTAGCATTATGGACAGGGAAAGACCTAATCTAAGATCTGCACAAAAATATTTAGCCTTCAAATTCATACCGTCATCGTAGCATGCATGGACTCGACTCATATGACTGGGATTTCAATGAAAAATATTCTGGGCAGAAAATGGGTGATCACTGTACATTTCTCTTCTGTTTCCTATTTATATTTATATTTTACCTACTCAATTTAGCATTATTGACAGGTAAAGACCTAATCTAAGATCTGCACAAAAATATTTTGCCTTCAAATTCATACCGTGATCGTAGCATGCATGGACTCGACTCATATGACTGGGATTTCCATGAAAAATATTGTGGGCAGAAAATGGGTGATCACTGTACATTTCTCTTCTGTTTCATATTCATATTTCTACTTTACCTCCTCAATTTAGCATTATGGACAGGGAAAGAACTAATCTAAGATCTGCACAAAAATATTTAGCCTTCAAATTCATACCGTCATCGTAGCATGCATGGACTCGACTCATATGAATGGGATTTCCATGAAAAAGATTGTGGACCGAAAATGGGTGATCACTGTACATTTCTCTTCTGTTTCCTATTTATATTTCTATTTTACCTCCTCAATTTAGCATTATTGACAGGGAAAGACCTAATCTAAGATCTGCACAAAAATATTTAGCCTTCAAATATATACCGTCATCGTAGCATGCATGGACTCGACTCATATGAATGGGATTTCCATGAAAAAGATTGTGGGCCGAAAATGGGTGATCGCTGTACATTTCTCTTCTGTTTCCCATTTATTTTTATATTTTACCTCCTCAATTTAGCATTATGGACAGGGAAAGACCTAATCTAATATCTGCACAAAAATATTTAGCCTTCAAATTCATACCGTCATCGTAGCATGCATGGACTCGACTCATATGAATGGGATTTCCATGAAAAAGATTGTGGGCCGAAAATGGGTGATCACTGTACATTTCTCTTCGGTTTCCTATTTATATTTCTATTTTACCTCCTCAATTTAGCATTATTGACAGGGAAAGACCTAATCTGAGATCTGCACAAATATATTTAGCCTTCAAATTCATACCGTCATTGTAGCATGCATGGACTCGACTCATATGACTGGGATTTCCATGAAAAAGATTGTGGGCCGAAAATGGGTGATCACAGTGCATTTCTCTTCTGTTTCCTATTTATATTTATATTTTACCTCCTCAATTTAGCATTATGGACAGGTAAAGACCTAATCTAAGATCTGCACAAAAATAATTAGCCTTCAAATACATACCGTCATCGTAGCATGCATGGACTCGACTCATATGACTGGGATTTCCAGGAAAAATATTGTGGTCAGAAAATGGGTGATCACTGTACATTTCTCTTCTGTTTCCTATTTATATTTATATTTTACATCCTCAATTTAGCATTATGGACAGGGAAAGACCTAATCTAAGATCTGCACAAAAATATTTTGCCTTCAAATTCATACCGTCATCGTAGCATGCATGGACTCGACTCATATGAATGGGATTTCCATGAAAAAGATTGTGGACCGAAAATGGGTGATCACTGTACATTTCTCTTCTGTTTCCTATTCATATTTCTATTTTACCTCCTCAATTTAGCATTATTAACAGGGAAAGACCTAATCTAATATCTGCACAAAAATATTTAGCCTTCAAATACATTCCGTCATCGTAGCATGCATGGACTCGACTCATATGAATGGGATTTCCATGAAAAAGATTGTGGGCCGAAAATGGGTGATCACTGTACATTTCTCTTCTGTTTCCTATTTATATTTCTATTTTACCTCCTCAATTTAGCATTATGGACAGGGAAAGACCTAATCTAATATCTGCACAAAAATATTTAGCCTTCAAATTCATACCGTCATCGTAGCATGCATGGACTCGACTCATATGAATGGGATTTCCATGAAAAAGATTGTGGGCCGAAAATGGGTGATCACTGTACATTTCTCTTCTGTTTCCTATTTATATTTCTATTTTACCTCCTAATTTATCATTATTGACAGGGAAAGACCTAATAGGAGATCTGCACAAAAATATTTAGCCTTCAAATTCATACCGTCATCGTAGCATGCATGGACTGGACTCATATGACTGGGATTTCCATGAAAAAGATTGTGGGCCGAAAATAAATGATCACAGTGCATTTCTCTTCTGTTTCCTGTTTATATTTCTATTTTACCTCCTCAATTTAGCATTATGGACAGGGAAAGACCTAATCTAAGATCTGCACAAAAATATTTTGCCTTCAAATTCATACCGTCATCGTAGCATGCATGGACTCGACTCATATGAATGGGATTTCCATGAAAAAGATTGTGGACCGAAAATGGGTGATCACTGTACATTTCTCTTCTGTTTCCTATTCATATTTCTATTTTACCTCCTCAATTTAGCATTATTGACAGGGAAAGACCTAATCTAATATCTGCACAAAAATATTACCCTTCAAATACATACCGTCATCGTAGCATGCATAGACTCGACTCATATGAATGGGATTTCCATGAAAAAGATTGTGGGCCGAAAATGGGTGATCACTGTACATTTCTCTTCTGTTTCCTATTTATATTTCTATTTTACCTCCTCAATTTAGCATTATTGACAGGGAAAGACCTAATCTAAGATCTGCACAAAAATATTTAGCCTTCAAATATATACCGTCATCGTAGCATGCATGGACTCGACTCATATGAATGGGATTTCCATGAAAAAGATTGTGGGCCGAAAATGGGTGATCGCTGTACATTTCTCTTCTGTTTCCCATTTATTTTTATATTTTACCTCCTCAATTTAGCATTATGGACAGGGAAAGACCTAATCTAATATCTGCACAAAAATATTTAGCCTTCAAATTCATACCGTCATCGTAGCATGCATGGACTCGACTCATATGAATGGGATTTCCATGAAAAAGATTGTGGGCCGAAAATGGGTGATCACTGTACATTTCTCTTCGGTTTCCTATTTATATTTCTATTTTACCTCCTCAATTTAGCATTATTGACAGGGAAAGACCTAATCTGAGATCTGCACAAATATATTTAGCCTTCAAATTCATACCGTCATTGTAGCATGCATGGACTCGACTCATATGACTGGGATTTCCATGAAAAAGATTGTGGGCCGAAAATGGGTGATCACAGTGCATTTCTCTTCTGTTTCCTATTTATATTTATATTTTACCTCCTCAATTTAGCATTATGGACAGGTAAAGACCTAATCTAAGATCTGCACAAAAATAATTAGCCTTCAAATACATACCGTCATCGTAGCATGCATGGACTCGACTCATATGACTGGGATTTCCAGGAAAAATATTGTGGTCAGAAAATGGGTGATCACTGTACATTTCTCTTCTGTTTCCTATTTATATTTATATTTTACATCCTCAATTTAGCATTATGGACAGGGAAAGACCTAATCTAAGATCTGCACAAAAATATTTTGCCTTCAAATTCATACCGTCATCGTAGCATGCATGGACTCGACTCATATGAATGGGATTTCCATGAAAAAGATTGTGGACCGAAAATGGGTGATCACTGTACATTTCTCTTCTGTTTCCTATTCATATTTCTATTTTACCTCCTCAATTTAGCATTATTAACAGGGAAAGACCTAATCTAATATCTGCACAAAAATATTTAGCCTTCAAATACATTCCGTCATCGTAGCATGCATGGACTCGACTCATATGAATGGGATTTCCATGAAAAAGATTGTGGGCCGAAAATGGGTGATCACTGTACATTTCTCTTCTGTTTCCTATTTATATTTCTATTTTACCTCCTCAATTTAGCATTATGGACAGGGAAAGACCTAATCTAATATCTGCACAAAAATATTTAGCCTTCAAATTCATACCGTCATCGTAGCATGCATGGACTCGACTCATATGAATGGGATTTCCATGAAAAAGATTGTGGGCCGAAAATGGGTGATCACTGTACATTTCTCTTCTGTTTCCTATTTATATTTCTATTTTACCTCCTAATTTATCATTATTGACAGGGAAAGACCTAATAGGAGATCTGCACAAAAATATTTAGCCTTCAAATTCATACCGTCATCGTAGCATGCATGGACTGGACTCATATGACTGGGATTTCCATGAAAAAGATTGTGGGCCGAAAATAAATGATCACAGTGCATTTCTCTTCTGTTTCCTGTTTATATTTCTATTTTACCTCCTCAATTTAGCATTATGGACAGGGAAAGACCTAATCTAAGATCTGCACAAAAATATTTTGCCTTCAAATTCATACCGTCATCGTAGCATGCATGGACTCGACTCATATGAATGGGATTTCCATGAAAAAGATTGTGGACCGAAAATGGGTGATCACTGTACATTTCTCTTCTGTTTCCTATTCATATTTCTATTTTACCTCCTCAATTTAGCATTATTGACAGGGAAAGACCTAATCTAATATCTGCACAAAAATATTACCCTTCAAATACATACCGTCATCGTAGCATGCATAGACTCGACTCATATGAATGGGATTTCCATGAAAAAGATTGTGGGCCGAAAATGGGTGATCACTGTACATTTCTCTTCTGTTTCCTATTTATATTTATATTTTACCTCCTCAATTTAGCATTATGGACAGGGAAAGACCTAATCAAAGATCTGCACAAAAATATTTAGCCTTCAAATTCATACCGTCATCGTAGCATTCATGGACTCGACTCATATGAATGGGATTTCCATGAAAAAGATTGTGGGCCGAAAATGGGTGATCACTGTACATTTCTCTTCTGTTTCCTATTTATATTTCTATTTTACCTCCACAATTTAGCATTATGGACAGGGAAAGACCTAATCTAAGATCTGCACAAAAATATTTAGCCTTCAAATTCATACCGTGATCGTAGCATGCATGGACTCGACTCATATGACTGGGATTTCCATGAAAAAGATTGTGGGCCGAAAATGGGTGATCACTGTACATTTCTCTTCTGTTTCCTATTTATATTTTACCTCCTAATTTAGCATTATTGACAGGAAAAACCTAATCTGAGATCTGCACAAAAATATTTAGCCTTCAAATACATACCGTCATCGTAGCATGCATGGACTCGACTCATATGAATGGGATTTCCATGAAAAAGATTGTGGGCCGAAAATGGGTGATCACTGTACATTTCTCTTCTGTTTCCTATTTATATTTCTATTTTACCTCCTAATTTATCATTATTGACAGGGAAAGACCTAATAGGAGATCTGCACAAAAATATTTAGCCTTCAAATTCATACCGTCATCGTAGCATGCATGGACTGGACTCATATGACTGGGATTTCCATGAAAAAGATTGTGGGCCGAAAATAAATGATCACAGTGCATTTCTCTTCTGTTTCCTGTTTATATTTCTATTTTACCTCCTCAATTTAGCATTATGGACAGGGAAAGACATATTCTAAGATCTGCACAAAATATTTAGCCTTCAAATTCATACCGTCATCGTAGCATGCATGGACTCGACTCATATGACTGGGATTTCCATGAAAAATATTGTGGGCAGAAAATGGGTGATCACTGTACATTTCTCTTCTGTTTCCTATTTATATTTATATTTTACCTCCTCAATTTAGCATGGACAGGGAAAGACCTAATCTAAGATCTGCACAAAAATATTTAGCCTTCAAATTCATACCGTCATCGTAGCATGCATGGACTCGACTCATATGGATGGGATTTCCATGAAAAAGATTGTGGGCCGAAAATGGGTGATCACTGTACATTTCTCTTCTGTTTCCTATTTATATTTCTATCTTACCCCCTCAATTTAGCATTATGGACAGGGAAAGACCTAATCTAAGATCTGCACAAAAATATTTAGCCTTCAAATTCATACCGTCATCGTAGCATGCATGGACTCGACTCATATGACTGGGATTTCAATGAAAAATATTCTGGGCAGAAAATGGGTGATCACTGTACATTTCTCTTCTGTTTCCTATTTATATTTATATTTTACCTACTCAATTTAGCATTATTGACAGGTAAAGACCTAATCTAAGATCTGCACAAAAATATTTTGCCTTCAAATTCATACCGTGATCGTAGCATGCATGGACTCGACTCATATGACTGGGATTTCCATGAAAAATATTGTGGGCAGAAAATGGGTGATCACTGTACATTTCTCTTCTGTTTCATATTCATATTTCTACTTTACCTCCTCAATTTAGCATTATGGACAGGGAAAGAACTAATCTAAGATCTGCACAAAAATATTTAGCCTTCAAATTCATACCGTCATCGTAGCATGAATGGACTCGACTCATATGAATGGGATTTCCATGAAAAAGATTGTGGACCGAAAATGGGTGATCACTGTACATTTCTCTTCTGTTTCCTATTTATATTTCTATTTTACCTCCTCAATTTAGCATTATTGACAGGGAAAGACCTAATCTAAGATCTGCACAAAAATATTTAGCCTTCAAATATATACCGTCATCGTAGCATGCATGGACTCGACTCATATGAATGGGATTTCCATGAAAAAGATTGTGGGCCGAAAATGGGTGATCGCTGTACATTTCTCTTCTGTTTCCCATTTATTTTTATATTTTACCTCCTCAATTTAGCATTATGGACAGGGAAAGACCTAATCTAATATCTGCACAAAAATATTTAGCCTTCAAATTCATACCGTCATCGTAGCATGCATGGACTCGACTCATATGAATGGGATTTCCATGAAAAAGATTGTGGGCCGAAAATGGGTGATCACAGTGCATTTCTCTTCTGTTTCCTATTTATATTTATATTTTACCTCCTCAATTTAGCATTATGGACAGGTAAAGACCTAATCTAAGATCTGCACAAAAATAATTAGCCTTCAAATACATACCGTCATCGTAGCATGCATGGACTCGACTCATATGACTGGGATTTCCAGGAAAAATATTGTGGTCAGAAAATGGGTGATCACTGTACATTTCTCTTCTGTTTCCTATTTATATTTATATTTTACATCCTCAATTTAGCATTATGGACAGGGAAAGACCTAATCTAAGATCTGCACAAAAATATTTTGCCTTCAAATTCATACCGTCATCGTAGCATGCATGGACTCGACTCATATGAATGGGATTTCCATGAAAAAGATTGTGGACCGAAAATGGGTGATCACTGTACATTTCTCTTCTGTTTCCTATTCATATTTCTATTTTACCTCCTCAATTTAGCATTATTAACAGGGAAAGACCTAATCTAATATCTGCACAAAAATATTTAGCCTTCAAATACATTCCGTCATCGTAGCATACATGGACTCGACTCATATGAATGGGATTTCCATGAAAAAGATTGTGGGCCGAAAATGGGTGATCACTGTACATTTCTCTTCTGTTTCCTATTTATATTTCTATTTTACCTCCTCAATTTAGCATTATGGACAGGGAAAGACCTAATCTAATATCTGCACAAAAATATTTAGCCTTCAAATTCATACCGTCATCGTAGCATGCATGGACTCGACTCATATGAATGGGATTTCCATGAAAAAGATTGTGGGCCGAAAATGGGTGATCACTGTACATTTCTCTTCTGTTTCCTATTTATATTTTACCTCCTAATTTAGCATTATTGACAGGGAAAGACCTAATCTGAGATCTGCACAAAAATATTTAGCCTTCAAATACATACCGTCATCGTAGCATGCATGGACTCGACTCATATGAATGGGATTTCCATGAAAAATATTGTGGGCCGAAAATGGGTGATCACTGTACATTTCTCTTCTGTTTCCCATTTATATTTATATTTTACCTCCTCAATTTAGCATTATGGACAGGGAAAGACCTAATCTAATATCTGCACAAAAATATTTAGCCTTCAAATTCATACCGTCATCGTAGCATGCATGGACTCGACTCATATGAATGGGATTTCCATGAAAAAGATTGTGGGCCGAAAATGGGTGATCACTGTACATTTCTCTTCTGTTTCCTATTTATATTTCTATTTTACCTCCTAATTTAGCATTATTGACAGGGAAAGACCTAATCTGAGATCTGCACAAAAATATTTAGCCTTCAAATTCATACCGTCATCGTAGCATGCATGGACTGGACTCATATGACTGGGATTTCCATGAAAAAGATTGTGGGCCGAAAATAGGTGATCACAGTGCATTTCTCTTCTGTTTCCTGTTTATATTTCTATTTTACCTCCTCAATTTAGCATTATGGACAGGGAAAGACCTAGTCTAAGATCTGCACAAAAATATTTAGCCTTCAAATTCATACCGTCATCGTAGCATGCATGGACTCGACTCATATGACTGGGATTTCCATGAAAAATATTGTGGGCAGAAAATGGGTGATCACTGTACATTTCTCTTCTGTTTCCTATTTATATTTATATTTTACCTCCTCAATTTAGCATTATGGACAGGGAAAGACCTAATCTAAGATCTGCACAAAAATATTTAGCCTTCAAATTCATACCGTCATCGTAGCATGCATGCACTCGACTCATATGGATGGGATTTCCATGAAAAAGATTGTGGGCCGAAAATGGGTGATCACTGTACATTTCTTTTCTGTTTCCTATTTATATTTCTATCTTACCCCCTCAATTTAGCATTATGGACAGGGAAAGACCTAATCTAAGATCTGCACAAAAATATTTAGCCTTCAAATTCATACCGTCATCGTAGCATGCATGGACTCGACTCATATGACTGGGATTTCCATGAAAAAGATTGTGGACCGAAAATGGGTGATCACTGTACATTTCTCTTCTGTTTCCTATTTATATTTCTATTTTACCTCCTCAATTTAGCATTATTGACAGGGAAAGACCTAATCTAAGATCTGCACAAAAATATTTAGCCTTCAAATACATACCGTCATCGTGGCATGCATGGACTCGACTCATATGAATGGGATTTCCATGAAAAAGATTGTGGGCCGGAAATGGGTGATCGCTGTACATTTCTCTTCTGTTTCCCATTTATATTTATATTTTACCTCCTCAATTTAGCATTATGGACAGGGAAAGACCTAATCTAATATCTGCACAAAAATATTTAGCCTTCAAATTCATACCGTCATCGTAGCATGCATGGACTCGACTCATATGAATGGGATTTCCATGAAAAAGATTGTGGGCCGAAAATGGGTGATCACTGTACATTTCGCTTCGGTTTTCTATTTATATTTCTATTTTACCTACTAATTTAGCATTATTGACAGGGAAAGACCTAATCTGAGATCTGCACAAAAATATTTAGCCTTCAAATTCATACCGTCATCGTAGCATGCATGGACTCGACTCATATGAATGGGATTTCCATGAAAAAGATTGTGGGCCGAAAATGGGTGATCACTGTACATTTCTCTTCTGTTTCCTATTTATATTTCTATTTTACCTCCTCAATTTAGCATTATGGACAGGGAAAGACCTAATCTAAGATCTGCACAAAAATATTTAGCCTTCAAATACATACCGTGATCGTAGCATGCATGGACTCGACTCATATGACTGGGATTTCCATGAAAAATATTGTGGGCAGAAAATGGGTGATCACGGTACATTTCTCTTCTGTTTCCTATTTATATTTATATTTTACCTCCTCAATTTAGCATTATGGACAGGGAAAGGCCTAATCTAAGATCTGCACAAAAATATTTAAACTTCAAATTTATACCGTGGTCGTAGCATGCATGGACTCGACTCATATGACTGGGATTTCCATGAAAAATATTGTGGGCAGAAAATGGGCGATCACTGTACATTTCTCTTCTTTTTCCTATTTATATTTCTATTTTACCTCCTCAATTTAGCATTATGGACAGGGAAAGACCTAATCTAAGATCTGCACAAAAATATTTAGCCTTCAAATTCATACCGTCATCGCAGCCTGCATGGAGTCGACTCATATGAATGGGATTTCCATGAAAAAGATTGTGGGCCGAAAATGGGTGATCACTGTACATTTCTCTTCTGTTTCCTATTTATATTTCTATTTTACCTCCTCAATTTAGCATTATGGACAGGGTAAGACATAATCTAAGATCTGCACAAAAATATTTTGCCTTCAAATTCATACCGTGATCGTAACATGCATGGACTCGACTCATATGAATGGGATTTCCATGAAAAAGATTGTGGGCCGAAAATGGGTGATCACTGTACATTTCTCTTCTGTTTCCTATTTATATTTCTATTTTACCTCCTCAATTTAGCATTATGGACAGGGAAAGACCTAATCTAAGATCTGCACAAAAATATTTAGCCTTCAAATGCATACCGTCATCGTAGCATGCATGGACTCGACTCATATGAATGGGATTTCCATGAAAAAGATTGTGGGCCGAAAATGGGTGATCACTGTACATTTCTCTTCTGTTTCCTATTTATATTTCTATTTTACCACCTCAATTTAGCATTATGGACAGGGAAATACCTAATCTAAGATCTGAACAAAAATATTTACCCTTCAAATTCATACCGTCATTGTAGCATGCATGGACTCGACTCATATGAATGGGATTTCCATGAAAAAGATTGTGGGCCGAAAATGGGTGATCACTGTACATTTCTCTTCTGTTTCCTATTTATATTTCTATTTTACCTCCTCAATTTAGCATTATGGACAGGGTAAGACATAATCTAAGATCTGCACAAAAATATTTTGCCTTCAAATTCATACCGTGATCGTAACATGCATGGACTCGACTCATATGAATGGGATTTCCATGAAAAAGATTGTGGGCCGAAAATGGGTGATCACTGTACATTTCTCTTCTGTTTCCTATTTATATTTCTATTTTACCTCCTCAATTTAGCATTATGGACAGGGAAAGACCTAATCTAAGATCTGCACAAAAATATTTAGCCTTCAAATGCATACCGTCATCGTAGCATGCATGGACTCGACTCATATGAATGGGATTTCCATGAAAAAGATTGTGGGCCGAAAATGGGTGATCACTGTACATTTCTCTTCTGTTTCCTATTTATATTTCTATTTTACCACCTCAATTTAGCATTATGGACAGGGAAATACCTAATCTAAGATCTGAACAAAAATATTTACCCTTCAAATTCATACCGTCATCGTAGCATGCATGGACTCGACTCATATGAATGGGATTTCCATGAAAAAGATTGTGGGCCGAAAATGGGTGATCACTGTACATTTCTCTTCGGTTTCCTATTTATATTTCTATTTTACCTCCTCAATCTAGCATTATGGACAGGGAAAGACCTAATCTAAGATCTGCACAAAAATATTTAGCCTTCAAATTCATACCGTCATCGTAGCATGCATGGACTCGACTCATATGAATGGGATTTCCATGAAAAAGATTGTGGGCCGAAAATGGGTGATCACTGTACATTTGTCTTCGGTTTCTTATTTATATTTCTATTTTACCTCCTAATTTAGCATTATTGACAGGGAAAGACCTAATCTGAGATCTGCACAAAAATATTTAGCCTTCAAATTCATACCGTCATTGTAGCATGCATGGACTCGACTCATATCACTGGGATTTCCATGAAAAATATTGTGGGCAGAAAATGGGCGATCACTGTACATTTCTCTTCTTTTTCCTATTTATATTTCTATTTTACCTCCTCAATTTAGCATTATGGACAGGGAAAGACCTAATCTAAGATCTGCACAAAAATATTTAGCCTTCAAATTCATACCGTGATCGTAGCATGCATGGACTCGACTCATATGACTGGGATTTCCATGAAAAATATTGTGGGCAGAAAATGGGTGATCACTGTACATTTCTCTACTGTTTCCTATTTATATTTATATTTTACCTCCTCAATTTAGCATTATGGACAGAGAAAGAACTAATCTAAGATCTGCACAAAAATATTTAGCCTTCAAATTCATACCATCATCGTAGCATGCATGGACTCGACTCATATGACTGGGATTTCCATGAAAAATATTGTGGTCAGAAAATTGGTGATCACTGTACATTTCTCTTCTGTTTCCTATTTATATTTCTATTTTACATCCTCAATTTAGATTTATGGACAGGGAAAGACCTAATCTAAGATCTGCACAAAAATATTTAGCCTTCAAATTCATACCGTCATCGTAGCATGCATGGACTCGACTCATACGAATGGGATTTCCATGAAAAAGATTGTGGACCGAAAATGGGTGTTCACTGTACATTTCTCTTCTGTTTCCTATTTATATTTCTATTTTACCTCCTCAATTTAGCATTATTGACAGGGAAAGACCTAATCTAAGATCTGCACAAAAATATTTAGCCTTCAAATTCATACCGTCATCGTAGCATGCATGGACTCGACTCATATGAATGGGATTTCCATGAAAAAGATTGTGGGCCGAAAATGGGTGATCACTGTACATTTCTCTTCTGTTTCCTATTTATATTTCTATTTTACCTCCTCAATTTAGCATTATGGACATGGAAAGACCTAATCTAAGATCTGCACAAAAATATTTAGCCTTCAAATGCATACCGTCATCGTAGCATGCATGGACTCGACTCATATGAATGGGATTTCCATGAAAAAGATTGTGGGCCGAAAATGGGTGATCACTGTACATTTCTCTTCTGTTTCCTATTTATATTTCTATTTTACCACCTCAATTTAGCATTATGGACAGGGAAAGACCTAATCTAAGATCTGAACAAAAATATTTACCCTTCAAATTCATACCGTCATCGTAGCATGCATGGACTCGACTCATATGAATGGGATTTCCATGAAAAAGATTGTGGGCCGAAAATGGGTGATCACTGTACATTTCTCTTCGGTTTCCTATTTATATTTCTATTTTACCTCCTAATTTAGCATTATTGACAGGGAAAGACCTAATCTGAGATCTGCACAAAAATATTTAGCCTTCAAATTCATACCGTCATTGTAGCATGCATGGACTCGACTCATATGACTGGGATTTCCATGAAAAATATTGTGGGCAGAAAATGGGCGATCACTGTACATTTCTCTTCTTTTTCCTATTTATATTTCTATTTTACCTCCTCAATTTAGCATTATGGACAGGGAAAGACCTAATCTAAGATCTGCACAAAAATATTTAGCCTTCAAATTCATACCGTCATCGCAGCCTGCATGGAGTCGACTCATATGAATGGGATTTCCATGAAAAAGTTTGTGGGCCGAAAATGGGTGATCACTGTACATTTCTCTTCTGTTTGCTATTTATATTTCTATTTTACCTCCACAATTTAGCATTATGGACAGGGAAAGACCTAATCTAAGATCTGCACAAAAATATTTTGCCTTCAAATTCATACCGTGATCGTAACATGCATGGACTCCACTCATATGAATGGGATTTCCATGAAAAAGAATGTGGGCCGAAAATGGGTGATCACTGTACATTTCTCTTCTGTTTCCTATTTATATTTCTGTTTTACCTCCTCAATTTAGCATTATGGACAGGGAAAGACCTAATCTAAGATCTGCACAAAAATATTTAGCCTTCAAATTCATACCGTCATCGTAGCATGCATGGACTCGACTCATATGAATGGGATTTCCATGAAAAAGATTGTGGGCCGAAAATGGGTGATCACTGTACATTTCTCTTCTGTTTCCTATTTATATTTCTATTTTACCTCCTCAATTTAGCATTATGGACAGGGAAAGGCCTAATCTTAGATCTGCACAAAAATATTTAAACTTCAAATTTATACCGTGGTCGTAGCATGCATGGACTCGACTCATATGACTGGGATTTCCATGAAAAATATTGTGGGCAGAAAATGGGCGATCACTGTACATTTTTCTTCTTTTTCCTATTTATATTTCTATTTTACCTCCTCAATTTAGCATTATGGACAGGGAAAGACCTAATCTAAGATCTGCACAAAAATATTTAGCCTTCAAATTCATACCGTCATCGCAGCCTGCATGGAGTCGACTCCTATGAATGGGATTTCCATGAAAAAGATTGTGGGCCGAAAATGGGTGATCACTGTACATTTCTCTTCTGTTTCCTATTTATATTTATATTTTACCTCCTCAATTTAGCATTATGGACAGGGAAAGACCTAATCTAAGATCTGAACAAAAATATTTACCCTTCAAATTCATACCGTCATCGTAGCATGCATGGACTCGACTCATATGACTGGGATTTCCATGAAAAATATTGTGGGCAGAAAATGGGCGATCACTGTACATTTCTCTTCTTTTTCCTATTTATATTTCTATTTTACCTCCTCAATTTAGCATTATGGACAGGGAAAGACCTAATCTAAGATCTGCACAAAATTATTTAGCCTTCAAATGCATACCGTCATCGTAGCATGCATGGACTCGACTCATATGAATGGGATTTCCATGAAAAAGATTGTGGGCCGAAAATGGGTGATCACTGTACATTTCTCTTCTGTTTCCTATTTATATTTCTATTTTACCACCTCAATTTAGCATTATGGACAGGGAAAGACCTAATCTAAGATCTGAACAAAAATATTTACCCTTCAAATTCATACCGTCATCGTAGCATGCATGGACTCGACTCATATGAATGGGATTTCCATGAAAAAGATTGTGGGGCGAAAATGGGTGATCACTGTACATTTCTCTTCTCTTTCCTATTTATATTTCTATTTTACCTCCTCAATCTAGCATTATGGACAGGGAAAGACCTAATCTAAGATCTGCACAAAAATATTTAGCCTTCAAATTCATACCGTCATCGTAGCATGCATGGACTCGACTCATATGAATGGGATTTCCATGAAAAAGATTGTGGGCCGAAAATGGGTGATCACTGTACATTTCTCTTCGGTTTCCTATTTATATTTATATTTTACCTCCTAATTTAGCATTATTGACAGGGAAAGACCTAATCTGAGATCTGCACAAAAATATTTAGCCTTCAAATTCATACCGTCATCGTAGCATGCATGGACTCGACTCATATGAATGGGATTTCCATGAAAAAGATTGTGGGCCGAAAATGGGTGATCACTGTACATTTCTCTTTTGTTTCCTATTTATATTTCTATTTTACCTCCTCAAATTAGCATTATGGACAGGGAAAGACCTAATCTAAGATCTGCACAAAAATATTTAGCCTTCAAATTCATACCGTCATCGTAGCATGCATGGACTCGACTCATATGACTGGGATTTCCATGAAAAATATTGTGGGCAGAAAATGGGCGATCACTGTACATTTCTCTTCTTTTTCCTATTTATATTTCTATTTTACCTCCTCAATTTAGCATTATGGACAGGGAAAGACCTAATCTAAGATCTGCACAAAAATATTTAGCCTTCAAATTCATACCGTGATCGTAACATGCATGGACTCGACTCATATGAATGGGATTTCCATGAAAAAGAATGTGGGCCGAAAATGGGTGATCACTGTACATTTCTCTTCTGTTTGCTATTTATATTTATATTTTACCTCCTCAATTTAGCATTATGGACAGGGAAAGACCTAATCTAAGATCTGCACAAAAATATTTAGCCTTCAAATTCATACCGTCATCGTAGCATGCATGGACTCGACTCATATGACTGGGATTTCCATGAAAAATATTGTGGGCAGAAAATGGGTGATCACTGTACATTTCTCTTCTGTTTCCTATTTATATTTATATTTTACCTCCTCAATTTAGCATTATGGACAGGGAAAGGCCTAATCTAAGATCTGCACAAAAATATTTAAACTTCAAATTTATACCGTGGTCGTAGCATGCATGGACTCGACTCATATGACTGGGATTTCCATGAAAAATATTGTGGGCAGAAAATGGGCGATCACTGTACATTTCTCTTCTTTTTCCTATTTATATTTCTATTTTACCTCCTCAATTTAGCATTATGGACAGGGTAAGACCTAATCTAAGATCTGCACAAAAATATTTAGCCTTCAAATGCATACCGTCATCGTAGCATGCATGGACTCGACTCATATGAATGGGATTTCCATGAAAAAGATTGTGGGCCGAAAATGGGTGATCACTGTACATTTCTCTTCTGTTTCCTATTTATATTTATATTTTACCACCTCAATTTAGCATTATGGACAGGGAAAGACCTAATCTAAGATCTGAACAAAAATATTTACCCTTCAAATTCATACCGTCATCGTAGCATGCATGGACTCGACTCATATGAATGGGATTTCCATGAAAAAGATTGTGGGGCGAAAATGGGTGATCACTGTACATTTCTCTTCTCTTTCCTATTTATATTTCTATTTTACCTCCTCAATCTAGCATTATGGACAGGGAAAGACCTAATCTAAGATCTGCACAAAAATATTTAGCCTTCAAATTCATACCGTCATCGTAGCATGCATGGACTCGACTCATATGAATGGGATTTCCATGAAAAAGATTGTGGGCCGAAAATGGGTGATCACTGTACATTTCTCTTCGGTTTCCTATTTATATTTCTATTTTACCTCCTAATTTAGCATTATTGACAGGGAAAGACCTAATCTGAGATCTGCACAAAAATATTTAGCCTTCAAATTCATACCGTCATCGTAGCATGCATGGACTCGACTCATATGAATGGGATTTCCATGAAAAAGATTGTGGGCCGAAAATGGGTGATCACTGTACATTTCTCTTCTGTTTCCTATTTATATTTATATTTTACCTCCTCAAATTAGCATTATGGACAGGGAAAGACCTAATCTAAGATCTGCACAAAAATATTTAGCCTTCAAATTCATACCGTCATCGTAGCATGCATGGACTCGACTCATATGACTGGGATTTCCATGAAAAATATTGTGGGCAGAAAATGGGCGATCACTGTACATTTCTCTTCTTTTTCCTATTTATATTTCTATTTTACCTCCTCAATTTAGCATTATGGACAGGGAAAGACCTAATCTAAGATCTGCACAAAAATATTTAGCCTTCAAATTCATACCGTGATCGTAACATGCATGGACTCGACTCATATGAATGGGATTTCCATGAAAAAGAATGTGGGCCGAAAATGGGTGATCACTGTACATTTCTCTTCTGTTTCCTATTTATATTTATATTTTACCTCCTCAATTTAGCATTATGGACAGGGAAAGACCTAATCTAAGATCTGCACAAAAATATTTAGCCTTCAATTCATACCGTCATCGTAGCATACATGGACTCGACTCATATGAATGGGATTTCCATGAAAAAGATTGTGGGCCGAGAATGGGTGATCACTGTACATTTCTCTTCTGTTTCCTAATTATATTTATATTTTACCTCCTCAATTTAGCATTATGGACAGGGAAAGACCTAATCTAATATCTGCACAAAAATATCTAGCCTTCAATTTCATACCGTCATCGTAGCATTCATGGACTCGACTCATATGAATGGGATTTCCATGAAAAAGATTGTGGGCCGAAAATGGGTGATCACTGTACATTTCTCTTCTGTTTCCTATTTATATTTCTATTTTACCTCCTCAATTTAGCATTATGGACAGGGAAAGACCTAATCTAAGATCTGCACAAAAATATTTAGCCTTCAAATACATACCGTGATCGTAGCATGCATGGACTCGACTCATATGACTGGGATTTCCATGAAAAATATTGTGGGCCGAAAATGGGTGATCACTGTACATTTCTCTTCTGTTTCCTATTTATATTTATATTTTACCTCCTCAATTTAGCATTATGGACAGGGAAAACCTAATCTAATATCTGCATAAAAATATTTAGCCTTCAAATACATACCGTCATCGTAGCATGCATGGACTCGACTCATATGAATGGGATTTCCATGAAAAAGATTGTGGGCCGAAAATGGGTGATCACTGTACATTTCTCTTCGGTTTCCTATTCATATTTCTATTTTACCTCCTAATTTAGCATTATTGACAGGGAAAGACCTAATCTGAGATTTGCACAAAAATATTTAGCCTTCAAATTCATACCGTCATTGTAGCATGCATGGACTCGACTCATATGACTGGGATTTCCATGAAAAATATTGTGGGCAGAAAATGGGTGATCACTGTACATTTCTCTTCTGTTTCCTATTTATATTTCTATTTTACCTCCTCAATTTAGCATTATGGACAGGGAAAGACCTAATCTAAGATCTGCACAAAAATATTTAGCCTTCAAATTCATACCGTCATCGTAGCATGCATGGACTCGACTCATATGAATGGGATTTCCATGAAAAAGATTGTGGGCCGAAAATGGGTGATCACTGTATATTTCTCTTCTGTTTCCTATTTATATTTCTATTTTACCTCCTCAATTTAGCATTATGGACAGGGAAAGGCCTAATCTAAGATCTGCACAAAAATATTTAAACTTCAAATTTATACCGTGGTCGTAGCCTGCATGGAGTCGACTCATATGACTGGGATTTCCATGAAAAATATTGTCGGCAGAAAATGGGCGATCACTGTACATTTCTCTTCTTTTTCCTATTTATATTTCTATTTTACCTCCTCAATTTAGCATTATGGACAGGGAAAGACCTAATCTAAGATCTGCACAAAAATATTTTGCCTTCAAATTCATACCGTGATCGTAACATGCATGGACTCGACTCATATGAATGGGATTTCCATGAAAAAGATTGTGGGCCGAAAATGGGTGATCACTGTACATTTCTCTTCTGTTTCCTATTTATATTTCTATTTTACCTCCTCAATTTAGCATTATGGACAGGGAAAGACCTAATCTAAGATCTGCACAAAAATATTTAGCCTTCAAATGCATACCGTCATCGTAGCATGCATGGACTCGACTCATATGAATGGGATTTCCATGAAAAAGATTGTGGGCCGAAAATGGCTGATCACTGTACATTTCTCTTCTGTTTCCTATTTATATTTCTATTTTACCACCTCAATTTAGCATTATGGACAGGGAAAGACCTAATCTAAGATCTGAACAAAAATATTTACCCTTCAAATTCATACCGTCATCGTAGCATGCATGGACTCGACACATATGAATGGGATTTCCATGAAAAAGATTGTGGGGCGAAAATGGGTGATCACTGTACATTTCTCTTCTCTTTCCTATTTATATTTCTATTTTACCTCCTCAATCTAGCATTATGGACAGGGAAAGACCTAATCTAAGATCTGCACAAAAATATTTAGCCTTCAAATTCATACCGTCATCGTAGCATGCATGGACTCGACTCATATGAATGGGATTTCCATGAAAAAGATTGTGGGCCGAAAATGGGTGATCACTGTACATTTCTCTTCGGTTTCCTATTTATATTTCTATTTTACCTCCTCAAATCAGCATTATGGACAGGGAAAGACCTAATCTAAGATCTGCACAAAAATATTTAGCCTTCAAATTCATACCGTCATCGTAGCATGCATGGACTCGACTCATATGAATGGGATTTCCATGAAAAATATTGTGGGCAGAAAATGGGCGATCACTGTACATTTCTCTTCTTTTTCCTATTTATATTTCTATTTTACCTCCTCAATTTAGCATTATGGACAGGGAAAGACCTAATCTAAGATCTGCACAAAAATATTTAGCCTTCAAATTCATACCGTCATCGTAACATGCATGGACTCGACTCATATGAATGGGATTTCCATGAAAAAGAATGTGGGCCGAAAATGGGTGATCACTGTACATTTCTCTTCTGTTTCCTATTTATATTTATATTTTACCTCCTCAATTTAGCATTATGGACAGGGAAAGACCTAATCTAAGATCTGCACAAAAATATCTAGCCTTCAATTTCATACCGTCATCGTAGCATTCATGGACTCGACTCATATGAATGGGATTTCCATGAAAAAGATTGTGGGCCGAAAATGGGTGATCACTGTACATTTTTCTTCTGTTTCCTATTTATATTTCTATTTTACCTCCTCAATTTAGCATTATGGACAGGGAAAGACCTAATCTAAGATCTGCACAAAAATATTTAGCCTTCAAATGCATACCGTCATCGTAGCATGCATGGACTCGACTCATATGAATGGGATTTCCATGAAAAAGATTGTGGGCCGAAAATGGGTGATCACTGTACATTTCTCTTCTGTTTCCTATTTATATTTCTATTTTACCACCTCAATTTAGCATTATGGACAGGGAAAGACCTAATCTAAGATCTGAACAAAAATATTTACCCTTCAAATTCATACCGTCATCGTAGCATGCATGGACTCGACACATATGAATGGGATTTCCATGAAAAAGATTGTGGGGCGAAAATGGGTGATCACTGTACATTTCTCTTCTCTTTCCTATTTATATTTCTATTTTACCTCCTCAATTTAGCATTATGGACAGGGAAAGACCTAATCTAAGATCTGCACAAAAATATTTAGCCTTCAAATTCATACCGTCATCGTAGCATGCATGGACTCGACTCAGATGAATGGGATTTCCATGAAAAAGATTGTGGGCCGAAAATGGGTGATCACTGTACATTTCTCTTCTGTTTCCTATTTCTATTTCTATTTTGCCTCCTCAATTTAGCATTATGGACAGGGAAAGACCTAATCTAAGATCTGCACAAAAATATTTAGCCTTCAATTTCATACCTTCATCGTAGCATTCATGGACTCGACTCATATGAATGGGATTTCCATGAAAAAGATTGTGGGCCGAAAATGGGTGATCACTGTACATTTCTCTTCTGTTTCCTATTTATATTTCTATTTTACCTCCTCAATTTAGCATTATGGACAGGGAAAGACCTAATCTAATATCTGCACAAAAATATTTAGCCTTCAAATTCATACCGTCATCGTAGCATGCATGGACTCGACTCATATGAATGGGATTTCCATGAAAAAGATTGTGGGCCGAAAATGGGTGATCACTGTACATTTCTCTTCTGTTTCCTATTTATATTTCTATTTTACCTCCTCAATTTAGCATTATGGACAGGGAAAGACCTAATCTAAGATCTGCACAAAAATATTTAAACTTCAAATTTATACCGTGGACGTAGCATGCATGGACTCGACTCATATGACTGGGATTTCCATGAAAAATATTGTGGGCAGAAAATGGGTGATCACTGTACATTTCTCTTCTTTTTCCTATTTATATTTCTATTTTACCTCCTCAATTTAGCATTATGGACAGGGAAAGACCTAATCTAAGATCTGCACAAAAATATTTAGCCTTCAAATTCATACCGTCATCGCAGCCTGCATGGAGTCGACTCATATGAATGGGATTTCCATGAAAAAGATTGTGGGCCGAAAATGGGTGATCACTGTACATTTCTCTTCTGTTTCCTATTTATATTTCTATTTTACCTCCTCAATTTAGCATTATGGACAGGGAAAGACCTAATCTAAGATCTGCACAAAAATATTTTGCCTTCAAATTCATACCGTGATCGTAACATGCATGGACTCGACTCATATGAATGGGGTTTCCATGAAAAAGATTGTGGGCCGAAAATGGGTGATCACTGTACATTTCTGTTCTGTTTCCTATTTATATTTCTATTTTACCTCCTCAATTTAGCATTATGGACAGGGAAAGACCTAATCTAAGATCGGCACAAAAATATTTAGCCTTCAAATGCATACCGTCATCGTAGCATGCATGGACTCGACTCATATGAATGGGATTTCCATGAAAAAGATTGTGGGCCGAAAATGGGTGATCACTGTACATTTCTCTTCTGTTTCCTATTTATATTTCTATTTTACCACCTCAATTTAGCATTATGGACAGGGAAAGACCTAATCTAAGATCTGCACAAAAATATTTAGCCTTCAAATTCATACCGTCATCGCAGCATGCATGGAGTCGACTCATATGAATGGGATTTATATGAAAAAGATTGTGGGTCGAAAATGGGTGATCACTGTACATTTCTCTTCTGTTTCCTATTTATATTTATATTTTACCTCCTCAATTTAGCATTATGGACAGGGAAAGACCTAATCTAAGATCTGCACAAAAATATTTAGCCTTCAAATTCATACCGTCATCGCAGCCTGCATGGAGTCGACTCATATGAATGGGATTTCCATGAAAAAGATTGTGGGCCGAAAATGGGTGATCACTGTACATTTCTCTTCTGTTTCCTATTTATATTTCTATTTTACCTCCTCAATTTAGCATTATGGACAGGGAAAGACCTAATCTAAGATCTGCACAAAAATATTTTGCCTTCAAATTCATACCGTGATCGTAACATGCATGGACTCGACTCATATGAATGGGGTTTCCATGAAAAAGATTGTGGGCCGAAAATGGGTGATCACTGTACATTTCTGTTCTGTTTCCTATTTATATTTCTATTTTACCTCCTCAATTTAGCATTATGGACAGGGAAAGACCTAATCTAAGATCGGCACAAAAATATTTAGCCTTCAAATGCATACCGTCATCGTAGCATGCATGGACTCGACTCATATGAATGGGATTTCCATGAAAAAGATTGTGGGCCGAAAATGGGTGATCACTGTACATTTCTCTTCTGTTTCCTATTTATATTTCTATTTTACCACCTCAATTTAGCATTATGGACAGGGAAAGACCTAATCTAAGATCTGCACAAAAATATTTAGCCTTCAAATTCATACCGTCATCGCAGCATGCATGGAGTCGACTCATATGAATGGGATTTATATGAAAAAGATTGTGGGTCGAAAATGGGTGATCACTGTACATTTCTCTTCTGTTTCCTATTTATATTTCTATTTTACCTCCTCGATTTAGCATTATGGACAGGGAAAGACCTAATCTAAGATCTGCACAAAAATATTTAGCCTTCAAATTCATACCGTCATCGTAGCCTGCATGGACTCGACTCATATGACTGGGATTTCCATGAAAAAGATTGTGGGCCGAAAATGGGTGATCACTGTACATTTCTCTTCTGTTTCCTATTTCTATTTCTATTTTACCTCCTCAATTTAGCATTATGGACAGTGAAAGACATAATCTAAGATCTGCACAAAAATATTTTGCCTTCAAATTCATACCGTAATCGTAGCATTTATGGACTCGACTCATATGAATGGGATTTCCATGAAAAAGATTGTGGGCCGAAAATGGGCGATCACTGTACATTTCTCTTCTGTTTCCTATTTATATTTCTAGTTTTACCTCCTAATTTAGCATTATTGACAGGGAAAGACCTAATCTAAGATCTGCACAAAAATATTTAGCCTTCAAATTCATACCGTGATCGTAGCATGCGTGGACTCGACTCATATGACTGGGATTTCCATGAAAAAGATTGTGGGCCGAAAATGGGTGATCACTGTACATTTCTCTTCTGTTTCCTATTTATATTTCTATTTTACCTCCTCAATTTAGCATTATGGACAGGGAAAGACATAATCTAAGATCTGCACAAAAATATTTAGCCTTCAAATTCATACCGTCATCGTAGCATACATGATCTCGACTCATATGACTGGGATTTCCATGAAAATATTATGGGCAGAAAATGGGTGATCACTGTACATTTCTCTTCTGTTTCCTATTTATATTTATATTTTACCTCCTCAATTTAGCATTATGGACAGGGAAAGACCTAATCTAAGATCTGCACAAAAATATTTAGCCTTCAAATACATACCGACATCGTAGCATGCATGGACTCGACTCATATGAATGGGATTTCCATGAAAAAGATTGTGGGCCGAAAATGGGTGATCACTGTACATTTCTCTTCTGTTTCCTATTTATATTTATATTTTACCTCCTCAATTTAGCATTATGGACAGAGAATGACCTAATCTAAAATCTGCACAAAAATATTTAGCCTTCAAATTCATACCGTGATCGTAGCATGCATGGAATCGACTCATATGAATGGGATTTCCATGAAAAAGATTGTGGGCCCAAAATGGGTGATCACTGTACATTTCTCTTCTGTTTCCCATTTATATTTATATTGTACCTCCTCAATTTAGCATTATGGACAGTGAAAGACCTAATCTAATATCTGCACAAAAATATTTAGCCTTCAAATTCATACCGTGATCGTAGCATGCATGGACTCGACTCATATGACTGGGATTTCCATGAAAAATATTGTGGGCAGAAAATGGGTGATCACTGTACATTTCTCTTCTTTTTCCTATTTATATTTCTATTTTACCTCCTCAATTTAGCATTATGGACAGGGAAAGACCTAATCTAAGATCTGCACAAAAATATTTAGCCTTCAAATTCATACCGTCATCGCAGCCTGCATGGAGTCGACTCATATGAATGGGATTTCCATGAAAAAGATTGTGGGCCGAAAATGGGTGATCACTGTACATTTCTCTTCTGTTTCCTATTTATATTTCTATTTTACCTCCTCAATTTAGCATTATGGACAGGGAAAGACCTAATCTAAGATCTGCACAAAAATATTTTGCCTTCAAATTCATACCGTGATCGTAACATGCATGGACTCGACTCATATGAATGGGGTTTCCATGAAAAAGATTGTGGGCCGAAAATGGGTGATCACTGTACATTTCTGTTCTGTTTCCTATTTATATTTCTATTTTACCTCCTCAATTTAGCATTATGGACAGGGAAAGACCTAATCTAAGATCGGCACAAAAATATTTAGCCTTCAAATGCATACCGTCATCGTAGCATGCATGGACTCGACTCATATGAATGGGATTTCCATGAAAAAGATTGTGGGCCGAAAATGGGTGATCACTGTACATTTCTCTTCTGTTTCCTATTTATATTTCTATTTTAGCACCTCAATTTAGCATTATGGACAGGGAAAGACCTAATCTAAGATCTGCACAAAAATATTTAGCCTTCAAATTCATACCGTCATCGCAGCATGCATGGAGTCGACTCATATGAATGGGATTTATATGAAAAAGATTGTGGGTCGAAAATGGGTGATCACTGTACATTTCTCTTCTGTTTCCTATTTATATTTCTATTTTACATCCTCAATTTAGCATTATTGACAGGGAAAGACCTAATCTAAGATCTGCACAAAAATATTTAGCCTTCAAATTCATACCTTGATCGTAGCATGCATGGACTCGACTCATATGACTGGGATTTCCATGAAAAATATTGTGGGCAGAAAATGGGTGATCACTGTACATTTCTCTTCTGTTTCCTATTTATATTTCTATTTTACCTCCTCGATTTAGCATTATGGACAGGGAAAGACCTAATCTAAGATCTGCACAAAAATATTTAGCCTTCAAATTCATACCGTCATCGTAGCCTACATGGACTCGACTCATATGACTGGGATTTCCATGAAAATGATTGTGGGCCGAAAATGGGTGATCACTGTACATTTCTCTTCTGTTTCCTATTTCTATTTCTATTTTACCTCCTCAATTTAGCATTATGGACAGTGAAAGACATAATCTAAGATCTGCACAAAAATATTTTGCCTTCAAATTCATACCGTAATCGTAGCATTTATGGACTCGACTCATATGAATGGGATTTCCATGAAAAAGATTGTGGGCCGAAAATGGGCGATCACTGTACATTTCTCTTCTGTTTCCTATTTATATTTCTAGTTTTACCTCCTAATTTAGCATTATTGACAGGGAAAGACCTAATCTAAGATCTGCACAAAAATATTTAGCCTTCAAATTCATACCGTGATCGTAGCATGCGTGGACTCGACTCATATGACTGGGATTTCCATGAAAAAGATTGTGGGCCGAAAATGGGTGATCACTGTACATTTCTCTTCTGTTTCCTATTTATATTTCTATTTTACCTCCTCAATTTAGCATTATGGACAGGGAAAGACATAATCTAAGATCTGCACAAAAATATTTAGCCTTCAAATTCATACCGTCATCGTAGCATACATGATCTCGACTCATATGACTGGGATTTCCATGAAAATATTATGGGCAGAAAATGGGTGATCACTGTACATTTCTCTTCTGTTTCCTATTTATATTTCTATTTTACCTCCTCAATTTAGCATTATGGACAGGGAAATACCTAATCTAAGATCTGCACAAAAATATTTAGCCTTCAAATTCATACCGTGATCGTAGTATGCATGGACTCGACTCATATGAATGGGATTTCCATGAAAAAGATTGTGGGCCGAAAATGGGTGATCACTGTACATTTCTCTTCTGTTTCCTATTTATATTTCTATTTTACATCCTAATTTAGCATTATTGACTGGGAAAGACCTAATCTAAGATCTGCACAAAAATATTTAGCCTTCAAATTCATACCGTCATCGTAGCATGCATGGACTCGACTCATATGACTGGGATTTCCATGAAAAATGTTGTGGTTAGAAAATGGATGATCACTGTACATTTCTCTTCTCTTTCCTATTTATATTTCTATTTTACCTTCTCAATTTAGCATTATGGACAGGGAAAGACCTAATCTAAGATCTGCACAAAAATATTTAGCCTTCAAATTCATACCGTGATCGTAGCATACATGGATTCGACTCATATGACTGGGATTTCCATGAAAAATATTGTGGGCCGAAAATGGATGCTCACTGTACATTTCTCTTCTGTTTTCTATTTATATTTCTATTTTACCTCCTCAATTTAGCATTATGGACAGGGAAAGACCTAATCTAAGATCTGCACAAAAATATTTAGCCTTCCAATTCATAACGTCATCGTAGCATGCATGGACTCGACTCATATGAATGGGATTTCCATGAAAAAGATTGTGGGCCGAAAATGGTTGATCACTGTACATTTCTCTTCTGTTTCCTATTTATATTTATATTTTACCTCCTCAATTTAGCATTATGGACAGGGAAACACCTAATCTAAGATCTGCACAAAAATATTTAGCCTTCAAATTCATACCGTCATCGTAGCATACATGGACTCGACTCATATGACTGGGATTTCCATGAAAAATATTATTGGCAGAAAATGGGTGATCACTGTACATTTCTCTTCTGTTTCCTATTTATATTTATATTTTACCTCCTCAATTTAGCATTATGGACAGGGAAAGACCTAACCTAAGATCTGCACAAAAATATTTAGCCTTCAAATTCATACCGTCATCGTAGCATGCATGGACTCGACTCATATGAATGGGATTTCCATGAAAAAGATTGTGGGCCGAAAATGGGTGATCACTGTACATTTCTCTTCTGTTTCCTATTTATATTTCTATTTTACCTCCTAATTTAGCATTATTGACTGGGAAAGACCTAATCTAAGATCTGCACAAAAATATTTAGCCTTCAAATTCATACCGTGATCGTAGCATGCATGGACTCGACTCATATGACTGGGATTTCCATGAAAAATATTGTGGTTAGAAAATGGGTGATCACTGAATATTTCTCTTCTGTTTCCTATTTATATTTCTATTTTACCTTCTTAATTTAGCATTATGGACAGGGAAAGACCTAATGTAAGATCTGCACAAAAATATTTAGCCTTCAAATTCATACCGTGATAGTAGCATGCATGGACTCGACTCATATGACTGGGATTTCCATGAAAAATATTGTGGGCCGAAAATGGGTGATCACTGTACATTTCTCTTCTGTTTTCTATTTATATTTATATTTTACCTCCTCAATTTAGCATTATTGACAGGGAAAGACCTAATCTAAGATCTGCACAAAAATATTTAGCCTTCAAATTCATACCGTCATCGTAGCATGCATGGACTCGACTCATATGAATGGGATTTCCATGAAAAAGATTGTGGACCGAAAATGGGTGATCACTGTACATTTCTCTTTGTTTCCTATTTATATTTCTATTTTACCGCCTCAATTTAGCATTATTGACAGGGAAAGACCTAATCTAAGATCTGCACAAAAATATTTAGCCTTCAAATTCATACCGTCATCGTAGCATGCATGGACTCGACTCATATGAATGGGATTTCCATGAAAAAGATTGTGGGCCGAAAGTGGGTGATCACTGTACATTTCACTTCTGTTTCCTATTTATATTTATATTTTACCTCCTCAATTTAGCATTATTGACAGGGAAAGACCTAATCTAAGATCTGCACAAAAATATATAGCCTTCAAATTCATACCGTCATCGTAGCATGCATGGACTCGACTCATATGACTGGGATTTCCATGAAAAATGTTGTGGTTAGAAAATGGGTGATCACTGTACATTTCTCTTCTGTTTCCTATTTATATTTCTATTTTACCTTCTCAATTTAGCATTATGGACAGGGAAAGACCTAATCTAAGATCTGCACAAAAATATTTAGCCTTCAAATTCATACCGTGATCGTAGCATGCATGGACTCGACTCATATGACTGGGATTTCCATGAAAAATATTGTGGGCCGAAAATGGATGCTCACTGTACATTTCTCTTCTGTTTTCTATTTATATTTCTATTTTACCTCCTCAATTTAGCATTATGGACAGGGAAAGACCTAATCTAAGATCTGCACAAAAATATTTAGCCTTCCAATTCATAACGTCATCGTAGCATGCATGGACTCGACTCATATGAATGGGATTTCCATGAAAAATATTGTGGGCCGAAAATGGTGATCACTGTACATTTCTCTTCTGTTTTCTATTTATATTTCTATTTTACCTCCTCAATTTAGCATTATGGACAGGGAAAGACCTAATCTAAGATCTGCACAAAAATATTTAGCCTTCAAATTCATACCGTGATCGTAGCATGCATGGACTCGACTCATATGAATGGGATTTCCATGAAAAATATTATGGGCAGAAAATGGGTGATCACTGTACATTTCTCTTCTGTTTCCTATTTATATTTCTATTTTACCACCTCAATTTAGCATTATGGACAGGGAAAGACCTAATCTAAGATCTGCACAAAAAAATTTAGCCTTCAAATTCATACCGTCATCGTAGCATGCATGGACTCGACTCACATGAATGGGATTTCCATGAAAAAGATTGTGGGCCGAAAATGGGTGATCACTGTACATTTCTCTTCTGTTTCCTATTTATATTTCTATTTTACCTCCTAATTTAGCATTATTGACTGGGAAAGACCTAATCTAAGATCTGCACAAAAAAATTTAGCCTTCAAATTCATACCGTCATCGTAGCATGCATGGACTCGACTCACATGAATGGGATTTCCATGAAAAAGATTGTGGGCCGAAAATGGGTGATCACTGTACATTTCTCTTCTGTTTCCTATTTATATTTATATTTTACCTCCTCAATTTGGCATTATGGACAGGGAAAGACCTAATCTAATATCTGCACAAAAATATTTAGCCTTCAAATTCATACCGTCATCGTAGCATGCATGGAATCGACTCATATGAATGGGATTTCCATGAAAAAGATTGTGGGCCGAAAAAGGGTGATCACTGTACATTTCTCTTCTGTTTCCCATTTATATTTATATTTTACCTCCTCAATTTAGCATTATGGACAGGGAAAGACCTAATCTAATATCTGCACAAAAATATTTAGCCTTCAAATTCATACCGTGATCGTAGCATGCATGGACTCGACTCATATGACTGGGATTTCTATGAGAAATATCGTGGGCAGAAAATGGGTGATCACTGTACATGTCTCTTCTGTTTCCTATTTATATTTCTATTTTACCTCCTCAATTTAGCATTATGGACAGGGAAAGACCTAATCTAAGATCTGCACAAAAATATTTAGCCTTCAAATTCATACCCTCATCGTAGCATGCATGGAGTCGACTCATATGACTGGGATTTCCATGAAAAAGATTGTGGGCCGAAAATGGGTGATCACTGTACATTTCTCTTCTGTTTCCTATTTATATTTCTATTTTACCTCCTCAATTTAGCATTATGGACAGGGAAAGACCTAATCTAAGATCTGCACAAAAATATTTTGCTTTCAAATTCATACCGTGATCGTAGCATTTATGGACTCGACTCATATGAATGGGATTTCCATGGAAAAGATTGTGGGCCGAAAAAGGGTGATCGCTGTACATTTCTCTTCTGTTTCCTATTTATATTTCTATTTTATCTCCTAATTTAGCATTATTGACTGGGAAAGACCTAATCTAAGATCTGCACATAAATATTTAGCCTTCAAATTCATACCGTCATCGTAGCATGCATGGACTCGACTCATATGAATGGGATTTCCATGAAAAAGATTGTGGGCCGAAAATGGGTGATCACTGTACATTTCACTTCTGTTTCCTATTTATATTTATATTTTACCTCCTCAATTTAGCATTATTGACAGGGAAAGACCTAATCTAAAATCTGCACAAAAATATTTAGCCTTCAAATTCATACCGTCATCGTAGCATGCATGGACTCGACTCATATGAATGGGATTTCCATGAAAAAGATTGTGGGCCGAAAATGGGTGATCACTGTACATTTCTCTTCTGTTTCCTATTTATATTTCTATTTTACCTCCTCAATTTAGCATTATGGACAGGGAAATACCTAATCTAAGATCTGCACAAAAATATTTAGCCTTCAAAATCATACCGTGATCTTAGCATGCATGGACTCGACTCATATGACTGGGATTTCCATGAAAATTATTGTGGGCAGAAAATGGGTGATCAGTATACATTTCTCTTCTGTTTCCTATTTATATTTCTATTTTACCTCCTCAATTTAGAATTATGGACAGGGAAAGACCTAATCTAAGATCTGCACAAAAATATTTAGCCTTCAAATTCATACCGTGATCGTAGCATGCATGGACTCGACTCATATGACTGGGATTTCCATGAAAAATATTATGGGCAGAAAATGGGTGATCACTGTACATTTCTCTTCTGTTTCCTATTTATATTTCTATTTTACCTCCTCAATTTAGCATTATGGACAGGGAAAGACCTAATCTAAGTTCTGCACAAAAATATTTAGCCTTCAAATTCATACCGTCATCGTAGCATGCATGGACTCGACTCATATGAATGGGATTTCCATGAAAAAGATTGTGGGCCGAAAATGGGTGATCACTGTACATTTCTCTTCTGTTTCCTATTTATATTTATATTTTACCTCCTCAATTTAGCATTATGGACAGGGAAAGACCTAATCTAAGATCTGCACAAAAATATTTAGCCTTCAAATTCATACCGTCATCGTAGCATACATGGACTCGACTCATATGACTGGGATTTCCATGAAAAAAATAGTGGGCCGAAAATCGGTGATCACTGTACATTTCTCTTCTGTTTCCTATTTATATTTATATTTTACCTTCTTAATTTAGCATTATGGACAGGGAAAGACCTAATGTAAGATCTGCACAAAAATATTTAGCCTTCAAATTCATACCGTGATAGTAGCATGCATGGACTCGACTCATATGACTGGGATTTCCATGAAAAATATTGTGGGCCGAAAATGGGTGATCACTGTACATTTCTCTTCTGTTTCCTATTTATATTTTACCTCCTCAATTTAGCATTATTGACAGGGAAAGACCTAATCTAAGATCTGCACAAAAATATTTAGCCTTCAAATTCATACCGTCATCGTAGCATGCATGGACTCGACTCATATGACTGGGATTTCCATGAAAAATATTGTGGTTAGAAAATGGGTGATCACTGTACATTTCTCTTCTGTTTCCTATTTATATTTATATTTTACCTTCTTAATTTAGCATTATGGACAGGGAAAGACCTAATGTAAGATCTGCACAAAAATATTTAGCCTTCAAATTCATACCGTGATAGTAGCATGCATGGACTCGACTCATATGACTGGGATTTCCATGAAAAATATTGTGGGCCGAAAATGGGTGATCACTGTACATTTCTCTTTTGTTTCCTATTTATATTTCTATTTTACCTCGTCAATTTAGCATTATGGACAGGGAAAGACCTAATCTAAGATCTGCACAAAAATATTTAGCATTCCAATTCATAACGTCATCGTAGCATACATGGACTCGACTCATATGACTGGGATTTCCATGAAAAAGATTGTGGGCCGAAAATCGGTGATCACTGTACATTTCTCTTCTGTTTCCTATTTATATTTCTATTTTACCTCCTCAATTTAGCATTATGGACAGGGAAAGACCTAATCTAAGATCTGCACAAAAATATTTTACCTTCAAATTCATACCGTGATCGTAGCATTTATGGACTCGACTCATATGAATGGGATTTCCATGAAAAAGATTGTGGGCCGAAAATGGGTGATCACTGTACATTTCTCTTCTGTTTCCTATTTATATTTATATTTTACCTCCTCAATTTAGCATTATGGACAGGGAAAGACCTAATCTAAGATCTGCACAAAATTATTTAGCCTTCAAATTTATACCGTCATCGTAGCATGCATGGACTCGACTCATATGAATGGGATTTCCATGAAAAAGATTGTGGGCCGAAAAAGGGTGATCACTGTACATTTCTCTTCTGTTTCCTATTTATATTTCTATTTTACCTCCTAATTTAGCATTATTGACTGGGAAAGACCTAATCTAAGATCTGCACAAAAATATTTAGCCTTCAAATTCATACCGTCATCGTAGCATGCATGGACTCGACTCATATGACTGGGATTTCCATGAAAAATATTGTGGTTAGAAAATGGGTGATCACTGTACATTTCTCTTCTGTTTCCTATTTATATTTCTATTTTACCTTCTTAATTTAGCATTATGGACAGGGAAAGACCTAATGTAAGATCTGCACAAAAATATTTAGCCTTCAAATTCATACCGTGAGAGTAGCATGCATGGACTCGACTCATATGACTGGGATTTCCATGAAAAATATTGTGGGCCGAAAATGGGTGATCACTGTACATTTCTCTTCTGTTTCCTATTTATATTTATATTTTACCTCCTCTATTTAGCATTATTGACAGGGAAAGACCTAATCTAAGATCTGCACAAAAATATTTAGCCTTCAAATTCATACCGTCATCGTAGCATGCATGGACTCGACTCATATGAATGGGATTTCCATGAAAAAGATTGTGGGCCGAAAAAGGGTGATCACTGTACATTTCTCTTCTGTTTCCTATTTATATTTCTATTTTACCTCCTAATTTAGCATTATTGACTGGGAAAGACCTAATCTAAGATCTGCACAAAAATATTTAGCCTTCAAATTCATACCGTCATCGTAGCATGCATGGACTCGACTCATATGACTGGGATTTCCATGAAAAATATTGTGGTTAGAAAATTGTTGATCACTGTACATTTCTCTTCTGTTTCCTATTTATATTTAAATTTTACCTCCTCAATTTAGCATTATGGACAGGGAAAGACCTAATTTAAGATCTGCACAAAAATATTTAGCCTACAAATTCATACCGTCATCGTAGCATGCATGGACTCGACTCATATGAATGGGATTTCCATGAAAAAGATTGTGGACCGAAAATGGGTGATCACTGTACATTTCTCTTTGTTTCCTATTTATATTTCTATTTTACCTCCTCAATTTAGCATTATTGACAGGGAAAGACCTAATCTAAGATCTGCACAAAAATATTTAGCCTTCAAATTCATACCGTCATCGTAGCATGCATGGACTCGACTCATATGAATGGGATTTCCATGAAAAAGATTGTGGGCCGAAAATGGGTGATCACTGTACATTTCTCTTCTGTTTCCTATTTATATTTCTATTTTACCTCCTCAATTTAGCATTATGGACAGGGAAATACCTAATCTAAGGTCTGCACAAAAATATTTAGCCTTCAAAATCATACCGTGATCTTAGCATGCATGGACTCGACTCATATGACTGGGATTTCCATGAAAAATATTGTGGGCCGAAAATGGGTGATCACTATACATTTCTCTTCTGTTACCTATTTATATTTCTATTTTACCTCCTCAATTTAGCATTATGGACAGGGAAAGACCTAATCTAAGATCTGCACAAAAATATTTAGCCTTCAAATTCATACCGTGATCGTAGCATGCATGGACTCGACTCATATGACTGGGATTTCCATGAAAAATATTATGGGCAGAAAATGGGTGATCACTGTACATTTCTCTTCTGTTTCCTATTTATATTTCTATTTTACCTCCTCAATTTAGCATTATGGACAGGGAAAGACCTAATCTAAGATCTGCACAAAAATATTTAGCCTTCAAATTCATACCGTGATCGTAGCATGCATGGACTCGACTCATATGAATGGGATTTCCATGAAAAAGATTGTGGACCGAAAATGGGTGATCACTGTACATTTCTCTTCTGTTTCCTATTTGTATTTCTATTTTACCTCCTCAATTTAGCATTATGGACAGGGAAAGACCTAATCTAAGATCTGCACAAAAATATTTAGCCTTCAAATTCATACCGTCATCGTAGCATGCATGGACTCGACTCATATGAATGGGATTTCCATGAAAAATATTGTGGGCCGAAAATGGGTGATCACTGTACATTTCTCTTCTGTTTCCCATTTATATTTATATTTTACCTCCTCAATTTAGCATTATGGACAGGGAAAGACCTAATCTAAGATCTGCACAAAAATATTTAGCCTTCAAATTCATACCGTCATCGTAGCATGCATGGACTCGACTCACATGAATGGGATTACCATGAAAAAGATTGTGGGCCGAAAATGGGTGATCACTGTACATTTCTCTTATGTTTCCTATTTATATTTTACCTCCTCAATTTGGCATTATGGACAGGGAAAACCTAATCTAATATCTGCACAAAAATATTTAGCCTTCAAATTCATACCGTCATCGTAGCATTCATGGACTCGACTCATATGAATGGGATTTCCTTGAAAAAGATTGTGGGCCGAAAATGGGTGATCACTGTACATTTCTCTTCTGTTTCCTATTTATATTTCTATTTTACCTCCTCAATTTAGCATTATGGACAGGGAAAGACCTAATCTAAGATCTGCACAAAAATATTTAGCCTTCAAATTCATACCGTGATCGTAGCATGCATGGACTCGACTCATATGACTGGGATTTCCCTGAAAAAGATTGTGGGCCGAAAATGGGTGATCACTGTACATTTCTCTTCTGTTTCCTATTTATATTTCTATTTTACCTCCTCAATTTAGCATTATGGACAGGGAAAGACATAATCTAAGATCTGCACAAAAATATTTAGCCTTCAAATTCATACCGTGATCGTAGCATGCATGGACTCGACTCATATGACTGGGATTTCCATGAAAAATATTGTGGGCCGAAAATGGGTGATCACTGTACATTTCTCTTCTGTTTCCTATTTATATTTATATTTTACCTCCTCAATTTAGCATTATGGACAGGGAAAGACCTAATCTAAGATCTGCACAAAAATATTTAGCCTACAAATTCATACCGTCATCGTAGCATGCATGGACTCGACTCATATGAATGGGATTTCCATGAAAAAGATTGTGGACCGAAAATGGGTGATCACTGTACATTTCTCTTTGTTTCCTATCTATATTTCTATTTTACCTCCTCAATTTAGCATTATTGACAGGGAAAGACCTAATCTAAGATCTGCACAAAAATATTTAGCCTTCAAATTCATACCGTCATCGTAGCATGCATGGACTCGACTTATATGAATGGGATTTCCATGAAAAAGATTGTGGGCCGAAAATGGGTGATCACTGTACATTTCTCTTCTGTTTCCTATTTATATTTCTATTTTACCTCCTCAATTTAGCATTATGGACAGGGAAATACCTAATCTAAGGTCTGCACAAAAATATTTAGCCTTCAAAATCATACCGTGATCTTAGCATGCATGGACTCGACTCATATGACTGGGATTTCCATGAAAAATATTGTGGGCCGAAAATGGGTGATCACTATACATTTCTCTTCTGTTTCCTATTTATATTTCTATTTTACCTCCTCAATTTAGCATTATGGACAGGGAAAGACCTAATCTAAGATCTGCACAAAAATATTTAGCCTTCAAATTCATACCGTGATCGTAGCATGCATGGACTCGACTCATATGACTGGGATTTCCATGAAAAATATTATGGGCAGAAAATGGGTGATCACTGTACATTTCTCTTCTGTTTCCTATTTATATTTATATTTTACCTCCTCAATTTAGCATTATGGACAGGGAAAGACCTAATCTAAGATCTGCACAAAAATATTTAGCCTTCAAATTCATACCGTCATCGTAGCATGCATGGACTCGACTCATATGAATGGGATTTCCATGAAAAAGATTGTGGACCGAAAATGGGTGATCACTGTACATTTCTCTTCTGTTTCCTATTTATATTTCTATTTTACCTCCTCAATTTAGCATTATGGACAGGGAAAGACCTAATCTAAGATCTGCACGAAAATATTTAGCCTTCAAATTCATACCGTCATCGTAGCATGCATGGACTCGACTCATATGAATGGGATTTCCATGAAAAATATTGTGGGCCGAAAATGGGTGATCACTGTACATTTCTCTTCTGTTTCCCATTTATATTTCTATTTTACCTCCTCAATTTAGCATTATGGACAGGGAAAGACCTAATCTAAGATCTGCACAAAAATATTTAGCCTTCAAATTCATACCGTCATCGTAGCATGCATGGACTCGACTCACATGAATGGGATTACCATGAAAAAGATTGTGGGCCGAAAATGGGTGATCACTGTACATTTCTCTTATGTTTCCTATTTATATTTTACCTCCTCAATTTGGCATTATGGACAGGGAAAGACCTAATCTAATATCTGCACAAAAATATTTAGCCTTCAAATTCATACCGTCATCGTAGCATTCATGGACTCGACTCATATGAATGGGATTTCCTTGAAAAAGATTGTGGGCCGAAAATGGGTGATCACTGTACATTTCTCTTCTGTTTCCTATTTATATTTCTATTTTACCTCCTCAATTTAGCATTATGGACAGGGAAAGACCTAATCTAAGATCTGCACAAAAATATTTAGCCTTCAAATTCATACCGTGATCGTAGCATGCATGGACTCGACTCATATGACTGGGATTTCCCTGAAAAAGATTGTGGGCCGAAAATGGGTGATCACTGTACATTTCTCTTCTGTTTCCTATTTATATTTCTATTTTACCTCCTCAATTTAGCATTATGGACAGGGAAAGACATAATCAAAGATCTGCACAAAAATATTTAGCCTTCAAATTCATACCGTGATCGTAGCATGCATGGACTCGACTCATATGACTGGGATTTCCATGAAAAATATTGTGGGCCGAAAATGGGTGATCACTGTACATTTCTCTTCTGTTTCCTATTTATATTTCTATTTTACCTCCTCAATTTAGCATTATGGACAGGGAAAGACCTAATCTAAGATCTGCACAAAATTATTTAGCCTTCAAATTTATACCGTCATCGTAGCATGCATGGACTCGACTCATATGAATGGGATTTCCATGAAAAAGATTGTGGGCCGAAAAAGGGTGATCACTGTACATTTCTCTTCTGTTTCCTATTTATATTTCTATTTTACCTCCTAATTTAGCATTATTGACTGGGAAAGACCTAATCTAAGATCTGCACAAAAATATTTAGCCTTCAAATTCATACCGTCATCGTAGCATGCATGGACTCGACTCATATGACTGGGATTTCCATGAAAAATATTGTGGTTAGAAAATGGGTGATCACTGTACATTTCTCTTCTGTTTCCTATTTATATTTATATTTTACCTCCTCAATTTAGCATTATGGACAGGGAAAGACCTAATCTAAGATCTGCACAAAAATATTTAGCCTTCAAATTCATACCGTGATAGTAGCATGCATGGACTCGACTCATATGACTGGGATTTCCATGAAAAATATTGTGGACCGAAAATGGGTGATCACTGTACATTTCTCTTTGTTTCCTATTTATATTTCTATTTTACCTCCTCAATTTAGCATTATTGACAGGGAAAGACCTAATCTAAGATCTGCACAAAAATATTTAGCCTTCAAATTCATACCGTCATCGTAGCATGCATGGACTCGACTCATATGAATGGGATTTCCATGAAAAAGATTGTGGGCCGAAAATGGGTGATCACTGTACATTTCTCTTCTGTTTCCTATTTATATTTCTATTTTACCTCCTCAATTTAGCATTATGGACAGGGAAATACCTAATCTAAGGTCTGCACAAAAATATTTAGCCTTCAAAATCATACCGTGATCTTAGCATGCATGGACTCGACTCATATGACTGGGATTTCCATGAAAAATATTGTGGGCCGAAAATGGGTGATCACTATACATTTCTCTTCTGTTTCCTATTTATATTTCTATTTTACCTCCTCAATTTAGCATTATGGACAGGGAAAGACCTAATCTAAGATCTGCACAAAAATATTTAGCCTTCAAATTCATACCGTGATCGTAGCATGCATGGACTCGACTCATATGACTGGGATTTCCATGAAAAATATTATGGGCAGAAAATGGGTGATCACTGTACATTTCTCTTCTGTTTCCTATTTATATTTCTATTTTACCTCCTCAATTTAGCATTATGGACAGGGAAAGACCTAATCTAAGATCTGCACAAAAATATTTAGCCTTCAAATTCATACCGTCATCGTAGCATGCATGGACTCGACTCATATGAATGGGATTTCCATGAAAAAGATTGTGGACCGAAAATGGGTGATCACTGTACATTTCTCTTCTGTTTCCTATTTCTATTTCTATTTTACCTCCTCAATTTAGCATTATGGACAGGGAAAGACCTAATCTAAGATCTGCACAAAAATATTTAGCCTTCAAATTCATACCGTCATCGTAGCATGCATGGATTCGACTCATATGAATGGGATGTCCATGAAAAATATTGTGGGCCGAAAATGGGTGATCACTGTACATTTCTCTTCTGTTTCCTATTTATATTTATATTTTACCTCCTCAATTTAGCATTATTGACAGGGAAAGACCTAATCTAAGATCTGCACAAAAATATTTAGCCTTCAAATTCATACCGTCATCGTAGCATGCATGGACTCGACTCATATGAATGGGATTTCCATGAAAAAGATTGTGGGCCGAAAAAGGGTGATCACTGTACATTTCTCTTCTGTTTCCTATTTATATTTCTATTTTACCTCCTAATTTAGCATTATTGACTGGGAAAGACTTAATCTAAGATCTGCACAAAAATATTTAGCCTTCAAATTCATACCGTCATCGTAGCATGCATGGACTCGACTCATATGACTGGGATTTCCATGAAAAATATTGTGGTTAGAAAATGGTTGATCACTGTACATTTCTCTTCTGTTTCCTATTTATATTTCTATTTTACCTCCTCAATTTAGCATTATGGACAGGGAAAGACCTAATCTAAGATCTGCACAAAAATATTTAGCCTACAAATTCATACCGTCATCGTAGCATGCATGGACTCGACTCATATGAATGGGATTTCCATGAAAAAGATTGTGGGCCGAAAATGGGTGATCACTGTACATTTCTCTTCTGTTTCCTATTTATATTTCTATTTTACCTCCTCAATTTAGCATTATGGACAGGGAAATACCTAATCTAAGGTCTGCACAAAAATATTTAGCCTTCAAAATCATACCGTGATCTTAGCATGCATGGACTCGACTCATATGACTGGGATTTCCATGAAAAATATTGTGGGCCGAAAATGGGTGATCACTATACATTTCTCTTCTGTTTCCTATTTATATTTCTATTTTACCTCCTCAATTTAGCATTATGGACAGGGAAAGACCTAATCTAAGATCTGCACAAAAATATTTAGCCTTCAAATTCATACCGTGATCGTAGCATGCATGGACTCGACTCATATGACTGGGATTTCCATGAAAAATATTATGGGCAGAAAATGGGTGATCACTGTACATTTCTCTTCTGTTTCCTATTTATATTTCTATTTTACCTCCTCAATTTAGCATTATGGACAGGGAAAGACCTAATCTAAGATCTGCACAAAAATATTTAGCCTTCAAATTCATACCGTCATCGTAGCATGCATGGACTCGACTCATATGAATGGGATTTCCATGAAAAAGATTGTGGACCGAAAATGGGTGATCACTGTACATTTCTCTTCTGTTTCCTATTTATATTTCTATTTTACCTCCTCAATTTAGCATTATGGACAGGGAAAGACCTAATCTAAAATCTGCACAAAAATATTTAGCCTTCAAATTCATAACGTCATCGTAGCATGCATGGACTCGACTCATATGAATGGGATTTCCATGAAAAATATTGTGGGCCGAAAATGGGTGATCACTGTACATTTCTCTTATGTTTCCTATTTATATTTTACCTCCTCAATTTAGCATTATGGACAGGGAAAGACCTAATCTAAGATCTGCACAAAAATATTTAGCCTTCAAATTCATACCGTGATCGTAGCATGCATGGACTCGACTCATATGACTGGGATTTCCCTGAAAAAGATTGTGGGCCGAAAATGGGTGATCACTGTACATTTCTCTTCTGTTTCCTATTTATATTTCTATTTTACCTCCTCAATTTAGCATTATGGACAGGGAAAGACCTAATCTAAGATCTGCACAAAATTATTTATCCTTCAAATTTATACCGTCATCGTAGCATGCATGGACTCGACTCATATGAATGGGATTTCCATGAAAAAGATTGTGGGCCGAAAAAGGGTGATCACTGTACATTTCTCTTCTGTTTCCTATTTATATTTCTATTTTACCTCCTAATTTAGCATTATTGACTGGGAAAGACCTAATCTAAGATCTGCACAAAAATATTTAGCCTTCAAATTCATACCGTCATCGTAGCATGCATGGACTCGACTCATATGACTGGGATTTCCATGAAAAATATTGTGGTTAGAAAATGGGTGATCACTGTACATTTCTCTTCTGTTTCCTATTTATATTTCTATTTTACCTTCTTAATTTAGCATTATGGGCAGGGAAAGACCTAATGTAAGATCTGCACAAAAATATTTAGCCTTCAATTTCATACCGTGATAGTAGCATGCATGGACTCGACTCATATGACTGGGATTTCCATGAAAAATATTGTGGGCCGAAAATGGGTGATCACTGTACATTTCTCTTCTGTTTCCTATTTATATTTATATTTTACCTCCTCAATTTAGCATTATTGACAGGGAAAGACCTAATCTAAGATCTGCACAAAAATATTTAGCCTTCAAATTCATACCGTCAACGTAGCATGCATGGACTCGACTCATATGAATGGGATTTCCATTAAAAAGATTGTGGGCCGAAAAAGGGTGATCACTGTACATTTCTCTTCTGTTTCCTATTTATATTTCTATTTTACCTCCTAATTTAGCATTATTGACTGGGAAAGACCTAATCTAACATCTGCACAAAATATTTAGCCTTCAAATTCATACCGTCATCGTAGCATGCATGGACTCGACTCATATGACTGGGATTTCCATGAAAAATATTGTGGTTAGAAAATGGTTGATCACTGTACATTTCTCTTCTGTTTCCTATTTATATTTATATTTTACCTCCTCAATTTAGCATTATGGACAGGGAAAGACCTAATCTAAGATCTGCACAAAAATATTTAGCCTACAAATTCATACCGTCATCGTAGCATGCATGGACTCGACTCATATGAATGGGATTTCCATGAAAAAGATTGTGGACCGAAAATGGGTGATCACTGTACATTTCTCTTTGTTTCCTATTTATATTTCTATTTTACCTCCTCAATTTAGCATTATTGACAGGGAAAGACCTAATCTAAGATCTGCACAAAAATATTTAGCCTTCAAATTCATACCGTCATCGTAGCATGCATGGACTCGACTCATATGAATGGGATTTCCATGAAAAAGATTGTGGGCCGAAAATGGGTGATCACTGTACATTTCTCTTCTGTTTCCTATTTATATTTCTATTTTACCTCCTCAATTTAGCATTATGGACAGGGAAATACCTAATCTAAGGTCTGCACAAAAATATTTAGCCTTCAAAATCATACCGTGATCTTAGCATGCATGGACTCGACTCATATGACTGGGATTTCCATGAAAAATATTGTGGGCCGAAAATGGGTGATCACTATACATTTCTCTTCTGTTTCCTATTTATATTTCTATTTTACCTCCTCAATTTAGCATTATGGACAGGGAAAGACCTAATCTAAGATCTGCACAAAAATATTTAGCCTTCAAATTCATACCGTGATCGTAGCATGCATGGACTCGACTCATATGACTGGGATTTCCATGAAAAATATTATGGGCAGAAAATGGTTGATCACTGTACATTTCTCTTCTGTTTCCTATTTATATTTCTATTTTACCTCCTCAATTTAGCATTATGGACAGGGAAAGACCTAATCTAAGATCTGCACAAAAATATTTAGCCTTCAAATTCATACCGTCATCGTAGCATGCATGGACTCGACTCATATGAATGGGATTTCCATGAAAAAGATTGTGGACCGAAAATGGGTGATCACTGTACATTTCTCTTCTGTTTCCTATTTATATTTCTATTTTACCTCCTCAATTTAGCATTATGGACAGGGAAAGACCTAATCTAAGATCTGCACAAAAATATTTAGCCTTCAAATTCATACCGTCATCGTAGCATGCATGGACTCGACTCACATGAATGGGATTACCATGAAAAAGATTGTGGGCCGAAAATGGGTGATCACTGTACATTTCTCTTATGTTTCCTATTTATATTTTACCTCCTCAATTTGGCATTATGGACAGGGAAAGACCTAATCTAATATCTGCACAAAAATATTTAGCCTTCAAATTCATACCGTCATCGTAGCATTCATGGACTCGACTCATATGAATGGGATTTCCATGAAAAAGATTGTGGGCCGAAAATGGGTGATCACTGTACATTTCTCTTCTGTTTCCTATTTATATTTCTATTTTACCTCCTAATTTAGCATTATTGACTGGGAAAGACCTAATCTAAGATCTGCACAAAAATATTTAGCCTTCAAATTCATACCGTCATCGTAGCATGCATGGACTCGACTCATATGACTGGGATTTCCATGAAAAATATTGTGGTTAGAAAATGGGTGATCACTGTACATTTCTCTTCTATTTCCTATTTATATTTCTATTTTACCTTCTTAATTTAGCATTATGGACAGGGAAAGACCTAATGTAAGATCTGCACAAAAATATTTAGCCTTCAAATTCATACCGTGATAGTAGCATGCATGGACTCGACTCATATCACTGGGATTTCCATGAAAAATATTGTGGGCCGAAAATGGGTGATCACTGTACATTTCTCTTCTGTTTCCTATTTATATTTATATTTTACCTCCTAAATTTAGCATTATTGACAGGGAAAGACCTAATCTAAGATCTGCACAAAAATATTTAGCCTTCAAATTCATACCGTCATCGTAGCATGCATGGACTCGACTCATATGAATGGGATTTCCATGAAAAAGATTGTGGGCCGAAAAAGGGTGATCACTGTACATTTCTCTTCTGTTTCCTATTTATATTTCTATTTTACCTCCTAATTTAGCATTATTGACTGGGAAAGACCTAATCTAAGATCTGCACAAAAATATTTAGCCTTCAAATTCATACCGTCATCGTAGCATGCATGGACTCGACTCATATGACTGGGATTTCCATGAAAAATATTGTGGTTAGAAAATGGTTGATCACTGTACATTTCTCTTCTGTTTCCTATTTATATTTATATTTTACCTCCTCAATTTAGCATTATGGACAGGGAAAGACCTAATCTAAGATCTGCACAAAAATATTTAGCCTAAAAATTCATACCGTCATCGTAGCATGCATGGACTCGACTCATATGAATGGGATTTCCATGAAAAAGATTGTGGGCCGAAAATGGGTGATCACTGTACATTTCTCTTTGTTTCCTATTTATATTTATATTTTACCTCCTCAATTTAGCATTATTGACAGGGAAAGACCTAATCTAAGATCTGCACAAAAATATTTAGCCTTCAAATTCATACCGTCATCGTAGCATGCATGGACTCGACTCATATGAATGGGATTTCCATGAAAAAGATTGTCGGCCGAAAATGGGTGATCACTGTACATTTCTCTTCTGTTTCCTATTTATATTTCTATTTTACCTCCTCAATTTAGCATTATGGACAGGGAAATACCTAATCTAAGGTCTGCACAAAAATATTTAGCCTTCAAAATCATACCGTGATCTTAGCATGCATGGACTCAACTCATATGACTGGGATTTCCATGAAAAATATTGTGGGCCGAAAATGGGTGATCACTATACATTTCTCTTCTGTTTCCTATTTATATTTCTATTTTACCTCCTCAATTTAGCATTATGGACAGGGAAAGACCTAATCTAAGATCTGCACAAAAATATTTAGCCTTCAAATTCATACCGTGATCGTAGCATGCATGGACTCGACTCATATGACTGGGATTTCCATGAAAAATATTATGGGCAGAAAATGGGTGATCACTGTACATTTCTCTTCTGTTTCCTATTTATATTTCTATTTTACCTCCTCAATTTAGCATTATGGACAGGGAAAGACCTAATCTAAGATCTGCACAAAAATATTTAGCCTTCAAATTCATACCGTCATCGTAGCATGCATGGACTCGACTCATATGAATGGGATTTCCATGAAAAAGATTGTGGACCGAAAATGGGTGATCACTGTACATTTCTCTTCTGTTTCCTATTTATATTTCTATTTTACCTCCTCAATTTAGCATTATGGACAGGGAAAGACCTAATCTAAGATCTGCACAAAAATATTTAGCCTTCAAATTCATACCGTCATCGTAGCATGCATGGACTCGACTCATATGAATGGGATTTCCATGAAAAATATTGTGGGCCGAAAATGGGTGATCACTGTACATTTCTCTTCTGTTTCCCATTTATATTTATATTTTACCTCCTCAATTTAGCATTATGGACAGGGAAAGACCTAATCTAAGATCTGCACAAAAATATTTAGCCTTCAAATTCATACCGTCATCGTAGCATGCATGGACTCGACTCACATGAATGGGATTACCATGAAAAAGATTGTGGGCCGAAAATGGGTGATCACTGTACATTTCTCTTATGTTTCCTATTTATATTTTACCTCCTCAATTTGGCATTATGGACAGGGAAAGACCTAATCTAATATCTGCACAAAAATATTTAGCCTTCAAATTCATACCGTCATCGTAGCATTCATGGACTCGACTCATATGAATGGGATTTCCATGAAAAAGATTGTGGGCCGAAAATGGGTGATCACTGTACATTTCTCTTCTGTTTCCTATTTATATTTCTATTTTACCTCCTAATTTAGCATTATTGACTGGGAAAGACCTAATCTAAGATCTGCACAAAAATATTTAGCCTTCAAATTCATACCGTCATCGTAGCATGCATGGACTCGACTCATATGACTGGGATTTCCATGAAAAATATTGTGGTTAGAAAATGGGTGATCACTGTACATTTCTCTTCTGTTTCCTATTTATATTTCTATTTTACCTTCTTAATTTAGCATTATGGACAGGGAAAGACCTAATGTAAGATCTGCACAAAAATATATAGCCTTCAAATTCATACCGTGATAGTAGCATGCATGTACTCGACTCATATGACTGGGATTTCTATGAAAAATATTGTGGGCCGAAAATGGGTGATCACTGTACATTTCTCTTCTGTTTCCTATTTATATTTATATTTTACCTCCTCAATTTAGCATTATTGACAGGGAAAGACCTAATCTAAGATCTGCACAAAAATATTTAGCCTTCAAATTCATACCGTCATCGTAGCATGCATGGACTCGACTCATATGAATGGGATTTCCATGAAAAAGATTGTGGGCCGAAAAAGGGTGATCACTGTACATTTCTCTTCTGTTTCCTATTTATATTTCTATTTTACCTCCTAATTTAGCATTATTGACTGGGAAAGACCTAATCTAAGATCTGCACAAAAATATTTAGCCTTCAAATTCATACCGTCATCGTAGCATGCATGGACTCGACTCATATGACTGGGATTTCCATGAAAAATATTGTGGTTAGAAAATGGTTGATCACTGTACATTTCTCTTCTGTTTCCTATTTATATTTATATTTTACCTCCTCAATTTAGCATTATTGACAGGGAAAGACCTAATCTAAGATCTGCACAAAAATATTTAGCCTACAAATTCATACCGTCATCGTAGCATGCATGGACTCGACTCATATGAATGGGATTTCCATGAAAAAGATTGTGGGCCGAAAATGGGTGATCACTGTACATTTCTCTTCTGTTTCCTATTTATATTTCTATTTTACCTCCTCAATTTAGCATTATGGACAGGGAAATACCTAATCTAAGGTCTGCACAAAAATATTTAGCCTTCAAAATCATACCGTGATCTTAGCATGCATGGACTCGACTCATATGACTGGGATTTCCATGAAAAATATTGTGGGCCGAAAATGGGTGCTCACTATACATTTCTCTTCTGTTTCCTATTTATATTTCTATTTTACCTCCTCAATTTAGCATTATGGACAGGGAAAGACCTAATCTAAGATCTGCACAAAAATATTTAGCCTTCAAATTCATACCGTGATCGTAGCATGCATGGACTCGACTCATATGACTGGGATTTCCATGAAAAATATTATGGGCAGAAAATGGGTGATCACTGTACATTTCTCTTCTGTTTCCTATTTATATTTCTATTTTACCTCCTCAATTTAGCATTATGGACAGGGAAAGACCTAATCTAAGATCTGCACAAAAATATTTAGCCTTCAAATTCATACCGTCATCGTAGCATGCATGGACTCGACTCTTATGAATGGGATTTCCATGAAAAAGATTGTGGACCGAAAATGGGTGATCACTGTACATTTCTCTTCTGTTTCCTATTTATATTTCTATTTTACCTCCTCAATTTAGCATTATGGACAGGGAAAGACCTAATCTAAGATCTGCACAAAAATATTTAGCCTTCAAATTCATACCGTCATCGTAGCATTCATGGACTCGACTCATATGAATGGGATTTCCATGAAAAAGATTGTGGGCCGAAAATGGGTGATCACTGTACATTTCTCTTCTGTTTCCTATTTATATTTCTATTTTACCTCCTAAATTTAGCATTATGGACAGGGAAAGACCTAATCTAAGATCTGCACAAAAATATTTAGCCTTCAAATTCATACCGTGATCGTAGCATGCATGGACTCGACTCATATGACTGGGATTTCCATGAAAAATATTGTGGGCCGAAAATGGGTGATCACTGTACATTTCTCTTCTGTTTCCTATTTATATTTCTATTTTACCTCCTCAATTTAGCATTATGGACAGGGAAAGACCTAATCTAAGATCTGCACAAAAATATTTAGCCTTCCAATTCATAACGTCATCGTAGCATGCATGGACTCGACTCATATGAATGGGATTTCCATGAAAAAGATTGTGGGCCGAAAATGGCTGATCACTGTACATTTCTCTTCTGTTTCCTATTTATATTTATATTTTACCTCCTCAATTTAGCATTATGGACAGGGAAAGACCTAATCTAAGATCTGCACAAAAATATTTAGCCTTCAAATTCATACCGTCATCGTAGCATACATGGACTCGACTCATATGACTGGGATTTCCATGAAAAATATTATGGGCAGAAAATGGGTGATCACTGTACATTTCTCTTCTGTTTCCCATTCATATTTATATTTTACCTCCTCAATTTAGCATTATGTACAGGGAAAGACCTAATCTAAGATCTGCACAAAAATATTTAGCCTTCAAATTCACACCGTCATCGTAGCCTGCATGGACTCGACTCATATGACTGGGATTTCCATGAAAAAGATTGTGGGCCGAAAATGGGTGATCACTGTACATTTCTCTTCTGTTTCCTATTTATATTTCTATTTTACCTCCTCAATTTAGCAGTATGGACAGGGTAAGACCTAATCTAAGATCTGCACAAAAATATTTTGCCTTCAAATTCATACCGTGATCGTAGCATTTATGGACTCGACTCATATGAATGGGATTTCCATGAAAAAGATTGTGGGCCGAAAATGGGTGATCACTGTACATTTCTCTTCTGTTTCCTATTTATATTTATATTTTACCTCCTCAATTTAGCATTATGGACAGGGAAAGACCTAATCTAAGATCTGCACAAAAATATTTAGCCTTCAAATTCATACCGTGATCGTAGCATGCATGGACTCGACTCATATGACTGGGATTTCCATGAAAAAGATTGTGGGCCGAAAATGGGTGATCACTGTACATTTCTCTTCTGTTTCCTATTTATATTTATATTTTACCTCCTCAATTTAGCATTATGGACATGGAAAGACCTAATCTAAGATCTGCACAAAAATATTTAGCCTTCAAATTCATACCGTGATCGTAGCATGCATGGACTCGACTCATATGACTGGGATTTCCATTAAAAATATTGTGGGCAGAAAATGGGTGATCACTGTACATTTCTTTTCTGTTTCCTATTTATATTTATATTTTACCTCCTCAATTTAGCATTATGGACAGGGAAAGACCTAATCTAAGATCTGCAAAAAATATTTAGCCTTCAAATTCATACCGTCATCGTAGCATACATGGACTCGACTCATATGACTGGGATTTCCATGAAAAATATTATGGGCAGAAAATGGGTGATCACTGTACATTTCTCTTCTGTTTCCTATTTATATTTATATTTTACCTCCTCAATTTAGCATTATGGACAGGGAAAGACCTAATCTAAGATCTGCACGAAAATATTTAGCCTTCAAATTCATACCGTGATCGTAGCATGCATGGACTCGACTCATATGACTGGGATTTCCATGAAAAATATTGTGGGCCGAAAATGGGTGATCACTGTACATTTCTCTTCTGTTTCCTATTTATATTTCTATTTTACCTCCTCAATTTAGCATTATGGACAGGGAAAGACCTAATCTAAGATCTGCACAAAAATATTTAGCCTTCAAATTCATACCGTCATCGTAGCATGCATGGACTCGACTCATATGACTGGGATTTCCATGAAAAAGGTTGATGGCCGAAAATGGGTGATCACTGTACATTTCTCTTCTGTTTCCCATTTATATATCAATATTACCTCCTCAATTTAGCATTATGGACAAGGAAAGACCTAATCTAAGATCAGCACAAAAATATTTAGCCTTCAAATTCATACCGTCATCGTAGCATGCATGGACTCGACTCACATGAATGGGATTTCCATGAAAAAGATTGTGGGCCGAAAATGGGTGATCACTTTACATTTCTCTTCTGTTTCCTATTTATATTTATATTTTACCTCCTCAATTTGGCATTATGGACAGGGAAAGACCTAATCTAATATCTGCACAAAAATATTTAGCCTTCAAATTCATACCGTCATCGTAGCATGCATGGAGTCGACTCATATGACTGGGATTTCCATGAAAAAGATTGTGGGCCGAAAATGGGTGATCACTGTACATTTCTCTTCTGTTTCCTATTTATATTTCTATTTTACCTCTTCAATTTAGCTTTATGGACAGGGAAAGACCTAATCTAAGATCTGCACAAAATTATTTAGCCTTCAAATTCATGCCGTCATCGTAGCATGCATGGACTCGACTCATATGAATGGGATTTCCATGAAAAAGATTGTGGGCCGAAAATGGGTGATCACTGTACATTTCTCTTCTGTTTCCTATTTATATTTCTATTTTACCTCCTAATTTAGCATTATTGACTGGGAAAGACCTAATCTAAGATCTGCACAAAAATATTTAGCCTTCAAATTCATACCGTCATCGTAGCATGCATGGACTCGACTCATATGACTGGGATTTCCATGAAAAATGTTGTTGTTAGAAAATGGGTGATCACTGTACATTTCTCTTCTGTTTCCTATTTATATTTATATTTTACCTCCTCAATTTAGCATTATGGACAGGGAAAGACCTAATCTAAGATCTGCACAAAAATATTTAGCCTTCAAATTCATACCGTGATCGTAGCATGCATGGACTCGACTCATATGACTGGGATTTCCATGAAAAATATTGTGGGCCGAAAATGGGTGATCACAGTACATTTCTCTTCTGTTTCCTATTTATATTTCTATTTTACCTCCTCAATTTAGCATTATGGACAGGGAAAGACCTAATCTAAGATCTGCACAAAAATATTTAGCCTTCAAATTCATACCGTGATCGTAGCATGCATGGACTCGACTCATATGACTGGGATTTCCATGAAAAATATTATGGGCAGAAAATGGGTGATCACTGTACATTTCTCTTCTGTTTCCTATTTATATTTCTTTTTTACCACCTCAATTTAGCATTATGGACAGGGAAAGACCTAATCTAAGATCTGCAAAAAAATATTTAGCCTTCAAATTCATACCGTCATCGTAGCATACATGGACTCGACTCATATGACTGGGATTTCCATGAAAAATATTATGGGCAGAAAATGGGTGATCACTGTACATTTCTCTTCTGTTTCCTATTTATATTTATATTTTACCTCCTCAATTTAGCATTATGGACAGGGAAAGACCTAATCTAAGATCTGCACGAAAATATTTAGCCTTCAAATTCATACCGTGATCGTAGCATGCATGGACTCGACTCATATGACTGGGATTTCCATGAAAAATATTGTGGGCCGAAAATGGGTGATCACTGTACATTTCTCTTCTGTTTCCTATTTATATTTCTATTTTACCTCCTCAATTTAGCATTATGGACAGGGAAAGACCTAATCTAAGATCTGCACAAAAATATTTAGCCTTCAAATTCATACCGTCATCGTAGCATGCATGGACTCGACTTATATTACTGGGATTTCCATGAAAAAGGTTGTGGGCCGAAAATGGGTGATCACTGTACATTTCTCTTCTGTTTCCCATTTATATATCAATATTACCTCCTCAATTTAGCATTATGGACAGGGAAAGACCTAATCTAAGATCAGCACAAAAATATTTAGCCTTCAAATTCATACCGTCATCGTAGCATGCATGGACTCGACTCACATGAATGGGATTTCCATGAAAAAGATTGTGGGCCGAAAATGGGTGATCACTGTACATTTCTCTTCTGTTTCCTATTTATATTTATATTTTACCTCCTCAATTTGGCATTATGGACAGGGAAAGACCTAATCTAATATCTGCACAAAAATATTTAGCCTTCAAATTCATACCGTCATCGTAGCATGCATGGAGTCGACTCATATGACTGGGATTTCCATGAAAAAGATTGTGGGCCGAAAATGGGTGATCACTGTACATTTCTCTTCTGTTTCCTATTTATATTTCTATTTTACCTCTTCAATTTAGCTTTATGGACAGGGAAAGACCTAATCTAAGATCTGCACAAAATTATTTAGCCTTCAAATTCATGCCGTCATCGTAGCATGCATGGACTCGACTCATATGAATGGGATTTCCATGAAAAAGATTGTGGGCCGAAAATGGGTGATCACTGTACATTTCTCTTCTGTTTCCTATTTATATTTCTATTTTACCTCCTAATTTAGCATTATTGACTGGGAAAGACCTAATCTAAGATCTGCACAAAAATATTTAGCCTTCAAATTCATACCGTCATCGTAGCATGCATGGACTCGACTCATATGACTGGGATTTCCATGAAAAATGTTGTTGTTAGAAAATGGGTGATCACTGTACATTTCTCTTCTGTTTCCTATTTATATTTATATTTTACCTCCTCAATTTAGCATTATGGACAGGGAAAGACCTAATCTAAGATCTGCACAAAAATATTTAGCCTTCAAATTCATACCGTGATCGTAGCATGCATGGACTCGACTCATATGACTGGGATTTCCATGAAAAATATTGTGGGCCGAAAATGGGTGATCACAGTACATTTCTCTTCTGTTTCCTATTTATATTTCTATTTTACCTCCTCAATTTAGCATTATGGACATGGAAAGACCTAATCTAAGATCTGCACAAAAATATTTAGCCTTCAAATTCATACCGTGATCGTAGCATGCATGGACTCGACTCATATGACTGGGATTTCCATGAAAAATATTATGGGCAGAAAATGGGTGATCACTGTACATTTCTCTTCTGTTTCCTATTTATATTTCTTTTTTACCACCTCAATTTAGCATTATGGACAGGGAAAGACCTAATCTAAGATCTGCACAAAAATATTTAGCCTTCAAATTCATACCGTCATCGTAGCATGCATGGACTCGACTCATATGAATGGGATTTCCATGAAAAAGGTTGTGGGCCGAAAATGGGTGATCACTGTACATTTCTCTTCTGTTTCCCATTTATATTTCTATTTTACCTCCTCAATTTAGCATTATGGACAGGGAAAGACCTAATCTAAGATCAGCACAAAAATATTTAGCCTTGAAATTCATACCGTCATCGTAGCATGCATGGACTCGACTCACATGAATGGGATTCCATGAAAAAGATTGTGGGCCGAAAATGGGTGATCACTGTACATTTCTCTTCTCTTTCCTATTTATATTTATATTTTACCTCCTCAATTTGGCATTATGGACAGGGAAAGACCTAATCTAATATCTGCACAAAAATATTTAGCCTTCAAATTCATACCTTCATCGTAGCATGCATGGAGTCGACTCATATGACTGGGATTTCCATGAAAAAGATTGTGGGCCGAAAATGGGTGATCACTGTACATTTCTCTTCTGTTTCCTATTTATATTTCTATTTTACCTCTTCAATTTAGCTTTATGGACAGGGAAAGACCTAATCTAAGATCTGCACAAAATTATTTAGCCTTCAAATTCATACCGTCATCGTAGCATGCATGGACTCGACTCATATGAATGGGATTTCCATGAAAAAGATTGTGGGCCGAAAATGGGTGATCACTGTACATTTCTCTTCTGTTTCCTATTTATATTTCTATTTTACCTTCTCAATTTAGCATTATGGACAGGGAAAGACCTAATCTAAGATCTGCACAAAAATATTTAGCCTTCAAATTCATACCGTGATCGTAGCATGCATGGACTCGACTCATATGACTGGGATTTCCATGAAAAATATTATGGGCAGAAAATGGGTGATCACTGTACATTTCTCTTCTGTTTCCTATTTATATTTCTTTTTTACCACCTCAATTTAGCATTATGGACAGGGAAAGACCTAATCTAAGATCTGCACAAAAATATTTAGCCTTCAAATTCATACCGTCATCGTAGCATGCATGGACTCGACTCATATGAATGGGATTTCCATGAAAAAGGTTGTGGGCCGAAAATGGGTGATCACTGTACATTTCTCTTCTGTTTCCCATTTATATTTCTATTTTACCTCCTCAATTTAGCATTATGGACAGGGAAAGACCTAATCTAAGATCAGCACAAAAATATTTAGCCTTGAAATTCATACCGTCATCGTAGCATGCATGGACTCGACTCACATGAATGGGATTTCCATGAAAAAGATTGTGGGCCGAAAATGGGTGATCACTGTACATTTCTCTTCTCTTTCCTATTTATATTTATATTTTACCTCCTCAATTTGGCATTATGGACAGGGAAAGACCTAATCTAATATCTGCACAAAAATATTTAGCCTTCAAATTCATACCGTCATCGTAGCATGCATGGAGTCGACTCATATGACTGGGATTTCCATGAAAAAGATTGTGGGCCGAAAATGGGTGATCACTGTACATTTCTCTTCTGTTTCCTATTTATATTTCTATTTTACCTCTTCAATTTAGCTTTATGGACAGGGAAAGACCTAATCTAAGATCTGCACAAAATTATTTAGCCTTCAAATTCATACCGTCATCGTAGCATGCATGGACTCGACTCATATGAATGGGATTTCCATGAAAAAGATTGTGGGCCGAAAATGGGTGATCACTGTACATTTCTCTTCTGTTTCCTATTTATATTTCTATTTTACCTCCTAATTTAGCATTATTGATTGGGAAAGACCTAATCTAAGATCTGCACAAAAATATTTAGCCTTCAAATTCATACCGTCATCGTAGCATGCATGGACTCGACTCATATGACTGGGATTTCCATGAAAAATGTTGTGGTTAGAAAATGGGTGATCACTGTACATTTCTCTTCTGTTTCCTATTTATATTTCAATTTTACCTTCTCAATTTAGCATTATGGACAGGGAAAGACCTAATCTAAGATCTGCACAAAAATATTTAGCCTTCAAATTCATACCGTGATCGTAGCATGCATGGACTCGACTCATATGACTGGGATTTCCATGAAAAATATTGTGGGCCGAAAATAGGTGATCACTGTACATTTCTCTTCTGTTTCCTATTTATATTTCTATTTTACCTCCTCAATTTACCATTATGGACAGGGAAAGACCTAATCTAAGATCTGCACAAAATATTTAGCCTTCAAATTCATACCGTGATCGTAGCATGCATGGACTCGACTCATATGAATGGGATTTCCATGAAAAAGATTGTGGACCGAAAATGGGTGATCACTGTACATTTCTCTTCTGTTTCCTATTTATATTTCTATTTTACCTCCTCAATTTAGCATTATGGACAGGGAAAGACCTAATCTAAGATCTGCACAAAAATATTTAGCCTTCAAATTCATACCGTCATCGTAGCATGCATGGACTCGACTCATATGAATGGGATTTCCATGAAAAAGATTGTGGGCCGAAAATGGTTGATCACTGTACATTTCTCTTCTGTTTCCTATTTATATTTATATTTTACCTCCTCAATTTAGCATTATGGACAGGGAAAGACCTAATCTAAGATCTGCACAAAATTATTTAGCCTTGAAATTCATACCGTCATCGTAGCATACATGGACTCGACTCACATGATTGGGATTTCCATGAAAAATATTATTGGCAGAAAATGGGTGATCACTGTACATTTCTCTTCTGTTTCCTATTTATATTTATATTTTACCTCCTCAATTTGGCATTATGGACAGGGAAAGACCTAATCTAAGATCTGCACAAAATTATTTAGCCTTCAAATTCATACCGTCATCGTAGCATGCATGGACTCGACTCATATGAATGGGATTTCCATGAAAAAGATTGTGGGCCGAAAATGGGTGATCACTGTACATTTCTCTTCTGTTTCCTATTTATATTTCTATTTTACCTCCTAATTTAGCATTATTGACTGGGAAAGACCTAATCTAAGATCTGCACAAAAATATTTAGCCTTCAAATTCATACCGTCATCGTAGCATGCATGGACTCGACTCATATGACTGGGATTTCCATGAAAAATGTTGTTGTTAGAAAATGGTGATCACTGTACATTTCTCTTCTGTTTCCTATTTATATTTCTATTTTACCTTCTCAATTTAGCATTATGGACAGGGAAAGACCTAATCTAAGATCTGCACAAAAATATTTAGCCTTCAAATTCATACCGTGATCGTAGCATGCATGGACTCGACTCATATGACTGGGATTTCCATGAAAAATATTGTGGGCCGAAAATAGGTGATCACTGTACATTTCTCTTCTGTTTCCTATTTATATTTCTATTTTACCTCCTCAATTTACCATTATGGACAGGGAAAGACCTAATCTAAGATCTGCACAAAAATATTTAGCCTTCAAATTCATACCGTGATCGTAGCATGCATGGACTCGACTCATATGAATGGGATTTCCATGAAAAAGATTGTGGACCGAAAATGGGTGATCACTGTACATTTCTCTTCTGTTTCCTATTTATATTTCTATTTTACCTCCTCAATTTAGCATTATGGACAGGGAAACACCTAATCTAAGATCTGCACAAAAATATTTAGCCTTCAAATTCATACCGTCATCGTAGCATGCATGGAGTCGACTCATATGAATGGGATTTCCATGAAAAAGATTGTGGGCCGAAAATGGTTGATCACTGTACATTTCTCTTCTGTTTCCTATTTATATTTATATTTTACCTCCTCAATTTAGCATTATGGACAGGGAAAGACCTAATCTAAGATCTGCACAAAATTATTTAGCCTTGAAATTCATACCGTCATCGTAGCATACATGGACTCGACTCACATGACTGGGATTTCCATGAAAAATATTATTGGCAGAAAATGGGTGATCACTGTACATTTCTCTTCTGTTTCCTATTTATATTTATATTTTACCTCCTCAATTTGGCATTATGGACAGGGAAAGACCTAATCTAATATCTGCACAAAAATATTTAGCCTTCAAATTCATACCGTCATCGTAGCATGCATGGAGTCGACTCATATGACTGGGATTTCCATGAAAAAGATTGTGGGCCGAAAATGGGTGATCACTGTACATTTCTCTTCTGTTTCCTATTTATATTTCTATTTTACCTCTTCAATTTAGCTTTATGGACAGGGAAAGACCTAATCTAAGATCTGCACAAAATTATTTAGCCTTCAAATTCATACCGTCATCGTAGCATGCATGGACTCGACTCATATGAATGGGATTTCCATGAAAAAGATTGTGGGCCGAAAATGGTTGATCACTGTACATTTCTCTTCTGTTTCCTATTTATATTTCTATTTTACGTCCTAATTTAGCATTATTGACTGGGAAAGACATAATCTAAGATCTGCACAAAAATATTTAGCCTTCAAATTCATACCGTCATCGTAGCATGCATGGACTCGACTCATATGACTGGGATTTCCATGAAAAATGTTGTTGTTAGAAAATGGGTGATCACTGTACATTTCTCTTCTGTTTCCTATTTATATTTCTATTTTACATTCTCAATTTAGCATTATGGACAGGGAAAGACCTAATCTAAGATCTGCACAAAAATATTTAACCTTCAAATTCATACCGTGATCGTAGCATGCATGGACTCGACTCATATGACTGGGATATCCATGAAAAATGTTGTGGGCCGAAAATGGGTGATCACTGTACATTTCTCTTCTGTTTCCTATTTATATTTCTATTTTACCTCCTCAATTTAGCATTATGGACAGGGAAAGACCTAATCTAAGATCTGCACAAAAATATTTAGCCTTCAAATTCATACCGTCATCGTAGCATGCATGGACTCGACTCATATGAATGGGATTTCCATGAAAAAGGTTGTGGGCCGAAAATGGGTGATCACTGTACATTTCTGTTCTGTTTCCCATTTATATTTCTATTTTACCTCCTCAATTTAGCATTATGGACAGGGAAAGACCTAATCTAAGATCAGCACAAAAATATTTAGCCTTGAAATTCATACCGTCATCGTAGCATGCATGGACTCGACTCACATGAATGGGATTTCCATGAAAAAGATTGTGGGCCGAAAATGGGTGATCACTGTACATTTCTCTTCTGTTTCCTATTTATATTTATATTTTACCTCCTCAATTTGGCATTATGGACAGTGAAAGACCTAATCTAATATCTGCACAAAAATATTTAGCCTTCAAATTCATACCGTCATCGTAGCATGCATGGAGTCGACTCATATGACTGGGATTTCCATGAAAAAGATTGTGGGCCGAAAATGGGTGATCACTGTACATTTCTCTTCTGTTTCCTATTTCTATTTCTATTTTACCTCTTCAATTTAGCTTTATGGACAGGGAAAGACCTAATCTAAGATCTGCACAAAATTATTTAGCCTTCAAATTCATACCGTCATCGTAGCATGCATGGACTCGACTCATATGAATGGGATTTCCATGAAAAAGATTGTGGGCCGAAAATGGGTGATCACTGTACATTTCTCTTCTGTTTCCTATTTATATTTATATTTTACCTCCTAATTTAGCATTATTGATTGGGAAAGACCTAATCTAAGATCTGCACAAAAATATTTAGCCTTGAAATTCATACCGTCATCATGGCATGCATGGACTTGACTCACATGAATGGGATTTCCATGAAAAAGATTGTGGGCCGAAAATGGGTGATCACTGTACATTTCTCTTCTGTTTCCTATTTATATTTATATTTTACCTCCTCAATTTGGCATTATGGACAGGGAAAGACCTAATCTAATATCTGCACAAAAATATTTAGCCTTCAAATTCATACCGTCATCGTAGCATGCATGGAGTCGACTCATATGACTGGCATTTCCATGAAAAAGATTGTGGGCCGAAAATGGGTGATCACTGTACATTTCTCTTCTGTTTCCTATTTATATTTCTATTTTACCTCTTCAATTTAGCTTTATGGACAGGGAAAGACCTAATCTAAGATCTGCACAAAATTATTTAGCCTTCAAATTCATACCGTCATCGTAGCATGCATGGACTCGACTCATATGAATGGGATTTCCATGAAAAAGATTGTGGGCCGAAAATGGGTGATCACTGTACATTTCTCTTCTGTTTCCTATTTATATTTCTATTTTACCTTCTCAATTTAGCATTATGGACAGGGAAAGACCTAATCTAAGATCTGCACAAAAATATTTAACCTTCAAATTCATACCGTGATCGTAGCATGCATGGACTCGACTCATATGACTGGGATATCCATGAAAAATGTTGTGGGCCGAAAATGGGTGATCACTGTACATTTCTCTTCTGTTTCCTATTTATATTTCTATTTTACCTCCTCAATTTAGCATTATGGACAGGGAAAGACCTAATCTAAGATCTGCACAAAAATATTTAGCCTTCAAATTCATACCGTCATCGTAGCATGCATGGACTCGACTCATATGAATGGGATTTCCATGAAAAAGGTTGTGGGCCGAAAATGGGTGATCACTGTACATTTCTGTTCTGTTTCCCATTTATATTTCTATTTTACCTCCTCAATTTAGCATTATGGACAGGGAAAGACCTAATCTAAGATCAGCACAAAAATATTTAGCCTTGAAATTCATACCGTCATCGTAGCATGCATGGACTCGACTCACATGAATGGGATTTCCATGAAAAAGATTGTGGGCCGAAAATGGGTGATCACTGTACATTTCTCTTCTGTTTCCTATTTATATTTATATTTTACCTCCTCAATTTGGCATTATGGACAGTGAAAGACCTAATCTAATATCTGCACAAAAATATTTAGCCTTCAAATTCATACCGTCATCGTAGCATGCATGGAGTCGACTCATATGACTGGGATTTCCATGAAAAAGATTGTGGGCCGAAAATGGGTGATCACTGTACATTTCTCTTCTGTTTCCTATTTCTATTTCTATTTTACCTCTTCAATTTAGCTTTATGGACAGGGAAAGACCTAATCTAAGATCTGCACAAAATTATTTAGCCTTCAAATTCATACCGTCATCGTAGCATGCATGGACTCGACTCATATGAATGGGATTTCCATGAAAAAGATTGTGGGCCGAAAATGGGTGATCACTGTACATTTCTCTTCTGTTTCCTATTTATATTTCTATTTTACCTCCTAATTTAGCATTATTGATTGGGAAAGACCTAATCTAAGATCTGCACAAAAATATTTAGCCTTGAAATTCATACCGTCATCGTAGCATGCATGGACTCGACTCACATGAATGGGATTTCCATGAAAAAGATTGTGGGCCGAAAATGGGTGATCACTGTACATTTCTCTTCTGTTTCCTATTTATATTTATATTTTACCTCCTCAATTTGGCATTATGGACAGGGAAAGACCTAATCTAATATCTGCACAAAAATATTTAGCCTTCAAATTCATACCGTCATCGTAGCATGCATGGAGTCGACTCATATGACTGGCATTTCCATGAAAAAGATTGTGGGCCGAAAATGGGTGATCACTGTACATTTCTCTTCTGTTTCCTATTTATATTTATATTTTACCTCTTCAATTTAGCTTTATGGACAGGGAAAGACCTAATCTAAGATCTGCACAAAATTATTTAGCCTTCAAATTCATACCGTCATCGTAGCATGCATGGACTCGACTCATATGAATGGGATTTCCATGAAAAAGATTGTGGGCCGAAAATGGGTGATCACTGTACATTTCTCTTCTGTTTCCTATTTATATTTCTATTTTACCTCCTAATTTAGCATTATTGATTGGGAAAGACCTAATCTAAGATCTGCACAAAAATATTTAGCCTTGAAATTCATACCGTCATCGTAGCATGCATGGACTCGACTCATATGACTGGGATTTCCATGAAAAATGTTGTGGTTAGAAAATGGGTGATCACTGTACATTTCTCTTCTGTTTCCTATTTATATTTCTATTTTACCTCCTCAATTTAGCATTATGGACAGGGAATTACCTAATCTAAGATCTGCACAAAAATATTTAGCCTTCAAAATCATACCGTGATCTTAGCATGCATGGACTCGACTCATATGACTGGGATTTCCATGAAAAATATTGTGGGCCGAAAATGGGTGATCACTATACATTTCTCTTCTGTTTCCTATTTATATTTCTATTTTACCTCCTCAATTTAGCATTATGGACAGGGAAAGACCTAATCTAAGATCTGCACAAAAATATTTAGCCTTCAAATTCATACCGTGATCGTAGCATGCATGGACTCAACTCATATGACTGGGATTTCCATGAAAAATATTATGGGCAGAAAATGGGTGATCACTGTACATTTCTCTTCTGTTTCCTATTTATATTTCTATTTTACCTCCTCAATTTAGCATTATGGACAGGGAAAGACCTAATCTAAGATCTGCACAAAAATATTTAGCCTTCAAATTCATACCGTGATCGTAGCATGCATGGACTCGACTCATATGCATGGGATTTCCATGAAAAATATTATGGGCAGAAAATGGGTGATCACTGTACATTTCTCTTCTGTTTCCTATTTATATTTCTATTTTACCTCCTCAATTTAGCATTATGGACAGGGAAAGGCCTAATCTAATATCTGCACAAAAATATTTTGCCTTCAAATTCATACCGAGATCGTAGCATTTATGGACTCGACTCATATGAATGGGATTTCCATGAAAAAGATTGTGGGCCGAAAATGGGTGATCACTGTACATTTCTCTTCTGTTTCCTATTTATATTTATATTTTACATCCTCAATTTAGCATTATGGACAGGGAAAGACCTAATCTAAGATCTGCACAAAAATATTTAGACTTCCAATTCATAACGTCAGCGTAGCATGAATGGACTCGACTCATATGAATGGGATTTCCATGAAAAAGATTGTGGGCCGAAAATGGGTGATCACTGTACATTTCTCTTCTGTTCCCTATTTATATTTATATTTTACCTCCTCAATTTAGCATTATGGACAGGGAAAGACCTAATCTAAGATCTGCACAAAAATATTTAGCCTTCAAATTCATACCGTCATCGTAGCATACATGGACTCGACTCATATGACTGGGATTTCCATGAAAAATATTATGGGCAGAAAATGGGTGATCACTGTACATTTCTCTTCTGTTTCCTATTTATATTTATATTTTACCTCCTCAATTTAGCATTAAGGACAGGGAAAGACCTAATCTAAGATCTGCACAAAAATATTTAGCCTTCAAATTCATACCGTGATCGTAGCATGCATGGACTCGACTCATATGACTGGGATTTCCATGAAAAAGATTGTGGGCCGAAAATGGGTGATCACTGTACATTTCTCTTCTGTTTCCTATTTATATTTCTAATTTACCTCCTCAATTTAGCATTATGGACAGGGAAAGACCTAATCTAAGATCTGCACAAAAATATTTAGCCTTCAAATTCATACCGTGATCGTAGCATGCATGGACTCGACTCATATGACTGGGATTTCCATGAAAAATATTGTGGGCCGAAAATGGGTGATCACTGTACATTTCTCTTCTGTTTCCTATTTATATTTATATTTTACCTCCTCAATTTAGCATTATGGACAGGGAAAGACCTAATCTAAGATCTGCAGAAAAATATTTAGCCTTCAAATTCATAACGTCATCGTAGCATGCATGGACTCGACTCATATGAATGGGATTTCCATGAAAAAGATTGTGGGCCGAAAATGGGTGATCACTGTACATTTCTCTTCTGTTTCCTATTTATATTTATATTTTACCTCCTCAATTTAGCATTATGGACAGGGAAAGACCTAATCTAAGATCTGCACAAAAATATTTAGCCTTCAAATTCATACCGTGATCGTAGCATGCATGGACTCGACTCATATGACTGGGATTTCCATGAAAAATATTATGGGCAGAAAATGGGTGATCACTGTACATTTCTCTTCTGTTTACTATTTATATTTCTATTTTACCTCCTCAATTTAGCTTTATGGACAGGGAAAGACCTAATCTAAGATCTGCAGAAAAATATTTAGCCTTCAAATTCATACCGTCATCGTAGCATGCATGGACTCGACTCATATGAATGGGATTTCCATGAAAAAGATTGTGGACCGAAAATGGGTGATCACTGTACATTTCTCTTCTGTTTCCTATTTATATTTCTATTTTACCTCCTCAATTTAGAATTATAGACAGGGAAAGACCTAATCTAAGTTCTGCACAAAAATATTTAGCCATCAAATGCATACCGTCATCGTAGCCTGCATGGACTGGACTCATATGAATGGGATTTCCATGAAAAAGATTGTGGGCAGAAAATGGGTGATCACTGTACATTTCTCTTCTGTTTCCTATTTATATTTCTATTTTACCTCCTCAATTTAGCATTATGGACAGGGAAAGACCTAATCTAAGATCTGCACAAAAATATTTTGCCTTCAAATTCATACCGTGAACGTAGCATTTATGGACTCGACTCATATGAAAGGGATTTTCTATGAAAAAGATTGTGGGCCGAAAATGGGTGATCACTGTACATTTCTCTTCTATTTCCTATTTATATTTATATTTTACCTCCTCAATTTAGCATTATGGACAGGGAAAGACCTAATCTAAGATCTGCACAAAATTATTTAGCCTTCAAATTCATACCGTCATCGTAGCATCCATGGACTCGACTCATATGACTGGGATTTCCATGAAAAATATTGTGGGTAGAAAATGGGTGATCACTGTACATTTCTCTTCTGTTTCCTATTTATGTTTCTATTTTACCTCCTCAATTTAGCATTATGGACAGGGAAAGACCTAATCTAAGATCTGCACAAAAATATTTAGCCTTCAAATTCATACCGTCATCGTAGCATGCATGGACTCGAATCATATGAATGGGATTTCCATGAAAAAGATTGTGGGCCGGAAATGGGTGATCACTGTACATTTCACTTCTGTTTCCTATTTATATTTATATTTTACCTCCTCAATTTAGCATTATGGAGAGGGAAAGACCTAATCTAAGATCTGCACAAAAATATTTAGCCTTCAAATTCATACCGTCATCGTAGCATGCATGGACTCGACTCATATGACTGGGATTTCCATGAAAAATATTATGGGCAGAAAATGGGTGATCACTGTACATTTCTCTTCTGTTTCCTATTTATATTTCTATTTTACCTCCTCATTTTAGCTTTATGGACAGGGAAAGACCTAATCTAAGATCTGCACAAAATTATTTAGCCTTCAAATTCATACCGTCTTCGTAGCATCCATGGACTCGACTCATATGAATGGGATTTCCATGAAAAAGATTGTGGGCCGAAAATGGGTGATCACTGTACATTTCTCTTCTGTTTCCTATTTATATTTATATTTTACCTCCTCAATTAAGCATTATGGACAGGGAAAGACCTAATCTAAGTTCTGCACAAAATTATTTAGCCTTCAAATTCATACCGTCATCGTAGCATCCATGGACTCGACTCATATGAATGGGATTTCCATGAAAAAGATTGTGGGCCGAAAATGGGTGATCACTGTACATTTCTCTTCTGTTTCCTATTTATATTTATATTTTACCTGATCAATTTAGCATTATGGACAGGGAAAGACCTAATCTAAGATCTGCACAAAAATATTTAGCCTTCAAATTCATACCGTCATCGTAGCATGCATGGACTCGACTCATATGACTGGGATTTCCATGAAAAATATTGTGGGTAGAAAATGGGTGATCACTGTACATTTCTCTTCTGTTTCCTATTTATGTTTCTATTTTACCTCCTCAATTTAGCATTATAGACAGGGAAAGACCTAATCTAATATCTGCACAAAAATATTTAGCCTTCAAATTCATACCGTCATCGTAGCCTGCATGGACTCGACTCATATGAATGGGATTTCCATGAAAAAGATTGTGGGCCGAAAATGGGTGATCACTGTAAATTTCTCTTCTGTTACCTATTTATATTTATATTTTACCTCCTCAATTTAGCATTATGGACAGGGAAAGACCTAATCTAAGATCTGCACAAAAATATTTAGCCTTCAAATTAATACCGTCATCGTAGCATGCATGGACTCGACTCATATGAATGGGATTTCCATGAAATAGATTGTGGACCGAAAATGGGAGATCACTGTACATTTCTCTTCTGTTTCCTATTTATATTTCTATTTTACCTCCTCAATTTAGCATTATAGACAGGGAAAGACCTAATCTAAGATCTGCACAAAAATATTTTGCAATCAAATTCATACCGTCATCGTAGCCTGCATGGACTCGACTCATATGAATGGGATTTCCATGAAAAAGATTGTGGGCAGAAAATGGGTGATCACTGTACATTTCTCTTCTGTTTCCTATTTATATTTATATTTTACCTCCTCAATTTAGTATTATGGACAGGGAAAGACCTAATCTAAGATCTGCACAAAAATATTTTGCCTTCAAATTCATACCGTGATCGTAGCATTGATGGACTCGACTCATATGAAAGGGATTTTCTATGAAAAAGATTGTGTGCCGAAAATGGGTGATCACTGTACATTTCTCTTCTGTTTCCTATTTATATTTATATTTTACCTCCTCAATTTAGCATTATTGACAGGGAAAGACCTAATCTAAGATCTGCACAAAAATATTTAGCCTTCAAATTCATACCGTCATCGTAGCATGCATGGACTCGACTCATATGAATGGGATTTCCATGAAAAATATTGTGGGTAGAAAATGGGTGATCACTGTACATTTCTCTTCTGTTTCCTATTTATGTTTCTATTTTACCTCCTCAATTTAGCATTATGGACAGGGAAAGACCTAATCTAAGATCTGCACAAAAATATTTAGCCTTCAAATTCATACAGTCATCGTAGCATGCATGGACTCGAATCATATGAATGGGATTTCCATGAAAAAGATTGTGGGCCGGAAATGTGTGATCACTGTACATTTCTCTTCTGTTTCCTATTTATATTTATATTTTACCTCCTCAATTTAGCATTATTGACAGGAAAAGACCTAATCTAAGATCTGCACAAAAATATTTAGCCTTGAAATTCATACCGTGATCGTAGCATGCATGGACTCGACTCATATGACTGGGATTTCCATGAAAAATATTCTGGGCCGAAAATGGGTGATCACTGTACATTTCTCTTCTGTTTCCTATTTATATTTATATTTTACCTCCTCAATTTAGCATTATGGACAGGGAAAAACCTAATCTAAGATCTGCACAAAAATATTTAGCCTTCAAATTCATACCGTCATCGTAGCATGCATGGACTCGACTCATATGACTGGGATTTCCATGAAAAATATTCTGGGCCGAAAATGGGTGATCACTGTACATTTCTCTTCTGTTTCCTATTTATATTTCTATTTTACCTCCTTAATTTAGCATTATGGACAGGGAAAGACCTAATCTAAGATCTGCACAAACATATTTAGCCTTCAAATTCATACCGTCATCGTAGCATGCATGGACTCGACTCATATGAATGGGATTTCCATGAAAAATATTCTGGGCCGAAAATGGGTGATCACTGTACATTTCTCTTCTGTTTCCTATTTATATTTATATTTTACCTCCTCAATTTAGCATTATGGACAGGGAAAGACCTAATCTAAGATCTGCACAAAAATATTTAGCCTTCAAATTTATACCGTCATCGTAGCATGCATGGACTCGACTCATATGAATGGGATTTCCATGAAAAAGATTGTGGACCGAAAATGGGTGATCACTGTACATTTCTCTTCTGTTTCCTATTTATATTTCTATTTTACCTCCTCAATTTAGCATTATAGACAGGGAAAGACCTAATCTAAGATCTGCACAAAAATATTTAGCCATCAAATGCATACCGTCAACGTAGCCTGCATGGACTCGACTCATATGAATGGGATTTCCATGAAAAAGATTGTGGGCAGAAAATGGGCGATCACTGTACATTTCTCTTCTGTTTCCTATTTATATTTCTATTTTACCTCCTCAATTTAGCATTATGGACAGGGAAAGACCTAATCTAAGATCTGCACAAAAATATTTTGCCTTCAAATTCATACCGTGAACGTAGCATTTATGGACTCGACTCATATGAAAGGGATTTTCTATGAAAAAGATTGTGGGCCGAAAATGGGTGATCACTGTACATTTCTCTTCTGTTTCCTATTTATGTTTCTTTTTTACCTGATCAATTTAGCATTATTGACAGGGAAAGACCTAATCTAAGATCTGCACAAAAATATTTAGCCTTCATATTCATACCGTCATCGTAGCATGCATGGACTCGACTCATATGACTGGGATTTCCACGAAAAATATTGTTGGTAGAAAATGGGTGATCACTGTACATTTCTCTTCTGTTTCCTATTTATGTTTCTATTTTACCTCCTCAATTTAGCATTATGGACAGGGAAAGACCTAATCTAAGATCTGCACAAAAATATTTAGCCTTCAAATTCATACCGTCATCGTAGCATGCATGGACTCGAATCATATGAATGGGATTTCCATGAAAAAGATTGTGGGCCGGAAATGGGAGATCACTGTACATTTCACTTCTGTTTCCTATTTATATTTATATTTTACCTCCTCAATTTAGCATTATGGACAGGGAAAGACCTAATCTAAGATCTGCACAAAAATATTTAGCCTTCAAATTCATACCGTCATCGTAGCATGCATGGACTCGAATAATATGAATGGGATTTCCATGAAAAAGATTGTGGGCCGGAAATGGGTGATCACTGTACATTTCTCTTCTGTTTCCTATTTATATTTATATTTTAGCTCCTCAATTTAGCATTATGGACAGGGAAAGACCTAATCTAAGATCTGCACAAAAATATTTAGCCTTCAAATTCATACCGTGATCGTATCATGCATGGACTCGACTCATATGACTGGGATTTCCATGAAAAATATTATGGGCAGAAAATGGGTGATCACTGTACATTTCTCTTCTGTTTCCTATTTATATTTATATTTTACCTCCTCAATTTAGCTTTATGGACAGGGAAAGACCTAATCTAAGATCTGCACAAAATTATTTAGCCTTCAAATTCATACCGTGATCGTAGCATGCATGGACTCGACTCATATGAATGGGATTTCCATGAAAAAGATTGTGGGCCGAAAATGGGTGATCACTGTACATTTCTCTTCTGTTTCCTATTTATATTTCTATTTTACCTCCTCAATTTAGCATTATGGACAGGGAAAGACCTAATCTAAGATCTGCACAAAAATATTTAGCCTTCAAATTCATACCGTCATCGTAGCATGCATGGACTCGACTCATATGAATGGGATTTCCATGAAAAATATTGTGGGTAGAAAATGGGTGATCACTGTACATTTCTCTTCTGTTTCCTATTTATGTTTCTATTTTACCTCCTCAATTTAGCATTATGGACAGGGAAAGACCTAATCTAAGATCTGCACAAAAATATTTAGCCTTCAAATTCATACCGTCATCGTAGCATGCATGGACTCGAATCATATGAATGGGATTTCCATGAAAAAGATTGTGGGCCGGAAATGTGTGATCACTGTACATTTCTCTTCTGTTTCCTATTTATATTTATATTTTATCTGCTCAATTTAGCATTATTGACAGGGAAAGACCTAATCTAAGATCTGCACAAAAATATTTAGCCTTGAAATTCATACCGTGATCGTAGCATGCATGGACTCGACTCATATGACTGGGATTTCCATGAAAAATATTGTGGGGAGAAAATGGGTGATCACTGTACATTTCTCTTCTCTTTCCTATTTATATTTATATTTTACCTCCTCAATTTAGCATTATGGACAGGGAAAGACCTAATCTAAGATCTGCACAAAAATATTTAGCCTTCAAATTCATACCGTGATCGTAGGATGCATGGACTCGACTCATATGACTGGGATTTCCATGAAAAATATTCTGGGCCGAAAATGGGTGGTCACTGTACATTTCTCTTCTGTTTCCTATTTATATTTATATTTTACCTCCTTAATTTAGCATTATGGACAGGGAAAGACCTAATCTAAGATCTGCACAAACATATTTAGCCTTCAAATTTATACCGTCATCGTAGCATGCATGGACTCGACTCATATGACTGGGATTTCCATGAAAAATATTCTGGGCCGAAAATGGGTGATCACTGTACATTTCTCTTCTGTTTCCTATTTATATTTCTATTTTACCTCCTCAATTTAGCATTATGGACAGGGAAAGACCTAATCTAAGATCTGCACAAAAATATTTAGCCTTCAAATTCATACCGTCATCGTAGCATGCATGGACTCGACTCATATGAATGGGATTTCCATGAAAAAGATTGTGGACCGAAAATGGGTGATCACTGTACATTTCTCTTCTGTTTCCTATTTATATTTCTATTTTACCTCCTCAATTTAGCATTATAGACAGGGAAAGACCTAATCTAAGATCTGCACAAAAATATTTAGCCATCAAATGCATACCGTCATCGTAGCCTGCATGGACTCGACTCATATGAATGGGATTTCCATGAAAAAGATTGTGGGCAGAAAATGGGCGATCACTGTACATTTCTCTTCTGTTTCCTATTTATGTTTCTATTTTACCTCCTCAATTTAGCATTATGGACAGGGAAAGACCTAATCTAAGATCTGCACAAAAATATTTAGCCTTCAAATTCATACCGTCATCGTAGCATGCATGGACTCGAATCATATGAATGGGATTTCCATGAAAAAGATTGTGGGCCGGAAATGGGTGATCACTGTACATTTCACTTCTGTTTCCTATTTATATTTATATTTTACCTCCTCAATTTAGCATTATGGACAGGGAAAGACCTAATCTAAGATCTGCACAAAAATATTTAGCCTTCAAATTCATACCGTCATCGTAGCATGCATGGACTCGAATCATATGAATGGGATTTCCATGAAAAAGATTGTGGGCCGGAAATGGGTGATCACTGTACATTTCTCTTCTGTTTCCTATTTATATTTATATTTTAGCTCCTCAATTTAGCATTATGGACAGGGAAAGACCTAATCTAAGATCTGCACAAAAATATTTAGCCTTCAAATTCATACCGTGATCGTATCATGCATGGACTCGACTCATATGACTGGGATTTCCATGAAAAATATTATGGGCAGAAAATGGTTGATCACTGTACATTTCTTTTCTGTTTCCTATTTATATTTCTATTTTACCTCCTCAATTTAGCTTTATGGACAGGGAAAGACCTAATCTAAGATCTGCACAAAATTATTTAGCCTTCAAATTCATACCGTCATCGTAGCATCCATGGACTCGACTCATATGAATGGGATTTCCATGAAAAAGATTGTGGGCCGAAAATGGGTGATCACTGTACATTTCTCTTCTGTTTCCTATTTATATTTATATTTTACCTCCTCAATTTAGCATTATGGACAGGGAAAGACCTAATCTAAGATCTGCACAAAATTATTTGGCCTTCAAATTCATACCGTCATCGTAGCATCCATGGACTCGACTCATATGAATGGGATTTCCATGAAAAAGATTGTGGGCCGAAAATGGGTGATCACTGTAAATTTCTCTTCTGTTTCCTATTTATATTTATATTTTACCTGATCAATTTAGCATTATTGACAGGGAAAGACCTAATCTAAGATCTGCACAAAAATATTTAGCCTTCAAATTCATACCGTCATCGTAGCATGCATGGACTCGAATCATATGAATGGGATTTCCATGAAAAAGATTGTGGGCCGGAAATGGGTGATCACTGTACATTTCACTTCTGTTTCCTATTTATATTTATATTTTACCTCCTCAATTTAGCATTATGGACAGGGAAAGACCTAATCTAAGATCTGCACAAAAATATTTAGCCTTCAAATTCATACCGTCATCGTAGCATGCATGGACTTGAATCATATGAATGGGATTTCCATGAAAAAGATTGTGGGCCGGAAATGGGTGATCACTGTACATTTCTCTTCTGTTTCCTATTTATATTTATATTTTAGCTCCTCAATTTAGCATTATGGACAGGGAAAGACCTAATCTAAGATCTGCACAAAAATATTTAGCCTTCAAATTCATACCGTGATCGTATCATGCATGGACTCGACTCATATGACTGGGATTTCCATGAAAAATATTATGGGCAGAAAATGGGTGATCACTGTACATTTCTCTTCTGTTTCCTATTTATATTTCTATTTTACCTCCTCAATTTAGCTTTATGGACAGGGAAAGACCTAATCTAAGATCTGCCCAAAATTATTTAGCCTTCAAATTCATACCGTCATCGTAGCATCCATGGACTCGACTCATATGAATGGGATTTCCATGAAGAAGATTGTGGGCCGAAAATGGGTGATCACTGTACATTTCTCTTCTGTTTCCTATTTATATTTATATTTTACCTCCTCAATTTAGCATTATGGACAGGGAAAGACCTAATCTAAGATCTGCACAAAATTATTTAGCCTTCAAATTCATACCGTCATCGTAGCATCCATGGACTCGACTCATATGAATGGGATTTCCATGAAAAAGATTGTGGGCCGAAAATGGGTGATCACTGTACATTTCTCTTCTGTTACCTATTTATATTTATAATTTACCTCCTCAATTTAGCATTATGGACAGGGAAAGACCTAATCTAAGATCTGCACAAAAATATTTAGCCTTCAAATTCATACCGTCATCGTAGCCTGCATGGACTCGACTCATATGAATGGGATTTCCATGAAAAAGATTGTGGGCCGAAAATGGGTGATCACTGTAAATTTCTCTTCTGTTACCTATTTATATTTATATTTTACCTCCTCAATTTAGCATTATGGACAGGGAAAGACCTAATCTAAGACCTGCACAAAAATATTTAGCCTTCAAATTAATACCGTCATCGTAGCATGCATGGACTCGACTCATATGAATGGGATTTCCATGAAAAAGATTGTGGACCGAAAATGGGAGATCACTGTACATTTCTCTTCTGTTTCCTATTTATATTTCTATTTTACCTCCTCAATTTAGCATTATAGACAGGGAAAGACCTAATCTAAGATCTGCACAAAAATATTTTGCCATGAAATTCATACCGTCATCGTAGCCTGCATGGACTCGACTCATATGAATGGGATTTCCATGAAAAAGTTTGTGGGCAGAAAATGGGTGATCACTGTACATTTCTCTTCTGTTTCCTATTTATATTTCTATTTTACCTCCTCAATTTAGTATTATGGACAGGGAAAGACCTAATCTAAGATCTGCACAAAAATATTTTGCCTTCAAATTCATACCGTGATCGTAGCATTGATGGACACGACTCATATGAAAGGGATTTTCTATGAAAAAGATTGTGTGCCGAAAATGGGTGATCACTGTACATTTCTCTTCTGTTTCCTATTTATATTTATATTTTACCTCCTCAATTTAGCATTATTGACAGGGAAAGACCTAATCTAAGATCTGCACAAAAATATTTAGCCTTGAAATTCATACCGTGATCGTAGCATGCATGGACTCGACTCATATGACTGGGATTTCCATGAAAAATATTGTGGGGAGAAAATGGGTGATCACTGTACATTTCTCTTCTGTTTCCTATTTATATTTATATTTTACCTCCTCAATTTAGCATTATGGACAGGGAAAGACCTAATCTAAGATCTGCACAAAAATATTTAGCCTTCAAATTCATACCGTGATCGTAGGATGCATGGACTCGACTCATATGACTGGGATTTCCATGAAAATTATTCTGGGCCGAAAATGGGTGATCACTGTACATTTCTCTTCTGTTTCCTATTTATATTTATATTTTACCTCCTTAATTTAGCATTATGGACAGGGAAAGACCTAATCTAAGATCTGCACAAACATATTTAGCCATCAAATTCATACCGTCATCGTAGCATGCATGGACTCGACTCATATGACTGGGATTTCCATGAAAAATATTCTGGGCCGAAAATGGGTGATCACTGTACATTTCTCTTCTGTTTCCTATTTATATTTATATTTTACCTCCTCAATTTAGCATTATGGACAGAGAAAGACCTAATCTAAGATCTGCACAAAAATATTTAGCCTTCAAATTCATACCATCATCGTAGCATGCATGGACTCGACTCATAAGAATGGGATTTCCATGAAAAAGATTGTGGGCCGAAAATGGGTGATCACTGTACATTTCTCTTCTGTTTCCTATTTATATTTCTATTTTACCTCCTAAATTTAGCATTATGGACAGGGAAAGACCTAATCTAATATCTGCACAAAAATATTTAGCCTTCAAATTCATACCGTGATCGTAGCATGCATGGACTCGACTCATAAGACTGGGATTTCCATGAAAAATATTGTGGGCAGAAAATGGGTGATCACTGTACATTTCTCTTCTGTTTCCTATTTATATTTCTATTTTACCTCCTCAATTTAGCATTATTGACAGGGAAAGACCTAATCTAAGATCTGCACAAAAATATTTAGCCTTCAAATTCATACCGTGATCGTAGCATGCATGGACTCGACTCATATGAATGGGATTTCCATGAAAAAGATTGTGGGCCGAAAATGGGTGATCACTGTACATTTCTCTTCTGTTTCCTATTTATATTTCTATTTTACCTCCTCAATTTAGCATTATAGACAGGGAAAGACATAATCTAAGATCTGCACAAAAATATTTAGCCTTCAAATTCATACAATCATCGTAGCATGCAAGGACTCGAGTCATATGAATGGGATTTCCATGAAAAAGATTGTGGGCCGAAAATGGATGATCACTGTACATTTCTCTTCTGTTTCCTATTTATATCTATATTTTACCTTCTCAATTTAGCATTATGGACAGGGAAAGACCTAATCTAAGATCTGCACAAAATTATTTAGCCTTCAAATTCATACCGTCATCGTAGCATGCATGGACTCGACTCATATGAATGGGATTTCCATGAAAAAGATTGTGGGCCGAAAATGGGTGATCACTGTACATTTCTCTTCTGTTTCCTATTTATATTTATATTTTACCTCCTCAATTTAGCATTATGGAAAGGGAATGACCTAATCTAAGCTCTGCACAAAAATATTTAGCCTTCAAATTCATACCGTGATCGTAGCATGCATGGACTCGACTCATATGACTGGGATTTCCATGAAAAAGATTGTGGGCCGAAAATGGGTGATCACTGTAAATTTCTCTTCTGTTTCCTATTTATATTTCTATTTTACCTCCTCAATTTAGCATTATGGACAGGGAAAGACCTAATCTAAGATCTGCACAAAAATATTTAGCATTCAAATTCATACCGTCATCGTAGCATGCATGGACTCGACTCATATGAATGGGATTTCCATGAAAAAGATTGTGGGCCGAAAATGGGTGATCACTGTACATTTCTCTTCTGTTTCCTATTTATATTTATATTTTACCTCCTCAATTTAGCATTATGGACAGAGAAAGACCTAATCTAAAATCTGCACAAAAATATTTAGCCTTCAAATTCATACCATCATCGTAGCATGCATTGACTCGACTCATAAGAATGGGATTTCCATGAAAAATATTGTGGGCCGAAAATGGATGATCACTGTACATTTCTCTTCTGTTTCCTATTTATATTTCTATTTTACCTCCTAAATTTAGCATTATGGACAGGTAAAGACCTAATCTAATATCTGCACAAAAATATTTAGCCTTCAAATTCATACCGTGATCGTAGCATGCATGGACTCGACTCATAAGACTGGGATTTCCATGAAAAATATTGTGGGCAGAAAATGGGTGATCACTGTACATTTCTCTTCTGTTTCCTATTTATATTTCTATTTTACCTCCTCAATTTAGCATTATGGACAGGGAAAGACCTAATCTAAGATCTGCACAAAAATATTTAGCCTTCAAATTCATACCGTGATCGTAGCATGCATGGACTCGACTCATATGAATGGCATTTCCATGAAAAAGATTGTGGGCCGAAAATGGGTGATCACTGTACATTTCTCTTCTGTTTCCTATTTATATTTATATTTTACCTCCTCAATTTAGCATTATTGACAGGGAAAGACCTAATCTAAGATCTGCACAAAAATATTTAGCCTTCAAATTCATACCGTGATCGTAGCATGCATGGACTCGACTCATATGAATGGGATTTCCATGAAAAAGATTGTGGGCCGAAAATGGGTGATCACTGTACATTTCTCTTCTGTTTCCTATTTATATTTCTATTTTACCTCCTCAATTTAGCATTATAGACAGGGAAAGACATAATCTAAGATCTGCACAAAAATATTTAGCCTTCAAATTCATACAATCATCGTAGCATGCAAGGACTCGAGTCATATGAATGGGATTTCCATGAAAAAGATTGTGGGCCGAAAATGGATGATCACTGTACATTTCTCTTCTGTTTCCTATTTATATCTATATTTTACCTTCTCAATTTAGCATTATGGACAGGGAAAGACATAATCTAAGATCTGCACAAAATTATTTAGCCTTCAAATTCATACCGTCATCGTAGCATGCATGGACTCGACTCATATGAATGGGATTTCCATGAAAAAGATTGTGGGCCGAAAATGGGTGATCACTGTACATTTCTCTTCTGTTTCCTATTTATATTTATATTTTACGTCCTCAATTTAGCATTATGGAAAGGGAATGACCTAATCTAAGCTCTGCACAAAAATATTTAGCCTTCAAATTCATACCGTGATCGTAGCATGCATGGACTCGACTCATATGACTGGGATTTCCATGAAAAAGATTGTGGGCCGAAAATGGGTGATCACTGTAAATTTCTCTTCTGTTTCCTATTTATATTTCTATTTTACCTCCTCAATTTAGCATTATGGACAGGGAAAGACCTAATCTAAGATCTGCACTATAATATTTAGCCTGCAAAATTCATACCGTCATCGTAGTATGCATGGACTCGACTCATATGAATGGGATTTCCATGAAAAAGATTGTGGGCCGAAAATGGGTGATCACTGTTCAATTCTCTTCTGTTTCCTATTTATATTTATATTTTACCTCCTCAATTTAGCATTATGGTCAGGGAAAGACCTAATCTAAGATCTGCACAAAAATATTTAGCCTTCAAATTCATACCGTCATCGTAGCATGCAAGGACTCGACTAATATGAATGGGATTTCCATGAAAAAGATTGTGGGCCGAAAATGGGTGATCACTGTACATTTGTCTTCTGTTTCCTATTTATATTTCTATTTTACCTCCTCAATTTAGCATTATGGACAGGGAAAGACCTAATCTAAGATCTGCACAAAAATATTTAGCCTTCAAATTCATACCGTCATCGTAGCATGCAAGGACTCGACTCATATGACTGGGATTTCCATGAAAAATATTCTGGGCCGAAAATGGGTGATCACTGTACATTTCTCTTCTGTTTCCTATTTATATTTCTATTTTACCTCCTCAATTTAGCATTATGGACAGGGAAAGACCTAATCTAAGATCTGCACAAAAATATTTAGCCTTCAAATTCATACCGTCATCGTAGTATGCATGGACTCGACTCATATGAATGGGATTTCCAGGAAAAACATTGTGGGCCGAAAATGGGTGATCACTGTACATTTCTCTTCTGTTTCCTATTTATATTTCTATTTTACCTCCTCAATTTAGCATTATGGACAGGGAAAGACCTAATCTAAGATCTGCACAAAAATATTTAGCCTTCAAATTCATACCGTGATCGTAGCATGCGTGGACTCGACTCATATGAATGGCATTTCCATGAAAAAGATTGTGGGCCGAAAAGGGGTGATCACTGTACATTTCTCTTCTGTTTCCTATTTATATTTCTATTTTACCTCCTCAATTTAGCATTATTGACAGGGAAAGACCTAATCTAAGATCTGCACAAAAATATTTAGCCTTCAAATTCATACCGTGATCGTAGCATGCATGGACTCGACTCATATGAATGGGATTTCCATGAAAAAGATTGTGGGCCGAAAATGGGTGATCACTGTACATTTCTCTTCTGTTTCCTATTTATATTTCTATTTTACCTCCTCAATTTAGCATTATAGACAGGGAAAGACATAATCTAAGATCTGCACAAAAATATTTAGCCTTCAAATTCATACAATCATCGTAGCATGCAAGGACTCGAGTCATATGAATGGGATTTCCATGAAAAAGATTGTGGGCCGAAAATGGATGATCACTGTACATTTCTCTTCTGTTTCCTATTTATATCTATATTTTACCTTCTCAATTTAGCATTATGGACAGGGAAAGACCTAATCTAAGATCTGCACAAAAATATTTAGCCTTCAAATTCATACCGTCATCGTAGTATGCATGGACTCGACTCATATGAATGGGATTTCCAGGAAAAAGATTGTGGGCCGAAAATGCGTGATCACTGTACATTTCTCTTCTGTTTCCTATTTATATTTCTATTTTACCTCCTCAATTTAGCATTATTGACAGGGAAAGACCTAATCTAAGATCTGCACAAAAATATTTAGCCTTCAAATTCATACTGTGATCGTAGCATGCATGGACTCGACTCATATGAATGGGATTTCCATGAAAAAGAATGTGGGCCGAAAATGGGTGATCACTGTACATTTCTCTTCTGTTTCCCATTTATATTTATATTTTACCTCCTCAATTTAGCATTATGGACAGGGAAAGACCTAATCTAATATCTGCACAAAAATATTTAGCCTTCAAATTCATACCGTGATCGTAGCATGCATGGACTCGACTCATATGACTGGGATTTCCATGAAAAATATTGTGGGCAGTAAATGGGTGATCACTGTACATTTCTCTTCTGTTTCCTATTTATATTTATATTTTACCTCCTCAATTTAGCATTATGGACAGGGAAAGACCTAATCTAAGATCTGCACAAAATTATTTAGCCTTCAAATTCATACCGTCATCGTAGCATGCATGGACTCGACATATATGAATGGGATTTCCATGAAAAAGATTGTGGGCAGAAAATGGGTGATCACTGTACATTTCTCTTCTGTTTCCTATTTATATTTATATTTTACCTCCTCAATTTAGCATTATGGACAGGGAAAGACCTAATCTAAGATCTGCACAAAAATATTTAGCCTTCAAATTCATACCGTCATCGTAGCATGCAAGGACTCGACTCATATGAATGGGATTTCCATGAAAAAGATTGTGTGCCGAAAATGGATGATCACTGTACATTTCTCTTCTGTTTCCTATTTATATCTATATTTTACCTCCTCAATTTAGCATTGTGGACAGGGAAAGACCTAATCTAAGATCTGCACAAAATTATTTAGCCTTCAAATTCATACCGTCATCGTAGCATGCATGGACTCGACTCATATGAATGGGATTTCCATGAAAAAGATTGTGGGCCGAAAATGGGTGATCACTGTACATTTCTCTTCTGTTTCCTATTTATATTTCTATTTTACCTCCTCAATTTAGCATTATTGACAGGGAAAGACCTAATCTAAGATCTGCACAAAAATATTTAGCCTTCAAATTCATACCTTCATCGTAGCATGCATGGACTCGACTCATATGACTGGGATTTCCATGAAAAATATTGTGGGCCGAAAATGGGTGAACACTGTACATTTCTCTTCTGTTTCCTATTTATATTTCTATTTTACCTCCTCAATTTATCATTATTGACAGGGAAAGACCTAATTTAAGATCTGCACAAAAATATTTAGCCTTCAAATTCATACAGTCATCGTAGCATGCATGGACTCGACTCATATGAATGGGATTTCCAGGAAAAAGATTGTGGGCCGAAAATGGGTGATCACTGTACATTTCTCTTCTGTTTCCTATTTATATTTCTATTTTACCTCCTCAATTTAGCATTATTGACAGGGAAAGACCTAATCTAAGATCTGCACAAAAATATTTAGCCTTCAAATTCATACTGTGATCGTAGCATGCATGGACTCGACTCATATGAATGGGATTTCCATGAAAAAGAATGTGGGCCGAAAATGGGTGATCACTGTACATTTCTCTTCTGTTTCCTATTTATATTTATATTTTACCTCCTCAATTTAGCATTATGGACAGGGAAAGACCTAATCTAATATCTGCACAAAAATATTTAGCCTTCAAATTCATACCGTGATCGTAGCATGCATGGACTCGAGTCATATGACTGGGATTTCCATGAAAAATATTGTGGGCAGAAAATGGGTGATCACTGTACATTTCTCTTCTGTTTCCTATTTATATTTATATTTTACCTCCTCAATTTAGCATTATGGACAGGGAAAGACCTAATCTAAGATCTGCACAAAATTATTTAGCCTTCAAATTCATACCGTCATCGTAGCATGCATGGACTCGACATATATGAATGGGATTTCCATGAAAAAGATTGTGGGCCGAAAATGGGTGATCACTGTACATTTCTCTTCTATTTCTTATTTATATTTCTATTTTACCTCCTCAATTTAGCCTTATGGACAGGGAAAGACCTAATCTAATATCTGCACAAAATTATTTAGCCTTCAAATTCATACCGTCATCGTAGCATGCATGGACTCGACTAATATGAATGGGATTTCCATGAAAAAGATTGTGGGCCGAAAATGGGTGATCACTGTACATTTCTCTTCTGTTTCCTATTTATATTTATATTTTACCTCCTCAATTTAGCATTATTGACAGGGAAAGACCTAATCTAAGATCTGCACAAAAATATTTAGCCTTCAAATTCATACCTTCATCGTAGCATGCATGGACTCGACTCATATGACTGGGATTTCCATGAAAAATATTGTGGGCCGAAAATGGGTGATCACTGTACATTTCTCTTCTGTTTCCTATTTATATTTCTATTTTACCTCCTCAATTTATCATTATTGACAGGGAAAGACCTAATCTAAGATCTGCACAAAAATATTTAGCCTTCAAATTCATACCGTCATCGTAGCATGCATGGACTCGACTCATATGAATGGGATTTCCATGAAAAAGATTGTGGGCCGAAAATGGGTGATCACAGTACATTTCTCTTCTGTTTCCTGTTTATATTTCTATTTTACCTCCTCAATTTAGCATTATGGACAGGGAAAGACCTAATCTAAGATCTGCACAAAATTATTTAGCCTTCAAATTCATACCGTCATCGTAGCATGCATGGACTCGTCTCATATGAATGGGATTTCCATGAAAAAGATTGTGGGCCGAAAATGGGTGATCACTGAACATTTCTCTTCTGTTTCCTATTTATATTTATATTTTACCTCCTCAATTTAGCATTATGGACAGGGAAAGACCTAATCTAAGATCTGTACAAAAATATTTTGCCTTCAAATTCATACCGTGATCGTAACATTTATGGACTCGACTCATATGAATGTGATTTTCTATGAAAAAGATTGTTGGCCGAAAATGGGTGATCACTGTACATTTCTCTTCTGTTTCCTATTTATATTTATATCTTACCTCCTCAATTTAGCATTATGGACAGGGAAAGACCTAATCTAAGATCTGCACAAAATTATTTAGCCTTCAAATTCATACCGTCATCGTAGCATGCATGGACTCGACTCAAATGAATGGGATTTCCATGAAAAAGATTGTGGGCCGAAAATGGGTGATCACTGTACATTTCTCTTCTGTTTCCTATTTATATTTCTATTTTACCTCCTTAATATAGCATTATGGACAGGGAAAGACCTAATCTAAGATCTGCACAAAAATATTCAGCCTTCAAATTCATACCGTCATCGTAGCATGCATGGACTCGCCTCATATGACTGGGATTTCCATGAAAAATATTGTGAGTAGAAAACGGGTGCTCACTGAACATTTCTCTTCTGTTTCCTAATTATATTTATATTTTACCTCCTCAATTTAGCATTATGGACAGGGAAAGTCCTAATCTAAAATCTGCATAAAAATATTTAGCCTTCAAATTCATACCGTCATCGTAGCATGCATGGACTCGACTCATATGAATAGGATTTCCATGAAAATATTGTGGGCCGAAATTGGGTGATCACTGTACATTTTTCTTCTCTTTCCTATTTATATTTATATTTTACCTCCTTAATATAGCATTATGGACAGGGAAAGACCTAATCTAAGATCTGCTCATAAACATTTAGCCTTCAAATTCATACCGTGATCGTAGCATGCATGGACTCGACACATATGAATGGGATTTCCATGAAAAATATTGTGAGCAGAAAATGGGTGATCACTGTACATTTCTCTTCTGTTTCCTATTTATATTTATATTTTATCTCCTCAATTTAGCATTATGGACAGGGAAAGACCTAATCTAAGATCTGCACAAAAATATTTAGCCTTCAAATTCATACCGTCAACGTAGCATGCATGGACTCGACTCATATGACTGGGATTTCCAGGAAAATGATTGTGGGCAGAAAATGGGTGATCACTGTACATTTCTCTTCTGTTTCCTATTTATATTTCTATTTTACATCCTCAATTTAGCATTATGGACAGGGAAAGACCTAATCTAAGATCTGCACAAAAATATTTAGCCTTCAAATTTATACCATCATCGTAGCATGCATGGACTCGACTCATATGAATGGGATTTCCATGAAAAAGATTGTGGGCCGAAAATGGGTGATCACTGTACATTTCTTTTCTGTTTCCTATTTATATTTCTATTTTACCTCCTTAATATAGCATTATGGAGAGGGAAAGACCTAATCTAAGATCTGCACAAAAATATTTAGCTTTCAAATTCATACCGTCATCGTAGCATGCATGGACTCGACTCATATGAATGGGATTTCCATGAAAAAGATTGTGGTCCGAAAATGGGTGATCACTGTACATTTCTCTTCTGTTTCCTATTTATATTTCTATTTTACCTCCTCAATTTAGGATTATGGACAGGGAAAGACCTAATCTAAGGTCTGCACAAAAATATTTAGCCTTCAAATTCATACCGTGATCGTAGCATGCATGGACACGACTCATATGACTGGGATTTCCATGAAAAATATTGTGGGCAGAAAATGGGTGATCACTGTACATTTCTCTTCTGTTTCCTATTTATATTTATATTTTACCTCCTCAATTTAGCATTATGGACAGGGAAAGACCTAATCTAAGATCTGCACAAAAATATTTAGCCTTCAAATTCATACCGTCATCGTAGCATGCATGGACTTGACTCATATGAATGGGTTTTCCATGAAAAAGATTCTGGGCAGAAAATGGGTGATCACGGTACATTTTTCTTCTGTTTCCTATTTATATTTCTATTTTACCTCCTCAATTTAGCATTATGGACAGGGAAAGACCTAATCTAAGATCTGCACAAAAATATTTAGCCTTCAAATTCATACCGTCATCGTAGCATGCATGGACTCCACTCATATGAAAGGGATTTCCATGAAAAAGATTGTAGGCCGAAAATGGGTGATCACTGAACATTTCTCTTCTGTTTCCTATTTATATTTATATTTTACCTCCTCAATTTAGCATTATGGACAGGGAAAGACCTAATCTAAAATCTGCATAAAAATATTTAGCCTTCAAATTCATACCGTCATCGTAGCATGCATGGACTCGACTCATATGAATGGGATCTCCATGAAAATATTGAGGGCCGAAATTGGGTGATCACTGTACATTTTTCTTCTCTTTCCTATTTATATTTATATTTTACCTCCTCAATTTAGCATTATGGACAGGGAAAGACCTAATCTAAGATCTGCACAAAAATATTTACCCTTCAAATTCATACCGTCATCGTAGCATGCAAGGACTCGACTCATATGACTGGGATTTCCATGAAAAATATTGTGGGCAGAAAATGGGTGATCACTGTACATTTCTCTTCTGTTTCCTATTTATATTTATATTTTACCTCCTCAATTTAGCAGTTATGGACATGGAAAGATCTCATCTAAGATCTGCACAAAAATATTTTGCCTTCAAATTCATACCGTGAACGTAGCATGCATGGACTTGACTCATATGACTGGGATTTCCATGAAAAATATTGTGGGCAGAAAATGGGTGATCACTGTACATTTCTCTTCTGTTTCCTATTTATATTTATATTTTACCTCCTCAATTTAGCATTATAGACAGGGAAAGCCCTAATCTAAGTTCTGCACAAAA